>OX465299.1:126613741-127932812 GCA_949987735.1 Leucophora obtusa | reverse complement strand
ACAGAAAATAAAAGGCTACCTACCCTAACTTCTTCCTTCAAAACTCATTACCGGGTAATAATAGAAGCTTTTATTGATTAGAGTAATTTTTCTTATAAAGAATCACATTCTTAAAATTCTTCTCATATCAAAATCTCCAATGTTTTTCCTGTGAAAACACTATTTTATTTTTAAATGATTTTTACACGTATTAAGTTTGCGAATTTAGAGATATTTTCTTTTAAAAAGAGTTCGCATTCTGTACTGCGATTTCTTAACTTATTTATGACAAAATGACAAATTTCTTAAATATAGAAAAATATACGGTTAACTTATTACAATAAAAAATTCTTCTATGTTAATGTTAACAATTTTTTTGGTTAACTTTTACATTTTCAAAACAACTAAAACTCAAATTAATTTTTTTGGTTCTTCTTATAAAAAAATCACAGAATAAGCTTTATGCTGACTTAACCGACAGTTTTCTTGAGTTAGCTATATCGAAGATAGGCGACCTCACTAAAGCAGATTTTTATGGACAAAAAATTATCTAAACATTCAAACAATGTCGAAATGGGATTAAATAGATTTTCCCGAACTCCTTGCTTGATACTTTTTGGAACAACTTGGCGAACCTATGCTAAAACAAGTATAAAAACTTCTACTTCTAGTTCGTAAAATATCTATAGATATGTCTACCGTATAAGATAAAAAAATGTTTAGCCCCCCCCCCCCCCCCCGCCCCCTTGAGCGAATCCAGGATCCGCGCCTGCCTCTACAGGTCGAAAATATTAAGATATTGTGATGAAATTTGGTACACCAACCTATGTCGGCCCAACGACGAAGCCTATTGCTTTGGTTAATCGGTCAATGTTTAAACCTAGTGCCCATATACCCAGAAAACAGGTTCGGTACCGACAACCACATTTGTAGCCAATCGAATGGTTCGGTTGTGGTAGCCGAGTTTTTCAGTTGTGACAACAGAAAACCAATTGAGATGGAACTAATTTGAATGTGGCAATGGAATTTTAATTTTATGAAAATTAATTCGTTAGTCGCAACCGAAAAATTCATTTGATGCAACTGAACCATTCGATTGGCAACAGATTGGTTTGTCAGCACGGAATTTGTTTTCTAGGTGTATAAGGGTTCCCCAAAATTGGCTTGTTTATACGCTGCATGTCGCAAAGAAGAAGATATTTGAATGAAATTTGGTTCGCTGACTCACATGGTCCCAAGGACAAAGCCTATTGATTATAGATAGGATCGGTCTATATTTGGACCTATCGCCGATATGGGCTATATTTCCTATTTTCTCTTCTTTTATCATATTATAGAAAATTTTGACACAAGTGCATTTTAACCCAGATTGGTGTAGGGTGTTATATAGTCGGCATGCCCGACTTTAACTTTTTTACTCGTTTTGAAATTGTATTATTCTTTTTGCATTACACAATTTCTTTTTGCATATGTATTTGAAAGGGCAAAAGTTTACGTTTTGGGGAACCCCTCAAAAACAAAAAAGATATGGCCCCCTCTGGAATTAAAAAAGAAACATTTTTTTCCATGTGGTTTTAAGGGGACCGGGGCCCCCGGGATACGCTAGTTCCGAAAACCCGAAACACGCCCAAAATGGCACGTGCGACGACTGAAATTATAGGAAATTTTCTCACGATTCCAAATATGCATTTTTTTTTAATATAGAATTCGGGCTAGGTTCATTTTTGTCATTTTAGGTATTAAAAAATACTGTTTTGTAGTTGCTATCGTTGGTACATAGCGTACATAAGGTTTATTTGGGTTAAAATTTTTTTAAATATGAACATATGAACACATGCGCTTCAGTAATTTTTTTAATGGAAAAATTAGAAATTAGTGGTGTGATTAAATATTTACATACACACAGAGAACAGATTCGTTGTGTCAACCGAATTTGTTGCCAACCAAATTTTAGTAGTTGCATGTACTATCACATTATTCGGTTACAGCAATCGATATTTTCAGATGTACCTACTATTAAGCAAAACACTGTTTCCAATGGTTTTTTTTTTATTATTTAGTAGTTGAATAAGTAAATAAATAAATAAAAATAACAAAAATATAGAAACGAAGGAAGGAATCCCTTAAAATCTAAAAGGCTATTCATAGAAAAAAAGTCCTTTGGATCCGCAAATTTTGTAAAAAAATTTTGGAATCTGGATTTTTTTGTAGCAAAATGCCATAAGAATTGTTCAAAGAGAGTTTTTAGAACTGATCAATTTTCTCCCGAAAAAAGTCCTCCGAATATGTGGGTCTTTCTAATAAATGAGACCTTAAAATCTGCAGGTCATTCTAAACAAAGAAAAATACCCAAATTTAGGTGTTAAGGAGTTCTTTTTTTGTGTTAAAAACTCTTTTACCTTTTCCTTATAAAAGCCATAAAATTTGGAGGACTTTTGCTGTTGGTTATCATGAAGGATAATAATGATGCAACTAAATTCACATATATGTGCCGCACATGTAACCAGGGCAACTAAATTCACATATATGTGCCGCACATGTAAATTTAAATGTGTATGTGCATTAACTAAACGGCAGTTTTACATTTGAAATGTGAATTTTGTGTTGGCCCATTTACATTTACATGTGAATGTGCTGTTGGCATCGGCACATTTGCATCTGAAATGTGAATGTGCTGAAAGTAATAGCACATTCACATCCGAAATGTGAATGTGCTGGAGCTATCAGCACATTTACATGTGCTGGTGGCATTGGCACATTTTACATGAAAATGTGTATTTGCCATGGTATTTCCACACTTGAGGACCTCTAACCTTAAGTATTAAAACACAATTTATTTACTCTTTCGGGAGTTAGCAAATAAATCGATATTTTATTGTTGTAATTATACTCTTACAATTTCAGTTTATATCACACGATGAGCAACGAGCGAGGGAATGCTCGGGTTATATGCGTTGGATATGGTGTTGGCAACATTGTAATGATTGTCGATCGGATTTGTTCGGATAAGTCGTCCGACACTAGTGCTCTCGGTAGGAACCGCAGTAATCGGCAGGCAGGAACTCTCGGCACTAGTGGTGACAATCGGCTTATATATTTAGGTAATCGGCTGGGATTTGGTGATCGCGTTCGTTCGGCTAAGTCGTCGGACACTAGTGTTCTCGGTAGGAATCGTAATAATCGGCAGGCAGGGACTCTCGGCACTAGTGGTGACAATCGGCTTATATATACAGGTAATCGGCTGTGAGCCGGTGATCGGGTTTGTTGGGCTAAAGTATCACAATCGGAAAGAGTTGTGATAGTTGGCATACACTCGGTAGTTGATTTACGATCGGCGGGTTCGGCAATCGCTGGTTTCGGCAATCGGTGCTGGATGGTTGACGTATCACAGTCGGTAGTTGATGCTACGAGCAGTCAACCGAAGTTGCTGAAGAGCAGTCAACCAAAGTTGCTGAAGAGCAGTCAAACGAAGTTGCTGAAGAGCAGTCAACCGAAGTTGCTGAATAGCAGTCAACCGAAGTTTCTGAAGAGCTGTCAACTGAAGTTGCAGAAGAGCAGTCAACCGAAGTTGCTGAAGAGCAGTCAACCGAAGTTGCTGAAGAGCTGTCAACCGAAGTTGCTGAAGAGCAGTCAACCGAAGTTGCTGAAGAGCTGTCAACTGAAGTTGCAGAAGAGCAGTCAACCGAAGTTGCTGAAGAGCAGTCAACCGAAGTTGCACCTAAATTTATTAAGAGTGGGCCGCCTACGTATATCGGGCAGCCCTCAAAAATTTGGGTTAAAGATGATTCCCCAATGGCAGGCAGAACTTCGACCCCTTTGGCTTATTAAACTAAATCACTTATGTGATAAATAAAATAAACAGTATGAGAATTGCAAAAAGATAGACATTGCTATATCCGTGTATGGATAGATATACACACACAACAACTTACATTAAATGGGTATACATCGCATACAAACGTATCAACAAGTGTAATACATACCCTAATCCAAACCAATGTAATATTCAGAGTACTACGTTAACTGGTGCATATAACGATTAATCGACTGAATACCTAATTAATACCCAAAGGGCCAAAATTTTTGGCCGTTTTGCCCTATCTCGCTTAGTTTTTAAGATATAGTCAAAGTACCAAATTATCGTCCTTTTGGTTTATTTTTGAAAAATAATACTTGTTTTGAAAAGTAGTACTTTTGTTTGAAAAATAGAACTTTTTTCTGAAAAATAGTACTTTTTTGAAAAATAGTACTTTTTTTAAAAAATAGTAAATTTTTTTGAAAAACAGTACTTTTGTCGCAAAATAGCACTTTTTTTTTTAAATAGTACTTTTTTTTTAAAAATTGCACTTTTTTAAATTGTAATTTTTTTTTGAGAAATGCTACTTTTTTGAAAAATAATTTTTTTTTAAATCCAAGTTTTTTACCTTTTTTGAAAAATGTAATTTTTTTTTTGAAGAAACATAATTTTTTGTAAAAAAAAAAGATTTTAGGTACTTTTTTATGAAAAATTACACTTTCGTTATTTTTTTTTGTTTGGTTTAAGATCAAATATTACAAATTCTAAATAGAATTTACAAATTTATTTCACAACCAATAGAGAAAAACTTATGAAAAAAACTTTCCTAGAACACTTTTTTCATATGAATGTGGAAATACTTACCATGTAAAATGTGCCAATGCCACCAGCACATGTAAATGTGATGATAGCTCCAGTACATTCATATTTCGGATGTGAATGTGCTAATACTTTCAGCACATTCACATTTCAGATGTAAATGTGCCAAAACCTCCAGCACATTCACATTTTAAATGTAAATGTGCCGATACAACCAGCACATTTCACGTGTAAATGTGCCAACATAAAATTTACATTACATATGTGATGTGCCGTTAGTGTTTGGCACATTTCACATTTAAATGTTAATTTGCCAATACTACCGGCACATGTAAATATGCCGAATTTGCCCACATGTGGCCAAATGTGTGGGCCCTTCCTTACCCTGATGAAAACACACTCTTAGGAACACGAATATTTAATTTTTTCAACAAAATTTGTATTTTGGTTTGAAGAAGCCAAACACACTGAAGTTTCCTCCTAAATAACAATAATAAAATGTTCCAAGGACATAGGCGTACCTGGACCATTTTTCTGGGGTGGGCAAGGGCCCATTTAAGTTCGGCTGTTTATTTACCCATTCTCAGACTCTTACTCTTAATAAACTTTTAAAAATGACTCCGCCACTTCTTTTAAAATCTAATAATTCAATAATATTTTTATAGAAAACTCTGAAAAGTGCACCTATTTTTTTTTTGAAGAAACCCTCGTACAAGGAATATATTTCAAGCTATATTCTGCGATTAGTATGAAATATGGATATTTGATAGAGAAAATAAATCTAACATCAACCTATGTTATTTTTTTCGTCCCATTTCGAACCCATTCTAACCCCATATTTTAACCACTTAATTAACCGAGGTGGTCAAAAACTGTGAGATTTGTTTCTACAACGTATTGAAATTTCATCAAAATAGTAGTGTTTAGTTTGAAGTAACTTCGTTGTTAGATATTAACTAATATTTCTTTAAAAAATTATTAAATCTTAGATATTTATCTCATCAAAAAAGTTTCTGCTATATTTTCCAACCAACATTTCTTTTTTAAGAAATATTTGGGACAAAAATCGATCTTAGTTCTGACTATAAAACTGACCCTTAGATTCCAACAACTTCACTTCCAGTAGTCATTTTCCCAAAAACACAGGATTAATTGATATTTATAACAATAATAATATTGTGATACTTTTTGCATAGATACAAGAATTATATGTAGATTTTTTAAAATTCTGGGGTGGGCAAAAAGCAGTCCATGCCGGCCTAAGTCCGCCAATGTCCAAGGACTTACAGATTTTCTTGAATTACCTTACCTTTTGTATAACGCCAAAATCTTATGAACTGCGCACTCAATATTTAAGAAATTTTTAGTACTAATGACAATGACGCTTTTTTAATTTTAGATTTATGAAAATTTTTAGTTTTTAATTAATTTTAATATTTTTATTGTTGACGGGTATTGCGATTCATTTTGTTGAATTTCTGTTTTGGTGATATTTTGTTGGTTGTGATGACCAAAATTATTTGAAAAATTTTCTTTATGTATCGTGGTTTTGTAATACAACTGAATGTCTTTCACAAAACCCATGTAGTATATTTTTATTTTGGTTAACATAACCAACATTCAGTGGAAAATACTTAGTAAAGCATTAGTAAACATCTATTGATTATATTTGATTGATATAGCTAATTAATGGGTACAAATGTTTTTAAATCAGTTGACACCATCGAATCAGTTTAAAAAACGCCCTTTGCCGGAATTGGTTGGGATTCCAGAATTATATTTATAAAAATACATTTAGTTAGTTGTAATTACAAATTTTTGTCTCTAACGTAAACTATTTTTGTATTACCTACTATTAATATTGTATAGTTTTAAACAAAATTGTGTTGTACTTGTAAAATCATTGTAATTTCAACAATTTTCCAACTGATATTTTCCCTGTGTATAAGAAAGGTTTATCGGGACAAGAAATTCATACTGATATGGTGAATGTGTTAGGTGAAAATGCTCCTTCATATGCAACTGTAAAAAAGTGGGTTGCTGAATTTATACGTCTTCGTACAAGCATTACAAAAGAAAGTTTATAAAAAGTTAGTTTAGCTTAGTGGAACTCAGGCAGAAGACGTCTTTTGGGACAAATTGGCATTAAAAATTCTTTAATAACTCTTGGAAATTTTTTTTTGGAAAAGCAGGTTTTTCAACCAAATATTCAATTATAACACTCAAATAAAAAATTAATAAGTTTTCTCATAAATATTCAGCTGTTTTCCGTTTTTATACCCTACACCACTATGTGGTCAGGGTATTATAAGTTTGTGCTGATGTTTGTAACACCAAAAAATATTGGTCCTAGACCCACCTTATAGTATACCGATCGGCTCAGATTTTTTTTTATTTCGATTTAACGATGTCCGTCTGTCCGTCCGTCCGTCCGTCTGTCTGTCCATGCATTCTTGTGCGCACTCTACAGGTCGCAAATATTAAGATATTTTGATGAAACTTGGTACACCGACTTATGTCGGCCCAAGGACGACGCCTATTGATGTTGGTTAAAATCGGTCCATGTTTAGACCTAGTGCCCATATAATGGTCCCCCCAAAATTATATTGTTTATACGCTGCAGATCGCAAATACTAAGATATTTTGATGAAATTTGGTACACAGAGCTAAGTTGGCCCAAGGACGAAGCCTATTGATTTTAGTGAACATCGGTGCATGTTTAGACCTAGTGCCCATATAAGGGTCCTACCAAAATTATATTGTTTATACGCTGCAGGTCGAAAATATTAAGATATTTTGATGAAATTTGGTACACAGACCTATTTTGGCCCAAGGACGAAGCCTATTGATTTTGGTGAATATCGGTCCATGTTTAGACCTAGTGCCCATATAAGGGTCCCCCCAAAATTCGCTTGGTTACAAACTGCAGATCGCAAATATTAAGATATTTTAATGAAATTTGGTGCGCTGACTCACATTATAGAAAATTTTGACAGAAGCCCCATTTTAACCCATTCGAATTTCGGATCCAGACATTAGTTGGCTTTTACCCAGACTGGTGTAGGGTATTGTATAGTCGGCATGTCCGACTTTAACCTTTTTACTCGTTTTTTTTTTGTGAATTGGCTATAACTTATAAGTTTCCCAAATAAAAATAGGTACATATAGCCATATATAATGTGATTAAGTTATATCTGTATAAATATATAGTTTCATCCGAAAAATGGCCCGATATAATTGTATCAGTTGTTTAGCCATTTTTATATAATTGCCCAGTGTAGAAAATCATTACCAGATATTTGGTTATGTAACTACATACTTGGTAATGGTAACTACTTACTTTTGTTATTACATTTCTTATTACCTTCATATGGCGATGTCGCGAAAAATAATGAGTTGTCGTTACACACCAGCATACGAAAAATAAAAAAATATATCCTTACCTATGTGCTTACCAGTACTGACAAAAATAATGAGTCTAAAAATAGATTTTCAAAAAAATTAATTTTATAAAAAAAAAATATTTTTTATTGTATTTCTTTTTTAATTAAATTTGCTGGTGCGGGAATCGAACCTGGGTCTGCAGATTGCCAGTCAACAGCTCTACCATCTGAGCTATATCGACATGTAATATTTAATAGATAAAAACATAATTGACCTGCTGCACACAAGTAAGCTTACTCGCCAACATATAAAAAATTAAAAAATATGTGGTTACATATATCCTTACCAGTGATGAAAAAATATTGAGTCTAAAAATAGATTTCAAAAAATTTAAAAAAAAATCTAAAAAATTATTTTCTATTTGAAATAATGATAAAAATAAGTCATTATCAGTAACTCATTATTATATGTTTTAAAATAATGCAGAAGGTAAGTGGGTGTCATTACTGGTACTCAAAAAATTATGATATGTCATTATCGTTTCTACACTGGGTGTATCAGTTTAGATCATAACGGATTAAATTATATATTAATCAGATGAAATTGTATCCGATTTTTGATCTGATACAATTTTACCGGTTTATATCTAATGGCATCTGTTTAGATCGTAGTTGGTACAATTTTATATAGATAAAATATAATTGTATCCGACATTTACCTTATACGATTGTATAAAAGTTTTAAAATGATATAATTGTATCAGGTAAAAGTTCGGATATAACAATAAGTTTTTATACAAATGTATCTATTTAGATCTAAACTCATACCATGCGATATAAACCGATAAAATTGTTTCGGGTAAAAAACAGATACAATTTCCTCTGATTAATTAGACAAAAGCTGATAAACAACAGATATCGGGTGATTTTTCGGATAAAATGGTATATGGATCACACTAAGTTATATATTACCATATAAAGCTCCATATTATTTTTTTTAGAAGGGTTGTGATAACCAAAAAATTAATATTTTTAAAACTTTTTATATTAAACTACGAATTGCTTAAATTCAAAAATAGCTAAAGACTCTGAAATTTTGACTTTGAACTCTTATCCGGGGGTCTCACAAGTTCCTTTTTAAAGACAATACCGGTTTTAATGCAACAGATGTCGCTGACTGCTGTTTTGTTTTTTCTGGCAATACTTCATTTTATTAGGGAGCAGTGTTGCCCGAAAGGTTTTAGCTCATTCCCATTGTGAATGTTTAAATCCCCAATGTTATACCCAATTCAATTTAATTCAACCAAAAACTCAATTTAACCCTTTGAGGACCATACATTTTCTGCCGAAGAGATTTTGAAGTTTTCGGGATTTTCATGATCTCTGACCTAATTATAGTGATGCCACAAAAAATTAGCTCCGTTGAACCCCTCCTTACCCCTCATTTCGCTTGACAAAAATATTTGCGATTTGACGACCCTGCCGTTCCGGACGAAGCGATTTTTATTATTGTTTTATTTTCGTGATCTGCAACTAAATTATAGATATTTCACAAAAAATTGGCCTCATAGACCCCTTGCTTGCCCTTCAAAGTTTGTGCTTTTTACCCTTCAAATGAAGAATTCTAATTAACCAACTTCGAGGGCTCGCAAGGAGAAAGCGGGACCATGTAGGGATTTACCACCTACTACACTTTTGTTGTCTCAACCCTACTCTACAAATCACATTCGGATTTGTAGTCAGACTAAACAACATTTATTTACCAAGATAATCATTTGGGAGTCACACAACACGCCATTTCCCTATGTTTAAAAGCATTGGGAGTCATTCAAAAGCAAGGAAATTGGGTCCCATATGAATTGAAGCCGAGAGACGTTGAAAGGCGATTTTGCATGTCGGAAATGCTGCTTGAACGCTACAAAAAGAAGTCATTTTTGCATCGTATCGTTATTGGTGATGAAAAATGGATACAATACGATAACCCCAAGCGCAATAAGTCATATGTAAAGCCCAGCAAACCAGCCAAATCAACGCCGAAGCCGAATATGCATGGCGCCAAGGTAATGCTCTGAAGGGTGTTTTTTATTATGAGCTGTTGAAATCAAGTCAGACGATCACAGGGTACCTATACCGAACACAATTGATTCGTTTAAAGAGAACAAATAACGAAAAACGACCAGAATATGCGACCAAACATGAGTCAATAATCTTCCATCATGACAACGCTCGGCCACATGTTGCAAGACCGGTCAAAACCTATTTGGAAAACAGTGGATTGGAAGTTTTGGCTCACCCGGCTTATAGCCCAGACCTTGCCCCTCCTGACTATCATTTGCTTCGATCGATGCAGATCGTATTCCTTACTGGAATACGCTTCACTTCAGAACAGGGTATCAGAAATTGGCTTCATTCATTCTTTACCTCAAAACCGGTGCCACAAAGATGGGAAAAAGTAGTAGCTAACGATGGACAATACTTTAAATAATGTATCAATTCATTTTGTTATTATAATAAATGCATGTTTGAAGCAAAAAAATCGAATTATTAACTTGTATAAGGAAGAGCTGCGTAAAAAATTTTAAAAAATTTGGTCCAAAGCACCGTGTAATATGTATTAAATTTCCAAAATTCTAAACTATATCCACTCTGTGATGATTTACTTGCCAAAAGAAAATCACAAAAGTCGACTATTCAGGCATGTCACAGACTTCAATTTCACTTTCAAGTGAAATTGAAAACGCAAATTGCTTCTCCAGAAGTAAACGGTATTTTTGCATATTTAGACCAAATATAACAGATAAACATAATTAATTATAAGTTAAGAATAATGTTTGTAATAATTTCACTTAAAAAAGTTTTTGTTAGAGAGCATTTTTAAAGTTTTAACACATATTTCGCATAAAATGAATGTGATTTCGATGTACAATATCGTAACGTTTTACTTTTGCTTCTTCAGGTTTTTTGTGTTTTCGTAAATTCTAAAATGTTAAAAAAATTGTTTTTGTGGTAAATTCGTGTTGCAACTGCTAAATTTTGATATAAGTTTCCATTTGTAGTTAAAAAAGAGAAAACCGCCGATCAAAATTTAAAATTTTAATTTTTCAAAAAAAATTACGTTTTGCTAACCAATAAGAAAATTGTTGAATTTACCAACAAAAACCGTTTTAAATGTAAATTTTTTCAAGTGGAATAGTTAACGACACTTTAGGGAATACATACCAAGCACTATTGAAAAGATTTTATGAGTTTAAGCTGCTCTAAATACCAATTCCACTTTGGTTTTTGAAAGTGGAATGAAAACGACTTTTTTTCGTTTTACGTTTTCTGGAGAAACTTTTAACGTTTAAGTACCACTATTAAGCTTGAGCATACTCGATACTTACCAGAACGTTTTATTTTCAATACAAAATTATCTGTAGCACCCTAAACTGCAAATTCAGAATGAAAAAAATTGTTTTCGATCACGTTAGGAAAAAAATAGCGGAAGTGAAATTGCTAAATCAAATCAATTCAAAAAAAAAAACCTGTGACATGCCTGATTATTTTAATTTTCCTACCATACAAAATATTTAAAATATGGCTTGAAATTCTGTTTCAAATTTGAAGTTTTCATTTGTTTTTATTTTATTTTATATTTATTGATCTTGTTTTTATTGTTTTAAAATTTTGTTTTGATTTTCAATAAAAATAAACAAAATTTTTTAATGTATATGTTTGGCATTATTTTAAAAATTCTATTTTAAATATTTTGTATAGTACGGTTAAAACAAAACCTGTGCTTTAAAATAAAGTCGACTTTAACAAAAATATACATTTGAAAAATATTGAATTTCTGATAAAACGGGAACAATCGCGAATTAAAAAAAAAATCTGACTATATTTAAATCGACTATATATTATGATATTTAAGTTTGGCATTTCAATCCCAAATATTACCTTGCCCCCGTACAAAAGAGTCAAAAATTTGTTTTTTTATAGAATATCCTTGAAAATAGGACATGTCTGGATATACTTCATATATACCACTGGACGCGCCTCAAAAAACCCTGATACCCATATTGAGTATGTTGTCTTCAGCTAAAATGCTAAATTCTTACAAAAACTAAAAAAAGACCTTTTCTAAAAATGGACCAGCTCGTGAGATTTCATTGCTAGACCCGAAATATTGTGGGAATCATCATAAAACAAACCAAGGTTTATTTTGAGGGGGTCACATTTTTACTTTTTTTCTGTCTATATAAGGTGAGTCGCTCTAATATTTATAAATGTTTATGGCTTTATATTACCTTTATACAAATTATAAAATAATCAAAAGTAATGAAAAAGAATGGTAGCATTCGGCAGAGAAAACTTAAACTGATACCGGTGACTTGTAACGCTTTGTGATTACTTATTCTGCCGAACGATGTTTTCTTTGTTTGATTTTTAAATACACTTTTTCTATAGTTTCCTTTTATTTTTTAAAATTTTTGTTTTCGAATTATATTTGTATGTTTTTATTTGTCATTCTTACAAAACAATTTTTATTGTAAATGCACAACAACAAATGTATCACTATTTGATCAAAAGTAGCAAACATTTTTTACGCTACCAAAATGTGACAGCGCTACCTGAGCGCTCAGACTGAGCGAATAGTAATCAGTTCGTTCAGCAGATAGTTGTACAACTGTTGTAGAACTGTTGCCTATTATGTTGTATCTGCCGAACGCACCCATTGTTTCTATACAGCAACAGCTAAAAAAAATCTTAACAGAGGTTATAACGGCAAGCTGTTAATTTTAACAGATTTTATGCTGTTAACATCCGCTTTTGTTAAAATAAGAGATAGGCTTGCAATAGCCGTGTTCATATTTTAGAGTCCTGAGCGGTCAACAAAATTATGGCTCGGAAATTTAACATATTTAAACAAAAAATATTTGAATCAAACCTGTGTTAATGTGGTTAAACTAACAAACTTGTTACTTTATAATCGTATCCGCTGATAAAGAGTGGCTTTAAAACATAAAAGGGTAGAGTGGGGTGGAAAAAAAATGGCTCGGCATTAAAATGTAAATTAAACACAATTAGTCGTGTTCCAATCGCTTCAAAAAAGATTTAGTATTTTTTTCTGTTTTGGCATCACTGATACAACGTGCAGTAGTAGTTGTATTGGTATAAAAAACTTGCCTGAAAGCAAGGGCAATAACAACAGATACAACTTTACACGTATACATAATTATTTAAAAACAACATCAAAACACACACAGTTATTTATACCTAAATATATACAGTGCGGAGCAAAAATTTCAGGTATTCACATTATTCAGATATATTTCTCTACATATGCGGACCAAATTTAATTATTTATTAACCAAAGTTTAAACTATTTGAATTTAGTAGGTTTGAGGTTAAGAAGAAGAATAAACCTTTTTCTCTCAAAATTATAAGCACATTAAGGTTTTTCACAAGGGGTGTGCTATTTGTTGTATCGTTGTATCGTCCTAACAAAAAACAGAGTTGTTAAAAATTAAATTGCAAAAATACAACATATGAGAATAGCACGATACAACATTTTCGCGTATATTTTGTGTCCTATGTTTGAGTGTGCTAACAGATGGAAAACAGAATAGAAAATCGTTTTCAAACTCAAATAAAAATTTTAATAACTCCTTGTGAACAACCTAATTAATTTTCAAATCAGACTAGATCTAGTTTCTGTTTTCTTTTGTATGGACAGGCTTCATCAGTGATTTTTCATTAAATTGTATTATTCTTATATTTTTATTGTCAGATTGTCTCTATACGATAATTTTTCAACAACTCGCCGGCTGTAGGGATCGAACCTGTGCCTATTCCTAAATTATAAACGTAACTATTCTAAGGTGCGACCGCTTAGCAAATCTCACCAAAGTAAGGCCTTGAAAGCAATGTAAATTCTTCTACTTAACCTACTAAATTAAACTTGATAAAAGCATATTAATTACAGTATTAATTGCAGCTGGTCGATATGATGTTAAAACAATATTGTATTGAACTATTTTATTTAACTAAGAAAAAATGACAGCAGATTTTTATTTGAAGGCAGATAATTGTTATACTTTTGCATCCGGTTGATTTTTGATAAATTTATTAACATTTTTTCAATATTATCTTTCAATTTTAAATATTTTATTCATCTCATTAACAAATTGGGTATCAAATAAAACCTTCCTATTCTTGAGTTAGCAAGCCTCAGCAAAAACACATCTTGCACGTACTACTCTTTATATTATGATTATAACAAAATTATTGCGGTATGCTTACAGGCTAACTTACAAAAAAAATATGCCAGAAGAGAAAAAATAATGGGTCTAAAAATAAAAATATTAATATTAAATATGTGTACACCTGGTTACGATAACTATATTTATATTAAATTATATTTTTCGTCGTGAAAGCCAATATTCGGTTGTCTAATTTAATATTATGTTCCACATAATTATTATTATATTCCACAAAATTTTATTGAAATTAAAAAACTTTTTTGAATTTTCTGGCATTGAACCCGGCCATTCAGGTGAATAGTTCACACTCTTACCGACTGCACCACAACTACATTTAATTTTAGCCATATTTACTGTTTATACATATAAATATTTTATTTAAAAAAAAAAACATCCAAATTTTTGCCTTTTCCGGGATTCGAACTCGGAAATCCGGGGTACTAGGCCAACTCTCTACCGACTACATCACAAACACTTATTAATTTTCAAGTCTTATTTTGAATTTATATGTGTTGTTTGTAAAACAAATATAGTAAAAAATTCGTTTACCAATACCAATCAATAGTTGTGTGTGTTATCAATACAATCCACAATTCGGTTATTTCTACAGAAACTCGACTTTATAGTCATATTTGATTAGGATACCTGTATTTGTAGTTACCACTTTTGAATATTGAAAATTTTGTAACTAGTGTAATAGATAACACCAATTTTCTAGTATATTCACTAAATAAATGGCTGCTTCTCCACTACTAGAAAAAAGTCCGAAAATTTAGTAAAAACTACTAAAAATTAGTTAAAAATGATGCTGCAGAAAAAAACTGCTAAATTAGCAGATTATTTTTGCTATATATTAGTAATATAGGAACAGCAAAACTAAAACTGTTAAATATACAGAATTTTAGTTATATATGAGCTAAATTTTTGTAAATGGAGATTAGCAAATTAACCTGCTAAAATCAGCAAAAAATTTTGCTAAATAATTAGTAGCCTAAAAAATCACCAAAAAATTTAAAATTTTCAAAGTTTTTTTTTCGATTTTTTTTTTAAATGCAAATAAAAATCGAGCCTTTTGAAAACAGCAGTTTACAATTATTTAGCAAATATTTCTGCTGATTTTAGCAGAATAGACTGCTATTTGCATTCAACTAAATTTAGCTTAAAAATAGCAAAAATTTTGTAGATTTAACAGTTTATTTTTGCTATTTTTAGTCTACAAATATTTAGCAAAATTTTCTGCAGATTTTACAGTACACCCAGGAAAAAGATTGGTTGGCTTTCGATCAAAACCATTAAAATGAATTTGCCAGGACTTTATTTCAGGGTTAGAATTGCTACGGCAATTGTAGCAGTAGCAACGAAATTTAACTATAAACTCTAGCTTAAAATCGAAGAGTTTTTATTTTCAAACAAAACTACCACTACTGCTACATGCAAGTTTTATTTTTAGAGCAGTAGCAATAGTTTTGTTTTGAAAAAAAGCAAAAACTACAACGAGAGCTTTTGTGAAATAGCAATAGCTCAAAAAAATCATAATTAAAAACTCTGTAGTCGAGTTATTGAAATAAAAGAAAAGCTACACACACAAGTCAATAACAACATAGCACAACAGAAAAAAAGTGGTAGTTATTGTGAGAGTTATTGAGCGAGTTTTATGGGAGTCTTTAAAATCAAATATAAGAAAAACTACTTAATGCCTACATAATAAAAATGTGCAATATACATACATGATAAGCAAGCTGGCCAGACTTGTTGTTTTGTCTCTAAATTTGGGAATTTTTTGTTGGTCTTGGGGACAGAGAATCTTTTTGGGCATTTAAAAAATGTTTTGGGGATATTTAAAATCTTTCGTAAATTTTGAAGATTATACTAATTTTGTATAGTTTTCAAAAAAATTTAGTAAAGTTTTTTGCACGTAATTTCGAAGGTAAAAATTTACCCTTTTATACATTTTCTGTAACACTTCAAAGCTTTTTGACGTGCTTTAATTTGGTTTGTTTTTAAAATCTACAAAATATGTTGTAGGGTATTCAAATACAAAAAAAAAAAAACAAACCGTGTGGTTAAAAATAAAGACGATTTTAAATTAAAAATATTATTGCATATTTAGAACCATTTTACCGTTCAGTGATTTAAAATCTTCTCCGTTCAGAATTTTTGTTTTATTACTTATGCACTGAGCTTGAAGTAAGAATTTATTCATTTTAAGAATCAGTGAATAATTTAAAATAATTTTAAATCAATGATTTGATATTGAATAAAGTGAGATAATTAGCGTTTTTTTTTAATCACCTGGATTTAGAATTTTTCATACAAAAAGTGGATTTATTAAATCCAAAAAAAAGCTGGATTTAATAAATCCATAATAAAAGCACAATATATACAAAAAAATTTAAAAACTAACAAATAAAAGGTTTTTATTAATTTTTTTTTTATGAAATATGTTTAGAAAAAAAAAACTACACCGCACTAAATACATATTTTCGATCTTGGACAGGGAGAAATAGCTCAAATAGAAATGGCAATTTTTCACTCTACAATAAGTAATTTAATTAAATCCAATTAGTGAATATTAAATATTGCAATGGAATTTTTCAATTGTGTAAAAATATAAATTGAAGTGATAAAACTGAAAAAGCAGACTGTTTATCGCTGTTTTATATAAAATATAATTAAAAGTTAAAGTAAAATCCTTCATCATCGAATTCGTTATTAAAAATTAGGGTGAAAGAAGTGTCGGACAGAAAATTTTTTTAAAATAGGGAGAATCTAACCCCATCTGTTGAGCATTTTTAGAAATACTTTTTGGATTTATTAAATCCAAGTGATTAGAAAAAACGGCTAATGATTTGGTCTAATTTACATATATTGATTCGATTTTGATTCGATTGAATAATTTGATTTAAAACATAATTCGCGAAGTATAAATCAAATGGTTTTGACATTTCATATCATATAATTTATTGCATTTGAAGACACCGGGTTAACTGTGAATTTCTTCATTATTTAATACAATTCCCGGGTGAAAATGTTCATATATGATAAAAATATATTGGTTCCATACATGCACTCAATAAATACGTCTGTTTTTAATAGAATTGTTTCCAATTTTAGGCTTAAAATAAAATTTGTTAAAATTATTAAGGTATTAATATATCGATCAAATTTGCGTACACCATAAAAACTAAAGAACGCGAAATAGCGGATTTAGTTATAAAGTTTGTATTTTTGTTTTTTATTGTACGTTATTTTTTATTCAGTTAATCCATCACAAAATTATTGAGAGAGTTATTTTTGACAAATTGCGAATTTTGCATATAAGACGCCATATAAAATATTAATTTATTAATAAAATTTGCAAACACCGAAAAATTTGAAGAAAAAAAAAAATGCGAAATTGCTCATTTGATTTCAAGTTTAGTGTATTTAATATTTTTTGTTGTAGGTATTTAGCTTTTTATTTCTTTTTTATTTTGAATTGATAAATAACTATTCAAATACTTGTTAAAAACAAAATTCCCTAAATTTTGATTTTCATTTTAGAAATTTAAAATTCGCAAATTTTTGGAATTTTTATTTTAAAAGTTTTAGTGTATTTAGTCTATTTAAAATTAAAAAGCCCCCCACTCCCCCCGAAAGAAATTCCTAGCTACGTGCCTGTCGTAAACATTTTCTTAAAAATTTTTAAGAGTTTAAATTTACCAGCACTATTTTAAAACACGGGAGATTTTTTTTTTAAATATGATCCAAATTTTTATTTTTGTGTTTTATAGATAAGATTTTATCAATTTAATTTACAAAAACTTATAACATTTTCTACATATTTGCATTGCGTTTTATATAATTGAACTCAATTGTACAAAGATATACAATCAATGATTATAACATTACTTCCTTTTTTCCATTAGCACCTTTGTATTTTACTTGTCTACCTATCTTTTAACAAAAAACACAAGAACGAAAAACTACCAGAAAGACTCCCAAAAAGCTACCAGAAAAACTCTCCCAAAGACTCGCATGGTTTTATTTAATAACTACATACATACAACAAGTAAACAAAACTCGATTGTGGGTTTTTGTTTTTTAGCTACAACTATGACTCTGTGTGTTGTTTCTTTTTGTTTTTTAGCTATAACTACAACTCCGTTTGTGTTTACTGGTTGTAGCAGTAAGAAAAGCTCGCAGAAGAAAAACAAAACTATTCAAAAACAATGAATCGCTTTTTTGTTAAAAACAAAACTACACAGTTATGTTTGCTACTGCTATCGAAATGTTTTGTAATTGTAGCAGTAGCTAAAAACAAAACTATGATTTCAATTAGAGTTTTACTAAGCCTGCTTTATTTTATTTGGAATTACCTATAATTGAATACTACATCAAAAATATTTGACTAGGTATTAAAAATAGGGAAAATGAACTAAAAAACAATCCTTTTAACAAATTATTGGTATCTCCAATCAATTTTAAAATTAGTATCAGTTTAGTAATTCAATGCAGTAGAAGCAGCCATTTATTTAGTGAATATACAAGAAAATTGGTGTTATCTATAACCTTTTTTAAAAAAATTTCAATATTCGAAAGTGGTAACTACAAATACGGGTATCCTAATCAAATATGACCTTAAATTCAAGTTTCTGTAGAACCAACCGAATTGTGGATTGTATTGATAACACATACAACTATTAATTGGTATTGATAAACGAATTTTATACTGTATTAATAAAACACATAAATTCAAAATTAGTCATTAAAATTATTAAGTGTTTGTGGTGTAGTCGGTAGAGAGTTGGCCTAGCACGCCGGATTTCCGAGTTCAAATCCCGGACAAGACAGAAATTTATGTTTTTTTTTTAATTAAAATAAAATATTAATATGTATAAACAGTAAATATGGCTAAGAAAATTAAAAGTAGTTGTGGTGCAGTGGGTAAGAGTGTGAACTATTAACCTGAATGGCCGGGTTCAATACCAGAAATTTCAAAAAAAGTTTTTTAATTTCAATAAAATTTTGTGGAACATAATAATATTTATGTGGAACATAATATTGAATTAGACAACCGAATATTGGCTTTCACGACGAAAAATATAATTTAATATAAAGATAGTTGTCGTAACCGCACGAATTCGATTGGCAACAAATTCGGTGGCCACAACTGAGACTGTTTTCTGTGTGTACAATTTGCTATTTTCAATTAACTAAAAGTTAGCCTAAATATAACTAAAATTCTGTAAATTTAGCAGTTATAATTTTGCTGTTCTCATTTTACTAGTATTTAGTAAAAAAATCTGCTAATTTTAGCAGTTTTTTCTGCAGCATCATTTTTAACTAATCTTTAGTAACTTTTTCTGCTATTTTTACGGATTTATTTCTATGAGTGTACTGTACAGAATTACTAAACCGATATTAATTTGAAAATTGATTGCAGATACCAATAATTTATTAAAAGGATTATTTTTTAGTTCATTTTCCCTATTTTTGATATCTAGTGAAATGTTTTTGGTGTACTGCTCAATTATAAGTAACTCCAAATAAAATAACGTCCTGGCAAATTCATTTTAATGGTTTTGATCGAATTTCAACCAATTTTTTTTCTGGGTGTATATGGTGTTCGAACCTGGTTAGAATGCCATGCGACATGTAATATTCGATAGTTTAAGATGCAAATTAAATTTTTATGTTAATGACATCCCAAAGTGCATTCCGTTCGCCCTTGCTTACAAAAAATGATGTACCGAAAAATAAATTTCCAGAAAAATGTATCATTATTTTATGGTTTTAAATAATGCAATGTGTTAACTATTATTGTTGACCAATTTTTTCATGTTTAAAAATAATGCATTATCCCAATAAGAATTTGGCAGAAATATCGACAAGAAGATATTACGGCAATATCTTCTTTATATCGCCATAAAAGGTTTTCAAAGTAGTATTTTGAACATATCTTCTATTTATCAGCTGGAAGATAATTCGGCGATATTAGAAATAGTTCATTGAGAAGATATCATATACATATCTTCCGGAAGAAAAAAATTAAATTGTAAAAATTTGTTGTCAATAAAATAAATTTAAAAAGAACTTAAAACAGACTTATAAAAAATTTGCTACAATTAGCCAAATCTGAAAGCCAATAGCAAGGCGAAGAAAATAAGAACGTGTAGTTTTAGCTAACGCAAGTAAATCCTTATTGCAGCAAATAAAACTCACTTATTTAATTTCCTTTTTAGGAATGCTATAAAAGATGGTGCAAAGGAAAAACAAAGACAAGGAGGGCAAGATTGTGAATGAAAAAATAAAATGTATAAATTGGCAATGCAGTTTGAAATTTTTTATATGTAAATATTAAGTTTTAAATAAAATATTAACGGAAAATTCAGAATGGTATATTTATCTTCCTGGAATTTTCTGGCGATATCAGTTTTATGTCTTCCAGGTGATTTTTTCGCAATATTTGTAGTATTGCCAATTTACCTTCTAGGGGAATCGTTTTCGTATTGCTTGGAAGTATTGCTTTCGGGACACATTTTCTACCAAATGAGGTATCTTCCGCAACACGAAGACGATTGTTGCCGCAATAAAATTTTTCATCCAGGCAATACGATTGGGGAATCGTCTTCGTATTGCCATGTTTGCTGGGATGTAACGCTTATTAGTACACACAGAAAATAAATTGGTTGGAATTCTATCGGAACAAAGAAATCTTTTCGTAATTCAATAATTTTAATTGGATTTACTTAAAATTCATCATCAGGAAAGTTAATTTATTTGTTAACAGAAAATATTTACGATTAACCAAAACAGCATCACATTATCCAAAATATTTGCTTTTCTAATCAATAAAAAAATACCAACTTCTACATTACCTTCAATACCAACAACCACGAATTTATTGAAGATTTAATCATTTGAATAAAATATCGGCAGCAAAAATCTAGTATCAATTGTGTTCAAATCGCTATATCTAGAGTATCAGTTTTTCTAATCAATTTAAAATTTTTCTTTGTCAACTTTAGTCCCATTAACCACTAATTTCTATTATTTTGGTAATTAAAGGGTGGTCCAACCATAATGCACGATGTTAATTGTGAGTCACACCTTAACGTCATGTTTTTTGCCCAACTTAATTTGACATTTCTTCGTTTCAGTGTTTGACAAATTTAACCATGGAGAGGTACACAATTGTTGAAGCCTTTTATGAAAATGGACGTTCAAATCAAAATGCATTTTGTGCATTTCGTGATTTCTTTGGTCAGCATAATCGACCAAACGTGTCCACAATCTGGAAAATTGTCCGCAAATTTCAGCAAACCGGGTCTGTAGGAAATGTGAACACTGTTTGGTGCAGTTTATGGGCTGGCGGCGTCATCGGGCCGTACTTCTTCGAAAATGAGGTCTGGCAAGCAGTTACCGTGAATGGTGTTCGCTATCGTGAGATGATAACGAACTTCTTGTGGCCAGAAATTGAGGATATGGACCTGGACGATATGTGCTTCCAACAGGATGGTGCCACTTGCCACACAGCCAACGTAACAATGGCTCTTTTGCGCGAGAAATTCAAGGGACGTGTTATCTCATGTCGTGGAGATGTTCAGTGGCCGCCACGATCATGTGATTTGACACCGTTGGACTTCTTTCTTTGGGGATCCCAGCAAAACCTTCTATTACCAGGTAAAGGGAAATGTAATAAGAAACCAAAAATTGTAACTGTTTACACTTTGGTCGCATAACACATTATTTTAACATGGGGGTGTCATTGGGAGTAAATGGTTGCCTAAATCGTACCGGTATAGGATAAAATAAGTGATTAGGAAAGAAGTACTGAAATAAGTTGTAATATTAAATTCACTAGTTAGCTAAAATAAGTACATACTTTTATAGAGTGAAGTAAGTCATTAACACTAGTACATATTTCATTAGTTACAAGTAGGGAATAAAATAAGACGTTGCCAGTAACGACTTTGTTTAAAAGTACACCGATCCGAGCAATGTAATTAGATTCTAAATGTTCATTAAATCGTACTTTCGCATAATAAGTAGTTATATTATGCAATACCAATATGTAACTTATTATTTTTAGCCTTATTAATAAGTTATTATAAAAAACAATATCGGTAATATATTATTTTAAAGGCTCCAAATAAGTAGTGATATATCTTCATATCGGTAACTCATTATTTCATGCCTCGCACATAAGTATTGATGTATCACAATATTAGTATCGTATTACTTTAGGTTTCTAAGTAAAACCAAGGGTAAAGGGTTACCCATTGCCAGGCAATGCGTGAAAAATGTCAAACACATTACCAAGGTTTTGCTGGGATATTTAAAAGGAAAAGTGTACGTCAATAAGCCAAGAACAATTCAAGAGCTAAAGCACCGTAAATTGTTTTTCACGTGGAATAATTTCACTCGAACTTTAAAGGCCTCAAATTGCAATTTATTTTATAAAAACGAACTATTTTTTAATTTTATAACAAAGACACAATCACAATAAACACAGAATGTTACTTTTTCCCAAGAAAAATAATAGTCTTGTACATTAAATTTGCGTGATAACAAATTATACACAGTTTACACGTGAAACTCATTGTCGTGAAAAAATATTTTTTTTATATGGATATTTTATTTCACACATAATTGTCATAGATCCTTCTATCATAATAAAAAATATTAAGATAATTCTCTGAAAACTTTTTGTTTTATTTACAATTAAGATCGTGCGTTTTGGTTGGATCACCCTTTAATAAATAAGAAAAACTTTTCTGCTTTTATTGAAGAAAAAAGTACAAAAACAGATGCTAAAAAAAGTACTTTTGCGTACTTCTTTAGGAGTTATGTAGAAAGCAGTGCAATCAGTGAAATAAGTAGGAGTATAGTTGAAAACAGCACGCCTGGCAGCCTAGTGAATTGGGATATAATTTTTTAAAGCAATTTTTTAAAACTAAACTGAAATAAAAAATAATGTGGTTTTCTACTTATAGTTCTCATGTGGAAATATTTCCATTCCTTATTTTACAACCTTCAGTATGATTTGGCCGCCACATTTATAACGCGATCATATTAGTTCAAATAATTTCAACTCAAAATGGCATTAACTATCAAAAACTTTGTATTTATTACTGTATTTTAGACTTATACATTAGTAATAATTAGGCCAACCAAAAAATTAAATTTGTTTTTTTAAATTTATTTTAAATTAAAAAATCTCTTGTTAAAATAAACTTTTTATTTTTCCAACCTGAATTCTAATAGTAAAAATATGACATTGACGATTTTCTTAGGCAAGAATGATTTTAGCACATTTAATTCTTTAATGCATTTCCCGATGAAAATAAATTTAAGAATGTCACAACTTTGTCTGATTCCTGAAGTTCCAAGGAATGTAGCATTGTATTAAATACAAAATTTAAATTTGATGACGATTTTAATGAAGAAGTGATGAAGTTTAAAGGCTTATTTTTGCATTTTAACTGCTTATTTTACTGTTTTTTCGAGCTTTTTTAAGAGCTTAAAACATTGCTTTTAGAGTTTTTATTTTGGTTACCCTAGTAATAATAATAGAAATCAGAATACCTATTAGGCAAAGACAATAAAATTATCAAATATTATTTTGCAATTAGTACGCCATTTGATGTTTTTTGAGTTTTATATTTTTTAGCTATAATATTTTATGTCCCATAATTCTCGCAAATTTTTATATTCATTTGTAAAATTAATCCAGTTTTCATTATTTGTAATTGTCGCCATTTTCGTCTCTTTTATTTTCTTTACTGCGCAAATTACAAAAGCACCTCACAGCGCGACTGCTCTCAATTAACTAACACAGCAAAAGCAGTAAACATCGATACACACGATGAAACATTTAGTTTGGAAACACAATATATCAAAACAATATATCAAAAAACTTTTGTAACACGAATTTCAAAACGAAACATTGATACATACGAAGGAACATTCGTCAAAAAATGGGCATGTTCTGACAAGTGTTCCTTCGTGTGTAAGCATCTTTAGGAATTTAGAACAAATATTTTATTGGCTATTTAGTTTACTATATATGTACTAAATAATTTTTTACACCATAAAAACATTAAACTTTTCACATTCGCGGAAAAATGAAAAGTGGAAAACATTTTGTCATAAAAGTCTTTAACTTGAAAATTTACCGTTACTTTACAAATTTATCGTTACTATTGAAAAATTATTTGTTGCTTAATAGTAGTTTACAAAAAAATGTAAATACGATTCATATACAGGGCGACGACACATACAATAGCTTCACAAAATATTCGTAACATATATGCATGTATATATGAGTAGCTGAGATGCAAAACTCGTTCGTTACACATTAACTAAAGTTTTGAAGGAAGCAAAAAACTTGTTGCAGCTAATTAAATTAACAAAATTAGTTGAATGATTTTAATTCCTAAATGTTATACCATTCTGTGGAGGACAGCTATCAATTCTTGTGTGAATGCCCTGGACTTTCGTTTAGAAGATTTAATATTTTTGGCTCTTATATCTTTCAGGACCTTCTAGATGTTCGCGGAGTAAATCCCTGGACGTTGTTGGCTTACATCAAGATTTCAAATTGGAATGCTTAATTGGAAGCACTGCTATGACGTGGAGGAAGTAAAACGGGAATCATAATGGACCTATATGCGTCTCTATGGGCGGTGGATTATGTTATCATAACTGCCGCATCCCTAATAATTCTTGATTAAAAACTCAACAGTTGAAAAATAGAAAATAGTCTCACAAATCGCCTAAGAACTGTCAGAATCAATTGTCGTCTCGTTTTTTTTTAATTTTTGTAACGAACGAGTTTTGCATCTCAGCTACTCATACACTCAGATAAGAAAGTTAGTAATAAAATTTGTACACAGTTTCCAATCGCACTTTACTATTTTTATACTGATTTTTAGTACAATTTTTTTTTAGTAATCACTTTTGCTATTCTCTTATTACAAATTACGGATTTTTCTACTAATTTTCGCTGCTGATTTCAGCAAAGCATTTTACTAATTCTTCAAAACCAAGTCATAAATTTAGCAGAAAAATATACTAATTTAAAAAATTTTATTTACAAAAATTCGTTGATTTTTTACAATTCTTGTTTAGTTTATATTTGTTACTATTGATATATTCTTAGTTTGGAAATAACACTCAGAAAATTTTATTGTATCTCCAATGCATAAAAAGGTAATAACTGGAGAACCGTTTGCAATTTTGACGCCAAATTTGAAATACGATTAAGTAATTATACGCTTGTAACAATCGAAAAAAAAATATTTTTTTTTATCAAATTTGATTTTAATTTTTTTTAGATTTTACAGTTTTTTTATTTTTTAGTACACTTTTTCTAATTTCAGCAGATTGATTTTAAATTGCAGTTTACAACAATTTACTGAAATTTAGTAGCGTGTACTAATTATTTATACTAATTTCATTGTACTAAAATTATTGATATTTAGTAAGTTTTTTAACTGATTTTAGCAAATCGATTTTGAATAGCAGTTTACAACAATTTTGCTAAAATTTAGTAGCGGATACTAAATTTGTCTACTAATTTTGTTGTACTACAGATCAGCGGACATGTGTTGCTAAAATTAGCAGAAAATGCTGTTGGGCTCAAAACAGTTAAACTTCCCGTAATAACAGCAAAAATTTCAGTAGCCATTACAGACTTTTTTGGTTGAGTGTATGCAAAGTAATGCAGTAGTAAGAAGTTAAACGTTTATAGCGACATACAATACAATACGTATTTGAACCAGATGAACCCTGTAACACTTTTGCTCATCACTGTATATATACACACACACAAACATAAACATACAAAGTGTATGATAAATAAGTAAACACGAAAATATGTGGTTCGTGCTTAAAACGTTTGTTATTCGCTAGTGCCATCATAGTTGGTTCGTTGGTTAAATTTAATTCCTCTAGCTTGTAGGCTTAATCCTTAGCGAATACATACATACCTACATTCATATAAAATATTTAATGCATTTAAAGCCATAGAGATATTAGTATGAAAAGGCTCTTCCAGTGAAAACCCCTAAATCAAATAGCTGTTTTTGGTTTTGGACAATCTAATAACACTACAAAGTAAACTGCTAAACAAAAGCAGATTTATGGAACATTTCACTTAAAACTAGCTAATATAACATCGCATATTAGTATTTGGGAGTAAAGTAGCTAAATTTCGAAATTATATTATTGTGTACGATCTGTTGTTCTACATACATACGAGTATTTAAAATTTAATATCAAATTAAATGACAGTCACGTCATTTGTCCACTGTGGGAATAAAAGGCAAACCACCCCCAAAAAGCAACAAAGTCCTAGAATAAATACCGCAGAAGGAGTGATGACAAAAAAGTAAAAAAAAAAACAACGAATACACTACTACTCATACTATTCGTAATATTTTTGTGTTTCTTTTGGAAAAAATTCCATAAAACTTACCAAAGATTTAGTTATAGAATACATCCATATAATTATTAAAATATTTTTTTAATAGAATACCGAGAAGTGGAATTATTAATGTATGAATATCCAAATTGTATGGTTGGTGTTTTTGTTTTAACTTCTTTGTCTTTTTGTAAAGCAATTATCCAACATTGATGGGTGTGTAATGTTCGGCATTTTTCAGTTTATATATTTCAACAAAATATATATGTATGTTTTATTAATAATATTGGTTTTATTTTTCACATTTTTTAAATACACATATAGTTTACATTATTAATTATTTTACGAATTCTTCATTATTAAATTTTCACATCACCATTTTGGTTTGCACTTTTTTCTTTCGACATATGTATACACAAATATATAAATTATTTTCGATAAATTTGTAGCTTTTTTTTCAATAATTTGTTGTATTCTTTTCGTAAAAAATTATTTAATTATGAATGAATGAGCAATACAATTAAGTTTTGCCCTTTTTAAACCTGAAAAATAATAAATTATCTTTATTTCACTTGAAATAACGCAGAATTCACTTTACAGATTTGTCTGTAACTCTTAAAATGTACATTTATTATTTTTTTTTAGTGTCTGAAACATAAAAATTCAGGTTTATTCTCATAGAAAATGCGCGTATATTTGCCCTGCAACACGTATGTACGAAGTCAGAGAGTAAACTAAATGCAATTTGGAGTTTTTGTCAGATACAAAGTATTCCATTAGATACATTATTAAGTTAGTATTGAATGTGTGTTGGTTACCACTGTATTGTATCTGTGGGATACACTATGTCGTAGTACGTTACGTTACACATAGTACATACAATCCACAAACGTAACACTATATTGTCATTTTCTAGATTTGTTCATTACTTTTTTCTTTTTTTGTTTTGTACAACGTGCTTTTGTAACAATATGAGTTGTTACTTAACGATACTGCTGGGAAGTGTTTGGAGTTTTTTTTTTGGAAATGTTAATTTTAATACCTATTAAACAAATTCATTATTACATATCATTGTTACAATTACAGTATTTGTCAATCTTCTCTTCCGGTCACTTACAGCTTAGAAAGTAGAGTGTCATCTTGTTTCACATAAATTTTTTTTTATAATGAACTCATTTCTTGGTCTTCTATACCACAAGTCGCAAATAAATTTTATAATGACCATTCGAAAAAAACAGCCAAGGTTGGTTACTGTTACGATTTAAAAAAATGCAAAAAATACATTGAAATGCTAAAAATGTTAAAATTTTGAGAAATTCATATCAAACACATGAGGAAACCAGATAAAAGTGGGCTTCATGGGAATTTTTAATTTGCATTCAGTGAAAAAAAATAACTGCTGGCTTTACCGAATTTTTAAAATTTTTATTCTGTGTTATTTACGCGTGTGATCTCAAATCTAACAAAAAAAAACATTTAAATGAATGAAAAAATCACTTTTATGGGGTCATTTTGTAAAACGAAACTTTGCTTTCGTTTTAAGCCCTGGTTTATGTATACGAAAATAGTCTAAGAGAAAAGCAAAGTAACGAAAATTTGTTTAGTTTCCCATATATTTTTGACGGTAAAGGTCTCGTTACTAGATCGTAAATGTAACGAGAACGAGTCGTAACGTGGTATTTTATTTTTGCTTAGTTACTCAAGATATGTAACGTGCTATTAAGGATTGATAAATTTGATTTTCAGAATAGTACCAACCAGTTTAAAAATAGTACCAAAACTTGCACTTTTTATAAAATAAGCAAGAACTTTCATAAAAATTCAATGTGGATTATATTTTATCCCTGAAAATGGGATTCAATTTCATTTTAAATCGAAAATAATTTGTAGTCGATTTAGCTCATTTGATTCATTCAATCATTAAATTAGTTTTTATTTACTTAATTTGTTTACTTTTCAAATATAATATTTTATGTGTTCGTTTTAAACAAAAGTTTTTGTATGAAAATTAAAAAAAAAATTTTATTGTTTTTGCCAATTAATTTATTTTTTAAATAAACTGGATTTCTATAGAATATTTGGAAATAACAAAAATGTGCCAGTGTACCAATCAAACTTTGATTGTGCCAAACATTGTACAATTGTGCCACAAATTCCTTCACTTATGTGCAACTAAAAACAGCTGTTTTGCTCTCTCACGTAAAAACGGAGAAAAAATTCTGTTTTCAACAGAAATGAACGGCACGTTACGACTCGTTTACGTCTAGTACTCAGCACTATGTGTTTCTCATTAAGCAGGTTGAATCAGCTGATTCGTCGCGTTACATTTACGTTAAAGTAATTTGGGCTTAAGACTTTTTTCCAGAGTTGGAAGGCAACACCGCAAAATGCCCTTAAAATACCGTTACCAAAATAAATGAAATATCGTTACCCCTAAAATACCGTTGCTGTTATTTTTAATTTTCTTGGTAATAGCACGTGGTTATTAAGTATTTTTCCTACTTTAAGTTGGCAAATTAGTTCTGTTTTTAATCTCGTTTGTTTTGTGTAAAAAAACTTCCGGGATGCATAGAAATATCTGACTGCCGTTATCCTTACATTACCGTTACCGAAATATCTGAAATATCGCTAACCTTAAAATACCATTACCGAAATAATCAAAAAACCGTTAACCTTAAAATACCGTTACCGAAATAACTAAAAAACCGAAATAAATGAAATAGTGTTACCCTTAAAATACCGTTACCGAATTAATCTAAAATAGCGTTACCCTTACCAATAACCGCATCGTTTCGGTTACCATCCATGCTATTTTCGTAATAGATAAACAAACCCTAAATTTTTTTAATTCATCTATTCCGGACGAAAAGAAACTTTTGTCCAAATGACTAACGATCACCGTTTTTAGTTCATGTAAAACGAACGACACTTCTTACCGAACGATAATGTAGACCAGGGATGATAAAGTTGGTACTATAGGACTCTTTTTGGTACTATTGTCACTTGAAAAGTACAATGGTACTCCTCTAATTCATTTAGTACTATTTACCAATTTTTAAATCTCTTGTGCTATAATATAAAAATGCCTATCCCAGCTAAAAATCAACATATATGGATCCATACAGGTTAAATGTATGTTCGTGCATGCTCTTAAACATGCATTCATGTCCATACATGGATACATAAATCTCCATACATGCATCACATATGTCCATACATGTGCATTAACGAAATTTGAGGTAATATCTACGTGTGTGTACATATATGAACATACATGAACACCAGACATGGGGGTTAATCATTACATTTTGTAATTAATTACAAATGCAATTACACCATTACATGTAATTGTAATTGAAAAAAACTCAATTACAATTACATATTATCTGCAATTGTAATTGAAAAAATTTTAATTACAATTACATGTAATCCAATCCTTTCATTTACAAAACCCAAATATAATATAACAGACGTAAGTCTAGACGAAAAATTATAATGGTTTTACATAAACCAAATTCCTTACGTGATCGTTCGTTTGCCTTTCGTTCATTTAGTTTGCGTTTCTTTTTACATAGACAGGCCGTTATTAATCTTTTGAAATAATTTTATGCAATCGTTAACCTTTTTAACAAGCATTCTATAAAAAAATTTTAAACCCCCTCATTGAATTCGGTTAAATTGGAAGTAATTAGTTACTGCTAAATTACAATTACTTGTAATATGTAATTGAACATTTTCAATTACAATTACTTGTAATGTGTAATGAAATTTTTTTAATTACAATTACAAGTAATTGTAATTGAATTTTTTCAATTAAAATTACATCTGATTGTAATTGATCCTCAATTTTAATTACATTTTTTGTAATTGTAATTGGGGATAACTCAATTATACATTACATGTAATAGTAATTGAAATGTAATGATTTACCCGCAGGTCTGATGGACACGCATGAACACACATGAACATGCATGATCATACATGTAGATATTACCTCAAATTTCGTTAATGCACATGTATGGAGATATGTGATGCATGTATGGAGATTTATGTATCCATGTATGGACATGAATGCATGTTTAAGAGCATGCACGAACATACATACATTCAACCTGTATGGATCCATATATGTTGATTTTTAGCTTGGAGGTTAAAAATATTTAAAATATTAGATGTTAGTCTTTAAAAAATGAAAAATGAATAGACCCTTGTGAAAATCGAAATATATATGAACATTAGACTGTCCCTTAAAATAGCGATTTGTCGATTTTCGTTCATTACACCCCCCAGTTTTATTGGAAATGGTCCCAAATGGAAAAAAAACGATTTTTTTTTTTTTTGGAAAACGTTAACCCGTGCCGAAAGTTGGACGAAAATGGCCCATTTTGGAAAAAAGTGTGTTACTATTAAAAATTCCCAAAATTCGAAATTTGGAAAAAAATTATTTTTTATTCCATTTATTCATTTAATATAGTCAAAATGATTCAGACATGGAATTTTGACTTCATCGGATATCATTAGTTGCCTGGGTTCAGAAAAGACCCATGAAACTTAATATTAATTATGACTACGAGATTGTAAGGCCATTAAATTGATAAAAAAAATCTCAACTGGATAAAAATATTTATTTTATGTAACGTCATCCATATGGGCTTAATTTTTATACTTTTGGCCAAAAACCCCACTAGGAAATTTGCAGAATAACAGCTTTCATAATTTTCGGAAAAATATCATTTTGACTGAATAAAAAACATTTTTTTCCACTTAATAAAAATTATTATTTTGAGTAACTTCATCCATATATGGTTAATGTTCTCACTTTCCACAAAAAATAGACCCACTAGGAAATTTACAGAATAACATTTATCAGATTTTTATTCAATTGGGATATGCGATAGAGGATACAAAACTAACGAACAAGCGCAATTCTCTATAGCCCCAATCTTATTTTTAAGGGTTAAAATGGTGGTGTCAAAAGTGTCCGTATGTTAATAGCAATTTTAGTTTTGTAATCGCGTTAGATTCTAATTAAAAGCTTTTGTTTATTATGCATTTATTGCTTTCTTTTTGAAAAGACGTTATTCTGAAAATTTCCAAGTGGGCCTTTGTTGCCGAAAAGTGAGAACATTAATCCAATATGGATCAAGTTACTCAAAATAATAATTTTTATCAAGTGGAAAAAAAAAATTTTATTATTCATTCGAAGTGATATTTTTCTGAAAATTATGAAAAGTGTTATTCTGTAAATTTTCTAGTGGGGCGGTTTTGGCCAAAAGTATAAAAATTAACCCCATATGGATCACGTTACAAAAAATAATTATTTTTACCCAGTTGAGATTTTTTGTCAATATAATGGCTTTACAATCTTGTAGTCATAATTAATATTAAGTTTCATGGGTCTTTTCTGACCCCAGGTAATGCATATTTGTGCATATTTTTAATTTTTATGAGCATTTTGAGGAGCATTTTTTATTCTGTATATAATTCAAATTTTATATTTTGATTCAATCAAAATAAATCAAAAAAACCTTATTGACCTATGGAAAATATTGGAGCTCTGTGTCTGTTTGCAAAATAATTAACTTAAATATATTTTTAAGTTTTAAATTGCACTATATTTGCGAAAATAATAGTTTTTAGTGCATATTTCTTATATTTTTCTTTTTTAGCCGCATATTTTCCATTTTTAAGTGCATGAAATTCCTTGCCATAATGATCATACATGGGCATCAGGCACGTAGCTAGGGGGGGGCTTGGGGGCTCGACCGCCCCCCCCCCCGAAATAATTTGAAAAATTTTGAAACGTAACAATATACGTCAAAAGTAACAGCATTTTTTAAAAAATATGATAAAAGATATTTATTTTTTGTTGAAATCAAATACCAATTGGCCAAGTTTCCGAAGCTTTCATAATAAAATTAACTCAAAATCCAATTGCGAAAAACTGTTTTCTAAAAAAATTTTTTTAAGCTTTTTGGTGGCCATAGTTTTTTTTGTAAAAATCTTGAATAGTTATGTGTGCTAGGCATAATCAAAGAGGTTAGAAAATAAATAGAATGCAATCCTCTCTTTTACTGAGAAAAAATTTGTAAAATGTGACTGCAAATAGGAAACAGTATTTTTTTCGCAACTTTTAATTGATACAGGTTTCCTGCTTGCAGGCACAAGCTGTTACTATAAGGTGATAATTTGGCATAATTCGACATTTTACAATTTTTTCCACCCTAAGTTAAGCATTATAATGTTGGCTTTTCATAATTGTTTTTTAAATTAAAATTATTAACTGTCAATGAAAAAGCGTACTTTACACTATCCCAGTGTAGAAACGATAATGACTTATCATTATTTTTTGGACATTATTTTAAAACATATAATAATGAGTTAGTGATGATGACTTATTTTTATCATTATTTCAAATAGAAAATAATTTTCTAGATTTTTTAAAAAATTTTTGAAATCTATTTTTAGACTCAATATTTTTTAAACACTGGTAAGGATATATGTAACCACATATTGTTTGATTTTTTGTATGCTGGCGAGTAATCTTACTTGTGTGCAGCAGGTCAATTATGTTTTTATCTATTAAATATTACATGTCGACATAGCTCAGATGGTAGAGCTATTGACTGGCAATCTGTAGACCCAGGTTCGATTCCCACACCAGTAAATTTTATTAAAAAAAAAAAATACAATAAAAAATATTTTTTTTTATATAATTTATTTTTTTGAAAATCTATTTTTAGACTCATTATTTTTGTCAGTACTGGTAAGCACATAGGTAACGATATATTTTTGATTTTTCGTATGCTGGTGTGTAACCACAACTCATTATTTTTCGCGATATCGCCATATAAAGGTAATAAGAAATGTAATAACAAAAGTAACTAGTTACCATTACCAAGTATGTAGTTACTAGGGTTTGGGATTTCCCGGACTTTTTTTTTCCCCGGGAATCCCGGGAAATAGTTTTGAACAAAATTGCTAATGAAAACCACCTATATAAGTAATTTTTGTTAAAAAAAACACTATTTCAGTGCAAATGCAGTCTGTGTAGTGAGAATTCAAAGTAAAAAATATCAGAATGTTGAACATTTGATTTCACATAAATTACTCGCAGCACTGACAAATGAATTGCATGATTCCAGTAGGCACCTACTACTGGACTGTCGGAAACAAACCGTTTCATCACACTTGGCCCATTAGATATGGTGGCCACAATGTTATTTTCCAAAGACAAATAAAACTCTTCTAGTCTTATTTCTACAATTCTTCTTATTTCATCAGCATTACATCTTCCTGATATATAAACCAACCCCAGGTTATAAAATGAATTATATCCGTTTGTACATATGTTCAAATATCTCTTTTGTGATATTCTTGTCCATTCATCTAAGATTATAGTAAATCTCCTATTGTTAGAAATATTGCTCGATATTTCTTTTATCATGATATCTTTTACATGATTGTAGTAATTTAATATAATGTTCTTTACAGCGGTTTCATTTTTTTGCAATGCCAGGTTTTTATTATAAAAACTTTCTCGAATAAACGAAGATCTAGTTATGGTGCGGATTGACTGCAGCTAATTTGGATAGCATTTCAGGAAATGTTTGCCCTACCATAAAACCTTTAATGCCTATTCAGCTTACACTTTTTTCTTCAGGTACTTTGCTAATTTTAGCTGAAACGTTATTCTTGTTGTTTTCTTCAAGAGAAGTTGCATGACCATCAATTTTTTTTTTTTGTGAACCAAATTTAGATGTCGGATAACCAAATTTAGATACCACCGTTAACCATTAGTCTTTTCTTTTCACATTTATTAATGAAAACGTTACTTATAAAATTATTGACCCTTAATATAAAGGCGTATTTTAAATTTAATGTCGACTTTATTTTTAATCAAACGGTTTTGTTCATTTTGTGTATGAAAACCTTACAAAAATATTTATATTTTCAAATATTTTGATTGGTTGAAAATAAATTAACCAATCAGAGTGCTCCAAAAATAAACCAAGCCACCCAATATTTTAACAAAGTCGAATTTAACTAAAATATACATTTGAAAATTTTAGATAGTAAGGGCGATTATTTGTAAGAAACAAGACTTTTTGTTCATATTTCTTTTAAACATTTTAACAAGTTTTTAGATTTTACTACTTAAATTTTGAATAAGTTATGCGAAAAATCTTTATTAGTTGAAATGCTCCTTATTACTTGGCAAAGATTTTATTTGTGTGTCAAATAAATGTATTCCCTTTTAAAAGATTTTAACAATGACATTTTTGTTTTGGTATTTAAAATGTTTTTTATGACTAAAATTAAAAAATCCTATTCGAAACAAAAACAATTTAAAAAATTTAATATTTTTAAAATTTCCCGTTTTCCCGGGAAAAATATATTATTTTCCCGGGAATTCCCGACAAACTTTTCCCGGGATTTCCCGGGAATACCCGCCCGGGATTTCCCGAACCCCAAACCCTAGTAGTTACATAACCACATATCTGGTAATGATTTTCTACACTGGGATGTTAATGTTTTCTTTTCTGTCTTTATTTTTTGTCTTCATTTAACAGGCGTACTTAATGGCCCTAACATTAGAAAGCTATTAAAGAGTAACTTTGATTCATCTTGACGAAAATCATTCATCTTGATGGCATGGATTTACCTTCAGCGTATATGCACCAGAGTCTTGGGAGGGAATCGAGACGCGGAACCGGAAGCAAGAGAATGGGTGAGAGAAATGCTGTATTATTTTGAGAAAATCGGCACATCGTTGACATTAAAGCTGCATTTTCATTTTGACGATTTTATCAAACAACTCCCTACTAAATCCGATGAGCAAGGAGAACGGTTTCACCAAACCACAATGCCCATGGAAAAACGGTACAAAGGGAAAAAAATCGACGCATTGCTTGCAGAGGTAATATCAATTTTATTCATGCATTGTTTTGCATTCCTTTTTTGATTTCTTTTCTAATTCATTTCAGGTATGTTGGTGGAGTCACAAGATCACCCTGTATAATGTTAATGAAGTATTTGAAGAAGAAAAAGCTGATGCTGGAGGGCAGTCTGGAAGCAACATGCCTGTGGACACCATAAGTTCTGAATCAGAGTCAGATTCGGACGATTCGGATGACGATTTGGATCCACAACTTAAGAGAGTGCGATTTGCAAGTCCAGGGCCATCAACATTATAAATATAATACGAATATTTTTTTTATTATTTTTGTAATATGTAGCATACTTAGTATCTCAATGTTAAAGTAAAGAAAAAACAAATGAAATTAAAAAATTTTCGGTAAATTTTTCACTTTTGCGGCTACCTAAGCGCTACCTAAACGATGTTAAGCATCATTCCTAAGAAGTTCATATGTTCTAGTAATTTGTTTATTGAGATCTTAGGTACATTTTTGTAGTTGATTGTTTCCTTGAATTTTGAACGGTTTGGTACTATGGGCCTAAACAGGGGAAAAAAGGTAAAAAATCTAATTTTTTTAAAGTTTTTTGCGATTTTAATCTTGAAGATGAAGTTTTCACAATTGTTCTTTATGACAAGAGCTACAACTTTGCCTCAGAGAATAAATCAAAATTCCAAACGGTTTGCAAGATATGAGACTGAGAAAATTATCACTTTTTTGCAAAAATGGCACCGAGGCCCCAAATCTTTGGGGGCCCATAAAAAAAAGTGCATGACTTGGGGCAAAACTGGGAGACACGGGTCTTTTTTTTTGATCTTTTATCACGTAGTGGTGTCCGTATATGGTTATAGTTTTTCGTGTTGCACTGTAATTTTTTAAACACATCGAGTTTATTTATATGTCACGTTGATATTTAACAAAAAGTGGCAGCGTTTTGTGTTGTTATTGATAAAAAACTAAGCAAATGCATTAATTTTGCATTAAACGATTAATCGCCAATTTCTCAATTAATCGACCCGAATAACCGGTTAATCAATTTTAGTGATTTTTCGAATAATGCATTAACCGGTTAGCCGCCTACGTCGAATAATTGGAAACACTAGTAATGAATAAAATTAAAAAACTCAAAAGATTTTATGTAGAGATTAGTAATAGAAAAAATATAAAATTAAAAAAAATTTTAACACGCTCGGGGTCGGCAGTATGCTAATGTTTGAACTTTAATTCCAAATATCTCCGCTAGCGGGTGCTGCAAAGCCATAAAAGTAATAAATAATATGTCTTGGGCATAGATGTAACTTCCACAAAGTTTGGTCGGAAAATTCCCAGCCATTAAAATTCCCTTGTCAAAGGGTTCATAAAGTTTCGAAAAAATTGATTTTAGAAGTTAAACATATTTAAGTGTACAAGATGTAGAAAATATGAGGAACACACAGAAATATGCAAATTCAAAAGTTATATTGTCGACAAAAATCTTGCAAAATGTCCCTGGAAATGATTATTAGCAAAATGATACAGAAAATTTGTCCAGTGTTTGATGTAATATACAATTATATCCCAAATCCAATTAACGAATTTCCTAATGAGGCTCTGAATGGGGTAATATATAAATAATTTTATCCAAAACGAAATTTAAATGCTTTTCAAAAATATAAAATTTTTTAAAATCCAAACAGCGGTTGCGCAGTTACAAAATAATATATTAAAAACATAACATTTCACGATCAAACAATTCTTAAATTGTGTGAAACAAATTTAATTTGTCAAACTAATGTCAGTAATGACTCGAAATATCGATTCAAAACCAATGAAATGCAAAATCAATCGTTTTTCGCTCCAACAGGTAAGGGTAAAAAACTGATAACTTTTTTTGATTTGACGCAAAATTATTAGTTGAATCGTCTTTTGACGCATAAATATTAGTTGAATCACCTCTGTTTATGGTTATTTTAAAATATTTTAAACATTTATCTACATTTATTTGAATGAAACCTGATGCAAACAATTGTGGTTACGGAGTTTACAGTTACGGAGTTTACATTTGGTTACTTTTTTCGTTTTCTTTCAGAAACGCTTTGTCAGAATTTTTTTCCGAAACAATATCGGATGATGCCTACAAGGTGAATCCAAATATGACATTGTTTTTCTTACTCGTTAAATAGTTTGGTGTAAAAATTAGGAACAGAGTTTACAGCATTTATTAAAGACATCCTTTTTCATCTCGAGAATGTTACATGCTGCAGAAAAGCTTCAAGTCTGTTATACTGGATGATTACTTACAGTCCAACGATCATTTGAGTATAAATAACATTTGAGACGAGCAAAAGTCAGTGAATTCGTTTTTGCGTCTCATGTATATATATAAAATGAATTTTATTATTAATTCCTTATCAGTGTTCTAATTTATTTAAATTATATTTAAATTTAACAGTATTTTATTCAAAATGCCATCTAGATGTCAAACATAACATTGAACATTAGAAACTACTATCAAATGCATCATTGTACTACTAATGTTAACACTCGTGTAATTGTTGTCAACTGTGTAATACATATGTGCGAATGTTTATGTGTCATCGATCAACATGTATAAAAGCTGCTGCATTGATCGATTTTGGGGAATTAGCCAGTGGACGGCAACGAGGTAAGACCTTCTATAAGTGCGTGAAATATCTTTCTGCATTTGAAGAAGATTTTAACTAAGTAGCTTAAAGGTGTCTAACTATCGTTCAACACCTTTAACCAACTCGACCACCTAAGACAGCTGACGATAGGGACGGCAACGTGAGCTATCGCTCTGTGCCATAATACGGACGAACAGCGGGAGCGTGAACTATCGTTCTGTCTGCTCAATCCTCGCCGTGAGCGTGAGCTATCGCTCTGCTCAACCCTCGCCGTGAGCGTGAGCTATCGCTCTGCTCAATCCTCGCCGTGAGCGTGAGCTATCGCTCTGCTCAACCCTCGCCGTGAGCGTGAGCTATCGCTCTGCTCAACCCTCGCCGTGAGCGTGAGCTATCGCTCTGCTCAATTCTCGCCGTGAGCGTGAGCTATCGCTCTGCTCAATCCTCGCCGTGAGCGTTAGCTATCGCTCTGCTCAATCCTCGCCGTGAGCGTGAGCTATCGCTCTGCTCAATCCTCGCCGTGAGCGTGAGCTATCGCTCTGCTCAATCCTCGCCGTGAGCGTGAGCTATCGCTCTGTTCAATCCTCGCCGTGAGCGTGAGCTATCGCTCTGTTCAATCCTCGCCGTGAGCGTGAGCTATCGCTCTGCTCAATCCTCGCCGTGAGCGTGAGCTATCGCTCTGCTCAAACCCTCGCCGTGAGCGTGAGCTATCGCTCTGCTCAATCCTCGCCGTGAGCGTGAGCTATCGCTCTACTCAAACCCTCGCCGTGAGTGTGAGCTATCGCTCTGTTCAATCATCGCCGTGAGAGTGAGCTATCGTCCTGCTCTACCCCAATACAAAGTACTGCTGTTTACTACGGGACCGACTTCTGCTGGCTGTAAAAAATTAAATATTCGTGTCGTGTCGTGTCAACTTGTTACGTGTTTAAGAACAATTAAATAATAAAGTTTATAACGTGTTATGAAAAAATATTAAATTGTACAGTGTTTTCTTCTCTTATCGAAATATAAATAGTTTGTAACGGATCCTGGGCACGCTGAGTATGCCCCAGCTTAAAAAGTGAAAACACGTCGTTACACATTATACTTTTCGGAATATAAATAATAGATAACTCCAAAATTCTGGTATATGCATTTTTATCAAAAATTATGACGGAAATTCGTTACAGAGTTGAAGTCGTGATAGCTAAGACATACGAAAAAGTTTGTAAAATGTATTAATTTTTATTAAAAACGGCACTTTTCCTCTTCATAAAAATTCTTACAGTTAGTGTTTAGCTTTATTGGTTATTAAAATATAAGCTATTAAAATTAAAAAACCTTATGAGTTACTTGTTACGGAGTTTACATTTGGCCTATAAAATTGGTCACAAATTTTATGTATTAACCAAAAATTGGTCAGATTGTTATAAATTTTGTAAAACACGTGACAATGTGCTGATATATATCGAAATATGTAACTCAAATGTAATCAATGCATTAGAAATTCGGTGGTTACACGGTTTTTATCACATTTTTTGATATCACCCATATGTGTTTGTTTTGTTTGTGAACTGCACAGGTTTTGGTTACAGTTTAAGAAAAAAATGTTTGGGAATTATACAACACATAATTATGTAACAAATATTTGCAAAAATATTTAAAAGTCAATTAAAATATTAATTGATTCAATTAAATATTTGTTTAGAAACAATTTTTATTTTTAATATATATTTAATTAAATATTTAAGGTTAATAATTTTTTCTGTGTATAGTAACAGCTTGTGACTGCAAGCATGAAATCGGTAATTTTTAAGGATACTCAATCAATTTTATATTTAAATTATAATAAATATGAGCAAAACTATAAGTAGTATCAACAAGTATAAATCTATAGAGAGACTACCGTCCTCACCAAATTTTATTGTTGTATGGCGAACTTGGGAAAGGCTAAGAAAACATGTTGATAATGTTGTTAAGAGAAAAAATGAGTTGGAAGAGCATTTTGAGAAACATTTTTTCGTTCTTTTCTTTTAAAAAAAACTTCTTTGTTCTGTATTGTCAAGTTTGATTTTCCATTTAGGGGTTTTTTAATGAGTGTAGTAAATTTTTTTCTACTACTGTTTTTAATAATTTTTGTTAATATTATTTTAAATTTTTTTAAATAATTTATTTTATTATACAAATAATATTTAATAATTTTTGTTAATATTTTGTAAATAATTTATTTTATTATACCAACGACTATATAGACTAAAGACAAACCACCAGCCTCAACTGCCGTTAAAAAGTCTCTTTAATTTTATATGCAAACTGGTTTTAAGAGAAACAGTTTTTAGAGTTTTTTTTAAGGCGTATTTTTTAATATTAATAAGCAAAACTTTGTGCTAATTATGCAAAACTAATGCAGAGAACATATCAAACAACACAAGTGCACTTTACAATTTAATTTAAATTGCTTAAAAACAATAAAAATAATTAATTAAAAATACCACTTTTTCACGTTTTTTGTGATTTTACATTGAAACTCTCTTAAAACCAGTTCAGTTTTTCAGATGAGAGCCGTGGATAGTGCCTGATTATACAAATAATATATAATTAATTTCCACCGTTCTTGTTAATTTAAATTTATATTGTTTTGTTAAAATAAACTATATTTTAAAAAATAAAACTATATTAACTATCAATATTAGTTTAAAAAAAACCCAACCCGGGACATTTTTGCTGTTGAGGCAACATTGGAATCTCTTAAATCCTCTTAAAAATCTGAAAATTCTCTTAAAAATCTGAAAAAAACTCACTCAACTTTAATGCTTTTTATATAGGGAAATGTGTAAAAAAACCAGTGTTGCCAAGTCTTTTTTTACAAATCCCCCTAGTTGTCCAAAAAAACCCCCTAAATTTGCTCTACCGCTTAAAACTTCCCCCTAAAATAAATTTACCTAAAATTCAACAATTTTTTAGTTTTTATTTCAAATTATTTTTAATAAATGCAAATAATTGATTTTTTTGTTCTTAAAATAAAATAAACTTCGTTATATTTTAGCTGGTTTTCTTTTCTTTCCTAGTCTCAGTCTAAAATTTTTCAACTTCAAAAATATGTAGGCTAATTGAAAATAAAAATTTATGTGAAACACTATCAACAATTTGGCAAAACCAATCATCGAACTCTAAAATTTAATTGCTTTGTAAGTCAAAACTACCCCTAAAATGATTTTCTTACTCCCCAAATTCCCCCTAACAAATTGGTACCGCCTAAAATCCCCCTAAGCGGTTGAAAACCCCCAACTTGGGAACACTGAAAAAAACACTCAATCTCTCATTTTTTTTTACAATGTTTACCAACATGTTTTAGTTTGCGTTCCCGACTTCACGAACAAAAATAAAGAGTAAAGGTTAACAGAGGAAGAGTGGTATAGAAACCCAATGGAAGAATTTTAAAAATTTATGGATAATTTTGGATTATTTTGGACAATTTTGAAACTTTTTAAACAATTTTAAAATATATTTGGATAATTTTAATACATTTTTAAACAATTTTGAAATAAAACTGAAAATGGTTGTAGTTGGACATGTTGTAGAACTGATGTGGTTTTGAATCGATTATACTTTCTTTGGAGATGTGAGAAAAGATAGAGTTTCTACAGAATTAAGATGTCAGTTGACAGTTGTAGGACACATATTTGAAAAAATGCTACCTTGCCTTGAAGGACATGGAAATAGAATTTACATTAGCTTTAATTTTTAAAAGAACAGAATCAAAAATCGCCTACTGTATTGATTAAAGCCTATAGAGCACTTCGACGCTGATCCAGCCAGCAGACACTTCGTGTATTTTGGGTAGTTTTAGAAATATCTTTATTTTGCTTAAAAAATGTATCTAAAGGCTTAACGACCTCTTTCACTCAATTTTAAAAGAATTTGGTGGTATTTTAGTAATTTTATGTTTATTCTAAGCTTTTTTTTGAAGTTTTGGGAAAAAATAAGAGAAAAATTCCATATTAAAATTGTAACCGGTTAATCGACCTGTTTTAACCGATTATTCGGATCGAATAATTATTTGAGTTTTAAATTATTTATTTCGACATTAACCGAAATAGAGGCGATTAATCGAGGAATCGTTTAATCGATTAGCTCATAAACCAGATGTGCTATAAAAATTTGGAAACCAAATTCGGACTCAGCACGGAAAAGTTACTTGAAAATGTGTGGTCGCATGCCTGAAAAATCCAAAATTTTTAAAATACGTATTTATTAGCGAAAATGCGGTTTTTTGTTTATAACTTTTTCAGCACTCAAAAAAATTTATTCACGCGAACAGATTACTTCTTTTTAATGTATTTTAAATAAGTTAATCTAGAAAAAAAATGTGTGCCACTCATTTGAAATCTTTCATTTTTAAAATCTAAAATCGACCTGTTTCGTAGATTTTCCCATATAATTTATACAGAAAAAGTTAATATATAATTTTTTTAACCTTCGCACTCCTAAAGCTTTTTGCATACGTAGTATACTGAAACCCACCCGGGTGGGTTCTTCATATTTTACACACATTTTAAATAAAAAAAAATGCATTTACTCCGACATATAATGGGTTACATAATGGATTAATGAAGAAGAGATGAAGAAAAGAATAATAACAAAAACTATAGAAAGTATGGCTAACAATACATACCGAGAAGCATAAGCATAAATAAGCATAATTTCTTGTTCAAACTTCTTGTAATTTGTATCAACAAAGTACTTAAAAAATTACTAACAATGAATAATAAATTTTAGATAAATTTGTGAAAATATTATTGTATTTTGAATAATAAATTAAGAAAAACAATATTTTTAAAAAGTAATTTTGCTTTCTGTACTATTTTTATACTAAATAGTGATAAAAAAACCCAATATTCTGAAACAAGTCCGCTGGGTGGGTTTCAGGCGGCGACGTAGAAAAATTGAAAAAACTAAAGAAAAAATTATAAAGAATATTCGAATATTGAATAATTTAACAGTTTCTGATAAAAGTAAAAAAATTAGTTACTGAGTCGAAAGCATTTTTTGTTTTGACCAAAAATCGTAAAGTTATCGATTATTGAATATCTAAAAAACCCACCCGGGTGTGTTTCAGGAGTGCGAAGGTTAAAGGAAAATAAAAAGTTGTTTTAAAGCACATTTTGGAGCAGCTGGAGGCAAAGAGAAAATATATTTTCTTTTTCTGCAGAAATTATGATATTTTATTTAACCCTCGGACATCCACATAGGTGTGGCAACTCCCTTTTCGATTTTAGTTGTAATTTAATATATAGTTTTTTTTTTCAAAATACGAGTACATTGAAATACATAATGTGACTAGCGTAACATATGTATGAAGGGGCGTTGAAATACAAATTTACAAAGCTTTTTAATATAAACGGAAAGATTTTAACAAAACTTGTTGCGATCGACACTAGAGAGCCTTTTTAAAGATACCTATAAATTGTAGCTTAATAAAAAAAACAGAGCCTTGTTTTGTACACTCATAAAAAAAGCCCGTACAAATAGTTAAAAATTCTGCTCAAATAACAGGAAATAGTAGCTGAATTTGCGCCAGCAGAAATTTCAATGATGTTGAAAATTTAGGTGACCTAAATTTTAGGTAAAAAAGTTAGTTTAAATACATTAATTTATAAGAAATGTTGTTTAATGGAAATGAAAATTACTCAGTTGAAATCAGCACATGTTTTCTGCTAAATTTTAGTTTGTTATAAACAGGTAAAAAATTCAGTTAACATTCAAAAATTAAGAAGAATGTTCGTTTAATAGAAATGAAAGTGTGTCAGTTGAAATCTGCAAACCTGCTGCTAAAATTACAATCACTTTTTGTTTGTTGAATAAAAACAAATTAATGTAAATATTGTTAATTTTATTTTCGAATAAATTACACAATCCAAAAACACTATTTGCACTATATATCACTTTTATTTTCTTGCCAATATGTTAAACTTCCGCTGGAGTTGTATTATTTGGTTCCTTCTTTTAGTCTACCTGTAGGTAGAATTTAGATGAAAATGTTAAGGGTTGAAATAAAAGAAAAACAATAACATAATTAATAGTATTCCCGTAAATAAATATAGTTTATATTATAAATCAAACCTCTATTATTTTATTTTTTTTAATACAATTTTAACTGCGAAATGTTAATGTCCAGTATACTTCCGTTTTCTTTTGCGTTCCTCTGCTGACAGAAACAAGAGAATACATGCTCTTATCATATTATTTTATTTACTAGAACTTTCTTAACAAGCGCCATATTATTTTTATTTATATTGGTAAGCGTCATCAGTGATGACTCATCACCAGACAAGACAGAAAAAAGCAAAATCGGATGTGTTTAGAGCAAAAAAATATTGTAAAAAAGCAAGAAAAAAGCAAAAGTAAAAAAACTTGCAAATACAACAGTTTTAAAAAAAAAAATTCAAAGAAAAGAGAAAAAATATTTTTTTTTTGTGAGAAAAAAAGAATTTTTTGGCAAAACGTCTTAAAAAAAGCAATTCAAAACTCAAAAATATTAAGAAAAGGCAATTTTAAAGCTAAAAAACGGTAAAAGCAAAGAGAAGCAAATATGAGTAAAACAAGCAATAAAAAGCAAAAACAGCAATTTTGTCTTCTAGAAATTTTCTAATTTGTATTGGTCGCCAAACTCACCAATACACACTTCACCATCAAGCACCATCAATCACTATACACTAGCGCCCCTAATTTATCTATATTAGCTGATACATTGTCAAAATCATTTATAAAAAAATAGCTAAATATCAAGAGGAAAAATTAGTTCAAGTACAGCAGAAATATGTTTTTGTGGTGAAATTGGATAACTAACAACTTTAGCTAAAAACGGATTTAAACGAAAACAACAGGAAAAATTAGTTCAAGAATGAAATCCGGATAGGGACATGCCTCGAACAGATTATTTTTCACAATTTGTAAAATACGTTTGGGATTTTAGCATATTTAATTCCTTTAATGCAATTAATGTATATCCCGATAAAATAAAATAAAAAAACTAATATGCAAGTGCTTGTGCAAATTTGAATGTTACTGACACTTTAGGAAACATTGTTTTCTATTGGCGTTTATACATGAATGGATGTCACTACATTCCTAGATCTGTCAAAACAACAGAGTAGTATGTTGGAAGATGACAAAGCAAATTGAGGTAAATTCCTTGTTGTGGTTTTTGTTTTTTCTTTGATATTTTGAATGTTTAATAACGCTCCTAGACGAGAATAAGAAATTCTCATTGAGTTTGTAATTTAACTTAACAAATATTTCCAGAAGTTCTAAAAACATCGTCCCCTGACGAGTTCCTTAGGCAAGAATGAAATCCGGATAGGGACATGCCTCCAACAGATTATTTTTCACAATTTGTAAAATACTTTTGGGATTTTAGCATATTTAATTCCTTTAACGAATTAGAACGCGTTTAACAGACTTTTGTACTAACTTTTTTTATGAGTGTACCCTTTTTTAGCTTAGGATTCTAAGTTTTTAAAATTCTGTGTGGAATATTGGAATATACAATAATTACTTTTAAGATGGAAACAGTCAAAAAAATTGCAAAATTAAAATTTTGAAAAAATCTTAATTCAGCAAAGCAGAAAAATAATTCTGATCCATAAGTGCATTTCTCCAAAGAGTTTCTTTAAAAAATCTGCACCGGTTCAGACTTGTTCGTCAAATGACCAAATAATCAACAATTTTAAATATATTGATTAAAATACAAAACAATAGTTTTAGTTAAGTGTTTGTAACCGTCGCATAGGACAATCGAAATTAATATTAGAATTAATTACTATAGAATTTTTTCTAGAGCTGATTTATAAAAAGAAAACATATATCAGTGTTGCCACCAGTAAAGCCAAAAATTACACAGCTGAAGGTAAAAATTATCCAAAACCCTATGAAATTACACAAAAAACTTATAATTTTTTAATATTATTTCAAAATAAAAACGTAACTACAATTGACTTAAGCTGAAATCACAATTGTTAAGTTTGCTCGAAATTTGGCTGAATTTTTACTTAAATGAAAGAGAGCCCATATTTGGCCTACCGAAATTTTTAAATTTTCGCTGGCTTCGAAGTCATTTCATGCTTTTTGGTGTGTTTAATTTTTTCATATTAATTTCTTACAATAATTTATTTTGTTTCTTTGAAATCTTTTTAATTTGACTGAGTCGGATATGATGAGTTTCGATTGAAAATTAACCAAATTAATAGAGATGGAACTTTCCTAAAGTTGACTTAAGCTATATATGGGTGCTTCAGTGAATTTTCATTTCTTACCGTCTGGTTGGATTACTATTACATTTCACTCTGTCGGAACTAAAGTAATTTCGAGCATTATTTCTAACGGTCGAGTCCACAGATTAGCTGGAAACGGTGGCTTTCGACTTCAGAGTAGGACAACTCTGGCATGTGGAAAATTTAAAAGCTTGCCATTTTTTTTATGGACCGATTTCAAGAACACAAAATATTTATAATTAGGAATTAAAGGTTTTTTAATCATATATAAAATGTTTTTGCATTTATAAATTAATAATAAAACAAAAGACATAATAAAATTAACTATAATGCATTGAATTATAGCTTAAATGTCTGAATTGCTGAATTATTACAATATATTTTCACTCTGCAACACTGTTCTATATTTACAAAATTTTTGTCTGACCAAAACCTTATCATGTAAACTACAGCAAAAAATCTAAATTCACTTTAAATTGTTCGGAAAGGACTGGTTTCTACTCAATCGTTAGAAATTCACAATCACAACAAACCCACATTTTAATCTTTCGCTACATTTACAAATGATCTTGTAAATGTTTCACAGACAAACTCATTTAGTCTACTTTAAATATCGACTGATTTTTATGGAATTTACGAAAATTTCTCTAAAAAGTAAAATTACACAAAAACTATACAAAAATGTCATTATTCAAAAATTATCCAACGAATGTGTAAACAGTCCCGTTTTTGAATAATTATTCAAAAAGTGGCAACACTGCTCTATATGAAAAATTGTTGTGTATTGCCATGACCAAGGATTGAACCGGCAGCCCTCTGCACAGGCTATGACTCGTAGCATCACCTCTTAACAAGATACACCACGGTCGGCATAGCGCTGAGTGTGGCTAATTGAAGTTTTTTCAATCACAGCCTACATTTTAAATTTCGGTTTAATTATTTATAATGTAATATTAAAATAAGCTTTCAATCAACGCGAACGGATTTTTCATATCTTATGTACATCAATAATTACGAAAAAATCCATTAACAATTTTTTTGATCTTATTCTAATGACCAGCAATGTATGCATTTGTATAAGGTATTTTGCCTATAAGGCAGTTGGGATATTCATTATAAAAAACTGAATATTTTTGTAATAACAATAAAATCGGTTCATTTTCATTGAAATCACGTCTGCGCAAAGATTACAAAACGGAAAGGAAGGATCATATTTTTTTCATTTCATTATAATTGTAAAGTCATATTTGTTTGTACTTTTGCATACAACTTCTAATTTTTATTGTTACGATCACGTATGACTTAAATAGCTTAAGTAAAAAAACAGAGAGGGATTTTAATCCGATTACACAGATACCTAGAAGCATGATACTAAATTTGCTTTAAATTAATGTCACTCATGTCCATTAAATCACGATTTGAAGATATTTAAAATTTAGTTCATTTGTTAAAATTCCAAGTAGAATCGATGCACTCATCGGAAAAAGGTCGTTGGACTTAGACAAAATTGGGTTTGTAGATTCTCGTGAATATCACGATATATACTGTGTTTACGTTTTTGTAAAATTCATCTTATCATGCTCTTTTCTGCCATTAGAAGGTAATTTTATTCCACAAATTTGCAGCAATGCTTATATAATTTACTTTCTAACACATATATATACAAAGAGGATAATATAATTTTTTTATATTTTATCGCATTATGTACACAACATTTCAGCTATAAACTATGAACATTTTATATTGGGGCGTCAATGGGTTCAAAAGAAAACCGCTGTTTTATAAAAAAAAAAGTATTTTTAATTATTATAAACAGGGCGAGCTTTTTTTGGCATTTTTGCCATTTTTACTTATTTATTTTTCACTAAATATGAATACAGATCCTGTGCCTACATTTCACCGCAAAAACTTTATATTGATTGCATTTGAAAATTTTTATATATAAACAACTAAATGGAAAACCGCTAAACTTTAAAGGCATTTCCCGGAAAATATGTACCTTAGATCGAAAAATAAAGTCAAGATTTTGTCATGCAGTGTTATGTTTATTTGTGAAAATTCAAAAAACTTTGTCAAAAAATAGCGTTTTTCTTTTGAACCCATTGGCGTTCCAATTTCAAATTTGTACAGTCTGTAGCTGTAATATTGATTGATATTATCTGCTTCAATAATTTAAAGAAAATTAAAGATTTGTTTTTTGAGATATTTGCAAATTAAGGATATTTTTGAAATTGTATTATCCTTTTTGCATTAAATTTTTACAATTTATTTTGAAAGTAGTTTATATAAACATTACTGGTTGAAAATTTTATGACAATCGGATAACTCGTTCAAATGTTGTAATTATTTGAACATCATGTATTTTTAATAAATTTACTGAAAAAAATCAAATAAAAACAGCGATAGAACGCGTAAAATTGGAAAAATTGGTTTTACATTTAACATCGTGCCAATTAGTAGAATGTATGTACCAAGTTTTGTAAAAATCGAAAGGGGTCATGTCCAAAAACTTCTATTTTTGTATACATTTAATATGGAATGATACAACAATAAACCAATGGCCTTGCAACTCTCTCAATATTTTTTATTTGAAAAAATATTATGCGGCTTGGAACAGGAATGAACTCCGACTGGTTAATCAGTGATGGAAAAGGCTCACTTAATCGGGCTCTTATACCAAAAAATGTTAGATCGCTCTTACATATTGAAAAATGTAAGTAACTAGAAAATAGCTTCCTCTTTGGCTCGTTAAAAAAAATTAAAATTAAATATTTAGATATTAGCAAATATTAGCACAAACTGCAAAAAAACATTTGCAAAAAGCGAAATTTTTGCAACAATATATTCGTTTGCAGAATGTCGATCGCTAATTACCTCTTCTAATTCATTTTCTGTACGATAAAGCCTTTTTCGAATTCCGCCGTTATTTTGCAACTTTTTAAGTGCGGTTTTTTTTTTAATATATAACCTAGGGATTAAATTTTTGTACCATAAAGTCCGCTATTATTTTGCAATTCTTTACGTGCGTTTTTTTTTAATTTATAATCTAGGGGCTACAATACACATTTCATACAACAAAGTTTGGTGGCTAGTTGCAAAAAAAAAATCGCGAAAAATAAAATTTGCAAAAAGGAAATTTTTTGCATCAATATATTTGTTTGTAGAATCTAAATCGCTGATTGCGTTTCCTAATTAATTTTTTGTACCACAAAGTCTTTTTTCGCGTTCCCCTTTTATTTTGCAATTTTTTAAGTACGTTTCTTTTTTATTTATAATCTAGGGACTATAATAGACATTTCATACAACAAAGTTTGGTGGCTAGTTGCAAAAAAAAATCGCGAAAAATAAAATTTGCAAAAAGGAAAAATTTTTTTCATCATTATATTTGTTTGCAGAATGTAAATCGCTGATTAAATTTTTTAATTAATTTTTTGTACCATAAAGCCTTTTTTGGCTTTCCGCGATTATTTTGCAATTTTTTAAGTGTGGTTTTTTTAAATTTATAATCTAGGGTCTGTAGTACCAATTTTATACACAAAAATTTGGTGCTTAGTTTGCAAAAAAAAAAAAAATCGCGAAAAAAATATTTGCAAAAAGGAAAATTTTTGAGTCATTGTATTCATTTGCAGATTGTTAATCGCGTATTCAGTTTTCTAATTATTTTTTTCTACCACAAAGTCTTTTTTCGCGTTCCTCTATTATTTTGCAATTTTTTAAGTGCGGTTTTTTAAATTTATAGTCTACGGAGTATAATGCCCATTTCATAAAACAAAGTTTGGTGGTTAGTTGCAAAAAAAGAAAATTTTGGCATCGTTTGCAGAATGTAAATCTTTTAATTAATTTTTTGAACCCGAAAGCCTTTTTTCGCATTCCGATATTATTTTGCAATTTTTTACGTATGGTTTTTTAAAATTCATAATCTAGGGCTATAATACTGTTGGAATAGTATAATTCCATAGTATAGTTCCATTCTTGATTTTTATAACTAAATTATTATTTTTCATCCCTGGTTACAATCGATGTTTTGAGTCATACAAAGAGCGCACATAATGACCCTGCAAACATATAAAAGATACCTTCCAAGAAGATATTAAAGCGATGTCTTCTATCAGATATTGTTTTTGAGGCTTAAATTTAATAATGAAAAAATTAAATTGTTTTTTTATTTTACCGGGAGATTATTTAGCGATATCCCTTTTATCTTCCATATGAGTTATTGCTTTCATATTACCTGGAAGTATTGTTTTAGTGTAACAGTTGTTTCCGACGGAGGAAACTTCCGGAATACGAAATTGATATTGCCGGCAATAAATGTTTTCTTCCTGGCGATATGTTCGGAGAATCTTCTTCGTATTGCCATGTTTGCTGGGTGATATTGGTTTGAGTATGTTCCTGTTCCAAGGCACATAATAGAACAAATGCTTTCTCAGTGATAGAGAGTCCCCCAATCTCTTTATTATGTATACTCTTTGCAATAAACAAAGAATAGTGTAGTTTTAACAAAGAAAAAATAATAATAAATAAATATATCATTTTGAAATAATTATACTAGTGACCTTTTCTCTTCAACAAGCTGGCGACCTATCTGGTAAACCTAATTAAAATTTCTATTCCATTTCAATTGTGCGTACCTCAAAATAAGCGTACCTCAAAAAGAATATTTTAATGCAATTTGGGTAATGTTTTAAATATAAATCAATTAAATTGTGTAAAAATGTAGTTTTTCGCAAATATCGTGAAAATAAGCCATAAAACACCTTGCATCACTAAATTGATTAGGTTTAAAAGCTGTGTTAAAAAAGCATGTTAAAAATTTGGGCCAGCATAGGTTATTTCGAAACAAGCTTTATTATTTTTGTGATGGGACAATACTGCAATCAGGCACGTAGCTAGGGGGGGGGGGGTGGGGCTCGAGCCCTCTAGGCCAAATGATTTGACAAATTTTAAAACTTAACAAAATACGTCGAAAGTAACAATGATTTTTAAAATTTTTTTTGTTGAAATCAAATATCAATTAACCAAGTTTTTTAAGTTGTTATAAATAAAATGTTTCCAATTGTGAAAACTGTTATCTATCTTTGGTGCCAATAGAGACTATTTTTGTTTATGGGTTTTTTGTAAAAATGCTGAAGAGTTATGTGTGCTAGACAAAATCAAAGAAGTTACAAAACAAAGAGAATGCAATCCTCTCATTTCCTGAGAAAAAAATTATAAAATGTTGATGCAAAGAGGCAAGTGAAATTTTTTTCGCACCTTTTATTCGATAAGTGGCTATTTTTTGTTGCTACTACCAGTGGGTTTCAGTGATGGTATTTGAGAATTTTTGTTTGGTGCCTCAATGATGCCAAAAAAGTGCCACAAAAGCTTAATAAGTGCCAAAAAAAAAAAAATTAAGCAACATTTAATGTTTCAAAAAAAATATGTTCAGCTTTTATTTCAAATATTTATACATTTAGTTACTTTAACCCTTAAATGCATGGTGTAGCCATTTAGCAACATACCAGTTTCTTAATAAAAAACGCCACTTGATACATAAAACTCAATTTTTGGGCATTGGGGCCCTTTCTGCACAAAGTGCTCTTATAAACTATAACTCAGATTTTTTAAACAGTTATAGGAAAAATCTTGGTTTTGCTTCGTATGTTTGTAAACAATCTAAAACACGCGTTTTTTTTACAAAAAGTGCAATATTCAAAAATGTTTGTTTAAATATTTAAAGTGGTATTCTCGCAATAAAATTAATTTTGGCAACAATAAATGTATAATTAATATTTCATATATTTTTTTGTTTCTTTTTTTTTTCATACACATTAAAATAATCACAATTTAGCTATTTGGCAATTTTTTTGGTATTTTTCTTGAAAGGCGTGTACACTTCAGAAATCATATATAAAAAAATGGTTAAAATTGTTGAGATCATGCATTTAAGGGTTGAGTAAAAAGACAAAAAAAAAGGCGGGCAACTTATCTAAAAAGTAACCCGAGTTTAACATTACCTACCACAAATATTTTCATATAAAAAAATACCATTCTTAACTATAGTAAAGCACTAAACTTCCGTTATTTTAAGATAAGTTAGCAGGTCCAAGACTTTCAAAAAATTTTACAATTAAATTTGACAATACAATAGAATCAATTAAAGTTTTTCTAATTTTATCCCCGTTGCTTTTATTTTTAAATATCAAAATAATGATTAAATTCTCTCCAAAGAACTGGAATGTGGTCCAAAAAATTGTAGATATTTTTAGTGTAGCATTTGTTTTTTAATTTTGCTACCCCTTCTTAATAGGCGTGGCTTTTAATGAAAAACCAGCGATATCGACCTTTTATCAAATTATATAGAAATTTTCGTAAAAAGTGCCAAAATTCTATGGAGAGTGCCAAGGTGCCACTGAACATTCAATAGTGCCACAAATGGCACTTTTGTGCCACTTTTACCAACAGTGGTCCATACATGGATACATAAATCTCCATACATGCATCATATATGTCCACACATGTGCATTAACGAAATTTGAGGTAATATCTATATGCATAATCATGCATGTTCATGCGTATTCATGCATGTTCATGTGTGTTCATACATGTACACACTAAAGGGCAGCATGAGTGCAATCGGTTTGTTGTAGTCATTAATTCACATGGTGCTAGTGTGTGTGCATTACGATTCAAACCACCCTGTTAAGACTTGACAACAAATCAAAACGTAACTTTGAGTCTTAACGAGACATTTATTTGTTTGCACAAAATCTAATCGTCGACAGAATAACGGGAAAAAATTTGTCTATTTGTTTTGGGTGGAGAATACGTAATGGCAGACAATTCATTATTTCTTGTTTTTTGTTGGAGTAGGTCACAAACGAAACTATTTATTTTCATGTTTTCAATGTGTTTTTCACTAATTTTTTTCCAATAATAAATTAATTAAATTGCATTTAATTCAATAATAATGCAAATTATTTACTTTTTCTTAACATTTTATTCATTTTCTTTTATTTTCTTTAGTTTTTAGTAATGCCACTAAGTAAAAATTAGATCTGGCACATAGTTGGGAGAACAATTGTGCTGACAACGTTGTCTGAACAAGAACAAAACATGAACAATAGTGGTCCACACGAGACAAATTCATGGGCGAACAAGATATTGTTCGTTGGTTGAACAAATCGATGTCTCGTCAAGACGCTAAGTAAGAGAGCTTAAGCATTCGACATGACAACGAAAAAAACAATAAGTGATTGTTGTGACAAGTGTTGCCAACTTTTGGATTGTAAAAAGCGCAAATGTTTTGCAAAAAAGCGTAAAAAGCGTTATTTTTTCGCTTAAAAAAGAGTAAAAAAGCACTATGCTATTTTCGGTAAAAATTACGAAACCTTTTTGGAGGGACTTTTGAATACATTTTTTGTCGTTTACAATAATTTTTGTAATAACTCGTTATGTAAATTAAACAAAATCCCCGAGCAAAAATTATTTTTAGAAATTGCATTTAGTTTGGAGAATTGCCTATCACGTGGTGATAGGTAAAATTTTTGTTAACATAACCCTAATGTACATGTATATTTTAATTTAAAAATTAAAAACGGAAATAAACAGTTCACATACAAATGTTTCCATATTTTCTTTAATTATAAATACCATCCAATTCACAAAACGATAAAAAAAAGCGTTTGAAAAACTGCGAATTGTTCTTTTCGAATCACGTTTTTGTGATTCGTAATGTTCATGGTTGAAAACAATTAACAAACAAAAGTTGGAACTAGGTTAATTTTTAATATACACAGCTTCACAAAATGAATTTTTGCAGGGATTTAAACTTTGGTACAACATTTTTTAGATTAAATGAGCTGATCCTAAATATGTTCTTAAAATGTCTCAATCACGTCACATTTTTTAGAAAATCGAGGTTAAAAATGCCGAAATTTCATTTCATTATTTTTATAAAGTCTATGGATAACAATGATCCTTACAGACTACTCGGTAAATTATTTATTTATTTAGTTAAGTCTATGGATACAAAATAATACCTGAATCATTCCAAAGGGAACCGGGACACTTATCGGAAGAAGGTCTCTGGATTTAGACAAAATTCTGTTTGTAGATACTCATGACTATCTCGAAATTTACTGTTTTTAAATTTTTGTAAAATTCGTCTTATTTCTAATGTTTATATAATCTACTTTCCAAATAAATTGCAAAAACAAATTGTTGAATGCAAAAAGGATAATACAATTTGAAAAATATTCTTAATTTGCAAATATCTCAAAAAACCCATCTTTAATTTTCTTTAAATTATTGAAGCATATAACTCTAAATTTCAGCTACAAACTGTGCAAATTTCAAATTGGAACGCCAATGGGTTCAAAAGAAAAATGCAATTTTTTAACAAAGTTTTTTGAATTTTCAAAAATAAACATAACACTCCATGACACAATCTTGACTTTTAAAAATTAATAGAGCTCTGACCACCAATTCTATATATTTTGGACATGCTGATTACAATGGCGTACTTTATTTTTCGATCTAAGGTACAGATTTTTCGCTAATGTCTTTAAAGTTTGGCAGTTTTTCATTTAGTTTTTTATATACAAAAATCTTCAAATTCAATCAATACAAATTTTTTTGTGGTGAAATGTAGGCACAGGACCTGTATTCATATTTAAGCTTAAAATCTGATGCATAAGACTTAATATTAAAACCACTGTTCGCGTTCTATATTGTATCGTTAGTATCGTACTAAAGACACATAGTAAAAAATGTATTTATTGCGATAACTTTTGCAAATGGAAACTGTTTTGCTTGAAATTTTGCAAAAACAGTTTTTAGAGGTCACCCCATATTATAATAAAAGTTGGACTTTGGGGACATCTTGGAAAGCTATGCTGCCATATAAAATATTTCAAAAGTCGCGATTTTAATGTATAAGCCGCTACAGACGAATACATTTTTTTTGTTGTTGAAATATTTCCTTTTAATTGCTTCTTTACTAAGCAATATCATTTATTAAGGCCGATTTTGCTTTCAGCGATTCAATTGGCTAAAACCTTAAAAACCGTAAAAATCCATATATGTAAAACGCGAACAGTGGTTTTAATATCAAGTTTTATGCATCAGATTTTAAGCACATATATGAATACAGGTCCTGTGCCTACATTTCATTACAAAAAATTTATATTGATTGCATTTGAAAATTTTTGTATATAAAAAACTAAATGGAAAACCGCTAAATTTTAAAGGCATTTCGCGAAAAATATGTACCTTAGATCGAAAAATAAAGTACGCCACTGTAATCAGAATATCCAAAAAATATAGAATTGATGGTCAGAGCTCTATTAATCTTTAAAAGTCAATATTGTGTCAAGCAGTGTTATGTTTATTTGTGAAAATTCAAAAAAACTTTGTTAAAAAATAGCGTTTTTCTTTTGAACCCATTGGCGTTCCAATTTAAAATTTGCACGGTCTGTAGCTGAAATATTGAGTTATCTGCTTCAATAATTTAAAGAAAATTAAAGATGGGTTTTTTGAGATATTTGCAAATTAAGGATATTTTGCAAATTGCATTACCCTTTTTCCACTACACATTTTATTTTTGCAATTTATTTTGAAAATAGATTACATAGGCATTGCTAGGTGAAAATTTTGTAACAATCGGATAACGCGTTCAAAAGTTGTAATCATTTGAACATCATGTATTTTTCACAAATTTACTGAAAAAAATCAATTTAAAACAGCGATAGAACGCGTACCAAAATGAATTTGGAAAAAAAAATTTTACGTTTAATATCGTGACACTTAGCGGAATGTATGTACCAAGTTTTGTAAAAATCGAAATTGGTCATGTCCAAAATCTACCCCTACAGACTAGCATATTAAAATTATTACAATAACTTAGAAAATTATATAAGAGAATTTTAAAATCAAAGAATTTATTACTATTTCTAAAAGCTCTCGGTGGAGCGTAGATATGTATTAATCACATTATGATGTAAAAGCAGTAAATAATGATGAGAGCAGTAAATACCCTACGGGAAATTTTAACAAACTGTCACCGAACTGGCCCCTTTATATGAAATAGACTGGTCACTTTTACATGGCGTTGTCATAGGAGGTGGAAATTGACCCCTTGTGACATGTCACAAGACAAATCCCAGGACAGGTCCCTGAAATTGAGAGTTCAGTAACCTGTCCTAGGATTTGTCTTGTGAAATTGAGAGTTCAGTAACCTGTCCTAGGATTTGTCTTGTGACATGTCACAAGGGGTCAATTTCCACCTCCTATGACAACGCCATGTAAAAGTGACCAGTCTATTTCATATAAAGGGGCCAGTTCGGTGACAGTTTGTTAAAATTTCCCGTAGGGTAATGATAAAAGCAGTAAATAATAATACTAGAGACATTTTGGTAGTAAATTTTTAATCAATTGCGGTTTGAATGCTACACTAATGTTGATCTAATGGCTTTTTCTGAAAAAGCTGAAAAGGACGGATTCTAATGTCAGAGGTCCACAGCTCAGGTTTAAACAGATTGTCATACAATTCAGCTGAAATTCCAAGTTTAAAATTACCAAATTTTAAATCAGACAACGAAGCATCTTTTTTTACAAGTTTATAACATGTCATGCGGGAATTAGCAATATTAAAATGTTTTGCCACATATGATAAAATGTTTTCTTCTGAAACTGATGGCTTAAATGACGACAAGTGGATCCATTTCATTTTTGGTACCACATCCAATTCAGAATTATCACTATCACCAGTTATGAAATTATGTTTTTTAGGGTTTTTCTTCCTATTTGTAACATTACTCCAATTTGATGAACTTTGACCATCAAATACGTTATTTAGATTAAAAACCTCCGAATTGGCAATACTGTTACTAACAGATCCATTTAAATTAACAGAGGCATGTGAGTTAACCTGTACTTCAATTACATCAGAAGCTTTAATAGCAGTATCATTAACAGCAGCAGCAGCTTTAACAGCAGTAGTAGCCTTAACAGCAGAAGCTTTACTGTTAGTAACCATTAAAGCTTTTGCACTTACAGAAGGCAACTCATGATCGAGTGTAACATTAGCAGTATTACGAACAGTGTTTAGATTTTTGTTTACAGCATTGGCATCAACAGAAGCTGTTTTTGTTGATTGTAAAACATCAGCAAAAGGCAAACCAGAGCTTAAACCTGTTTTGAGCGCGGGTAAACTACAATGATTCTTGTTGTTATTATTATTATCCAAAAAATTTGCAACAACATCAGACTGTAAATTAGAGTCAGTTTGTTTAATAACCCAGGAAAAAAAGTGAGGAAAAATAAGTAGTAAAAACATAACAACAGATGAATAGGGAGTAGTGATAATTTGTGGTTTTCACTGATGAATTTAACATTTAACATAGGAGAGAAGTTGTTCTTTTTTGAAACAAATTATGTATATTTGAACCGATGAAAAGGAAGTTCATTTTCACTTGTTTGTATTTTAATTAGGGAATGCAAAATCCCGCACTTTTTGATTTCCCGGGAAAGCGGGAAATCTATCTTGAATTCCCGGGATCCCGCAAGGGTCAAAAATTACAAAATATTTTATAGTAATTTAAAAATTTTTATTAAAGACCTCAAATTTTCATGATCGTGAAAAAGCTCAGGTGGTTTTTCTTTGAATTTTTGTAGTGGGAAAGAATTAATTTTATATTAGAAATTATATAAGTCTAATTACTGTGAGACAAATGGTTATACGTGTCACGGCATTTCGCTGGGTCACGCCTAGGAATCGAGATATATCGATTTGACCTTTGGTGGTCTTTTATTTGACATAACTCGAGAACCACTAGTCCGATTTTGCTCAAACCATTTTATGAATAAATAAATGTATGAAGAAAAAAATATTTTTTGCCTAAAATATTAAAAAAAGTAATAAACAAAAGGTTATTGATTTTTATGGTAGCGGTAACAAACATTTATTTTTACCGGCAAAACTGTTGAGTATATAGAAAAACGTTATATGAACAGATTAAAGGAATTGTAATTTTTAATTTTTTTAAAATTGCTTGAACAAAATCGGACTAGTGGTTCTCGAGTTATGTCAAAAAAAAGATATATCTCGATTCCTAGGGGTGACCGAGCGAAACGCCGGGACACGTATAACTTGTTTTTGACCGATATAACATTTCCCGTTGGTTTCATCCCATCCCGATTTTGACTGTCGCATAGTGTTATATATGCATTTTTAAAAATTTAAAAAACTAAACCTAATTTTTAAAATAAAACACTTGTCCGTAAAAAAAAATAAAAAAATTAATATAGAAAATAATTTTAGAAAATTGTAAAAATTTTTAAAAATTATGGGAAAAATTCTAACTTACTTGAAAATTTTTAAAAATCAATAGACAAATTTGTCTTTAATTCTGTAAAGAATAAGTGCGATTCAAAAAATTTTCTACAAATACTATTTAGTTGAGTGGTTTTCTTAAAAATATATTTTTAAGTTCCTTTTAGTGCCTGTTAAAAACAAAGGAACTTAAAAAGTTCGATCAAGTAAACAAATTAATAAGTGTGTTCATTTACTCGAAAATCTTACTACTTTTACTACAATTTTGTAAGCAAATGAGCAAGCCTAATGTAAGATTTTTACTAAATAATTAACTTTATTATTTTAAACTATATCTTTTGAAATTCCGGGATTCCCGGTCCAAATTCCCGGGAATGCGGGAACTGAAAAATGCCTAATTTTCCGGGAATCCCGTGACGGGAAATCTCGGGATGCATTCCCTAATTTTAATTTAATTAAAAAAAAAAATCATGCTTCGTGTGGGGTTTGAACCCACACTCGTTGGCATTTCAAGCAGGCGCTCTACCCCTTATGCTATGGCTTGTTATAACTTATAGCTGACTTTTAGCAGTCTTGTTCAGTAAATTGTTATATTTATTTCTTTCTATTTTTATTAACAAAAATATATAACACTAGCGGGCGCAGCCCGCTACGTTGTTAGCGTGCCCCCCGACAATTTTTTTTAAATTCGCTTTTTATTTAAAGTACAGTTTTTATAATAAAAGCCTTCACCCAGCCACCATAAATAAATAATTCTGCACAACAATGGGTTTAAAATAAATAAATATTTGATCACTTTTTCTCATGAAAGTGGATTGTTAGTAATGAATCCATAATAAATTGCAATATACGTGTGTATGTTAAGATAATTTGGTAAAGTGCGAACTTAGGTAGATAGACCCGTAAGTAGTTTTGTTCATTTGTGTTTTCAATGAAAATAAATAACGTAAAGCAGGGTTGGAAAGCATTTTATAATATTAAAAATAGCGGGCTAAGCCTACGTTGTTAGCGTGTCTTAAAGTTTTTTTTTTAATTCCAGTTTATGTAAAGGTAGACCTGGCAATTCAAGTAAATTCACAAATTCAGTTGGAAAATTTACTGCGTCGGTTTCTTCCACCGGTCCTTCGTTACATGAAGTTTAAATATCGGAATATATAAGTTCCATTCCTTTTCTAAGGTTTTTCTCTTTTAGAAAATTTGTTTAACTTTTTGGAGAGTATGTTTCAATGCTACATAAGTTTCATATTCCGTGGATAGTGTTTGAACAGGTAATTCCCTCTTCCAATCCATTTGCATTGTCTATAATTTCAATTCCACTCGTTCAACGTTTATATCCATTTCGTTCCACTTGTGTAGTGTTTCAATTCCACTCGTTTCCAATTAGTTTCTTAATTTTAGTGTTTCATATACACTTGTTCTTTAAGTTTTAGGTTTCTAGCTAAAGACGCAGACGTTAAGGGGTGGGGGGGGGGGGCAATTTTCACCTTTTGAACCACCATTTTTACCACGTTCCTGTCCAAAGTCCTAGAAATGCCTTGTATATTACAGGTTTCTAGCCGAAGAGTTCGGTTAGGCCATCAAGGGGGAGAATTATTCCGTTTTTACCCCCCCCCCCCCGGTAGAAATTTCCAAAAATTCCGTCTTAGAGGACGTCTGCGTTGGAGGAGGAACCTACTACATACATAATTTTAGGTCTCTATATCCAGCAGTTTGGCCAGGCCGTCAAGGGGGAAGTTTTTTCCCTTTTTACCCCTCCCGGTATGAATTTCCAAAAATACCATCTTTGGGGACGTCAACTTTGGAGAAGGAACTCAAATACCGAATTTAAGATCCCTTGTTCCAGCAGTTTGGCCAGGCCGTTAAGGGGGAGACTTTTCCTGTTTTTGACCCTACCTGTAGAAATTTCCAAAAATCTCATCTTAGCGGATGTCTACAATAGAGGAGGAACTTTAATACCAAATTTCAACTTCCTACCTCCAGCGGTTTTTGCAGGCCTTTAAGCGGCACTTTTCGCTTCATTAATCCCCATTTTTGCAATGGCCCTGTCCAAAAAGCACCTTCCCGGTAAGTGAGCCATTACTCCAAGTAACATATGTTTTACATTTCAGGTTTCTAGCCAACTTTTACTATTTGTGCCCCTCTCGGTAGGAATTTCCGAAAATCCATCGACAGGGAATTTCAGCTTCCTAGTTCCAGCAGTTTGAGCAGGCTGTCAAGGGGGACACTTTTTCTTTTTTTGTCCCTCCCGGTTGGAATTAGGCTGGAAGAGGAACCTAAGTACTGAATTTCAGCTTCCTAGTTCCAGCAGTTTGGACAGGTCGTTAAGGGGCAACTTTCCCTCTTTGAGCCCCCATTTTATAACGACCCTGTCCAAAATTCAAAAAAGTATCTTTCTAATAAGTTAGCCCTTACTCCAGGGACCCACATTTTAAGCTTCAGGTTTCTAGCCGAAGGGGTTTTTACCGGCCCCCAAGGTGAGGCTTTTCTTCTTTTTGCCCCTCCCTTTAGGAATTTACAAAAATTCCATCTTCGCGGCTATCTGCGATGGATGAGGAACATTCATACCAAATTTCAACTGCATTGCCTAAGCGGTTTGGGCAGGCCGTTAGTGGGGACATTTTTCCCTTTTAACCACCATTTTTACTATGTTCCTGTTCCAAAATAGAAAAATTACGTTGCCGGTGAGTTAGTCCTACTCCAAGGAATACATATTTAAAATTTTAGGTTGGCCAAAAGGGATTGGGCAAGCCGTCAGGAGGAGACTTTTACCTTATTTCCCCTCCCGATAGGAATTTCAAAAGTTCCGTCTAAGCGGACGCCTACACAGAAGGAGGAACTCACATACCGAGTTTCCTTTTGGGATATCCTGTAGGGAATTCCAAAAATACAAACTTAGTCGATGTCTACTACAGTGGAGGAACCTTTTTACCAAATTTCAACTTCTTACCTCCAGTGGTTTGGGCAGGCACTTTTCCAATTTGTGAGACTGTTTATGGGGAGACGTTTCCCCTTTTTGCCCGTTCCGGTAGGAATTTCCAAAAATCCCGTCTTAGCGCACGTCTATGCCGAATATCAAGAAACCTTGTTTTAGTGGAGATATCCGTGGGGGGAGGAAAAAAAGTAGTTTTTTTGAAATTATATATTATTTTAAATGGTACTTTTTGGAAAAACGAAATTTTTTGGAAAAAGATACTTTGTTTTTACAAAGTACTTTATTTGTACTTTTTTTGGAAAAGGTATTATTTTTAAAAAGGTGTTTTTTTTTGGAAAAATGTATGTTTTTTGGAAAAAGGTATTTTTTTTTGGAAAAGGTACTTCTTTTGGAAAAGGAAAATTTTTTTAGAAAAAGGTACTTTTTTTGGGAAAAGGTACTTTTTTTTGAAAAAGGTACTTTTTTTGAAAAATGTATTTTTTTGGAAAAAGGTACTTTTTTTTGGAAAAAGGTACTTTTTTGGAAAAAGGTACTTTTTTCGGGAAAAAGGTACGTATTCTTCTTTTATCTTCTTCTTCTCTTCTTCTTCTTTTAAATTTATACAGATATTATGAAAGTGGCGTTTATAAACAGCACAAGTAATTAATTATTGCTGTGAAATATTATGAAAACATAACGAGCAAATCAAATCTAGATCCGACATTATAAACGCGTCTTAATCAATCAAGTGTAAGTTTACTCTGTGTTTGGCATATTTGTAAATTATAGCACAATTATGACGCGACTAAAAGTTTTAAAAACAGAGATCGGAATCACAAACTTAAAGTCTGTATAAATTATTTATGAGAACTTAAACCGCATAACACATGATGAGATGTTTTATCTGTAACAAATCATAGCATAAATACCACCTTTTTACAGGTGAAGTAAAAAATAACGTCCAGTTATATATAATTCGAATTTATAAAAGCTGTGAAATATCCTAAGAGCAGCGATATAGTCAAGCAGTTAAAATTAATTAAATTTCGAGTAAAAAAATAGATAAAACTATTGTTTTTATGATATTTAACTGATGACGATTTCCTTACGATTTCTCATAAAATGGCTGACGATTTACAGGGAACCTTAAAACCTAAAAAAAGTTGCCATATAAAATGAGGAGGTCCATAACAGAGATACAAGCTGGTCCATTCTGTCGGCTGGCGGCGGCTAACGGCTAAAATGGTCGGCGGCGATTGATTTTTAGAGATGAGCCGCAAACGCATCGGCGGCGGCTGGCTTAAAAAAATAGTGTCGACTGGCGGCGGCTAATCGGCTAAAATGCAAATTTTCTAAGAATTTCGACAGATACATACACGCAAAAATATCGAATTTATAAAAATTGGGTTTAAATTTCACAATATCGTTGTTAAAATTATAAATACATTTGTTAAATTTTACACTCATTGTAACAATCTTCAGATCAACTAAAATCTACAATAAAATTTTACACAATAATAATTTTTGCTAAACTAATAAATTTTTCTGTTGGGTCAACAGACATATTATTTTGAGCGTATAAGTTAAAATTGAGAAGTAGTTTATTAAATTAATTAGGTGGTTCACAAGGGATGTGCTATCTGTTGTATCGTCCTAACAAAAAACAGAGTTGTTAAAATTTTTATTTGACTTTAACAACGATTTCCTATTGGGTTTTCTATCTGTTAGCACACTGAAACATAGTACACTAAACATACGTAAACATGTTGTATCGTGCTATTCTCAAATGTTGTATTTTTTCAATTTAAATTTTAACAACTCTGTTTTCTGTTAGGACTATACAACAAATAGCACACCTCTTGTGATATTTTAAAAATTTACACTCAAAATTATTTAAAGTACTGAGGATTTTCATTAATGTGTTAAATGAAGATAACTAAAATCTTTGTTTAAATGTGTTTTTCAATCATGAGTGGTAATCGAAACGGTGCGGTAACACTATTTTCGATTATTTCGGTAACGGTATTTTAAGGGTAACGCTATTTAATTTATTTCGGTATAGCTATTTTAGGGATAACGGTATTTCAGTTATTTCGGTAACGGCGTTTTAAGAATAACGGTAGTCAGTTGAAAGAGTTTTAAATTGATAACGGTATTTTAGCGGTATTACCTGCCAACCCTGTTTTCAATCGATTTGAACAGTTTTATTTTAAGTGGACTAAGAGAGCTTTGAAGAGTTAATTCGTTTTCGAATGAATTCATTAACAATATAATCGGATTTGTTTTGAATTAAATGAATTCTGTATTTTTAACACTTAAAATGACAAATATGCAAATTTTTTATTTGTTTTTATATGTTGTTGGGGCAGTTTATAATACCGGTACGTACCGGTATTGTTGATTCGATCGAATAACGGTATGGCGTTATCGAAATTAGATACCGTTACCTTACCGTTATTCGTTTCGGTAACCAACCTTGATTAATAATTAACTACTATCGTAGTCTTGTATGAAAACGCTACTGGAATTGGATTGAAAAAGGATTAGATTCTGTAAATGGGGTTGTGAAACTTAACGGAAATGGCATTACAATATCGTCATAAAACTTTTCTAAATTTTTGTTTATTTAAAATTTAAATTTAAATTGTTTATCGAAATTTGTTATTTAAAAAAATTTTAGCCCAATCGGAAATTTTATAATCAAATCAGTAGAGCGTTTTTATAGAATCCAACTACAATTGGAAATTTAAGTAAGAAAAATTAAAAAAATTTTCCTCATTCTTTTATTTATTTGTACGGAAATTTCCTATATTAGAATCTATATATATATTTACGGAGTTGGTGAGAAAATATCTAATCCGAATAAAATTTTTTCAATAAATTAACATGAACAGAAATCTTTAACTATTACGTATTTTTTGTAAGTTTTTATTTAATTTTCTACGCAGTGTTATGTTCTAAAAAAGTCTCCAAATTTGTGAGATTTTTGTGAGGTTTCTTATAAATCTCGGGAATTTGCGCGATTTTGTTTGTATGGGGAATCTCGTGGTTTCATATGGTTTCATTTTCATTGAGATATCAATTTAAATCGAAAACACGGGATTTGGGTGCAGATGTAAATGCAACTTTAATGTAGTATAAAACTTAAAGAAAATTTTAATGACGTCATTGTAATGCAATTTTTGTAAGTCAACTGAACGGCAGAAAACACTTTTGAATTCAGTGAATATAATTTTCGGTTTTTAATTCAGTGAACGCAATTTTTTAATTAAAAAAAGCAATTTTTAGTACCGTGAACGAAACTGAAATTCAATAAATTCGATAGTGAGTTAATTCAGTGGGTATTAATAAATTTTATCCGTTTGATTAATTGAATTGAACGCGTTTACAAGTGAATTTCATTCATTTCATTTAATGAAAAGAATTATAGTAGCAATTGAATTAATTCGTTAAAAAAGAAATCGAAAGGTACCAAAATTGAATTTATTCCATTTAATGTATAGTATTTGTAAACTAATTAATTAAATTCTATATTCAGAACTCACAAATTGAAGTAAGAAATTAATTCTTCGAAGCTCTGGTTACTAATCGTTAACTTGTTCAAAAATATTAATATAATTAAACCCGTAGAATTGTTGTATCAAGAAAACCGCTTAGTTGTGCTACCGCCAGTTTGATGCAAAAACATTTTAAAAAGCAATGATATCGTAAAAAAATGTTTACTTTTCAAATAATTAGATTTAAACGAATTTATAAAAAATTAAATAAAAGAAAAATATTTTTTCATTTTGTTGTCGGCTGTCGGCTCAGCCGATTGTTGTCGGCGGCTGAATCGGCTTGGCAAAGATGTCGGCTGGCGGCGGCTAACCGGCTGAGATCGGCTGGCTTGTATCTCTGGTCCATAACAAAACGCAATAATTCCACTTTTTAAGTTTTTAGATTTTATGACTGAATCCAATTCTGCATATTAATATCTACATAACTATTGTTAAAAAACATACCAAAGATCAATAATTTTACTGTAATTCAATACCAAAAATAATGGTTCAGACCAAAATGAAACCTTTCCATATCTACGCAAAGAACAACTTAGAGATATTAGTGAAAAGAAAATGGAAAAATTAATTTTATTGTTACGGTAGCTCCAAAATAACTGTAAAACGTTAACGGTCTGTTGGTTGTGGTACCTTACGATTGCGACGGTTGTGGTGGGCAAAATATAAATACGCATATCATACATGCCATAATGCATTAGATGTTAAACAGTGCATAGCTTTTTGCCAGCTGATCAAGATTTGCGAAAAAAACACTACTATTTTTGTTAAAGAAGGAAAGAATTTGAACCTTAAGAATACAGAGTATGACAAGAATTTATTTTAAACTCTCCACAAATCAGCAAAAATAATGTGTAGTCAAAACTTTTGAAACTTGCAATGTTGAAGGCAAAGAAAAATTTACCTGCTATCTTAAAAGAGGTCGTTTTCTTATAAAACTTATGCAGTTCATATCAAAAAGATATACATAATTACAATTTTATTCAAAGCACAGTGCCATAATTTCAAACTTAATTCCTATCAAAAAGCAACATCTCCATAGGGTTCATAACAAAATGAAATAAATACTAAGTATGTAGCGGACCAAAACGCAACATTTCCAAACTTGTTATCAAAATAACTTAAAAATTAACTGCCATATAAATAAATTTATATATGATTTGTATTGTTCCTGCAAAACTATTATACCACAACAAATGTTTTTTAAAAAATATATATCCTCCTGGATTCAATTAAATTTATTCGTTTATCCAAAAAATTGTTCTGGTGGACTTATTGCCTTTTGTTATGGACCTCCTCAAATGTTCCACTTAAAAAATTAGTGACCTTTTTTAGAACAAATTAATTGCAAAAACACAAATATGAAATATTTTTAAAAAAGCACTAAAAGCACTGACTAAAAAATAAAAAAGCACTATTATAGTGCTTTTTTTGGTTTTGGCACCATGAGCAAAATTTTGGAGTTTTGGGTCATCAAAAAGCACCATTAATAGTGCTAAAAGCCTAATGGTAATTTAAATGTTTTTGAGGAATCTATGGGAGATATTCTTGTTGAATATGCAAATGTTTGCATTATGGGTGATTTTAATATGAATATCTTTTGTAGTAGGAAATCTAATTTGGTTCGGCTAATGTGTAGTAGGCTGGACTTAGTGTGCCATCACAACTCAGCCCCCACTCATTATGATATTAATAAGGATTCTACGTCCCTTATTGATTATTTTCTAATGAGTCCCTCTCTTGTTGTGCGTACTTCTGGTCAAATGCAGTGTCCAGGAGATCGCACCATTCACTAATTTTTATTGCTGTCGATATTCCGAAACCTACTTCCCAACAATATGTGTCCTACTTGGACTATAATACTGTGAATATGGAAGTTTTAGAACGAACTGTTCATTCTCTTGATTTTAGTGGAATGTATGCAACGAATAATGTAAATCTTCAATTGGAGATTTTTATGGCTAACCTCTATGTTTTACACTCCTTAGTGCCTGTCGTACGGCGTAAGATAGTTTTTAAGTCTGTTGACTGGTTTAACTCCCCTAATATTGTCTATCATATATCTTTGCGAGACTTAGCCTACAAATATTAACAGAAGTTCACTGAATTGGGCTGTTTATTGTGAGCACAGAAATCGTGCAAAGAGAGTTATTAGGGTAGCTAAGAGGCGTGCCTATTCAAGCATGTTTAGGGATCTTAGTCGTAGACAAATGTGGAGCTATTTAAGGGGAAATGGTTGTTTGGAGACTGATAATCAGTTTATCTCTGCTAATGCTGACGAGGTAAATGACTATTTTGTTTCGTGTCAGATAGATGATAACCCCAATTCTATGAATTTTGAATCTGGGAGAATTGCGCGCAGCATTGGGGAAGATTAAATCTAATGCTGCAGGTAATGATTTTTTACTATTAAAATTTATTAATTTAGTTTTTCCGATTGTGTCTTCCCATATTCTTCGGTTGGTTAATTCTATTTTTACTACTTCCGTCTTTCCTAACGATTGAAAGAAAGCTAGGGTTATACCCATAAAAAAGGAAGGTCTTTCCAACTCTTTGGATAATTTGTGTCCGATATCTGTCCTTCCGATTCTCTCGAAGGTGGTTGAGCATATTGTAAAGGATCAAATGATCCTACACCTTGATAGTAACTCTTTAATACACTCATCTCAGTCAGGCTTTCGTCGTGGGTATAGTACTGGTGCCCTTCTTCTTGGTATAACGGATTCGATTAGAACATTTTTGGATAATGGTAAAAATGTAGTTCTTCTTTCACTGGATTTATCTAAAGCTTTTGACCGAGTGATACATTCGAAACTTGTGGACAAACTGCTTAATTTGTTTGATTTTTCATCACAAGCTTGTAAACTTATATCCTCTTATCTGAGTTGTAGAAGTCAGTTTGTTTCGATTGGCGATTCTTTTTCTTTAACGAAACCAATAACCAGTGGTGTACCTCAGGGGTCTGTTATTGGCCCACTGCTGTTCATGATTTACTTGAATGATCTTTTTACATTTGGGAATGGTCTATCATGTCAGTCTTACGTTTATGCGGATGATGTTCAGTTTCTTTGCTATGCCGATTCGAAATTTGTAGATGTCTTGGAAGAGGGTGTAAATTTCATCATACATGAGGTTATATCTTGGTCTTCTGGCAATGGTTTTGTTGTCAATCCAAGAAAGACGTAGTTAATGGGTTTTGGTTTCGATACTGATACTATAATGGTTACTCTCGACGGCATGAGAGTTGAATTTGTGGATAAGATTAAGTGTCTTGGAGTTTTAATTGACAATCATTTAAATTTCTCATCGCATATTAATAACGTTTCTTCGAAAATATCATTCTTGTTGAGAAGGTTGTATTCTCTTGACTTGTATCTGCCTCTCTCAATTAGGATGCGCGTGGCACATGCCTTGTTGATGCCTCATATATTATATTGTGTCGAGGTATTTTCTGGTACCACAGGCGGTGAATTTAATAGGTTTACCAAGATTTTCAATAGAATTATTAGATATGTTTTTGGCCTAAGACTTCGCTCTCATGTGACTCCGTACGTAATCCAATTTCTTGGGTGCTCTTTTGTTAATTATGTAGGTATGAGGTTATTGATATTTTTTACAAAGCAATGGTTAATGGGTTTCCGGACTGTATAGTTGACAACTTTCTTTTGTCCAACTCGGAAAGAAACCCCTAACTGGTTTATCCAACACATCATACTACTATGTTCGAGCGATCATTTCAGATTAGGCTTTCAAGAATATGGAACGATCTACCTCTATACCTGAGAGGTTTTGCTTTTTCACCCCAGGTCTTTAGGCGAAAGCTTAAGGATTATGTAGCTATTCATGAGTTATAGCTTTTTATTTGTGCTACTATTTTTATCTCTCTCGACCTTTTCTTTTTTTATTATCGCTGCGCTTAGGAAAATCTGGTGATTGTATTATTTTTATTTAAATATCTATTTATATTATTCAAGATAATGTTTTCAGAATTTTTTATATGTTTTACTGTATTTTTTATTTATTTTTATTTATTTTTATTATCTATATTTAAATTATTTTTTTGTAGTAGCTTTTATTAATCATATATGGCCCCCAGGGCTTTGGTTATGTAATTTGAAGTAAATAAATGCTGTATTTATTATTCAAAAAGCACCAAGTTGGCATCACTGGTTGTGACATACGATCATTCGCTACCATAACATAGCAATTAGTGCTTTCAACTAGTGTTGCAGTATCGCAATGAATGCTATGGTGCTATGATGTGTTGTATTATAATATGTAGTAGTAATTTCGTAGTGAAGGGCTTTACAAAACGCAAAAGTATAAAAGCACACTCAGATAAAAAAGTTAGTAAAAAAATGTGTAGTTTCCAATCGCACTTTGCTATTTATACCCTACACCACTATGTGGTCAGGGTATTATAAGTTTGTGCTGATGTTTGTAACACCAAAAAATATTGGTGGTAGACCCACCTTATAGTATACCGATCGGTTCAGAATTTTTTTTTATTTCGATTTAACGATGTCCGTCCGTCCGTCTGTCTGTCTGTCTGTCCATGCAATCTTGTGCGCACTCTACAGGTCGCAACTATTAAGATATTTTGATGAAATTTGGTACGCAGACCTATGTTGGCCCAAGGACGAACAAGTTTGATTTTGGTGAACATCGGTCCATGTTTAGACCTAGTGCCCATATAAGGGTCCTACCAAAATTATAATGTTTATACGCTGCAGGTCGCAAATATTAAGATATTTTGATGAAATTTGGTACACAGACCTATATTGGCCCAATAACGCAGCCTATTGATTTTGGTGAACATCAGTCCATGTTTAGACCTAGTGCCCATATAAGGGTCCTACCAAAATTATATTGTTTATACGCTGCAGGTCGTAAATATTAAGATATTTTGACAAAATTTGGTACACAGACCTATGTTAGCCCAATAACGTAGCTTATTGATTTTGGTGAACATCGGTCCATGTTTAGACCTAGTGCCCATATAAGGGTCCTTCCAAAATTATACTGTTTATACGCTGCAGGTCGTAAATATTAAGATATTTTGATGAAATTTGGTACACATCCCTACATTGGCCCAATAACGCAGCCTATTGATTTTGGTGAACATCGGTCCATGTTTAGACCTAGTGCCCATATAAGGGTCCTACCAAAATTATAATGTTTATACGCTGCAGGTCGCAAATATTAAGATATTTTGATGAAATTTGGTACACAGACCTATATTGGCCCAATAACGCAGCCTATTGATTTTGGTGAACATCGGTCTATGTTTAGACCTAGTGCCCATATAAGGGTCCTACCAAAATTATACTGTTTATACGCTGCAGGTCGCAAATATTAAGATATTTTGATGAAATTTGGTACATAGAGCTATATTGGCCCAAGGACGAAGCCTATTGATTTTGGTGAACATCGGTCCATGTTTAGAACTAGTGCCCATATAAGGGTCCCCCCAAAATTGGCTTAGTTACAAACTGCAGGTCGCAAATATTAAGATATTTTAATGAAATTTTGTGCGCTGACTCACATTATAGAAAATTTTGACATAAGCCCCATTTTAACCCATTCGAATTTCGGATACAAACAATACACCAGACTGGTGTAGGGTATTGTATAGTCGGCATGCCCGACTTTAACCTTTTTACTCGTTTTATACTGTATATTTTTAATTTTTTACTATATAAAGTAAAAAAACAAACTTGTAAAAATTAAAAAAAATTATCGTAATTAAAAAAATTGGAAAAAAATAGCAAAATTGGAAAAACGCCAAATTTAAAAAAATCATCAAAAATTACAAAAAATTTTACAAATTTAAAAAATCGTCAAAATTTAAAAAAGTCGTCAAAATTTTAAAAACAGCAAAATTGGGAAAGATTAAAAAAAATCGGCAAAACTAAAAAAATCGCTGGAATAAAATTTTAATTGTCAATATCTCGGAAACTAAAAGCGCCAGAGGAAAAATATTTGCACCAGAGGTCAAAACCCACCCCCAATACCCCGATATCGAAACTAAATTTTGACTTGCATTGCTAGGTTTTTATCAGTTACAAATATTTTTATCAGTATCCATTGACCTTCTTGAAAAATGATATTAAAAAATTAAAAAAAAGTAATTTATATTAAAAAACTGATTTAAAAAAATTTTAATTTTTTTTAATTCTGGATTTTTTTTTGTTCGACATTCGAATTGTTCTTCATAAAGGTTTTTGGCGATTTTTTTTAATGTCGATGATTTTTTAATTTTGATGATTTTTTTCTAATTTTCGACGATTTCTTTAATTTTGCCGATTTTTGTTTTTTTTCTAAATTTTGCTATTTTCAAAATTTTGGCGGTTTTTTATAATTTTTTCAAAATTTGACAATTTTTAAATTTAAACGATTTTTTTAATTTTGGCAATTTTTTAAATTTTTAGCATGGTTGGCAAACACTACCGTTAACGAAAGGGTTTCGTAAAATACCGTTAACGATTCGAAACCCTTTCAACGAACTATTTTTAACCCTAAAATACCACTAACGAAACAACTTAAAATACCGTTAACCTTAAAATATCCTAAAGAAATAGATTAAAATACCGTTAACCCTAAAATAACTTAACGATATTACTTAAAATACCGATAACTTTAAAATAACCTAACGAAATACAGTTGAAATAACGTTATCACTTATCACTAGGGCAACCAAAAAAAGAACTAAAAGCTCTTAAAAAAAGCTCAAAAAACAGTAAAATAAGCAGTTAAAATGAAAAAATAAGCCCTTAAACTTCATTATTTCTTCATTAAAATCCTAAAATGCTATATTTCTTGGAACTTCAGGAATCAGACAAAGTTGCCACATTCTTAAATTTATTTTCATCGGGAATATGCTAAAATCCCAAAAATTATTTAAAAAATTGTGAAAATTAAACTGTTGAAGGCATGTCCCTATCCGGATTTCATTTTTGCCTAAGGAAATCGTTATTGTCATATTTGTACTATTACAATTCAGGCTGGAAAAATAAAAAGTTTATTTTAACAAAAAAAATTTTTAATTTAAAATAAATTTTAAGAAACAAATTTTAAATAGAAAAATTTATGTCGACTTAAAATAATTTTTGAAACTACCGATTTTATGAAAAAAGCTAAAATATGATCTATTTTCGCATTAACTTTTAAAGAAAATAGCAAAAATAAGCCAATATCTACAAGATAAGCAAAAACAAGCAAATTTAGATGAAATAAGCAAAAAAAAAGCTCTAACAAATATAGCTTAAAATTCTTAAATTTTTAAGATCAGCACTTGTATTAAATCTAACTTGTCCTATCTTTTCAAATAAAAAACATGCTCTGGTTTCTTTTTGGTTGGCCTACTTATCACTAACTTTATAAAACCCTGGTTTTTAGCGGTATATACACAAAAAAATTCTATAAAATAAAATCTACCAAATTCATTCCAAACAAAAACATTAAAAAAAAATCGGTGGTATAATTATACAATATTGAAAAATAAAATTAAAAATAAATAATATAATAAAACCAATACGTAGTAGAGTTTGCTAAAAACCCTACTCAATGTTCCTTAATGTATTCGTCGCTTTAGAGCTTTTTTTGGTATCATTAGAATATTTCACATATTAAATAGTTGAAATATTCATTACGATCAACCAAAGATATATAATAAATAAAGATAGAGCATTCAGTGGCGCCACTCTAGTTGCAGAATCGTGCAATTGATGGCGCTGAAAAAATCGAATTTGATTTCGAAATCTCAAGATGGCGACAGTGTACACCCACTGGAATTTGAAATTTCCAAAATGTCCAAAAGCTCTGCAATATTAAAACAGTGCTGCCACATTAAAATTTTATTATTTTATTTTAGGAATTTGAATAAAGGAACTTCTTGTCAAAAACAACTTAGTGTTAACGTTGTTTAAAATTTTTATTGTGTATAATAAGAAATTTAATTTTTGTTAAAAGGACTTTTGCGTAAAGAAAAATATGTTCTAATGACTTTTTAGTACTTTTATTTGCATATTATAAAATCTTAAAAGCCCTAAACACAATTACATTTTCTTAAAAAAAAGTGAAATCATGTTAAAATGGCACATATTTGTTTAAAAAAAAAATAGCTGTTGTTGAAAATGCATACTGTCAGAAAGCAAATTCGGTGACAAGAGAAACAATTTCAGTAATACCACACTCTTCTTTTGAGCCATTACTTTACTCCTAAATATATTGAATGAAAATTCGAGTGAAATCTAACATATAAACTCGATATTAGAAAATTTTAGTTATGGCGATTTTTGCCGTTCCAATGTGTAATTGCATTTTTCAGTTCTGGCAACACAAGAGTAAGTAAAAAGAGCTTTTTCGAATATGACTTGAAATGAGATAAAAGCTGTGCCTTGAAATGAGATAATTTTCGAATTTATCTATTTTATTCTGCGCGAACAGCGCCATCTTCTCAAAATGGGTGAAGCTCATTTGGTGGGGGTTTGGATCAACTAAAGAATTTTTTGAGGGTAGACATTTGTCTATTTTAATTGTTTCATTATATATATATCAGTGGTCGGCACTCAAAGTCACCAGTGGCCGATCATAATCGTCTTTTCATACGTACACAACACGAATGACAACAAAACTCTCAACTAAGAGAATAACAAATAAAAATATTCCATTCATTAGCATGAAAGCTTTCAACAAAGTAGGTATGTATTTCGGTTACATACATTAGTGTTGCCAGTTTTTTCATACCTTATCCCCAATTTTCAATTTGCCATCCCAAAAAATCCCCAACTTTTATTTTCTGGAAACATTCGTTTTCGGTAATTTTTTCGAAAAATTAGTGTAAAAATACCATATTCGTTTATTTTTTGCGGTAAGTTGTACACTCCGACTCAATAAATTTGTGCTGGCAACAAATTATAAAATAGAACAAATAAATTTAAATAACAGCAAAGAAAATTTGAACCAAAATTTTTCATTTTAAATATTTAAGAATAAAAATTGTCTGATTCATCAGCTTCAGACATTTTGTTGTGTATGGTACTGCATTAAAAAGTTTTAGCATTTCAGCAGATGGATTAAACTTTTGACAATTGAGTAACTTGTAAAGTATACATTTAATTTAAGAAGAGCTTCTTATAACTCTTATTTTAGAACCAAAAAGAATTCGAATTTTCACCAAGAGGAATTAAAGAATTAAAGTTAGAACATTACCTTGCCAGACTCAAATTTTTGTAGCTAAAAACCATTCACTATTATCATCATTCTTAAAAAAAATATAAATATTTACAAATGTCAGGATTAAATTCATAAAAATATGAAAAAGGAATAATATATTTTATCTCCAAATGATCTCCTAAAATTTCGTATCATCCCCAATAAATCCCCAGTTCTACAAACGGAAATTTTTATCCCCATTGATGATAAAATTCCCAATTTGGGGATAAATCCCCCAAACTGGCAACACTGTTACACATAAGTTTTCAGTAACACTAAAACCATGGTGTTGATATGGTGTTGATTGCTTAAGTTCACAATAATATGATGTGGTAATGTACTGTTGTCATCCTCGCTAAACGATTCATGATTTGATTCCTCTCACTATTCATATGCTTTTTTGCTATGGTGTTTTTTTTTTGTTGTTTGTACTGATTCAATCGTTATGAAAAGTAAAACCACACAACTCGCTATGGCTTGTAGGATATCATGCAGTGTTGCCACTTTTTGAATAATTATTCAAAAACGGGATTGTTTACACATTCGTTGGATCATTTTTGAATAATGACATTTTTGTGTAGTTTTTGTGTAATTTCACTTTTTATAGAAATTTCCGTAAATTTTTAAAAATGCCGGAGCTTTGAATGAGGGGTATGTATAGTTGATCTTTTATCTTGGTAAAATAATGTTTTTAGTTCGATTTTAGAACATACATTAATATCTCTTTCTGTATAAATTATTTTTCAAATTACAGAAAGATGATACAATTTTTACAAGTATTTACAAAGAATAAAATAATAATAAGGGTTTTCATATAAACTCGTATTGTACTCGTAAACTGTGTAAACCTGGTATGTTTATGAGTTTAATATCAAACTCCATACATAAAAAAGATGGTTTGTATTTATACAAGGTTTACAAGAAATTTACGAGTTTATATGAAAACCCTTAATTAATTAATAAAAACACTGTGAGACAAATGCTAGAGGTCAGTGATCGGGAAGGGTTCAAACTACCGGGGAAAGTTATATCGGTAAAAAAGAAGTTATACGTGACCCGGCGTTTCGCTGGGTCACCCCTAGGAATCGAGATATATCGATTTGACCTTTGGTGGTTTTGACATAACTCGAGAACCACTAGTCCGATTTTGCTCAAACAATTTTAAAAAAATTAAAAATTACAATTCCTTTAATCTGTTCATATAACGTTTTTCTATATACTCAACCGGTAAAAATAAATGTATGAAGAAAAAAATATTTTTTGCCTAAAATATTAAAAAAAAAGTAATAAACAAAAGGTTATTGATTTTTATGGTAGCGGTAACAAACATTTATTTTTACCGGCAAAACTGTTGAGTACATATATAGAAAAACGTTGTATGAACAGATTAAAGGAATTGTAATTTTTAATTTTTTTAAAATTGTTTGAGCAAAATCGGACTAGTGGTTCTCGAGTTATGTCAAAAAAAAGATATATCTCGATTCCTAGGGGTGACCCAGCGAAACGCCGGGACACGTATAACTTGTTTTTGACCGATATAACACTTCCCGTTGGTTTCATCCCATCCCGATTTTGACTGTCGCATAGTGAAATTAGTCGATATTTAGACGAAACTAGTTTGTCAGTGAAACATTTACTACAAATCTCCAACCCCGCCTTTTGTTTATTTTTTGCGAAAATAATTGTCAAGCTTCTTTGAAAAATTCTCTGGGTTTGCAAGAACATTTAAAAATTCAGCGAAAGAGTGGGAAAGTTTGAGTTTGTTATGATTGTGACTTTCTAATGTCTGAAAATTTTTTTGCTGTAGTTATCATGATACTGGGCCTTGACCAGACAAAAATTTTGTTAACGCAGCAAGGTGGATCAGAATCAGATTTCAATAAAATCGTATGAAATTTTTGAAAAAAATGTTATATTTTTATTTTTTTAAAAGAATATGCAAAGAAATTTCATGTTAAGGTCTGCCCTGCCAGCAAAAGATTGGTAATGACACCTCATTACTATCTGCATTACCAAAAATGATATATCATTACCTTTTGCATGATTTTATAATATAAAATAATGACTTCCTAATAACGGCCTATTGTATTCATTGTTTCTAAATATAAAATAATGACTTACTCGTAATAGTTTAAATAAGTACGTTTTACACAGTTAAATTTTATACATTTTTATTTATTATATGTATATATGTTTTATGTTAAATTTTTCTGAATGTATTTCCTTAAGCTAATAGTATTTGCTTAACTGCTTATTTTTAAGAATCAAGTAAGCAATCGGATAACCACTTATAATTCGACTTTTTATAAGCATGCATGTAACCACTTATTATTCAAAATCTCATAACTACTTATTTCTCATTTTTTCGTAAGCGAGAGGGTAAGCGTGACGACTTATAAAAACGGCCACGCCAAACAAAAATAATGAATTTAGACGGCAAAAAATAAGTTGTGCGGAGCTATGAATTTCTATTATATAACCACTTATTTGGTAATGAAAGATTTTGCTGGGCTGCTACCATTAACATAAAAATTAAAGGAAACAGGCAAAATTTTACAAATACGGCATTTTTAAAAATTTTCCTGTCTTGCCGCCATTTAAAGCCAGGGCTGAACAGGGATTATGCCATACCATTGCGGACGCCTTGGGGGATCTACTCGAGCTTTAGTTTTAATTCCAGCTTTGCACTCAGAGAAAATTGGGTTTAATTTAAATAGAAACAGTTAAATTTTGAGGAGTATAGGAGAGAATAATTAGCAAGTAAGTAATATTTTTGCATGCAATGCATCTGAATGAAACATAAATACTTTGTTCTGAAAGAAACTTTTAATATGGATAAAATTCCATTTTTTTTTAATTTAAAAGCACGCTATATTATATAGATATTGCATTGAATAGAAAGTTAATATAATAATTTGTTAAAATATTTTCAGAGAAATTGGCCTGGATTTGCTTTTGCAGAAGGCAAAAACTCGGACCAGGTTATAGCAAAAATGTAAATTTTAGTTTCAAAATGCAAATAACTTTCGCACTTTGTAGATGATAGAAATGTTACGTCTTTAAAAAACGGTTTGTATATAGAAAAATTACAAAACTTTGGAGTCGAATGGCATAGCTTCCGCAGTTTCGGCCATCCAAAACTTACAGTTTGAAATTTCATATCAGTCGGTAAAAAATTCTTCCCAAAATATTTGTAGGAGAGTTTATTTTGAAATAATATGAAAAATATATTTTTTGTGTAATCATACAGTTTTGGATAATTTTTGACCTACAGCTGTGTAATTTTTAGTTTTACTGGTGGCAACACTGCTATCATGTGTCTTGAAATTTTATTTAAGATGAATCGTTCAGCCCTTTAGTACACACATGTAGATATTATTACTTCAAATTTCGTTAATGCACATGTGTGGACATATATAATGCATGTATGGAGATTTATGTATCCATCTATTTAACCTGTATGTATTCATATATGTCGATTTTTAGCTGGGTAATAAAATTATACGAATATTCAATTTGTAAAAAGTGTCTTATTAGGTCTGTTTCTTAACTTTTTGGGTAAAGTTCGGTAAAATGAGAGTTAACAAGAAATACTCTCACGAAGTGACAAAAATGCACAAAAGTAAACGAACGCGAAAAACCATATTTGAAGCCCGAAAAACAAACGTCAATAGATTTTTGCATTATAGTTCGTTTTGGTGTGCGCTCTTTTTAGTTCTTGTTCAATTTGTTGTAAAAATCTAGATAGCTTTTCTAGTTAAACCCCTTTTTAAATCAAAAATTTTAATAAACATTTCCTTTTTAGGCATTTCTATTTACAAAAAGGAATACGCACTTTATTAAATTTGGTAAAGATTTAAATATTAAACAAAAGCTTTGATTTATTTACATATTTATCTCTTTAACACATTTTAACAAGCGTCTTCAAAAAATTGTTGGTACATAATTTTATGGAGTTGTAACATAACCGATAAACTTTTGCAACTTTTATACAAATTTTTGTAAATGATAAACATATTATCGGAATGAATGAAATGAGCGATTGAACTAAAAGACCTATTAGTTGTGACTAGGTCTTTCGTTCAAATTACTGAATAGTTCAATTGAACTAGTTGAACCCAACTGATGATATAACAGCTGATAAAAACTATTTACCCAAATTTACACGAAAAAAAGTTTGGGCTTTTTCGTGCAAGAAGAACATGAATATTACTCTCTCATGACAGCTCTCATTTACCCAATTGTGCATTAAAAAAACGCTTTTTGGTAAAACTGTTGAGTTGAGAACCCGAACAGAACTATTATGTTCTTTATTATTGGAAAAAAGTAGTTTTTGTTATTTCTTAAAATTCTAAAGATTTTTTGTCGAGGAGTTATAAAGATACTATATAAAGGTCCTATGCATAATCACTTTTAAAATTTGTAAGCGACTTATAAAACGAATTTTCCATACAAAATTCATATTATAAACATGTTATAAGGTTTCCAAATTATTATGCATAGGCACTTAAGTGTTGGTGTCGTTGGAAAGGAAATACCTTTAGATTATGACATTTTTAAAAACAATCCCATTTTGTACTATTGGTAAAACTAAAACTTCGGAAATCCTAATAGGAAGGTAAAAATTGTGGTTTTTGTTAAAATGTAAATTTTTACTATTCAATACAATATTTATTAATGGACATAATCAAACGATTTTTTGGACTTAAATAAGGTTTAAAGTCACAAATGAGAATTCATACAATTCCCAAAAATAAAATTTCCAAAAACAGGATTTTTTACATTTTTTGCTGCCGCGTCTAACTTTGAAGCAGGGATTGGAAGGGACTCATCCAATAAATTTTGTATATGTTGGAGTATCTGCAGCCGCTATCTAATTAGAGGCGTGCAAATTTTGGAACAGTGGGTTAAAATTGATATTTGCATTAAAAATCGAAATTTTTTTAACATAGGCCTCTTTTTCATGAAAAGACCTTTCAGAATATGCATACTTTATATGTGTGCAAAGAAAATATTTATCTGGAAAGAGTCAAAGGTCCTAGCAGCCAGTCCTCATTAAATTAATATTTTTTGTAAATTAATTTGCACTAAATAAATAATAATAATATTTATCTGGAAGTAAAAGAGTGTTGGTGCTTTTTGGGGAAAAAATCGCCAAAATTTTTATTTTATTTAAACGAATGCAGTCTGTGATTGGAACAAGATATTGCATTAATTTTTTTTATTTATTCGAGAAATTGGCCTTGATTTGGTCCCGCTATTCGAGAAAAACTGGACCTGAGTAGGCCCAAATTCGAAAAGGTATCCTATTTTGCCATCCTGGAGGGTCTGTGAGGTCCAACGTCTAAACTTAAGTAAGATATAGGGTTTTTCAATAAGAGCGCTACAAAAGTAAAAAAGTTTAAATAAAACAAAAACGGTTTTGGATATCAATGAAATTCTTTATTCCTGTGAAAGTACGTTCGATGCCATTATGTATGGAAATCGATCTCTTTTGCATGGCCACCACGGGCACGCTTGCAGAAGTCCAGATGCTGAACCCAATTTTCGACGGTTTTCAAGCATAAATCGGCCGATACTGCTGCAATTTCACGTTCGATATTCGTACGAAGTTCATCAATCGTCGCTGGCTTGTTGGCATAGACCATAGATTTGACGTAGCCCCACGCTCAATTGTTGATCTGCTAGGACGATTATGACAACCATAAATTGGACGCAGCGCTCTTAACGTTGAGGCCACTGACTCTGAATTTCGGTAGTAAATTTTAATAATTTCGACTCGTTGTTGGCTCGTATATCTTTCCATCATGAAATGGCAAACCTTACTGAAGAGAAATGCCAAAAGAGCGGCAAGAAATATGGCGTCGTTTGCTGTCCCTGTCTTTCTACTTTTGTAGCGTCCCTGTTGAACAACCCTTTATTACCTCAGCTATGTCTATTCTAAATTTCATTCTAATCGGACCACTAGTAAAAAATGGCGGAATTATTTCCAACAATTTTGTAAAATATTCCACTGTGTAATGTAAGGGTAACTAAGGTGTTTGATGTATTACCAGCTAATATGCATAGTAATACCCACATATTACCAAGCTTTTGCTGGGCATCGGTCCTTTTATCGAATTTTTTATTATTGTATCGTTCGAAAAGGATTGTTGAAAGCTTTTTCCTTTCTACTCCTTTTGGTATTATTTAGCTTTTTTAAAATTTCTGTCGTAAAAAATATATAAGTTTTTGGATATACTACAATAACTTCCACATTCACATGTTTTATATCCTATTTATTTTAAGCGGACACATATTTTTTTATATGTGTGCTTTTTGAATTTAAATAATATTTAGCGAACTCCTTTTTTGTACTTTTTGGAACAAATTGGCAGATTTATGCTAAAGCATGTATTAAAACTTACTGTTCTATTTCATAAAATAAACGGAAGAACTTGTTTTCTAATGTGTATACCAGATATTATTATGCCATGGTATGTATGTTATATATAAAATGTATGTAATATTTTTTTATTAATCATGTTATTATTATTATTACTATTATTATTATATATAAATTATTAAAAATTTAACTTAAATCACAGTTGTAGTATTTCGATTTTCATCATTTTGATTTATATAGTCATTCACCATGGCTGAACTAAAACCTGGTGGTTCAGCATTGAGAACTAAATTTTCAACAGAACGAAATACAAATTCGCTTTGCATCTGCTCTGAATGTGATGTTCTTCGTCGACCTCTGGTGGAAGATCTGAGAATTGTGATGACATCCTCTGCTGTGTACGGCCGTTCCATTCTTGTCGATTGTCTTCTAGAAAGCGTGTCGAAATTTATATCTCGTGGTGCTGAAGTAGGACGGTGACTAGCCTTTCCCAAGCGATGTTTATGTAATATTTGATTGCGACCTAAGGACTGGCTACGACCATGTAAATAATTAAATGGGATCCTGTTCTCAATTTCAATTGTTTCGCTAATGCTAGGTGTTATTTCAACTGATGCTTCCGAAGGATTTGTTAGTATCGACGAGTAGTCCGGAGGGTATGCACTATGTTCGTGTTGTGTTTCCGTTTGTACCGATATTGTTGGTCTTGTTCCTCTAGATTCTCCCAACATACTAAAAATTCAAAAACAAAACAAAATTAATTTTTGTATTAAATACTACATTTAGATCTGAGCGGAAAATTACCTACTTTTTATACAAAACTACACCTTTTGCAATTGTAATTTAGAAAATATCAATTAAAATTCATAATTTCCATTTGAAATTCAGAAAATATCAATTCAAACTCAGAATTCCCATTTGAAATTCAGAAAAATCAATTGACATTCAGATATCCCATTTGAAATTCAGAAAATATCATTTGAAATTCAGAAAATATCAATTGATATTCAGAAATCAATTGTAATTTAGAAAACAGTAATTGTAATTCAGAAAATTTCAATTCATATTCAGAAAATATGAACAGAAATTCAGAAAACATAACATGGATATTAATACATGATTACTGAATTTTAATTGACAATTTTTAAAAAGTTGTAAAAAAATAATAAAATATATTTAAACAAAAACAAACATTCAATAAAATTACATTCGACTGAAAAATAAAACAAAATATTTCTGAATTTCAATTGATACTTTCTGAATTTCCATTAATATTTGCTAAATTTGAATTGATGTTTTTCTGAATATTAACTGAAAATATCTGAATTCCAAATGGTATTTTCTGAATTTCAATTGATATTTTCTGAATTTCAAATGAAAAATCTAAATTTTAAATGACATTTTCTGGATTTCAAACGGTAAATCTGAATTTCAATTGATGGTTTCTGAATTTCAAATGGATATTGTGAATTTCATTGATGTTTTCTGAATTCCAAATAGAAGTTTCCAATTTCTGAATTGCAAAAGGTGTAGTTTTGCTTGATTTTTATATCGTATACGAATTTTGACAATCAAAAACTCACAAGAGCCAAAAAAACAGGTAGTTTTTACTCAGCCCTACTAAAAAAATTATTTGAATTTTGATATTATATATTATTATATCCGAAAAATGAGAACATCTAATTGTATCCAATTAGATCGTATTATGATCATATTAGATCTAATTTGACACAATTAGATCTAATTTGATGGATTAATATATGGCTTGATACAGTTTTATCCGGATTTTGTTCTAATGCAAATGTATCAAATATAATGAAATCATATCCAACTATATATATATATATACATATATATTCGGATATTGTAATATGTTGCACTATATATTATCCAATATATAACAAGATATAGTTATATATTTAGGAAATAATTTCGTAAAATTTTATATAATTATATCTTGGTATATATGTTCAAATATATAATTATACAACATTTTTTATGATAATATATGACTATATCAAAACTTTTTTACTTGGTAGGTCTAAATGTGGTGTTAATTCTCTTTATAAAAACTTACCGCCTTATACTACGTCGTATGCTTTGGCGTAAAATTTTGGCCAATCTAGCTCCTGTTGCCGTGGTGTATGATGGCGGCGGAGTATACTTCGGTGGAGCATCGTCTTGCAAATTACTAGTACCAGAATCAGGTATGTTACCATTATTTTCATTTGGATATCTGGAATCCAAAATATTTCTATTAGCTCTGTTAATCGCTCGATGCAGATCATTTCCGTCCAGAGGCCTATAAAGCATTTGAATTCTCTAAAAGAAATACATTAGTTTTATAATTATTCAAAAAAAAGTACATAGTTTTGTACATACATCCAAAATATCGGGTGGTCCGGAAGTTAAATAACGATAAATTTGTATTATAGCTGTGATGGGGACCAAAAGCAAAAATCCAATTTGTGTTAGTGCACCCACTTTCCTTGACCAGTAATTAAAATAAGATCTTCCACGCCAATAGTACAATTGGCTTGAGAGTGATGCTTTGTATTCAATAACAGCTAATGTTATCAGACCAATAGGAAGCAAAACATTCCAAGACAAAGCCAAAAAAGCTGACATGGAGCCAGACATTTTCAAGTCATTCACAAGGTCATCTCCATTGTATGGACGTCCTCGAATAAGAAAAACTCCAAAAATTTGAGACGCCCACAGTATTGGAATAAACCATGCTCCGCCCAGTAAAATATCCATGTAGTGAAGTAACGTAATACCAATCTCTGTCGCAAACGGTATGCTTAAGAGTAGACCGGTGACACAACTCAGTAATACAGCGCTTGTAGAGTTGCCTAAAGCGCTTGAAATTGGTTTCCACATAACACATAACTGTGCAATGCCAAACACAAAAAGCGTTATAAAAATTATTGATGACCAAATCCATGAAATATTATCTGCTGAAATAGCTACCACAGCTGGTAAAATTTCACTTACAAACCGTAAAGCCTGATAACCACTAACATTCTTGATATCGGATTGGCGTCTGTAAACTTCCCCGATCAAGCTGGAATAGTGTGGGACAAATTTGGATGGATATGAAATTAAGTCACTATTTGGAGACGACTTAAGAGAATAGATTGCTGAATAACTTTTGGGATTTTCTGAAAATATATAAATTTATACTGGTTTAGTTAACTTCTATCGGTGCTTTAGGAAAGAAAACGTAATAAGTATGATGCATATCACATATTTCTTATAATCTTTATTTACCATATGAACCAGGAACATACACGTATCCTGATTGATTTAATATTTGAATACAGCATAGACCCAGCAGCGCCGATAAACACAATCCGATAAGAGTAACCAGAACTACTAATATTGCATCACTTCGCAGCGTTACTTTAGAGGATTTTTTATGTGTGCGACTCGTTATTGCTATTATGGATGCTCCTAATAGACCCCATGTCAGAAAAGTCTCTTGCGCAGCGGCTGTCCAGGTTTTTGAGTTTATAAGAAAGTCATCTAATTCGGACGAACTGAACACATTCTAATTTAATAAAGTAGAACAATTGTTATTATAAATTAAAGATGCATAGTTCGCTTATAATATTTTTTAAAATTATCTAAGTTTTAATATTATTGTCGGTAAGGATTAATGCCGTAGACTTCAACTTGATAAAAATTATTATTTTGTATAACTTGATCCATATAGGGTTAATGTTTTCACTTTTTACCAAAAAATACACACTAGGAAATATACAGAATAACATCTATCAGACTTTTATTAAATTGGGATTTGCGATAGAGGGTACATAATTTGAATTTGCTCACGTGAGTGAATGTGAGTAGAAAAATATTGTTCATGAGTGATTGTGGGTAATTGGAATTTTTCTCTCGTAAGCGTGAGTAACTGTAAGTCAAAATTCTCTCACGTCCACATCTCTAATATCAAGTATACTAGTTTTAATCAGCTTTTTTTGCTGAAGTTGTATTTTCAGCAAAAGTTTTAATTCTATTTTTTTAGCACTAAACTAATATTCAACTAACATTTTACTAATTTATTTTCCTACCAAAATTGTGCTTATAAACACAACCAGACTGTTAAAATGTAGATATCACAGATTAGACATTAGATGTAGTGCGGACAAAGAAAATGATACTTAAACACAACTTTTCTAAGGGCTGGTATCTTATCTCCAATGATTATTTTACTTTAATTATTAATTAAGAAATCATTGATTAAACCTTAAACTTACTTAAAATAATATCGGTAACTTATTACAATTTAATCAATGATTTGTTAATTTCAGATATTTTCATTTGACAATACGAATTAGTAAAAAAAGAAAATAAAAAGTTTTGAAAACTCGCAAAATACGGGTTTTTTATTGAATTTTTCGCATGACACGGGGTGATAAAATTATACAATAAATGACTACATTGTTATTTTTTAAATCTGCAATCGCTAAATGACTCAAATAGGAAGTGTCTTTTTGCATGCTACATGCATATCTTAATTTTTTTCATTGGGTGAGTGTGTATAATTATAAATTTTATTTTAGTCCAGGAAGGTGTTGTTAAGAAATATTTATGGAGGATAAGATTTTTGATGTTTTTTACTACATTCAATCCACACTTTATAGTTTGAAATAATTAGGAAACTAGGTCCAAAAGAAAATCAACCTATGCCTGTACGTTACTTGTTATTGGTTTAGGAAAACATATCGTGATCAAATTTAATATACACATGCAGTGACATCTCCCAAAGAAATAATAAAGTAAATTTCTACAAACCGTGAAACGTAAACGATTGATTTTCTTTATTCTATTTCTAAGTATGGAAGAGTTATTTCTGCGGAATTTTGTCTAGATTGCTAAAATTAAAAATTATAAATTTTGTGGAGAACAAAAGATATGAATCCAAAAATAATCCTCGGTGGAAAAATATATGACGTCTTTAAAAATTCTCATTACATTAGAATCTCAAGACTATGCATAAATCTTAACTTCTGTTAACTCTGTCCGACATTTCAAGATATGGTCATCTACGGACATGTGGTAAGTTAAGTTTTATGAGTAAATTTTGATAAATAGTAAAAATGTGAAAAAATATATTAAAAAAATTATACCCATTAGCTGAAATTTAAGGTCTTACCGGAACCAATCAGAGGGTGTTTAACAGTAGTTCAGCGACTTGCATAAGACCTGGTCTTATATCTCATATTTTTCCAGAATATTCGACAATTTAAATTATTTGCAATTCAAAATGGTAGAACTGAAAAATTGTTCTGAGACACCTTAAATACATGCACAAGAAAATATTTGTTTTCACTTTTTTGGGTCAAATTTTACCCCCACGAATCGTGGCTTATTTGCGCTAAAGGAATATCAATATTATGACCGATTCTAACCATCGAATTTATGTCATATTATTCTAATTTCCGCCAAATAATTTCCTAATTAAAATTTGTTCTTTTTAGAGAAGATATACGTTACTAGGTAAGTTACTAAAAATATACATCATTTAGAGGACATAATAAGATGTTTTAAGGTGTTTATTTTAGAAAATAATTGGTCTACGTTAAACTTTTTAAAAAGTTACCAACATTAGTAAAAAATGTAAGTACTAACACGAATTGTAGGGTGAAAAATCAATGTTTAAGGGCTTAATCACAGAAATTTCTGTAATTAAATTTAATCAATATTTAGAGTAGCATCATAGATTAAAATTCGACAAGTTACTGTAATTAAGACCTAAACAATGATTTTCTTCTTAATCATTGTTTAATATTACATAAGATACCAGGCCTAAGTCACATAATAAATACAATGCAACCTTGAAAGATTTTTGTATCTGTGTTTCATACATAAAACAAAACGACGCCAAAATATTGCATATACATAAAAATATAAGACAATAAAATAAAATATGATTTAAATTAGAGACAAAATAAATTATTTGAATTTAGCGAAGATAAAGATAAAAAGTGAATGTATAAACAAAATGTTTATTAACATCGATTATGTGAAATACAAGGACAGACATTTTTTTGTGCTCCCTTTCGCTTTTTTAAGAAAAAGGTTTTTATATTATAAAAATTAGCTCGCTGATTTTTAGTGAACTACTTTTGCTGAAATTATAATTTTTCTGCAAGCACGCTGCTGACTAAAAATTTGGTGCCACAACAACATTTTTTGCTGACTTTACTGACTTTCTTTTAAGTGTACTTATTAGAAGTTTTTAGATTTTATTGAATATTGAATCTATCTATTAACTTACCTGAAGTTTAACCAAGTCCACAACATACAAAAACTTTCCTGTTATTACAGCCAAAATCATTATAGGTAAAAACCCAACAACAAGTAATACTTTGCCAAATGATTTAAGCCCCTTGCAGAGTATTAGGAATACGGATGCCCACATAATGGCTAGGTAAAAAGCCAGCTGCTTAAGTAGTATAAACATTAAAAGATTTAAAAATTATAATAACTTGAATGCGATTAATATACTTACACGATCGCTTATGTGAAGTCGTACACCGCTGCCGTCAACTATTTTCAAAATTTGTAGTCTCTGAAGAACGTTAATATTAAAGTAATCTGGGACACTTTCGGTAAGATTTGTATATGTATGAGGTGATTGTCTGGGAATTAGGGAATGAATTGACTCCGACCAGCGATATGATGACTGATAAATAAATGTATCGCCTATATAAACCAACAGCCATACGATAACTACGGAAGAGTAGATTGTTATAAAGTATTGCACAAGAACTAGCGATATTCCTATTCCACTGCAAATAGGACTTATTTTCCACATATATATTGGACCTGCCCTTATTTTTGCTCCCAAACACATTTGCAACCACACAAATGGAATTCCGAAAATTATTGAGAGTATAAGGAACTGGATCAAGAAATTACCTCCATAGTTCATGGTGAGGACAGCAAAACGGCAGATGTTAAATAAGCCTAATGTACAGGAAATTAGAGCTAGGGTACGGCTATAGTTGTGTGGCCAATAACTGTTAAATCCCGTTTTTTGTGTTGCCTCCATATTTTCAGCATCAATTGTTGTAATCTGCTGAGGTGTTTCCTCGTTCATAATAAGAGTTGGTGCAACTATAATGTTCGATATCGCAGATGATTCACCAGAATCAGAGCTAGAATCGATTGAAACAGGACTGATATTACGGGAAGATCTTGCTGTACTGCCATCTGAACCAATGTATGACATTGGGTTATGGGAATGTGTCTCTGCTACTGGCATTCCTGAGGCAGCTGGCGCACTCATAGGTCTAAGAGTACAATAGTTTCTACTTATACAATTTTGATTTGCATTACCCTCAAGCGTTGATCGTCGTGGATAACGCTCTGCACGTCTTCCAAATTGTCGCGGTCTGTTACTTGTCTCTGCTTGATATGATCCACTTTGTTCGATTAAATTCTGAAAGATTTGATCTTGTGTCAGAACTTGTATCGAATTTGATGGTAGTTCATTGAAACAATCACTTTGTGAGAAACATCGGCGTACATCAGCATTTGCTGCGGACTCCGAAGAAACAGAATTATTAGAATAGCATAATTGTGTCGTTTGTTCATCAACTGCTCCAGCATTTTCATAGTTTGTGATTTCACTATTTTTCTTGTCTAGTGAAACAGCTTTTCTTCCATCACTGGGAATATCTAAATTTCTTAATGGATGTTCACGCCATGTAGCGTAAATTGGCGCGGCCTTAAATATCTGAAATTGTTTCATAACTACGGATTGAAAGAAGAAAAAAAAACCATTTAAAAAATAAGTTATCTATTAAGAGCCGTTTACATTATAGGATTGAGTCATATGATTTTTAGTAAAAGAAATCATAACTGGGAATATAATCCTATTTAAAATCTTAAAGACTTTAAATGTGAAAGAGCTAACTCAACAGATATGACTTTGTGTGTGCAAATCTTATGAGAGAGAACGATTTTTTGAAAAAAGTCTAAATATGAGAAATCCAATAAGAAATCTTACGACTGCCAAAATAATCATATGACTGCCAAAAAAATCTTAAGCACATGGTTTTTTTGAGAGATCATATTATTCAATCCTATAATGTAAACTACTCTATAGAGTTCATATGAAAAGTAAAAAATTTATATTTTTTGTTTGGATATTATTTATCATTTCTTAGAATGCTTGTACATCAGAGAAAATTATGGTGATATTCGGCAGCTAAAGCGTTGATTTTCAGACTATTTTCTTAAAGAGCTATTTGACTATTAGATTCTACAGAAAAAATTACCAAAAAAAAAATCTTTTTATGCTTTTAAAATGCAATACGGAGAATGAAAAAATATTTTCAGTGGATCAAAATGGTTCACAAATTTTTAATTTATCGCGATTCGAGAAAAAGTTATTAAGTTATTATTCATTTGAAAATTATTTAAACGAAAAGTTGAGCCACCGCGCCCACCTCTGTTCTTGCAAAATTTCAAGCAAAAACGTTTCCATTTGCAAAAGTTATAGCAATAAATCAGTGGTCGGCACTCATAGCCACCAGTGGCCGATCATAATCGGCTTTTTACACGTACACAACACGAATGGCAACAAAACTCTCAACCAAGAGCGTAAAATTTATTCAGTAGCATGGTAGCTTTCAACAAAGCAGGTTGACGTCGCTTTGTTTAAGAAATTTTATAAAAATATTACACTCTTAAAATTTTACAACAGAAAATTTATTACGAATTATTTTATTTCTTTAGTGCATTAAAATTTACTAACCAATGGAATACTTTTTTAAGAATAAATAATTTATATACAAAAAAATAAATATTTTATAAATAATGTGTATAATAAAATTTATTATCAATTATTTAAAAAAATTAAATTCCTATAAATTATTTTTTTTATTTCTTTAATTCATTCATGCATTAATTCATTATTACATTTCTTCATTATTTCATGTTCTTAATATACACATATAAATTTAAAAATGATAAACTAATTTCTCACAGTGTAGAAACACAATACATTCACATTCTCTCTTTGTGCCGACCACTGCAATAAATACATTTTTTACTAAGGTTAGTATCGTACTAAAGACACTTTATTATCTTAAAATGTCTTTAGTACGATAATAACTTTAGTAAAAATGTATTTATTGCCATAACTTTTGCAAATGCGAACTTTTTCGCTCGAAATTTTGCAACAACAGTCTTTAGAGGTGACCCCATATTTAGAGGTGACCCCATACTAAAAGTTGGACTTTGGGGACATCTTAGAAAGCTATGCTGACGTATAGGCCGCGATTTTGACGTATAGGCCGCTATAGATGAATACATTTATTTTATTGAAATATTTTCCTTTTAATTGCTTCCTTACTAAGGCATTACACTTATTGAGATCGATTGTACATTCGGCGACTAAAGTCGCTGAAATAGTAAAAAACCATCAAAACCTATATATTACGCTAAGTAGTGGTTTAAATATAAAGATTAGCACATCGCATTTATATCGTAAATATGGCCACAGGTCCTGTGCTTACATATTAACACAAAAAAATTCATATTAATTGAATTTGAAAAATTTTTTATATAAAAAACTGAATGGACAACCGCCAAACTTTAAAGACATTTAGCGAAAAATCTGTACCATTGATCGAAAAATAAAGTACGCCATTGTAATCAGCATGTCCGAAATATATAGAACTGATGGTCAGATCTCCATTAATTTTTTGTTATTATGAGAATTGTACATACGAGGAGTACTACTTATATTTCGGAAATAGCTAATAATGAGAAAAATTTTTAAATGAAAATGGATTTATTGTTTTTCAAAATATTCCCCTTGGTGACTTTTGCATTCGTTCAAACCATTTGTCATAGCAGTTTTTCCATTCCCCTTGAGACACCTCCAGAACATGGTTTTTGAACGCTTCAACTGCTTCTTCGTTTACCTTTGATATTCGGTAACAAGAAGAAGTCATTGGGTGCCAAACCAGTACTGTAAGGAGGATGAGTCCATCAATTCGATGTTTTGACTGCTCAAAAATTCACCTGTTTGACGAGATGTGTGAGAGCTCGCATTGTTATGATGGAGAATGATTCGTCTTTGCCGGTTAGTTTTACAAATTTCTCTGCAGACTTCCGGCAAACAAATGGTCGTGTACCACTCAGAATGGACCGTCGTACGTTGCTCAAGCGGAACAGTGGCCACACGATCCATTCGGCTAAAGAAATAGGCGACCACAAACAACTTTTGTTGGATTTCGCTTTTGTTGGATCGCTACCCACACGGTCGATTGCAACTTGATTTGAAGCACCACGGTCGAACTTTCCCTTACACCAATCGACGCGAGGCTTTTTTTGAGCGATTGATAAATTATGGGGTATCCAACGAGAGCCAATTTTTTTACAACTATGTGTTCATGCAAAATCGAATATATTGAAGTGGAACTAATGTTAAAGGGTGCCTCTATCTCACGATATGTCACATGATGATCTTGCATTATCAGTTCACACACTGCATCGATGTTTTGTGGCACAACAACCGATTTTGGACGACCTTCACGGAATTCGTCGGCGAACGAACTACGACCACGATTGAATTCACTATACCAGCGATATACTGTGGTTTTTGATGGTGATTTATCGCCATACAAAGAAATGAGTTCATCGACAGATTCTTGTTGAGATAATCCACGTCGGAAGTTGTAAAAAATAATCCAATGAAAAACTCTCTTGAAATTTCCATTTTTGGCCAAATTGATTTTCTTAACTCACTGTAAACAGAACATATATCACTTGTACATCCAAACCTTGTGAGTACGTTTATTCTAAAAAATGTCAAATTTTATTATGGTGCTGCCAGATTTTAGCAATTGACATTAGTGTTGCCAGTTCCCGAAATATAAATAGTACCCCTCGTATTCAGTGTCAAATTTCAGCAGAATGTGAAACGTAGTAATCGAAAAAATTAAGAGGATTATGGCAAATATACAAATTTTAATAATTTTGACAAAAATTGGACGTAAGACAGCGCATTTTGCTCAGTGGTACCAAACCACAAAAAAAGGTATAAGAAAGATCTAAGCTTTTAGAAAATTAGTCTTGTAGCCACCCTGTTTTATCACAGTGTGACCTACAGGGTGTCAAAGTTGACCATCTCGGGTATATAAAAGCTATGGTCGTACAACTTTTGCAAATCTGAACAGATTTAGCTGATTTTATAGTTTTTGTTATCTAGGTTACAAGGTAAAGAAAAAACATGCTTAAATTACCATAGTAACTCCTATAGTTTAAAAAATATTTAACTTTGAATTTCAAAATCTTAATTTTTTTACTTGACTTTTCTTGAATTTTTGCCAATAAGTTTTTTATTATCAGAACAAGATGGTTACCAAAAATAAGCTTTGACTTGATTATTTTGTAGAAAAGAATCAGTTCTCTGTACAAAATAAATATTAACTTTATAGCCAATGTATGTATATTTTTCATAACAATTATTGTACTTGTCAAATTTAATAAAACCACATTTTTAAAACATTCAACCATAAAACCTTAAATTAATGAATATAATTATTTACCTGTCTTTTACATGAAAAATTAGTAAAAAAAAATATGCCAAGTTTGCATCATTCATGTAATACAAAATAGTACTAAAAAAATAAATTTAAGAAATACTGCCACACTTACAAATATGCTTTGCAATAAAATATATGGGTGATATCAAAAAATCTGATAAAAACCGTGTAACCACCCAGCAAAAACTTGGTAATGACTGGTCGTTACTACATGCACTACTTAGATCTCATATCTCCTTACCCTTTGAATTACTTTTAAACTGAATGTAATGAGGTACCAATAATTATACCCCAAAGATTAATAATTCACAATTGCTGAAACAAATAATATATGTTCTAAATCATTAAAAACCATAACTATGGCGTAGCCTAGTGATAAGCGTTTTTGCCTGACAGACATAAGGTCCGCTGATCAATTCGTGTCTTCTTCCATTGTGTTTTTTTTGTAATTTATATTAATCATTTATTTATAGAAATATTGATGTTCATTAATAACAACAAGTTTTGTGAAAAATAGATATATAACAGCTGCCACAAATAAATATGTAAGTTTAAGCATTAAAAATCATAGCGATGTCGTAGTGTAGTGGTAAGAGTGTTTGCCTGACAACCGTGAGGTACGCTAATCAATTCGTGTCAGCTCCTATTAGTTTTTAAATTTTTATACTTTTTAAAATTTATATTCAACATCTATTTATAGAAAAGTTGATAAACTACTTACAGGTAACATCACCCTACGGGGAAAGGGATCGGTCGAAAGTGACACGCAGGATAGGTCCCAAGGGGGCAGGGACCGGTCCTTGATCGGCCTTTTTGTTTGAAAGAGACACGTCACTTTAACATGGCGTTGTCATTTTAAATGACCAATTGCCATATTTTAGACACCTTGTGACAGTTAGGTGGTGTTTTTAAAAATAGCTTTTCAAATAAACAAATAAAAATTTAAAAAATTCCCCTTGAGTTAAAAAGAAAAGTTAAATGAAATACCACTTGTTAAAACCAAAACAGTTTTAACATTAAAAAAACGTTAAAAATACTAAACTTAAAATTTCTATGCAAAAATTATGAAAATTTAAAATAAGAGCTAAAAGAAGCAAATCGTAAAAAAATAAAGTTAAAAATAAATAAAAGGGTAAAATAAATAAAAAAATATTTTTAAAAATATGCCGCGAATTTTGTTTTTTATTTCGGTATCGGTCAAGTTTTTTAAAAGCAACAGTGAAAGTAACGGATCGGAAAATACTTAGAAAATCAATTCATTCTCTTTTGTTCATATTTGGACTAACTTAGTAATATGCCTTCCGTTGACCGGTCACGGGATAGGTCCCTGTAGGGCAATTTACCCCGCAGGGCCAATATATTCAATTAACGAAAGCGTGAAAAAACTTAACCAGGGTCTGAAAATGATAAATTTTTGGACAACTGCCAATGGCTTATGTCTGAATCCTAGTAAGTCAAAATGTTTGGTGATACATACAAGAACTTTAAACCCCCTCATCGAATGTCAAATCCTAATCAACGACCAAATAACTGGAATCGTGCAATCAGCAAAAAACCTTGTATTGGTTTTTAATAACAATTTAACCTGGTCTAATTATATCAATTCACTTGTAGGCCAAACGTATGTGAAGTCAAGAATACTCTGGATAACCCAGGCATTTACATCTTTAACCCTCTGATGACCGAACATAAACTGCTGGAAAAATTGTATTTTTTTGCGGATTCGTGATAATCAACCCAACATTTCTAAACAAAAGTGTCGTCAAAAATATTTTTGTTTCAACTCCTTCATCGAAAAAATCCATGGGACATACATATACATATATCCCATTGGTCGTCAACGGTAAAAATTTGTGAACAACTAACTTACTCTGCTCGTATCGAGTATAGTGTGTTTTGTTTTAGTTTTTGAAGAAATAGTTGCATTTTTGGGTTTTGTTGTTGTTGTAAATTTTTACATAGAGTGTCGATTACTAGTTTTTTTGTCTTTCTTATCATGCGAAGTAGTTTGCATACCGCGTTTTGTGCTTAAAGTCGAGTGTTCTAACGTTTTTTCAAAATAATTTTGCTCATTTGGAAAAATCGATTAACAAGTGAAAGAAGAAACCACGTTTATTAAAAATGTGTACTCAATTTTTCATGATCGCTTTAGTAGTCCTTAAAAAGGGACTTTAAATTTTCAGCGGATGGTTTTTGGCAAACTCGTTTTTAAGGATATTTTGTACATTCCATGATGCTGATATGGGGATCAAATGAAAGAGGATAATTTCTACATTTTAAAAAAAGCTTTTCTTTTTTTTATACTGAAAATTTAAAAAAATATTTTCCTCGTCATTTTTTGTCAAGATTTATATTATCACTGAACTGGGGAGATTATCCTTTCTTGTTTGATGCCCATTTTGGAGAGAAGTGAAAAAATATGTATTGCCATTTTTGTATGCATTAGTATTTCGAAGTCCTTTAAATAGGACATCTGAGGTGATGGATATGCAGTTCATCTATAAATGGTGTCTACATTCACATATATTTTGATTCCTCCATGGGTGAGAGCAAAATTTGAAAATGTTGCACGTTGTAATATATAACTGCAAGAAGAAAAGAAATAATCAACGTCGATTTTATGCAGCAGATGATGAAGTTATAGAATTGCCTAACGCATAGGAAAATGATGAAACCCACCAACTAATATCACCAGTATACTCTGTGCCTCTTGGTTCTTATGGTTCGGCCACAATTTGAAGAAATTCGGATTTCACATGATCGATAATTTAGAATTCAACCAATTTAGAATAATTATAATTCGTCATTTGGAAGAGTTATGACTAAAACCAAACGAAAGGCAATCGATATATCGTCACCTGCATTGCAGAAGGGCGTAACGACACTTTTTATCTTTTTAGAGGAGAAACAAAAAACATTGTAGAATTACATATATTTTGGAATTAAAGGATATATTTCTTCTCTTGACTATAGATTTATTTATATATATAAGTTTAAATTTTTGTAGGGACATGTATTTAGTATAGTGCATCATAATCAATCAAAAACTTGATTTTGAATTTTTTTATTGTTACGTCCTTCTGCATTTTAGGCGACGATATATATATTCAAAACAAAAATCTTTTTCCGAAGTCTTTTTTATGTTTGGTTTAATGAAAAGTTTATTTAATTTTATTACATTTTTGTTTAATTTAATGAAAAAAATAAAACTAAAACTTCTTCTTTGTTTACCTTTGACGACCAATGGGACACATATGTCCCATGCTGCATTTGCGCCTTGTAGGCAAGAAAACAAAACTATTCCTAATGTTTTGGTATTTCTGAAAACAGGAAGTACAAGTCCATGCTATATCAAAATTTTGGTCTCGCAAAACCAATAACATCTGAATAAATGACATCCAAAAAAGATGAACAAAAAAACTTATTCTTCAGAAGTTGTTGTAAATTAATTAGGCGCTAAGAACATATGGAGCCAATTATTTGGTATAATCTGAAAGCAAAAACTCTCCTCTATTTATACAAGTGAGTTTAAAAATAATCGGTTGGGAAATGTGGAAAATATAGCAAAAAAAAATGGGACATATATCAACCATTGGTCGTCAAAGGGTTAAGAGTTCGGATATTTCCAGCAGAGGCCTTTCTTATTCCAGGGGTTTCATATGGCTGCAAACTTTTTTCCAATTGCGACTCTGCAAGCAGAAATAAACTGAAAGTTTTATACAACAACATAATTAGGCACCTTTATGGGTTAAGGAAATACGATCATGTCTGTTTCTTCGTAAAGAGCTTATACGGAGTATCTTTTTAAAGCCTACCCAGTATGCAAAGTTTCGAGGCGGTTCATTTTTTCGAATTCTTATCGAAATTTTTTAGAAAAAATTAATAAAAATCGATATCAAATAGAGTCGTCATTTTAAGGTCCCTCGAACACATTTTTAAATCGAAAATTTTATCGATTTCGAGACGTTATCTCTTCGTTATTTCTTAATTTATCGTATTTTTTACTATTCGAAAGCTTGCTTTGTTTTCGATGCTCCGTCCAATCAATTTTAAGTCTAAATATTGAAATTTCTCGATATTAATTTTACGTCCAAAAATTATGCGATTAATAATTTTTTTATGCTTTTTAGTATCAAAAACGTAGTTTACCTAATAAAAGTAAAAAAAATATATATGTATATAGTTATTTAAAAAATATAAAAAAATATTGGGCTGTAATAGAGATTTGGACCACGACCCTCAAAAATTGTAATTTTGTCAATGCCTGACCTTCCAGACATCTACACCACAACGGATTTGAAAATTGTTTGAATTTAATTTGAATTTAAAATATTTTGACATATTTATTTATAGAACACAAAGAAATTTATGTCGTTATTTTGTTAATCACCTGCATTCATCACATCACCAACACTTCACTTCACTCACCTAACGCGGGGATTGAAAAATGGTATTTCATAAATCCCTACGTATTTGTGATTGATTTTTACGTTATCACTTGCATTGTCAAATCATTACGTTTAAGAGTTGCCATCTTTCTGAAAAAATTTACCAATTTTAACACTTTTCTGTAGGGATTCAATAATTTATTCTTGGCATCCCTTAAAAATAGAATACAAATGTAAACAAAAAATTGTTTATAATTTGTTAATTTAATTGTTATTTCCTGAAGATGCTACACTATGGAGTAGCGAAATATCGAAAATAAATAATTTTTTATATATAAATAACAAAGCTTACGCTCAAGAAAATTGTGAAGTTAAAAATTGAAAAAGAAGGTTCAAAGGAAAGAAATTCCTTGAAAAAATCAAGATGTAATGCGAGGAAAAAATAATTAATGTGTTGGTCAATGGATTATGTATGCAGATCTTCTTTTTCAGGCTTAAATTTAATAATTAAAACCTTTATATTGTACCGGGGAGTTTATTTGGCGATATCACCTTTTTATCTTCCAGATGATAACTTAGCGATATCGCCGATTTATCTTCCTGGGGTATTGCTTTCGTGTTGCCTGAAAGTATTGCTTTCGGGTAACAGTTATTCCCGACGGAAGAAACTTCCGCAATACGAAATTGATATTGCCGGCAATAAATGTTTTCTTCCTGGCAATATGATCGGGGAATCTTCTTCGTATTGTCATGCTTGCTGGGAAAATATAACAATTTTTGTTAATTTATTTAAAAATTCTAATTTATAATACATTTAGCATTAAAATGTGATTGTAAATGTGTTTAACAATGTGCTTGTGTAATTTTATTAATGTTTAATAATAAAAATATAAAATTCTTAAAAACAAGTAGTGGTGTTACATTTGTTTTTATTCTGTTGGATAAGATATTTTTACTTTTTAAATTGTAATTATCGTTAATTAGTGTATTTCTAGTGATTTTTTTAGGTTTTTTTGTGTATTATTGCACTACTTTTCATTCAACACCTGTAAAATTCAAGTGAAAGATTTGACAATTAAAGTGATAAAAATAACGCTCTGGTGATTAACAAAATTTACTTTTTCATATAATTTTGTTTGAAAACTACGTAAGTCTACACGGACAATCACCGGGTTCATCACCTTGTTTAAAAAAATACAAAATTATAAAAAATTAGGTGAAGTGAGGCGTTGTGTTTTAAGAAATTAGGCTATTAAACAAACAAAATGTACCCAGCACACAATTTCAATTTATAAAATCGAGTTTTTGTAATCGCACGAATAGAAAAACTGGACAACTGTTAATTTAGTTTTATATCTAAATTCTTTTGTTTGTTTTAACTTAACATATTTGAATATTAAATGATATGAATTCAATTAGAGTTTACGATAACGAAATTATCGAAATTGATTGCCAAATTTATTTGAATTGTTAGCAAAATAGTTTAAATTGATTTGACAATCACGGGGTTGCCGGGTTGTAAAAATGTGAAGAAATCTCGATGTCAGTTGCTATCAATAGGGTCGACATATACAACTTAAATGTTCACCACACAAATAGTATAAAAACTAAAAATATAAAATACAAAAATAAAATTTAAAAACAAACACTTTTTATAATGCCCTTTGCGGGCCTTTTTATAGAGTTTATTTTTAATTTTAAATGTAAGTAAAAAGGACAGATTTTATTAAATTATTAAAGTTATTCGGTTTTCTCAAAAAGTTTTATACGTGTCAGAACATAAGAAAATAGAGAGTTATACATTTTATAAACTGCAGTTAAACACTAATTTTAAAATAATTACCTTCAAACAGGACGGTTTTAAATTCTTTTAGATTATTTTAGGATAAACATATATTTATGCAATTTTACTCGAAAGTTTAATATCGATGGCTTAATGAAGAAAGACCCTAACTTCATTCTTAATTTCTATTGAAGGGAAGGCAATACAAATCTAAAAACCTTCGATATAGAGTTTCACTGAATTAACTTTTTTATAAATATAAAAACAATAAAATAAAAACTATAATCAAAGTTTTCAGATTTCCTTTTCCTCTAATGAAATATTTAGTCGAATTAGGGCCTTTCTGTATTAAGCAATAAATTTATTTACGAAAAATTGGAAAAGAACAGCATATTCGTTTTTACAACTAGATCATTTCTTTTAACTTTTACATTCATGTTTGTTGGGTAATATGAAGTTTATAAAGGTAGATTCAAATAAAATAAAAACAATTTGAATTATAAAAAAAATGTTTATGAAACTATATGTATCATTACGGTTTGGCTCAAGGGGTAAGGCGATTAACTTCTGGTGTTGGAACAAAACAAAATTGCTTTGAATTTAAACTAAAAAATATTCGCTGTTTCGATGAAATATCGAATCTATAAATCAACAATTTTTCGGATGTATATCACCTTGCAAGCTACATAGGAAAATACCCTCATTATATTATACCAAATATCGAACTCGATATCGATGAAATTTTACGAGAAAATGGTTCAGTTTCGATACAAGCGCGACTCATTTTGCATACTGGGTACTTAAATAAGAGTACTAATATTTCTACATAAAGTAATATATACAGAAACCCGAATACCTGTACGATAAAATACGGTTTACAAGACTGAACAAAGGTAAAAGAATTATAATCCCAACACTACGATATCTAGTTTCAAAATAGCCGCTCTTTACCCACGCCGCAAAGTGGTGTAAAATTAAAAAAGTGGTAATAAGTAAGGAACTTCTAAGGTACTGAACGTCTTTGTTTGAAAATTGAAATAGTTGTAGGGGAGGAGTTAAATTTTCAGAATCACATCTTATTAAGTCTGTAGCTGAACCAGGAACGGAGCTACAGGGGGCGAAAGTTAACTACCTGCTTGTAAATGTCTTAAATACTAACCCATTTGAATAATTTTCACCTTTTTGAATTCTGCTATACAAGACAAAAAAAAATGTTCGCATAAGTGATTTAAGAGATATTTCACTTCGAAAATAAAATTTTTCATTTTTTGACTCGACTCTTTGGTTTTTTTGCTTATAACCTTTTTAATACTGGTTCGATTTTAATTAAAAGTACACCATTCAATTTATTTTCCGCCCTTGCGAATGGTATATCACACCTTGTCATTTTTATGACGATGTATGATATATTATTTGCTCATGGGAAGCACAGCTGAGTGCTACCGGACGCGTCACAGGTTGCGGATAGTGATTCCGCAGAAATGTGGAGTAGCTGCCAATGGCAGCCGCGGACAGTCAGCGGTTACAAGGGGAGAGTCTCGGAGGGTCTTTCGAGCTCCCACTAAGTCCCGAGTTTGCCTGTGATCCTTCTAACGTCGTGGCGAGCAATTGGCGCCAACCAACAAAACCAATATCCCAACCGACCATGGGCGGTATAACCCTATTGGCGCTTGGATTAAATCCTTGCGCAACCACTGCAGGCCTGGAGGCAATGTTGGCAGCCCCAACACCAGGATCGGATGCTTTGGCCCAATCAGCCATTCATCTTAAACCAAACATGATTACCGAAACCGTAACAACAAGAAAAAATTCTGATAAACCCGATTTAAAGACGATGACCTTTGGCATGAGAACAAGGCACCAATAGGAACATGGAATGGTAGGACGCTCTCGGAAACATCTCGCCTGGCACAGGTCTGCAAGGAATTTAACACCTACAAACTTACAATGCTCGGACTGTTGCGAAACAAGATGGTATGATTCAGGTGAATTTATAACTGCCGATGGTCTTACCCTACTCTATTCCGGGAAGACAACTGATGAATCTCGATCCAGTGGAGTAGGCATCTTATTGTCACAGCCAGCTAAGAAAGCTCTTATAGACTGGAAGCCATATTCAGATCGAATTATAACTGCAAGACTGCGTACTCGAAGCCGCAATCTTACATGTATACAATGCTACGCGCCAACAGAAGCAGCCGAACTATCTGCAAAAGAATCGTTTTATGACCTCCTTAACACAGTATTATCATCAGTACATCGAGGTGATATCGTGATAATGATGGGTGATTTTAACGCTCAGGTTGGAGCAGACAACAGTGGCGTAGAGAGCACAATGGGAGCGCATGGTTTGGGGCGGTTTACAGAGAATGGTGAATTACTAGTGGAGATATGCACAACAAACAATCTGGTTATTGGTGGCACGCTGTTTCCGCATCCAAGGGTACACAAAGTGACATGGGTTTCTCCTGACGGGATAACTGAGAACCAGATCGACCACATCGCTATTAGTAGAAAATGGCGAGGTTCTCTTTTAGATGTTCGTAATAAAAGAGTAGTAGATTTTGCAAGTGATCATCATTGGGTAATCGCAACAATCCGCATAAAAATTGCCGCTATTAGAAAGAACACACAAACTTCCCAAAGAAGATATAACGTTGATAAACTCAAAGATTCAACAGTTGCAAACTCCTTCACGTTAACAATGAAAACATCACTTCAGAATAATAATAATATAGATCGTTGTTGGGAGGAAACAAAGAATATATTAACACAAGCTGCAGACAAACACCTGGAATATAAAAACAGCTCCCGTAAAGAGTGGATTAGTGATGAAACCTGGAGACTGGTTTTGGAGAGAAAGGAAGCCAAAGCAGCAATTAACAATAGCAGAACGCGTTCGAACAAAGCATTGTGTCAACAGTTGCACAATCGCCTCAATCGAGAAGTCAAGCGCAGTGCCGGGCGTGATAAACGAAACTGGGTTAACAACATCGCTAAAGAGGCACAGGCTGCTGCCGAAACGTATCGTATGGGAGATCTCTATAGAGCGGCAAAGAAATTAACTAATAGTTCAAAACCCACTGTTAAACCATTGAAAAATGATGCTGGAGAACTCATTACATCCAAACAATAACAACTGAAACTTTGGGAAGGGTTCTATGCGAATATGCTATCGCCGTCTCTACCAACACAGCAGACAATATGCAACTGTGAATCACACACTATAAACACAAATATCTCCACCGATTGCCCCAATATTATTGAAATTTGCGCAGCAATAAGAGCATTAAAGAACAACAAATCGCCTGGTGTAGACAATATATCCCCAGAGTTGTTGAAAATTGACGCAACAACGAGTGCCCATTTACTCACGCCTATTATAAACCAGTTCTGGTGTACGGAGCTCCTCCCAGAGGAGCTTTCTGAAGGTGTTATTGTAAATTTACCAAAAAAAGGGGACCTAATAGCTCGTAAAAATTGGAGAGGCACTACGCTTTTGAGTATGATCAGCAAGGTGATCGCACATATATTAAATAAAAGACTGTCAAGCTCTCTTCTTCCTGAGCTTAGAAAGGAACAAGCCGGTTTCCGTGCTCATAAATCCTGTATCTATCATATTAACAGCTTAAGAGTGATCATAGAGCAATCTGTAGAATGGAGATCACCTTTATACCTAACGTTTATAGACTTCGAGAAGGCTTTTGACACCCTAAATCACGCAGCCATATGGGACGCGTTGGAATGTAAAGGTATACCTACCGAGCTAATAAGACTTATTAAAGGTCTATATGAAAACGCTACCTGTCGAATTCTTCACGAAGGACAACTAAGCAATAAAATAAAAATTAATTCCGGTGTACGTCAAGGGTGTGTATTATCACCATTGCTTTTTAACTGTGTGCTTGACGTAGTAATGAATAAGGCAACATCCCATAGAAGAGGAATTACTTGGGGTCTCCAAGGCAGACTGGAGGACCGTGACTATGCTGATGACATTTGTCTACTTTTCAGACATGCAATCTAAGTTATCACTAGTCCAGGAAACTGCATCACATGTTGGCTTAAAAATAAATATCGGCAAAACAAAAATAATGCGAGTAAATGTAAATAACGAGCAAACATTAACCGTTCATATTGGACAAAAGTGGCGGATCCACAGCCGATATATCTAACTGTATAAAAAAAGCCCGGCAAGCTTTCGGCCAACTCAAGTCAGTGTGGAACTCTTCAATATTCAACTCCAATATAAAATCCACACTGTTCTATGGATGCGAGACGTGGAATGCAGCACCCCGCGAAATACATTCCATACAAGTTTTTGTGAATAAATGCTTAAGGAAGATTCTACACATATTCTGGCCTAGAACAATTTCAAATTGCGGACTCTGGTCAGAAACTGGTCAACAACCTATCCAAATTGAAATCCGCAAACGCAAATGGAATTGGATTGGACATAAATTACGTAAACAACCCAATGATATTGCTAAACAAGCTATAGACTGGAACCCGCAAGGCAGTCGACGTATAGGAAGACCAGCACACACCTGGAAACGGCAAATTGAAACCGAAATATCCAACTTACACCTTCGTTAGAATGAAATCAAACACCGTGCATCAGATCGAACGTATTGGGATAATCTTGTTGCGGCCCTATGCTCCTTGCAGGAGTAAAAGGAACAAATATATATACACCATTCAATTTCTATTCAATAACAAGGATTTATTATTTTAATATAAATTATTCGCTGTAGAACAAAGAGAAAAGGTAGACATTTTATATACCGTTGGAAAGAGAATTTTATATGCTTTTCAGATTTATAAAAATATTTGAACCAAATTTGCATTGTTAGGTCACTTTTGTTAAAATAATAAAACAAGTAAAAATGAGGAGCTTTTCGCACATACTAATTACACTACAACTTGAATATCTCGAGATCGGTAAGATCTATATCAATAATTTTCTAACACATAGTTAAACAATATATTTAGAATTCTCAATACACATTTCAGAAAAAAATAAAAATTTTCTTAATAGTATACAAATTTTCTTTCCGAATTTCTTTTTTACTAATTTTGACCTAGCGGCCCCATTTATAACCGGGATATTTAAATTAGAAGCAAGAGCAATGCTAACCATCTGTTTTATAAAATGTAATACATGGATTTTTAAAAGTTTTTACAGGCCCATTAACTCAAAAATTATTTTGAAAATTGATGAATTTCGACCAATGCCAAATGTAGGGTGCATGTCCAAAATGAGAAAAACTTAGCACTTAATACGTCCTTAAGGGATGGGCTTTTAATGTGTGAAAATATAAAATTAACATTTCCAACAAAATTTTTTATAAATTTAAAAATAATGAAGGCATTTTTTTTACAAATATTAACGATGTTTTGGTTAAAATTCAAAGTTTTGAATTTAGACATTTATTACGACTAAATAAGATATTTAAAAGTTTTTTCTTTGTATTTACTTAGAATTTTGTCGAAAATTTAATTGTGTAATTTTAATTAAAATTGAACCAGTATTAAAAACTTATTAAAAGTTATAAGCAAAAAACCAAAAAGAGTCGAGTCAAAAAAAGAAAAATTTTATTTGCTAAGTGAAATATCTCTTAAAATGTGAGAGATACAAAAACACTTACGCAAACACTTTTTCTTTTGTCTTATTTAGCAGAATCCAAAAAGGTGAGAATCATTAAAATCGGTTTGTATTAAAGAAATTTACAAGCAGCACAAAGTTTTTCATACCCGAGGTAGTTAACTTTTGTGCTCTGTAGATCCGTCCCTGGTTTAGCTAAAGACTTAATAAGATGTGATTCTTAATTTAAAAGACTTAATAAGGTGTGAAACTTAAAGCGGGCCATACATTTGCAATATTATGGTACAACTTTCCAAGTGGTGCAAGCATATTGACCGTGTATTAGGGATGCTAAACGGGAAATCCCGAATCCCGAAATACCGGGATTTTCGGGATTGGCAAAATCCCAAATCCCGGGATTATTTCTCAAAAATCCCGGGATTTTCTTATTTTTTAATATTAATATAAACGCAAATGAACAAAGTGAGCAATTATTAGATTACCTACATTTTTTCTTGAATTTTCTCATATTGACAAGAAATTGATGCCAAGATATTGGTAAAATTATAAATAAAGTGGATTATTCAAGTAAACTATGCAAAGACTTTGCAGAAAAATTTAAAATTTTGGTAAACAATATTCGGATTTTGGTAAACAATATTAGGATTTTGCGAAAAATCAAGTTTGTTTATTATTTTACCGATTTATCCTTCCAAGCGAAATTCGATTTCTGGAACTGGGACTGTAAGTTTTGGCTGGGACTGTAAGTTTGAATTCTTCCATGAAAACATTTGATAACGATAACCAAATAACTTTGTTGCTATAATTACACGATTTAGTGGGCAAGGTTATCGCAACGTATCTGTTTTAAAATCTGCTTACAAAATACTGGGCGCATGTGTACTTAATGACAGACCTTCATATATTATCCCAGCCAGAAAAATACAAACGGGAAAGCGATGGCAAGGTTTTTAACAGGTGGTACAAGTACTGACAAAAATTGCTTTCCCATTTCCAATATGGTAATGTCAATAGACAAAAGGACCGGCAGTTCAAAAAGCGCCAGTGGAAGGAGTTGAAGTAAAAAAAAACCCCCCCCATTCTTTTTTTCTATGCAAAAACTTTAAAAAAAAGTGATGATATCCGAAAATCAAATTTTTGTGACGAACTCTAATATACATATATGTTGCATTTTATTGTATGGTGTGTGGCAAAACGAGAAAAGTACTGTGCCATTATATTGGACATAATATTGCAAATGTATGTGGGGCTTTACTCCTCCCCTATAACTATTCAAATTTTCAGGCAAATACGTTTAGTACTTTAGAAGTTCCATACTTATTACCACTTTTTTCATTTTACATACACTTTGCGCCGCACGGTGGTACATTTTTAGAGAAGGCGGCCAAAAAACAATTTTTTTTGTAACCGATTTTAAAATAAATTATCTTATTTAAAATAGACACCTTACAACCTATGAAGCCAAAAAATCAAGGCTAAATTTTTACTATTTCATAGTGAAAGGGTGATCCAAAATACCCTTTTCCTGTTTTTTTGTAAAGTTATAAATTTTTTTAGATTTTCCCACAGTTCAAATGTTCATATTTTTTTTTTTTGTTTTTAGAGATATTAGCTTCGGAATAATTTTGTTTAATTGTCCGTTAAATATGTTCTTAGCATGTATAAATTTTTTTATTCTACATTACTCAATAGTTTTTTTTATAATTTTTAAATAGGCGTATGTTTTTAACGAAAATTTTCGCCGTTATTGGAGCATAACTAACGTGGATCAAAAGGAATCGGATCGGATTTTATATTTCCTGAAAAGCCATATTCCCCTCTAAAAATACATACCAAATACTTCTGGGCGAAAGTGGGCGCGGAGGAGCTAGAGCCGTTTTTTGATCAAAGTTAAAATTTTTTCAAGTTATTTACGAATTTCATAGAAACTTGCTATTGTATATTCACACTAAATTATATGTAAAGTTATAGTCAATGATTTACAAAAAAATATACTTGAAGTTTATTTTCCACCTTCAGTAGCTTATTTATTTTCGTTGCGGTTTTACATTTAGGTTAATCCTTAAATGCTCAATGTACCTTTAAAGATACAACCACAAAAAAATCCTACGGCTTTCTTTTGAGCTCAATTAAAATGAAAACTTCACTAATGCGCTAATAAAATCCAAGAGTTCTTTAATAACCCAGCAAAAACAGACATTACCGAGTAATTAAGCGAGTAAGTAGCACACAAAGGGTTTCACTACTTACCAGGCTATTTACTCGCAACATTACTTTTGTTCGCGATGTCCAAAAATTCATGGGTGGTCATTACCTTCTCGCTTACAAAAAAAGTGCGAATAATGAGTTACACATAGTGAAAGAATAAGTAGGTACTCACAAAGGTAGAATAAGTGGTTACTCAGAAGTTAGGAAATAAGTGGTTACCCTACATTGTAAAATAGTTAGTCATATTGGGAAAAAAAACTATTTACCTTGGAAAATTTCCTATTTAGTTCAAAACAAATTTATAAATAAAATTTTAATATAAAAAATACTTAATCAGTACTTATTTAATCAATTACCAGTAAGGGATTACTTTGCACGAATATATAAGTACTTCTAAAATTTATTATCGGTAAGTCATTATTTTGTATTTTAAAGTAATGCAATAGGTAATGACCTATCATTACTTGATAATCCGTATGGTAATGGCTTATTATTACCATGTTTTTGCTGGGAAAATATATATTAAAAAATATTTAGAAATAATATAAGAGTCGAAAAAAATAAAATGAGCGATTTTAATTAGAAACTCAAAAAAGAGTTTTTTATGATATCAGAAGCAATTTAAAAAACTTAATATAACTTTTGGCGCCCTATGCTCCAGTGGGAGTTAGAGGAATATATCGTCACCTAAAATGCAAAAGGGCGTAACAACACTTTTTATTTTTTACACGAAAACCAAAAAAAACCTTGTAGAATTAAAGATATTCTATATTTTCTTTTCTTGTTTAAAACACGACTATAGACTTATTTCTACATATAAGTTTAAAATTTTGTAGCGAAATGTAATTTAGTCTAGTGCATCATAATCAATCAGAAAATTGGCTTAAATTTTTTTGTTGTAACGCCCTTTTGCATTTTAGGTGACGATATGTATATATTTCATTTGTTTCTCTTATCTTTTTTATTTTTAATTTTATTTTATATTGCATTAAAAATGGGTAATTTTTTTAAATGAAATAAAAGTTTATTTATTATGTGGACACTGATAGAATTTTGTACATAGCATTAATGAATTTGTTCATTAATACAATGAATTTTTTCATTGGAAAGTCCCCAAAGAACGGTTTCATTGGATAATGCACCATGTTTCATTAAATCAATTTTAATGAATGGATTCATTGATCTAATGAAAGTTTCATAGAATATATGAATTTTTTTTCATTAATTTTTTTAATGAATTGAATTCATTACTTTTATGAAATAATTTCATTAATCAACAATTATTTAAATTTTTGCATTAAAAATACAAAAATTGTGTTTTCGGACTTTTTATATTTTCATATTTTTAGTTAGATTCTAATATGATATTGTCATATTAGATTTTATTTGTTGTTTAAAAAAAGGTGGATCATTTTCCTGATAGACAATACAATTGTTTCGTAGCCATCACGCTAACTCATCAGTTGTCCGCAATAAGAAAATTGTAGGGTTACTAAACCAACCGAGACATTACATAAGGTACAAAAAATCAACGGGACGAGAATTTTGTACTTTCGTATATGAACTGTCTGATCTGGTAAAACTAGCTATAAATCCACTCCTATTTTTTATTTTAGCATAGACTTAGGCCCGATTACTGATTGTCCAGTTACAATTTAGTAGGCAGTTAAATTTTAATTTTACAGGGTTGGCAGGCAATATCCACTAAAATACCGTTATCGATTCAAAACCCTTTCAACTGACTACCGTTACCCCTTAAATACCGTTACCTACACAACCGAAATACCGTTATCCTTAAAATACCGTTACCGAAATAACTGAAATACCGTTATCCTTAAAATACCGATACCGAAATAAATGAAATATCGATACCCTTAAAATACCGTTACCGAAATAAATGAAATACCGTTACCCCTAAAATACCGTTACCGTTATTTTTAATTTTCTGCTTTTGGTAATTGCAGGTGGTTATTGAGTATTTTTCATAATTTCAGTTGGTAAATTGGTTCTGTTTTTCATCTCGTTTGTTTTTTGTAAAAAAAAAATTGCGGAATGAATCGAAAAAACTGACTACCTTTATCCTTAAAATACCGTTACCGAAACAACTGAAATATCGCTAACCATAAAACACCGTTACCGAAATTATCAAAAAACCGTTAACCTTAAAATACCGATACCGAAATAAATGAAATAGCGTTACCCTTAAAATACCGTTACCGAAATAATCTGAAATAGCGATACCCTTACCGATATCCGCATCGTTTCGGTTACCATCCATGAAACTATGTAATAAAAAGAAATAATTTTATTGCAACAAAAAAAAACTCCCGAGAACTCTTTGTTTAGCTAAAAAATAACACATATGTACAGTAGTGGACTAAAGTGGATACACTAATTTAAGATTTTTCGAAATTTGTTATAATTTTTGTTTTATTATAGAAACTTAAGTGATTTTTTTAAAGCATAAAACTAAAACATTCTTCTTCAATAAAAACCTAAATACAGTAGACTATACCGGTAAGAAGTTAATAAAAAAATAATTACAAATTGTGATCGCTTTTATCCAGCATTGTTCATATTTGAAATTTTCGGCAATTTCTTTCTTTAATATATTGTCCTTTGTTCTTTAAAACAGATTTTATGCGAGAAGGCATCCTTTCCACGAGATTTTTAATAGTTTGAGGTGGAATATTAGACCATACGGCTGAAACTCTTGACCAAAGATCACCTAAGTTGGTCGGTGCTCGTTCGTATTGGGAGAGTCTTCTTTTGACAAATGCCCACAAATTCTCGATGGGATTTAAATCGGGGCTTTGAGCTGACCACTTCAAAAACTGGAAAAACTGCACTTGGATATCACAAATTCAACAAAAGTTATTAATACAGTTTTAAAAAAATTCAAATATGTATCCACTTTAGTCCACTGCAGTATATAGGGAAAACCAAAAAGAGGTAAAATTGTATTTAAATAAATCAATTTTATAAGTTAAATTTTTTCTTTATGAAATTTCATTAATTTAATGAATTATTTTTATGAAATTATGAAAAAATAAAAAAAAATCGAATGAAAAAATTCGTAACAACAATGAATTTTCATTCAGTTAATGAATTTTTTCGTTAAATAAATGAATCCATGTTAATGAAATCGATTCATTAATGCTATGAACGAAAATTCTATCAGTGCACTGATAGAATTTTGTGCATAGTATTAATGAATTTGTTCATTAATCCAATGATGTTTTTCATTGAAAAGTCCCAAAAGAACGCGTTCATTAGATCAATGAAACGTATTCATTAAATGAAAACTAATTGAAAAAAATATTTTTTTTTTGCGTTACTTATTTATTTATTTTTATTTTATTAATTTTTATTTGTACATATATTTCTTTTTCGTTTTTACAACGTTTTTGACATCTCCCTGAAGTCGACTTGAACCCGCAATCACCACAATGTAAACATTATCGCGTTACCGATTGATCTAAATGCCAAAACAAAATGATGTCATTATTTGGACTTTTATATTTAAATAATTTCAGTTTGCAACGCTAGCGTTCATTACTGGAACATATATCTATTTTAGTAATTAGCAAATTCAAAACCCTTATAAAAATTATAGCATATCTTACGGGTTAGTTGAAAATATATAATAAAAAAATTCATTAAATTAATGAATTTTTCATGAAAAAAATGAAATTTTTCATTAAATCAGTGAATTCAGATTAATGAAATCGATTCATTAATAGTATGAACGAAAATTCTATCAGTGTGTAGTGAGAATTCAAAGTAAAAAATATCAGGATGTTAAACATTTGATTTCATATAAATTACTTGCAGCACTGCCAAATGAATTGCATGATTCCAGCAGAAAGCACCTACTACTGGACTGTCGGTACCGTTTCATCACACTTGGCCCATTAGATATGGTGGCCACAATGTTATTTTCCAAAGACAAATAAAACTCTTCTAGTTTTATTTCTACAATTCTTCTTATTTCATCAGCATTACATCTTCCTGATATATAAACCAACCCCAGGTTATAAAATGAATTCCAGAGTAAAAAAGTTTATATAAAATTATATATGAATGGATATATTTGTAATATGTAACTGGATATAATTTCATCCGAAAAATAGTTATTTTAAATTGTATCAAATTGGATATAATTATATTTACAAGGATACAAAGTTATATCAAATTATCAACTTATATCCGAATTTTGTCCAGATCAAATTGGATATAATTTAATACAATAGGATATGATTAAATTTAAATGATAAAAAAAAATTTGTATTAGAGGGCAGCAGGATTTCATACTGTTGAATTCTTTAAAGATTACCCAACGTATTCAAAACGAAAAAGCATATGCTAACTAACTAGCTGACAGCTTTCCATTATGGGAATTTGTGTGTAAAAAAGATATGTAACAGCAAGTTAGCTACCATACACTTTGTCATTTTGAATACGGAAAATGATCTATAACAATATTCAATGTCTTATTTCTACACTCAAAACTTATCGGACCAGAACAAAATATATATGTCGTTGGAAAGGTACTTGAAATACCTTACCAATGGTATGCAACATGCCTAGACTTATTAACCCATTACGAGCCGGGTCGTGATTAATTTCAATGTTAATTTTTTCAAATTGGAGTTTTTAAATTAAAAAAAAAAACTTAAAAATAAAAAAAAGCTCAGAAAATATTAATTTAATAAAAAAAATTTAGTAAAATATATAAAAAAAATTGTTTTTGATGAAATGAGTTTCGAACTTGTGTCTGAGATTAACTAATATATTGTAATATATAAAATAAAATCAAAAATATTTTTCGTATCTATTTATATATAAAATTTTTAAAGGTTTTATCAATTATATATTATTATATAAAAAATTTGCAATAAACCAAATACTGATATATGATTTAATATGATTACATATGAGAAAATTTCTAAAAGTTTTTCTAATATATCATCATATAAAAACATATAAAGCTGCATACAATATTTTATATTATCATATATTTTAATATAAAAAAATATATGTTATATATACTCTTTTTTACTCGGGTATATTAAAAACTTACAATCAGAAAATTCTCACGCAAAACAGTAAAAATTACCAAAAAATAAACTCACACACGAATCATGCACGGGTTATTCTTACTCACGCTCACGCACGAATCACTTAAGTATAGTAATTATTACTCACGATCACGTGTGAATAACGTGACTCACGAACACTTCGTGTCACGCGCCAATCCCTAGTAATTACTAAATCTAAAACTAGTTCAAAATCATTGATAACATGGAACCAAATTTAATATAATACGGTTTTATATGGACCTTATATATTTTTATATAAAATCACTTTGAAAAAATTGCCTATGTGGGATGATATATAATTATAGATGATTTTATAAAGAACGTTATAAGTTATATATGGGTTCATATTCATCACTATATAATCATAACTAACACAAATTATAAAATATTTCTTATATGGATCCACATAGTTTTATATTATTATGTATAGTGTCATACTAAATTATATATAAACGTATATGTAATTATATCTTTTATATGTTACTTTATGTTCTTATATATAGCACATACATAAATATGTAGGCCAGTATGTAATAATATAAAATCACATATGTCTCCTTATTAAAACATTTGAGGAAAAAATATCTAATATATGACTATATAAAAGTATATATGCTCGAATTTAAAAGCATATGTGGCCATATGTAACTATAAGTTACTATATGGAATTATATAAAATAATATATGATTATATCAAAACTTTTTTACTCGGGATATGAAAATTAAATTGCAACAACTCAAAAAAATTTTAATATCGTCGGCTTGCCTGCAAGCAATATTGCCAGTTTTGACGATTTATCGTCATTTTGACGATTTTTACTATCCAAAATAGCCAAATGACGATTTGACGATTTTCCTCTTCAAAATGACGATTTTTTTCAATAGGAAACATAGCAACAATTGTTTAAAAATACGTTATTAATCCATTATTTAGATCAATAAATCTGAAAATTTATTCAAGTAATTCCTAAGAATTTTTCATAAAATTTTTATTTAAGGTAGTCATCTTAGAATCTGAAAATTTTTTGTAGAAAAACTAATACCGAATCTGGTAATTATTTTTATTTAAAAGGGTTTTTCCTAAATATCTAATGAATTTACCGTGTTTTCGAAAGGATACCCAGCAAAATATTGGTAATGACACCTCATTACTATCTGCATTACCAAAAATGATATATCATTACCTTTTGCAATATTTTATAATATAAAATAATGACTTCCTAATTGTTTTCGGCCTATTATTTTCATTAATTCTAAATATAAAATAATGACTTACTCGTAATAGTTTAAATAGGTATTTTTACACAGTTAAATTTTATACATTTTTGTTTATATGTAAATATGTTTTATGTTTAAATTTTTATGACGAGTCCTAAAATTACACACTAGAGAAAACTTAAATTTTTCCGAATGTATTTCCTTAAGCTAATAGTATTTGCTTAACTCCTTATTTTTAAGAATCAAGTAAGCAATCGGATAACCACTTATAAATCAACTTTTTGTAAGCATGTGTGTAACCACTTATTATTCAAAATCTCATAACTACTTATTTCTCATTTTTTCGTAAGCGAGCGGGTAAGCGTGAGTACTTATAAAAACGACCACGCCAAACAAAAATAATGAGTTTAGACGCCAAAAAATAAGTTGTGCGGAGCTATGAATTTCTATTATATAACCACTTATTTGGTAATGAAAGATTTTGCTGGGTACATATCTCATATCGGACTCTTCATGTAAATTCTTTGGTAGGTACCTATGAAATATCTCCCGACTAAGTACTTTAAACTCAAATATTTTTTAGATACGGAAAATTTTTCAAAAGTGAACTTTTTCTTTCGAACAATTATTTTCAGTATATGGTAAATTTTCAACACATTCATAAAATTGTTTGAAATTTGGAGATACGAGTTTTAAAGGATTATTTTCTTAAACCATTCGGTAAAGTGTTGCATTATTCCTATAAAAATAGTTTTTGTTACAAAATCAATTTACATTGAAAGTTTTCTTCACTTAAACCAATCAAATAAAAAACTAAAGTTTTAGATTTCTTTTTAAATTACAGGTGATACCGAAAACCGGGTGATTTTAAAATTTTCTATTATGATTTTAAGGTTATAATAATAAATATATGTGATTATTAAAGATTTGACGATTTATGACAACCCGAGTAAAAAAAATTATATATAATCATATGTGGCATATAAAAAATGTAATTACCCAAGTAAACAAAATTATGTATAATCATATGTGGCATATATTACAATGTATAATTAGACATGTCGTTATGTATATCCATATATAATTATATATGACGTCTTTTTCCAAAACTTTCCTTATATTATGCCATATATAATTTCATCTAATTATATATCGGCCTTTATAATATTAGATATGGTATATATGATTATATAATAGCATGGCTGATCTTATTGCATATATAGTTGTATATAGAGCTATATCTTAATATATATGGTGGCATTTTAGCAATATATAATTATATATGGTATCATTTAAACAATATATAACTATATATGGTGCCAGTTAAACTAGATATTATCATATATGGTGGCATTTAAACAATATATGGTCATATATGGTACCTTATGAACAAAATTTTTAATACAGTTGCAGATATGATAATATATGCCACTATATATAGTGCCATATATATTTATATATGGTGTTATTTAAGCAATATATTAGCATATGTGGTGCCATTTAAACCATATATTACTATATATGCTGCCATTTAAACAATGTATGGTCATATATGGTACCTCATGGTCAACATTTTTAATACAGTTCCAAATATGATAATATAAGAAAATATGTATAGTGCCATATATATTTATGTATGGTGTTATTTAAGCAATATATTACCACATATGGTGCCATTTAAACCATATATTATCATATATGGTGCCATTTCAACAATATATGCTCATATAGGGGACCTCATGAACAACATTTTCAATACAGTTCCAGATATGATAATATATGCTAATATATATAGTACCATATACTTTGATATATCGTATCATTTAAACAACCCGAGTAAAAATAGGTACATATAGTCATATATGTGATTAAGTTATATCTGTATAAATATACAGTTTCATCCGAAGAATGGCCCAAAATATTTTTATCCATTTTTATCTAATTGTATCAGTTTAGATCTGACCTGATTAAATTATGTATTGATCAGATGAAATTGTATCCGATTTTTGCCCTGATAAAATTTTATCGGTTTATATGTAATGGTGTCAGGTTGGATCGTAATTGGTTCAATTTTATATAAATAAAATATAATTGTGTACCCGAGTAAAAAAAATAATATGATGTCATATGTAATGATATCTTATTTAATATAATTGGAGATATGCTATGATCCGAAAAATGGTGGATAAAATTATATCGGATAAAATCAAAATATATTAAATCATATATAATCTTATCCGGATTTTGACCCGATATAATAATATATAATTTGATGTAGAAAGACATAATTATATAACGCATTATATTTCAGGCTCAAAACAAAAACTGTTAAAAAGTACTAAAAAATAACACCGTTAAGTTAAGAATTCAAAATTTAAATAAAACTAAGTATTTACAAGAAGTTGTACACAAGTGTAACCAAGCATTTTAAGCCTTCTCATATAAACTTGTATTATACCCGTAAATTTTGTAAACCTGGTATGTTTATAAGTTTAATGTCAAATTCCATACATAAAAAATATGGCTTGTATTTATACAAGGTTTACAAGGAATTTACGAGTTATAATGAGTACGCCGTTTATATTTTGAAATCATACAAAAATATATCTCAAAAAAACAGAATTTTTTTACATTGCGCTATACTTAAATATATTTAAAACAACTTAGAATAAAATTTAACATTGAGCTATATAAAACTATATGTTTTTCGATAAAGCCATTTCGAATTATATATGACGCTGCATTAAAATTGTCATAGCATATGTAACTAGATATGGTACATATTTATATATGTATATGGGGACATATATATTTATACTGATCTATATATGACATCATATAAGAAATATTTGAAAAACTCAAAGCTATATATAATTATATCCGCACAGATATAGTATCACACTTGACTATATATCAACATATTAGTTCATATTAAATTATATAATTTCCTATATAACTATTTTTACTCGGGTAAGTAAAATATAATTGTTTTTCAATAAGAGCGCTACAAAAGTTTTTTTAAATAAAACAAAAACGGTTTTGGATATCAATGAAATTCTATATTCCTGTGAAAGTACGTTCGATGCCATTATGTATGGAAATCGATCTCTTTTGCATGGCCACCACAGGCACGCTTGCAGAAGTCCAGACGCTGAACCCAATTTTCGACGGTTTTCAAGCATAAATCGGCCGATACGGCTGCAATTTCACGTTCGATATTCGTACGAAGTTCATCAATCGTCGCTAGCTTGTTGGCATAGACCATAGACTTGACGTAGCCCCACAGGAAAGAGTCCAACGGCGTCAAATCGCACGACAGAGGCGGCCAATCGACTGGACCATTTCGTGAGATAACACGTTCTCCAAACTTGGTTTGCAAGAAATGGATTGTGACATTCGCTGTGTGGCTTGTGGCGCCGTCCTGTTGGAACCACATGTCCTTCAAATCCATATCATCCAATTGGGGCCAAAAATATTCGGTTATCATTGAACGGTAGCGATTCCCATTCACAGTAACGTGCCGGTCTTGATCATCACGGAAGAAGTGCGGCCCAATGACGCCGCCGGCCCATAAACCGCACCAAACCGTAATTTTTTCGGGATGCAATGATGACTCATGGAGTACGTGTGGATTGCTGTCTGACCAATAACGCATATTTTGTTTATTGACGAAGCCATTCAGCCAGAAATGAGCCTCATCGCTGAAGATGATTTTTCGATGAAAATCCGATAATTTTCAAGTTGTTGCTCAGCCCAATTCACGAACATACGACGCTTCTGGTGGGCAAGCGGCTTCAGTTCATGTGTCAATTTGATCTTGTTAGGATGTAGGCCAAGATCTTTTCGCAAAATTCGCCACAACGACGTCACAGAGATTCCCAACGCTTGAGAACGACGTGTGAGAGACACGTTTGGGCTTTCTTCAACTGAAGCCTCAGCGGCAGCAATATTCTCGACACTACGGGCACTTCTATGTCTCACTGGCACGGGAACATTTTGTACTGTGCCTGTGGACTCAAATTTTTCCACTAGACGCTCAATTGTTGATCTGCTAGGACGATTATGACGACCATAAATTGGACGTAGCGCTCTTAACGTTGATGCCACTGACTCCGAATTTCGGTAGTAAATTTTAATAATTTCGACTTGTTGTTGGCTCGTATATCTTTCCATCATGAAATGGCAAACCTTACTGAAGAGAAATGTCAAAAGAGCGGCAAGAAATATGGTGTCTTTTGCTGTCCCTGTCTTTCTACTTTTGTAGCGTCCCTGTTGAAAAACCCTGTACAATTGTATCAAAGTTTTAAACTGATACAATATATCAGGTCAAAATTGGGATATACATAACTATATAATGTTGTATACAAATATATCTATTTGCACCTAAACTGATAACATGTGATATAAACCAATAACATTGTATCAGGTCAAAAATCAGATACAATTTCATCTGATTAACACATAATTTAATCAGGTCAGATATAAACTGATGCAATTAGATAAAAACTGATAAACAACTGATACAATTTTATCGGGCCATTTTCCGGATCAAATGATACATTGATCACTGTAAGTTATATATTACCATATAAAGCTCCATATTATTTTTTTAATAGGGAAAATATACCATATATGGTGCCATTTAAACAATATATTGTCATATATGGTGCCATTTAAACAATATATGCTCATATATGGTAACTCATCAGCAACTACAATATTAACGGTATTTCAGAAGCTATTAAGTGTATTTCAGAAATTTTAAATGTATTTCAGAAATTTATCAAATGTATTACAGAAATTATTAATTGTATTTCAGAAATAATCAAATCTATTTCAAAACTTGTTGATTGTATTTCATAATTAATAGAGAAAAATTTCTGAAATATATTTCATAATTTCTGAAATACAATTGATAATTTCTGAAATACAGTTTGATAATTTCTGAAACACAGTTGTGAATTTCGGAAATACAATTAATAATTTCTGAAATACAATTAATAAAACTGAAATTCAAATGACTAGTTCTGAAATACAATTCATAAATCTGAAAAATAATTGATAAGTTCTGAAATACAATTGATAAAACTGAAATTCAATTGATTATTTCTGAAATACAATTGATAAATCTTAAAAACAATTGATACAATTGGAAATGGTGTAGAGCGTTAAAAAGATGTAAATAAAATTATTTTTTTTTAAAAATTCAATTCCCGAGTAAAAGGGGTTATACATTATTTTATATTATTTAATACAATTATGTCTCGTTATTTATTGCTTTGTATGGCAATATATATAATATAACATACTTTTCGTCTTTCGGTCAAATTTTATATGACCCAATATCTAAATATATCTTTTTACATATATTGTCAGATCTCGCCCATGGAATTTAAATTGTAAGACCAAATATCAGAGACTATTAATTATAGAGATAGGAAATCAAAACTACTAGCCGATAGAGGGCGCTACAATTTAGTATTGCCTGAGCAACTATTTAGTATCAGGTTAGTATCAGCTGAGCCTATATTTAAAAACCCAAAAACTGCTGAAAACTGCTCAAAATAAGGAAAAAACCAGCGCGGAATATATTCAAATAATAAAATTGGAGATACCGTTTGTTTTTTTTCTTGCTTATTATTATTTAAATTTAAATAAAAAAAGAAAATTGTCAATTTTTTTAATAAAGTGCCATCTAGTGATAACGATGTTTTTATAACTTATTTTTTTGGTGATGCCATACCCCTGCCAAATATATCTCAGTTTCAAGTTTAAATTTAAAAAAGATTTTTTTGAAATCAATTACAATCCATTTTTAATTTTAAAATATTTTTTTAGAAAAACAAATTTTGATATAAAGTTCCAGTGATTTAAAAAATAATAACATGAAAACGAAAAACCAGTAAAATATTTTTGTATAGAATATGAATGAGATTATGTGACAGTTACCCATACATTATCGACGTTGAAAATATTGTGTTAAAAGAGTTAATACTTAGCATACGGAGTCAGACTTTGCATGGGATTTCGTACCAGATATGTATAGCAACAAAACAAGCCTATTGATTTAAAAAAGAAACATTTTTTTCCGCATATAATCTATGGTATATTCTTGTTTCAAATGAAGTCTTTCTTAATATCTTAGTAAATTTAAAATTACATTAATTTTCATTCAAAATGGTATCAATTTACATCGAAACAACAGATTTTTTTATTTTTAAATTGAATATTGGGTCATATTAATAAAAGTTAGCCAATTCTTCGAAGTAATTATTTTGGTTTAGGAATAACGCAGCACAAACTTTATCCATAGGCTTGAAGGATACTATAAAATATAAATGAAAATGAAAACAAAAAAAAATTGTTTACCCGCAAGCAGACTAAAATTGTGTAATAATAACTTAAAACCCTATAAAAAATTCCCAATATTAGTGAAATCTAGTTTTTTATTCATACGATACATTATTTTCAAATTTAAAATATTTCTAAACGATTATTTCATGTCATTTAATTTTATTAAAAACTGTTTCATGTCAAATTTGTTATCATAATTTTAATGTATTTTTGTCTTTTTAAAATAAATAGCCCAAAAATGAAAGGTTCATTTGAACTTTTCTCACTTTCAAAATGAAAATCTCACCTTTAAAGAAAAATCCAGTAATGATTTATGGAAAATTATTTGAAATTTAATTTTTAGATTTTTTTATGTTATGGATTATTTTTGAACTATACTATAGCTCGTATAAGTACTGATTAATGTGTAGATACTTTTTATGTATGCAGTTTCACATAAAGGCTCGTAAACTTACTAGATTTACTTAGTTTACACCATACAAGAAACCTTACGTGAATCCCTCATTGTTTTCCAGTACATTATTTAATAAAACAGAAATTCGAACATTTTTATCAAATTGGACCTAATTGCATCAAATTTTAAATATGAAGATATTATTTAATACATTAATGTCTGGTCAAAATTCGGATTAAATTGTATATAATTTAAAGTAATTAAATCCAATATGATCCACGTACAGTTTATGTAAGTCAAACTTGGACAACAAATATTAACTTCTTTGAGTAAACATATTATTTATTTATTTAGTTGTGTTCTCATATCCTGTGGCGCCCTATGTTCTTCGTGAACTTTTTATTTAAGTGTTATGTGTAATCTCTTTTTTTACTACGTAATTTAAATAAATAAAGGACATATATATATATATATATATATATCATATCCTGTACAACAAGATTAAATCTTATAATTAAAGTACAGGAAAGCAGTTTGTGAAAAACAGATATTGCAAAATATTTGAAGAAAAACTTAAAATTACACTAAATAGGCTTTAGAAACGTAAACTATCTAAAAATCACAAATTGTTGCAAAAATAAATATATTAATTAGACTAACAAATTGTCAATATTGTAGAAAACAAAATTAATTCTGTTTAAAAAATTCAAATAGAAATTGTTTGAAGATTCTTGCGTTGCTGTTGAGTTGTTGATTGGATGGAAGATCTCTCCAAAGACGTGCGGCATTTATGAACACATAATTAAAAAATTAAATATTTATTTATGGTAAAGATTGGTATTTTTAGTGTCTTTCTATTTGCAAACATTTTAGTTTTTATTCAATATAGAAGAATGCAAAAATAAGCATTTACCAAATAAACACAAGATTTTATTAACAAGCCTAACTCGGACCCTTTTCATATTTTCAAAAAAAACTTAGTCGTTTTGGTTTTCTTGACAATTTTTTTTTAAAAATAATTTGTATGTGTCAGAAATTTTAAAAACCAATTAAATTGAATTTGACTGCGAATAAAAGACGTTGTAATGGGACGCCAACGAGGCCAAACTTGTATTGAAGTGCGCGAACTTATCATTAACAACCATAAAAGTGGAAAAACTGTCCAGCAAATACAAAATCTTGTAAATAGAAGTCACTCCACTATCCACGATATAATAAAGCGGTATAAAAAATATAAAGATGTACACAATAAACCAAAAACTGCTACCAACAAAATCTTTTCCGCTTCTAATGTTCGGTTTTTGGTAAGAAAAATCAAACAGAATCCATTTCTAAGCGCACCAAAACTAGCGGAGATTGCAGAAAAGGAATTGGAAAAGAAGGCCAGTGACTCAACAATAAGAAATGTTCTGCGTGGTCAACATTATGGAGGAAGAAGATGCCGGAAGAAGCCGTATATAAGCAAGGTAAATCAAAACAAGCGGTTACATTTCGCAAAAGACCACAAAAACCATGACTTTTCCTTCTTGAAAACCGTGATGTTTACTGATGAGAGTAAATTCAATCTCTTTGGGTCAGATGGGAAACATTCGTGTGGAGAAAGGCAAACGAGGAGCTTTTACCCAAAAATTTAAAACCTACTATTAAACATGGTGGTGATAGCGTGATGGTATGTGGGTCGTTTTCAGCGGAAGGTCCTGGAGTTCTACATTTTATTGATGGGATAATGGACCAGCATGTTTATCTAATTCTTTTGAAAGAAAATGTACCTACTTCAGAAACTTAAATTAGGGAATCATTGGTCGTTTTACCAAGACAATGATCCTAAGCATAAAGCCTATAACATACGGTCCTGGCTATTGTATAAATGTCCACATGTAATAGAAAAGCCTCCCCAGAGCCCTAACCTTAACCCTATAGAAAATCTATGGGATCATTTAGGGCAAAAGATTCGAAACCACACCATTTCCAACAAAAATGATATAAAAAGAGTTTTACGTGAAGAATGGGACCAAATAAGCCCTGAGTATTGCAAAAAACTTATAGAATCCATGCCAAAACGCCTGGATATGTTTATTAAAAATAAAGGAATGCATACAAAATATTAATAACAGCTTACAATACGCGGTTTTGTATATTTCAATACACTGTCCGAGTTTGACTTGCTGATATTTTTTTTTGAATTATTTCTTGTTTAACTTTTTCTTGTATAACAACTCTGTTTTTTGTTAGGACGATACAACGATACAACAGATAGCACACCCCTTATGAACAACCTAATTGTAATTTTTATAAAATCAGTGCTCTGTCAGTGATTTATTTTTTGAACTGTTGTCAATATCTGTCTGGGATATTATTTAATCCCAAATAAATGGAGATCTTACGTAGTACCCAAATATAATGCGGGATCTAATTTTATCTGTCATTTTTCTGGATAGTTTTAGATGTCAATCCCCAAATATATTGCTGTTTCTAATTCGATCTGCCATTTTAATACCGAAATAAATTGCTGGATCTAATTCGATCTGCAATTTATGGGATAAATTAAGATCCTACCAAATCCCCAAATATATCACTGGATTTAATTCCATCTGCAATTTATCGGAAAAGTTAAGATCTTACGCAATCCCGAAATATATTACTGGATCTAATTTGATCTGCCATTTTTTGGATAAATTTAGATCTTACTTAATCCCCAAATATATTGCTGGATCTAATTCGATCTGCCATTTTTCGGATCAAATTAGATCTAAGTTTATCCACAAATATATTGCTGGATCTAATTCCATCTGCCATTTTTCGGATCAATTTAGATATAAGTTTATCCCCAAATATATTGCTGGATCTAATTCGATCTGCCACTTTTTCGGATCCAATTAAATCTAATTTTATCCACAAATATATTGCTGGATCTAATTCGATCTGCCAAAATTGAGATCAAATTAGATCTAAGTTTATCCACAAATATATAGCTGGATCTAATTCAATCCGCCATTTTTCGGATCAAATTATATCTAGGTTTATCCCCAAAGATATCATTGGACCTCCCAATTTTGAGATATAACTTGATCTTAGTTTATCCCCATATATACAATGGGATCTAATACGATATCATTGGATACACCCAATTTTGAGATGGATATGATTAGATATTGCGCGAGATCAATTTTTTTTTCTCGGGAATATTTTGACGATATTCAAAAATGCAATGACGATTTTGACGATTTTTTCAAAAACATTTGACGATTTTGAGCCCATTTAACCTGGCAACATTGACTGCAAGTAGTGCTATGTATTTTTAAACAGGTTTTCAGGAGAACGAAATTTATTATTGCAATTTGATATTCATTGAAATTTGATTTTGCTATTTGATTTTCATGTGGTAATGTAAAATTAGAGAAGAATCCCATTTTTTATTAAAACTCAAATTTGTAGACATCTAAGTCGAAATTTTATTTCGGTATCAGGGCATTGAACGTGGGTGCACACCAGAGAACTGCAAAATCAACTTTTGCACCACTTTTTGAAATAATAAAAAAAAAACTGTCAAAAATGCTTATCTAATACGAAAACTTAACAAAAACGCGGCTAGCAAAGTAAAAATTGCAATATTTTTTACACAGCAGATTTTTAGCATATTTTTGTATGTTGTAATTCGGCAGATTTTTAGCATAACAAATACATATTTCAAAATTTTTGTAATTTTTTGTTGGGCATATTTTTAAGCATATTTTTGTTTATTCACGATTTAGCAGAATTTAGCATATTTTTGTCGATGATTTAGCATATTTGTAACGAAAGTTTCTGGCAATACTGCTTGGTTTGATTGATTTAAAATCAGCAACGAATATGTGTATTTGAGTATATTCGCACTTGAACAAAAACGACTGTTTATTCGGGTGTTGATTATGTATGATGATCAGAGAAGACAAACAATCTAAATCCGTTGTGTTTAAAGCCAAAAAATATTGTAAAAAAAAACAAGACAAAAGCAAAAATAAAAAAAATTGGAAAAAGAACAGTTAAAAAAAATCAGAGTTAAGAGAAAAAAATTTTTTTTGTGAGAAAAAAAGGTATTTTTGGGCAACAAGTCTAAAAAAAGCCATTCAAAGCTCAAAAATCTTAAGAAAAAGATATTTTAAAGCCAAGAAACGGAAAATCCAAAGAAAGCAAAAAGAAGCAAATATGAGTAAAACAAGCAATAAAAAGCATAAAAAGCAAAAAACAGCAATTTTGTCTTCTCTGATGATGATTTTGCAATCAGCAGTTGCAGTTCTCTGGTGCACACATTTTATTTTAAAGTAGTAAGAAAATGTAGTTTCATTATATAAGCACTTAATTGGTAAATAAAGTTTGGCTAAGTTATATCTCTTCAAGGAGTAGTTAAAATATATGTATATTCGTGATCGACATACCAAAGATGTATGACTAAATATATACAATTTTTCCACTTCGGAGCTACTCGAAACGCGTCAGCGTTTTAAAAAAAATAAAGAGTTTAAAGTTTTAGATTGTCAATTCTGAAAGTTAATTATATGATTGCTCTCAACATACCAGGCTCTTTACTATCAAATGCACAGCTTATTGTTTTCCTCAAATGTGTCCGTCTTTGAAAATTTTGATTAGTTTTTATATTTGGACCGTCATTGTTTTCGTCTTCAACAATACACTCATCCATTTTTTCTAAATAGTCATCCAAGTCCAATAAGCAATCTTCAATGTTAGGCTGCTCACAATCGGTGGTAGGTTGATTAATGTAGCATGATGAACCATGGGTATCTAGTACAGCATCTAGTTCTTTAAGAGCGTCTAAAGCATCATCGTGCTGATGTAAAATCTCATCCGAATCGAAGATATCTAGGCAAAGTTGATTTTCCTGGGAAATTTTCTTTTTTCTACCAAACTTACAGTCTTCAAATAATTTTCTATGACTATGCTGAAGCTTTTTAAAATTTGAAGGTGTATTTTGAATTTCGATTAGATCATTATCGCTGAATTCGTCATCGACATATTCACAAACATTTCGTATGGATTCTCTAGACAAATTATCGGCTAATCCATAGGAGTTACTTATTCGTGATTCATTAATAATATTGTACTTATCAAGACTTTTTGAAGAACCCAATTTATAGTTTAAACACTTCCTTTTTCCCTTTCCTCCACAGTTCCTTAAAGACGACGTTGATGACAATCGTTTCGAATCATTTATACTCATAAATGCTTCACCGGACAAACTCGAATAAGACCCAGGAGAATGAAGTGGATGATTGGCTTTACATTTCTGTCTTTCGATTATTTTCATTGTGTGTAAATCATGTTGGGAACTCATGTTCATTTAATCTGTAAATAAAAACGTTAATTGATATTGGAATTACTTGAAATCATTATGTAGTCATTATTTAAATTTAAAAAATTAATTAAAAAAAATTATTATTTTTTTTTATTATTTATTTATTTACCCCTCAATTCATAAATGCCTTGTAAAGTTATAGCAGGTTTACAAAACGTCATTTCCATACAAAATTTGTTCAATAAACCTCCTATAAATTTACAAAGCGTTTATGAATTTAGGGGTTAGTTTTTTTAATTACACTCTAATTAATTTTTGTTTAAAATTACCCAACTTATAGTAGGAAACTGAACTCCTACTACAAATTGGGTAAATTTACTCTATGTGTGTAAATAAAAAATATTACACACATTACGTGTAAGTTTGTGCGCACTAAATGCGTAAATTTACATTGCAAGTGCGTACAAAATTTTCAAAAAATTTCCTAAAAAATTATAATTTTTTTTATCATACGATATTTTTCTTTTGTTTATTGTCGTTTATTGCAATTAAGTATTTTAATATTATTTAAAAAATTCACGATTATTACTCTAAGAAATTTAGCCAATTACTTGAGAATGACCTCGATCGCGGCGCCACCGATGTAAACATTGTAACCTTGTTCCTCACATAGTTGATCCAAGAGAGTAACTTTTATTCACTTTGGAAAATTAAAATTCCAGTTGTATTTTGCGATTCAAAAAATTTCGGTGATTATGAAAAGGTAGTTTTAACCAACACCTTATCGGGTGAAGACGCATCCTCATTGGTGGAGGCTTTGTTCACATTTGGAATTTGAGTACTTTCCTTTTTTAATGGGTAATATGTATGAATTACTATTTGTTTTTCCAGCTGCAGCAATACAACCGTACTTTTTATAGTCTTTGTCTTCATTTTTGTTATTAATTTTAGTTTTTAATAACTTTTTCTTTTATTGTATTTTTTGTTTTAATTTTTCAAATTAAGAAATGTCAATATTTTTATTACTACTACATGTTAGTATATTTACAAAATTTGTGTTTTAAAAGTTTTTTTTTTAACTTTGTTCAGTTAATTTTTATATATAAAATTTTTATTTTGCGTATTTCTTTGCTTAATTAAAATTTAAAATTGTTTCACAATGGTATTATTTGTTTATCATTACACCAGCTGTCCCTTTTACAATTTTTCGAAGTTGATAGTAAAAAGAGAAACACAAATACACAATTTTTAACCGCTCTCATTTACCCAATTTTCGAGTACGGGAACGCTTTCTGGTATGAATGTTTTCCTTGGTAACATACCTTTTATGCGTTAATTCAGCAGAAAAATTAAAAGAAAAATTTATTTTATTAATTTCCTGATACTGATAAAGAAAGAAAGAAAATTTCAATATAAAAATGTTTTTTTAAAAAATAGTCAGAGGCACAAAATTTTATAAAAGTATCCCCAAGAGCGCAAAAAGATAAAGGTTTTTGAAACTTTTGAAATATTACAACTAAGAATGGCTTATAACCATAAAATAAAATTTAATTTTTAACGCATTTTCTAAGTTCTAAACTAAATTATATATTTCAAGTCTAATTTAATTTCCAGGTAATTTCAATTTTCAAAAATTTTAGTTTTTTTGTCAATATTTAAAATGTTTGCCATCCGTTTACGATATGGAGTAGGTACTAGGGATGCCGAACGGGACTGGTTTTTACAAATCCCGGGATTCGGAATTTTTAATTTTTTTCGGGATTTCGGGATTTTTCGGGGTTTCGGGATTTTCTTGTTTCATCATATTTTTAATTTTAAAACCAAATAGCTCAAATAAATCCTACAAATTAAAATAATTCATTATAAATCTACTTATTATTTTTTGTAGTATGAAGAAATAAACAAATTAAGTCTGATTCACAATGCTGGAGTACTCCTCGCTGCATAGTGGAGTATATAAAATAGAGATAGCATGATACAAAAAATATGGAGTACTACAGCATTGTGAATCTGGCTTTAAACAGAAACTCCATTCATAGAAATAAGTATGTAAATATAGCAGAGAAAGCTACTTAAAATTAGTAAAAAAGGTTCCGCAATTAAATCTACTGAAATCAGCAGAACTTGTTTGCTAAACAATTGTTAAATATCCGACATATAAGTAATATATTTATGAGTTAAATTTAAGTAAATTTCAAATTACAATTTACTTCTGAAGAAACTTTTTAACTAGCCGAAACACTGCTTATCTACAAATTTTTAGTTATATTTGTAAAAAATTTATTGAATGCAAATACAAACTATTCTGCCGAAATCATCAGAAATCTAACATTAAACTAAACATTAAAACTAACATTAAGACCTGTTAACTTATCTCAAAATAAACTGAGTTTAGTGCATAACCATAGTTATAAATGTCAAATTTATATGAAAATATCTGTGGTTAAAATTTAACCATGGTTAAGTTGGAAATAAGTTACTCGCCCTAAATACTATATTAAACACATACCTCTGCTGATTTCAGAAAGGCAGTTTGTGAGATTTCTATAATTTAACAAAAACTTGCTGTTATTAGTCGGCAAAACTATTTTGAATGAAGTTAGCAAATCATCAATAAAATAAATAAAAACATATGCGTTTAAAGATTAAATAAAGCTGAATTATGATTTTTAAAAGTTTCACAGCTGAATAAAAGTTTTTAAATTATTAAGGTTTTATTCAGATTTATTCAATCTGTAATCTATTTGAATCTATTACTTACACTTATAAAAAAATTACGTACAAATGCATAGGTCAAAATTGTGCTGGCACAAATACATGTACTATTTCCTGTTATTTAAGCAGAATTTTGACCTATTTCTACGGACTTTTTTAGAGAAAATAACAGAAAAATTAGTTCAATTTAATCAGAACGCGTTTAGCGTTTGACTTTTGTACTAACTTTTTTTTATAAGTGTATGAATAGGAAATATTAGTTTTTTAATAACATTTAATAAGATATTAGATTTATGTGATTTTGGTCGAATATAACAATATAAACAAATACAAAAAGAGGTAAAATATGCCAAATAATGAAATCGGAAATCCAGGGATTTTTTCAAGTCCAATCCCGAATTCTAAATCGGCATCCCTAGTAGGTACGTTGTTTTATCCACTTTTTGCCAAGCATCGACTCCGTGGGAATTATCAGGTTCCAATGCTAAATGAAAGTAAAATTCCAGAGGATTTTGCAAAGTTAGCTCGGATTTTTATTTTATGGCATCTTGAAATATCTGTGTGGCGCGAAACCCCAAAAATGTTGCTAATTTTTAGAGTTAGGAACTCTCTCACGTTCACGAATAAGTTAAATTTCAACTGTTCCTTTCGGTTCTTTTATTTTATTCGGAATTATCAAACAAACCACTGCCATAAACTTTTTTATAAAATAATGGTCTAATTCATAAACTTTTACAATAGTCTTATTGCAGAATTTTAAGCTAATTTGTTAAAAACAGTATTCATATTTGCTTAATAACGAAAAAAATAATATAGGTTTATAGTCGATACTCACTAACTTTAAACCTTTTATAAAGTTTGGAGTGAAGAAGCCACCATTTAATTGTTAATTATTTCATTTTCAGGCATGAAATGATTTATTAAAGCCATCCCATCCCTAGAATGTGTGGATTCCAACAACGTGCATCCATCAAACTGAAAAAAGCTACAACAATTGCGTAGCCAATGACCTTTTTCGAAAAATTTCCAAAAAAAATGTAAAAGTAAAATTAAAAAGAAAAACAAAACAATAGTGATGTACAGACTGTCAAGACATTATTCGAAATTCGATTAATTTTGTTTGCTTCGAATAATATGTTCTAAAAAATTACTTTTTTACACACATTTCCATTGATTTGCTTAATAAATAAAAAAAAAATATTTTTAATGGATTTTAAATTTATCTTAGCACATCATTAGTTCTCTTATTTAAGAAAATACATTTTCACTTCCGATTACCGAGTCAATCGTTTACTAAATTTGTACATCATTTACGACTTATTTGGGAGAAGAGAGAAAATAAACAATAGTGTTGCCAGTATCAAATTGAAAAATTAATTTATAGTTAAAATACGATTATGAATAAAGATTTCTAATAACTCTTTATTAAGCGAAATATGTACTTTAACTATAGCAAGCTTCAAATACCAAATAAATTTTATTTATGAATTAGCACATAATTCTATACGAATACTTTTTAAAATCTGCATAAAAACAAAATCTTTAGAAATACAAATTTTTGGCCTCCATATTTAAGAAATACTTAAGCAAAAAATCTATCTTAGTTCTGGCTATGAAACTGATCCGTCAGAAGTTTGCACCCATTAACAATTCCAATATATCCTGAAAGAAGGGAAGAAATTAAAATACACGTGCCTTTCACTTTTTCTATATCAATTCGTTTAATCGTTCCAACCGACAATTAATATTTAGTTAATATATTTCATTTTAAAATTAAGACGGCCTTCCTAAATAGTAATTAGCGATTTAAACTGTTAAACGAATTGATCTAGAAAAAGTGGAAGTCATGCATATTTTATATTTAGCATGGTCGAAAAGCTTGTCTTTAATTATCCCATCAAAAAATTTTCCGAAAGAGCTTCCCTACGGGGAAAGGGACCGGTCCCAGATGACACGCAGGATAGGTTCCAAGGAGGCGGAGACCGGTCGTTGATCGGTCTTTTTGTTTGAAAAAGACATATCACTTTAACATGGCGTTGTCATTGGAAATGCCCAATTGCCACAGTTTAGACACCTTGTGACAGTAAGGTGGTGTGTCTAAAATAGCTTTTCAAATAAACTAATAAAAAATTAAGAATTAAAAATAATCTACTTGGCGTCGGAGTAGGGCTCGATAACACAACCTCCTGCTTGTAAGGCAAAACGCTCTACCGTCTGAGCTAATGTTGCTTATGCGAGATGGCTGGCTGATGGTAAAGTTATATATTTTTCGTTTCTGTTCAAATGAAAAAGAAAAAACAAACACTACAAGCTAAAAAAATGGAAAAGAAAAAAATAGAAAAGAAAACAACACTAACACACACACAAATATAGTGGAAGTGCCTTCAGTATGCCCCCGATTGATCGGTCACGGGATAGGTCCTTTAATGGCAGTTGACTCGTTTTTTGCGTTGGCCATAATTAAATTAAAAAATCAATTAAAAATTAGCAAATTACCTCAAAAACTCTGATAATATAAATACAAATTTAAAAAATTGCCATTAAGTTAAAAAGAAAATTAAATGAAATACCAATTGTTGAAACTAAAACAGCTTTAACATTAAAAAACGTTGAAAACACAAAACTTAAAATTTTTTAGCAAAAAATTATAAAAATTTAAAATAAGATCTAAAATAAGCAAATCGTAAAAAATAAAGTTCAAAATAAATAAAAAAGTAAAAAAAATAAAAAAATATTTAAAAAAATATGCCGCGAACTTTGTTTTTTATTTGGGTATCGGTCAACTTTTTTTAAAAGCAACAGTGAAAGTTACGAACCAGAAAATACTTAGAAAATTAATTCATTCTCTTTGGTTCATATTTGTACTAATTTAGTAATATGCCTTCGGTTGACCGGTCACGGGATAGGTCCTTGGAGGGCAATTGACTCCTCATTCCCCGTAGGGTTGTTTTACCATAGGTCTGTAATTAGAGACCTGGCTGCGACCTCCTGATTTAAAAATGGGGACAACGGAACAGAATTTCCGACTGTCGAAAAATGTTTAATACATGCATTAAAAAGAGTTTTAATAGGAGTTACAATATTCTGTGAACATCTTTAAAAAATAAAGGGGGATATATACCAACGCAACACTTAGTGTCATTACTTAAAGCATGGCCTCCGTTATATCATCTAAATCAACATTGAAATCAAATAAGCAGTCGGGCGTCTGAATGGACTGGACATCCAAAATATTCGAAGCAGGCTTTACAAATGTATTTTGAAAGTAGTCCGCAAAAAGATTAGAAGATACTTTTACAGCTCCGTGCTACTAATTAGGGACACAATACCAACAAGTGAATCTTGGGGGAAAAAAGTTTTCTATGAATTTTGATAAAATTTTTCAAATTTGTGTCAAATTTCGATCTATACAATGAAAAATATCTTGTTACTTTATTAAATAAATTAATAATAATAGAGCTGTGACCTAATTGTTTAAATAAGATTGATATCTATCGTGCACACAATTAAGGACACCTTATAACTTTTATAAAAAAAACACATATTTATCTAAAAGAGATTAATATTTTGTTGCGAACCCGTTGCTATCGATAACTGCTTGACATCTGCGAGGTATCGAGGCCACAAAATTTTCACATACACTGTTTGGAATGGCTTCCCAAGCATTTTTTGTTTCGGTATAGAGATCTTCAAAATTGGTTATCTTTAACAAGCTTACACTGGTTTTTACAACTTGCCATAAGTTCACAATTGGATTGAGATCAGGACTACATGAAGGCCAGTCGAGAACAGTAACCGAATTGTTTATAAACCATTGCTTGACGTGTAGAGCGGTGTGCTTCAGATCATTGTCTTGCTGAAATATCCATGTTACAGGCATATTTTCATCAGCATAAGGTATCATTGTATTGTTGAGGATTCTCGCGGAACCTGCCCATAATACCATCAATTTTGTGGAGCGGCCCAACTCCAAATGATGACATAGCACCCCAAAGCATAATTGAACCTCCGCCAAGCTTTAGCGTAGTCCGGGTATACTTTGGATCAAATTCTTTCGACTTTGGACATCGAACATATTTTTTTCCATCGGGGGAGATTCGATTAATTTTTGTTTCGTCCGAAAATAATATTCTGCTCCATTCCACAGATATCCACTGGCGGTACTTTCTTGCAAACTCTAGTTTCATCTTTCGGTTACGTTCAGACAGTAGTGGCTTCTCCCGGGAAATTCTTCCAAATAGTCCAGCTTCTCGCAATCGCCGTTTTACTGTATCTACAGATGGTGTTGCTTCATTTTCACCAAACATGGCCACCCAAATTTCATTTGCTGACTTTTTCTAATTTTTTTTTGACTCGAACTGTTATAATTGGGCTCCTCTGTTTATGGACCACTTTTTCTGTAGTCGAATGCTTCTTTAAATATTGAACCGCGTTGCTAACCATGGATTTATAACTTTTAAGGCTGCTGCGATTTGCCGAAAAGTTCTTCCATCTTGATGCATTTGTACAATAATCTTCCTAATACTAACGTCACAGGATTTGTTTTTACCCATGGCAAACAAGTGTCTAGAGCTTTCCAGACACTGCAAAACACTCTGTGCACTAACAACCAATGGAATAATATTTTTAAAATTTTCCTGAATTTGCAAATACAGAAAAACTTATTACTGTCCCTAATTTAGTGCACGATCAATTTATTTCAAAAATTATAAAATAACGCCACAAAGAAAAAATAACGGTAAAATAAGTGTTGACTTTGGTGAATTTGAAATGAACAGAGATGTATCATCTAATCGATGTTTCATCTTTGATTTCTATTTTATGCATACATTTTATATGAGCTTTCAAATATTCGTTTCTACTGTCCCTAATTACTTGCACGGAGCTGTATATAATCATCAGCGAAAATTAAATCTAAATATCTTCCTGTATCGTTTTTATAACTATTGAATTGTTTAAAATCATTGGACATAAAAAATCCAGTTACAAGTTCATCTGTATCATCAATGATATTATATGGTAATAAAACATTTTCTTCTAATATCCAAGAAATATTAGGTAAATTAAAATCGCCAAATACTAAAATATATTGATTGGTATCTAAATTATCTTTAACGTTATGAATAGTATCTAGATGTAGTCGGTAAATATTAAATGAACTACCAGGAGGTATGTAAGAAGCAAGTATGTATAAAAATTGTACAATTCTTTACAAATGTTAACTTAATACAAATTTGTTCAATTAAATTTGTATGATTAAGGGCTGGTATCTTATCTCCAATGATTATTTTACCTTAATTACACTGTGAGACAAATGGTAGGGGTCAGTGATCGGGAAAGGTTCAAACTACCGGGGAAAGTTATATCGGTAAAAAAGAAGTTATACGTGTCCCGGCGTTTCGCTGGGTCACCCCTAGGAATCGAGATATATCGATTTGACCTTTGGTGGTCTTTTTTTTTTTTGACATAACTCGAGAACCACTAGTCCGATTTTGCTCAAACAATTTTAAAAAAATTAAAAATTACAATTCCTTTAATATGTTCCTATAACGTTTTTCTATATACTCAACAGTTTTGCCGGTAAATTGTTTGAGCAAAATCGGACTAGTGGTTCTAGAGTTATGTCAAAAAAAAGATATATCTTGATTCCTAGGGGTGACCCAGCGAAACGCCGGGACACGTATAACTTGTTTTTGAGCGATATAACATTTCCCGTTGGTTTCATCCCATCCCGATTTTGACTGTCGCATAGTGTTATTGATTAAGAAATCATTGATTAAACCTTAAACTTACTTAAAATAATATCGGTAACTTATTACAATTTAATCAATGATTTGTTAATTTTAGATATTTTCATTTGACAATACGAATAAGTAATAAAAGAAAATAAAAAAGTTTTGAAAACTCGCGAAATACGAGTTTTTTAATAATAAAATTATACAATAGATGAATAAATTGTTAGTTTTTAAATCTGCAATCGCTAAATGCCTCAAATAGGAAGTGTCTTTTTTCATTGGGTAAGTGTGTATAATTATAAATTTTATTTTAGTCCAGGAAGGTGTTGTTAAGAAATATTTATGAAGGATAAGATGATTTTTGATGTTTTTTATTACATTCAATCCAAACTTTATAGTTTTAAATAATTAGGAAACTAGGTCCAAACGGAAAGAAATCAACCTATGCCTGTACATTATTTGTTATTGGTTTAGGAAAACATATCTGGATAAAATTTAAAATACACATACAGTGACATCTCCCAAAGAATGATTGCTAAAATTAAAATTTAGAAATTTTGTGGAGATATGAAAGATATGAATCCAAAAATAATCCTTGGTGGAAAAATATATGACGTCTTTAAAAATCCTCATTACATTAGAATCTCAAGAGTATGCATAAATCTTAACTTCTGTTAACTGGCTCTGTCCGACATTTGAAGATATGGTCACCTATGGGCATGTGGTAAGTTAAGTTTTATAAGTAAATTTTGATAAATAGTAAAAATTGGTTCAATAATTGTGAAAAACTATAATAAAAAAATTATACCCATTAGCTGAAATTTGGCAGAACTGCAAATTGTTCTGAGACACCTTAAATACATGCACAAGAAAATATTTGTTTTCACTTTTTTGGGTCAAATTTTACCCCCACGAATCGTGGCTTATTTGTGCTAAAGGAATATCAATATTATGACCGATTCTAACCATCCAATTTATGTCATTTATTCTAATTTCCGCCAAATAATTTCCTAGTTTAAATTGGTCTTTTTAGAGAAGATATACATTACTAGGCAAGTTACTAAAGATATACATCATTTAGAGGACACAATGCGATGTTTTAAGGAGTTTATTTTAGAAAATAATTGGTCTACGTAAAACTTTTTAAAAAGTTACCAACATTAGTAGAAAATGTAAGTACTAACACGAATTGTAGGGTGAAAAATCTATGTTTAAGGGCTTAATCGCAGAAATTTCTGTAATTAAATTTAATCAATATTTAGAGTAGCATCAGAGATTAAAATTCGACAAGTTACTGTAATTAAGACCTAAACAATGATTTTCTTCTTAATCATTGTTTAATATTACATAAGATACCAGGCCTAAGGGCGAGTAATTTATTTCCAACATAACCATGGTTAAACGTTAACCACAGATATTTTCATATAAACTTTGACATTCAGAACTATGGTTAAGCACTAAACTCAGTTTATTTCGAGATAAGTTAACAAGTCTAAGGCCTGGTATCTTATGTGATATTAAACAATGATTAAGAAGAAAATCATTGTTTAGCACTTAATTACAGTAACTCATCAAATTTTAATCTCTGATTTTACTCTAAACATTGCTTAAATTTAATTACAGAAATTTCTGTGATTAAAGCACCGTAAGTTGTTTGAGTTTCACGTGAAAAAACTGTTATACTTAGGGTGACCATTCGTACTGATTTGATCAGTACATGTACTGATTTTTGGTCACGCGTACTGATGAAAAAGTCGTGTACTGATTTGTACTGATTTTTTAAAATTTGTACTAATTGTACTGATTTTTGGCATTTAAAAAAATATTACATTCTTTTAGTAAAAAAAAGCCAAAATGCAAGTACAATGTATTTTTTTATAGGATGGATTTTTGTGAATGTGAGAGGTTTTCTCTACCAGAAAGCATTCAAAATGATTTTTCTACATGTAAATTTCTTAATCGATTTAATATGTATTTTCATAAACAGAGAAGATTCGTAGTGACAACCGAATTTATCAAATGGTTCCATCGCGATAATAGAAAATCAGTTGATACAACAGTTATTTGACTGTGATAAAAATATTTTAATTATCCGGCTGTCAGAATGATTCAAAAATCATTAAAATCTGAAGAAATGTATGTATGTGGGTATTTCCATGGAAAAATTATCGAATCTATGGGATTTTCAATAGAAAAAGTACACAAAACCTAAAGATTTTCATTTTTAAAAACGTTACGTGTTTTTGTAGAAAATGTTTTAGCCAAAATGTGAAGTTTTTCTATTTCAGAAAACATGCAGAAATTAACAAAGAAAAAAGATTTGTTCTTACAGCTAAATTTGTAGCCAATCGATTGGTTAGTTTGTATCTACAGAAAATTAGTTTAGACATTGCAATTTGCTCGTGACAATAGAAATTCGTTGGCCTGAATAAAAGTTCGGAAGAATTAACGTTCATACTATCCTGGGGTCATATTTGACTCAATTCGTAGCATAGCTATATTTCATCAATTAGTTACAAAAAAGTTATAAAAGAAATGGTAACAGATCATTGAAATTTCTAAATAATGGATCTGTTTCCTGTACTTAAAAAACTGGATTTTTTCATGCGAAAAAAAGTTTTGTCTTGGGTTTTGTATAGGGAGATGGTTAACCGAAAAATTTTGTTGCCTCAACCTCGGTTGACAACAAATTAGGTTGGCGCATAATCAGTTTTTTTTATGTTAATTTTTTTTTTCTAATTTGTACTGATTAGAAGTCATAAAAAAATGGTCAGACTAGTTATACTCCATATAAAAAAAAGTATTTTTCACGATAACGAGTTTCACGTGAAAATTGTGTAGAGTTTGTTTAACGCAAATGTAATGTACAAGACTATTATTTTTCTTGGGAAAAAGTGACATTTTGTGTTTAGTATGATTGTGTTTTTGTTACAAAATATAAAAATTGTTCATTTTTTTATAATTTAAATTGCATTTTCAGGCCTTTAAAGTTCGAGCTAAAATTTTCCCCGTGAGAAACAACTTACGGCGCTTAAGACCGTAAACATAGATTTTCCACCCTACAAATCATGTTAGTATTAACATTTTTTTTCTAATGTTGGTAACTTTTTAAAAAGTTTTACGTAGACCAATTAATTTGTAAATAAACACCGTACAACATCTTTATGTGCCATCTAAATAATGAACATCTTTAGTAACTTGCACATATATCTTCTCTAAAAATACCAATTGGAATTAAGAAAATATTTGGGGGAAATTTTAATAATAGGACATAACATTGGATTTTGTATGAATAGTTTTTTAGAATCGGTCATAATTTTGATCTTTATTTAGCACAAATAAACCATGATTCATGGAAGGAAAATTTGACCAAAAAATGTGTTTAAGGTGTCTCACAATATTTTTTTTAATTCTGCCGTTTTTAATTACAAATAATTTGAATGTTCAAATTTTCTAGAAAAATATTAGATATATAAAGATATAAGACATACTTCACGTGCTCCTGCAATATCTTAAATTACAGTTAATGAGTATAGTTTTTTATTAAATTTTTTCTTATTTTGCTTATTTATTGCACCATTTTTTACTATTTAATAAAATTTAACCATAAAACTTAATCTACCACATTCTATTAAAAACTGTTGAAATGTCGGACAGACAGAGTCAGTTAACAGATGTTAAGATTTACGCATACTGCTAAGATTCTATGGTAGTTGTTTAGACCAGTTATTGGCATACTTGAATATTTCCTGCAGTACAATTTTTAAGTACGCCATATATTTTTTCCTCCGAGGAATATTTTTGGATTCATATCAGAACATTTTTCGTATCTTATACGGTAGTCCTATCTATAGATTTTTATGAACTAGATGCAAGAAGAGTAAAAGACTAGGGTTCCAATCGCTATCGGATCGCACATTGAACCGGACATCGGACAAAACAATTCCGTCAATTACGGTATGATGCCATGGTAGCACACACGAATATAAGGGATTTTTCGCAGAAAATAAAATTTAAAATATGAATAAAGAGGCGAAAAAAATCTCTAAATTATTTGAAAAAATTAAGAAAAATATTGGTAATATCAGAAATTAAGAAAGTGCAATAATTTATGAAATATCTGAAAATAAAAATTTTTCAGAATGAAATTTGATAGCTAATTTCTGCATATACTTTTATTTTCGATATTATTATTATTTTCGATATTTGCATATTAATTCTAACATTTTTTAATTTTTATTGTAATTTTTAGTTTCTGCCAATTTATTTTCACTTTTTCATCATTTTTCGATCGACTGTCTCACAACGCCAGAATGTTCTGTATGATGTCCAATTGCATCTCCTAGTCTTATACTCTTCTTGCTAGAAATAGAAGTTTTAACACATGTTTTAGCATAGGTTTGCCAAGTTGTTCCAAAAAGTACCAAAAAAGGTATTCGGGAAAATCTGCTCAACCCCATTTCGACATTTTTTTTTAATGTTTAGTTAGTTTTCTTTACTGAAATAATTACAAGATTTTAATGTTCTATTTTGTAAAAATCATTTAAAAATGAAGACCCTGTGCGAGGTGGCTAAATAAATTCTAAACTAAATTCAAATTGACAAAAGGGTTTAAAATTTATTTGATATATATATTATTTGATGATATATTGAATATATTTCTTGAAAACTTTTTTAAATTTCATAGAATTTTGGAAATCTGGATTTAGTTTAGATTTTATTTAGCCAGTTCGCAACCATCCTAAATAATATTTTAATAGGAAACACAGTGGGGATTCTGGTATGAAAAGGTATGAAAAAATTCTCAGAATATGATAATAGGAATGTGTCCTAAATTGTAAAATTTTTTGCAGTGCCTAGAATATAAAAATTGTTTCAGTGTCAAAGAGTTTTTCGAATACAACAATTTTTCATAATCTAATAGGTTTAATTTAGAAGAAGTGCTTAAGGGGCATTTATATAGTCAGAACTAGGGTCTTTGAAAATTTTTTATTTAAGAAATATTTAAGAAAAAAAAAACGATCTGAGAACAAAATATATAAGAAAATATCAATATTTTTTCTGACTATAAAACTGGTCATAATTATTGCAACTTTTAAATAAAAAAATAATTTTTCAAGAAGAATGTCCAAAATTTGAAAGGTTTTCATCTTGAAACAAATATTTTAAATTTTACAAAAGTAAACAACTATTGAGGAAACTATCCCGATGGGTTCCTTCCAACTCTAATGAATATTTGGTAGAGCTCTGCGGCAAACGACGCCATAAATCCAAGTCACAAACCTCCTACTATTACCCGGTAATGAGTTTTGTAAGAAGAAGTTAAGATATGTAACCTCTTACTTTTCTATTATAAAACGTATTAGTTTAGCAAGGGCACGAATTTTTTTAATGCTAAATTTACAATTAATAAAAAAATAGTAGTTTTTAAAAACTACTGCTATTTACTTGTCAAATTCAATACAAATTTTTAATCAAAAACTAAAATTTTTTAAAAACACCAGTTTATTTCGAATAGAAAAACTTTTAAAACACTAGAAAATATGCAATTGATATTCAATTTGTCTGCAATTTCTTTCAAATAATACGAAAAAGCATTAACAATAATTTAAATGGGATAATTTATGCTTAGATGTATGATTTTTTTATGAATATGAGAATTTTATATCAAAAATCTGCGAGCTAATATTATAGTAAACACTTAAATAAAACCAAATACTTAAGTGACATTTTTTTTATTTTTTAAGGTGTTTTTGTGCATTACTTACGGTTGTTGATGGTGATCCTAAGACCATGAAATTTAAAAAATTAATTAAGAGATCATTTAAGAGATTTTAATAGTAGTTCACTTAAATTTCAAAACAAAAAAAACTTTTGTTTTAACTTTAAATATAAGGGCCAGTTCTATAGTTAGGACTAAGCACGATTGTTTTCATAAGTAAACTCATAAAAAAAACTTAGTACAAAAGTCTGTTAAACGCGTTCTAATTCAGTTGAACTAATTTTTCCTGTTGTTTTCGTTTAAATCCGTTGTTTAGCTAAAGTTGTTAATTATCCAATTTCACCACAAAAACATATTTCTGCTGTACTTGAACTAAATTTTCCTCCTGATATTTAGCTATTTTCTTATAAATGATTTTGAAAATGTATCAGCTAATATAGATAAATTTATGGGCAACTTTTTTAATATTTTAATTTCCAAAAGAAAACGGTAGGGCGCTAGTGTATAGTGATTGATAATGCTTGATGGTGAAGTGTGTATTAGTGAGTTTGCCGACCAATACTAATAAGAAAATTTATAGTAAGTATATTTTAATGTGTGTGATGAGTCATCACTGATGACGCTTACCAATACAAATAAAAATAATATGGCGCTTCCCAGTGTAGAAACTGTAATGACATATCATTATTTTTTGGATTCCCAGTAATGACAATTTTTTTAAATCTATTTTTAGACTCAATATTTTTAAACACTAGTAAGGATATATGTAACCACATATTTTTTGTTTTTTTGTATGTTGGCGAGTAAGCTTACTTGTGTGCAGCAGGTCAATTATGTTTTTTTCTATTAAATATTACATGTCGATATAGCTAAAGATGGTAGAGCAGTTGACTGGCAATCTGTAGACCCAGGTTCGATTCCCGCATCAGCAAATTTTATTAAAAAAAAAAAAATACAATAAAAAATATTTTTTTTATATAATTTATTTTTTTGAAAATCTATTTTTAGACTCATTATATTTTTGTCAGTACTGTAATAGTAACTAGTTACTTTTGTTATTACATTTCTTATTACCTTTATATGGCGATGTCGCGAAAAATAATGAGTTGTCGTTACACACCAGCATACGAAAAATCAAAAAATATATCGTTACCTATGTGCTTACCAGTACTGACAAAAATAATTAGTCTAAAAATAGATTTTCAAAAAAATAAATTATATAAAAAAAAATATTTTTTTTTGTATTTTTTTTTTTTTAATAAAATTTGCTGGTGCGGGAATCGAACCTGGGTCTACAGATTGCCAGTCAATAGCTCTATCATCTGAGCTATATCGACATGTAATATTTAATAGATAAAAACATAATTGATCTGCTGCACACAAGTAAGCTTAATCGCCAACATACAAAAAATCAAAAAATATGTGGTTACATATATCCTTACCAGTGTTTAAAAAATAGATTTCAAAAAATGTTCAAAAAAAATCCGAAAAATTATTTTCTATTTTAAATAATGATGAAAATAAGTCATTATCAGTAACTCATTATTATATGTTTTAAAATAATGCAGAAGGTAAGTGGATGTCATTACTGGTATTCCAAAAAATAATGATATGTCATTACCGTTTCTACACTGGGTTGTAATCGTAATTGTTCTTTTTTAAATTGCAATTACAAATAATATGTAATTGTAGATGAGTTTTTTTTCAATTACAATTACATGTAATTGTGTAATTGCGTGTGTAATTAATTACAAAATGTAATGATTAACCCAATGTCTGCTGGATATTTTATAATTTCGATAAATCTTCCATTAATTTTATCCAGATTTATCATGACAGTGCAATAAACATGAAAAAATTTTTCATTTAATTTAGGAATTTTAAAATAAAGTTATAAAGAATTTCGTATTAAAGCTTCAGTGTTGTTAATGTTATGGGTGCGTAAGCCATTTTTGACTCATGCTCCTAAATAAAAACAAATTACTCACGCACGAGCATTTCGTTTCTTACTCAGCACACATGAGTATATTAAAAACTTACAATCAGAAAATTCTCACACAAAACAGTAAAAATTACTAAAAACATATGATGCAAAAAATAAACTCACACACGAATCATGCGCGGGTTATTCTTACTCACGCTCACGCATGAATCACTTAAGTATAGTAATTATTACTCACGATCACGTGTGAATAACGTGACTCACGAACACTTCGTGTCACGCGCCAATCCCTAAATTACAAAATCATTGATAACATGGAACCAAATTTAATATAATACGGTTTTATATGGACCTTATATATTTTTATATAAAATCACTTTGAAAAAATTGCCTATGTGGGATGATATATAATTATAGATTTTATAAAGAACGTTATAAGTTATATATGGGTTCATATTCGTCACTATATAATCATAACTAACACAAATTATAAAATATTTCTTATATGGATCCACATAGTTTTATATTATTATGTGTAGTGTCATACTAAATTATATATAAACGTATATGTAATTATATCTTTTATATGTTACTTTATGTACTTATATATAGCACATACATATATATGTAGGCCAGTATGTAATAATATAAAATCACATATGTTTCCTTATTAAAACATTTGAGGAAAAAATATCTAATATATAACTATATAAAAGTATATATGCTTGAATTTAAAAGCATATGTGGCCATATGTAACTATAAGTTACTATATGCAATTACATAAAATAATATATGATTATATCAAAACTTTTTTACTCGGGTTGTTTTTTATTCAATTAATAAAAAAAGTCATTGTAATTTTAGCAGCATGTTTTGAAGATTTCAACTGACCCACTTTCATTTCTAACAATTACCTTAATTTTTGCATTATAAATATAAAAATTGCTTTTGGGACTTTCTATATTTTCATATCCCGTGAAAAAAATTTATTCGGTAGCATATCTTTTTTTATTTGGTATCATACTAAATTATATAAAATTTAATCCGGAAAATGGATTAATCAAATTGTATATAAACGAATAAAAAAGATATTTGAATTGATATAATTTCATCCAATTTTATCGGATTTTTGGTCTTATTCAATTGCATTAAATTTTGTTTGTTTATATGAATATGTATAGTGTAGGAAAACGACCAATTAATTAACTGAGAATTATCTGAATAATATTAATAAATATTTGGACAAAACCAATGACCACGTATTATCAGCGAAAATTTTCATCAGCTATAAACAGCAAGAAAAAATGGAAAGAAATTCGTGAAATAGGAATTGGTAAGAGGAGTGTTTGCACTGCTGGTTCTGACGTTGATATTGATAATTTAAACAACCAATTTGTTGAAATTCAAGAAAGGCCAATTGGAAATGTATATGAGGAAATCCATACAGTGCCTGTTGAGAACTGTTTTTATTTTCGATGTGTTGATCAATCAGAAGTTCTCAAAAGCTTAACATCGATTAAGTCAAATGCTGTGGGTTTGGATGGAATAAATCCTAGATTTTTAAAACTTGTCACCCCTAAACTTCTGCCCTTCTTTACGTATATTTTTAATACAATATTAACCAAGTCAATTTACCCTGATATGTGGAAAGAATCGAAAATAATTCCGATTCCCAAGAATAACAGTGAGTTTAGACCAATTGCCATACTACCATTTTTGTCCAAAGTCATGGAAAATCTTATGCAGCATCAAATTAATGAGTTTTTAAAAGAGCGTAATCTTCTAACCACAAAACAGTCTGGTTCTAGAAAGGGACGAAGCTGCATTACAGTGCTAATCGAAGTAGTTGAGGAACTAAGATCCAAATTGGATAATGATATGGTATCTTTTCTTGTCCTATTGGATCACAGCAAAGCTTTCGATACAGTTGATCACTGTATCAATACTTCTAACAAAACTGCAAAAGCTTTTCCACTTTTCTAATTCTGCAAATAAACTTATTTCATCATATCTTTTAAACCGCAAAGAAGTTGTCTCCTTGAATGGCTTAACTTCCAATGCTGTTGATGTTGTTAGAGGGGTCCCACAGGGCTCTATTCTTGGTCCACTCCTTTTCTGTATATACATTAATGTACTTCCTGATGCTCTGAATCACTGTGACATTCAAATGTATGCGGATGATGTACAGCTGTACTTAAGCACCAAAATGGAAGATTTGCGTCATTGCATTGAATGCATTAACTATGATTTGAATAAAATTCATAATTGGGCGACTGCAAATGGTTTGTGTATAAACCAGGCGTCGGCAACACCTATGCCCATGGGCGCTCTCTCACACCTACATAAGCTCACACATAGAACAAAAAAATAACTTAGTCGCAAACAAGCATTCAATGAAGTAGGTTATCAGATCGCTTGTTTGCAAGATTTTTTACACTTTGCATAATGTTTATTGATACATTTTTTTGGTAATTTATTTTTAAGTTCTTTTGTTTTTATTTTTTTTTTGTGTTGTTTTTGTAGTTGTTCTTTGCTTTTAAATTTTTATTTTATATTCCCATTATAAACATTTCAAATTTTCAAATTATTATACAAACGTTCTTTGTCAGTGCATTGAGAGAGAGAGACTGCAACTCACTCATACAAGCACAAAATAAGGTTGTATATGTTGCCGATCCCTGGTATAAACCCAACAAAACCAAAATGTATATTCTTATCAAAGAATAATAGGAAAAGACTTGCAAATGATGATCTGTTGATGATAAATGACAATAAAATCGAACTTGTTCCATCATCAAAAAATCTGGGAATAACGTTTAATACTGAACTTTCTTAGAAAAATCATTATTAACATTTCGGCTGGGAAAGTTCATGGAATGTTGAAAAACCTGTGGGCTGTTAAAGCCTCGACGCCCTTTGAAATACGGATGCTTCTGGCTAAAACATATTTAATACCTGTTCTACTATATGGGTGTGAAATATTTGCCAATTGTGACTGTATTGACTATTATCGACTTGAGGTCACGTACAACAACATAGCCAGATATGTATTTAATCGTGGTAGAAGGGATATTATTTCATCATTTTCATATCAGTTAAATAATATGTGTTTCAAAGATTTGTTAAAATATAAAAGTCGCATGATGATGCATAAGTTAATTTATATAAAGGAACCTGAATTTCTCTACAGAAAACTTAGTTTTGCCAAATCTCCACGTGGAAGAAACCTGATTTCCCAAAAATATAAATATCTTTTGTCTACAAGACAATTTTTCAATTATACAATCGGTCTTTGGAATGATTTACCCTCATGTCTTCAATTGCTTAGCAACACATTATGCTTTAAAAAGGAACTTTTAAATTTGTTTAAAATTTATTAAATATATTTATTTTATTATGTTTTATGTTTATTTTGAATTTATATTTAACTATGTTTACTTTTAAATTTTAATTTCAATTATAAATGTTCTTGAATGACTAATATTAATTAGGTTGTTCATAAGGGGTGTGCTATCTGTTGTATCGTTGTATCGTCCTAACAAAAAACAGAGTTGTTAAAATTTTTATTTGTGTTTAACAACGATTTTCTATTCAGTTTTCTATCTGTTAGCACACTCAAACATAGGACACTAAACATACGTAAAAATGTTGTATCGTGCTATTCTCAAATGTTGTATTTTTTCCATTTAATTTTTAACAACTCTGTTTTTTGTTAGGACGATACAACGATACAACAAATAGTACACCCCTTGTGAAAACCCTTAATATGAAAATTTGATTTGCTATCACTGTAATTTCTAGATAGAGTAGTAGTAGTAGATTTATTCTTGTTGTGATAGCTATTGAAACAATAAATAAACTAAACTAAATTTCACTGGGCCTCGTCTATTGAAAAATTTTATTGAATTAATGGAATTTTTGATAAAATGTGAAAATATTAATTTTTTTCATACACTTAATGAAAAGTTTCATTAAAACTAAATTCATAAAATATATGAAGATTTTTCACCAAATTTAAGAAATTTTTCATTTACCTTGTGAAAAAATTTCATTAAAACTGGTCCAGCAAACTTCTCTCAATCGGGATTGATATTTGAAAATCCCGGGATTCGGGATTTTGTATGAAATTTCGGGACTACAGGATTTTTCGGGATGCCGGGATTTTACGGGATTTCGGGATTTAAATTTTCCTTTATTTGCAAAAATTTTTATGTTATGTAACTAATTTTTTTATAGAATAAAGCGTTTTATAATTATTTAATAGTTGTTAATTAATAATGTGGTACATTTTATGAATATTGAAACATATCAGTCAGAAATTGACAGTGGTACAAAAAATCAAATACTTGCATACCAACCGCGATGTTAAAAATAAATGACTGGCAGAATACTCATTTGGGACACTTTGCCAGCGTTTGCCAAAATCGTTTGCCAATATTTGTTTTACAAAACATCACGGCAGGGCAAAAAAAAAAAAGATAAATATGAACTTTTTTAAAATTTTATTTTGGAAAATATAATTTTGGCAAAACGCTGCCAAAGTTAAAAATTTTGTTTCTCCAGTACTTTTGCGGCGCTTTTTGAACTGCCGGTCCTTTTGTCTATTGACGTTATCATATTGGAAATGGGAAAGCAATTTTTGTCAGTACTTGTACCACCTGTTAAAATACCTTGCCATCGCTTTCCCGTTTGTATAAGGCTGGGATAATATATGAAGGCCTGTCATTAAGTACACTTGCGTCCAGTATTTTGTAAGCAGATTTTAAAACAGATTCGTTGCGATAACGTTGCCCACTAAATCGTGTAATTACAGCAACAAAGTTATTTGCTTATCGTTATCAAATGTTTTCATGGAAGAATTCAAACTTACAGACCCAGCCAAAATTAGGTTTCAGAAATCGAATTTCGCTTGGAAGAATAAATCGGTAAAATAACAAACAAACTTGATTTTTCGCATGTATTACTCAAAAACTTAATATTGTTTACCAAAATTTCAAATTTTTCTGCAAAGTCTTTGCATAGTTTACTCGAATAATCTACTTAATAATTTTACCAATATCTTGGTATCAAAATCTTGTCAATATGAGAAAATTCAAGAAAAAACGTAGGTAATCTAAAATGTCTCACTTTGTTTATTTGCGTTTATATTAATATTAAAAAATAAGAAAATCCCGGGATTTTTGAGAAATAATCCCGGGATTCGGGATTTGGCCAATCCAGAAAATCCCGGGATTCGGGATTTCCGTTTGGCATCCCTAGTTAGTTGTAACTACACAGAAGAAAAAAATTAAAATCATACAGAAACAACGTTTACTAAGATAGAACTAGCTTTGAAATCACACAAATCTCAGTTTTTTTTTTCTTTTTATATAAAACTTGTCTGCTTATTTTTAAAATCGAAAAACACATTAACTTAAATATGAAAAAGTTTAACTATAATTTACTTTAATAAGGATCAGTATTATAGCCACCAATTAGAAAATTTTCTTTCAAAGTTTCTTACTTAAATATAATATCCTACTAAGTGATGACTATAACACTAGCTCTAATATTCATACTTTATTTACAAAGTGTTCAGAAAAAATCAAATGTTAATTAAAATCTGATATAGTAATTGATTTAACTATAATTTTGTCTCTGTGTAGTTACTTCTCTTATTATTTCTTTCATTAGATTTAAGATTAGATATTGTAATTAGAAAAGTGCGACATTGGTATGTCTCATTTATCCCAGAAATGAAAAAATTCTGGGTCATTAGAAACCCTAGATGTAGCTTTTTAATTTTGTATTGAATTATTAAGTATATAATTATATTTAAATCAACAAACATTTTGTTCGATTCGAGATAGTAAATAATTTTTCTAAAATATTATTGGGTCACATTTAGTTTTATAAAGTGTTGTTCGAAGAAATATAAAATTTATCTTCAACGAGATGTAATTTGATCAAGTATATGTATTTGTATATGGCATATAAAATGATATAAGAGAACAAATTTTTTAGGATATGATTATATAAGGCAACGAATAAGAAAATTTTGAAAATCGGAATCGCAGATAAACTCATATTTAATTTTATACGTTGTTATTCACTCTCTAATATGAATAGATACAATTGGATCAAACCTAACTTGATCAGATCTAATCGTTTTTTCACGGGATATTTAGTTAGAATATTCTTCTACCTCAAGTCCAAATTCTAATATGATATTGTCATATTAGATTTTATTTGTTGTTTCAAAAAGGGCTTGATCATTTTCATGATAGACAATACAATTGTTTCGTAGGCATCACCCTACTCTTCAGTTGTCCGCAATAAGAAAATGATAACTTTCTTACTCAAAGCGAGACATTACATAAGGTACAAAAAATCAACGGGATGAGAATTTTGTACTTTCATATATGAAATTTCTGATTTGGTAAAACCAGCTATAAATCAACTCCTTTTTGAAAGCAACAATTACATAAAAGTACCCTTTTGGTACTATTTATATGTATGTTCGTTGTCAATACATTTTGTAAAAACAACTAACTTTAAACTCAAAACAATATAAATATTTGAATGAGATTTTAGCCGTGGTATGCTTTTTCCAACAATTATCTTAATTTTTGCATTAAAAATACAAAAATTGTTTTTTCGGACTTTCTATATTTTCATATATTTAGTTAAAATATTCTTCTACCTCAAGTCCAAATTCTAATATGATATTGTCATATTAGATTTTATTTGTTGTTTCTATTAAACGAAATTTCTTCAAAATTTTTGAATGTTAACGGTAGGGTTACAATTACAAATTATAGGACTTTTGATATTATATATAATTATATCCGAAAAATGAGAACATCTAATTGTATCAAATTAGATCGTATTATGATCATATTAGATCTAATTTGGCACAATTAGATCTAATTTGATGGAAATAAAAATGAGAACATCTAATTGTATCAAATTAGATCGTATTATGATCATATTAGATCTAATTTGACACAATTAGATCTAATTTGATGGAATTATATATGGTTTGATACAATTTTATCCGGATTTTGTCCTCATCCTAATGTATCAAATATAATATAATCATATCCAACTAGATGTAATGGTATATAATTCGATACAATTATACATAATTATATAAGGCATATGTAACTATATATAGTTCTATATATAATTGGATATTGTAATATGTTGCACTATAAATTGTGCAATATATACCAAGATTTAGTTATATATTTAGGATATAATTTCGTAAAATTTTATATAAATATATTTTGGTATATATGTTCCAATATATAATTATACAAAATTTTATATGCAAATATATGACTATATCAAAACTGTTTTACTTGGGTGCTTGTTTAATGTGAAATTCTAAAATATCTATTTAAAAAATTAATCAGTCGTGTTGTCCCTTATAGCATTATTTCCAAAAAAAAAAACTTCAAAATTTGTACTGAATTTATCAAAAACATCAAAAATCATCTTGTCCTTCATAAATAAAGGGTCAACACTAGGGTTTGGGGTTCGGGAATTCCCGGGAAATCCCGGAAAAAGTTTGCCGGGAATTCCCGGGAAATCCCGGAAAAAGTTTGCCGGGAATTCCCGGGAAAATAATATATTTTTCCCGGGAAAACGGGAAATTTTAAAGATATTAAATTTTTTAAATTGTTTTTGTTTCGAATAGGATTTTTTAATTTTAGTTAAAAAAAAACATTTTAAATACCAAAACAAAAATGTTATTGTTAAAATCTTTTAAAAGGGAATACATTTATTTGACACAGAAATAAAATCTTTGCCAAGTAATTAGGAGCATTTCAACTAATAAAGATTTTTCGCATAACTTATTCAAAATTTAAGTAGTAAAACCTAAAAACTTGGTAAAATGTTTAAAAGAAATATGAAAAAATAGCTTTGTTTCTTACAAATAATCGCCCTTAGTATCTAAATTTTTCAAATGTATAATTTAGGTAAAGTCGACTTTAGTTAAAATATTGGGTGGCAGTATACCTTGACTTGGTTTATTTTTGGAGCATTCTGATTGGTTAATTTATTTTTAACCAATCAAAATATTTGAAAATATAAATATTTTTGTAAGGTTTTCATACACAAAATGAACAAAACCGTTTGATTAAAAATAAAGTCGACTTTAAATTTAAAATACTCCTTTATATTAAGGGTCAATAATTTTATAAGTAACGTTTTCATTAATAAATATGAAAAGAAAAGACTAATGGTTAACGGTGGTATCTAAATTTGGTTATCCGACATCTAAATGCAACTTCTCTTGAAGAAAACAACAACAAGAACAACGTTTCAGCTAAAATTAGCAAAGTACCCGAAGAAAAAAGTGTAAGCTGAATAGGCATTAAAGGTTTTATGGTAGGGCAAACATTTCCTGAAATGGTTCCAAATTAGCCGCAGTCAATCCGCACCATAACTAGATCTTCGTTTATACGAGAAAGTTTTTATAATAAAAACCTGGCATTGCAAAAAAATGAAACCGATATAAAGAACATTATATTAAATTACTACAATCATGTAAAAGATATCATGATAAAAGAAATATCGAGCAATATTTCTAACAATGGGAGATTTACTATATTTTTAGATGAATGGACAAGAATATCACAAAAGAGATATTTGAACATATGTATAAACGGAAATAATTCATTTTATAACCTGGGGTTGGTTTATATGTATATCAGGAAGATGTAATGCTGATGAAATAAGAAGAATTGTAAAAATAAGACTAGAAGAGTTTTATTTGTCTTTGGAAAATAACATTGTGGCCACCATATCTAATGGGCCAAGTGTGATGAAACGGTTTGTTTCCGACAGTCCAGTAGTGGGTGCTTTCTGCTGGAATCATGCAATTCATTTGGCAGTGCTGCGAGTAATTTATGTGAAATCAAATGTTCAACATTCTGATATTTTTACTTTGAATTCTCACTACACAGACTGAATTTATACTGAAATAGTGTTTTTTTTTAACAAAAATTACTTATATAGGTGGTTTTCATTAACAATTTTGTTCAAAAATATTTCCCGGGAATCCCGGGAATTAAATTTTTTCATTCCCGTTTCCCGGGAAATAAAAAAGTCCGGGAAATCCCAAACCCTAGTCAACACATCAAATTTGCGACACTTTGGAAAACTTATAACTTACTCAAAAAATTTATATATTTTGAAATTCAAATTCCCTGAGCAGGCCATGACCTAAATTTCATGTATGAGAAATTTCATTCGAATTTGACTTTTAGTTTCGTCAAAAATGACCACCGCGTTAGAAACAAGGCAAATTATTTTGCACGAATATATAAAAAATCCGAAGGTCTGAAATTGAAAATGAAGTCCAAGTTTCCAAAAAATACATGGTTTGGCAAGCCATTTGCTCCTGTAGTCATAAAAGCAGCCTTTTCATCACATCTGGAACAATGAACGCTCAAATTTATCGAGATGAGTGCCTCAAAAAGCGTCTTCCGTCATTTATTAAGAGTCACGTCACCAAACCACTGTTCTTGCCGGACCTGGTAACCTGCCACTATGCCAAGGACACATTGCAGTGGTACAATGCAAATAAAATCGATTTTGTACCTCGCGACTGCAATCCAACCAATAGCCCAGAGCTACGCCCTATTGAGGAATATTGGTCAATAGCGAAGGGAATATTGAAGAAGACAGGTAAACTAGTAAAAGATATTGCAGAATTCAAAACCAAGTGGTTGTCGGCGTCGCGAAAAGTCGATGATGCACTCGTGCAAAAGACGATGGCTCGTGTGCGACGAAAAGTCCGATCAGTTGCATATGGAACGAATAATAACTAATATTTTTATTACCTCTAAACTTCAAAGTATTCGAATAAAAAAAATGTATTTCAAAGCCATCTAGTTTTTATCTGGTATTAGTTTCTAAGTGTCGCAATTTTGGTGTGTTCACCCTTTATTCCTTAATAAAACCTTCCTGGACTAAAAGCAAATTTATAATTATACACAGTTACCCAATGAAAAAAAATTAAGATGTGCATGTAGCATGCAAAACGACACTTCCTATTTGAGGCATTTAGCGTTTGATGATTTTTAAAACAACAATTTGGTAATCTATTTTAAAATTTTATGAACCCGTATCATGCGTAAAATTCAATAAAAAACTCTTATTTCGCGATTTTCCAAACTTTTTTTTATTTTCTTTTATTTCTTATTCGTATTGTCAAATGAAAATATCTAAAATTAACAAATCATTGATTAAATTTTTATAAGTTACCGATATTATTTTAAGTAAGTTTAAGGGCTTATCAATGATTTCTGAATCAATGATTAAAGTAAACTAAGCATTGGAGATAAGATGCCAGCCCTAAGAGAAATAAATTCTGATTTAAATACCACCACCTTTTTTTCTCAGATATAGTAAAGCAACGATCATGACGATAAACGATATAGTAATTATTAGAATATTATGTATGGTTTGTGTTTTTGGTATTGTTTCAAGTTCCTTAGAAATTAGACCTATATTATTTTCTTCAGGTTTCTATTTGTCTTGTAATACGTACATTAAATTCTTATTATTAATATTTTCACTTGCCCACTTATACATTCCCTACGGGAAATTTTAACAAACTGTCACCGAACTGGCCCCTTTATATGAAATAGAGTGATCACTTTTACATGGCGTTGTCATAGGAGTGGGAAATTGACCCCTTGTGACATGTCACAAGACAAATCCCAGGACAGGTCCCTGAACTTTGTTTTTTATGAGGGTCGTTTCTGGTGTGTTTATAATAAGGTTATTGTTTTGAAGACAAGCTCTTTTTGTTAACATTTTCAATGTACCAAGAAGTCTGTCTGAAACATTTTTGCCATATCCGGTGGCAAAAAAGTTCCACTCTGCTTTGATACTAAATTTAATCTCATGGCATGAAATACTATAAAAATTGGTTTTATTCTTATATTGCGCTGCTGATTCATCAGAAAAGTAAATATTTTTTTCAGGCGTTCTTAGATTTGCTTTTATTAATTTTATAAATTCTATTGTGTTTGAAATATGTATCGCTTTGTTAAAAAATAACGTTTTTCTTTCGAACCCATTGGCGTTCCCATTTGAAATTTTCAAAGTCTGTAGTTGAAATGTTGATTTATCTGCTTCAATAATTTAAAGAAAATTAAAAATGGGTTTTTGAGATATTGGCAAATTAAGGATATTTTTCAAATTGTATTATCCTTTTTGCATTACATATTTTATTTTTATTTATTTGGAAAGTAGATTATATAAGCATTGCTGGGTGAAAGTTTTATAACAATCGGATAACGCGTTCAAAAGTTGGAATCATTTGAACATCATGTATTTTTTTACAAATTTACTGAAAAAAATCAACTTAAAACAGCGATAGAACACGTACCAAAATGAATTGGAAAAAAAATTGTACGTTTGATATCGTGACACTTAGCAGAATGTATGTACCAAGTTTTGTAAAAATCGAAAGGGGTCTTGTCCAAAAACTTCTATTTTTGTATACATTTAATATGGTATGATTCATACATGGGAATTTTTCATTACCATTGAAATTTCATTACCATTAGTTCATACTAATGACAATGAAAAAAATTTCATTACCATTTAATGGTAATGAAATATTTTTCATTAGAAAAATCATTACTAATGGTAATGAAATTACACTAATGTATAAAAAAACTAATTACAATTGATTAAAAACCATTTGTTTACAAAAATATTCAGGCAAATGAAAACGAACTACGGGTTTGGCCGGGGAAGTTATAAAACATAATTTTCTAAGGAGGATCCATTCTATTCCGTTAAACTTTACCTGGATACAAATAACAATGGAATGGAAAGTAGTATTTAATTTCAAATGATCATGAGCCTGAATGAGCATATTCCATCTTCGATTTCAGCGAGTTTTACTCCATTTTTACGTTTTTCTGTCAATGGCAATTATTTTTTTTAATTTATTCATTATCAATGGTAATGGAATTTAAAATCATTTTTATTAATCAATGAAATTAAATTTTAGAATCATTACCATTAATTAAAATAATGGTAATGAAAATAATTTCATTACAATTGATATCAATGCAATGGTAATGAAATCAACAATTAATTAGTCCACCTAATTAATTAGTCCCATGTATGGTATGATTAGGGTTTGGGATTTCACGGACTTTTTTATTTCCCGGGAAACGGGAATAAAAAAATTTGATTCCCGGGAATCCCGGGAAATATTTTTGAACAAAATTGTTAATGAAAACCACCTATATAAATAATTTTTGTTAAAAAAAAAACACTATTTCAGTACAAATTCAGTTTGTGTAGTGAGAATCCACAATGTTATTTTCCAATGACAAATAAAACTCTTCTAGTCTTATTTCTACAATTCTTCTTATTTCATCAGCATTACATCCTGATATATAAACCAACCCTAGAATATAAAATAACTTATTTCCGTTTATACATATGTTCAAATATCTCTTTTGTGATATTCTTGTCCATTCATCTAAGATTATAGTAAATCTCCTATTGTTAGAAATATTGCTCGATATCTCTTTTATCATGATATCTTTTACATGATTGTAGTAATTTAATATAATGTTCTTTACATCGAGTTCATTTTTTTGCAATGCCAGGTTTTTATTATAAAAACTTTCTCGAAGAAACGAAGATCTAGTTATGGTGCGGATTGACATTCCGTCGACTGCTGCTAATTTGGATACCATTTCAGGAAATGTTTGCCCTACCATAAAACGTTCAATGCCTATTCAGCTTACACTTTTTTATTTGGGTACTTTGTTAATTTTAGCTGGAACGTTATTCTTGTTGTTGTTTTCTTCAACAGAAGTTGCATGACCATCAATTTTTTTTTTTTTTTGTGAACCAAATTTAGATGTCGGATAACCAAATTTAGATACCTCCGTTAACCATTAGTCTTTTAGGGCAAATATTGCACTGCGCTGCATTGTCGTTTTGTGTGAAGTATTTCCATACTTCTGACATTTTATTCTTTAATATAAAAGAATATATTAGTTTGAAAAGAGGTGTATTAAAATAAAGTAAACTTACTTGAATATATCACATTTATTAATGAAAACTTTACTTATAAAATTATTGGCCCTTAATATTTATAAAGGAGTATTTTAAATTTAAAGTCGACTTTATTTTTAATCATACGGTTTTGTGTATGAAAACCTTACAAAAATGTTTATATTTTCAAACATTTTGATTGGTTGAAAATAAATTAACCAATCAGAATGCTCCAAAATTAAACCAAGTCAAGGTATACTGCCACCCAATATTTTAACTAAAGTCGACTTTAACTAAAATATAGATTTGAAAAATTTAAATAGTAAGGGCGATTATTTGTAAGAAACAAAATTTTTCTTTCATATACGGTCCGCCAAATAACTTTTTTTTTTTTGAAAATGCTATAAAAAAAACTACTGAATATTTTCTCAAATTTCTTTTTTATGTGAAAGTACAATCCTTCCGCTTATTAATGGAAAATAATTTCATTCATATGGCTGCCTCGGCTGGCCATGCAGTAGCCTACACGATCGGCCCAATTTTTAAGCACATTATCGATTGTGTGCAGCTGTATTTCACCAATGGCTTCACGAATATTGTCCTTTAAAGCGTCAATTGTCTCTGGCTTGTCGGCGTAACACTTATCTTTGACGGCACCCCACAAATAATAGTCCAACGGTGTCAAATCGCAGCTCCGAGGTGGCCAAACGACATCAGCTCTGCGGCTGATAATGCGATCTTCAAAAACAGGGCGCAAAACATCGAGTGTAGCTTCGGCTGTGTGGCACGTAGCGCCGTCCTGTTGAAACCAAATGTTGCCAATATCCTCCTCTTCAATTTTTGAATTGACTTCGCACACATTCTGCAACATTACCATGATTTTCAAAGTAATGTCGCAATATTTCCCAGCGTTGTTCAAGCGTATACACAACCATATTCGTTCAGCGGAAGGATAAAACTAATTATCTGTCAAATCAGACATGAGCTAAGTGTTACCATTCACGAAATAAGCACTAGTTGAAAAAAAAACGTTAGATGGCGGACCCTGTATTTCTTTTAAACATTTTACCAAGTTTTTAGGTTTTACTACTTAAATTTAACGGTGTACCGTTACCGAAACAGTCTTAAATACTGTTACCTTTACCTTGCTAAAAAGCCATTTTTTTTGATGTATGCTTTTTTTCAATAAATCATAAAAAAATTGTTAAATCACGGGAAACAAAAAAAGTTAAAAGTCCTTCATTGAGAGTGGTCTTTGCATGCTTTGTTGAAGGCACCACGCTTAGAGTGGTCTAAAAACCATATTTTGGTTTACTTAACGTCTCTACGAGTCATAAAATTAATGTTAAAACACGATTTAGGGAATGTGCAGACTAGTCTGTTTAATAACCGTTCAGTTATTTAAATCAGGCAGGTTCTAATATGGCTGTCATTTCTTAGTCTCTGCGGTGTGTGCGGACGTGTTCTTTAATTTGATCCGACAAAAAACCGAATGATACTACGTTAAAGTGACTTAATATTACTAAAAATTGCGAAAAGACGCTTAAAGTTATAATTTATTTTAAATGAAGCCTAAATATTACCTGAAAAAAATCATTAAGGAAGCAAATTACAAGAAAAATAAAATCAAAGAAAAAATAAATAAACAAAATTCTAAATACTAAAGCTCTTTAGTTCTACTAACTAAAACAAAAACAATGCCAATAGAGCGTTCTCCACCAGATTTAACAGTGCAAAATCTAACAACAAAAAATGTTATTTCACCCGCGCAAATTGCGTCGCCTTCTAACAACACAAATAACTCTCTCTCTGCGCATGTGCAAAAAACACCACCATCATGGAGTTCTCAATGCACAACTCCTACATTAACTACAATTACACCAAAAAATAATTTTTCTTTCCCCTTACCTCCACCTACAAACACCTTTCCTTACTCAGCTAGTGTAAATACTTGTTCAACAGTTACAACTCAAGCATGTACAACTACCACAATTACAACATCATCAAACTCTTTATCAACACCGATTATGTCAGTAGGTAATTCGCTCTTTACTAATACTCCCACTAATCCACACAACATTATTAAACAAACTAACATTAATAAAGAGCAAACAAGTGAAGCTCTTAAAAATTCTCTTACACTGAATTTACAATCAACTGATCTTACCACAAATGAGTCGGTAATGGTCGTCTCAAAAGGTGCTATACATACCTAAAACAACCAAAGTAGATTCTATAAAAGATAGCAACAAAACATTGAAAGGGATTGATCGATACTTTACAATATTAAAGCGAAAGCGTAGCCCCAATTCCTCCAAAAATAACCCTACTCCGAAACAAACAAAAAAGGCAGTCACTACTCAAACGATGAGCCAAAATCGTTTTTCTTTGTTAGCTACTAATGTTGAAGAAGATGCAAATGAAATAGTTAAACAGCACAAGCCCCCAGCAATTTTCTTACGCGAACAAAACTCTAACTTTTTAGTAAATTCCATAACAGCAACAGTCGGAAAAGATAATTTTTTTGTAGAATCTCTGCGCAGAGGAAACGTTCTTGAAACGAAAATTCAGACATTTACAGAAACTCATTTCCGTAAAATTGCTTTTTATCTCGATTCAGAAAATAAAAGTTATTACACTCATCAACTTAAAAGCTCAAAAGGTTTATCAATCGTCATAAAAGGCATTGAAAGCAACGTCCCAACAAGTGAAATAACAAATGCTATAGAAAATGAAGGCTACAAGGTAAAATCAGTGCACAATATAAAAAATAAGGACAAAATACCTCAACCACTTTTTAAAGTCGAAATTGCCTTTGAGTCCAGCAAATTAAAAGGAAACGAGCCACATCCAATTTATAATCTTCGATACCTGCTTCACCGAAGAATCACTGTAGAAGAACCGCGCAAACGCAAAGACCCACCTCAATGCTTTAACTGCCAGGAATTCGGTCACACTAAAAGTTATTGCAAGCTTCCAGCAGTATGTGTAATCTGCGGTGATGTCCATAAAACTTCCGATTGCTTGAAATCTAAAAACGACCCAAGTAATAAAAAATGTAGCAACTGTGGTGGTAACCACACTGCAAATTATAGGGGATGTCCAGTCTTTATACAGATAAAGAATAACGCTCCTAATAAACCATCTTACCGGCGCTTTCAGTCAAATGATTTCCCATATATTTCAAAAAATAATATGTCCACACAACATAGGCCTTCTGGTCAAACTAATAACAACCACGCCAATTATACTTCCAACCCACCTCCGAATCCTACGAATAACACGTCGTATGCTCAAATCGCTCAATCCAGTAGTATGCCTTTTGAAAAATTGGTCGCTCACAAAATCCCAGAATCTCGAACTCCTAATGAATCAGTACAGAAATCGCCCTTAGAAAGCTCAATAGAGCTTCTGATACAAACTATGAACAATTTTATATCAAATATGCAAGTCATGATGCAGGAGTTGTTAAGAAATCAGGGTATGTTACTTCAAGCATTTGCCATAAACAATGAACCAGATAAGAATATGTTACTGGAATGCAAACGGCTTAAGCCAACATAAGATAGAAGTAGAAAGTTTTCTAAAGTCACAGTCTATTGACATATTGCTGGTTTCTGAAACGCATTTTACATTAAAAAACTGTTTTCGAATTAAAGGTTACTCTATATACGACACAAAACATCCAAGTGGTAAAGCGTGTGGTGGTGCAGCTATAATAATTAGTAATCAAATTAGCCATTTTCCAATGCTGGAATATAAAACAGATCATATTCAAGCCTCATCAATATGCCTCTCGGCCACAAACATCACCATATCTTCTTTATACTTTCCCCCAAGACACAAAATAACAGATGATCAATTTATTAATTTTTACAAAACTCTAGGCAATAAATTTATAGCGGCAGGAGATTACAATGCAAAGCACACGTTCTGGGGCTCACGACTCACTACTCCTAAGGGTAGACAGCTATTAAAAGCTATCTCATCTCTTAAACTTGACGTTATATCTGGAGGACAGCCCACTTATTGGCCTTCAGATCTACAAAAGACTCCTGATTTAATAGATTTTGCAGTCATTAAAAATATCAGACGCGATCAGCTTTCTGCAGTCTCTTTGTTCGACCTGTCTTCTGACCACTCTCCCACTATTATTTCAATGCTTAATGGGCAAACCATCGAAAAACCTTTTTGTTTCCCTAATAGACATACTAACTGGCTCAAATATAGAAAGTATGTAAGCTCACACGTATCTCAAAATATTTCACTGAAATCCGATGATGAAATACAAGATGCTATAAACGTGTTCTCGGAAACATTATCAACTGCAGCTAAAGTAGCTACACCTTTTAAACGCTACGACGGCCCTAAAAATAATAAATATTCAATAACTATTCAAAATCTTATAAAGGAAAAGAGAAATCTTAGAAGACAATGGCAACTACATCGCTCTCCTACCTTGAAAAGTCAACTAAACCACTGTCAAAGAACCCTTCACAGTGCTCTTTTGGAGGATAAACAGTCAGCTCTAAAGGCATATTTAGAAGGTCTAAATCCAACTAAATCCACGGATTATAGTCTTTGGAAAGTCACCAAAAAACTTAAAAACCCAACTAGATACGAATCTGCTATTCGTTATAGCGATGGTAATTGGGCTAGGTCCCATAAAGAGAAAGCAGAAGTTTTTGCCGATCACCTCGAAAGAGTGTTCACGCCTAATATTTCTAACTCAGACATAACTTTGCCAGCTATTGAAGACCTTGTTGTTTCCCCAATGAAAATTCGATTCTCGTCCTTAACTTCAGCAGTTAAAAAATTGAAAACAAATAAAGCCCCTGGCATGGACAAAATTTCAGGAAAAATGATTCGTGAGCTACCAACATCTGCCCTGAAACTAGTTTTATTCATTTTCAATTCTATCTTGCGAACTGGTTTCTACCCTAAATCATGGAAAATATCAGAAATAATTATGATACCTAAGCCAGGTAAGGACGCTAGCCAAGTATCATCTTATCGCCCGATAAGCTTACTTTCAACTTTATCAAAGCTCTTTGAGAAAGTATTTTTAAATGCGTTGACCCCATACCTAAACGACCACCACATCATTCCCGTTCATCAGTTTGGATTCCGAAAGGATCATGGCACCATAGAACAGGTTCATCGAATAGTTACTCTTATCAGAAAGGCTTTCGAGGACAAACTCTATTGCTCAGCACTCTTCATAGATATTTCCCAAGCCTTCGACAAAGTCTGGCATGATGGGTTATTATATAAAATAAGCTCTTTGTTACCCCTAAATACCCACAAGTTACTGCGAAATTATTTAATGGAACGTTCATTTGTAGTAAAGTATAAAGACCACATCTCAGACTCAAGAAAAATCACAGCAGGAGTTCCCCAAGGCAGTATACTTGGTCCTCTCATGTATATAATCTTTACTTCAGACATGCCTATTAGTAACCTGATACACACGTCAACTTTTGCAGACGATACAGCGTTTATAAGCGTACATAAAAATCCAGTAATTGCTTCTAGTTGTCTGCAGGCTCATATTAAGGAACTCGAAAAATGGCAACTCATCCAAACCCTCTTGCACAGGATCTACTATGTTATAAAAAATAAAATATTGCGGCTAATCACTGGTGACCCGTGGTATATTAATAACGTGATTATTCATAAGGACCTTAATATTCAATTTGTTCGCGACGAAATAAAAACCTTCTGCTCTAAATATGTACGAAAACTGGCAACTCATCCAAACCCTCTTGCACAGGATCTACTATGTTATAATGGACATATTCGCCTCAAGAGGGTCGACACATTGGCCCTCGCGGAACCACATGAAAGATGAACATTTTACGCAACGAAAAATGGATTTTCTATTGCAATGGCAATAGACCCAGAAATTATTAGTTGATTTAAGATTTTAATACTTATTGTTATTTTCTGAAGTAAGAAAGATCCAATATATAAAGAAATAAAGTTAAAAAAAAAAAAAAAAAATTTCTTTAAAATTTCTATTATTGCCAACTTTAAAAAGTAGTTTAACAAAATAATGTACATCAGAAGAAATATATATTTTAAATTAAGATGAAATACACAATATACAAAACAAAAGACTATAACAGAAATTCCCAAAAATACTTAAGAACATGGGTACAATCCCCAAAATTTTGTGAAATCCCCAAATCCCTCCCCACGAAAATCTGACCCCAAACCGAAGTTGAAATCCCCAATTTGGGGCGAAATCCCCTTATCTGACAACACTGCTTGTGTTAAGGATCAGTCACGCTGTAGCGTTTGTACAGTTCAGTTGTACTCTAGTAAATCATTGTGAAATTCGTTGTAAAGTAATAAAGTATTAAAGAAATAAATAGTAACCCTACGGGAAAAGGGACCGGTCCCAGATGACATGCAGGATAGGTCCCTGTGTCATTTGGGTCGCTTTCCCCGTAGGGAGGTTTTTATTTTTTTGTGTGTATGAAACAAATATACATAAATCGGCCATTTCACGACAGATCGGCCAATATCTGACCTTAGGATTTCTGATTTTAATTATATTTTACACCCTGTAACTCTTGTAACCACCTAAAGATTGCCGTTTTTATTTTCTAGAAATTCTAAAAACTCCCAATTTTAACCTCGATTTCCTTCCCTACGGGGAAAGGGACCGGTCCCAGATGACAAGGGGGCGGAGACCGGTCGTTGATCGGAGACCGGTCGTTGATCGGTATTTTTGTTTGAAAGAGACAAATCACTTTAACATGGCGTTGTCATTGGAAATGACCAATTGCCACAGTTTAGACACCTTGTGACAGTAAGGTGGTGTGTCTAAAAATAGCTTTTCAAATAAACTAATAAAAAATTAAGAATTAAAAATAATCTACTTGGCGTCAAGTATGGCTCGATAACACAACCTCTTGGTTGTAAGGCAAACGCTCTACCGTCGGAGCTAATGTTGCTTATGCGTGATGGCTGGCTGATGGTAAAGTTATATATTTTTAGTAGGTTTGAGGTTAATAAGAAGAATAAACCTTCCTCAAAATTTATAAATACATTAAATTTGCAAATCAGACTAGATCTAGTTTCTGCCTTTTTATGGACAGGCTTCATCAGTGATCTTCCATTAAATTGTATTATTGTTTATATTTTTATTGTCAGATTGTCTCTATATGAATAATTTCAGAAGCGATCAAACAGACATATACAAACATTCTACTTCAGATTTTCTCTGTTTATCTTCTTATTTCCTCCGTGTCACCTTTTCACAAATATTGCCACATTGACGTATGGTTTGTACGTACAAGTGCAGGCAATTTGTGTATATTGGAGACGGACAGCCAACAGGGCATTTTTATTTTTTATAGTCAAGTGTTGTTTTTTCAAACGCGTCGTATAGACCAAATAGAATTAATATTGTCATTAACAAAGTTATAAATACATTAATTTTCAAATTTAATATATTTATAACTTTTGAGGAAGGTTTATTCTTCTTATTAACCTCAAACCTACTAAATTAGAATTAATAAAAATACATATTAATGACAATATTAATTGTATTTAGTTATACGACGCGTTTGAAAAAACAACACTTTACTATATATTTTTCGTTTCTGTTCAAATAAAGAAGAAAAACAAACACTACAAGCAAATAAAAAAATGGAAAGAAAAAAATAGAAAAGAAAACAATACTAACACACACACAAATATAGTGGAATTTTAGTATGCCCCCGATTGACCAGTCACGGGATAGTTGCTTTAATGGCAGTTGACTCGTTTTTTGTGTTGGCCATAATTAAATTAAAAAATCAATTAAAAATTAGAAAATTACATCAAAAACTCTGATAATATAAATAAAAATTTTAAAAATTGCCCTTAAGTTAAAAAGAAAATTAAATGAAACACCAATTGTTAAAACTAAAACAGCCCGAGTAAAAAAGAGTATATATAACATATATTTATACCCTACACCACTATGTGGTCAGGGTATTATAAGTTTGTGCTGATGTTTGTAACACCAAAAAATATTGGTCGTAGACCCACCTTATAGTATACCGATCGGTTCAGAATTTTTTTTATTTCGATTTAACGATGTCCGTCCGTCCGTCCGTCTGTCTGTCTGTCTGTCCATGCAATCTTGTGCGCACTCTACAGGTCGCAACTATTAAGATGTTTTGATGAAATTTGGTACGCAGACCTATGTTGGCCCAAGGACGAACAAGTTTGATTTTTTTTAAACATCGGTCCATGTTTAGACCTAGTGCCCATATAAGGGTCCTACCAAAATTATACTGTTTATATGCAGCAGGTCGTAAATATTAAGATTTTTTGATGAAATTTGGTACACAGACCTATATTGGCCCAATAACGCAGCCTATTGATTTTGGTGAACATCGGTCCATGTTTAGACCTAGTGCCCATATAAGGGTCCTACCAAAATTATACTGTTTATATGCTGCAGATCGTAAATATTAAGATATTTTGATGAAATTTGGTACACAGACCTATATTGGCCCAATAATGCAGCCTATTGATTTTGGTGAACATCGGTCTATGTTTAGACCTAGTACCCATATAAGGGTCCTATCAAAATTATACTGTTTATACGCTGCAGGTCGTAAATATTAAGATATTTTGATGAAATTTGGTACACAGACCTACATTGGGCCAATAACGCAGCCTATTGATTTTGGTGAACATCGGTACATGTTTAGACCTAGTGCCCATATAAGGGTCCTACCAAAATTATAATGTTTATACGCTGCAGGTCGCAAATATTAAGATATTTTGATGAAATTTGATACACAGACCTATATTGGCCCAATAACGCAGCCTATTGATTTTGGTGAACATCGGTCTATGTTTAGACCTAGTGCCCATATAAGGGTCCTACCAAAATTATACTGTTTATACGCTGCAGGTCGCAAATATTATGATATTTTGATGAAATTTGGTACATAGACCTATGTTGGCCCAAGGACGAAGCCTATTGATTTTGGTGAACATCGGTCCATGTTTAGAACTAGTGCCCATATAAGGGTCCCCCCAAAATTATATTGTTTATACGCTGCAGGTCGCAAATATTAAGCTATTTTGATGAAATTTGGTACATAGACCTATGTTGGCCCAAGGACGAAGCCTATTGATTTTGGTGAACATCGGTCCATGTTTAGAACTAGTGCCCATATAAGGATCCCCCCAAAATTTGCTTGGTTACAAACTGCAGGTCGCAAATATTAAGATATTTTAATGAAATTTGGTGCGCTGACTCACATTATAGAAAATTTTGACATAAGCCCCATTTTAACCCATTCGAATTTCGGATCCAAACAATACACCAGACTGGTGTAGGGTACACCAGACTGGTGTAGTCGGCATGCCCGACTTTAACCTTTTTACTCGTTTTTAATATTAAAATATATGATAATATAAAATATTGTGTGCGACCTTATATGTTTTTATATGCTGATATATTAGATATTTTTTTTAGAAATTTTCGCATATGTAATCATATTAAATCATATATCAGTATTTGCTTTATTGCAAATTGTATATATAGGAATATATTATTGATAAAACCGTTCAAAATTTTGTATATAAATAGATACGAAAAATATTTTTAATTTGATTTTTTATATAACAATATCGTCGGCTTGCCTGCAAGTAGTGTTATGTGTTCTTTAACAGGTTTTCAGGAGGGCGAAAAAACTGGTTTATATTATCGTTTTAATATATTTCATTGACATCATATGCCTTAGTAGTGATTGTAATAAATAAGGTCGTCAATCATTAGGGCATATGATGTCAAGAAAATATCTTAAAAGGATAATATAAATCAGTTTTTTCGATCTTCTGAAAACCTGTTAAAACCAAAAACATAGCACTTCTTGCAGGCAAGCCGACGATATATTAGTTAATATCAGATCCAAGTTCGAGATAAACTAATATATTCGAGATTAATGTAATATTTGATCAAAAACAATTTTTTATATGTTTTATTCAATTTTTTCATTAAATTAATATTTTCTGAGCTTTTTTTACTTCTAACGGTGGGTCTCATACTGCAGGTTTAAAGTTAGGTTAATAGTTAACCCAAAAATTTGTTGTTGTTTTGTGTACATTTTTTTGACATTTTATTTTGTTTTTAGTTAAGTTAAAGTTAAACATACAGTATGAGACCCACCGTAAAATTTTTGTTTTAATTTAATAAATCCAATTTAAAAAATTAACATTTAAAATCATGGCCCGGCTCGTAATGGGTTAATAAGTTTAGGCATGTTGCATATCATTGCAAAGGTATTTCAAGTACCTTTCCAACGATACATATATTTCGTTCTGGTCCGATAAGTTTTGAGTGTAGAAATAAGCCATTGAATATTGTTGTAGATCATCTTCAGCTCCATAAATCTGGAATTATGAGCCCCCAACAAAAAAGAAGTGCATTGCCGGCATAACCATTAAAATTTTATTTAAAATAAAAAAAAAAGCTTAACATATTTAAAAAAAATTTCTACACACAGAAAATAAATTGTAATTCTATCGGAACCAACGAAATTTTTTCATTGTTCAATAATTTTAATTGCAGTTATTTAAAATTCATCATCAGGAAAGTTATATTTATTTGTGAACAGAAAATATATATGATGAACCAAAACACTGTCACATTATCCAAAATTTTGGCTTTTCTAACCAATATTGAAAAAATACCAACTTCCACATTAACTTCAATACCAACAACCACCAATTAATCGAAGGTTTAGCCATCTGAATAAAATATCGGCTGCAAAAATCTAGTATCAGTTGTGTTTCAATAAAATCGATCACTCTATCCAAAGTATTAGTTTTTCCAATCAATTTAAATTTTTTTTTTTCAACTTTAGTAGCTTTAATATTTAATTTCCATTATTTTGGTAATTGTAATAATATATTGAGACAAGGAACAGAAGTTTTATTTATCATAATAAAATTTTGGAATCTATCATATTTTTTCTAAGTTCTAAGTTAGGTACACTGATAGAATTATCGTTCATACTATTAATGAACCGATTTCATTAATCTGAATTCATTGATTTAATGAAAAATGAATTTTTTCATTATATATTTTTAACTAACCCATAAGATATGCTATAATGGTTATAATGGTTTTGAATTTGCTAATTACTAAAATAGATATATGTTCCAGTAATGAACGCTAGGGTTGCAAAATGAAATTATTTAAATGTAAAGGTCCAAGTAATGACATCATTTTGTTTTGGCTATTTAGATCAATCGGTAACGCGGTAATGTTTACATTCTGGTGATTGATTGAAAAATAAAGAATAAATAAAAAAACGCAAAAAAAATATATTTTTCAATTAGTTTTTATTTCATGAATACGTTTCAATGATTTAATGAACGCGTTCTTTGGGGATTTTTCAATGAAAAAAATCATTGGATTAATGAACAAATTCATTAATACTATGCACAAAATTCTATCAGTGTAGAGGCAATGCCTTATAGCCTTAGAGATTTGAGTTCAAACCTCAACCAAGGTTTTTTTTAAATAATTTTTTTATAGATTCAAATTAAAAGACACAACTGATTTTCTGTTGTGAATATAATTTTATTCAAAAACAAAATATTCAAATTCTCAACCTGAAAAAATTCAAAAAAAATTTATGTCGAGTTTAGCCAGGAGGAAAAGCAATGGGCTGACAAACGGAAGGTCGCCGGTTCTATCCCGGTTCACGATATAAATTTTTTTTAAATTTTTTTTTATTCAAATTAAAAGACACAACTGATTTTCTGTTGTTAATATAATTTTATTTATAGACAAAATAATAATTGTTAATATAATTTTATTTATAGACAATTTGACAAAAAAAATTAAATAGAGCTTAGCTTAGAGGAAAAGCAATGGGCTGACAAGTTAGCGACATAAAAAAATTTTAATTTTTAAATAAATTTTGTGGAACGTGTAAGTCCAAAGAAAATTCCCATATTTGATAAAAATTATCTAGTCTTTAAAGAATAACAGATTTATACATTAAAAAATTTTTTGATTAATTTTTTTTTGTTTACTGGGGAAGCTTATAAAACGAAAAAATCTCGTTATTTTAAGTTAAGTGTTCTCCTTTACTTTTTGTGTAAAGTTCAATAAAATGAGAGTAAGCACAAAATCATCTATATTAAAGACAAAATCACCCAAAAGTACGGGAACGTACAAAATCACTTCTCTAACCCAAAACTATTTAAAAGAAGAAAAAAATTAAAATGCGTATGGTTTTAGTCTCAAAACTCGCACAGAAATACATATTTTTTGCATTTAAAAGATTTTTTGACTTCGTTCAGTTAATTTTTATATATATTTGGTGTATTTCTTTGCTTAATTAAAATTTAGAATTTTCACAATGCTGTTATTTGTTTATCATTGCACCAGCTATCCCTTTTACAATTTTTTTAATAGTAAAAAAAGAAGTTAAAAGTAGACAGAGGCAGAAAATTTTATTAAAATATTTGTAAGAACGCAATAATATCTGGAAGGACCTAAAGGTTTTTTAAACTTGTTTAATATTACAACTAATTATGGCTAATAACCATAAAGGAAAATTTAATTTCTAACGCATTTGCTAAGTTCTTTTTTTCAAATGTGTTTTGAATTTTCAATTTTTCGCAGTAACAAAGTGGTGTTTTATGTCACTCAACTTTCATATCAAAGAATAGCTCAGCGGTAGAGCGTTAGACTAGCAATCGTGAGGTCTCAAGTTCGATACCCGATGGCGGCAATAAAAAACTTTTGTCAAATAAAAAAATATAATTTTTTTGGGAAGAATTTTTTTTTACTTTTAATTCGTGAAAAATAGCTTTTTTGCATTCGTTCAAAAAGTACTGAAAAAAGTTGAAGTTGGAGTACTCCACTCCTATGACAACTCAATGTTAAAAATGCTGGGGTTTTATTACAATTTTATAGATTATCGGAAAGGTTAAATATTAAAAGTAAATTACATCATTATTATTTTGATTTGCAATGGAGTGCGCCATTCCAATATGATCTTAGACTAATTTCAAAGCGCAACATTAATTTCAAGCACGAAATGAAAGTAAAATTCAAGAGGATTTTGCAAAGTTAGCTCGGTTTTTTATTTTATGACGTCTTGAAATATCTGTGTGGCGCCCAAAAATGTTGCACATTTTTAGAGTTAGGAGCTCTCTCGCGTTCAACTGCTCTTTTCGGTTCTTTTATTTTATTCGGAATTATCAAACAAACCACTGACATAATTAGTTTGTTCACAAGGGGTGTGCTATCTGTTGTATCGTCCTAACAAAAAACAGAGTTGTTAAAACTTTTATTTGACTTTAACAACGATTTTCTATTAGGTTTTCTATCTGTTAGCACACTGAAACAATAGACAATAAATATACGTAAAAATGTTGTATCGTGCTATTCTCGTTGTATTTTTTCAATTTAAATTCTAACAACTCTGTTTTTTGTTAGAACGCTACAACTATACAACAAATAACACGCCCCTTGTGAAAAACCTTAATATAATCTTATACTGATAGAAAAATCCTGAAAAAAATAGCAAAAAAAAGGTACTCAAAATTAGTTAAAGGGGCCCTTCACAGAAAGCTTTTTAAATTAGTAAATCCTTTTTGCTAAATATTAGTAAGATAAGTACAGCAAAAATGGAACTGTGTTAGTAATATTTGAATTAAATTTCATTTAGTTGAATTGCAAATTTACCTTGCTAATATTGGCTAAAAAAATATTGATGGATATTAGTAGAAAAAAAGCAGTAAAGAAATTGTTATATATTCGAAAGTTAATTTGTTTAAATTTAATGGAGTTGAATACAAATAATGAACTCTCCTGCTACAATAAACAGAAATATTTGCTAGAAAATAGTAGACTGCTTTTTCTGCAGTGTAGATTTTATTCACATTAAGAAAATCAAAAAAAAACTAAAAATTTTAAAATCTTTGTGATGGTTTATACGACTAATTTCCATGAATTTTTTTGCTGATTTTAGCAGGGTAAATTGTCATTTTCGATTACCTAAAATATAGCTCAAATTTTGTAAATTTAACAGATATTTTCTTGCTGTTTGTATCTTTCTTATGTTTAGCAAACACATTCTTCTGTTTTTCCAGCAAGCATTTTTAAAGACTTTTATATTAGTGTATGAACAACTGAAAAAATTTCTCGAATGAACGAGTGAACTAAAAGAACACATTAGTTCAAAAATAAAATTGATTGAAATTAATTGTGAACTATTAATGCCCAATTCTAGTGATTTTTATTCCGATTGTTTGTACACTTTTATTCCGATTGTTTTTTTGTCTTTTGTGTGAAAATTTCCGGGTGTCCTCACATTTTTACTCACTATTTCTAATTTTTTTTTACGATAGACTAATGCCGTTTTCTTTTCTGAAAAAAATGTTGCCTTTTTTCTGCCCTTCTTTTACAAAATGTGTTTTTTGTGCATTGAAACAAGAAGTAAATAAAGGCAAATTAGGTGTCGAATTAAAGGTATTTAAAAAACCTATTTATCCGTGTTTAAAATATTTCCAAGCATGCTCAACTTATTTAATAAAACATTAAAATATCAAGAAATGCGACAATTTGTTAAATTGTCCAAAAAATTAAGGCATGTTTGGACATGGTTTATACACAGTCAGATAGATCTCTAAAATACCTTTATTTTGATACCAGATTTGTTTATGTTTACTTTTTATTACTATGAACTAAGAGACTTTTTGTACAAAAAGGGCAGAAAAAAGGCAACACTTTTTTCAGAAAAGAAAACGGCATAACACTCGGGCTATGCCCCTACTTATACTAGTGCATTCCCAGCAAGCATGGCAATACGAAGAAGATTCTCCGATCATATTGCCAGGAAGAAAACATTTATTGCCGGCAATATCAATTTCATATTGCGGAAGTTTCCTCCATCTGGAACAACTGTTACCCAAAAGCAATACTTCCTGGCAATAAAGAAGGCAATACCCCATGAAGATAAATCGGTGATATCGATAATTTATCACCTGGAAGATAAAAAGGTGATATCGCCAAATAAACTCTCCGGTACAAAATAAACGATTTATTTTTTTTATTATTAAATTTGAGCCTGAAATATCGGTAGCCCATTTTTTCCGCGCATTAAATCTTGATTTTTTGAGGAATTTGTTTCCTATGTATCTGTTAATTTTTTTTGTACAAATTTTGTTTTAATTTTTTCCAAAATGACAAAAAATTTCAAACAAATTTTCTTTATCTTCCGAATGATAAAAAGATAATATTGCCGCAATATTATCATAAAAAATTATGACAACAAATTAAATTTTTTAATTATTTTTTTACCAAATATCACCGAATTATCTTCCAAATGATAAAAGGAAGACAATTTCAAAATACTACTAGATTATTTTCATTCAAATGAAAAATAGAAGATATCGCTTTAATATCTTCTTGGAAGATATCTTCCAAATGCTTACAGGGTTGTGTTAGAATTACACACAGAGAAAAAATTTGCCATTTTCCAACTGAAATTCGGTTACATATACTAAAATAGGTTGGTACAACTGAATATTGATTATTACAACAAAATTCGGTTTATACAACTAAATTTTAGTTGCAATACCCAAAATATTTAGGAATCGCATTCCAATATGGTTTTACCAATCGAATTTATCGGTTGTAGCAACCAAAATAAGCTTAGCAATTCGGTTGGCAATTTTTTTTTGTGTAGGAAGTGGAATAGATTTAGACAATTTTTAACACCAAACTGCTAATAACAAACAATATGAAGAAAAAGCAACTGATAGTACGTCTATGAGACGAGAACGTGATTAAAATAGGCGCATGTTTCAAGAGGCCATCAAATTAAAAACCGAGCTAGATTTGCAAAACACTTTGAGGGTTTTGTTTTAGCAACAGTGTACTTTCATTTCGTGTTTGAAACATTGATTCTGACCGCGATGATCATTTTGCAGGATCTTCTAAAACAACAGAATCTAGTTTTGTTAAATATACTGCAAGAAGCTTCTTGGGACAAATCCGAAGTTATACAGTATAACTCGCTTAAGACGAACTCCGGGGGACAAGATTAATAGTTCATTGTAAGCGAGGTTCGTATTAACCGGGGTCAAATTTATTTAAAATGTTCTAATTATCCACAAAATATTTAAATTTCCTTGAAACAACTTTAAAAATTTTACAACTTTTTCATTTGGTTTCCTAAATATATTGTTTGCAATGTATTTAAGAAAAAATGTCTGTGTGTTCGGTTTAAAATTTGCAAGAAAACAAAAAAATATAGAAAAAATTGTCGAATTTTGTAAAGTTCGTATTAAAAGTGGAAAATTGTATAGAAATTTGTTTGTGGGACTATCACAAACAGTTCGTTTTAACCGAGTGTTCGCCTTAAACGAGTTCGTATTAACCTATGTTTTTATATTGAAATTGTTGCCAAAACGTCGGGACTTCTAAATTAGTTCATATTAACCGAGAATTTGTCTTATCCGAGTTCGTATTAAGCGAGTTATACTGTATATGTATTTAATTTACAGTCACTTCCAGAATAAATTTCTTGTTTCTCCTAAAGTACGCTTTTTCATGGACAGTTAATTATTTTAATTTTAAAAAAAATTATGAAAAGCCAACATTATAATGCTTAGCTTACGGTGGAAAAAAATTGTAAAATGTCGAATTATGCCAAATTATCATCCTATAGTAACAGTTTGTGCCTGCAAGTAGGAAACCTGTAATTATTAAGGAAAACCAAAGGTTAATTTATCAATTTTATGTTTATCTTATAATAAATATGACGAAAACTAAACTCCCAAGCAATACGAAAGCGATACTTCTGAATGAAAAATCGGAGATATCGCTAATATATTACCTGGAAGATAAAAAGGTGATATCGCTAAACTATCTCCTCGAAATAAACTTAACAATTTTTAATTTTCATTATTAAATTTAACTCTGAAAAAGAATATCTGCTTAAATAATCCATTGACAAGAACCATACATGGGAATTTTTCATTGCCATTGAATTTTCATTACCATTAGTTCATACTAATGACAATGAAAAAAATATCATTACGATTTAATGGTAATGAAATATTTTTCATTAGAAAAATCATTACTAATGGTAATGAAATTACACTAATGTATAAAAAAACTAATTACAATTGATTAAAAACCATTTGTTACAAAAAAATTCAGACAAATGAAAACGAACAACTGGTTTGGTCAGGGAATTTATAAAACATAATTTATTAAGGAGGATCCATTTAATTCCGTTAAACTTTACCTGGATACAAATAACAATGGAATGGAAAGTAATATTTAATTTCAAATGAGCATGAGCCTGAATGAGCATATTCCATCTTCTTTTTCAGCGAGTTTTACTCCATTTTTACGTTTTTCTGTCAATGGCAATTATTTTTTTTAATTTATTAATTATCAATGGTAATGAAATTGAAAATCATTGTCATTAATCAATGAAATTAAATTTTAGAATCATTACCATTAATTAAAAAAATGGTAATGAAAATAATTTCATTACAATTGATATCAATGTAATGGTAATGAAATCATCAATTAATTAGTCCACCTAATTAATTAGTCCCATGTATGTCAAGAACATTAATTATCTTGTTGCCATCATACCCGGTTTTTTCCGCGAACTAAATCTTAATTTTTCAACGAATTTGTTTCCCATATTTCTTATAATTGTGTTTTGTACTAATTTTTTTTATTATTTTTTCCAACATTTTCAAAAATTTTAAACGAATTTTGTTTATCTTCCAGATGATAAAAAGGTGATATTGCAGCAATATTATCAAAAAAAATTATGACAAAAAACACAATTTTTGATTTGGTTTTTCCAAATATCTTCCAAATGATAACAGGAAGACAATTTCAAAATACTACTTGATTATTTTCATTCAAATGAAAAATAGAAGATATCGCTTTATTATCTTCTTGGAAGATATCTTCCGAATGTTTGCAGGGTTACATTTTTTTAAAATTTACTTCCCTGCAAACATTACAATACGAAAATGTTTCGCAATCGTATCGCCTGGAAGAAAAACTTTATTGTGGCAATAATCATATTCTTATTGCGGAAGATCCCCCCCTTCGGGAGTAAATGTCTTCTCTATAGCGATACTCCCAAGCAATACGAAAGCGATACTTCTGAATGATAAATCGGCGATATCGCAAATTTATCACCTGGAAGATAAAAAGGTGATATCGCTAAATTAATTCCTCGAAATAAACTAAACAATTTTTAATTTTCATTTTAAATTTCAATTTTTAATTTTAACTCTGAAAAAGAATATCTGCATACATAATCCATTGACAAGAATAGTAATTATCTTTTTGCCCGGTTTTTTCCGCGCACTAAATCTTTATATTTCAAGGAATTTGTTTCCCATATTTCTTATAATTGTGTTTTGTACAAATTTTTTTATTATTTTTCCAACATTTTCAAAAATTTTAAACGAATTTTGTTTATCTTCCAGATGATAAAAAGGTGATATTGCCGCAATATTATCAAAAAAAAATTATGACAAAAAACACAATTTTTGATTTGGTTTTTCCAAATATCTTCCAAATGATAAAAGGAAGACAATTTCAAAATACTACTTGATTATTTTCATTCAAATGAAAAATAGAAGATATCGATTTATTATCTTCTTGGAAGATATCTTCCAAATGTTTGCAAGGCTTGTTCATTCCAAGGTACACACATACACACACAATTTTAGGACCTCCTGTGAATGAGGGAAAATAAAACTTAAAACAAAACATCTAAAAATAGGAAAAAATCTGATTTTCAAGGTACATTACATTTCCTACTTTTGCATTTTAATACCAAGAACTTTGTGAACACCACATTGACTTGTTTTTTAGAAATATATGTAGATAGGTATGAAAATTAGTATTTAGTATTTGCTAAACGATATGACCTCTACAAACTTGCAATATACCATTATCGATTTAATCATCAATACAAAATTTACAGTGACTACATCATGGAAATAAAGTGTGAAAAATTTCAGTATTGTTTATAACAGGGACGGCAATACTATGGCACACTTGTTAGAAGTGCCACGCGAGCTATAATTTGGTGGCATGCAGCATTAGACCGTACCTCAAAAAAAAAGTTCGCCGTACACCCTCCAATATGAAGAATTTTTGCAAGGCAATTTCAAAAAAAATTTATTTTTTTTGCCGAACGTAGGGGTCACCTTTTTCAACTTTTCGTTATAGCTTCGGCATTCAAAGTCGGATTTTAAAGTGTGATATATCGATTTTTTTGCCTCGAGGAGACCAGCGTTTTGCTATAAATCAAAAATCCAATTAAAAAAAATTTAAAAAGGTGACCCGTACGTTCGGCAACCAATATATAAAAAATTTCTACTGGGTTTATCGAAAACTTCCTTAGCAAAAGTTTAATGATTTTTTGCGAGCCTTAATTTGTTGACATTAGGGTTGTAGCAACTGAGATCTGGCGGGTTACTACTAGAATGGGATACTTGAGGTCAATGGCCCTTAGAGCAAAACACTCGTCTCCTTGAGAGAAAAACATCGATGTATCATTCTTTAAGATTAGATATTACGAAAAATGTAAAATGCCGACCCCTACGTTCGGCAAATAAACAAAAAAAATTTTTTTTGAAACCTCCTTGCAAAAATACTTCATATTGGAGGGTGTACGGCGCACTTTTTTTTTGCCTGTAAGGTGGTACGCTCCAATTAGGCTTGCCAGACGTAGCGTTTTCAGCCGTATGCGTACTTTTTTTTACTGATTGTACTGCTTTTTGCATAACTCCCAAAGAAGTCCGCAAATGTACTTTTTTTAACCTGTGGGCTTCTTTTTGTACTTCTTTTGTTAATAACATTAAAGCGGGGTTTACATTATCTGATTTTGTATCTGATTTTACATCTGTCAAATCAAATAAAAAATCCTACGAAACGACGCGATTGTCAAAAAAATCTCGTATATTTGTTTACACCATCAAATGCAATCATATGAAAACAGCTGCTACCATCGGATTCTCATAATTTTATGAAATATTTCAAAATCAATCTGACTGTCAAAACTTCAATCGGATTTTCAATAAGTATCAGACAAAATATGTTTACACTATAGGATTTTGACTATCTGACTGATTTTTTTTTACAGATCCTATGATTTATGGTATAATGTAAACCCCGCATAAATAATAAAAAATTTCTCAGTTAATGGCTACTAAATGTTCAACTAAGTCTCAGGTGAAATACCTCTTACTGAGCCTTAGTTGTTTCAATTAATTAAAAATAACTAATTTTTCAAATTATGTATTTAACTGGGAGCTCAGGTGCTGAAAAATTTACTTTTATTGAAATTAAACATATATGAAATTTTAGTTATAAAAATCTACCAATTAAAACCAAAAGACACCAATAACAATGAGAACTTCGCGTGTCATTTTGAACCTTTATTAACGATATTGGCATGCTTTAAACAACGTTTAGAAATTAATTTCTTCATTTTAGATCTTGCTGCAACGCCAAGATGAATAATTCTTGGACAAATTCCTTGGGAAATTTTTGGAGATGTGTTCCTGGTCCAAACATATTTTTGCTGTTAATATATATATATTACTAGCGGGCAAGCCCGCTAGATTTAGCGGCATGCCGTAGGCCTAGTTTTTGGGATGTCAGTTAAACCGAAAACGAATTTTGTTTTGTATAGGAATTAAATATTTCTATGAAAATAAAATACAATGTTTTTTATTAATCCACACATCTTTAAAATAAAAACCCCTTCGGTGAGAATGCTTATATAAAAAATAAGTAATTTCGAAAATTAATATTCAGAGGAAGCTACAAATTTTCTACATTTTAAGTAAAAAGAAAATCAAATAGACACACTTAATAATTAACAATGAATAACGATGACGATGTGAGATCTGTGGTGTAATGGTAAGCGCGTTGAACTGTTACACATGTGGTTGCGGGTTCGATCCCCAGTGACCGCAACATCAATTTGGAAAAATAATGTGTATGATTTTTTTATCCCTAATAGAGTGTCCTCCATCACTATTCCCATAGCACTTAAGCCCACCGAAGAAAAATAATATAACAGGGCTATGAATTTATAATAATACACACAAAGTGAGACTACAGCTTTAGCTTTAGCTGAAAACAAATAATTATGAAATTTGATAAAAAGAATAAATTTAGTATTAGTACCAATATTTATTAAAATTAAGACCCGTTTTCGCTCAATTTCGTAGTTTCCGAAAATCGTTACATCTTCTTAATCAAAGGCACAAAAAATTTCATTTTTGGATTTTATTTATACTTTGGTGAAAAAGCATAGGCCGGTTAGAGGGTAAAATGAGTCAGTCAGTCACTCTTATATGTATACACTATGACTCTCTTTGCGATTTGTTTATTGTCATTGCGAATCCATTCGTTCCCCGTTCTGTTTAATTTCGTTCTCTGTTCCATTGCCATTTTCTCGAGTTTCAATTCCACTTGTTCCCCGTTTCATTTTCCTGAAAGTGTGTTAAAAAAGTGTTTAAAAAAACAAAAAAAAAATGGTCGTAAACAAACTCTATATTACTTTCCTTAATAAAAATGTGTGTTTAAAAACAAAAAAAAAATTGTTTAAAAAAAGTGTGCGTAGACTAAAGAGTGTTAAAAAAAGTGGCAGTGGACAAATTTTCTTTCCCAAAAGTGTACTAAAAAAAATGTTTCCACAAAAAAAAGTGTTGCCACAAAAAAAGTGTTTCCACAAAAAAGTGTTTCCCCAAAAAAGTGTTTCCACAAAAAAGAAAGTATACACCAAAAAAAGTGTTTCCAAAAAAAAAGTGTTTCCACAAAAAAAAAACGTATTTCCACAAAAAAAAGCTGTGTTGCCACAAAAAAATAGTTTCCACAAAAAAACAGTTTCCACAAAAAAAGAGTTTCCACAAAAAAAAGTGTTTCCACCAAAAAAAAAACAAAAAGTTTTTCCAAAAAAAAGTGTTTCCACAAAAAAAAGAGTGTTTCCACCAAAAAAAACAAAAAGTTTCCACAAAAAAAAATTTTTACAAAAAAAAGTGTTTCCACAAAAAAAAAATGTTTCCACAAAACAAAAAAAGTTTACACAAAAAAAAGTGTTTCTAAAAAAACTTTTTCCACAGAAAAAAAATATTTCACAAAAAAAAAATTTCCACAAAAAAAAAATTTATACAAAAAAAGAAGTGTTTCCAAAGGGAAAAAAACCTTTTTCCACCAAAAAAATATTTCACAAAAAAAAAAGTGTTTCCACAAAAAAAAATTGATATGAGATAAATGAGATAGGATAAGCTGAGATTAGATTAGGTTAATGCTATAAGTGCTGCCTGGTTGTCAGAGTAACGCCAAGGCCTGGTTGTCAGCAACACGAAAATTTTATATGTACGGACTTCAAACTTCACATAAACCATCTACAGACCATCCTCAACGTACCCTGAAATTTTGGTTGAAATCGGTTGACAGAAATCCGTTGAAAAATAAAAATTTGTATATCGATTACACATTTTATATGGGAAAAACACACCATCACAAAAGTGTGCGTATAACGCGTATGCGTAGACATTTTTATAATTTTTTTTTTAAGAACCATCATTAAAAGTAGGCCTTTCCAACGCATGTATTGGTTTGTAAATCGGTTGAGTGGTTCTCGAGTTATAAAATGACGAACATATACCAACTTATTTTTATATAAATAAGATATATATTTGGAGAAATTGTTAAATATATTCGCCGTGTTTTTACTAGAAACAATATATATTTGCATGCAAATATATTATGTTTGCCTGTAAATATATAAATGTTTGGATGAAATGAAATGACGCTATCGACAAATATTTATAAATTTGGCAGCAAACATATTTCCACAAAAAAAAAGCTGTGTTGCCACAAAAAAATAGTTTCCACAAAAAAACAGTTTCCACAAAAAAAGAGTTTCCACAAAAAAAAGTGTTTCCACCAAAAAAAAAACAAAAAGTTTTTCCAAAAAAAAGTGTTTCCACAAAAAAAAGAGTGTTTCCACCAAAAAAAACAAAAAGTTTCCACAAAAAAAAATTTTTACAAAAAAAAGTGTTTCCACAAAAAAAAAATGTTTCCACAAAACAAAAAAAGTTTACACAAAAAAAAGTGTTTCTAAAAAAACTTTTTCCACAGAAAAAAAATATTTCACAAAAAAAAAATTTCCACAAAAAAAAAATTTATACAAAAAAAGAAGTGTTTCCAAAGGGAAAAAAACCTTTTTCCACCAAAAAAATATTTCACAAAAAAAAAAGTGTTTCCACAAAAAAAATTGATATGAGATAAATGAGATAGGATAAGCTGAGATTAGATTAGGTTAATGCTATAAGTGCTGCCTGGTTGTCAGAGTAACGCCAAGGCCTGGTTGTCAGCAACACGAAAATTTTATATGTAGGGACTTCAAACTTCACATAAACCATCTACAGACCATCCTCAACGTACCCTGAAATTTTGGTTGAAATCGGTTGACAGAAATCCGTTGAAAAATAAAAATTTGTATATCGATTACACATTTTATATGGGAAAAACACACCATCACAAAAGTGTGCGTATAACGCGTATGCGTAGACATTTTTATAATTTTTTTTTTAAGAACCATCATTAAAAGTAGGCCTTTCCAACGCATGTATTGGTTTGTAAATCGGTTGAGTGGTTCTCGAGTTATAAAATGACGAACATATACCAACTTATTTTTATATAAATAAGATATATATTTGGAGAAATTGTTAAATATATTCGCCGTGTTTTTACTAGAAACAATATATATTTGCATGCAAATATATTATGTTTGCCTGTAAATATATAAATGTTTGGATGAAATGAAATGACGCTATCGACAAATATTTATAAATTTGGCAGCAAACATATAATATGTGTGTCATAAACAAATTATTTTTCCATGCAAATACTATATATAAATAATATATTTATTTAAATAGTTAGAATATTCTTCTACCTCAAGTCCAAATTCTAATATGATATTGTCAAATTAGATTTTATTTTTTGTTTCAAAAAGGGTTGATCATATTCATGATAGACAATACAACTGTTTCGTAGGCTTCACCCTACTCTTCAGTTGTCCGCAATAAGAAAATGATAACTTTCTTACTCAAAGCGAGACATTACATAAGGTACAAAAAATCAACGGGACGAGAATTTTGTACTTTCGTATATGAACTGTCTGATTTGGTAAAACCAGCTATAAATCAACTCCTTTTTGAAAGCAACAATTACATTAAAGTACCCTTTGGGTACTATTTATATTTATGTTTGTTGTCAATACATTTTGTAAAAACAACTAACTTTAAACTTAAAACAAAATAAATATTTGAATGAGATTTTAGCCGTGGTGTGCTTATTTTCAACAATTATCTTAATTTTTGCATTAAGGCCCTGTGCGAGGTGGCTAAATAAATTCTAAACTAAATACAAATTGACAAAAGGGTTTAAAATTTCTTTAAACAATTTTTGAAAACTTTTTTAAATTTCATGGAAATTTAGATTTTATTTAGCCAGTTCGCACCCACCCTAAAAAATACAAACGGAAAAGCGGTGGCAAAGCACTTTAACAGTTGGTGAAAGTACTGGTAAAAAGTGCTTTCCAATTCCCAAAATGATAACATCATTAGACAAAAGGACCGCCTGTTCAAAAAGCGCCGGAAAAGCACTGGAGGAACAAAATTTTTGAACGTTGGCAAAACGCTAGCAAAACCAATAAATAGGTGGTCTGGAAATATATTTTCCAAAATAAAATTTAAAAAAATTCATATGTATTTTTTTGGTCCTGCCGTGATTTAAACCCAGCCCGTCAGATTGGCAGACGATTGCTCTACCCACTGAGCTAAAGAGACATATAATATTTGATGGCTAAACACATAAATGAGTGATAATAGCTGGACAACTACTGGCTATGCCAAAATGCTAGTACTGGCAAACAATTTTTTGTAACTACACCCAGAAAACAAATTCAGTTCTGATAACCGCATTTGTAGCCAATGGCATTTTTCGGTTGTAGTAGCCGAATTTTTCAGTTGTGGCAACAGAAAACCAATTCAGACAGGACTAATTTGATTATAACAATGGAATTTCAGTTATATCAAGAATAATTCGGTAGCCACAACCGAAAAATTCCTTTGATGCAACTGAACCATTCGATTGGCAACAAATGGGGTTGTTGTCAGGTATTATGCCAGCGTTGGTAGGGCAAAAAAAAGTTGGTCTTGAAAGAGCTTTCCCATAAACAAAAAAGTTGATTTTATAAATTAAAAAAAATTAAAAAAAATGTTTTTCCTTGCAACCGGATTTGAACTCGGAACCTTCTGACTACAAACCTTTTTTAACGAAGCATCAGCATTTTTATAAAATCATTGGTCTAACAGTGAATTGATTTTTGTACCTTTGGTAGCATTGGCTAGGTAGCACTGGATAACCACTGGTTGCAAACCTTGGCATATCACTCTAAGCCAATTCTTTGCCAGTGCTTTTTTAATAAACCACCAAAATTTTTGTGAAACAAATACTGGCAAAACGCTTTTTGCAAACGCTGGCAAAGCGTCCCAAATGAGTGTTCTGCCAGTCATTTATTTTTAATACCGTGGTTACCCAGTGGTATGCCAGTGCTTGATTTTTTGTACCACTGGCGATTTCTGACTGGGAATGAACGCATAGTAGTTAATACAATTTACCATGAAAATGGTAAAATTTTATTTTTAATATTTTCGCGAATTTTTACTTTAAAAAGGTATATTGACAACACAACTTTTTCCAATAGTATTTTTAACTTTATCGTAAAAAAATAATATCAATACCCTCATTCAATCAATTATTTTTAAGTTTTTTTTTTTATTCCAAAAAAAAATGCTACTCATACCACTTTCAAAATAAAATTTTTCGTGAAATCGTTTAATATGAAAAAACAAAAAAAAATATTTTGTAATTTTGGGCAAAAGTTATATAAAGATCTTTCTGGAAAACCTCAAAATATAAGAACTGTAAAAATTTAGAAACTGCAAAAAATTTTGTGAAAAATCAATCGCCTTTAACCTAAATTACTTCATTAATATTTAACGATTATAACAATAAAATGAACATTGCATAATTATTAAGAAAACCATAAAAAGAGTTATTTATAATATAATAATAATTTCATTTATTTCATAAAATATTATTACTTTGTACATTTAAATTTAATAAAAAAAAAGAGTTTCCTTTTCTACTAAGAAATACATTTTATAAATAATATTTTCATATGTATATACATTTCAACACGAATATTGACAATAAAATTAAATAAATATTCCAACAATATTTTATTACTTTCTCATAACAAGTATCCCAAAAAATACGCGCGTTCAATCAATTATTTTTAAGTTTTTTTCTATTTCAAAAAAAGGTGACTCATACCACTATCAAAATAAACAGTATTCTTAAATCGTTTATTATGAAAAATGAAAATAAAAAATAAAAATTATTTGGTGATGTTGTTTAATAATTATGCGAAAAATATTTCATGTGGAGCTCAAAATAGTTTTTTTCCATAGTGAAAATTTTTTTGAAAAGTTCAATTTTTCGCACTGAAAAATATGAGGTTGGGGATAAAAATAGTTATGCATATTTAAAATTTTTTTTTTTTAGTTCCGAGTACCTCCGGGTTGATTCTAAACTTTTATTACATTACCCATTCATCACTATTTTTGTTCTTATTTATATTTGAATAACAACAAAATCTGACTGTATGTTCCCAACTGAATTTCTTCGATACCTATAATAATTACCTTTCCAACGAGCTGCAATAGTCTGCAGATAAACTACGGATAAACTTGCCTGGTATACCCTAAAACCAAAGTTCCAAAAAATAGGTGAATTTTTTAATTTTTTTTTTATTGTTGATAATATTATACTAATGAAGATTTTTTGTTGGATGAAAAGTTTTTTCTGTAGTTCTCCACAACTTGAAGCAAATACTGCTTATCCTCTTCGTCGTATGTCAATGCCCGATTGAAATCTGTAATTAGTTTTTTGCTCTTTCTGCCGGGTCATTTACAACGGTTAAGTGTTGGCATATTCGTTTTGCGGTGCAGTATTCTTCTTTATCCTTCCAAATTGATGGATCCAATTCAAAAATTGTCACATCGATTTGTAAATGATGGAAAAAACGCTTGGTGCGAGGAGTGACGAAAGAACTTACATCCTTATTTTCAAACGATTTCACTTGTTCCAGCGTTAAGTTTAATCTTTTCAGAATAACTTTGTCATTTTCGTCATCATGATTGCCAAGAGCTTCAACAATTTTCCGCTTCACTTCAATAGATATCATTTCATCGAAAAATCCAAGAGCAACCGCCTCTTTGGATAAATACCATAAATGGCTTTTGATTTTTGACAATAAGGCATTTGAAACATTTAAATCGAAATATGAAATAGCGTCTTTAATGAATTGTAAATCTTGGCGCGGTGCAGATACAGCGTTAACGCATCCGAACCAATACGAAACATAAATAGGCGTCAAGAAAATGCAAATGTTTCGAATGCCTTTCAGTTCGGAGGATGTCATGGGTTATTCCATGAAAATTTGCCAAAGGAACCATACCTCTATCCTTAAAATCGAGTCCCCTACTTTTTGTTGGTAGATTTTTTCCCAAATTGACGTTCGTATGAAATATTACCTACACGTTCACATCCATAACTCAAAAACTATCGATCGGGTTTAATCGCCAGTAGGCGCGTTGGAAAGGTGAGCTCATTTTGATCAATTTACAAAAAAAAATCTCCAACATTGGTCCAACGGTTCAAAAGTTACGGGCATTTTTGTCCAAATTTTGGAGCATTTTTCCATAAGGGACATAAGAAATAACTTTTTCCTATAACACTGTTTCTATAATGATGTAACCAGCACCATCTAGACACTTCTGGCAACACTACTTAATTGTGTTTACTTTAATAAATTTTGTGTTTAAATAAAGTTAAAGTAAATCAATTTCAAGGACTTATTAAATCAAGGACTTATTATTTTAACAATATTTTAACAGCGATTATAAAAGGATAATCGTAACAATATTTAATTCTTTTAGTGACGGTTTAAAAAATGGATTCAGAGCCTGGTTCATCGCAAAATCCAACAGATACCCAACGCAGTAGTTTGCAACATTTGGTCTCTCATGATGTTTTTTCTTTTGGCGTGGCCTGTGAATTACCTGATATTAATCTGTCAACTAAACGTGATATATTGAAGTTCTATTTTTTCTTGGCCGAACGTTCAAAAGCCCAAAGCAAAATGTTTTCGTATAAAAGATTTACTCCCCAAGTAGCAGACAGATTGTTAGAAATTTGGAATCAACTTAATATTGAACTTATACTCAAAGGTAGCATCATTAGAAAATTGAATAATATGCTTGACGCATATAGTAATGCAGATAAACAACGAGTAAAACGCGCAACAGAATTCAAAAAATTCGTAGAATCAACAAACCAATTATTCAACATTGGAAAATGTAAATGCAACTTGAAAGAAAACGACTGCTCATGTGGATCTATCCCAGAAAACTTAAAAGATTTCATGCGCTATCAATATAATGACAGAATACAAACGATACCGGAACACGATAATGGAAGTGAAGAGACGATACCAACGGCTATACCAACAATCTCAGTGAGCAACGATCCTACATACGAACCACATTATGACGAAATGGAAGTTGATGTGAGAGGAGGTTCAGAATTAGTTCTACCACCACAAACATACACTCCCAGATACAATACTAAAAACTATGCAGTGATGTGTGACAGATTTGGTGTGCATGATAGGATGGGATCAGCATTGGCAACAGCTCTGATGGAAGACCTGGGCGTAAAAGATGGTCATGACAATCTTGTCATCATGGATAAAAGTAAACTTCGTAGAGAAAGAGAAAAATGGAGACAAGACGCACTTCGTAAGCGGTATGATGGCTCGAATTTGATATCATTTTCATTCGACGGCAGGAAAAATGATGCTCTAACTGTAGAAAAAATTGATGAGAAATTGCATCCAAGGATGGTTAAAGAACCTCATCTAGTTGTTTTGAGGGAACCAAAATCTCAATTGATAGGCTACACAAAACTAGAAAGTGAAACTGCGGCAAGCAAAGTCAACAAATTTATCGAATTCTTCCAAGAAAAACAATTGTCTCTAGATTCATTAATTGCCATATGCGCTGATGGTGAACCAACAAATACTGGCGTACACGGTGGAATTTTGCGACTATTCGAAAAACAGTTAAAGAGACCACTGCACTGGTTTGTGTGTCTTCTGCACTTTAACGAGCTGCCGTTTAGACATTTGTTTGACACTTTAGACAAATCAACCACCACTGGACCACGATCAACTACCGGAAAGTTGAGCTCAAAAATTGCTGATTGTGAAAATCTTCCGGTATGTAATTTTTATAGCTGATTCTTTACCATTTTTTATTCTATTTTTTAGCTTTTATGTTTTCTTTTCAGGTGGTAACCGATTTTGAGGAAATCGCTTTGGAAAATATGCCTCCTGGTGATTTAAATCCAGAAGAATTATCTACTGATTCGAGGTACTTGATGTTAATGGCCAATGCAATTTCTAATGGTGTGGTTCCTGCGGATTTGTCTCACATAAAACCAGGGCCAATTGCACATTCTCGTTGGCTCACCAAAGCCAATAGATTATTACGGTTGTATGTGACAACTAATAATCCAACTGAAAATTTAAAAATTCTGGCTAACTATATAATAAAAGTATACACGCCAATGTATTTCAATGTTAAGTATTATAGCTCTGCCGCATACGGTAGTACATTACTTTTTAAATTTATTACTTGGACACGATTTTTACCACCGAATTTACTTGGAGTTGTAAATACAGTAATTCAAGATAATCCATATTTTGCACACTCAGAAAATATCTTGCTATCTATGTTATTTGATGATAGAATGGAAAAACGAAACATTGCTATAAAGAAGATTTTACATTACCGAAGAGATATTGTCGACCCAACGGAACTTAGAGTTTATAAAAAATCTCTTATAAACTTTAATTGTACGGAATATACAAATATGATTGATTTAAATGACGATACCATTTTATTCGAACCACCGTTTACGCAAAGTTATTCGTATGAACATTTGGAGAGATATTTAAATTACGAAGTGCCACCGTTCGATGATCCACAAATTCCTTTACACATTCAAGGAACGGAAAGACATGTCCAATTGCTGGCTGCCACTGCTAAACGAGTTGCAGGAAAGAATGTAGAAGGCGCTATGGCGACGACATTAGAGAGCCGTACGAAAACACCCAGACTTGAAAGCAAACAAGACTTTCAGAAAAAATAATGGTTTTTTTCACATTTTGTCTTTTACTACACTCAAACTGAATATTTTTTTTTGATAATAGGTTGATAGATACTTTATTATCTCTTAATTTGAATTTTTGTACAAAAAAAAAATAAAAAGGGAAAAAAAAACAAAAATTTGGTTTTATGTGTTATTTTGTTTTAGCAATATCGCATGAATTAATCAACCGAATTCGATAAATTTGGGCTTAAACTCTTCGTTTTGAATTGTAAATTGAATAAAATAATGGATTGAGCCAAAAAAATGGCCATGAAAGTAATATTCTTGGACAAAATCATAAAAAAAATGGAAAAATGCTCCAAAATTTGGACAAAAATGCCCGTAACTTTTGAACCGTTGGACCAATGTTGGAGATTTTTTTTTGTAAATTGATCAAAATGAGCTCACCTTTCCAACGCGCCTACTGGCGATTTAATCCGATAGTTTTTGAGTTATGGATGTGAACGTGTAGGTAATATTTCATACGAACGTCAATTTGGGAAAAAATCTACCAACAAAAAGTAGGGGACTCGATTTTAACGATAGAGGTATGGTTCCTTCGGCAAATTTTCATGGAATAACCCATAGAATACGAAAATCATAGGGAAATTGGTGAATTTTTTCACTCCCTACAAATCGACCCGCTCTAAGCAGTATATAGCTTTGGACATAAACCTTGCAGGAATTGTTGCGCAAGGCAAACGCAACTGCGTAAAATTTGCTACTTCCTTACCAAGAAAAATGAGCGAAAGTTGCAACAACTCCTTATAATCGGCTCGCACATAATGAGATATCAACGCCTCAAGGCAAAAGTTCTTGTGCGTCTCTATTTCGGCTGCTAAGTTTTTTTGCACTGCTTCATACAATACTCCACTCTTGAAAGTATTGATATTCATATTTTTCTAGTTTTTTCAAAAACAATTAAAGAGAGTGACTTTTGGTGCTTGTGTTTTTACGAAATTTAACTCAAACACAGCTTTAATAAGCAATTGGCCAATATGATGGCGACACGGTAGAAAAAGTAAATCGCGACCCAATTTACTTTCAAGCAAATATGCTGAGCCTTTTTCAATACCAGTGTTTGTAGATGTTGTGTCAAAAGCCACTACTTGCACTAAATTATCAATCTTCCATTTGCGTAGGAATTTTTTAATGCCTTCAGCAATGTTTTCACCACAAGATTCTTCAAGTTTCGCAATGCCAAGGAGTTTTTCTTCGTTCTCTGCGGTTATAACGAGAGCGAATCGATCAACTTTGTCCTTGCTTTTCATATCTGGAAGCATTTTACCGTCCCAATGCAAGACAAATACTTCAGGAATCTATGTTGAAAGTAAATATTATTTTAATTACCTTCAAGATATTTATATTTAATTATTAATTATGTACCTTGAATTCATCTATGATCTGTTTCGCTTGTCTGCGGCGATATTCCTTTCGCATTGTTTGAAACGATGTTCGGTTAAAGACGAAATCTTCCACTTTTATGTCGTTCAAGTCAGGTTTCATTTCCTGCAACTTCCGCAAGACGGTTGTAATTGTAGCAGATGTTAAATGCATTGAATCGCGATCACTGATGCGGCATTTATCCATGCTTGCTAACATTCGATCATCAACGAAATGGATTTTTCCGCGAGATCCCTGGATTCCTTGATGTTGGTCCTTCAGAAAATCAACTTCTGGAGCTGAATTGTCCATTTCTACGCCTTCGTATACAATACTTTCTGGGGTATCTGTATCAGACGCAACCTCATCTTTGAACAACAAGCAATAATTAAAAATAACAATAAAAAAAGGCATTATATTGACCAATACCTTGAACTTCTTGTGACTCTTCTTGATATTTTCGCTTGCGCTTTTCTGCTTCTTCCAGTAGCTTCGCTTTGCGTTCTTGTTTTCGTGACAGCTTTAAATCCTGGGCTGACATACAACCTGGCCGACCCTTTTCTCTTTGCAACAGAAGGAAATCTTTGTCCTCTTCCTCGCAGCTGTGATATTAAATATATAATTTTCGATCTTTTCACAGAATTCTTTCTCATCGTTTTTATATTTTTCATATTTGCCAAATCTGTTCTTGGACAAATTTTTCCATTCGGCATAAAGTAAGTTAAATTTTTCCACGCAGTTGATTTCGGTCATTGTTGGAATATTTGCTTTTTGCCAAAATTCAAGAGTAGAATGTATTGTATTTTTTATGCTTGCCTTCGCAGGGAGTTTTTGCATTCGGGTTTTATAAAAAAATAATTCATATTAGGCAACTTTGCGCCTTTCAGGTCACTTTCGCATTTTCCCACCAAAAATATATCATTATCGGATCGTAGTTTCTTAGATGAGCTTGCCATTGTAACTGTTTATAGTTTTATTTTATTTAATTTGTCTTTACTTATTATTCACTGCCCACTTGTTTCTCGTATCACTTTTACTTTAAAACTGCAAAATTTTCACTAATTTAGTATACATCAAATCAGAGTGGATCAAACACTTCCCTGGGGTACGAAGAACAATCGGCAACAATCGGCTTTTTACACATACACAAGCCGAACGCAAATAAAACACACAACAGAGAGCGTAAACAATCAAAAAAATCGATTAGTTGCTGAAAAGCAGTCAACAAGAAAGGATGATTTCGGTTTGTTTGATGAAATTACCAATACCTTCTTATTTTTAGTAAAACCACCAACACATTTTCATTTTAAGAGTTTCTCTCTTGGGCACCATTGCATCAAATATTAAACTTCTTAATAATTAACAACAACGCATTTAATCCGGAGATCGTATTGACACCGTATTTACGCAGTAAAGCAACAGAAGTATCAAGTAATGTTGAACAGTTTAATGTCTTTTTTATTCACAAAATTTCATTTCAAAAAACATCAATACGCCGTTAGATCACTTTGTCTTGTTGTCGCTAATAGCACAAAATTTTTAGGAAGGGTGATGAATGGGTAATATAATCAAACTTTGGGCTCAACAAGGAGGTACTCGGAACTAAAAAAACAAAAAAAAATTTAAATATGCATAACTAGCGGGCGAAGCCCCCTACGTTGCTAGCGTGCCTTAAAGTTTAGAATTAAATTTCTTTTAGATAAAATAAAACACAATATTTGTTGTTAAGGTAAAATAATTGTTAAGGTAAATTTATTGTAATGTTTAAGTGCAAACACTATTTTTGGCTCTTAATTTTTATATAAATAAATCATTTAGTATACCAACACGTGAGCATGTAACAACTAATTGTCTGTTGTTCAACCATCGGCGTAGATAGTTTGTATTCCCACAATTTTTATACCCTACACCACTATGTGGTAAGGGTATTATAAGGTTGTGCTGATATTTGTAACACCAAAAAATATTGGTCCTAGACCCACCTTATAGTATACCGATCGGCACAGAATTTTTTTTTTATTTCGATTTAACGATGTCCATCTGTCCGTCCGTCTGTCTGTACATGCATTCTTGTGCGCACTCTACAGGTCGCAAATATTAAAATATTTTGATGAAACTTGGTACACCGACCTATATCGGCCCAAGGACGACGCCTATTGATTTTGGTTAAAATCGGTCCATGTTTAGACCTAGTGCCCATATAAGGGTCCTACAAAATTATACTGTTTATACGCTGCAGGTCGCAAATATTAAGATATTTTGATGAAATTGGAAACACAGACCTATATTGGCCCAGTTACGCCGCCTATTGATTTTGTTGAACATCGGTCCATGTTTAGACCTAGTGCCCATATAAGGGTCCTACCAAAATTATACTGTTTATACGCTGCAGGTCGCAAATATTAAGATATTTTGATGAAATTTGGTACACAGACCTATATTAGCCCAATAACACAGCCTATTGATTTTGGTGAACATCGGGCTATGTTTAGACCTAGTGCCCATATAAGGGTCCTACCAAAATTATACTATTTATACGCTGCAGGTCGCAAATATTAAGATATTTTGATGAAATTTAGAACAAAGACCTATATTGGCCCAATAACGTAGCCTATTGATTTTGGTGAAAATCGGTCCATGTTTAGACCTCGTGCCCATATAAAGATCCCCCCAAAATTGGCTTGGTTAGAAACTGCAGGTCGCAAATATTAAGATATTTTAATGAAATTTGGTGCGCTGACTCACATTATAGAACATTTTGACACAAGCCCCATTTTAACCCATTCGAATTTCGGTTCCAATCATTAGTTGGCTTTTAACCAGACTGGTGTAGGGTATTGTATAGTCGGCATGCCCGACTTTAACCTTTTTACTCGTTTTAAATTCGCTTTTTTATTTAAAGAACAGTTTCTATAATAAAAGCATTCACCCAGCCACCACAAATAAATAATTCTGCACAACAATGGGTTTAAAATAAATAAATATTTGATCACTTTTTCTCATGAAAGTGGATTGTTAGTAATGAATCCATTATAAATTGCAATATACGTGTGTATGTCAAGATAATTTGGTAAAGTGCGAACTTAGGTAAATAGACCCGTAAGTAGTTTTTTCATTTGTGTTTGAATGAAAATAAATAACGTAAAGCAGGGTTGGAAAGCATTTTATAATATTAAGTTAGCGGGCAAAGCCCTCTACGTTGTTGCGTGCCTTAAAGTTTTTTTTAATTCCAGTTTATGTAAAGGTAGACCTGGCAATTCAAGTAAATTCACAAATTCAGTTGGAAAAGGTACTGTGTCGGTTTCTTCCACCGGTGCTACGTTACCTGTAGTTTAAATATCAGAATATATAAGCTCCATTCCTTTTCTAAGGTTTTTTCTCTTTTAGAAAATTTGTTTAGCTTTTTGAAGAGTATGTTTCAATGCTACATAAGTTTCATATTCCCTGGATAATGTTTGAACAGGTAACACTATGCGACAGTCAAAATCGGGATGGGATGAAACCAACGGGAAATGTTATATCGGTCAAAAACATGTTATACGTGTCCCGGCGTTTCGCTGGGTCACCCCTAAGAATCGAGATATATCTTTTATTTGACATAACTCGAGAACCATTAGTCCGATTTTGCTCAAACAATTTTAAAAAATTAAAAACTACAATTCCTTTAATCTGTTCATATAACGTTTTTCTATATACTCAACAGTTTTGCCGTTAAAAATAAATGTTTGTTACCGCTACCATAAAAATCAATAACCTTTTGTTTATTACTTTGTTTTAATATTTTAGGCAAAAAATATTTTTTTCTTCATACATTTATTTTTACCGGCAAAACTGTTGAGTATATAGAAAAACGTTATATGAACAGATTAAAGGAATTGTAATTTTTAATTTTTTTAAAAATTGTTTGAGCAAAATCGGACTAGTGGTTCTCGAGTTATGTCAAAAAAAAGACTACCAAAGGTCAAATCGATATATCTCGATTCCTAGGGGTGACCCAGCGAAACGCCGGGACACGTATAACTTCTTTTTTACCGATATAACTTTCCCCGGTAGTTTGAACCCTTCCCGATCACTGACCCCTACCATTTGTCTCACAGTGTAATTAAAATTCTTCACTCCTTTTTGTTCCTCCCAGTAAAAATCCCAAATATATATAATCTTGCCTCAATCACATGCGAAATTTCAAGTACCAAACTCCGGCAGTTTGAGTCATTCAAATTCCATTCCATTCTGTTTAACAATTTTAGTGTTCCAATGCAACTCCTTCCAAGATTCCATTTGGTTCACCATTCCATTGCATTTCGTTCCCATTATCTGTTATTCCAAATCCATTCGTTCGCCATTTCATTCCATTCCGTTCCTACTGTCTTGTGTATCGATATTGATATCAGTCGCTTCTATTTCCATTTCATTTCTTTGCACTTGCTCCGTTCCATTCCTCTTTTAACTGCAGTGTTTCAATTCCACTCGTTCCCCATTCTATGCCATCTCGCTCCTCATTCCATTTCATTCTATAGTCCATTGCATTTCGTTCCCTCTTCCAATCCATTTCCATTGTCTATAATTTCAATTCCACTCCTTCAGCGTTTATATCCATTTCGTTCCATTTGTGTAGTGTTTCAATTCCACTCGTTTCCTATTTAGTTTCTTAATTTTAGTGTTTCATATACACTTGTTCTTTAAGTTTTAGATTTCCAGCTAAAGACGCAGACGTTAAGGAGGGGGGGGGGGTCAATTTTCCCCTTTTGAACCAACATTTTTACCACGTTCCTGTCCAAAATCCTAAAAATATCTTGTCGATAAATTAGCCCATACTCCAAGGAAAACATATTATAGATTACAGGTTTCTAGCCGAAGGGTTCGGTTAGGCCATCAAGGAGAAGAATTATTCCGTTTTTACCCCTCCCGGTAGGAATTTCCAAAAATTCCGTCTTAGAGGACGTCTGCGTTGGAGGAGGAACCTACGACATACATAATGTTAGGTCTGTATATCCAGCAGTTTGGCCAGGACGTCAAGGGGGAAGTTTTTTCCCTTTTTACCCCTCCCGGTATGAATTTCCAAAAATACTGTCTTAGGGGACGTCAACGTTGGAGAAGGAACCCAAATACCGAATTTAAGCTCCCTAGTTCCAGCAGTTTGGCCAGGCCGTTAAGGGGGAGACTTTTCCTGTTTTTGACCCTACCTGTGCAAATTTACAAAAATCTCATCTTAGCGGATGTCTACAATAGAGGAGGAACTTTAATACCAAATTTCAACTTCCTACCTCCAGCGGTTTGGGCAGGCCTTTAAGCGGAACTTTTCGCTTCATTAATCCCCATTTTTGCAATGTCCCTGTCCAAAATTCAAAAAAGCACCTTCCCGATAAGTGAGCCCATGGAACATATGTTTTACATTTCAGGTTTCTGGCCAACTTAGTATTGTGCCCCTCTCGGTAGGAATTTCCGAAAATCCATCGACAGGAAATTTCAGCTTCCTAGTTCCAGCAGTTTGGACAGTTCGTTAAGGGGCCACTTTCCCTTTTTGAGCCCCCATTTTATAACGACCCTGTCCAAAATTCAAAAAAGGATCTTTCTAATAAGTTAGCCCTTACTCCAGGGACCCACATTTTAAATTTCAGGTTTCTAGCCGAAGGGGTTTTTACAGGCCACCAAGGAGAGGCTTTTCTTCTTTTTGCCCCTCGCTTTAGGAATTTACAAAAATTCCATCTTCGCCGCTATCTGCGATGGATGAGGAACATTTTACCCTTTCAACCACCATTTTTACTATGTTCCTGTTCCAAAATAGAAAAATTACGTTACCGGGGAGTTAGTCCTACTCCAAGGAATACATATTTACAAATTTAGGTTGGCCAAAAGGGCAGGCCGTCAAGGAGGAGACTTTTCCCCTTATTTCCCCTCCCGATAGGAATTTAAAAATTCCGTCTAAGCGGACGCCTACAAAGAAGGAAGAACTCACATTCCGAATTTGCTTTTGGGATATCCTATAGGGAATTAGTCGATGTCTACTACAGTGGAGGAACCTTTATACCAAATTTCAACTTCTTACCTCCAGGGGTTTGGGCAGGCAGTTTTCCAATTTTTGAGACTGTTTATTGGGAGACTTTTCCCCTTTTTGCCCGTTCCGGTAGGAATTTCCAAAAATCCCGTCTTAGCGCACGTCTATGCCGAATATCAAGAAACCTTGTTTTAGTGGAGATATCCGTGGGGAGAGGAAAAAAAGTAGTTTTTTTGAAATTATATATTATTTTAAATGGTACTTTTTGGAAAAACGAAATTTTTTGGAAAAAGAGACTTTGTTTTTACAAAGTACTTTATTTGTACTTTTTTTAGAAAAGGTATTTTTTTTTAAAAAGGTATTTTTTTGGAAAAATATATTTTTTTTTGGAAAAATGTATGTTTTTTGGAAAAAGGTACTTTTTTTTGGAAAGGTACTTCTTTTGGAAAAGGAAAATTTTTTTAGAAAAAGGTACTTTTTTTTGGAAAAGGTACTTTTTTTTGGAAAAGGTACTTTTTTGAAAAAGGTATTTTTTTGGAAAAATGTATATTTTTTGGGAAAAGGAAAATTTTTTAGAAAAAGGTACTTTTTTGGGAAAAGGTACTTTTTTTTGGAAAAGGTACTTTTTTTGAAAAAGGTATTTTTTTGGAAAAATGTATGTTTTTTGGGAAAAGGTACTTTTTTTGGAAAAGGTACTTTTTTTTGGAAAAGGGACATTTTTTTAGAAAAAGGTACATTTTTTGGAAAAAGGTACTTTTTTTAAAAAAGGTAATTTTTTGTGAAAAAGGTAATTTTTTTGGAAAAAGGTACTTTTTTGGAAAAAGGTACTTTTTTTGGGAAAAGGTACTTTTTTTGGGAAAAGGTACTTTTTTTGGGAAAAGGTACTTTTTTGGAAAAAGGTACTTTTTTTGTCCCCTTTTTGCCCCTCCCGATAAGAATTTCCAAAAATGCCGTCTCAACGGACGTCTACACCGGTCAAGGAACCTACATACCAAATTTCAACTTCATAGCTCCAGCAGTTTGAGCAGGGCAGACTTTTTCCCCTTTTTGCCCGTCCCTGTAAAAATTTCCAAAACTCCCGTCTTGGTGGATGTCTACGATAGTGGAGGAACCTTTATACCAAATTTCAACTTCCTACCTCCAGTGGTTTGGGCAGGCCGTCAAGGGGGGCCTTTTTCCCCTTTTTAACCCCCATTTTTACAACGTCCCTTTCCAAAATTCCAGAAAGTACTTTCCAGAAAAGTTAGCCCATACTCCAAAATTCCAGAAAGTACTTTCCAGAAAAGTTAGCCCATTCTCCAAGGAACACATATCTTAAATTTCAGCTTTCCAGCCAAAGGGGTTTTGGAAGGCCGCCAAGGGGGAGACTTTTCCCCTTTTTGCCCGTTCCGGTAGGAATTTCCAAAAATCCCGTCTTAGCGGACGTCTACGCCGAAAGAGAAACCTACACACCAAATTTCAACTTTCTAGCTTCAGCGGTTTGGGCTGGGCGATGTTGAGTCAGTCAGTCAGTCAGTCACGTTATTCTTTTATATATAGAGATAATGTACAATCGACCTCAATAAATGCAAGCCTAAGCAATTAATAGGAAAATATTTCAACAAAAAAAATGTATTCATCTATAGCGGCCTATACGTTAAAATCGCGATTGTTTAAAAATTTTGTATGGCAGCATAGCTTTCCAAGATGTCCCCAAAGTCCAACTTTTAGTATAATATGGGGTCACCTCTATAAACTGTTGTTGCAAAATTTCCAGCAAAAAAGTTTCCATTTGCAAAAGTTATGGCAATAAATACATTTTTTGCTAAGGTTAGTATCGTACTAAAGACACTTTAGTATCTTAAAATGCCTTTAGTACGATACTAAAGTCGCTGAAATAGCAAAAAACTATAAAAACCTATATAAAACGCTAAGTAGTGGTTTAAGTATCCAGATTAGCACATCGTATTTATATCGTAAATTTGGACACAGGTCCTGTGCTTGCATTTTAACACAGAAAAATTAATGTTAATTGAATTTAAAAAATTTTTTATATAAAAAAATGAATGGACAACCGCCAAACTTTAAAGACATTTAGCGAAAAATCTGTACCATTGATCGAAAAATAAAGTACGCCATTGTAATCAGCAGTCCGAAATATATAGAACTTATGGTCAGATCATGCAGTGTAGTCGGAATTTGAGTTATATAGTTTAAATACCTGACAAAATGGGAAAAAATTTAAATAACAGGTAAATGGTAAAAATCTATTGATATGAGCAGGTATGCTTCACCTTTTAAAAGGGGTTAGGGTCTGGGTTTTTTATGCTTCAAAAACAGGTTATAAAAGATCAAAAATTGTATTTTACATAATTGCAAGAAAGAGTATTTATAATAATGTTTCCACAATTATTATTCATTACAGTTTTAACAATGGCTAACAATAAGTACTGTTATAGAGATCTCGCTGATATTTATTTTCAACAAAAAGAAGTAGACGATATAATTTTGCATATACTGAGGAACCATCTCTTTAAGAATTGTAACCTGCAAGAAATTGAAATACACAAAAAAAAATTACAACTTTTGTATCAAATTTGAAAAAACAGTACTTTGAATGCTCTCATAGCAATGCAAAGATGTACAAACGTCACCAAGACTGGTTATTAAAGGAACTTATTTTTGAGAGTTCATCTACAACTGCCAACGAAAGTGGAAAAAAGGGTCGACCAGCAAAACCAATTGACGGATGTAGTAAAAGATCTCAAAGGTGCAAGCTGGAGAATATCAATGAAGAAATTTCTCAAAGAATTATTAAGGATTCATTTCTGCACCAAATTCAACCAACACAAAATAAGACAAATAAAATTGAAATAATTGAAAAAATAGTAGAAGCGAGCCCAAGGCGCACAAAGAGGATTTTTAAAAGCATTCCTACACCAATTGAAGATAAAAAATTTACTCCAGAAGAAGCTTTCGCCCTATTTTTGGATTTGAAGTTGACCAAAAACCAATATAAGAAATTGCGGAAGCGAACCAATGAAGAGAATTGTGGGATTTTTCTAGAGTATCGAGATTTAGTTTCTGTCATAAAAGAATGCTTACCTTCAGAATCTGCTATTAGTGTCACTTCAAGTTCAGCAGAAATAAAATTGCAAGATATCCTTGAACATACTGCAGAGCGATTGCTAAATACGCTTGATACTGATCATTTAAAAAAATTGGAAATGGCAGCATTACTTTAAATCCTAAATGGGGATGTAATGGATCCTCTGGTCAGAAACAATACAAGTAATTTAATGCCGAGAATTCATCAGATGCTAATTTGTTTATGGTATCTTTCGATCCATTGCGCTTAACAAACATTTATAGCGGCTTAGAGCCGTCAACTAGTAGAGCAACAGAAATTGATGTATGGAAAAATGAAATTCCTTTTTCAACAAAGTATTGCAGAAAAATAAAATTTGCATTCAAAAAGGGTTTCCTTTTTGAATGCAAATTTGTCATAACTGAAGAAGTTCAAAAAATAAAAGATCAAATTAAAGAACTTCAACCAGTAATATTTAAAATTGATGACTTTAAAATGTGTCTCACAATGATTGAGTGAAAAGTTGCACAAGCTTTAACCGAAACAATGTCAAGCTGCATTATATGCCAAAAGACATTTAGTCAATTAAGCCAACCACCACCACAAGACGATAGTTTTAAGGAAGCCTACGAATTTGGAATGTCCCCTCTTCATGCTAGAATACGTTTTTAAACAAACAAAGAAAGTCGACGGTCGAAAATTTTTGTATGCTCTAAAAAATCTGCATTTTTAATAATTAAATCGTTTAAATAAATAATTCATATTGAACATTATTAAAAACTAAAATTTGTGAAGAAAATCGCTAAAGTTTATGTACGTTGTTTGATTTTATTGATTGTAGAAATTCGAAAATTTTAACTATTCATAAATAAATAACTAAATAAAAAGAGTATTAATAACAAAGAGGAAAAAAAACAAGGAAAAAATCAAAACATAACAAAATTCTAAACCTTTTAAACTGCATATAGATATGCCTCCTAAAAGAAAGAGAGGCAACACAAAGAATCAGAATTCATCAAAAACACAAAATGATTCTGATTTCCCTTTGCACCTCTACAATGACATCAACGAACGTATAGATGGAGAAGTAAATATGTTTAAAAAACTTCTCTTAGAATTTGAGGAACGTCTAGAGGTACGCTATAATAAACACGTAGAAGAGTGTAAATCAACATTCCTAGATTTTGAAAACCGACTCTTTCATGAACTCGATAAGAGAATGTGCGATATGCGAAGAGATATAAACAATGTATCAGAGCGTGTAACAAATCTGGAAACAGTGGCGGACGAAATTGTTGCACTTAAAAATGAAATTAAAGGCTTAAAAATTCAATCGGTAAAGAACGCTAATTCAATGGTCGCGTGTGATCTGCGTCTTAATGGTATCCCTTACAAATCAGAAGAAAATTTAAATGAAATGTTCGAAAAAATTTGTGTAACCATTAATATATCTCCACCACCTTTAAAAATTATATACCGTTTGCAAAACCGAAACAATAAAGCTAAAGATGATGATCCTGATGCTGTAATTATTGCAAAACTAATTTCACCGTATGATAAAAATTTCTTTTTAAAATCGTTGGGTATTTTGATTCCGATAAACCCTTTAATATCAAAGAGAATTTAACCAATTCAAATTACAAAATCCTCCTAGAAGCCATCAGTTTAAAAAAGAGAAATATCCTGCAGTTAGCATATTCTTTTCGGGGGCTTGTTTATATCAAGCGTACTAAGGATGATAATCCAACGTGCATTGAACATATAGATGCACTACAGTTTTTTCGTGCTAATAATGTTACGTATCGTGGTAATCACAACACTTCATTTACTTCAAATGCTGTTTAGCTTAATATTATTGATTTGGTACTTCTATAGTGACTTAGTTTTTATTTTATATTTTATTTTATCTTCTAAAAAATCCTTTTCAAATATAATAACAATTTGTGTGTGCGTTGCTGTTAGGGCTGGTTTTATTTTAATATTCAAATTATATGTACAATGTCAGTAGGACAAGTGGTAGTTCCAGTGATGTAACAATAAGCATGGTAAAAATATTGGCTAGGCAGAGGCACGGTTTCTCTATTTGCCATATAAATGCACAGAGCCTGAATAACAAAATAGATGAGTTTAGACTGATTTTTGAAAACTCGGATGTAGATATAGTTTGTGTTTCTGAGACGTGGTTTAATGGTTCCACTCCTGATTCTCTTATTTGTCTTGGTGGCTACAAGATATTTAGAAATGACAGAGATGGTCATGCCGGTGGTGTTGCTATTTTTGTCAAAACTCACATAGTGTGTAAACTTTGCTGTAAGTCAATTGTAATGAATGTGATAAATCCTCAGTACATGACTAATGCTCCTGTAAGGTCGAGAGCAGTGGAACACATATTTGTTGAAGTCACTTCATATAATAGGAAAATGTTGGTTGGCTGCGTTTATAGACCTAATCGTAGGGTAAACCTGTCTGAGTTTATTCTAAAGTTAGAAACATTGACACTGGCGTACAATGATATTGTGATAGCAGGAGACTTCAACTCGAACATCTTACTAGACACGGTCCTGACCGATAGCATGTCTTCTATGGGTCTTGAACCAACAAATCGTACTCATCCAACGAATTTCTCTACAAGTAGCAACACTTTGTTGGATCTGTTTTTCGTTAGTAATACCTGAAATGTGCTTCTTTATGATCAAATTTCGGCACCATGCTTTTCAGCGCATGACTTAATCTTTTTATCATATAATTTTAATGTCCAACCGAAGGAAAAATCTTACTCCTTTCGCGATTTTAATAATGTTAACTACAACTTATTGTATGAAAATATGACTCATATTGATTGGAATAACATATATTACTTATTGTCGGTTGATGACAAATTAGATTTTCTTGAAAGAAATTTGCTACAACTTTATGATGAAACCGTACCTTTAATAACAAAAACATCATCGGTAAAAAAAGACCTTGGTTTACAAAAAAGATTAAGGAATTAATTCATTCTAGGGATATTGCTTACTCTAGATGGAAGCGTTTTAAAACGACTGTGCTCAAGGATGAATATCGTACTGCAAGGAGATAATGTTAATAACGAAATCAGAAAAGCGAAATCAGAATACTATTCCAAGAAGTTTGGCTCAGCTGTGCAATCCAAAAAAACCTGGCAGACTATCCGGGACATTGGGATTGGGGAAAGGGGCACAAATGCTAGCTGCTCGATTAATGTTGACGAATTGAACACTGCCTTTACGAATATACCTCTTGTCCAAACGGACAATGATTATTACAATTTTTACTCTCAAACCAACACTACACCTTCTGACCAAGGCTTTGAATTTGCATGAGTCAACCAAGCCGATGTTTTGTCTTGTTTTTCCTCAGTTACTTCAAATGCAGTTGGATGTGATAATATCCCTCCTAAGTTCTTTAGGATTATTTTACCCATTCTTCTCCCATATGTGACTCACATTTTTAACACCATTATAATGTCTAGCGCTTTTCCTTCCAAATGGAAACATGCGAAAATTATTCCAATACCTAAATCAAGTGAGGAGTATCGACCTATTGCGATCTTAAGCTATATTTCGAAATTTTTTGAGAAGCTATTGTACTCTCAGATAAGTGGGTATGTAAATGAACATGGCCTTTTGAGTGATTGGCAATCAGGATTTCGCAGGGATCATAGCTGTATAATTGCTCTTGTTGAAGTAACTGAGAACATCAGGCGTAGGCTGGATGATAATAAAGTAACTTTTTTGGTACTTCTTGACCATTCCAAGGCCTTTGACACTGTCAATCACCAAACGTTTTGCATAAAACTCTAGCTCATCTTAACTTATTTTTTCTTATTTAGTTAACCGTACGCAATCTGTTTGTATTGATACTTTATCGTCCCAACCTCTGAATCTTACTAGAGGTGTGCCCCAGGGTTCAATTCTGGGACCGCTTCTATTTTCTTTATATGCCAACGATGTTCCTCTGCAACTCACTCACTGTAAGCTACATTTGTATGCTGATGATGTACAGTTATATCTCAGTTCCTCGGTACAATCCGTTAGGGAGAACATTGATAAACTTAATTAGGATTTAGGTAAAATACATCGCTGGGCTATGGCAAATGGTCTCTGTTTAAACCCTAAAAAGTCAAAATGCCTTATGATTCACAAAAGGTCTATTAAACCAGATATTGGTAACAATATACTTATAAACGACCAGAGAATTTCAATTGTTCCAGTAGCCAAAAACTTGGGCATAGTTTTTAATAGTACCCTAACATGGTCTGATCACATAAACTTCTTAGTCGCTCAAACATATGTCAAACTAAGATCCCTGTGGGCCACACAATCCTTTTCACCGTTGAAGGTAAGATTGCTCCTTGCAAAGACTTACGTTATGCCAGGTCTATTATATGGTTGCGAACTATTTGCGAAATGTGACGCTAATAGCACACGTCGTCTTAATGTTGCATACAACAATATTGTGAGATATGTATACGGTCTAAGGAGGTTTAGCCATGTATCACCATTTTCAAATAGTATCTTCGGCGTGTCCTTCGAAAATTTAATGAAGATAAGAGTTCTTTTGTTTCTTCATTTTTAATTTTTATTTTTTTTTTTTTTAAGTTTTAAGTTTTAATTGTTAATTCCAAATTTTAATCACTGTGGACCTTTTTGTTTAAATTTTTTCCTGTACTTTAATTATAAGAGACAATCTTGTTGTGCATGTTATTAGTAAATAAATAAAAAAATTATTATTAAATTGGCTTAGGATTTGGAATTTGGTCCGTTAGGCGAAACAGTGAGAAAAAACAAAGAAAATGAAGAAAAACGAAAACAAAAACAAATTCAAGAAAAATATCCACAACTAGGGCTCATAATCGACCACCCAAAACAAGAAGGAAACTCATGATGGAAATACTGCAAGGAGATTTTTTTCCGATCCAGAAACTACAGCATCTATCACAGGTGTAGATCATGAGTTAATAAGACGATTCAAAATCATATTACAAGTTCTAGCATGCAGTAGAAAGATAAATGGAAAAAAATTTGGAGAGTACGCCAATAAAACAGCTATACTTTATAACGAAAAATACTCTTGGAGATATATGCCATCCACAGTTCATAAAATTTTGTACCATAGGGAACAAATAATTCAAAACAATATGCTACCAATAGGAGATCTATCTGAAGAAGCGCAAGAAAAAAGGAACAAAGACTACTGATTCTTTCGCGAGTATTCCTTATCCTTATCACTATTTTGTTGTGCACTTCAGATCCATATATGTCCAACTTTCGACAAAAATGGAAAACAACCTCTATTGAATTAGACGAAGAAGCTAAACAACTTCTAGAAGATGAAAATCAAGGCTATTTAGAAGAAATATTTACTAAAATTGTTTGATTTAAAGTAGTTTTTCAGTACACTAACAATAAGTTATACTCTTTTTTATATAGTTAACAATTTTTCTTGATTTAAAAATGTATGTATTTTATAAATTTACAATAAAAATTGATATAGAAATATTTAAAAAGACAATGAAAAAATTTTTAACTAAAGTAAAAACATACGACTTTTTCATTGAAACTTCTCTATCTTGAACCAATATCAGGTAACTTTTACGTTCGCTGCTTAATACATTATATTTTAACTCGGGCTCTTTCAAAAAAAAGCCAACCTTTGGCCCTTGTGAACATTAGGACTAAAAAGTTTACGGGGGCCAAAGTTTGGCATTTTCTGACAAAATTTAACTTAGAAAATTTTTAAAAAGTATTAGTGTAAAATTAAATTAAATTAAATTAATTAAATAAAAATAACTTTTTTAACCTAACACTTCACTTTTGTACTAAAATTCAAATAAAAATGAAAATGTATTTTAAACCCTCCATAACTTTTTTTATTACGGTCGATGGATTTTTGACCGCCTTCTCGTGAAATGGCCCACTGTGCGACGGCGTTTTTTTTTCTTAATGAAATAAATATTTTTTAAATAATAAATATTTTTTTTTATTTTTTGTGTTACTTTTTAAATTTTATTAAAATTTAAATAATTCAAAATATATCATCCCAGCTAAATATCGACATATATGGAACCATACAGGTTGAACGTATGTTCGTGCATGCTCATAAACATGCATTCATGTCCATACATGGATACATAAATGTCCATACATGCATCACATATGTCCATACATGTGCGTTAACGAAATTTGAGGTAATATCTACATGTATGATCATGCATGTTCATGCGTGCTCATGCGTATTCATGTATGTTCATACATGTACACACATGTAGATATTACCTCAAATTTCGTTAATGCACATGTATGGAAATATGTGATGCATGTATGGAGATTTATGTATCCACACCCAGAAAACAGATTCGGTGCTGAAAACCCCATTTGTTGCCAATCGAATGGTTCAGTTGCATCAAAGGAATTTTTCTATTGTGGCTACCGAATTATTCTTGATACAACTGAAATTCCGTTGTCACAATCAAATTAGTCCTGTCTCAATAGGTTTTCTGTTGCCACAACTGAAAAATTCGGCTACCACAACCGAACCATGCGATTGGCTACAACTGCGGTTATCCGAACTTGAATGGATGTCACTACATGGCTAGATCTGTCAAAACAACAGAGTAGTATATTGGAAGAAGACAAAGCAAATTGTGTCAAATTCTTTGTTGTTTTTTTTTTTGTTTTTTCTTTGATATTTTGAATGTTTAATAACGCTCCTCGACGAGAACAAGAAATTCTCATTGAGTTTGTAACTTAACTTAACAAATATTTCCAGAAGTTCTAAAAACATCGTCCCCTGACGAGTTCCTTAGGCAAGAATGAAATCCGGATAGGGACATGCCTCCAACAGATTGTTTTTCACAATTTGTAGAATATGTTTGGGATTTTAGCATATTTAATTCCTTTAATGGAATTAATGTATGTCCCGATAAAAATAAAAAAAAAGAACTGAATCTGTTTTCTGGGTGCATGTATGGACATGAATGCATGTTTATGAGCATGCACGAACATACATTCAACCTGCATGGATCCATATATGTGACCTTCTCCGAGAAAAGGGACCTAGTGTGTCAAAAAACGGGTTTCGATAAAAATGAGAAAAACATTAAAATTTTATTTTTAATTTAACTTTAAATGCGTTCTTCTCAAAACTTCATTTTCACACACTAGGTCCCTTTTCTCGAAGAAGGTTCACATATGACGATTTTTAGCTGGGATAGGATAAATTTTGATCTCAAATTATCCAAATCGATCTGCCAAAATTAGCTTATCCATTTGTATCTAATTGGATCTAAATTAATCCAATAGGATATTTTGGGATATATGAGGATCTCAATTTTATATTATTGGATCTCCCAATTTTGAGATCTATTTGGATCTAAATTAATCCCGTAATATATTTGAGGGACCTGATTGGATATTACTGGATACCCCAATTTTGAAATGAACTTGGATAAGATTAAATGTCGATCTATATCAAATGATATAACTACATATGCTAGATATAATATTTTTTGATCGGGTAACAGTATTTCATTTGTATCGGTATTGGTATTACCTATACCGAAACATCAATACCGATACGTACCGGTATTATTGAATAATTGTGTTTTCACAATAAATTATGTGTTGTAAAAAAAACACAATGTTGATAATCTGTAAAAAAAATAGAAAAGACTATATATACCTTAGGGCGGGTCGATCGCCCATGGCTAGAGATCAAAATAAGAAACTTTGCCGAAGGAACCATATCTCTAAAACGAATTCTACTACCCCCCAACTGTTGACTTTTGTCCCGTAGAGTCAAGTTTTGAAAAATCCCACTTTGACCCATTTAGAGTGCCCCAATCGAGTCCAAATGTATGACCGGTCCCCACTAACTTTGGAGGGCCGATCCACCCATGCAAGTGGCACACCCCCTGGAACTCCCCTGGGGGGTTCCCCATACAAACATTTTAAAAAATCACCATTTTTGGCATTTTATTTTATTATTTTTTATTTATTTTTATTATTTTATTTATTTTTTCTCTTTAGAAATTTATTTAGTCAGAACATATGTAAATGAAAAAATTAATTTAACTTAGTAATAGAAAAGAAAATAAAAAAAATTACTGTTTGAAGTCTTTTTTGCTTTCAAGTCTGGGCAATTTCGCACGGCTCTCTAATGTCGTCACCATAACAGCCTCTACATTTTCCGGTATAACTCGTTTGCAAACGCTAGCTAGCAATTGAACGTGTCGTTCTGTTGCAGGTCGTAAAATAGGTTGTGTGGGTTTTTAAGCCACCACAAGACACAGCTGCATGTCGTAAACTTACTTAAGCTAAATCGGTTACAGGTAGAATTGAGCATAAAATTATCATAAAGGATTTTCCAGAAGTAATAAAAGGCGCACTTGCTTAACAGAATTTGTGGTCAGATTAACGTTTAATTTACATGTAAGTACTTTATGGGCAGTTTTGACAACAAAATCGGTTACAGGTAGAATTGAGCATAAAATTATCATAAAGGATTTTCCAGAAGTAATAAAAGGCGCACTTGCTTAACAGAATTTGTAGTCAGATTAACGTTTAATTTACATGTAAGTACTTTATGGGCAGTTTTGACAACAAAATCGGTTACAGGTAGAATTGAAATTACCATTTCATTCTTATTACCTCGTCTCCTAGACCATATATAACGCAACAGTTTTTGTGAATGCATTAAGTCGTTGTGAAGAACTCGAAGTGTGAAGTGCTAATTTGAGATAAAAAAATATTTTAAAAAAAATCATTCCAAATCAAGAAGTTTACAATGAATCCACCATCCTCTACACCGCAAGATGAAGCAATAACAACATCAACAACTATCGAAAACCCAATGAGTCATATACCCAGGCATGATGTTACTGTTTTTGGTGTGTCTACTGATTTGACTGATCTTAATTTACCAACCCATCTGGATATCTTGAGATATTATTTTTACTTGAGCGAACAAAAAAAGTTGTCCTATAAAGCATTCACTATTCAAGTACAAGATAAGTTGATTGGAATTTGGGAAAAACTTGGTATGGAAATAATGCTGAAAAAAAGTGTATGTATTAAATTGAATAGATTGCTTGACAAATATCAAGAGCAAATCAAGAGAGGAAACAAACCCCAACAATTTACAGAGTATGTAAAATCTCTGGAAACAATTTTTTTCATTGGAACATGTAAATGCGATTTGAAAGCAGCTCCATGTGCATGCGGTTTGGTTCCCGAACGCCTCAAAGAGTTTATGCACGATCAACATAATCAGAGAAGTCTAACAATGGATGGATTTGCGATGGAAATTGAAGAGCAAGGAGCAACGTCTATGTCATCAATGCCAACATACCAAGATCCCGATGATTCAACATACGCACCGCCAGATTTGGATATAAGCACAAGTTCACAATACACACAGAGATACGATTGTTTTAACTTTGCCTTGGTATGTGACAGATTTGGCGTGCCTGATAGAGTAGCATCAGCAATGGGAACAGCTCTTTTCCAAGATTTTAAAATGAAAGATATCCATGGCAAACCTCTCATCATGGATAAATCGAAAGTTCGCCGAGAAAAAGAGAAATGCAGACAAGAAGTGCTTCGCAAACGGTTAGATGATACCAATTTGTTAGCATTTTCATTCGATGGCAGAAAAGATGATACTTTAACGAGAGATACAATTGATGAGAAGTATCATACTAGAATGGTAAAAGAACCTCATCTTGTTATTTTGAGAGAACCGAATTCTGAATTGATTGGTTACGTAAGACTGGAACATGAAACCGCTGAATACAAAACAACCAAATTAAATGATTTTTTCAACGATAAAAATATATCACTGGATGCATTAATTGGCATATGCACTGACGGTGAGCCAACAAACACTGGCCCAAACGGTGGAATTATACGACGATTCGAATTGCTGTTAAAAAGACCATTGCATTGGTTCGTTTGCCTTCTGCACTTCAATGAACTTCCGTTTCGGCATTTGTTTGAAGCTTTGGATAAATCAACCAGCACTGGACCAAGATCGGCAACCGGAAAATTGAGCCGTCAATTCGAAACTTGTGAAACTCTTCCGGTAAGTTATTGCTATCACTCATTTATTATAATTGTCAACCGTTTTTAATTGTTTTATTTTTATATATTTTCAGGTGGTGGACGGCTTTCAGAAAATTGAGTTGAAAAATATGCCCCCTGCTCCAGAAAAAATTGAATTTTCCACCGATTCCAAGTACTTATACGACATGGCCCATGCAATTTCTAGCGGCGTGGTTTCAGTGGATCTGGCAAACATCAAACCAGGGAAAATTGTACATTCTCGGTGGCTCACCAAGGCCGCTAGACTATTACGATTATATGTGACAACGGAAAATCCAGATGCAAATTTAAGAATACTGGTTGAATTTATAATTACATGTTATGTGCCAATGTACTTCAATATCAAGTATTACAGCTCTGTCGTGTACGGTAGTAGATTATTTTTCAAATTCATTAGTTGGTCAAGATTTCTAGAACCTCGTTTACGCAAAATTGTCAATAAAGTAATTACATATAATTCATATTATGCGCATTCGGAAAATATCTTGTTATCAATGTTGTTTGATGATAGCAAAGAAAAGCGCGACTGTGCTATCAAGATAATTCTACGCTATCGAACCGATGTTGACGACCCAACGGGACTTAGAGCTTATAAAAAACCAGATATAAACTTTTATTGCACAAGTTACACGGAAATGATCAATATGAATGACATAAATGACGTATTTGAACCACCATTCACGCGAAGCATTCCATACGATACTTTGAAAGAATATTTAAATCAAGATGATCCACCGTTTAATGATCCAAAAATTCCATCACACATACAAGAAACAGAACGACACGTTCAATTGCTAGCTAGCGTTTCCAAACGAGTTATACCGGAAAATGTAGAGGCTGTTATGGCGACGACATTAGAGAGCCGTGCGAAATTGCCCAGACTTGAAAGCAAAAAAGACTTCAAACAGTAATTTTTTATTTTCTATTCCTAAGTTAAATTAATTTTTTCATTTACATATGTTCTGACTAAATAAATTTCTAAGGAGAAAAAATAAATAAAATAATAAAAATAAATAAAATAAATAAAAAATAATAAAATAAAGTGCCAAAAATGGTGATTTTTTAAAATGTTTGTATGGGGAACCCCCCAGGGGAGTTCCAGGGGGTGTGCCACTGGCATGGGTGGATCGGCCCTCCAAAGTTAGTGGGGGTCGGTCATACATTTGGACTCGATTGGGGCACTCTAAATGGGTCAAAGTGTGATTTTTCAAAACTTGACCCTACGGGACAAAAGTCAACAGTTGGGGGGTAGTAGAATTCGTTTTAGAGGTATGGTTCCTTCGGCAAAGTTTCTTATTTTGATCCTAGAATAGAATATTTTTTTGCCTCCCCACAAATCGACCCGGCCTAATATACCTATAGATAAACCAAATATCACGGGAATAAAATAAAAAAAATCATAAAAACATTAATTCTTTATAAAAAACTATATTTAAAATTTATGACTGACTCTGCAATGGCTGAATGCCATAAATGCAAGAGATCAATCCGTGGCGAAACAGGCATAGCATGTGCTGGAATATGTGGCAAAATTTACCATTGTGTTGATAAATGTGCAGCCTCGATCAGTATTCATCAAAGATTTTGGAAGAAAATTCCTATGTGAGGTTTATGTGTGATGATTCTGTCCAATATACATATTCACAATGTAGATTATGCGTTGAGGGAAATTCAAGATGGTGTCAACAAAAACAAAATAAACTTAGCTGAATATAAAGCCGAATTTGAAGTGTCATTAAAACAAAACGAGAGTGAAATCAAACAATTATTAGAGGTAATATAAAAAAGATATGAAGAAAGATTAAGAAAGCTAGATAATGCACAAAAAATCTGTGAAAAAGTTATAAATGAAATAAAAAATATTGGCGGCGTCATAAATGATTTTGAAAACAAAAATAAAGACATTTACAACACAATTGAAAAAAGCAATGTAAAGATGTGCGAAGAAATAAAGAAAGTAATAAAAGAAACAGGTGACAAACAAAACAAGATGTCATTCGCTGAGACAGTAAAAAAAATACAGTATTGCCAGATCTGAAAAAACAAGTGCCATTAATTATAAAACCTAAAGAAAAACAAAAAATTGTAAAAACAAAAGAGGACTTAAATAATAAGGTAGATCCAGTTAACCTGAATATTATAAACATTGAAAACAGAACAAATGGAACACTTGTGATACAAAGTGAAAATAATGAAGAAAGAGAAAAAATTAAAAAAGCTATTGAACATAAAATGAGTGATACTTATGAAATAAAAGCTCCAAATGGAAATGAAATGTCAATAATAATAACAGATATGTCTTTTAAATACACCGAAAAAGATTTAATAGAGAAAATTAAGAGAGAAAATCAACAATTGGAAGAACATGAAATGAAAATAGTGAAATCGTTTGAATACCAAAAATATAATAAAAAAATCTATAATGTGAAAATAATAGTAGATAAAGAGACGTACACAATGATTAAGGCAGCTCAAAAATTGAACATTGGGTGGGAAAGATGCAGAATATTTGATGGAACCGATATAACTCAGTGCTTAAATGCTTAGGATATAACCACAAGGCGGACGAATGTAAAAATTAAGAAATTTGCTATAGATGTCATGGAAACCACAAGTCGAAAGAATGCAAAAAGGAAATAATAAATAAATGTATCAACTGTATAAGAGCCAACAAAAAGTTAAATATGTATTAATGTCCAGTATATCAGAATAAACTGAACATGAAGAAGAAGAGGTTGGGGCTAATATTTTAACAACTACAGGAGATACGCGGTATTTAGACAAATGTATGCGGATTAGTAAATAACTACAATCAATTGGAAATAATTGCTGATGAACAGGACCCAGATTTTATAATACTTACAGAGACCCATGTAACAAAGGACATAGATGAAAGTGAAATACAATTACAGGAATACGACCATTATAATACGGTTTCCAATTCAACCAGAACAGGAGGAGTTATTATATATTTTAAAAAGAAATGGAATGTTTCGAAAATATGCGAGAAGATTTCTGATTCAAATTATTGGATTAGTGCATATATGGCTAAGCTTGAAAAAAAAGCAAATTTTAATAATGGCGGTGTATAGATCACCAAGTGGTAGCGAAGCGGAATTCTGTGCAATATTTGAGGAAATAATCGAAGATATATGTGAATCAAATTATGATATAATAATAGCAGGTGATTTTAACATAGATTGGAGCAAAGAAGATACGTACAAAATCAGACTAGAAAGTCTTTTAAGTGATAACGGATTAAAACAAGTAGTTACCGAATATACTACACCTTTTGCAACTGTAATTCAGAAAATATCAATTGAAATTCAGAATTTCCATTTGAAATTCAGAAAATATCAATTGAAATTCAGAATTTCCATTTGAAATTCAGAAAACATCAATTGAAATTCAGAATTTCCATTTGAAATTCAGAAAACATCAATTGAAATTCAGATTTTCCATTTGAAATTCAGAAAATATCAATTGAAATTCAGAAAATATCATTTGAAATTCAGAAAATATCAATTGAAATTCAGAAAATATCATTTGAAATTCAGAAAATATCATTTGAAATTCAGAAAATATCAATTATTATTCAGAAAACATCAATTGAAATTCAGAAAATATCAATTGAAATTCAGAAAATATCAATTGAAATTCAGAAATCGTCATTTGAAATTCAGAAAATATCAATTGAAATTCAGAAACCGTCATTTGAAATTCAGAAAATATCAATTGAAATTCAGAAAATATCATTTGAAATTCAGAAAATGTCAATTGAAATTCAGAAAATATCATTTGAAATTCAGAAAATATCATTTGAAATTCAGAAAATGTCAATTGAAATTCAGAAAATATCAATTGATATTCAGAAAACATCAATTGAAATTCAGAAAATATCAATTGAAATTCTATTGATATTTTCTGAACTTCAAATGACGATTTCTGAATTTCAATTGATATTTTCTGAATTTCAATTGATGTTTTCTGAATTTCAATTGATATTTTCTGAATTTCAAATGATATTTTCTGAATTTCAAATGATGATTTCTGAATTTCAATTGACATTTTCTGAATTTCAAATGATATTTTCTGAATTTCAATTGATATTTTCTGAATTTCAAATGACGGTTTCTGAATTTCAATTGATATTTTCTGAATTTCAAATGACGATTTCTGAATTTCAATTGATATTTTCTGAATTTCAATTGATATTTTCTGAATTTCAATTGATGTTTTCTGAATAATAATTGATATTTTCTGAATTTCAAATGATATTTTCTGAATTTCAAATGATTATTTCTGAATTTCAATTGATATTTTCTGAATTTCAATTGATATTTTCTGAATTTCAAATGGAAAATCTGAATTTCAATTGATGTTTTCTGAATTTCAATTGATGTTTTCTGAATTTCAAATGGAAATTCTGAATTTCAATTGATATTTTCTGAATTTCAATTGATATTTTCTGAATTACAATTGCAAAAGGTGTAGAATCGCACAAAACTCGAGCACAATAATAGACTATGTAATAACAAATAGTGAGAATATTTCAACGAAAAACAACAGTGCAAATAAAATAGCAGATCATGAAGCTATAGATATAAAAATCGAACATATAAATCAAAATCAAAACCAAATAAATAAGAAAGAAATAGAAATATTTAAATATAATAAAGATCTTTTTAATAGAGAACTTAGTGCAATTTTAAATTGTAGCGAAAGCGATAATGTATGCGTTAATATAATTGATACATGTCTAGAAAATACGGTTAAAAAATTTACAAATAAAAAAGCAGTTAATCAACGAAGAATTAAAAGCACTCAAAAAAGAAAAAATTATTAAATGCCAAGTTGCAAAAACAGAAAATAATATAATAAAATAAAGCAATAAGAAATATATAAAAAAGTAAAATTGAAATTTGAAAAAAACAAATGTGTAAATAATAAAATAAATAATGCCAAAGACCAAAAAGAAATGTGGAAGGAGGTAAAAGACTTAGTACTTAAAAAAAACGATACTGCAATAAAAACGGTGATATTTAATAATATAGAGTATAAAGATAACTATCAAATAGCTACCCAATTCAATAACTACTTTGTAAATAGTATAAAAATAATAAGGGCTACAATAGAAAACATGCAATATACGAACAAAATACATGTGATAAACTCCAGATTTAAATTCCATGCAATATCCTTAACAGAACTAAAAACATTATGCAAAAGCCTAAAAGATAAACCAGATTTCAACAAAGTTTCAATTAAGATAATTTTAGATAACTGGAACAGTGTAGGGAAAAATATGATTAATGTTATTAATAAATCCCTCGAAAATGGGGTTTTTCCTGAAAATTGGAAATATTCAATGGTAACTCCGGTAGAAAAGGTAGCTAAAACAAACAAATGTGATGAATTCCGCCCAATAAACACTTTAAAGACTTGTGAAAAAATTTTAGAAAAAATTGCAAAGGAACAGTTGGAACAATATATGGAAGTAAATAACTTATTCTCAAAATATCAGTCGGGATTCAGAAAAAAATATTCTTGTGAAACAACATTTAACTATGTGATAAATAGATGGAAATACAGAGACACAAAAAATAAAATAATGGCACTTTTCTTGGACTTTAAAAGAGCATTCGAGACTATTGATAGGGAGATGTTAATTCAAAAATTATATATGTACGGGATAAGAGAAAATGAATTGCAGTGGTTTAAATCGTATCTTACAAATCGAAAACAAATAAATAAAGTTAACGGTATTAAATCAGATAAAATTGATAATGAATTCGGTGTATCACAGGGATCAATATTAGGAGCATTATTTTTTATAATATATATAAATGATATGCCCAACATTTTAGAAAAATGCGAAATTGTTTTATATGCTGATGACACATTGATTTATGCTAATGGAATTACAGAGGGAGAATGTGTAGATAATTTAAATCAGGACATGAAAAACATAAACAATTGGCTCAAAATGAACAAATTGAAACTAAATGAAAGTAAAACTAAAATAATGGAAATTAACATGAACAGTAGCGTAATTTTTAAAATAAATAATCAAGTAATTGAAAAAGTTAACGAAATGAAATATCTCGGTTTCATAATCGACAAGGACTTAAAATTTAAACAGCCCGTTGAATATATATGTAAAAAAATCGGGTTCTTTAAACGGGTGCGAAATAAAGTATCGATAATAACTGCAATTAATATGTAAAATACTATAATAAAACCGCATTTTAAATTCGGCTCCACAATAATATACACATGCTGCACAATAACACAATTAGATAGAATGCAAAAACTCCAGAATAAAGCTATGCATGCAATATTAAAAGCAACAGATATACTCCAATACAAACAATGCTGGATACATTAAAATGGCTAAATATACAACAAAGATTGGCTTTAAATACACTAAATTTTGTCCAAAAAATGAAGACGGGAAATGCTCCAGAATATTTAATCGATCAGCTAAACTATGTGGGAGAAGTTCAACCATATAACCTACGAAACGCAGACAACTTTAGACTACAAAGGGTGACAAAGACAGCAATGCAAAGATCACTGTTCTTTAAGGGACTAAAACTATATAATATGCTGCCTAGTTATATAAAATCAGAAAGGAACATTAACATCTTTAAAAGAAATATTTCAATATTTATTAGAAATAATGGAAATAACACAATTCATGAAAATTTATAAAATTGTTAAATATTATGTTATAAAGTTCAATTAAAAGTATAATAAATACTACTAATACTACTAAAAAAAAAAAAATAAACCAAATTGAAAAAATAATAGCAATACGCCTGCTTGCAATACGATTTTTTGTTAAAAACAGATAGAATTTAATTAATTTAAAATTTTGCACATTTTGTATGAAAAGATTTATATTTTTTTGTGAAAAAAGTAAAAAAAAATATTTTATTAGAAATCGATTCAATACCGGTATTAAGGGAAAAGTTTTTTGAATACCGGTATTTTTTAAATTAGGAGTTTCGGTATTGGTATCGGTTATCAATTTGAAAGAGTTTTGAAACGGTTAACGGTATTATAAAGGTATCGGTTGCCAACCTTACTTTTAGTATATATCTAGCATATTATAAACAAATATTTTGAAAACCAAAATCATTAATTTAACATTTTATAATTTATCGCTTGTCAAGTTATTTTTTGTCGAATGTCAAACTTTTCGACTTTTGCAATGTGGCAACCCTATATATAGCACTTTTTTACAAATTCTGTGTGCTAGAACACTAAAAAAGTGCTATAACTGGTAATCAAACTGATAAACGGCAAGCCTGGTACTTGTTTATTATCTATAAAAGAGAAGATTTCAAGTTATAGATTTGTGGTTTAACCAGTTTTGCTGCAAACGTCATGTTGCATGACAATGACAAAGGTGGTAAAATTGTGAATAATAATAATACAAATTTTATAATGTACCTACACTGATTAAAATTGACGAGCCCTCAACAACTAATAAGTGAAAGAAGTAAATTGTTATTTAATAATTAGTATTATCGTAAAATATTGAAATATTTTTTTAAATTGATACTGCTTACATACAATTCAAACAATTTCGACGAACAAAACACAATTTATGCTTGTAGTTTCTGAACTAACGAATAAATTATTTTTTTCCATACTGCTTTCATACTTATATTTTTGTATTTGTTTGTTCTTCTGTTTCGGCAGTATTGTTATGGAAACTGACAGTGGTTATGTATGTCGTCATGGCAAACAATTCACATTCAAACTCATATAAAAGATTTTTTACACATAGGTACTAGCCAATGATTCTTTATCCGTTCAACGAAATATTTCTTTATAAAAATCACAGAAATTTTTTATTTTTACTTACTTAAAAAAAAAAAGTATGGTGCAGATAAGTTAAAATTTTTTGTATCTCAAAACTATACTTTCTTGCACGTTGATGGTGGCATACCACTTTTATGTATATGTGTACATTTGAAATGCACTTAAATTTGCTGAATATCACTGTTTTAAATCTATAGAAAGCTGATGCACTAAATTTTGCGTTGGTGCATTCATTACATCGATCACCGACCGATTTATTTACACAATATTTAGAAGTTATGCATGTTTATTTTTTAAATTATTCGAGGCTTTCTGAGTTGCCTGATATTTATGTAGGATTATATCCATAAAATAGTTTTTTTAAGTTGTATTAATTTTTGCATATGTGTGTGTTTAAATGCCGCGAGCACTAAGCGTTATAGAAGTAGTGGCGATCTCTCCACCGACAATTACAGATGACTACTAAATACAAACTGAGAGCCAATTGCTAAGTATGTCGATGTTGAAGTAGTTTCGATGTTTATTTAAAACACTAGCATGATACTCAGTATCAGGGTTGGTTAGTGGCATTATTGATTTTGTGACAACTGGTTCAAAAAAATGTACTTCTTTGGCCATCACTATACTAAGGCTGCATTTACATTTGACCATAGAGTAATTAAAATTACAGATCGAGAGTTTAATCATAACTGCGTCGACTGTCGGCTAACGACAACAAATGTCGCTAAGATTAATTTAAATTAAGCGACAATAGAATAATACCTCATTCATACTGAGCTCGAAACTTGTTATTTAATTGAGTTTTCGTTCCAAAACGCTACCAAACCTTTTTATATTTATACTCGTACCCGAATATAAATTTTTAACCTAACCACTAAAATATGTTTATAGTTGTGGCCAAATATAGTTATTATTGTAGTTAAAGTTATAGAATTTATCTTATGCTTACCCTTTAAAAAAAATAGCGTTATATTTTTTACTATTCCAGTTTTTTTCACTCGGGTACGTTAATGAAAACAACACAATAGGTTTGTTTTTTTTCGAATTTTGTATAAATATTCCATACAAAATTAAGCATTTATAATAAACTTAAATAAACTTTTAAATAGGTATAAATTTAGCTTCTTAAAAATTTAGTAGTTATAAAAATGCTACCAAGTCTTAAAAATTCTTGGCTTTTCTCTTTCAAATGTAAACAAAAATATTTGTCATAAAAATATTTGAAATTTTAGAATTTTTTATTTCATAAAATATCTGAAACAACAAAAGTTAACAAATGAATTATGCGTTTGTTGGTAAAGATACAGCAGGGCACATAAGATTATTGCTCCATTTCGAGTTCCGGCGAAGTCTTTGGACGAAAACAGCTTTTGTACAAAGCAGCGGTATGGCATCACCAAAAAAATAAGTTATAAAAAAATCGTTATCACTAGATGGCACTTTGTAAAAGAAATTGACAATTTTCTTTTTTTATTTAAATTTAAATAATAAGAAATAACAAAGGAAAAAATATAAACAAATATTTCAAATTTTATTATTTGAATATATTCCACGTTTGTTTTTTTCCTTATTTTGAACAGTTTTCAGCAGTTTTTGAGTTTTTAAATATAGGCTCAGCTGATACTAAATAGTTGCTGAGGTAATACTAAATATCAGCGCCCTCTATCGGTGAGTAGTTTAGGTTTTGATTTCCTATCTCTATAATTAATAGTCTCTGGTACAAAGGGGACCCCAAATGTTTAAATTTTGTTTGTTTACAAAAAATAAAAGAAAATCAGGTAAGTACCCAGTGTAGAAACGGTAATAACATATCATTATTTTTTGGACTACCAGTAATGACACCCACTTACCTTCTGAATTATTTTAAAACATATAATAATGAGTTACTGATAATGACTTATTTTTATCATTATTTCAAATAGAAAATAATTTTCTAGATTTTTTTGAAAATTTTTTGAAATCTATTTTTAGACTCAATATTTTTTAAACACTGGTAAGGATATATGTAACCACATATTTTTTTATTTTTTGTATGTTGGCGAGTAAGCTTACTTGTGTGCAGGAGGTCAAGTATGTTTTTATCTATTAAATATTACATGTCGATATAGCTCAGATGGTAGAGCTATTGACTGGCAATCTGTAGACCCAGGTTCGATTCCTGCACCAGGAAATTTTATTTAAAAAAAAAAATACAATAAAAAATATTTTTTTTTATATAATTAATTTTTTTGAAAATCTATTTTTAGACTCATTATTTTTGTCAGTACTGGTAAACACATAGGTAACGATATACTTTTTGATTTTTCGTATGATGGTGTGTAAACATAACTCATTATTTTTCGCAACATCGCCATATAAAGGTAATAAGAAATGTAATAACAAAAGTAACTACCCAGTCAGAAATCGCCAGTGGTACAAAAAATCAAGCACTGGCATACGACTGGGTAACCACGGTGTTAAAAATAAATGACTGGCAGAACACTCATTTGGGACGCTTTGTCAGCGTTTGTAAAAAGCGTTTTACCAGTATTTGTTTTACAAAAATTTCGGTGGTTTATAAAAAAACCACTGGCAAAGAATTGGCTTAGAGTGATATGCCAAGGTTTGCAACCAGTGGTTATCCAGTGCTACCTAGCCAATGCTACCAGGCGTACAAAAATCAATTCACTGGTAGACCAATGATTTTATAAAAATGCTGACACTTCCTTAAAAAATGTTTGTAGTCAGGAGGTTCGGAGTTCAAATCCGGTTGCAAGCAAAAATTTTTTTTTGGATTTTTTTTAATTTAAAATTTTTTTGTGTTATAAAATCAATTTTTTTGTTTGTGGGAAAGCTACTTCAAGACCAACTTTTTTTTTGCCCTCCCAACACTGGCATACTAGTTACAAAAAATTGTTTGCCTGTACTAGCATTTTGGCACAGCCAGTAGTTGTCCAGCGATTATCACTCATTTATGTGTTTAGCTATCAAATATTATATGTCTCGTTAGCTCAGTGGGTAAAGCAATCGTCTGCCAATCTGACGGCCTGGGTTCAAATCACGGCAGCACCAAAAAAAATAGATATGAACTTTTTTTAAATTTTATTTTGGAAAATATATTTCCAGACCACCTATTTATTGGTTTTGCCAACGTTTAAAAATTTTGTTCCTCCAGTGCTTTTCCGGCGCTTTTTGAACAGCCGGTCCTTTTGTCTAATGATGTTATCATTTTGAGAATGGGAAAGCACTTTTTGCCAGTACTTGTACCACCTGTTAAAGTGCTTTGCCACCGCTTTCCCGTTTGTATTTTTCTGACTGGGTAGTTACCATTACCAAGTATGTAGTTACATAACCACCTTTCTGGTAATGATTTTCTACACTGGGTACGGATAGTCGTTTTTTTACAAGTCGTTATAGATATAGGTATAAAATTCGAAAAAAACAAACCTAATATTGTATTTTCGACGAAAACATAATCCAAAACGTTTCAATTTCATATGACTACTTTTTTTTACTACCCTAAATTATATAAATGAGGTAGAATGAATTAATGTCAAAAACGAAAAAAAATAATTTAACATTTTCCAAACAATTTAAAACTCAAAACATTTTTAAATATTTACTGTGTTATTCAAAAACTTTTAAAATAGCCTAATTACAGATGATTAATAAAGAAAAATTTATTAAACTCTTAAAGTAGGGTATAGCCTAAAATATCTGTTAAATAAAGTTTGGAAAAAGAAAACCACTGTACGAAACTAAAAAACGTGAATTTACAATAATAAAATGAATTTTTTAAGAGTCATCCACCCAAGAATAGATGCAATACAACATTTTGTATCCAACCGAAACAAAAAAACTGCAAAAATTCCAAGACTAAACTCTTTTTTCGAAAATTTTCCCAAATTTGCATGAAAATAAAATAAAAATAAATTCAATAAAATAGTGATGCATTTATAATAAAACTATACTCGATATTCGAATACTTTCAGTATTCGTAATATAAAAAAATTTTTAACACAATTTGTTCCCATTATTACTTCTCAGTAATGTTTAAAAATTGTTTTTTAATATGTTTTGGTTTGTAATAAAACATTTCAATTTACAAAATTTGCAAAACAATATATTTACCCACAATTACCGAGTCAATCGTTCACAAAATTCATGTATCACTAACAATAAAAAGAGAGAATATACAAAGTGTTGCCAGAATTAAAAACAAAATTAATAAACTTTTATTGTATCCCAGTGTAGAAAATCATTACCAGATATGTGGTTATGTAACTACATACTTGGTAATGGTAACTAGTTACTTTTGTTATTACATTTCTTATTACCTTTATATGGCGATGTCGCGAAAAATAATGAGTTATGGTTACACACCAGCATACGAAAAATCAAAAAGTACATCGTTACCTATGTGCTTACCAGTACTGACAAAAATAATGAGTCTAAAAATAGATATTCGAAAAAATTAATTATATAAAAAAAAATATTTTTTATTGTATTTTTTTTTTTTTTAATAAAATTTCCTGGTGCAGGAATCGAACCTGGGTCTACAGATTGCCAGCCAATAGCTTTACCATCTGAGCTATATCGACATGTAATATTTAATAGATAAAAACATACTTGACCTCCTGCACACAAGTAAGCTTACTCGCCAACATACAAAAATTAAAAAATATGTGGTAATATATATCCTTACCAGTGTATAAAAAATATTGAGTCTAAAAATAGATTTAAAAAAATTCTCAAAAAAATCTAGAAAATTATTTTGTATTTGAAATAATGATAAAAATAAGTCATTAACAGTAACTCATTATTATATGTTTTAAAATGATTCAGAAGGTAAGTGGGTGTCATTACTGGCAGTCCAAAAAATAATGATATATTATTACCGTTTCTACACTGGGATGTTTTTGAATACAATTTTTGAATAAAGGTTTAATAGAGATAATGAATGCTTTAGCAAATTCATGTTTTAAAGCTAAATTAATAAGTTTTTTTTTTAATAACAGACCCAGTCAGAAAAATAAAAACGGGAAAGCGGTGGCAAAGCACTTTAACAGGTGGTACAAGTACTGGAAAAAAGTGCTTTCCCATTCCCAAAATGATAACATCATTAGACAAAAGGACCGGCTGTTCAAAAAGCGCCGGAAAAGCACTGGAGGCACAAAATTTTTAAACATTGGCAAAACCAATAAATAGGTGGTCTGGAAATATATTTTCCAAAATAAAATTTAAAAAAAGTTCATATGTATTTTTTTGGTCCTGCCGTGATTTGAACCCAGGCAGTCAGATTGGCAGACGATTGCTCTACCCACTGAGCTAACGAGACATATAATATTTAATGGCTAAACACATAAATGAGTGATAATAGCTGGACAACTACTGGCTGTGCCAAAATGCTAGTACTGGCAAACAATTTTTTGTAACTAGTATGCCAGTGTTGGGAGGGCAAAAAAAAGTTGGTCTTGAAGGAGCTTTCCCACAAACAAAAAGATTGATTTTGTAAAACAAAAAAAATTTTAAATTAAAAAAAATCAAAAAAAAAATTTTTTGCTTGCAACCGGATTTGAACTCGGAACCTTTCGACTACAAACATTTTTTAACGAAGCGTCAGCATTTTTATAAAATCATTGGTTTTCCAGTGAATTGATTTTTGTACGCCTGGTAGCATTGGCTAGGTAGCACGGGATAACCACTGGTTGCAAGCCTTGGCATATCACTCTAAGCCAATTCTTTGCCAGTGGTTTTTCTTCTAAACCACCGAAATTTTTGTAAAACAAATACTGGTAAAACGCTTTTCGCAAACGCTGGCAAAGTGTCCCATATGAGTGTTCTGCCAGTCATTTATTTTTAATACCGTGGTTACCCAGTGGTATGCCAGTGCTTGATTTTTTGTACCACTGGCGATTTCTGACTGGGGAGTTATAAAATAAAGTGAATTATAAAAAACAAATGTTTAATTATTGTAAAAGTTTTTTATTTTGGTGTTTGTTTTTCTGTGGAATATTTTTCAAATCGTTGTAAACGTCAACAAGTCCCAGTGTAGAAAATCATTACCAGATATGTGGTTATGTAACTACATACTTAGTAATGGTAACTAGTTACTTTTGTTATTACATTTCTTATTACATTTACATGGCGATGTCGCGAAAAATAATGAGTTGTCGTTACACACCAGCATACGAAAAATCAAAAAATATATCGTTACCTATGTGCTTACCAGTACTGACAAAAATAATGAGTCTAAAAATAGATTTTCTAAAAAATAAATTATATAAAAAAAAAATATTTTTTACTCTATTTTTGTTTAAACAAAATTTGCTGGTGCGGGAATCGAACCTGACTCTACAGATTGCCAGTCAACAGCTCTACCATCTGAGCTATATCGACATGTAATATTTAATAGATAAAAACATAATTGACCTGCTGCACACAAGTAAGCTTACTCGCCAACATACAAAAAATCAAAAAATATGTGGTTACATATATCCTTACCAGTGTTTAAAAAATATTGAGTCTAAAAATAGATTTCAAAAAATTTTCAAAAAAATCTAAAAAATTATTTTCTATTTGAAATAATGATAAAAATAAGTCATTATCAGTAACTCATTATTATATGTTTTAAAATAATGCAGAAGGTAAGTGGGTGTCATTACTGGTAGTCCAAAAAATAATGATATGTCATTACCGTTTCTACACTGGGGTATTGCAGTATGAATGATTAAGTTTTCAAAGTAGTTTTCATTGTCGAAAATATGTAAAAGTCAAAAAACGGGTTTGGACTTAAGAGTGGGAAAATCGATAAAAATGAGAAAAACATTAAAATTTTAATGTTTAGTTTAAAACTTCATTTTTACACACTAGGGCCCTTTTCTCGGAGAAGGTCACATATTTTTTCTCCAATTCAATTAGTTTTGCGTTAATTTTTGTTGTTTTTAGACTGAAAAGTACGAATTTTTGAGACGCAACCCTAATTCAGGTAAAATTATGGCAACAATTTGACAAATATTTTGAGTGTGTGTGCAGAGGTTTAAAGACTTAATTCCTTTTTGGAATGATTTCCCTAAAATTTAATTCAATTTTCTGATTCAAGGAATGAATTCATTTATAAGAAAAACCAGAAAATAATTCCTGTGAATGAATTCAAAGAACTTAAATTTAGTGAATGAATTCTCTGAACAAAACATTAATTATTAAATTAAATAATTCATTCACTAAAGAATTCATTCAAAACGAGTGAATTAAATTTTGGTCAAGGAATTCGTTCACTTAATTTCCTGAAAGAATTAACTTTTCCGTTTAATTTCCTAAGGGATTAACTTTTTCTTTTAATTCCCTGAAGAAATTTACTTTTTCTTTAATTCTCCCCGAAGGAATTATTTTTTGCGTTTAATTCCCTGAAGGCATTTATTTTGTCTTTTAATTTCCGGAAGGAATTAACTTTTATTTTTAATTCCTTGAATTTAACTTCACTCAGAAAAGTTCTGCAGTTACTACATGACAGTTATTTATGTAGTAATGCGGTTGTAGTTATTTTAACTACAATTACTGTTAATTTACTTAGAGAAAAGTTTTTAAATGTTTTTGACAGTGATTTTTTTTTCAACTACAAAAACCACTGCATTGTAGTAACATTTATTTTATGCAGTTGTTTTGGATTATGTTACAAATACTTCAATTGTGTGTGTTTACAAGTGTGTACGAAGAAAAAAATATTGTGTGTTCGAAGAGCTCAGTGATACCAACTTGGTGCTTTAAGCACTATTTATGGTGCTTTTTGATAACCCAAAACGCCAAAATTTTGCTCATGGTGTCAAAACGAAAAAAAGCTTTTTATTTTTTGGGTAGTGCTTTTAGTGCTTTTTTAACAATTCTTCATATACAACTTTTTTAGGTTTTAAGGTCACTGTAGGCCATGGTACCAGACCAAATGTAAAGATAAATCATCAAAATCGTCAGCCATTTTAGGAAAAATCGTCATCAGTTAAATATCATAAAAACACTAGCTTTATCTAGTTTTTTATCCGAAATTTAATTCATATTAACTGCTTGACTCTATCGCTGCTCTTAAAATAATTCACAGCTTTTATAAATTCGAATTATATATAACTGGACGTTATTTTTTACTTCACCTGTAAAAAGGTGGTATTTATGCTAAGATTAGTTATAGACAAAACACCTCATCATGCGTTATGCGGTTTAAGTTCTCATAAATAATTTATATAGACTTTAAGTTCGTGATTCCGAACTCTGTTTTTAAAACTTTTAGTCACGTCATAAGTATCCTATAATTTACAAATGAGCCAAATACAGAGTATTTCGGCATTTTTAACCGCGCTTTTCTAAAAAATGTGACGTGATTGGGAACTTTTAAAAGCATATTGAGAATCAGATTGTCTAAAACTATAAAAAATTCATTTTGTAAAGCTGTGTAAATTAAAAATTAATCTAGTTCCATTTTTTATTTGTTAATTGTTTCCAACCACGAACATATTTTTCCACTCAGACCTGAGAAGAATTGCGAATCACAAAAACGCGATTCGGCAGTTTTTTTAAACGCTTTTTAATATTTTTGTGAATTGGATGGTATTTATAATTAAAGAAAATATAGAAATCTTTGTATGTGAACTGTTTATTTCTGTTTTTAGTGTTTAATTTAAAATATACATGTGGGTGATATCAAAAAATGTGATAAAAACCGTGTAACCACATAATTTCTAATGCATGGATTACATTTGAGTTATATATTTCGATATATATCAGCGCATTCTCACCTGTTTTACAAAATTTATAACAATCTGACCAATTTTTGGTTAATACATAAAATTTGTGACCAATTTTATAGGCCAAATGTAAACTCCGTAACAAGTAACTCATAAGGTTTTTTAACTTTAATAGCTTATATTTTAATAACCAATAAAGCTAAACACAACTGTAAGAATTTTTATGAAGAGGAAAAGTGCCGTTTTTAATAAAAATTAATACATTTTACAAACTATTTCGTATATTTTAGCTATCACGACTTCAACTCTGTAACGATTTTTCGTCATAATTTTTGATAAAAATGCATATACCAGAATTTTGAACTTATCTATTATTTATATTGCGAAAAGTATAATGTTATTTATACTCAAATGATCGTTGGACTGTAAGTAATCATCCAGTATAACAGACTTGAAGCTTTTCTGCACCACGTAACATTCTTGAGATGAAAAAGGATGTCTTTAATAAGATTTGAAAAAATGTTGTAAACTCCGTTCCTAATTTTTACACCAAACTATTTAACGAGTAAGAAAAACAATGTCATATTTGGATTCACCTTGTAGGCATCATGCGATTTTGTTTCGGAAAAAAAATTCTGACAAAGCGTTTCTGAAAGAAAACGAAAAAAGTAACCAAATGTAAACTCCGTAACTGTAAACTCCGTAACCACAATTGTTTGCATCAGATTTCATGCAAATAAATGTAGATAAATGTTTAAAATATTTTTAAATAACCATAAACAGAGGTGATTCAACTAATATTTATGCATCAGAAGACGATTCAACTAATAATTTTGCGTCAAATCAAAAAAAGTTATCAGTTTTTTACCCTAAGCTGCTGCAGCGAAAAACGATTGATTTTGCATTTCATTGGTTTTGAATCGATATTTTGAGTCATTACTGACATTAGTTTGACAAATTAAATTTGTTTAACACAATTTAAGAATTTTTTGATCGCGAAATGTTATGTTTTTAATATATTATTTTGTAACTGCGCAACCGCTGTTTGGATTTTAAAAAATTTTATATTTTTGAAAAGCATTTAAAAGGACCAAAAATACAAAATTAAAAAACAAATAAAAATTTTTTTCGCGGAATGAATTGTATTTTTATTCGCGAAACCGCCAATTTGATAACCACAAATTATATATCATTGGAAAGCAAGTTGAAAACCCAAATACGAAAAACTAATAAATTGAAGAAAATTCGTACGCAATGTTTTTTGTTATATCTTTTGCTTGCAGGAATGCAAACTCCGTTACAACAAAAAAAAATTAAAATTGTGCCAAAAAAGTTATTGTGACAACTTGTAGAAGAGATTTTTTGCAATTAGGTCATACATGAGACTAATTAATTATTTGGACAAATTAATTGGTGATTTCATTACCATTAAATTGAAACTAATGCTAATTAAATTTTTGGCATTATTATTACTTGGACTAATGCTAATGCTTTGAAATACATCGATTTCATAACTAATGCCAATTGTATAGTATATTCATTACGATTACTAATGGCTCAATTATAAGAAAGAATTGGCATTTGTAAACGTCATTTTATAGATTTCATATTCATTTCTGAGCTTGCAAATGCGGAATGCGAAAAGGGTTTTGTGGTATAAAAAATTAATTAAAATACTTAATCAGCGATTTACATTGTGCAAAGGAATATATTGATGGAAGAATTTTACTTTTCGAAAAATTATTTTCGCAAACTTTTTTTTTTCAAACTAACCACCAGTTTTTGGTATGAGTTATGGGTATTAAGTAACCAGATTCTAATTTTACAAAAACCGCACTTTAAAAATTGCAAAATAATCGCGGATCGCGAAAAAAGACTTTATAGTACAAAAGTTGAATTAAAAACTAAATCAGCGATTTTTATTCTCCAAACATACATACTGATGTAAGAATTTTCCTTTTTGGAAATTTTTTTCCCGCGACTTTTTTCGCGATTTCTTTTTACAATTAATCACAGAACTTTGTTCTATGAATTGGGTATAATAGTCCCTAGATTATAAATTTAAAAAAAATCACACTTAAAAAATTGCAAAATAACCGCGGAACGCTAAAAGAGACTTTATGGTACAAAAGTTGAATTAAAAAACTAAATCAGCAATTTTTATTCTGCAAACAAACATTATGATGTAAGAATTTTCCTTTTTGGAAATTCCCGCGACTTTTTTCGCGATTTCTTTTTTCAATTAATCACAGAACTTTGTTCTATGAATTGGGTATTATAGTCCCTAGATTATAAATTTTAAAAAACCACACTTAAAAAATTGCAAAATAACCGCGGAACGCGAAAAAAGACTTTATGGTACAAAAGTTGAATTAAAAAACTAAATCAGCGATTTTTATTATGCAAACAAACATACTGATGTAAGAATTTTCCTTTTAGGAAATTTTTTTCCCGCGACTTTTTTCGCGATTTCTTTTTTCAATTAAGCACAGTACTTTGTTCTATGAATTGGGTATTAAGTCCCTAGATTATAAATTTTAAAAACCACACTTAAAAAATTGCAAAATAACCGCGGAACGCGAAAAAAGACTTTATGGTACAAAAGTTGTATTAAAAAACTAAATCAGCGATTTTTATTCTGCAAACAAACATACTGATGTAAGAATTTTCCTTTTTGCAAATTTTTTTTCCGCGACTTTTTTCGCGATTTCTTTTTTCAATTAATCACAGAACTTTGTTCTATGACTTGGGTATTATAGTCCCTAGATTATAAATTTTAAAAAACCACACTTAAAAAATTGCAAAATAATTGCAGAACGGGAAAAAAGACTTTATGGTACAACAATTGAATTAAAAAATTTAATCAGCGATTTTCATTCTGCAAGCAAACATACTGAGTCAGAATTTTCCTTTTTGAATTTTTTTTTTCCGCGACTTTTTTCGCGATTTCTTTTTATAATTAATCACCGAACTTTTTTCTATGAATTGGGTATTATAGTCCCTAGATTATAAATTTTAAAAAACAACACTTAAAAAATTGCAAAATAATCGCGGAACGCGAAAAAAGACTATGGTATTATTTTTTTTTATTGATGTCTTCATTTTCTAAGACATTACTATAACACAATTAATTTTTCACCGACAGATTCACACACGACGATTTTTCACTGTAGCCTGTAGTCAAATATGGGTTTATCCCGGCCGCTATACGTTTAAACCCACGGCAGTAGTTTAATACACCACAAGGTAAAATATCAGTTTGCGAGGACTATATCGAGAGAGAGAGAAAATCTAAGGGCTAACCTCAGTTTTCTCTAGCAACTTAACGCGCTATTTCGTACCAAAAAAATATATAAAGAAAATCTAAGGGCTAACCTCAGTTTTCTCTAACAACTAAACGCACACAAAATTAGATTTTATTATTTAGGGAATTGGCAAACTCCTCACTAAATAGTAGTTGTGGTCGTCTACTAACTGCCTGAAATTGATCAACAACACTGCCTTTTATACTTGCTGATCAAACACACACAAACATTTTAATACAACTTATAATACAGTCAGTGTTGCCAACTCTTGAAGGCAGGAGCACCGTGGGCATTGTGAAAACGGGTAAAAAGGGTAAAAATTTACCAAAAATGGGGTAAAAAGCACGATATTAATTTTTTGAAAAATTTAAGTCAACAATTTAAAAACACATTTTAGCTTTGTAAAATTGTGTAAAAAGGGTTCAAAAAATAACCAAAAAGGGGTAAAAAAGCACCAAATTAATATTTCAAAATTTTCAAGTTTAAATACAACGAAGTTGCTATTTAAAATTTCACTACAAACATTGTGAAAAATGTATTTTTTGTAGAGTTCGTATAATTCTTTCAACTTTGACAGAAAATTGAAGAAAAATTGAAAAAAACGAGAACAAATACCAAAAAAATAAACTGTACAAAAAGCACCGCCAGAAATCTGAAAACGCACTGTAAATACCCGCTTTTTTTAAACGGGTATTTGTAAAAAATCACCGGGTATAGGAAGGAAGGAAGTAACATTTACTACAAAGCATATGTGAGAGTGTATCAGTATCATCTAATAGTACATGATTAGTGATGCAAGTATTGACAAATAGATGGCGTTATTAATAATTCCGTTAAATTCAAACAATGATAATATAATATTACTAAAAATGTTAATAATTTATGTAGACAAAAACGATAACCGAATTTTGTCGTTACAATGTTCAAGCATATCCTGACATGTCCTATTTTCAAGGATATTCTATAAAAAAACAAATTTTTGACTCTTTTGTACATAGCTATTTGTGATTGAAATGTCAAAATTACATATCATAATCTATAGACGATTTAAGTGAACACGTGTTTCAGATTTTTTTGAAATTCGCGATTTTTCGCGTTTTATCAAAAATTCAATGTGGAGGAAACAATATGTTCTAAATAGGGAAATATGGATACCAAAACTTTTCTTTTGACAAGTAAATCATTGCTAAGTGGATATAGTTTGCAATTTTGCAGATTTCATAGATTTTGCACGATGCTCTGGACAAAATTTTTTTTTTAATTTTTGATTTACTGCAATTTGCATTTGAATTCAGTATGTAGTTGATGTAAGATAAAAATGCAACTTAACAGAAAAAACTCCATCACGCGTTTTTTTTGGCGGATTAACTTTTCTTCGCGAAAATTTTTTTTTTAATTTTTAATAATAATTTAAATTCAGTTTCTAGTAGATCTAAGAATAAAAATGCAACTTAACAGAAAAAACCCAATACGCGTTTTTTTTTTGCCGGAATTTCTTTTTTTTCGCGAAAAACGTATTATAAAATTTTATTTAGGGTTAGCCTATATTTAGACTTTTCTTAAAAAAATTACAGACACGCGTATTTCGATAAAATATTTTATTTGGGCGCGTTAACTTATCTCAATTTATACCCTGGTTAAGACCTCTACTAGCCTTAACCACTGGTAAACATATTTTTTGAATAACTTATCTAAATATTAACCAAGCATTTCTTCTAACCAATGCTAAAATTTAACCATAGAAATTTCTGTGGTTATGAAACTTAACCAAGGCTATTTTAGAACAATTTACCCTACATAAGATATTTTAATACATTAGACTTGTAATGATGATTATTAAAAAAATTTAAAGCACAGCTTTAACCAAACTTTGACTAAGAATCGTTTATGACACATATAAGTATTTTCGATGTGCATTTCCCCCACTTTACCAAAACTTATAAAAATTGCATCAGTACATAAAAACGTGCACAAATTTTTGCTATTTAGAATTTAGGTTTCTGTGATAGCTTACAGAAATTGGCCTCATATAAGGAAATAGGAAAAATTTATTTTTTTATTGGTTCAGGGAGCCAAAACCTGTCTTGAATAATTAAAACCAAAAATGGTGACCAATATTACAACAATTTGACACGAACTATATACCTCTACAAAATGAAGAGTCGCTGTTGGTAGAATCTTGAAACATACTTTTAGTATTTTACTTGCTGATTCCAAAACTCTATTGCGAATTCTCTATCACCTCTCAATTTTGAGAAAATCGTGATTAAAAACGCGAAAAATAGCTTTCTACGAATTTTAAAATACTATACAAAACGCATTCAAATAGCTTAAGACTTTTTGTTACGATGGTAGTAAAGAATGAATTTTGTTCTCTAAAATACATAGAACATTTTCTTAATTTGTGTACCGTTATAGGAAAAAATTCTTTTGAAAACCACTCTCAGAAAAACAATTTTGGGTAACTTACATTTAAGAATTTGGAATCAGCGTATCAAATTCAAAATGAATCATCCCAGCAAAACTTTCTATTACCTGGTAATAAGGTTTGTAAGAAGAAATTAAGGTATGTAACCTCTTACTTTGCTATTCCAACAGCTATTATTTTAACAAGGGCATGTCATTGGAGGTATGTACTTTCCAAAAGAGGGCTAGGTAACAACATAAGAACATGTTACTTTAATGTTACATGTTAGGAGTTACGTAACCACTTACACAACCGATACTGAGTACAATACTACATACATAACAGCTTAAAGTAAGGCCAAAAAAATGTGTTACAAACAGGTCTGAAATAACACATTAAATTTATGCGCTCACTTACTGTATAAAAATATATACTTACTTCTTACAAAAAAAATTAAAATAAGACGTTATCGTGTTGTTTTTTATAAATGCTAAAACGAAGCATATTCATATTTAATTAATATTTACTCAGATTAATATAAAGTTAACAAAAAACATAAAAGATATTTCAGTCAATATGTATAAAACATAAATTATTTGTATCGAATATTGTAAATAGAAAATAACACTCATATATCGCATTACAAATAACTCCTTATTTTGAGGTATTTGAATACACCATCGGTAATAAGTGGATATTTCTATTAAGTGATCACGTATCACATTAAAAGTAACTCCTTATTTTACGGTTTTAAAATATCCCATCTGTAATAAGTCGCTGCTATTATTTAGAACTCATGTTGTGTATTACAAGTAACTCTTTTCTTTGAGGTGTTTAAATATATCATTGGTAATAAGTTGCTATTACTACCCAGTAGTTATGGAGCACATTATACGTAAGACATTACATTTTATTAATGAAATAATGCAATGGTAAGGGGTATGGTATTACCAGGTAATGTGTTCTGTAATACCAACATATTACCAAGGTTTTGCTGGGATATATTAAAGCTCAAGACTACTGAATGAAGTACAAGACTACTGAATTTAATTCTTAAATATAAAAATGCGCATAGAAATCACTCTCGAATTTCTGAAATGTGAACCAATCATGTTTTAAATATTTTAAAAGTATGTGAGGAAAAAATCATAAATAATACAAAATCATGCACAGCGATTATTTTTCTACTCACTTTGATGTGCTGATCACATAAATTGCCTTAGTTTAATAATCTATCACAAAATTTCCACTATTTTTTTTTAAATTTTATACGCGAATCTTTCCGCGGTTGTCTCGATTATTTGTTATTAATTTTTGTTTTTCTTTTTGTTTTTATTCTGACATTTCATACAATGGTTAACTACCCAAAGTTAAAATATTGATAAGTTATTATGGTTAAATTTTCATAGGGATAAATATTTAGTATTGGGTAGTTACCCATGGTTAAGGTAAGTTAACTTCTCGAGAAAAGTTAATGGGCCTTAAAATAATCCTAAAAAAAATTTCATAAATTTTTTTTATTGAATTGGGGTAGCTCTAAATTTTTATCAAAATTTGGTCCAGAGTACCTACCCTGAAAAATGTATTAAATTTGCAAAATTCTAAACTACATCCACTCGGCGATGATTTACTTGTCAAAAGAAAAGTTTTGTTATCCATATTGCCCTATTTAGAACATATTCTTTCCACCACATTGACGAGTTTCAGCTGAATTCAGGCGTACCGCAGGGTTCTGTTCTTTCTGCTTCCCTATTTCTTATCTTTCTCAATGATCTTCTTGGTCGAACTTTCAACCCTATCTACTCTTTCGCAGATGACAGCAACATTTGTCATTCATTTTCCTTCGATCGTAGGCCAAGCCCTGAGGAGATTGCGGGCAAAAGGCAGATTATGAATGACACACTGAATCGTGACCTTTCTACAATCTCTGAGTGGGGTCGTGCGAATAAGGTCGACTTTAATGCACGCAAGACCCAATGTTGTATGTTGACCCATAGGGCCGTGAGGTCAACACTGTCATCTGTACATATGGGTGATATTGGTATTGAGGAATCGGATACTCTTGATGTTCTGGGCATGAAAATTCAGTGTGATGTCCGTTGGAATAAACATGTTTTTCAAGTGTCGAAGGAAGCATTCAAGTGTCTAGGTTTTTTACGTCGGTGCAAGAAGTACTTCACTCCATCCGATTTACTCACGATTTATACCACCTATATCCGACCGAAGATGGAATACAACTCCCATATATGGGCAGGAGCTTCGAAGTCTATTTTGGAGCTTCTGGACCGTGTGCCAAGGAGGGCGTCGGCGCTTATCAATGACAATAGGGTATCCAGCTCTATTGACTCATTGGAGCATCGTCGGAATGTGGGTTGTGTGACCCTGTTCTATCGATATTATCATGGGAGGTGCTCATCTGAGATAAGTGAACTTGTCCCCAAAGCCCAAGTTTTTATTCGTAATACTCGCTTATCAGGTAGATCGCATCCGTTTGTGGTCGATTGTCCAGTGGATCGCACGACGCATTATAGGGAGAATTCGTTTAACAGTCGCACTAGCCGTATGTGGAATAAACTCCCCGCTGAAGTCTTCCCTGTTACTTGCAATGTTGAGAAATTTAAATCAAATATTCACAAACACTACTCCCTCTTTCCTCCTCCTCATAACCTATTTTCCTAATACCAACACAACGCACTGCGTTAATAGGGTGTAAGTTTGACATTTCAATCACAAATATCTTTGTACAAAAGAGTCAAAAATTTGTTTTTTTTTTATAGAATATCCTTGAAAATACGACATGTCAGGATATGCTTGAACATGTTATATATACCGCTGGACGCGCCTCTAAAAAACCTTTCATGATACCCATATTGGGTATGTTTTCTTCAGCTAAGATGCAAATTCCTTAAAAATTTCTAAAAAAAAATATCTTTTTTAAAAATGTTCCAGCTTGTGAGATCTCATTCCTAGACCCGAAATATTTTGGGAATCATCATAAAACAAACCAAGGTTTATTTTGAGGGGGGCACTTTTTTATTTTTTTTCGTGAGTCGGTCTAATTTACATATGTATTTATAAAATATCTTTAATCTGCATTTATAATCATAAAACATTTGTCGTACATTGTTAATTTTTTTTTCAGTACATTAAAAAAAATCTGCACATATCCCTACTCATGTTCATTCGTCGCTGGTTTAGTGACGACTTAAAGCAAGAGCGTAAGAATACATGTGAATTGGGACAATTGTCCTATGGAATGAACAGTACTGCCTTAGTTATAAAACAACGCTAAAGAGTGAAGACGCATAATACGGAAAATTTTATATATTTTATTAAGTAATTAAAATAATAAGGTAAGTTTAATAATATAAAGTAAAAATTTATTTACGGGAATATTAAAAAATATTGTATTTATTTTTTTCCAGTTATTTTATATTTTCGTCCCTTTCTACCTGGAGAAAAAAGGAAGCCAAACAATATTTCACCCCTCACAGACGGACATCTATAACAATATCTTAACAAATACTTAAATAAAAGTGATATTAAGTGTAAATTTTGATTTCTCAATTTGAAATTTTTTCTAGAATAAAACTAAGAGTATTTACATAAATTTGTTTTTATTAAATTAATTATTTTTAAAAAATTTTTGTTAATGTTATTTTAACTACATTTGCAGTTGTTAGTACAGTTTTACAATAATTTGCATGTATGTTGTTTTAATTGCATATATAGATGTTTCTACTACATTTGTCAGTTGTTTTTTAACAGTTAAAAATAACCTCACAATGTAGTTGATTTAAATGCAAATGTAGTCTACACATCTTTAACTGCAAATGAAGTCATTTTAACTGTCATTTGCAGTTGATTTTACCTACATAATTCCCGGAGTGTTTTTCATTTAATCCCGAGAATCACTTAACTTTTCACGTAATTGTGAAAAACAAAATATTAGGGGTTTTCATATAAACTCCTATTCTACTCGTAAACGGTTTAAACCTGTTATGTTTATGAGTTTAATGTCAAACTCCATACATAAAAAAATATGATTTGTATTTATAGGGTTCGTCAAAAAAAAAAATTCTTTGATTTTCGGATATCATCACTTTTTTAAAGTTTTTGCATAGAAAAAAATGGCGTTTTTTTTCTTTTTTATTCCAACTCCTTCCACTTGCGCAAGCCGGCCAAAAACGCTGTATAGGGACCCATTTTCTGCAGAGCAAAAACGGGTCTCCACTGGTGCCAAATGGAAGAAATCGATTTTTGTTTTTTTTTTTGGAAAACGTTAGCCCGTGCCGCAAGTTGGACGAAAATGGCCCATTTTGGAAAAAAGTGTATTACTATTAAAAATTCCCAAAATTCGAAATTTTGAAAAAAAAAATAATTTTTAATTCATTTATTCATTTAATGTAGTCAAACTAATTCAGACATGGAATTTTGACTTCATCGGAAGTCCTTAACCCACTTTAGCCTGGAATCCAAAATGACCCACAAATTTAATAAAAATGCAAAAACGTGTTTTTTTAAAAATTAATTTTAAAGATTTTTTTAAAATGCCTATTTTGGAGATGTCGATTGCTATTTGTACCACATAATAGTTGATATTAAAGAAAAAAAAAATTGGAAAAATGATAATTAGAGTTTGTGTTTGGAGCGACTGCTTTCCAGGACATTTTACAAAAATTGCTTATTTTGTAAAAAATATAATAAAATTTAAATGTTTTCATCAAATTTTACACAGTTTTAGAAAAAATATCACTTAGATTTGGTTAGACTATAATTATCTTTACATTTGTTTAAGAAATCGCTAACCCTTAGTGGCCTGGGGTCAGAAAAGTCCCATGAAACGTAATATTAATTATGACTACAAGATTGGAATGCCATTAAATTGATAACAAAAATCTCAACTGAATAAAAATAATTATTTTATGTAACGTGATCCATATGGGGTTAATTTTTATACTTTTTGCCAAAAACGCCCCACCAGGAAATTTACAGAATAACACCTTTCATAATTTTCGGAAAAATATCGCTTTGAATGAATAAAAAAATTTTTTCCCACTTGATAAAAATTATTATTTTGAGTAACTTGATCCATATAGCATTAATGTTCTCACTTTCCACAAAAAACACCCACTAGGAAATTTACAGAATAACATTTATCAGATTTTTATTAAATTGGGATAAATTACATAGTAAAATTTAGGCAGTACTGATCGGTTCTGTACAAAATGTATATTTTTGGAAATCCTATAAAATTTCCTTAAGTCCTGCATTATTTTTATCTACAAATAGTTGCCAGACTTAAAAGTGCAGCACTTTAAACATGGCCAAATTTTTATTTGTTTTTAGCTATTTTTAATAAAGTTAACAGCACTGAAATATTAAAGTGAATAGTTTTATGCTTTTCTTACTACAATATAACAAATCAGTCAAGGTTTTTTTACGTTATAGTAAAAAGCATTTCATGTTAAAATTTCAGTGTTGTTAACTTTCTTTTAAAATCACTAAAAACAAAGAAAAATTTGGTCATGTTTAAAGTGCTGCAATTTTAAGTCTGGTGACTATTTGTAGATAAAAATCATGCAACCTTAAGGAAATTTTATAGGATTTCCAGAAATATACAGTTTGTACAGAACAGATCAGTACTGCCTAAATTTTACTATGTAATTTGATAAAAGGTCGATGTCGTAAATTTTTCGTTAAAAGCCACGCCCACTTAAAACAAGTAACAAAATTAAAAAACAAACATTACGTTAAAATTCTGTACAATATTCTGAACCATCTCCTTGCCTTTCGTGGCGAATTTAGCCACTATTTTGATCTTTAAAAATAAAGGCAACAACAATAAAATTAGAAAAAAAACTTGAATTGACTTAAAGTCGTGTCCACAACTGTAATTCCAAGAATGGACGTATTTTCCTATGTAGCAAGGTGATATAGATCCGAAAAATTGTGGATTTATAGATTCGATATTCCATCCAAATATCGAATATTTTTCGAGAGAACACATGTTTCGATTTTTGTTCGAAAAATTGTACTTATTTCCATTAAACATGAATGTAAAAGTTAAAAGAAATTCCCTAAATGTAACAACGAACATGCTGATCTTTTCAAATTTTTCGTAAATAAATTTAATGCTTAAGGGGGGTATCGACTCTAGGAAAAATTTTGTTTTCGATTTTTTTATATTTTATTTGGATAGGGAATACTCTTCAGTATATGCTCAGAAAATATTAGTATAAAATTCGAAGAAATAACATGTTTTTTTGTAAAATAGATTTTAGACACAAAGTAATATTCTATTCATATATAAAATACAAAAATACACCAAATTTTTTGGTAGCGTTTTTTATCATTGTCTTTATTGTAAATCGTATTTCGCATAATACAGCAGAACAAAAAGAAAAAAACCACATCTAAAGATACAAGAATTGCATGCAGTCTTTAAAGAAAATCCAATGAAGATTCATCGATGGTGGGCGAAGGCACGTTATATGAGACAGGTACTTGATGGCTTTTTATAAGCCATAAAAATAATCAATGTGTATAAAAAATAAAAAACAAATTAAAAAATGTTAGCAATAAAAGATTTCGACTGAAATTAAATGTCTAATAAGTTCTATACCATCGTTTTTAAGAATATTGGGGTTAATATGTAAAATATTTTTTATCCAATTCTTCCCAAATTTGGTGTACATGTAGAAAACTGCGAGATATAAATTTTGTTTTTTGAAATTTTGCTGTTTTCTTAGCGTAAAATTAATTTTAAACTTTAAACTGCCACTGTACAGCCAAGGCGGGTTAACCGATTTCGATCGGGGTTTTTTTTTCCGTAGACAACAAAAAACTCTAGTCCTTATCGTGGCCCTTTTTTGAATTTTGGTCAAATAAATTTTATATCAACGAGCAAATGTGTTTTTCTTGACTTTTTTGGAATTTTTAAATTTGTGTGGTAACTTTGTTAAAAAAAATGTTGAAATAAAAATCGGGCCACGATAAGGACTAGAGAATTTATATGGAATTAAGAATCACTTTACATTTTTGTTTTCCGATAACACTATGGAACATTTTTGGGATTATTGTCTGGGGGGGTGAGAAATTCCAAGTCAGGGTGATGGTACTAGGTCAGTATAGTAAAACCCTCAAAGGGTTTGGCGTTCGTATGTGTCATTTTTTTTTATGACCTTTTAAATTTTTTCCTTATCTTGATGTTTTTTCGCTTAGTTGTAACATTTTGGCAAAAACGTAGTTTAACATAACTCGAGAACCACTTGTCCGATTTTGATGAAACAAATTTAGAAAAATTTAGAATTACAATTTCTCTAATCTGTTTCTATACCGTTTTCCTATATGTGCAACACTTTCGAAGTTAAAAATGAATGTATGAAGGGAAAAAAGTATTTTTTGCCTAAAAATTTAAATATTTTTTTTTAAAAATTCATAAAAAATCCAAAATGGAAAAAAGTGCCAAAACTAATTACTTTCGCGTAAAGTCACATAACTCATGAGCAAAAAAAGGCATAGATCATGAAAATCGATGCACGCGTTTCTCATTTATTCACAATTAGGTAAATGTATGAATTTCAAAAATTTGCTCCAGATATGCACAACATTATTTGGAGAAAACATTGACACTCACAAGCCGAACTCTCTCATATTTTTCTACTGTACTAAAAGAGAAATATTGATGTGGCAACACTGGTTCTGTAATGTTCACATAAAACATGCATTGTCATTATACTTCTTCTCTTTCTCACACTGGTTCTGTGATTTTTGTCATTCAACAAGTGCCGACGAACGCGAACAGTAAAAGTGATTTTTCTCCAGTTTTTTAAAAGTGAACAAAAGAGAACAGAATATGGAACTGTGCAAGCCAGATATAAATAGCTTTTGCTACTGCTGTGGTCAATATGTCTCAACACATAAAAAAAGGGGAAATTTCAGTACTGATTTTGTTCAAACATACGAGATGTACTTCAACCAAAATGTTATAGTGAACGAAAATTGGGTACCAAATATAGTGTGTAAAAGCTGCTACAACCGTCTAATGGATTGGAAAAATAGAAGACGTGAAAGTATGCCATTCGGTATCCCAATGACTTGGACTAATCCTGGCGAAGGTCACAATCCATTGAATTGCTATGCATGTGCGAATAAAGGAGCCGCAAAAAGGATAAGAAAATCGTATAATTACGTTGGTGTTGCAAGTGCCGCAACACCATTGCCTCATTCGGACCACATTCCTGTGCCAAAAGCTTCTAGCCCAGATATTTTCTCTTCTACGACTGCTCCGACATATCATGCACGTGATGATTCCCCATATGAGCCATCAGTATCCAATGAGCCAATTTTAATAAATCAAAATAAGCTTGATTCAATTGTTGCCAAGTTGGAATTAACACAGCATAAATCGGAAGAGCTGGCTTCCATTTTGAAATCAAACAATTTGTTGGCACCCGGTGTGAAAGTCACAGCTTATCGAAGTCGTCAGGCAACACTCCAAAGTTTATTCCTTGTGAATGATTCCCTAAATGTAACAACGAACATGCTGATCTTTTCAAATTTTTCGTAAATAAATTTAATGCTTAAGGGGGGTATCGACTCTAGGAAAAATTTTGTTTTCGATTTTTTTATATTTTATTTGGATAGGGAATACTCTTCAGTATATGCTCAGAAAATATTAGTATAAAATTCGAAGAAATAACATGTTTTTTTGTAAAATAGATTTTAGACACAAAGTAATATTCTATTCATATATAAAATACAAAAATACACCAAATTTTTTGGTAGCGTTTTTTATCATTGTCTTTATTGTAAATCGTATTTCGCATAATACAGCAGAACAAAAAGAAAAAAACCACATCTAAAGATACAAGAATTGCATGCAGTCTTTAAAGAAAATCCAATGAAGATTCATCGATGGTGGGCGAAGGCACGTTATATGAGACAGGTACTTGATGGCTTTTTATAAGCCATAAAAATAATCAATGTGTATAAAAAATAAAAAACAAATTAAAAAATGTTAGCAATAAAAGATTTCGACTGAAATTAAATGTCTAATAAGTTCTATACCATCGTTTTTAAGAATATTGGGGTTAATATGTAAAATATTTTTTATCCAATTCTTCCCAAATTTGGTGTACATGTAGAAAACTGCGAGATATAAATTTTGTTTTTTGAAATTTTGCTGTTTTCTTAGCGTAAAATTAATTTTAAACTTTAAACTGCCACTGTACAGCCAAGGCGGGTTAACCGATTTCGATCGGGGTTTTTTTTTCCGTTGACAACAAAAAACTCTAGTCCTTATCGTGGCCCTTTTTTGAATTTTGGTCAAATAAATTTTATATCAACGAGCAAATGTGTTTTTCTTGACTTTTTTGGAATTTTTAAATTTGTGTGGTAACTTTGTTAAAAAAAATGTTGAAATAAAAATCGGGCCACGATAAGGACTAGAGAATTTATATGGAATTAAGAATCACTTTACATTTTTGTTTTCCGATAACACTATGGAACATTTTTGGGATTATTGTCTGGGGGGGTGAGAAATTCCAAGTCAGGGTGATGGTACTAGGTCAGTATAGTAAAACCCTCAAAGGGTTTGGCGTTCGTATGTGTCATTTTTTTTTATGACCTTTTAAATTTTTTCCTTATCTTGATGTTTTTTCGCTTAGTTGTAACATTTTGGCAAAAACGTAGTTTAACATAACTCGAGAACCACTTGTCCGATTTTGATGAAACAAATTTAGAAAAATTTAGAATTACAATTTCTCTAATCTGTTTCTATACCGTTTTCCTATATGTGCAACACTTTCGAAGTTAAAAATGAATGTATGAAGGGAAAAAAGTATTTTTTGCCTAAAAATTTAAATATTTTTTTTTAAAAATTCATAAAAAATCCAAAATGGAAAAAAGTGCCAAAACTAATTACTTTCGCGTAAAGTCACATAACTCATGAGCAAAAAAAGGCATAGATCATGAAAATCGATGCACGCGTTTCTCATTTATTCACAATTAGGTAAATGTATGAATTTCAAAAATTTGCTCCAGATATGCACAACATTATTTGGAGAAAACATTGACACTCACAAGCCGAACTCTCTCATATTTTTCTACTGTACTAAAAGAGAAATATTGATGTGGCAACACTGGTTCTGTAATGTTCACATAAAACATGCATTGTCATTATACTTCTTCTCTTTCTCACACTGGTTCTGTGATTTTTGTCATTCAACAAGTGCCGACGAACGCGAACAGTAAAAGTGATTTTTCTCCAGTTTTTTAAAAGTGAACAAAAGAGAACAGAATATGGAACTGTGCAAGCCAGATATAAATAGCTTTTGCTACTGCTGTGGTCAATATGTCTCAACACATAAAAAAAGGGGAAATTTCAGTACTGATTTTGTTCAAACATACGAGATGTACTTCAACCAAAATGTTATAGTGAACGAAAATTGGGTACCAAATATAGTGTGTAAAAGCTGCTACAACCGTCTAATGGATTGGAAAAATAGAAGACGTGAAAGTATGCCATTCGGTATCCCAATGACTTGGACTAATCCTGGCGAAGGTCACAATCCATTGAATTGCTATGCATGTGCGAATAAAGGAGCCGCAAAAAGGATAAGAAAATCGTATAATTACGTTGGTGTTGCAAGTGCCGCAACACCATTGCCTCATTCGGACCACATTCCTGTGCCAAAAGCTTCTAGCCCAGATATTTTCTCTTCTACGACTGCTCCGACATATCATGCACGTGATGATTCCCCATATGAGCCATCAGTATCCAATGATCCAATTTTAATAAATCAAAATAAGCTTGATTCAATTGTTGCCAAGTTGGAATTAACACAGCATAAATCGGAAGAGCTGGCTTCCATTTTGAAATCAAACAATTTGTTGGCACCCGGTGTGAAAGTCACAGCTTATCGAAGTCGTCAGGCAACACTCCAAAGTTTATTCCTTGTGAATGATGAAAAAACTTCTGCATATTGCCCGGATGTAGGAAAATTGATGGACGCAATGGAAATAAAATATGAAGCAGATGACTGGAGATTATTTATTGACAGTTCAAAACTCAGCTTGAAGGCGGTTTTACTGCATAAGACCAATAAAAAACCTTCAGTTCCAATCGCCTACAGTACAGAAACGAAAGAAACATATGATGCACTGGAAAATATTTTAAAAATGGTTAACTACGCCAAACATATGTGGCGCATATGCTCCGATTTAAAAGTCGCCGAGTGCAATAATTGCGGAAATTTGCTGGTGGAGTAAGTTAGTGTGGCAAGACAAGGATGATCTTGATGATAAAGAATTTTCAGGAGATGCAGAAGGGCCAACAGTGGAGTCACACATTGACATTATGTGTGGTTCAGAAACTGATGATAGCGATGAATGCGATGCCACTAGTCCCGAACAACCACCATCGAAAAAGTCTAGGCAATATTTATTAAAATAAATAAAAATAAATAATTAAAATAAAAATAAAAAATTATAAAAATGTTTACTTAATTTTTTTAGTAGTTTATGGCCAGAAGTCTGGAGTTATTGGGGAAAATTTATGAAAAAGGCGATAAATGACACTTTTTTGAATAAAAACAAATATCAATATTCTTGTCAAAATGGGATACCTTCACTTAATTGTAAATAAAAGCAGAACGCGTTTAATTTTGTTTATAGGTTATGTGACTTTACATGAAATTAATAACACTTGATCCTTTTTTACGTTTTGGATTTTTTATGAATTTAAAAAAAAAAAATTTTAATTTTTAGGCAAAAAAATATTTTTTTTTCTCCACAAATTTATTTTTACCGGCAAAACTGTTGATTATAAAGAAAAACGTTATATGAACGGATTAAAGAAATTATAATTCTAAATTTTTCTAAATTTGTTTCATCAAAATCGGACAAGTGGTTCTCGAGTTATGTTAAACTACGTTTTTGCCAAAATGTTACAACTTAAGCGAAAAAACATCAAGATAAGGAAAAAATTTAAAAGGTCATAAAAAAAATGACACATACGAACGCCAAACTCTTTGAGGGTTTTACTATACTGACCTAGTAACATCACCCTGACTTGGAATTTCTCACCCCCCAGATTGGCTGTTGTACTGTGTAATTAATGAAGGCTGCACAGTGGCAGCCGATTTTGCCTTTTTTAAAAAAGTCCAGTAATGAAGTGGCAACTCCGGCGATTTTGGCTGGGTAAATATAAAACTGATATTTTTTAAAAATACTACAATAACATGGTTTTTAAATAAAAAATAAAATATTAAAAATATTGTTAATTGAATTTTTGACAACCGTTCAAATATGCCCTTTAAAATACTGTTGTTACAGTATTTGGCTGAACTTCACTTTATGGGGCACCCCTCAAAAAAAAAAATATATGACCCCCTCTGGAATTAAAAAAGAAATTTTTTTCTTTATGGTGTTAAGGGGCCGGGGGCCCTGGGACCCGCTAGGTCCAAAAAACCGAAACACACCCAAAATAGTAAGTGCGATTTTCAAATTAAAGGAAAATTTCTCGCGATTTCAAAAAAGCATTTGGTTTTATGATCCGTAAAGTGTGGCTCCCACTAGATCCATTTGAGACCCCCCCGGGAGTCTAAAATAGCCACTTAATGTACTAATTATAAAGAATGAATACTCAAATAAACGGAAATTTTCTTAAGAATTCAAATATGACCACAACGGCGCTTGTCCCGCAATACATAAAAAAACCTTAAAATTGCTTAAATTTTAATTTTTTCCAAAAAAAAACTCCAACTTTTACCAAAATAAAGCTTATGTACCAAAAAATGAAAATTGAAAATTTCGGCTGCGGCGCGCAGTGGGTTGAATCATAGAGAAAGTGAGGATTAATTCAGGGGGATCGTAGTTTTAAAAAATTATAATTTTTTATTTATGAATATTCATAAATATATAAAAATACAGCATTTAAAAAAAAATGTTTAAAAAAAACTTTTTTTTAACCCGTTAGGTGCGTTTTTGTTTTTTGGGAAATATGTAATTGATTCACAATTTTCTCTGTAACTTTGAAACGAAAAGTAACAAATTAATGAATAAAGTGTCAAATTGGAACATGCTTTATGCACTTTTAAAAAATTTAAACAATGTATATTTAAAGTTTACTTATACTATTATAAAGTTAATTTAAAACCGAATTTTTGTGTTTCACCAAATTCTATAATTGTACAAAATTAACTCAAAAAAGTCCATTATTTTAGGAAAACAAAATTTGCAAAATACTTTTTTATAAACCTGTTAGGCGCTTTTATCTTTTTCTGGAATAAAGAACTTGATTCACAATTCTCGATGTAACTTTGAAATAAAAAGCAATAAATCAATAAACCAAATTGTAAATTAAAGCATACGTAATGTTATTTTAAAAAAATTTAATATGTACTTAGAACAAATATAAATTAAACCTCAAATTTAGGTTTTCACCAAAATCCATAATTGTATAAATTTAACACAAAAAAGTCAGGGAAAAAATATTATTATTTTTTACTGATGAATGATCATGAATACTTCAAAAAAACTGTCTACATTTACAGGTCTTTGGATCATGTCTTCTATATTATTAAAGTCCTTACTAATAGCTCCACATAAGTATCACTTTTGTGTTGATGTGGTTTCAGTTAAGGCATTGCAAACCTTCCGATCTAGCATTGCTAAAATTAATTTGTGGACGACATGTAGAATTTTCTCACCGATCGTGACAGTTGAACAGGTTAAATTCTGTATTTCTTCTTCAACTGTGGTTTTTTTCACTAATTGACACATTTGGGGTTTCTTTTGTAAATGCAATTTTCAAGGGTCTGCAAAATCTAGTGGGAGACGGCCTGGATTTTGCCAAAGTACCTTCTTCTCCAACAATGATGAATCACTAGCCTCAGAGCCATGAAACGCTTGTTTGTATGAGCTGTGGCCAAAGCTTCCATCAAAGCCCCATTTTGAATATAATACTAGATTCGATTTTCTATTGCCTAATGAGTCAATAACAGTTTCTTGAAGTTCTATTAGTCGCCCCGCTCTGTGATTTAGAAGAGCTTGTAAAGTTACTTCAACGGAGGTCTCGCTTATTTTAAAGCTTTCCGGTTCTGGGTAACTTTTTTTTTAGTTTGAATATTGTTGTAGGCGGGAAATATTTGAAGGGCAGATGGTCTAGCGACATTGTATTGATGTCGAGTTAATTAAGCTTCTACAAAAACAGACAATGCTTTTCTATTCGACATTTTCACGGAGGGCAGCGGTTGTTTTAACTTTTTTTTAATTTATGCATATGCAACACTTTTTATATATCTCTTGCAATACTTTTGATTCCTCTACATAACCTAAGCTTTTCAATTTAACCTGTGTAGTATGAAGTAACTTTGGCAATGATAAGGTGTCCCTTAAAACCTTTGTTTTTTTATATTTACTCAAATCACTTGATTCTGTAAAACTAATTTCTTTTCGACCACGTTTTGCAGTCTGGGCACGAGTGAAACCAATAGAGGATTCTATCCAGGTTCTATTTAGAGTGATAAACCTTCGTTCCACTCTATGCGCTCTAGTCCATCTAGATTGGAATTAATAAAAGAAAGCATTAATTCGTTTATTAAAATTTATTTTTTATTTCTTCTTTTAAAAATATTCCATATTTTCATTCATTGTTTGAACGCTTGAATTTATCATAATATCAAATAAGCTTCGACGAGTATTTTTTTATACTTTATGTAAAATAAAAAAAATACTAATACAAAAATAACATTTTAAAAATCCCTTTTACCCGATTACTTGCAACTGCAGAATACGGTCACTGTTTAAACAAATAATATTATTAAAAGATACAAAAACAACATCAATTAATATACTAAGAAAAATTTCACTAAATTTCGACTTAAAACAACCTTTTATTTAAAAATGCCCTTTACCCGATTACTTGCAACTGCACAACACTATCAGTATTTGTTAAAACAAAGAATATTATTAAAAAGAAAACAATATTATTAATATACTGAAAAGAAGAGAACATATAAAATGAAAAAACACTTACATTAAAAACAACAAAACATAAACAACAACAGCAGCCGCAAGATCAATGTGATTTCTTGGTAATTTGACTGCTGCAGGACTTCTATAAAAAAATGCATAGCTCCCAGCAAAACCACACAATACCAAATAATGTGTAAAGTAATGTGTTGCCATAGGGCCCGATGCATTACTTTATACCTTACTTCACTGATGAATTTTACAGGCGATGAGCCCCAAAGTAATGTATGAGGAGGAAGTGATAAAGTAATTGGTTACTTATGTGGTTACGAGTATGCGAAAAGTACTGGGTATAAAAATAGATTTTCGTAAAAAAAAATGTATTACAAATATTTTTTTATTAAATATATAAACGTGGTCACGCTGGGATTCGAACCTGGGATCCCTGCATGTTAGCCGAGAACTCTACCACCTGAGCTATCGACACATATAACATTTGATTGCTTAAAAAGTAAATGAATTGTTGTGCTTCGTATTTTCATTTGTAATGTCGAAAAATATATACCTTACACCCATGCTTACAAAAAAACACAAAGTAATGTGTCTAAAAATAGATTTTCAAAAATATTCTAGTCATTACTTTCCGTTTATAAATCATGCATTACGTAATCAGTGATTGGTAAGTCATTACTTTTTGGTCTGAAATAATGCAGAAGGTAACGAGGTATCATTACAAGGTAATGCGTGAGTATATCGCACCCATTACCAAAGTTTTGCTGGGCTTCTAAAAGGCACAAAAGGGCAGCGTAAAATTTTGCAATATAATAGTGATTTATGTCATCTTTAAAATAAGGTAAAAATTACCACACGAATGCACACGAATGATATAAAAAAACTTAAAATATAAAAATTCGAATTTTTTGTTGCACTTCCAATATAAATGACAAAAAATTCAACACTTTCATACACAGTTTGTTACACAAATGTTAACGTAATATTTGCATAATAACCTAAACTTGATGGTACCATAGCAAAGTTTTTTACTTTTGAAATACTTTTTCAACGAAATAAAATTTTACAACGTGAAGTGTTTCACTTTTTTTAGCCTTTTTGCACAAAAATTTCAATAAAGTTTGACTTTTAAGTTTCATTACAAAAATACCAGAATACTTTTGACATTAATTTGAACGACAAGTGATGTAGAATTTTATACACTTTAACCGGGTATAAACAGTTTTGACGAAACTTAAAAATTTTTTTTTTTAATTAATCCAAGAAAACAGGCATTTCTAACCCTTTGTGCTGCGCTATGTCCCACAATACACAAAAACCTCCCAAACATTCATTAAATTTTAATTTTTTACAAAAAAAACACCAACTTCTACCAAACTTTACCAACTTATGTACGCTAAGTACACTCAAAAAAATAAGTTAGTAGAAAAATTAGTAAAACGTCTTGTATATCAAGTGTACTAGTTTTCAGCAATTTTTTTTGCTGAAATTCCGTTTTCCGCAAAAATTTTTGTTATATTTTTTTAGCACTAAACTAATTTTGAACTAATGTTTTACTTATTTATTTTGCTACAAAAATTGTGCTGATAACCGCATTCACAGCGTGGACGACAACCAGATAGACAAGATGTAGATGTCGCAGCTTGTCTGGAAACGGAAATGAAAAAAAAAAAAAAAAACAACTCTACACATATTCTATATTTAAATTTTCAGCAAATAAATTAACTAAAGTAAAATTTCGCTACAAGTTTATTGAGTTTTTTTCAGTCTACTAATATTCAGCAAAAGGTTTAGTGATTTTAGCAAGGATTTTTTTTATTTGCAGTCGACTAAGTGTTAGCAAAACTTTTGCTGAAGATTACTATTTTTTTGGTAAAAATCAGCTCGCTGATTTTCAGCAAACCTTTTGCTGAAATTACCAACTTTTTTGCAAGCACGCTCCTGACTAAAAATTTGCTGACACAGCAACATTTTTTGCTGACTTTACTAACTTTTTTTTTGAGTGTACCAAAAAATAAAAATTTTTTGAAAAAATCCCGCGATTTTTTTAAAACTTTTTTCGCCTGTGAAGCTGTGTCCCATAATCGGTGTTGCCAAAACTTATTTAGGAAAAAATGCTAGATTTTTTGCATAAAAATGCTAAAAACTAAAAAAATATGCTAAAAAAATTTTTATTTATTTATTTTAGTGACTTCTTACAATTAGACTGAAAATAAGTCGTCTCTAATTATGAATTCAGTTTATTTTATTAACTAAAATTATATAAAAGAAAAATTAAAAACAACTCAAAAATGAATTATTGTAAAAAAGTTCAAAAATCCTTTAAAATAAATTTATTATTATTTGATTTTCCAACTGTGTCACTGAAAATATGTTATCTCAAAAAGTTAAAAAGGCGGATAAACAAAAGTACCCCAAAATATTTTATTTCTAAAATAGGTGGTAATGTGGAATACTTTGGCGGGTAATATGAATTTCCAATTCTGCCTTAATTTATCTACTCCAAATTAATTTAATAGTTTTTATTGTACGCTATGTTTACCGTTTTCAAATTTCTGCCTCTTTGGGCTTACCTTCATTTAAATTCTTTAAAAATATTAATTTTCAAAAATCACTGAAATTCTTAAAAGATAGGAAAACGCTATTTATCACAAACGCTATCCACATTACCCTCTATGACCCAAACCTAAAAAAAAATCAATAAAAATTGCAAAGATTAAAAACGAACCTTATCAACATTTTGAAATTCTATTAATTCTATTTTAGGGCCTGTTTATCTATTACGAAAATACTCTAAACGATAGCAATTCACAATAGTGCTGGTAAATTCGATTACTTTTCAATAATCGATACTACTCGATATTTTTGGTTTGGATACTCGATACTACTCGATACTTTTAACGGTTTTTTAATTTGAATTTTTTTGGTAAAATTCTTTGAAAATGTTTATGGTAATTCAGTATTTAAATTTATAAACATATTTTTAAACTTTTTCACCAACTATTCATTGCGTTTTTCATAATTTTTTAACATTATATTTTAAATACTTTACTTCTGATTTTTTCTTTTAGCAGAGATGTAGTTTTGTGTCAAATATTTTAGCAGTCACATTTTTGTGGTAAATATTTTAGCGGAGTCACATTTTTATATATTTTGTCTGTCCAAAATGCAACTCTGAAAATATCAAGTAGTAGTTTTGAGTATCGAGTACCCAAAAAAAGACAATACCCACTACTCCTATTTTTACCAGCACTAATTGACAATTACTTCCCAGCAAAATATTGGTAATGACACCTCATTACTATCAGCATTACCAAAAATGATATATCATTACCTTCTGCATTATTTTATAATATAATAATGACTTCCTAATAACGGCCTATTGTATTCATTGTTTCTAAATATAAAATAATGACTTACTCGTAATATTTTAAATAAATACTTTTTACACAGTTAAATTTTATACATTTTTATTTATTATATATAAATATGTTTTATGTTTAAATTTTTATGACGAGTCCTAAAATAACACATTAGAAAAAACTTAAATTTTTCTGAATGTATTTTCTTAAGCTAATAGTAGCTGTGTTTTCGACTTAACTATATCTGTTAACTTTTAAAAAAACCCAAAGTACATACAAACGTTTTTTAAACGAAAACTAACATATTACTTTTCGTATGCACGTTAACTTACAACGTGGATAATTATCAACGTTGAAAACTCAACGTTTATACATTTTCACACATAGCGTATCTTCTTCGCGTTACTACCTAAAAAGTTTTGCTGACGTACGTTCGCTTATACCGGAACTATCATGAACTCTAACTATTTAACAAATTTCTATAATCCGATCAGTTTAACGTAAATTTGCTATAAATACTTAACGTTGATAGGCATGAGAGAAAATACAGCTAGTATTTGCTTAACTCCTTATTTTTAAGAATCAAGTAAGCAATCGGATAACCACTTATAATTCAACTTTTTGTAAGCATGTGTGTAACCACTTATTATTCAAAATCTCATAACTACTTATTTCTCATTTTTTCGTAAGCGAGCGGGTAAGCATGACTACTTATAAAAACGACCACGCCAAACAAAAATAATGAGCTCAGACGCCAAAAAATAAGTTATGCGGAGCTATGAATTTCTATTATATAACCACTTATTTGGTAATGAAAGATTTTGCTGGGTTTCGTCAAAAATATATGGGAAAAAAAACAAATTTTCGTTACTTTTCTTTCGTTAAGACCATTTTCGTAATACATAAACTAGGGCTTAAACTCTATTCTTTAAATTATTTTTTTTTTTTTACCAAAAATTGGAGTATTTTGTGCAAAATCACTCCTTCGCCATAACAACAACAAAAAGTAAAACGAATAAAAAAGTTACAGCCGGGCATGCCGATTTTAAATTTTAATATTAAAGTACCATAAAGCAATATTTTTTATACTTTTGGGATCATTTTTGAATTTCAATCAATCCAATTCTGTTAAATACAATTTTTCGCTATTTTTCCCCAGAAACATTTTTTTTTCGCGATTTTTGTTTTTTTTTTTCGAAAGAAATTTTTTTTCTTAACTCTATTAAATATTTTTCTAAACCCTATTGAATATACACAAAATAACATAACACATACATTTTATTTGCAGAAAAAAATGTTTTTGCGAAATTTTTGCGAAAAAAATCTATAAAAAAAACTTCGTGAAAAAATTACAGCTTCCGTAATGTTTTACATATTTAATCAAATTTGATAAATTTACGATTAAAAATTATCCCAGAAGAATAAAAATAAAATTTTTTTGGTACCCGTCAAAATTTTTAATTGTGAATACCGCGAATATGAGCGCTAACTTTGAAAAACTGCTATCACCATTGAATTCAGCGTACTCGAATTACCAGTATGGTTCCCAGCTTGTTAAAATTTGCGCCTGTGCAGTGTAATTAATGTGTACGTATAAAAATAGTTTCTAGTACTTACTCTAAAAGTAAAAAAAATATTCCTTTTTCATATTTCATTTAAACTGAAATTGTAAAATAGGAGATAATTATTCAAAAACGAGGTTTAGAATAAAGATTATTCATGAGGGTTAGAATAAACTGTGATTTTGAAACTGATAATAGTGATTTTCTAATACTTTTATTTCAATATAAATAATAAAATTTGGTGTTAGTTTAACTATATAATGTAGAGAATATAATAACACAAAGAAAACGTAAAATTTAATTAAAATATATTAAAAACATAAAAATAATTAATTAAAAGTACTACTTTTAACATGTTATTACAAAACTATAACAATCCCAGTTCAGTTGTTAAACGAGAATCGTGGAAAAAGGTTGATTTAATAATGTTTGTTGTGTTTTTATATCGGAAACAACATCAATAATATTTTCATTGATTTGAATCAATGTAGAATATTCTAAAAAAAACACATAAAATAAAACTGTAAAAAATGCTAAATTTTGTTGGAAAAATGCTGAAATAAATGCCATATGCAAGATACATTTTGTTCATGCTAAATGAATTAAAAAAATGCTAAATCTAGCATTAAATACGCTAAATTGGCAACACTGCCCATAATATACAAAAAACCCACTAAAATTCGTAAAATTTTCACTCCTAACAAAATCCCACACTTTTATCACCAAAAAGTTTACGTATGTACATTTTTCAAAATAGTATTTTTTAACACCTACAATAACAAAAATGCACCTAGCCCGAATTCTATTTTCCGGTTCTTAAAACAAAATGCACATTTGGAATCTTGAGAAATATTTCTTTAATTTGACGAGTCATTTTGGGCGTGTTTCGGTTTTTCGGACCTAGCGGGTCCTGGGTCCTGAGTTGAATTGAGGTGTAACTGGACAATGGAAAAATCTCACCTGGATTTTAAAAAAATAACTGGACAATTTAAAAATGCACTTATCAGGGGTATGTCATCACCAAAAACAAAAGTTATAACGACATCGTTATCACTAGATGGCACTTTGTTAAAAAAAAATTGAAAATTTCCTTTTTTTTATTTAATTCTCAAATTTTATTATTTGAACATATTTCGCGCTTGATTTTTTCTTATTTTGCGCAGTTTTCAGCAATTTTTGAGTTTTTAAATATAGGCTCAGCTGATACTAAAGTGATACTAAATAGTTGCTCAGGTGATACTAAATTTCAGCGCCCCCTACCGGTGAGTAGTGTAAGTTTTGATTTCCTATCTCTATAATTAATAGTCTCTGGCACTTATAGTTCAAATTTTCAAATTCAAAATTTTACTCAAATATTTTTTTTTTCAAAAATAGAAAAAATTATAATAACATACAGTGTGTTCCCGTACGTTCCCAATGTTACCGAAATTTACCCAAAGTTACCGAAATTTACCCAAAAGCGTTCCCGTACTCGAGAATTGGGTAAATGAGAGCGCTAATGAGAGTGTATTAGTGCTTCTCTTTTTACCAAAATTTACCCAGACTTTTTCTTCGGGTAAAATTTGGTAAAACAGCTGATGCAAATATAAACAAAAAACAATTGTGAAATTAAATTAAAAATTGTAATTAAATAAAAAAATAAGCAAAAGAAACTTGGTTTTTTGTTAAAATTAATTGAATAAAATCAAAAACAACTTTTAAATGCGAATAAATATGTCTATTTGTGCCGATTTGCAAACTGAAATTATACGTATTTTCACATCAGTGATGAGATTTTTGGCACAATCTAAGATTGATTGGTACAATGGCACAACCGATACTATTTTGGCACAGTTTGGTTATCTACAAAATTTAATAGAAAATGAATTTAAAAAATAACAATTCTTTAATTTTTAGTTTCTAAGCATTTATTGGTATTAAAATACCTTTTCGAATAAAGCGAAACTAAAAAATGGCATCGAAGATATTACCGAATAAAGCACCGTAAGTTGTTTTTCACGTGAAAAAATTTCTCTCAGACTTTAAATGCTTTAAATTGTAATTTAAGTTAAAAAAATTAACAATATTTTAATTTTATAACAAATCCACAATCACAATTAACACAAAATGTCACTTTTTCACCAGAAAAATAATAGTCTTGTACATTAAATTTGCGTGAAAACTAAGTTTGCACAATTTTCACTTGAAACTCATTGTCGTGAAAAATAATTTTTTTTTATATGGAGTATAACAGTTTTTTCACGTGAAAACTGAACAACTTACGGTGCTTAATCCATAGAATTTAAAAAATTCAAATGCTATAAATTTATCTCAGAGCTTCGAAAGAATTAATTTAAGTTTAATTCATAAAAAAATTAATTCAGTTTTAGAAAATGTTTATATGTATGCTTGTAGGAGTTCTAACGGGACACTGCGCGATAGGCCGAATGGCTGCGCGTTGGGGTTACACCCAAGCGGACTACTGCAGGGGCTGTGGGGACGAGGAGGAGGAGGAGACAGTGCATCATCTGCTTTGTGAATGTCCGAGACTGAAGGAACGGCGACTCAGATATCTGGGGTGCTGGTTCTTCGACGACCTGGACAGTCTACGCGATGTTTCTCTGTCTGGTCTTGCGAACTTTTTAAGGGGATCGGGATGGTTCTAGATTTCTCGGGTCGTGGTATTTCTTTCCATGTGGGGAAAACTAAGGGAATCAGAATGGGCCCTATGGCCTACTAGTGAACTCGCCGTTCTGGCGGGCTCCCATTCAACCTAACCTAACCATACCATTCCGTGCAACCATTCCTAAAGAATTCATTCAATGGCTGAATTCCCAAATCTTTAATAAGTATCGGATGAATTTAATTTATCATTCACCTTTTAATTGACAGAAAATTTTAATTCATTCAAATATAATTAATTCCATAAGAATTCAAATTAATTCCATAAGAATGCATTTACAAAATGAAAGTTGAAAACACGGTTTCTAAGTGAAAATTGAGTTTTGGCACAATAAAGGCCCATTTGGCACATTTTAGTCACACACTTGGCACAAAACAAAATTTTGCAAGTCCCATCACTGTTTAACATTATTCTTTGAAATAAGATTTTGGGCTAGAAAAGTGGTTTTTTGTGTTCCCGTACTATTGGGTAATTTTGTCATTTTGTGAGAGGATTTTGTACTTACTCTCATTTTACCGAACTTTACCCAAAAAGTAAAGAAACACACCTATAAAAAACAAGAGAACGTAACAATCAAAATTCAATTTTACGTCATACTACATACATATTAACAACGAGTAAAAAGGTTAAAGTCGGGCATGCCGACTATACAATACCCTACACCAGTCTGGTGTATTGTTTGGATCCGAAATTCGAATGGGTTAAAATGGGGCTTATTTCAAAATTTTCTATAATGGAAGTCAGCGAACCAAATTTCATTAAAATATCTTAATATTTGCGACCTGCAGTTTGTAACCAAGCCAATTTTGGGGGGACCCTTATATGGGCACTAGTTCTAAACATGGACCGATGTTCACCAAAATCAATAGGCTTCGTCCTTGGGCCAACATAGGTCTATGTACCAAATTTCATCAAAATATCATAATATGTGCGACCTGCAGCGTATAAACATTATAATTTTGGTAGGACCCTTATATGGGCACTAGGTCTAAACATGGACCGATGTTCACCAAAATCAATAGGCTGCGTTATTGGCCCAATGTAGGTCTGTGTACCAAATTTCATCAAAATATCTTAATATGTATTTACGACCTGCATCGTATAAACAGTATAATTTTGATAGGACCCTTATATGGGCACTAGGTCTAAACATGGACCGATGTTCACCAAAATCAATAGGCTGCATTATTGGGCCAATATAGGTCTGTGTACCAAATTTCATCAAAATATCTTAATATTTACGACCTGCAGCATATAAACAGTATAATTTTGGTAGGACCCTTATATGGGCACTAGGTCTAAACATGGACCGATGTTCACCAAAATCAATAGGCTGCGTTATTGGGCCAATATAGGTCTGTGTACCAAATTTCATCAAAATATCTTAATATTTACGACCTGCAGCGTAAAAACAGTATAATTTTGGTAGGACCCTTATATGGGCACTAGGTCTAAACATGGACCGATGTTCACCAAAATCAATAGGCTGCATTATTGGGCCAATATAGGTCTGTGTACCAAATTTCACCAAAATATCTTAATATTTACGACCTGCAGCATATAAACAGTATAATTTTGGTAGGACCCTTATATGGGCACTAGGTCTAAACATGGACCGATGTTCAAAAAAATCAAACTTGTTCGTCCTTGGGCCAACATAGGTCTGCGTACCAAATTTCATCAAAATATCTTAATAGTTGCGACCTGTAGAGTGCGCACAAGATTGCATGGACAGACAGACAGACAGACAGACGGACGGACGGACGGACAGACGGACATCGTTAAATCGAAATAAAAAAAATTCTGAACCGATCGGTATACTATAAGGTGGGTCTACGACCAATATTTTTTGGTGTTACAAACATCAGCACAAACTTATAATACCCTGACCACATAGTGGTGTAGGGTATAAAAATGTTCACTTGTTTCCAATCTGCTGTTTAATATTGTTAAATTACACAGCTCAAAAAAAGAAGACAATATTTATAAGACGCAAGTGGATTTAATATAATTGGTGGGTGCTGATTTCGAATCTGCAACCAGTTTATTCATATTGACTCTAGATTTTCCACTATTTGCGATTTAACTTTTTTCCATTTTTAAGCCGATTATGTCAATAAAAACTTTATAATTTATTAACTGTAGCTCAAAACAGAAAACCCTTAACACAGTTTAAGCTCAATTCCATGCCCTATTTTTCAAACTTAAGTATGTATCAATAGCCGTTTTTTCTAATCACTTGGATTTATTAAATCCAAAAAGTATTTCAAAAAGTGCTCAACAGATGGGGTTAGATACTTCCTATTTTAAAAAACTTTTCTGTCCGACACTTCTTTCACCCTAATTTTTAATACCGAATTCAATGATGAAGGATTTTATTTTAACTTTTAATTTATAATTATATTTTACATAAAAGAGCGATAAACAGCTTTTTTTTTGGATTTAATAAATTCATTTCTTGTATGAAAAATTCTAAATCCCGGTGATTAAAAAACACGCTAAATATCTCAATAACTTTTGTAAATGTAGCCGTTCTAAATTAAAAAATGTTTTAAGTTCTTTTTTAAAAAAAAATTTAAATATAAGACGAAGTCCGATTTGAAATATCAAAGCCAGTTTGGAAAGAAAAAGGTCCAAAATTTGTATATATGTCATATTGCAAAAACAAATTATAGCACTCTTAGAGCCTTTTGTAATTAAATTTAGATTTAAAAAAAAATAAAAAAAATATTTTACTGTACTAAAAATCTATTATACTATTACTGAATTCTTTTTTTTTTTCATTCTCTATTGATATTTTTGCGAAATTATTTTGATTTTCAAAGTGTATATTTAAATCTTGCATTCGGGCTTTTTCTACAATTTTTTATCGACGAACTCATTTTCAATGTGTACAAAAATATTGGGATTTAAATATAAACATTGAAAATCACCATAATTTCGCTAAAATCTCAATAGTGAATGAAATCTGATTTTTTTATAAAAAAAAATTCAGTAATAGTACAGAACATTTGTAGTACCCCAGCAAAAACAGACATTGCCGAGTAATTAAGAGAGTAAGTAGCACACAAAGGGTTTCACTACTTACCAGGCTATTTACCCGCAACATTACTTTTGTTCGCGATGTCCAAAAATTCATAGGTGATCATTACCCTCTTGCTTACAAAAAAAGTTCAAATAACGAGTTACCCATAGTGACAGAATAAGTAGATACTCACAAAGATAGAATAAGTGGTTACGCAGAAGTTAGGAAATAAGTGGTTACCCTACATTGTGAAATAGTTGGTCATATTGGAAATATAACTTTTTACCTCGAAAAATTTTCTATTCAGTTGGAAATATGTTCGAAATAAATTAATAAGTAAAATATTAATATAAAAAAGTCTAAATCAGTACTTATTTAATCAATTGCCAGTAAGTGATTACTTTGCAAGAATATATAAGTCCTTCTATAACTCGGCAAAACTGCAGTTTATGGGGTTTCGACAAAAAAAATATGACCCCCTCTGGAATTAAAAAAGAAAAAAACCGAAATTATTTTTGGGAGGGACTCGGCTTCGGGAGGCCCGTGGGGGCAAAAAACGGGGGGACATAGTAACATCCCAGGAAAATTTTCTGTTCCAAAGAATCGGTTGTAGAATAGCTACTTTTCATTCACAACCCCTTCTACTGTCGATTCTAACACCGATTCTTTTTGTTTGAAATTGTCCCAAAAGCGACCCCTTCTATAGCTCCAAAGTGGAACCCGTTGCTCTAGAATCAGTTCTGGAACTAGTTATGGAACTGATTCTACATCACCCACACCTTCCATATAGGATCCCAGGAACTGGTTCCGGAACCAGTTCCATGGAATCGGTTGCAGTGGAACCAGTTGCAGAATGGGTGTGGTTGGCGACCGATTGTAAAAAATTTTCCTGGGATGTAAGTGTGGGTTTAATATACATATATATATAAGAGTGTCCCTTAAAAATAGATTTGTCATTACACCCCCAGTTTTATTGGAAATGGTCCCAAATGGAAGAAATTGATTTTTTTTTTTGGAAAACGTTAACCCGTGCCGAAAGTTGGACGAAAATGGCCCATTTTGGAAAAAAAATTTATTATTTTAAAAATTCCCAAAATTCGAAATTTCGAAAAAAATTATTTTTTATTTCATTTATTCATTTAATATAGTCAAAATGATTCAGGCATGGAATTTTGACTTCATCGTATATCATTAACCCACTTTAGCCTGGAATTCAAAATGACCCACGAATTTGATAAAAATGCAAAAACGTGTTTTTTTTTAAATTAATTTTAAAGATTTTTTAAAATGCTGTTATTCTGTAAATTTCCTAGTGGGAGGTTTTTGGCCAAAAGTATAAAAATTAACCCCATATGGATCAGTTTACAAAAAAAATTATATTTATCCAGTTGAGATTGCTTTTTTTTATCAATTTAATGGCTTTACGATCTCGTAGTCCTAATTAATATTAAGTTTCATGGGCCTTTTCTGACCCAAGGTCACTAAGGTTTATAGATTTTTTAAACAAATATAAAGATAATTTAGTCTAACCAAATTTAAGTGATGTTTTTACGAAAACTGTGTAAAATTTGATGAAAACGTTCGAATTTTGTTAAATTTTTGAAAAAATGAGCAATTTTTGTAAAATGTCCTGGAAAACAGTCGCTCCAAACACAAACTCGAGTTATCATTTTTCCAATTTATTTTTTTTCTTCAATATCAACTATTATGTGGTACAAATAGCAATCGACATCTCCAAATTAAGCATTTTAAAAAATCTTTAAAATTAATTTAAAAAAAAAACAAGTTTTTGCATTTTTATCTCAATTCCTGGGTCATATTTATTCCAGGCAAAAATGGGTTAATGATATCCGATGAAGTCACAATTCCATATCTGAATAATTTTGACTATATTAAATGAATAAGTGAAATAAAAAGTTTATTTTATCTAAATTTACCCCTAAATTCATAAACGCTTTGTAAAATTACACTGTGGAACAAATTCAGGTTAGCAAAAGTTAGGTCGATTCTGAGAGTGAGGGATGAAAATAGAGGCTAAATTAGAAGACCCGTATCGCGGCGTTTGTTTATGTTAGTTCGAATTTTTTTTAATCGACCTTCGAACTTTGCAGTCAAATGCCGATTTTCAGCATATTGTTTATATGGTTTTTTGGCTATAACTCGATGACTAATTGATATTTTTTAAATCTGTAAAAGCCAAATTGTTGCTAGAGACAAGTGCAACAATTATTTTTGTGGTGCTTATGAAGCAAAATGTTGGAAAAAAAATTTTTTTCATGGTTTTTGAAAATATTTTCCACAAAACTAAGTCTTTTTTGTTTTCTGTTTCAAAAAAATATAATTTTGAAATGTTAGTTAGGAAAAGTTTTAAGTAAAAAAATTAAATAAATTAATATAATAATTTCGCCAGTTGCCGTTTAGCAGGCGGCTGTGGATCAACATCACTGCTCTCTCTAATATCTTGGTCATCGTCATCATCATCAGAAAGGTCGATAATTTCGTCCAACAGATACTCTGGAATTTCATCTTTGTCTTCCCCTTCTTCCTCTTTTTCCTCGTCTTCCTCTTCATCAAAGGTGTTTTTATACCACCAACAAATTTCAGCGAGTATTGCATGTGGAGATTTCTTTCCTCTGTACCTGAAACGAAAATGGTTTTCAATCGTTAACATGTTTAAATTGTGCACTCTGACAAAAATATTAGAAAAATCTAGGAATTCAAAATATGCACACTCTATAGTTACCTCATTTCAAATGGAAGCGCAGTTTGGTGATAACGTTCGCCTTGCTCATCAGATTCAGTTGGCAACTGTTGAGCGAGTTGATCAAGATGCTGATGCAAGAGATGAACATGTTTACAACAGATTGCCTGTAGTTGTCTTTGCGTTCTTTAGTCATAAGTCCTTTAATGACTGCTTTCAATGCGAGCCATGCATTTAATTCTCGGTCTGTCAGAACTTGGTCAAAATCTTGACGACTCATTAGTTTCCGTATGTGTCGGGACCATTAACAACCCCTTCCTGAATTTTGGCGTTACTTAGTCTTGGGAAAATGTCTTTTAAGCGGTTGAATACTGCTGGTCTTTTTGCGATACATTTCAAAAAATTTTTAGCAATGCCAAGTTTAATGTGAAGCAACGGCAACAAAATTTTCATTTCAGGAACAAGACTTTCGTATAGCCTTATGTCTTTAGGCCATTTCCGTCCAATGTGACTATTCCAGTTATGCTGTTTGTACTGGTTTCTTCCTTTAATACCTTCTCCGTATCGCGAATCCCAATCGCACAAAAAACACGGATATTTTGGACGCCCAGATGCTGTTAAGCCTGTAATCAATGAAACTATTTTGAGGTCGCAGCAAATGCGCCACTTGTGTTCGTTATATTTGACTACTTCCAGAATGTGTTTCAAATTATCGAAATTTTCACTAGTGTCAGTGCTATATGCAATCGGAACAGAAGGCATTCTATTTGTCTTGTGCAAAAGCACAACTTGTAAGCTGATTAGTGAACTATCGATGAATAAACGCCAATCATCTTTTTTTATAGGTTAACCCTATTGTATCCATTAACTTTTCAATATCGTTGCAATAAGCGAAATTTTTTGCATCATTCACATTGAAGAACTTTTCTAACTCTTTTTGGCGTTTTCGATATGCTGTTACTTTGGTACCTTTCGCCAGCAAATTATTTCCTTTCAAAAATGAAGCCAGTAGTTCTGATATTTTCTGAGTCAAACACAAATTTGCAACAATTCCATCCAATTGGTTTTGTGTGACTAGGATTGGGTCCTTTGATGTTTCAGAGGATGTACCTTCATCAGGGTCGTATTCTGAGAAGAAATCCATGAATGTAGCAGCGGCGATTGTAGTACAGATATCTGTTTGAAGATCAATACTTCAGTATGTTGGTACTGGAACGAATTCTGAGTGCGGTAATGGTAATTGGACACTTGGCACTGCTACATAAGTTTTATTCTTTGCTTTCCTTCTATTCAAAGTTTTATGGTAGTTGATACACCCATAGCAATTTTCTTCTTGATGCGGGCTGTTGTCTAACCACATCATTGGTATACCAAAAGGCATAGCTTTCTTCTTTCCACTTTTCCATTGCATAAGAGTTGAATAGAATTAAAGCAAACTTTTTTAGGGACATAGTTTACGTCAGTGATAAACTCTTGCGAGAAATATTGTTTATATTGTTTTTTGTTGGTATAAAAACACCTTTTTAAGAAGAGGAAAAAGAGGAAGAAGGGGAAGACAACTGAGAAGCAAATTATAGATCAAACAGAAAGCAAAAAAGACTTAGTTTTGTGGAAACTATTTTCAAAAAGCATGAAAAAAAAATAATTTTTCCAACATTTTGCTTCATAAGCACCACAAAAATTTTCTAAATCAATTTTTTAAAAAATTTTAATTGTTGCACAGGTCTCTAGCAATAATTTGGCTTTTACAGATTTAAACGAGTAAAAAGGTAAAAGTCGGGCATGCCGACTATACAATACCCTTCACCAGTCTGGTGTATTGTTTGGATCCGAAATTCGAATGGGTTAAAATGGGGCTTGTGTTAAAATTTTCTATAATATGAGTCAGCGCACCAAATGTCATTAAAATATCTCAATATTTGCGACCTGCAGTTTGTAACCAAGCCAATTTTGGGGGGACCCTTATATGGGCACTAGTTCTAAACATGGACCGATGTTCGCCAAAATCAATAGGCTTCGTCCTTTGGCCAACATAGGTCTATGTACCAAATTTCATCAAAATATCTTAATATTTGCGACCTGCAGCGTATAAACAATATAATTTTGGTGGGACCCTTATATGGGCACTAGGTCTAAACATGGACCGATGTTCACCGAAATCAATAGGCTGCGTTATTGGGCCAACATAGTTCTGTGTACCAAATTTCATCAAAATATCTTAATATTTGCGACCTGCAGCGTATAAACAGTATAATTTTGGTAGGACCCTTATATGGGCACTAGGTCTAAACATGGACCGATGTTCACCAAAATCAATAGGCTGCGTTATTGGGCCACTATAGGTTTGTGTACCAAATTTCATCAAAATATCTTAATATTTGCGACCTGCAGCGTATAAACAGTATAATTTTGGTAGGACCCTTATATGGGCACTAGGTCTAAACATGGACCGATGTTCACAAAAATCAATAGGCTGCGTTATTGGGCCAATGTAGGTCTGTGTACCAAATTTCATCAAAATATCTTAATATTTACGACCTGCAGCGTATAAACAGTATAATTTTGGTAGGACCCTTATATGGGCACTAGGTCTAAACATGGACCGATGTTCACCAAAATCAAACTTGTTCGTCCTTGGGTCCACATATCTTAATATTTGCGACCTGTAGAGTGCGCACAAGATTGCATGGACAGACAGACAGACGGACGGACGGACGGACATCGTTAAATCGAAATAAAAAAAAATTCTGAGCCGATCGGTATACTATAAGGTGGTTCTACGACCAATATTTTTTGATGTTACAAACATCCCCAGTCAGAAATCGCCAGTGGTACAAAAAATTAAGCACTGGCATACCACTGGGTAACCACGGTATTTAAAATAAATGACTGGCAGAACACTCATTTGCGACGCTTTGCCAGCGTTTGCGAAAAGCGTTTTACCAGTATTTTTTTTACAAAAATTTCGGTGGTTTATAAAAAAACCACTGGCAAAGAATTGCCTTAGAGTGATATGCCAAGATTTGCAACCAGTGGTTATCCAGTGCTACCTAGCCAATGCTACCAGGCGTACAAAAATCAATTCACTGGAAAACCAATGATTTTATAAAAATGCTGACGCTTCGTTAAAAAATGTTTGTAGTCGGAAGGTTCCGAGTTCAAATCCGGTTGCAAGCAAACACATTTTTTTGGATTTTTTTTAATTTAAAATTTTTTTTGTTTTATAAAATTAATTTTTTTGTTTGTGGGAAAGCTCCTTCAAGACCAACTTTTTTTTTACCCTCCCAACACTGGCATACTAGTTACTAAAAATTGTTTGCCAGTACTAGCATTTTGGCACAGCCAGTAGTTGTCCAGCTATTATCACTCATTTATGTGTTTAGCCATTAAATATTATATGTCGCGTTAGCTCAGTGGGTATTGCAATCGTCTGCCAATCTGACGGCCTGGGTTCAAATCACGGCAGGACCAAAAAAAATACATATGAACTTCTTTTTTATTTTATTTTGGAAAATATATTTCCAGACCACCTATTTATTGGTTTTGCCAGCGTTTTGCCAACGTTTAAAAATTTTGTTCCTCCAGTGCTTTTCCGGCGCTTTTTGAACAGCCGGTCCTTTTGTCTAATGATGTTATCATTTTGGGAATGGGAAAGCACTTTTTGCCAGTACTTGTACCACCTGTTAAAGTGCTTTGCAACCGCTTTCCCGTTTGTATTTTTCTGACTGGGTCAGCACAAACTTATAATACCCTGACCACATAGTGGTGTAGGGTATAAAAATATCAATTAGTCGACGAGTTATAGCCAAAAAACCATATAAACAATATGCTGAAAATCGGCATTTGACTGCAAAGTTCGAAGGTCGATTAAAAAAAATTCGAACTAACATAAACAAACGCCGCGATACGGGTCTTCTAATTTAGCCTCTATTTTCACCCCTCACTCTCAGAATCGACCTAACTTTTGCTAACCTGAATTAGTTCCACAGTGTTATAGGAGGTTTATTGAAAAAATTTTGTATGAAAATGACGTTTTGTAAACCTGCTTTAACTTTACAAAGCATTTATGAATTGAGGGGTTAGAATTTTGGGAATTTTTAATAATAATATACGTTTTTTTTCCAAAATGGGTCATTTTCGTCCAACTTTCGGCACGTTTAACGTTTTAACGTTTCCAAAAAAAAATCGATTACTTCCATTTGGGACCATTTTCAATAAAACTGGGGGGTGTAATGAACGAAAATCGACAAATCGCTATTTTAAGGGACAGTCTATTATATATTAGACCGACTCACGAAAAAAAGTGCCCCCTCAAAATAAACCTTGGTTTGTTTTATGATGATTCCCAAAAAATTTCGGGTCTAGCTATGAGATCTCACGAGCTGAACCATTTTTAAAAAAGGTATTTTTTTTAGTTTTTGTAAGAAATTTGTATCTTAGCTGAAGACAACCTTCACAATATTGGTATCATATGAAAGGTATTTTAGAGGCGCGTCCAGCGGTATATATAACATGTTCAAGCATATCCTGACATGTCCTATTTTGAAGGATATTCTATAACAAAAAAAAGATTTTTGACTCTTTGGTACGGAGATATTTGTGATAGAAATGTCAAACTTACATAACATAATCTATAGACGATTTTAGTGAACACCTGTTTCAGATTTTTTTGAAATTTGCGATTTTCCTCGTTTTATCAGAAATTCAATGTGGTGGAAACAATATGTTCTAAATAGGGCAATATGGATACCAAAACTTTTATTTTGACAAGTAAATCATCGCTAAGTGGATATAGTTTGGAATTTTGCAAATTTAATACATTGTGCACGATGCTCTGTCACACCTCACCTCAGTGTTGTCACAATTTTGTCATTGTTATAAAGTTTAGAATAAAACCCTTAGTACCATTATTAAAATAGAGAATGAAAAAACATAAATAAATACAAAATTTAAGGGGGGGTTGGGCGGGGATTGGGTTTTCAGGCCACATTCCTTTTGTTATCATTTTATTTAGAATAACCCAAGAAAATATTCTGTTCCGAAGAAGCTTGTTTTCCTTTGTAAGGCCTGCTACTGTCAACGATTTTTCTTTGAAAAAGCAACCGCTCGGTGAAAAATGTCCATATATGAACATTTATGGTCCAACCATATATGTATGGATCCGAAAAATGAGGTAACACCTAAGTATATGGACATATATGAACATATACATTTATTAAATATATGCGCATACATGCGAACGTTGCTGTCCTTTATTATAAGGTTGTACTATAGATATAAATTTATGTATGGCATTCAAATTAGGCGCTACATATGTTTCTTTTTTTATTCATGGCATTAAATATAATTTCAAATTTATCCAAATATGAGTTCCTCTTACACATATTGAAAAATTTATTCTTCCAAATAAATTGAATAACTTTTGAATAAATTGAATAACATATACTTCCATATTTGTCCATATATGAGTGGCTTTTCCATATATGAAATAGCAGATGCCTCCATATATGTCTGTGTATGAAATCTTTTTCCATATATGGAATCACATATACTTCCATATATGTCCATATAAAATCCATATATGTTTATAAAAAATCCATATTTGTTCATATGTGTCCATACATTAACCATATATGAACATATTTGATCGTATATGAGCATTTTTCACTGGGCGGTTCTTTAGCACCCAAAGTGGAACCGGTTGCCTTAGAATCAGTTCTGCAACTAGTTCTAAAGCTTCTGGAACTAGTTGTATAACTTCTTCAACTAGTACTAGAACTGATTCTCCTTCAGTTATATCTTGCATATAAGATCCATGGAGCGGGTTCCGGAACCAGTTCCATGGAATCGGTTCTAGTGGAATCACTTCCAGAACTAGTGTGATTGGCAACCGATTGCAAAAAATTTTCCTGGGAAGACGAATGTAAACAAATACCTTCGTGTTTAATGTTATAAATTTTTCCACCGTATACAAACAGACGGACGGATGGACAAGAGTAGCCAAGTGGCCTCAGAAAGAGGTTCTGAAAAAAATCTTACACAATCTTTTGTCGCAATTCTTCATTCAATAATGGCGTTCATAAAAATAAATTTTGGATTATTCTTTAATACACACTCATGAAAAAAAGAATAGAGGCAGCGATTTTTTTCAAAAATACCAAACTGTAGGGCCCGGTAGCGAGGCCTAAACTATAATAAAAAAATTTTTTAAAAATAATGTCTTAATTTTTCATGGTGCTTTATATATATTCCGGTTGGCCCATACCAAAATCCAACTTTTGTTTTTTATGAACCAGCCCTGTGTGTATTTGAAATTTACGCAAGTCAATGTATAAATATGAAAGCGTGAACTATTTTAAGCACAGTCGGTAGTGGAGGCAATTTATTTTTTAACTTGCTATTCAACACTGTTTTTAAAACGTTCGTCTGAAATATGTATAGAATCTTTGATTTTTACAACTATATAATTTTCTAGTTCGTACTATTTTAAGTAGTAAATTAGCATTTATCATAAATTTAACAACTTTCTATGGGTTAAACTTCAAAATCCATGCTGTTTACAACGTGCTAACTTTAGCACTTAAACTGTGAATACCTTTAATATCACAAATGATTTTTAGTTAAAGTTAGTTCTTAAAAAAATATTTTTTGATCAACTTTTTTCATAAAAAAAAGTTCTCAAACGAAAAATATCTCAAAATTTCTTTAGGAAAATTTTACTGTTTCCAATTACTCGACATAGGCGGTTAACCGGTTATTGCATTATTCGAAAAATCACTAAAACTGATTAACCGGTTATTCGGGTCGGTTATTCGAGAGAATTTGCGATTAATCGTTTAAAGCAAAATTAATGTATTTCCTTAACTTTTTATCAACAAAGACACTAACAGCTTCCTGTTTTTGTTAAATATCAACATGACATATTAACAGGATGTATTTAAAAAAAATTTTCAAATTAAAAAAGCACATCTACACGAGAGAGAAAATGCTAGAGATAAAACAAAAATCACCTCTAATTAGCTCTATTTTGAATGAGTTTAGCTATTTTGTAGTGTTTTTTGCTCTACCTTTAGCAGTTTTCTCTCGCGTATAAATGTCCCTTAAGGTTCAAAGTTTCGGAATCTGAGATTATCTGAATTGAAACATTTTTTATACTAATAGAAAAATGTATTTAAAAATATAGCTGAAACTATTAAAAATTAGCTAAAAATGGCAAAAAAAAATGCTGAAAATAAGAGATTTTTTTTAAATTAGTAACCCAGCTAAAAATCGACATATATGGATCCATACAGGTTGAATGTATGTTCGTGCATGCTCATAAACATGCATTCATGGCCATACATGGATACATAAATCTCCATACATGCATCACATATGTCCATACATGTGCATTAACGATATTTGAGGTAATATCTACATTTGGGTGGCATTGAAAAAAAAAATCAAGTATCGCTTAGGTCTGGTCGGATTATTGTGCCACTTGGTCTAAAATATGTATGCTGAAAATTTGAGCGAAATCGGACCACTCTAAGCCGTGGACCCTAAGGCTCAAAGTTCAGATTTTCGAACAAATGTACATATATCTAGCTGTAATTGCTTGAAGAAATCGTATTTTTTTTTGAAATCTTGAAAGCATTAGTAAAATTGCTCTAATTAATGCAATAAATACCAATTTTAAATATATATTAAAAAAAAATTAACCCTTTAGTGCCATGGGTGCCAAAATGACCCATTTTTAGAATCTTGAAAACATTAGTAAAATTGCTCTAATTAATGCATTAAATACCAATTTTAAATATATATATAAAAAAAAATTAACCCTTTAGTGCCATGGGCGCCAAAATGACCCATTTAAAAAAAAATGTAGTATATCCAAAAACACGTAAAAAGTAGTTCAGAGTTCAAATACTAATAGTTCTGAGCCATAAGATCTCAAATAACAAAACAAAAAATTTTAGATTTGCATATTGAAAATTATTTTAAATAAATTATTAAGTTTTTAAATTAAATTTTTTTCAAATACACTTAAAGACAATACAAATTATTATAATTTTTACACCATTTCACTTGTTTTAATAACAATTGGAATTCTCTTAAATTACAAATGATGTTTTTGAATTTTAAATGGGGCTTTTTTAATTACATTTGTATTTTTTGAAAAACAAGTGTGATATTTTGAAAAATTAATGTGATTTTTTGTTAATTTTTGAAAAATAAAATTTGAAAATACTCATTATTTAATTATAATCATTTCTTAAGTCCTTTAAATTTCCTTCTTTTGAATATTGTTGTCTATAATTTTGTACAACCTGAAAAATTAAAACATACATAAAACCAAGTTAAAAATTTCGAATGAAATATTTAGCGTGTTTTTTAATCACCTGGATTTAGAATTTTTCATACAAAAAGTGGATTTATTAAATCCAAAAAAAAAGCTGGATTTTATAAATCCATAATAAAAGCACAAATATATGAAACAGCCTATTAATTTAATGTCAGAAAAAAATACGAATAAAAATTAAAAGAGAAACAAAAAAATTTAAAAACTAACAAATAAAAGGTTTTTATTACATTTTTTTTTATGAAATATGTTTAGAAAAAAAAACTACACCTCACCACATACATATTTTCAATCTTGGATATGGAGAAATAGCTGAAATAGGAATGGCAATTTTTCACTCTACAGTAGGTAATTTAATTAAATCCAATTAGTGAATGTTAAATATTGCAATGGAATTTTTCAATTGTGTAAAAATATAAATTGAAGTGATAAAACTGAAAAGGCAGACTGTTTATCGCTGTTTTATATAAAATATAATTAAAAGTTAAAGTAAAATCCTTCATCATCGAATTCGGTATTAAAAATTAGGGTGAAAGAAGTGTCGGACAGAAAATTCTTTTTAAAATAGGGAGAATCTAACGCCATCTGTTGAACACTTTTAGAAATACTTTTTGGATTTATTAAATCCAAGTGATTAGAAAAAACGGCTATTAATAACATTTTGTATTACTTTAAATAAATATTGCCTCTGCTCTTCATCTTTTGTAATTTTTTCGTGTTAATCTTGAACTAGTTTTATTCCTCTCTCGGCGCAGTCATTTACAATTTTTAAGCTTTGAATAATTTCCTTTCCTTTTCTGTACTCTTCCAAATCATTCCAAGTACTTGGGTCTCTTTCTAAAAAATCTGTTGGAATATCGAACCTATTCAAAAGCCTTTTAGTATTTTTGGAGAACAAGTCATTTAGAATTAATGAATTGTCTCTGTCAATGAATTCTTTTAGATTTTCCTTCTTGATAAGTAGCTTTTTTAAAATTTCTTCATCTTCTTCATTATTTTCTTCTTCAACATAACTCAAGCACATCTTTTCAGATAACTTGGCTTTCGCAGTCAATTCTATCATCGAATAAAGCGAATCCCACACATTCTTCATTTAAATAATATAAGTGATTGATAAATTTAGATATAGCCTTTTCTGCTATATTTATATTAATAGTTTTGTAGCTTTCTAATTTTCTTAAAATATCTAAATCATTTACAGGCGCTTGTTCTGCTTTGTCTGCATTGAACCAGAATCTGGAGTAACACTTAATAATAAAGCCAGCAATTTCAAGTAAACCATTTATTTCTGATTCGGTTATTTCAGCGAATTGATCCCGAAAAATTAAAATTTTTAAAGAGTAAATAACTTTGGCCAACCACCTAGCATGGTGCATAGCTCCTGGCTTTGAAAATTTTAGTCCACGGGGAGGAACTCCACCCAAAACGATTATAATTAACTCAAGAAACTCTTGGTAATCACTCCGTGGAAAGTGCTTTCTAATCTTTTGCATTGCGAAGCTTAAAATCTCATCACTTTCATCACCTAAAATAGTTTTAAAACGTGGATATGTAAATCCCGTCGAAATTTTGTTTTGATCTATTTTGGGCCAAATTAAAATTTTTGAATATACCCAGGTAGAAATTGCCGACGTTACAACAAAAGTTGTACTGGGAGAGCACTGTTTTTTACGAAATGCCGGTACTACTTAAACGTGCTTTGCCAGTACTGTTTTCTGAAAATTAACGAGCTTTTTATAATTTATTAAAATTAACAATTTTATAAATTTCACGTATTTTTACATCTATAACACAATTATTTATGTAAGAGAGACATCGCCATTCTTTTCTTGTGAAGTTTCGAAAGAATACATTTGAAGAAATTCCATTAAGTCTCAAGACATTGCCAAAAAAAAAAAAAAAAAATAAAAAAAATCTGTGATGTACACTAAGGACAGTAAAGTTCTAGCAAACTACTAAATTTGTTATTAAATGTACTGGGATAATACCAAAAAAATAAAATCCCAAGCCTGCGCCAACGTTGGGAAATAACTACGGCCAAGGGTTTATTGGTGTTATCATTTCGACAACATGGCAGTACAGTGAAAGTTAAAAATCCGACGCATTGCCAGTACATGTACTACCGCCTTCAATACCGGGCCAACATTGTGCCGTTTGTATTTTTCTACCTGGGTAGTGATTTCAGGGCCAATTGAAACGCCCATTTCTTTCTCGAATACACCTGCTAACACAATTTCCAAAATGTGATGTCCGATGGTATATCGGGAATATTTAATATTTGTTCTGTCTTTGGAGCAGTTGCTATTATTGAGAGAGTCTTCGGATTTTCCTGTTACGCTAGGCAAAAGTTTTGTATCCCAGTGAATTGTTAAAGGTTGGGAGTTTTGTTTAAATGTTGATACAATGTTTGTGCTCTTTGCTTTGCGCAACGCATCCCTTTGCTGACGAATCGAATTACGGTTTATAATAAATTCGGATGAGTTGAGCCCAACTGCATCCAGAACAGCAACTAGTAAATGAACTGTATCTCTGGAACTTATCTTTAATTTATCCAAAACAGCTGCTAGTCTTGGTGTCAAAATTTCTTAAATCCGTTAAATTTAAACTAACAACTGGTTTATGTCCGTACTAATTGGTTTTTGGTTATATTTATCAGTAAATGGTTCATAAACAAATTGTTTGATTCTGAGTGCATTAAAAAACTTCGGCAAAATGCACCCTTACACCCAATCTTGTAATATAAGATAAAAAGTGGTTAATTTCGAACTCCAAGACTAAAGGGGTTAATTTTTTTCAAGCAAATGTTTAGACTATAATTAAAAATAGTTGCTTATTAATCGTATTTGGACAGAAAGGGTTTTAAATCGTGTTTAAAACTGGGTAATTTTGACCCGGGTGACACAAAAGGGTTAATTTTTTTATAAATTAAAAAAAAAATTTCAGACTATAATTAAAAATAGTTGCTTAGTAATCGTATTTGGACAACAAGGGTTTCAAATCGTGTTTAAAAAATGAGACATTTTGACCCGGGTGGCACAAAAGGGTTAAATTGTTCATAAATTATTATAAAAAAATGTCAGACTATAATAAAAAATAGTTGCTATTTAATCGTATTTGGACAATAAGGGTTTTAAATCGTGTTTAAAAATTGGGTCATTTTGACCCCGGTATCACCAAAGGGTTAATTTTTTCATAAAAAAAATTCATATTGTAATTTAGAATATTAATTATAATAATTTTACAACTTTTTAGCAGGATGCTTTGAAGTATAAGTATTTCTACAATTTAATATATATGTAAAAATACAGTAATTCGTAAAATCTGAACTTTGACCCCTAGGGTCCACGGCTTAGAGTTATCCGAATTAGCTCAAATTTTCACCATATGATATTTAGACCAAGTGTCACGAGAATCCGAGCAGACCTAAGCGATAATCCAAAGTTCAAATTGCTCCATACATTTCAATGCCACCCTAATCTACATGTATGTACATTAGTGTGGGCCGAACTTTGCCGAATTGCGAATTTCAAAAACGGGGGGTGCGGAAAAGTTGCGTATGCAGGGACGTTGAACGGTTCACGTTCAAGGTCCTCGCAAAGCGGTTGAAATTTCGGAAAGTTTAAAAATAATCCTTAAATTTTGTTAAAAAATATTTGTTGTTGTGATATATTATTTCTAATAAATTATAGTTCGCTGAATCCAAAAAAAATAAAAATGTTTTAATCGGCCGAAGGGGTTCTGAAATATTGCTACTTGAATTTCGCTGAAAAACACGTTTTATCATTTTTCAGTCGAGCCTTCAAAAAGTTAGTCTAAAAATGTTTCTAATTTTTTTCATTTTTAAATCTACTATCTATATTAAATTTTCTTTCATTTGAGTGTAAAAAAGTTTAAAAATGTTGAAGGGTATTCCAAGGACGCTGCGACAAAAGTTGTAAAATTTTTCACAGTCAAAAGTGATTGTTTTTTGTGATCACTGTTTTTTTATTAAGTGATCAGAGATTTTACCCATTTATTGTTTTGGATCAACATAAAATAACATTTTTATGGCTGGTCCATATTTTTTAATAATTTTGGGTATTTTGATAATAAATATAAAATAGTGTGATCGGATCTCGAGATTTCGGACACAATACTCGAAAAGTATCATCTTTTTTGTCCACACAATGTTCGAAAAGTATCCCACTTTATATTTTTTGTTGTATTAAAAAATATTTTAGAATAAAATTAAATACCTAATAGTTTTTTTGTAAAAGTTTTAAAAAATATTCTATGCACTGTGCCACAAAAGTATATATAAAAAAATGTAATTGAATATAACTTAATACATTAATGTTCAGTAAATATTATACAAAATTAAATTGCGTGCTTGGATTTAGAATTTTGTAACACAATGTTCGAAAAGTATACCCTTTTTTGTCCACACAATATTCGAAAAGTATTCTACTTTATATTTTTTGTTGTAGTAAGAGAATATTTTAGAATAAAATTAAACACTTAGTAGATTCTTTGTAAAAGTTTTGAAAAATATTTTATACACTCTGCCACCAAAGTATATATACAAAAATGTAATTGTTTATAACTTAATACATTAGTTTTTATTAAATATCATAAAAATTAAATTGTGTGCTTGGATTCAAAATTTTGTAAAACAATGTTCGTAAAGTATCCTATTTTTTATCCACACAATGTTCAAAATGTGTTTTACTTATACTTTTGTGGAACAGTGTATAAAAAAGTTTTCAAAACTTTTACAAAGAGACTATTAAGTGTTTAATTTTATTCTAAAATTTTCTCTTACTACAACAAAAAACATAAAGTAGAATATTTTTCATATATTGTGTGGACAAAAAAGTGCATACTTTTCGAACATTGTGTTACAAAATTTTAACTCCAAGCACGTAATTTATTTTTTTTAATATTTGCTAAACACTAATGTATTAAGTTCTATTCAATTATATTTTTTTATATATACTTTTGTGGCACAGTGTATAAAATATTTTTCAAAACTTTTACAAAAAAACTATTAGGTATTTAATTTTATTCTAAAATATTTTTTTAATACAACAAACAATATAAAGTGGGATACTTTTCGAAAATTGTGTGGACAAAAAAGATGATACTTTTCGAGTATTGTGTCCGAAATCTCGAGATCCGATCACACTATTTTATATTTATTATAAAAATACCCAAAATTATTAAAAAAGATGGACCAGTCATAAAAATGTTACTTTATGTTGATCCAAAACAATAAATGGGTAAAATCTCTGATCACTTAATAAAAAAATAGTGATCACAAAAAACCAAGGTTGGCAACCGATACCGTTATAATACCGTTATCCGTTTCAATACCCTTTCAAATTGACAACCGATACCGATACCAATACCGAAATTCTTGATTTCAAAAAATACCGGTTTTCAAAAACCTTTTCCCTTAATACCGGTATCGTACCGGTATGGAATCGGTTTTAAAAAATTGTTTTTTTCACGTTTTTAGCAAAAATACAAATTTTTTTAATATAAAATTGTTAAACAATTAAACTTTATTATCCATTGTTAATAGAAAATCGTTCCTTTAGTTTGCATTGGCAACATTGTTTTTAATTTATTTAACTTCATAAATATTCTCTAACTTGTGACAAATTTAGTAAATATAATTTAATATATAAACTGGTTTCTTAAACCTTTAATTGAATTTACAGTTTCTTTTAGAGAATCCTTTTATTAATTTTGTAAACTTATTTTTTTTTTATTTTATTATATGATCTCAATACAAATATAAAATATTTGTAGTGAATCAACTTGTGTTCGGAAAATCAAAAACAAAAAAAAAACACTCTAATATAGGGCCTATATTCTGCAAAATAACCATTGGTACTTTTTTGTAAGAGAGCATAACTTAAATGCCTTTATTCCCTTATTTTATTTAACGACGGTTATATATATATATATATCATATTATACATCACTGGAAAGCTTATAAAAAAATAAATGATCTAATGTGGAAATAAGTATAACAATTTATATAAAAAAGGAGTATGTAAAAACGTATGTTTTTTAAACTTTTTGTATGGGAGCATATTTCAAATTTACGAAATTAAAAAAGAGTATATCACAGGATTAATATATCCATCAAAATATGAAGTTTGATGTACATATTTCCTATGTTTAGCACAGAAAGAGGCCTAAATTCTTTAAAAATGTACCAAAAAAGGTGTTTCGGGGAAAATTTTGGCAAACATGATGTAGTGCGAATATCGAAAAACGCAGAAACACGTTCCGCTTAAATTTAATAAGGAATAATATATATGAATTCAGCAGCCATAACAATATAGTTCTCCATATAAAGTACCCAAAGTTTTTGAAAATTTTAAACCAGCAAATTCGAAAGAACAAAAAAGTACCAAAAAAAGCTACCAGTGAAAAGCCCTCAAAAATTTCTTTCCAGCACTTGCACATGGTTCCTTTGGTCGAAATATCTTAAAAAGCAAAAAAACCTAAAAAGGACCCATTTTTGAACCCCTTTTTGGACCCTTAAAATTCCGAGGTGGCCGATAAGCTGAGACAGGTCGATCTTAGATTTTTTTCTCAATCACATATCCAAATTTCATCAAAATCGGAGTGTTTAGGCTGAAGTACTTCCGTTGTTAGAAATTTTTAATAACTTAAATACTTATCCTTTATAAAAATTTAATAAAATTGAGTTTTTTATAATTACCCAGGTAGAAAAATACAAACGGCACAATGTCGGCCCGGTATCGGAGACGGTAGTACATGTACTGGCAAATCGTCGGATCTTTAACTTTCACTGTACTGGCATGTTGTCGAAATGATAACACCAATAAACGCTTGGCCGTAGTTATTTCCCAACGTTGGCGCAGGCTTGGGATTTTATTTTTTTGGTATTATCCCAGTACATTTAATAACAAATTTAGTAGTTTGCTAGAACTTTACCGTCCTCTTAGTGTACATCACAAATTTTTAATGTATTTTTTCGAAACTTCACAAGAAAAGAATGGTGATGTCTCTCTTACATAAATAATTGTGTAATAGATGTAAAAATACGTAAAATTTATAAAATTGTTAATTTTAATAGATTAAAAAAAGCTCGTTAATTTTCAGAAAACAGTACTGGCAAAGCACGTTTTAAGTAGTACCGACATTTCGTAAAAAACAGTGCTCTTCCAGTACAACCAGCAATTTCTACCTGGGTAAGAACGTTTTTTTATATTTTTGTAAATTTTTTCAATAATACCGGTATATACCGGTATTAATGTTTCGGTATCGGTTATACCGATACCGAAATTATTAAAATACCGTTACCGATACCGATACCGAAACAAATAAAAAATCGATACCAATACCGATACCTATACCGTTATTCGTTTCGGTTGCCAACCTTGCAAAAAACACTCACTTTTGATTGTGAAAAATTTTACAACTTTTGTCGCAGCGTCCTTGGAATACCCTTCAACATTTTTAAACTTTTTTACACTCAAATGAAAGACAATTTTACATAGATAGTAGATTTAAAAATTAAAAAAATTAAAAACATTCTTAGACTAACTTTTTTAAGGCCCGACTGAAAAATGAAAAATCGTGTTTTTCAGCACAATTCAAGTAGCAATATTTCAGAACCCTTTCGACCGATTAAAAAAATTTTATTTTTTTTGGATTCAGCGAACTATAATTTATTAGAAATAATATATCACAACAACAAATATTTTTTAACAAAATTTAAGGATTATTTTTAAACTTTCCGAAATTTCGAAATTTCAACCGCCTTGCGAGGACCTTGAACGTGAACCGATTTTCAATATTTTTTACTGGTTACTGGACGCATACGCAACTTTTCCGCACCCCCCGTTTTTGAAATTCGCAATTCGGCAAAGTTCGGCCCACTCTAATGTACATATATGAACATACATTAACACTAGGGCGGGTTAATTTTTTTTTGATGAAGCGTATAGCAAAAACGTAATCTATAGGTGATTCTGAGAAATTTTGCTCAAGAGTCGGATTTGGAGCCCTCCAAAATTTCAAAATAGATATTTTTCTATATATACATAGAATAATTTAATTAAATTCGTCATAAAATCGGATAGAATTATAGTAGATTTCTTAATCTGGGCTTGTTTGAAAGGTATTTTTATCACCTTTCAGAATCTGTATTGATACCAATATTTTTTTGTTATTTTTAGTAGAGATATTAGGAATTTTTTGTCGAAAAATAGCCTAAAATGAACTTTTAACTAATAAATTCTGAATTTTCTTCGATTTTTTCGAGTTTTTTTTTTTTTTTGGAGATTATGAAAGTTCAGATAATTTCCAACAACTTTTATAACGATAAATTTTTTTGTTTTTGAACTCCTTTTTGTAGGAAAATCGATCTGAAAAAATCAACATTTTCAAGGTTTCAACAAAAAAACACTATTTTTACATTTTTAATTCAATTTATTTTTAAATATTATTCTCGACCTACAATTTAATGTTTGAACGTGGTAATATTATTTTTTAAGGTCCTTTTTACTTTCCATTCGAGGAGTTTTCTTACGACTTTCTAATGTCACTGCCATAACTCCTTCACGATTCTTTTCTATAACTCGTTTTGAAACACTCGTTAATAATTGTACATGTCTTTCTGTTCCTTGTATGTGCATTGGAATTTGTGGATCAGCCAGTGGTGGTTCATCGAAATCTAAGTATTCTACCAAGTGATCATATGGAATCTGTCGAGTAAATGCTGGTTCAAATAATATATCGTCGTTATTCATATCAACCATATTGACATAATCGGTAGCATCGAAATTTAATATATATTTTTTGTAAACTCTGAGTTTAGTTGGATCGTACAATTTTTCTCGATAGTGTAAAATCTTTTTGATAGCTCTATCCCGTATTGCTTTTCGATCATCAAATAACATTGTTAATAAGATATTTTCTGGATGTGCGTTATATGAGTTGTTTTGAATTACACCATCTACAATATTACGTAAGTTTGGTTGTAAGTATCGTGTCCAACGTATAAATTTTAATAAAAGTGCGCTGCCGTACACAACAGAGTTATAAACTTTACATTGAAGTACATTGGCACATAAACTGTAATAATATAAACTGCCAAAGTTTTTAAATTGGTCGATGGTGTATTAGTTGTTACATATAATCGTAGTAATCTACTTGCTTTGGTTAACCAACGAGAATGTGCAATTGGTCCTGGTTTAATGTTAGCTAAATCAACTGGAACAATACCATTCGAAATTGCTTTAGCTATTTGATATAAATATTTAACATCTGTTGATAGTTCGAGCTCATGTTCATGATCATCATTGCAGGTATATTCTCCAGTAGTATTGGATCAAAATCAGATACTACCTGAAAAATGAAATGTTTAGATCAATTAAAATGCAATTATTTTATTTTAACTTTATTCCAATCGAAAAACTAAAATAATGACAATAAATAATGATAATAAATGATGATATTAAATAAAATAAAGTGTTACATACCTGCAATTTCTCACATTCTTGAATAGCTTTGAATAACTTTCCACTTGCTGCTCGTGGTCCACTGGTGACTGTTTTGTCCAATGCTTCATATAAATGACGAAATGGCAGTTCATTGAAATGAAGCAGACATATAAACCAGTGAATTGGTCTATTTAATTGTTTTTCAAATAATCGTAAAACACCATTTTCTATTCCAGTATTTGCTGGCTCACCATCACTGCATATGCCAATTAATTGATCAACTGTTAATGTTTTATTGTTGAAAAATTCATTCAGTTTTCTGAGTTTGGTTTTTGCATCTTCTTGACTACCCAAATTTACATATCCAAGTAACTCATTATAGGGCTCTTTCAGAACAACTAAATGCGGTTCTTTTACCATAGTGGTATGAAATTTGTCATTAATTTTCTCTGTAGTTAATGAGTCATCTTTTCTACCACCTCTAAAATTTACATCTTCGAATAAAGCTGTTGCTAAACATGAAGCGACTTTATCTGAAACACCGAATCTATCACACATAGGGTTTTTCTTTTCCCGGACTTTTTCATTTCCCGGGATAGCGGGATTTTTTGTGAATTTCCCTGGATCCCGGGAATTCCCGCTCGTTAGAAAATGAATATATCCGACGTATGTTTACTTGAAAAACTAGATATCTATTAAAAAACTTACGACAAAGTTCATCTTTTTGTTGCAGTCATGAGAAAATCTACTTAATATATTCTGAAATAAGGGCTTAATATAAAATATCCATATCTTCCACTTTTTCGAGATCAATTCGCTTAACAGTTTAAATAGTGAACTAATATGCAGGTAATATATTTGTATGGAAGGCCGTCTTAATTTTAAAAAAACTCTTAGAAATATATTAATTAGAAAAATATGTTAATTAAAAAATTAAAAAAAGATTAAAGACTAAATATTAATTCGCGGTTTAGACGGTTAAACAAATTTAATTATAAATTCTTTCAGGATATAATAGAATTGTTAATGGGTGCAAATTTGTATCGGACCAGCTTTAGAATCAGAACTAAGATCAATTTTTTGATTAAATATGGAATCCAAAAATTTCTATTTCTAGATATCATGTTTCTATGCAGATTTTCAGAAGTATTCGTCTATTTTTATTAAAAAAATTAAAAGTGAGTATATTACACACAAATTTTTAGGCAAATCGTCCAAAACTTTTTATAAAAATAGACACTAAAATATTATTAAATAGTTTTATAACTTTAATTGGTATTTTTTGAATAGAAATTTTTTATGGCACAACTACTTAAACAAAAATATTTAATTTTCATTGTTGAATTTTTTTTAAATTAACATATAAAAAATCCAAAATAATTTGAAAAAGCGTCTGATGCATTATTTTAAAAATAATAGTAAGCTTTAAGTGCAGCGAGAAGTTTTCAACTGAGTCCCGTTCGAAAATATATTTTTTAATATATTGTATTTTTTAAATATCCCAGAGGAATATTTGCGATGCAAATCGGAATATCGGAAGAAAATTAAAAAATAAAATATTGAAAAATAAAATACAAAATATTCGGATTTTTATTTTTTTTTAAATTTATGACCTAAAGCCAAACAATACTAAAAATATAACAACACGAAAGATCAACAATATTCTATCTAACAATAACATAAAATTTGAAAAATACAACTAAAATAAAGGAATAGCAATTGAAATTTAAATGAAATTATTTGAAGTAGGTAATAAAAACTCAAAACACTTACATACATCAATTGAAAATACGAAAATGTTATAATTTTTTTTGTAATTTTAATTCCGAGTTTTTTTGGAGGTATTTGGAGCTAAAATACTGATGTTAAAATATTGTGTATGTATATTGCTTTATTTGAACAAAGACCATCATTAAAAAATATAAAATATCCGAGGTACGAGTATTTTGTTGGTATTTAAACTTGATTTGTTTTCGGTTTAACTAAACCCAAATAATTCGGCCTAAATAATATTTTTTTATATTATATATTATAATATTAAATTTTAAATCGCATTTTTTAATTTTAAATATTTTTTATTGAAATTATTTTTAAAACAATCAATGTTTTTAATTGAAATAAAGCTTCCAAAATTTTAATATACTAGCTAAAACTTCTGTAAAAGAATAAAAAAAATCCCGGGAAGTCCCGCACTAAATTCCCGGGATTGCGGGATTGAAAAAGTGCGGGATTCCCGGGACATAAACCCTAATCACACATCATAGCAAAATTTAAGGCATCGTATCTTTGAGTATAACGACCTCGTCTCATTTGAACAGTTGCTTCTGGAACTTCTGTTGATGCTTCATTTTCATCTTCATCCATGTGTAATTCAGGTGGTTCGTATGTTGGATCATCGGTACCAGTTGTAAGTGTTGGTATTGTTGTAGCTACTTCTTCAACGTCTTCCGTATATTCAGGTATTGTGAATTTTCTATCATTATGCTGGTCCATCATAAATTCTTTTAGATGTTCTGGAATCAATCCACACGAGCATTCCGTTGTTTTTAATTTGCAGTTACATTTGCCAATATAAAATAATTCGTTTATTGAATCAACAAGTGCTTTAAATTCTATGTTGTACATGTTTCTGGTATTTATCAAGCAAACCAGTTAATTTTTTGAAAACACTCTTTCTATTAATGATTTCAATATTTAATATACACCAAATTTGGATCAATTTATCTGTTACATTAGGAGTAAAAGTTTTATACGAGAACATTTTGTTTTCAAATTTAGCACGATCACTTAAAAGAAATAATATTTTAAAATGTCACATTTAGTAGGCAAAGTAAGATCATTTAAATCACTTGATAAACCAAAAACAACAATATCTTGCTGAGGCATGTTAGTCAATCTAGAGTCAAAACTTGTTGATGTTGTTGCTTACATTTGTGAAGACAACGCAGACGATGTTGATGGTTCTTGATTATCCATAATAACTTTGACATTATCACTGCACTCTTTGATTGTGTCACACTAAATTTAAAAATTAAAAAAAAATATTGGTATTGTGATAACCGAGTTTTTATTTAAGTATTTTGGCAAACTGCGTGCGCATTGCACGATGAACGATTAAGGAAGAAGGAAAAGCAAGCTTGGCAACGTTTAGTGTTGGTAAACGTCATTATTTTGTAACGTCTTTATTCAGTGTTACAAAGTTGTTCAATTGAACAATGCTGCCATTGACAACTTATTCTACAGGTATCAATACAGATTCTGAAAGGTGATAAAAATACCTTTCAAACAAGCCCAGATTGAGAAATCTACTATAATTCTATCCGATTTTATGACGAATTTAATTAAATTATTCTATGTATTTATGGAAAAATATCTATTTTTAAATTTTGGGGGGCTCCAAATCCGACTTAGAGCTATAGCAAAATTTCTCAGAATCACCTATAGATTACGTTTTTGCCATACGCTTCATCAAAAAAAATTGTTCCATACAATTTGACCCGCCCTAATGAACACGCATAAACATGCGTGATCATACATGTAGATATTACCTCAAATTTCGTTAATGCACATGTATGGACATTAGGGCGGGTCGATTTAATAATCGCCCATGGCTCAGTGAAAATCGTATTCTAGGGATCAAAATAAGAAACTTTGCCGAAGGAACCATACCTCTAAAACGAATCTACTACCCCCCAACTGTTGACTTTTGTCCCGTAGGGTCAAGTTTTGAAAAATCCCACTTTGACCCATTTAGAGTGCCCCAATCGAGTCCAAATGTATGACCGACCCCCACTAACTTTGGAGGGCCGATCCACCCATGCCAGTGGCACACCCCCTGGAACTCCCCTGGGGGGTTCCCCATACAAACATTTTAAAAAATCACCATTTTTGGCACTTTATTTTATTATTTTTTATTTATTTTATTTATTTTTATTATTTTATTTATTTTTTCTCTTTAGAAATTTATTTAGTCAGAACATATGTAAATGAAAAAATTAATTTAACTTAGTAATAGAAAAGAAAATAAAAAAAATTACTGTTTGAAGTCTTTTTTGCTTTCAAGTCTGGGCAATTTCGCACGGCTCTCTAATGTCGTCACCATAACAGCCTCTACATTTTCCGGTATAACTCGTTTGGAAACGCTAGCTAGCAATTGAACGTGTCGTTCTGTTGCAGGTCGTAAAATAGGTTGTGTGGGTTTTTTAAGCCACCACAAGACACAGCTGCATGTCGTAAACTTACTTAAGCTAAATCGGTTACAGGTAGAATTGAGCATAAAATTATCATAAAGGATTTTCCAGAAGTAATAAAAGGCGCACTTGCTTAACAGAATTTGTGGTCAGATTAACGTTTAATTTACATGTAAGTACTTTATGGGCAGTTTTGACAACAAAATCGGTTACAGGTAGAATTGAGCATAAAATTATCATAAAGGATTTTCCAGAAGTAATAAAAGGCGCACTTGCTTAACAGAATTTGTAGTCAGATTAACGTTTAATTTACATGTAAGTACTTTATGGGCAGTTTTGACAACAAAATCGGTTACAGGTAGAATTGAAATTACCATTTCATTCTTATTACCTCGTCTCCTAGACCATATATAACGCAACATAAACTTTTTTTATTTTATTGCACAAGTTACACGGAAATGATCAATATGAATGACATAAATGACGTATTTGAACCACCATTCACGCGAAGCATTCCATACGATACTTTGAAAGAATATTTAAATCAAGATGATCCACCGTTTAATGATCCAAAAATTCCATCACACATACAAGAAACAGAACGACACGTTCAATTGCTAGCTACCGTTTCCAAACGAGTTATACCGGAAAATGTAGAGGCTGTTATGGCGACGACATTAGAGAGCCGTGCGAAATTGCCCAGACTTGAAAGCAAAAAAGACTTCAAACAGTAATTTTTTATTTTTTCTTTTCTATTACTAAGTTAAATTAATTTTTTCATTTACATATGTTCTGACTAAATAAATTTCTAAGGAGAAAAAATAAATAAAATAATAAAAATAAATAAAATAAATAAAAAATAATAAAATAAAGTGCCAAAAATGGTGATTTTTTAAAATGTTTGTATGGGGAACCCCCCAGGGGAGTTCCAGGGGGTGTGCCACTGGCATGGGTGGATCGGCCCTCCAAAGTTAGTGGGGGTCGGTCATACATTTGGACTCGATTGGGGCACTCTAAATGGGTCAAAGTGTGATTTTTCAAAACTTGACCCTACGGGACAAAAGTCAACAGTTGGGGGGTAGTAGAATTCGTTTTAGAGGTATGGTTCCTTCGGCAAAGTTTCTTATTTTAATCCCTAGAATACGATTTTCCCTGAGCCATGGGCGATTTTTTTGCCTCCCCACAAATCGACCCGACCTAATGGACATATGTGATGCCTGTATGGAGATTTATGTATCCATGTATGGACATGAATGCAAGTTTATGAGCATGCACGAACATACGTTCAACCTGTATGGATACATTTACGTCGATTTTTAGCTGGGAAGTTAAAAACAGCATAACTCAAGGTAGATTTTCTATTTCTTTACGATTTTTTTTTAATCTGTAAAACTTTGGATACAAAATTTCTTTGAATGCAAATTTAATCAACACTACAATATCCAAAGTTCTTCCTCCTTCTCTGAAGAAATAAAAAAAAAATAGTTCCATTTGAGTAAAATATTAGTTAATAGAAAATATCAATTTTCTGAATAGTAGAGTTAGTAGATTAAAGAATATCATAAACAATTGTTAAATTTATCAGTATTTTTTCCGTTTTTAAGTGCCATTGACAATAAAAAAAATTATCCAAAGTTTGAGCTAACATACGCACAGGGATCTTTATTATTCCAGTTTTAATGAAAATGTCAACTAAACTAATGAAGTTTTCTTAACAAAATCAATGGAAAGATTCATAAAAATTATGAATCTTTTTCATAAAATTTATCAATTTAATGAAAAGTTTCAATGGACGAACCACAGCGAAACTTCATTGAATCAATGTAAAAATTCATAAATAGAATGTAGACATTTCTCTCAGTGTACAGTTACAAATGTCAAATTCCATTTAAATTTGAATTTTTAGCTTTAATTTTTTGTTAACTTTAGGTTATTTCGTTATTGTTAATGTCACGAATGCGAATAAAAATTTAAATTCAATGATACCGTCCCTTATATTCTACACCTTTTTCAGTTTTATTTCGGAAAATTCCAAATATATTTCATAATTGTCTAAAAATGTTTTAAAATTCTCCAAATATATTTTAAAATTGTCTAAAAAGGTTTCAAAATTGTCTAAAATGTTTCAAAATTATCCAAAAATGTTTTAATTGTTCAAAAATCATTCAAAATTGTTCAAATACTTTTCAAAATTGTCCAAATGCTGTTTAAAATTGTCTAAAAACGTTTCATATTTGTCCAACTGCATTTCAAAATTGTCGAAAATGCATTTTAAAATTTTCAAAATGTATTTCAAAATTGTACAAATATATTTTAAAATATGTATTACAAATATATTTTAAAATACTTTATTTGTATTTAAGAAAATTCTATTTGTATTTGAAAATTGTCCAAATACATTTAAAAATTATTCATTTGTATTTAAAAATTTTAAATCTGCATTTCAAAATTGTCCAAATGCATTTCAAATAATTCCATTTGTATTTCAAAATTATCTAATGTATTTCAGAAATTTCCAAATGTATTTAAAAGACTCTATTTGTATTCCAAAATTTTACAAATGTATTTAATAAAATTCTAATTGCATTTGAAATTTCTATTTTTATTATATTTCTTAAATACAAATAAAATATCCCAGCAAAACCTTCTATTACCAGGTAAAGAGAAACGTAATAAGAAACCAAAAATTGTAACTACCCGGTGAAAAATGTCCATATATGAACATTTATGATTCAACCATATATGTATGGATCCGAAAAATGAGGTAACACCTAAGTATATGTTCATATGTGGACATATATGAACATATACATTTATTAAATATATGCGAATACACGCGAACGTTGCTGTCCTTTATTATAAGGTTGTACGATAGATATAAATTTATGTATGACATTCAAATTAGGCGCTACATATGTTCCTTTTTTTATTCATGGCATTAAATATAATTCCACATTTATCCAAATATGAGTTCCTTTTACATATATGGAAAAATGTATTCTTCGAAATATGTTCATATACAAGTCCCTTTGCATAAATTGAATAACATATACTTTCATATTTGTCCATATATGAGTGCCATTTCCATATATGAAATAACAGATGCTTCCATATGTCTGTATATGAAATTTTTTCCATATATGTAATCACATATACTTCCATATATGTTCATATAAAATCCATATATGTTCATAAAAAATCCATATTTGTTCATATGTGTCCATACATAAACCATATATGAACATGTTTTAGCGTATATGAACATTTTTCACCGGGTACTTACACTTTGGTTGCATAACACATTATTTTAACATGGGGGTGTCATTGGGGGTAAATGGTTGCCTAAATCGTACCGGTATAGGCTAAAATAAGTGATTACGAAGGAAGTACTGAAATAAGTTGTTACTTGTAATATTAAATTCACTAGTTAGCTAAAATAAGTACATACTTGGATGGAGTGTAATAAGTCGTTACATATTAGTACAAATTTCATTGGTTACAAATAGGGAATAAAATAAGACGTTACCAGTAATGACTTTTTTTAAAAGTACACCGATCCGAGAAATGTAATTTGATTCTAAATTTTTATTAAATCGTACTTTCGCATAATAAGTAGTTATAATATAATACGAATAACTTATTATTTTTACCCTTATTAATAAGTTATTATTAAACACAATATCGGTAATATATTATTTTAAAGCCTCCAAATAAGTAGTGATATATCTCCATATCGATAAGTCATTATTTCATACCTCCCACATAAGTATTGGTTTATCACAATATTAGTAACGTATTACTTTAGGTTGCTAAGTAAAACCAAGGGTAAAGGGGTACCCATTGCCAGGCAATGCGTGAAAAAGGTCAAACCAATTACCAAGGTTTTGCTGGGATATTCAAATATATTTGTGTTTATGTTTCTTGTAATTTTTTAGCCAAAGTTAAGAAAATTGTGAAGTTTTGGGAAAAAATAAGGGATAAATTCCATATTAAAATTGTAAGCTGTTAATCGACCTGTTTTAACCGATTATTCGGATCGAATAATTATTTGAGTTTTGAATTATTTGTTTCGTCATTAAACGAAATAGAGGCGATTAATCGAGGAATCGGTTAATCGATTAACCGAATTGTAAACACTAGAAAATTTACATACTTAGGTCCGTTAAGTTATCTCAATTTATGCCCTGGTTAAGACCTCTACTAGCCTTAACCACTGGTAAAAATATATTTTGAATAACTTATCTAAATTTTACCCAAGTATTTCTTCTAACCAATGCTAAAATTTAACCATACAATTTCTGTTAAGAGAGCCACCCTACATAAGATATTTTAATAAATTGAACTTGTAATGATGATCATTAAAAAAATCTAAAGCGCACTTTAACTAAGAATCATTTATAATACCTATATTTTCGATGTGCATTTCCCCACTTTAGCCAAACTTACTAAAAGTGCTTCAGTACTTAAAAACGTGTAAAAATTTTTGCTATTTAGGATTTTGCGGTAGCTTACGGAAAAAGGAAAATATTTTTTTTTAATTTGTGTACCGTTATATGAACAAATTATTTTGAAAACCACTACCAGAAAAACAATCAAATACCAAATTTTTAGGTAAATTTAAGCTGCTGACGACCAGCTTAAATTTATCTTTCGGTAACAATATAATCCTTTTGACCTTTATTTTTTTTAAGTTATTCCACCAATTTTGGATAACATGCATTTAAGAATTTAGAATCAGGGTATCAAAGGCAATATGAATCATATATCAAAGTTAAAACCGTTGAAGGCTTGTGGAGGTCTGTTATCAAGGATTTGCAGAATTTTGGTACACGTAAAATAAAAGACTAATTAATTTAATTCTTCAATATAAAAACGCGCATAGAGATCACTCGGGAATAGGGTTTATGTCCCGGGAATTCCCGGGACGGGATTCTCGGGAATCCCGCCCTTTTTTCAATCCCGCAATCCCGGGAATTTTGTGCGGGATTTCCCGGGATTTTTTTTTACAGAAGTTTTAGCTATTATATATTGCAATTTTGGAAGCTAGAATATTTAAATTTAAAGCATGGATTTGAAATTCATTTAATTAAGAAATATTTGAAATTAAAAATGCGATTTAAGATTTAATAAACTGAATTAGTATAAAAAAAAATATTATTTATGCCAAATTGTTTTTGGATGTCAGTTGAATTTGGTTAATTTAAATCGAAAACAAATACTCGAACTTCAGAAATTTTTTTTATTTAAAATGGTGATCTTTGCTCTTTACTTCAACAATTGGATCTCAGTTCCAAATACCTCCAGAAAAACTAGGCATTTAAAAATTAGTAATATTTTCATATTTTCAATTGAGTATTTCGAGGTTTTTTCACTTCAAAAAATTTTATTTAAATTTCATCTGCTATTTATTTCAATTGTTTTTTTTTAATATTATGCAGATGTTTTTTTAAATTATATTGGATTTCTTTATATATTAATTTAAAATGCAACTATGCAAATTAAATAATTCCTTTTTAAATAGTTGTGGCATTAAAAATTTCTATTCAAAAGATACCAATTACAATTAAAATACTATTTAATGAATGTTTTGCGTTCAATTTGAAATCAAATATTATCACATTTCCTTTAAATTATTATTATTAAAAGAGAGATGATAAAATTTTTACAAGTAAATTATATAGAATAAAAATTTTAAAAATTCGATAAGGCCAGCGGATAGAATACGTATTTTCGGGTCCTGCAATATTCTTTGCATTTATAGGTTAATAGTTGATGATCTATTTATATTGAATTGAAACAAATAAGCAAATTGAAATAACTCAATTAGACTAACATCAACGAAATTCTAACAATGTTATTTTTATTCAGATGCTTCCTATGGAATTCAACTCTGATCGGCAACTTATGAAGCACAGATTTATGAACGACAATGAATCGTTAATTTTAAATGCATATTCTAATTATTTTTTAACCTAAAACATAAATCCATGTTGATAGTAAACAATTAGGCATACGTATTGAATTATATTTTTCACTATATCTAGTGTGTTAAGATGAATAAAATATTATTTAATAATATTATAGTTAAAAATATTCAAGAGAATTTGCCTAATAATTTGTGTGAAGAATACTCACTTTTAAATTTTTTTATAAAATAATTTTATACAAATACTTCTGTAAATCTGCAAAGAAACAAAATCTTTACAAATACAAATTTTTGGATTCCATATTTAAGAAATACTTCAGCAAAAAATCTATCTTAGGTGTAACTATAAAACAGGTCCGTGACAAGTTTGCACCCATTAAGAATTCCAATATATCCTGAAAGAAGAGATATATTGATATTTTTTTAATATATCAATTCGTATAACCGTTCCAACCGCGAATTAATATTTAGTTAATATATTTCATTTTAAAATTAAGACGGCCTTCCTTATAAATATATTACCTAAATAGTAATTCGCGATTTAAACTGTTAAACGAATTGATCTATAAAAAGTGGAAGTCATGCATATTTTATATTTAGCCCTCCTTTAAGAATATATTAAGAAGATTTTAGCATGGGTATAACCAAAAGATGAACTTTGTCGGACGGTATTTTAATAAAAATCGAGCTTTTCAAGTACAACATATGTCGGATTTATTTATTTTCTAACGAGCGGGAATTCCCGGGATCCCGGGAAATTCATAAAAAAAATCCCGCTGTCCCGGGAAATGAAAAAGTCCGGGAAAAGAAAAACCCTACTCGGGAATCACATCACCAAAATGTGAACCAATAATGTTTTAAACATTGCAAAACGAACCCCGAAAGTTACCAAAATACATGTCAAGCAGCATTTTGTTTCATATAGACAACCCGCAGTTTTAAATCGCAATTACAAAAAGATACAAAATCATTATTTTTCTACTCACTTTGTTGTACTGATCTCGTAAATTGCCTTATTTTAGATAATTCTCACAAAATTTCCACTAATACACGTCGTAAGTGTTCGTTTTTAAAGTACAAACAAAATAACACGATTAACTATTGTTACAACTTTAACTCATATTTGTAATAAAGGAACGAAATGCTTAACCTCTAACATAATTTTAATATTTTTAATGTTTTAAATAACAATAATTGCTATCGAATAGAACTCGATCACGACTGCGGTAAATTGACCCCAGTTCTTGATTTTGGAAAAACGAATTTTCTATCTTGCTTCCTATTTTATTTTTTCTCCCTTTTTTCTTTTCCCTTTTTGCCTTTCTTTAGCTTTGTTTCTTTTCTTTTCCCTTCTTTCCGATCTTTTGCTTTGCTTCTTTTCTTTGCCCTTTTTTCGAATCCCAGCCCGGGCCAAAAAAAACAAATAAATATTTTTTCTATAGATCTTAAAAAATTAACCCATTTTCTGCCTATAGCACCTGAAAGTTATGTTTACTACAGCTTGGGATTAATAATATTTTAACATTACATATTTTGTTTAGGTTAAGTAATGAATATTTAGCACATAATTTTGCCCTGCAATGTATGAATTCCGCTCATATGAAAGCTCTCTCCTATTTGAGAAGAGTTCTTAGTTTTACATTAAAACTTGTTTTATTATATCAATTTATTGTTAACGAGTTTAGTTGCTACTGTATCGCAAGAAAAGAAGGCAGGTAAAAATCATACCCTCAAATATACTGAATATTTATATAAAACTAATGCCCTCTTCTGTGTTTTGATTTCTCCCCGCGACTTTCTTTGCAAGAAAATACTTTTCAAGTTCCTCCCGTAAACATTTTGTGGTCAAGTCGAACCAGATTTGAAAATATTTTTTTTTGCAATGAAATTTATTTTATAAAGATTTAAATATATTGTTAAACAGTGAAATACTGGATGGTTATCAGGTATACAACATAAACCCCGTATTGAATATTGAAGGAGATCATTTTATTACATAAACTCGACATTTCCTGTGATTTTGTATCAGCCTGAAAAGAAATCAACAAATTATAAAATATTCAACAAACAAAAAGCAAGTAGTAATTATAAAAAGGTATATGTTAAATGAATTTTTTTTTAATACGAAGAATAACAACAAATGTAACGTTGGTCTCATGTTCATACTTTAACGAACAGTTAGTTTGTTTTTTCGCTGCAAACAAATAAAAAAAATCGCTTACTAAATAGAAACGAGATCCTCAACAAACACAGAAAAAACAGTAGGCACTAACAATGGGAATTTGTAGAAGCAATCACATTTGCTTTTAAATTGAAATTTTATTTCCAACAATTTTTTCGTTTGAAATATTTGTTACTCGTTTTTAAATTGTTATCTTTCATATAAAAATTGTTTAAAAATAAAAATTCAAAGTTACAAAAATAAAAAGAATTTTGTTTTTGGATTTACAAATTTTTTTGTTGGTGCCTTTTTAAAAAGTTTTTTTTTGTATTTACAAATTTGGTATGAGAAAGGTGTTTAAAAATTTAATTAGAATTTTGTAAATTCTTTCTGTGAAGAATAACTTTAAAATATTTTATATTTACTGTCAAGTGTATACAAGCTTAACAGATGAAACATTTCAATTTTGCTCAACATTTAATAACTAAAGGGAAAAAAAATTAACTAGATTCTTTTTTTTTGTTTGTTTTGACACTTTTATCTTGTCTTCAGTTAAACCCGCAACAGAAAACTAATACTCTTAAATTCCAGAGTTATCTAATTCTGGAGTAATCTAATTCTCGAAGTCCAGAGTATTCCAAATAATTATTGTGTTAACCCTTAGTCGGCTTAACCACTTTTTACTTTTATTCTATTTGAAACAAGGTTTACTTATTCAATAAAAGTATTTATATTTGTGGATAAAACGAACAAACCTTTAGTAATAATTTAGTGAACTTTTTCTCCATCTGGATGATTTGTTTCCTTTTTTTGTATTAAACAATAATTTTGTATTATTTGTTAAGGAAGTATTCATTTCTTTTAAATTTTTATTTGAAATAATTATATTGATACTGAAATAGGTTACATTACGTGTCTTTTGAATTTCAGAATTGATTGAAATACGTGTTTAATTTTTTTGTTAACCTAAGACAACCTTAACTTAAGATTTTTGATTATTAATTGTTCCGCCTTTGTAAATCTGAGATTATTGTGACAATAATTTTGCGCTATGTCGGAATTAAAGGCTTTTATTAGAGCATCAGATCGCGTTGTGCAGTTTCATGCATTTTGTTCGGCTTTGCCCCAAGATGCACACACTATTCATACCTTGAAGGTTCAAAAGGATGAGATTGCTCACCTTTGGTCAACTCTTCGATCCATATACGACTCACTTCTTGTGAAACTTGAGTCTAAGGATGAAGACACTGAACTGGACACTGTACAAAATAAGTTCTATGTGGCATATGATGCACATGTTAAAGGTCTGGCAAGGGTTAATGAGTTGGTAATTCAATTGACCAAGAAGCCAGTCTCATCTAATGAGATCCTTGACATTCAGACACTTTCAACCCCAAATATCTCATTGCCACCGTGCGATATTAATATACTCAGTGGTGAGTATGCCGACTGGCCAACGTTTAGAGATATGTTTACGGCTCTCTACATAAATAATCGACGTATGTCTCCGGTTGAGAAACTTTACCATTTGCTTAGAAAAACCACGAAGGATGTCCAGGATATTGTGAAAACATGCCCACTTACAAACGAAGCCTGGAAAAATCTTGTTGATATCTACGAAAACGAAGAAGTCGTTCTTAATGCACAGCTTAGTACTCTTTTCAGTCTGAGTTCTATACCAAGGGAATCTGGTCCGGGCATTAAGGCGCTCCAACGTACTATTAACACATGCATTACCAAGCTCTCTCTGCTTAGTATAGAGACCGATAAATGGGATGTGATTTTTGTCTACCTTTGCTCGACTTGCCTTCCAGATACTACCTTGGATTTATGGAAGCAATACCATAAAAGTACTCCCAACCCGGGGAGGCCTACATGGAATAAGATGAGTGAATTTCCTTAGGTATCAAACTTTAGAGTCGCTTGCTAATCTGAGGGCGGCAAAACCAACCTTTAATTCGGTTAGGACAAGCCCTACAAATAAACTCCAGAGTTCTCGTGATGTCAGGAAACTTAACAGTTATCATACAGTCGTTGCCTCAAATAAGACAAAGGGATGCTGCCTTTGCTCCGAGGCTCACCCCCTTAGACTTTGCCCCGCATTTTTACGAATGCCTGTAGATGAACGTCTTTCTGTCGTTTGAAACCCAAAACTTTGCAATAATTGCCTAGCCACTTCGCATGAAATCAGAAATTCCAAGTCCAAATATGCGTGTACTTTTGTAAACAAAAACACTACTCCCTACTTCTCCGCACTCTAAATTCTGCCAAACCAAACCATGCCAATGATAGTGGTCACAATGTTCAAGCTTTCGCTTCGGATGGTGTAAATTCACACCAGAACATTTCACGCGTTGACAACTCTCCAGCGTTGCCAATCCACGATTATATTCAATCAACCTCCGCTGCTGCAGCGGCCCGCGTACGTAAATCGTATTCAACCCGTTTACAGTACACTCCACACACTTCTATCATTCTTGCTACGGCTTTGGTGGATGTTTGTGTAGGTGATATAAGGTGTACTGTTCGTGCACTTATAGATCCTGCATCTGAATCATCGTTCATTTCTAATTCTTTTAGGATAAAACTTTCGTTACCATCAAGTGCCTTCGAGACCCATGTTTTTGGTTTAGGGGAAACTTTAACTGCCACATCGAGTCAAATGTGCAATATTGTGATCGGTTCCCCACAGGATAAATTATTTTCGACCCAGTTAAAGGTATATGTCGTGAGGAAGGTCAATGGAGAATTACCTTAAGGGTTCATTAGTCATACGTAGACGTAACGTACCCTAACGTAACGGGACGGGGCAGAAAATCTTTAGTTATAGATAAACGAAAACGGATCATATGTTTTTAACAAAAACTCTTAATTTTCACTGTTATTCATTATTAGTTTTGCACAATTTTTAAATTTTATCACTTAATATTGTTTGTATTATCCCTTTCAATAAGTTTTTTACAATTTTTTTAGTTAACATACCATGCAATATCAGCTGTCACGTAAATACGGAAAGAAAATCAAATTTCAACAGGTTCTTCCGTTCCGACTCGTTTCGTTTACGTAGCATAAGTGCTTCTGTGTGTTTTATATAGGATAGGTTGAATCAGCTGATTCGTTACGTTTACGTATGACTAATTCTATCTTTACTCCTTTCTGCTCTCGTTAGCCAGATCTGAATTTCCATATCTGCCTTTGGCAGATAGCGAGGGGCATAAGGGACCTCATGCGGAATTGCTTTTGGGTGGTGACGTGTATCCGCGTGTGCTGCGTGATTGGGCTCGATGGGATGGCGGTGAGAATATCGTAGTCCAAAGGACAGTTTTTGGGTGGATTGTTACCGGTCGGGTTGCTTCGTTATTCCAATCCAAAACTGTTTCTACATTTTACACTCCAGTCGAACTTAACCAGCAGCTTACCTGTTTTTGGGAACTAGAGGAGGTTCCGGAATTTATTCGAATGTCGGAGGATGATCTGTATTGTGAGGATCTATATCAAAAGACCACATACCAAAACGAAGACGGACGTTTCGTAGTTTCTCTACCATTTCGACGAGAGTTCCCTATTAATCGAACTCTAGGTCACTCGCGAAACAACGCAATATCACAATATGTTCGTAACGAGACTCGTTTAATGAAACAACCCACCGCGAAGTTGAACTACGACAAGGTAATTTTAGAATATATAACTCTTTATCACATGGCTAGGATTCACCCCGATTTATCAGCCAATCCAAACACCTCATACTATCTTCCTCATTATGCGGTAATGAAACCCGACAGTACGACCACTAAACTTCGGGTGGTATTTAATGCATCCAACCCCTCGTCAAATGGTGAAAGTCTTAATGACATATTTTATCAGGGGCCCGTGTTGCAGGCGGATTTGACCATTCTAATTTTAAAATGGCGACTTTTTCGATACGTTTTTAACGCAGATATCCAGAAGATGTATCGGCAAATTCTCGTAAACAAAGGTCACACCAAGGACCATTGAGTATGAGGATGTACAAAAGCTATTTTCAACGGCTAAAAAAATAAATTCAAGATTAGAACATTGCCGTTCTGGTATTGTTGTTTGGCTATCTACCAAACGGCTGAACGGTCGGTCGTTGTCTTTTTGGTGGGTTTTTGGGTTTTTTCTTTTGGTATCGTGGTGAAATATGAGAATTCGTGTGAATGTTGTTTGTGGGCTCACTTCTCATTCTCTCACAAATATTTATGTATGTACGTATGTATGTAGGTATAGATTGAAATATTTTATGGATTTTAAGAAATTTATATGTTGTGACGTAAAATTTGTTGATTATTAAAAATGAAAAAATCTAAATAAATAGTAAAATTTTAAAAATCTGTGAAATAAGAAAAATATCTAAAAAGTATATTTACAAAATACAATCAGGTTTTGGTTTTCAAATTTAAAATTCCAAACAACAACAATATTGTTTCACGCAAAAACTTCTTATTATTTTCTTTTGAATATTGAATTTCTAAAAAATCTTAGCTTGAATTTCTAAAACCACCCGGTTAAAAATAAAAGCATATGCTCATGTGTTTTCATATATGTTTTGATATGTGTTTACATATGAACATGTATGAACCATATATTAATATACGTAACATGTATGCAGTCATATATGGGTCCATGCAGGCGAAAAACAAACACTTATATTTAAGTTTATGGTATCATACTTGTAAATGTATGCCATATATTTTCCCATTAATGATTTCATTATCTATTCTATAAATCATATATGGCCACATTTGTACCTGTCCATATGTTTGATTTTAATTTATTGACTGACAAACTGAAATTGTATGAATATTTTTCTTTCTGCTTTAATTGTAAATGGACAAACATTTTTTTTTGAGAAAATTATTTAATTATTATTTAGTCCACAGATTTTGTATAACGGGGAGACAAAATTTCGTGCCACTTCTTCTGTAGACAACAATAAAAACTGTTTTCATTGAAAATAGTACGAGGTTTTGTTCTCGTATTTTACAAAATCAACACCAAACTAATAGTTTAAGTGAATTTATCACAATAATATATCTAATCTTTTCTAAATTTGCAAAAAACATATTAAATTGTAAATAAACTCTTTATTTTGACATTTTATTTTATTTTTTTTACCAGTTTTAATAAGTTTCATAGTAATGTATTTTCCCAACAAGCACGGCAATACGAAGAAGATTCCTCGATCATATCGCCAGGAAAAAAAAATTTATTGCCAGCAATACCAATTTCGTATTGAGGAAGTTTTGTCTGTCGGGAACAACTGTTACCTGAAAGCAATAATAATAAATATTTTAAAGTGTAGCAGCGATAATTTGGCAAAAATAAATGTCTCAATAAATCTCAAACTTATCTTCTGGAAAATTGCTTGGGTATTGTCTGAAAGTGTTGCTTTCGGGTAATAGTTGTTCCCAACAGAGCAAAATTCTGCAATACGAAATTGCCGAAAATAAATATATTCCTATTCATATTGCCATGATTGCTAGGTTGTATTTTCAATTGATTAAATTCGTTGATTCTAGCTTCAAATGTACAATGTCAAAAATTTTCTTATTATTTTGTATTTTTTTTTTATTTGTTTATAAAATATTTTAAGGGACATGTTTTATTATTATTGAACATAGCGGCTAGTGGATTTATACAAATTTGAAATTTCCAAGATTCGGTAAGTGTTTTCGTGGAAATATTTAAGTTCATTATCTCAATTATGTTTATTGTGATGTCTTTTATTACTCTTTTAGTTATGGAAAGCTTCATCAAAATCAATTCAAAGGAAAACAATATAAGCGAACTAAGGAATGAATAATAATTAACCAAAAGGTTGTTTTAAAAACGGCTATTTGGCGTCTTCTAGAACGTGAATAAATGATAGGGCCAAAGAATATGGCCATTTACATGAACTTCCTAGAAACGGTTTTGCGCATACAAAATTTGCCCAATTGGAACGTTTTCGAGCAGCCTGCAAAACAACTCTTAAAAAGTCTAAACTCTGAGGAAGACCTGTTTTACATCCGAAAAGTAGGAAAATTTACTGTGTAAAGTATATAAATGTAAAATATAGTTTTTTATTTCCGCCAACGATTTTTTGTTTGAAATTTTGAACTTTTAATTTTTCAAGAAGATGAGCACAATTTTGCAAATTAAGGGGGTTATTTTGTAATACGCAACGCCTTGCGTTGCGTTGTTTTCCATACAAATTGTTTTTGTAACAATAACAATTTACACATAAATCAACGCAACGCCAGACGTTGCATTTTACAAAATAACCCACTAAATTTTATGTGCTACTCCTCATCTTAATTTCAAATAAAAAATCAGGTATTTTTATATTATATAAAAATTTGTATGTAAATAAAATTGTTTATATATAAAAGAAAATACATATAATAAAAGCCATCTTTATTATTAAAAATAAAAATTTATGTTTTTAATGACAAAAATATATAAAAACAAGTAATATATAGACATTTATGAAAGAAAATATGTCATCATATATGTTCACATGTTATCATAAATCTACATATTACCCCAATTTTCGTTAATGTTCATTAATGGAACCATATATATTCATCCATACACATACATACATGAACATATATGATTATTTTTAACCGGGCACTTAAATATTCCTTATACAATAACAAGTTAAAATATAACTAAAACTTAAAAATATGTTTTCTATAATATCCTTTTTTAGGAAATTTTTTTATAAAATTTCATGTTTAAGTAAAAAGGGCAGACAGATGGAATTTTTAAAATTATTACTTCTTCTCATTCTCAATGGGTATTGCTTCGATTTTAACCATTTTTTTTATATATGATTTCTAAAGGCGTGTACATTTGACGAAAAATACCAAAAAAAATTATTTAAAAAAGGTGATTTTTATTGAAAAATATAGTTTTTTGCCAAATAGCTAAATTGTGATTATATTAACGTGTATAAAAAAAACAAAAAAATCTATTAACTATCCAGTGTAGAAACGGTAATGACATATCATTTTTTTTTCAGACTACCATTAATGACACGTACTTACTTTCTGCATTATTTTAAAATATATAATAATGAGTTACTAATAAATACTTACTTTTTTCTTTATTTCAAAATAAAAAATAATGTATTACCAATAATGATTTATTTTTATCATTATTTCAGAAATAAAGTAATGTTTTAGATTTTTTGTAAATTTTTTCAAAATTTATTTTTATACTCAATATTTTTTCAACACTGGTAATGAAATATGTAACCACATATTTTTTGATTTTTTGTATGTTGGCGAGTAGGCTGACTTGTGTGCAGCAAGTCAATTATGTTTTAATCGATCAAATATTACATGTCGAGATAGCTCAGAAGGTACAGCTATACACTGTCAGTCTGGAGTCCCAGGAAAAAAAATTTTTACATTAAAAAAATATATTTTTATAAAACTAATTTTTTTGAAAATCTATTTTTAGAATCTTTATTTTAGTCAATACTTGTGAGCACATAGTTAACGACATATTTTTTGATTTTTCGTATGCTGGTGTGTAACTCGTTATTTTTCGCGACATCGCCATATAAAGGTAATAAGAAATGTTATAATAAAAGTAAATACCCGAGTAAAAAAAATTATATATAATCATATCTGGCATATATTACAATATATAATTAGACATGTCGTTATGTATATCCATATATAATTATATATGACGTATTTTTCCAAAAATTTTCCTTATATTATGCTATATATAATTTCATCTAATAAGATACCAGCCTTTATAATATTGGATATGGTATATATGATTATATATTACATAGCATGGCTGATCTTATTGCATATATAGTTGTATATAGAGCTATATCTTAATATATATGGTGGCATTTTAGCAATATATAATTATATATGGTATCATTTAAACAATATATAACTATATATGGTGCCAGTTAAACTAGATATTATCATATATGGTGGCATTTAAACAATATATGGTCATATATGGTACCTCATGAACAAAATCTTTAATACAGTTGCAGATATGATAATATATGCTACTATATATAGTGCCATATATATTTATATATGGTGTTATTCAAGCAATATATTACCATATATGGTGCCACTTAAACCATATATTATCATATATGGTACCTCATTTTAATACAGTTCCAGATATGATAATATATGATACTATATATAGTGTAATAAATATATTAGGCCGGGTCGATTTGTGGGGAGGCAAAAAATCGCCCATGGCTCAGGGAAAATCGTGTTCTAGGGATCAAAATAAGAAACTTTGCCGAAGGAACCATACCTCTAAAACGAATTCTACTACCCCCCAACTGTTGACTTTTGTCCCGTAGGGTTAAGTTTTGAAAAATCACACTTTGACCCATTTAGAATGCCCCAATCGAGTCCAAATGTATGACCGACCCCCACTAACTTTGGAGGGCCGATCCACCCATGCCAGTGGCACACCCCCTGGAACTCCCCTGGGGGGTTCCCCATACAAACATTTTAAAAAATCACCATTTTTGGCACTTTATTTTATTATTTTTTATTTATTTTATTTATTTTTATTATTTTATTTATTTTTTCCCCTTAGAAATTTATTTAGTCAGAACATATGTAAATGAAAAAATTAATTTAACTTAGTAATAGAAAATAAAAAATTACTGTTTGAAGTCTTTTTTGCTTTCAAGTCTGGGCAATTTCGCACGGCTCTCTAATGTCGTCGCCATAACAGCCTCTACATTTTCCGGTATAACTCGTTTGGAAACGCTAGCTAGCAATTGAACGTGTCGTTCTGTTTCTTGTATGTGTGATGGAATTTTTGGATCATTAAACGGTGGATCATCTTGATTTAAATATTCTTTCAAAGTATCGTATGGAATGCTTCGCGTGAATGGTGGTTCAAATACGTCATTTATGTCATTCATATTGATCATTTCCGTGTAACTTGTGCAATAAAAGTTTATATCTGGTTTTTTATAAGCTCTAAGTCCCGTTGGGTCGTCAACATCGGTTCGATAGCGTAGAATTATCTTGATAGCACAGTCGCGCTTTTCTTTGCTATCATCAAACAACATTGATAACAAGATATTTTCCGAATGCGCATAATATGAATTATATGTAATTACTTTATTGACAATTTTGCGTAAACGAGGTTCTAGAAATCTTGACCAACTAATGAATTTGAAAAATAATCTACTACCGTACACGACAGAGCTGTAATACTTGATATTGAAGTACATTGGCACATAACATGTAATTATAAATTCAACCAGTATTCTTAAATTTGCATCTGGATTTTCCGTTGTCACATATAATCGTAATAGTCTAGCGGCCTTGGTGAGCCACCGAGAATGTACAATTTTCCCTGGTTTGATGTTTGCCAGATCCACTGAAACCACGCCGCTAGAAATTGCATGGGCCATGTCGTATAAGTACTTGGAATCGGTGGAAAATTCAATTTTTTCTGGAGCAGGGGGCATATTTTTCAACTCAATTTTCTGAAAGCCGTCCACCACCTGAAAATATATAAAAATAAAACAATTAAAAACGGTTGACAATTATAATAAATGAGTGATAGCAATAACTTACCGGAAGAGTTTCACAAGTTTTGATTTGACGGCTCAATTTTCCGGTTGCCGATCTTGGTCCAGTGCTGGTTGATTTATCCAAAGCTTCAAACAAATGCCGAAACGGAAGTTCGTTGAAGTGTAGAAGGCAAACGAACCAATGCAATGGTCTTTTTAACAGCAATTCGAATCGTCGTATAATTCCACCGTTTGGGCCAGTGTTTGTTGGCTCACCGTCAGTGCATATGCCAATTAATGCATCCAGTGATATATTTTTATCGTTGAAAAAATCATTTAATTTGGTTGTTTTGTATTCAGCGGTTTCATGTTCCAGTCTTACGTAACCAATCAATTCAGAATTCGGTTCTCTCAAAATAACAAGATGAGGTTCTTTTACCATTCTAGTATGATACTTCTCATCAATTGTATCTCTCGTTAAAGTATCATCTTTTCTGCCATCGAATGAAAATGCTAACAAATTGGTATCATCTAACCGATTGCGAAGCACTTCTTGTCTGCATTTCTCTTTTTCTCGGCGAACTTTCAATTTATCCATGATGAGAGGTTTGCCATGGATATCTTTCATTTTAAAATCTTGGAAAAGAGCTGTTCCCATTGCTGATGCTACTCTATCAGGCACGCCAAATCTGTCACATACCAAGGCAAAGTTAAAACAATCGTATCTCTGTGTGTATTGTGAACTTGTGCTTATATCCAAATCTGGCGGTGCGTATGTTGAATCATCGGGATCTTGGTATGTTGGCATTGATGACATAGACGTTGCTCCTTGCTCTTCAATTTCCATCGCAAATCCATCCATTGTTAGACTTCTCTGATTATGTTGATCGTGCATAAACTCTTTGAGGCGTTCGGGAACCAAACCGCATGCACATGGGGATGCCTTCAAATCGCATTCACATGTTCCAATGAAAAAAATTGTTTCCAGAGATTTTACATACTCTGTAAATTGTTGGGGTTTGTTTCTTCTCTTGATTTGCTCTTGATATTTGTCAAGCAATCTATTCAATTTATTACATACACTTTTCTTCAGCATTATTTCCATACCAAGTTTTTCCCAAATTCCAATCAACTTATCTTGTACTTGAATAGTGAATGCTTTATAGGACAACTTTTTTTGTTCGCTCAAGTAAAAATAATATCTCAAGATATCCAGATGGGTTGGTAAATTAAGATCAGTCAAATCAGTAGACACACCAAAAACAGTAACATCATGCCTGGGTATATGACTCATTGGGTTTTCGATAGTTGTTGATGTTGTTATTGCTTCATCTTGCGGTGTAGAGGATGGTGGATTCATTGTAAACTTCTTGATTTGGAATGATTTTTTTTTAAATATTTTTTTATCTCAAATTAGCACTTCACACTTCGAGTTCTTCACAACGACTTAATGCATTCACAAAAAGTGTTGCGTTATATATGGTCTAGGAGACGAGGTAATAAGAATGAAATGGTAATTTCAATTCTACTTGTAACCGATTTTGTTGTCAAAACTGCCCATAAAGTACTTACATGTAAATTAAACGTTAATCTGACTACAAATTCTGTTAAGCAAGTGCGCCTTTTATTACTTCTGGAAAATCCTTTATGATAATTTTATGCTCAATTCTACCTGTAACCGATTTTGTTGTCAAAACTGCCCATAAAGTACTTACATGTAAATTAAACGTTAATCTGACCACAAATTCTGTTAAGCAAGTGCGCCTTTTATTACTTCTGGAAAATCCTTTATGATAATTTTATGCTCAATTCTACCTGTAACCGATTTAGCTTAAGTAAGTTTACGACATGCAGCTGTGTCTTGTGGTGGCTTAAAAAACCCACACAACCTATTTTACGACCTGCAACAGAACGACACGTTCAATTGCTAGCTAGCGTTTCCAAACGAGTTATACCGGAAAATGTAGAGGCTGTTATGGTGACGACATTAGAGAGCCGTGCGAAATTGCCCAGACTTGAAAGCAAAAAAGACTTCAAACAGTAATTTTTTTTATTTTCTTTTCTATTACTAAGTTAAATTAATTTTTTCATTTACACATGTTCTGACTAAATAAATTTCTAAAGAGAAAAAATAAATAAAATAATAAAAATAAATAAAATAAATAAAAAATAATAAAATAAAGTGCCAAAAATGGTGATTTTATAAAATGTGTGTATGGGGAACCCCCCAGGGGAGTTCCAGGGGGTGTGCCACTGGCATGGGTGGATCGGCCCTCCAAAGTTAGTGGGGGTCGGTCATACATTTGGACTCGATTGGGGCACTCTAAATGGGTCAAAGTGGGATTTTTCAAAACTTGACCCTACGGGACAAAAGTCAACAATTGCGGGGTAGTAGAATTCGTTTTAGAGGTATGGTTCCTTCGGCAAAGTTTCTTATTTTGATCCCTAGAATACGATTTTCCCTGATTTTTTTGCCTCCCCACAAATCGACCCGGCCTAATATATATATATTCGTTCCTTTTACTCCTGCAAGGAGCGTAGGGCCGTAAATTATTTGTTTAAGCAATATATTACCATATATGATGCCACTTAAACCATATATTATCATATATGGTGCCATTTCAACAATATATGCTCATATATGGGACCTCATGAACTACATTTTTAATACAGTTCCAGATATGATAATATATGCTACTATATATAGTGCAATATATATTGATATATGATATCATTTAAAGAATATATTACCATATATGCTGACATTTAAACCATATATTATGATATATGTTGCCATTTCAACAATATATGGTCATATATGGTATCTCATGAACAACATTTTTTATACAGTTCCAGATATGATAATATATATATATATATAATGCCTTGCTCGTCGTCCAGTGATTACAAGCTGCCTCTATACTGGGCATAGGCGGTCTATAAGTTGTCTCCATCTTTCTCGACGTGCGGCTAGATCTTTGAGCTCTCCTATGTTGTTGACAGTTCTACCAAGGCTCTGAGATATGGAATTTATTGCCTGCAGTGTAGATCGTCTCCAGGTGGTTTTAGGACGTCCTGTTCCTTGTGGGTTGTAAACAAGGGCGTGATTACATACTTCCTCAGGAGGTTTTCGCAGGGTGTGGCCAATCCATCCAAATTTTCTTCTACGGATTTCTGTGTTAACATTTTCAACACCAGTTCTGACCCAAAGTTGTTCATTTGTGATTGTGGGAGGCCAGAAAATTTTAATAATTTTACGAAGACATCGATTAACAAAAACTTGCAGTTTATTTTGTATTACGTCTGTAACAAACCAAGTTTCGCAACCGTAGAGAAGTACTGAAAGAACACAGGCTTTAAAGATGTGTAGTTTGGTGTTGACACTGTAACTCGAAGAGTTCCAAACATTGTGGAGTTGTGTAAATGAGCCTATTGCCTTTCTGATTCGATTTTCAACGATTTAATATATGCCACTATATATTGTATAGTACCATATACTTTGATATATCGTATCCTTTAAACAACATACCATGTATGGTACCATTTAAACAATATATTTTCATATACGGTACCATTTAAACAATGTATTGTCATATATAATAACTCATCAGCAACTACAATATTAACTGTATCTCAGAATCTATTAATTGTACTTCAGAAATTATAATTGTATTTCAGAAATTATAGAATGTATTTCAGAAATTTTTAATTGCATTTCCGAAATAATCAAATCTATTTCAGAATTTGTTCATTGTATTTCATAGTTAATAGAGGAAAATTTCTGAAATACATTTCATAATTTCTGAAATACAATTGATAATTTCTGAAATACATTTTGAGAATTTCTGAAATACAGTTGTGAATTTCAGAAATACAATTAATAATTTCTGAAATACAATTAATAATTTCTGAAATACAATTGATAAAATTGAAATTCAATTGACTAGTTCTGAAAAGCAATTCATAAATCTGAAAAATAATTGATAAGTTCTGAAATACAATTGATTATTTCTGAAACACAATTGATAAATCTTGACACAATTGGAAATGGAGTAGAGCGTCAAAAAGATGTAAATAAAATTATTTTATTAAAAAAATTAAATTTAATAAAAAAAATATAATTTTATAAAAAAATGTATAGAAAAAAAATTATAATTTTATAAAAAGAAATTCATATTGCAAAAAAATAAAATTTTATCCGAAAAATGGTGGATCGTACTGCAGTAACTTAGATCCACCTTGGATCTAATATGATGAAATACGATCCGAAAAACGAGTTTATATAATTATATAAAATTGGATGTGACATAATGATAATCAAGAAGTAATTTCAATAGAATGGACAATTTAATGCAATCTGAGCGATATCTGAATGAATTATTTTTGTCTAATGGTATCAAATAAAATGTAACTTTTTGTATTAAATCTAATTTTATATAATTAGATTAACCCATTTTTTCGATCTGCCATTTTTCGGATCAAATTATATCTAAGTTTATCCCCAAATATATTGCTGGATCTAATTCGATCTGCCATTTTTCGGATCAAATTAGATCTAAGTTTATCCACAAATATATTGCTGGATCTAATTCGATGTGCCATTTATCGTATCAAATTAGATCCAATTTTATCCCCAAATATATAGCTGGATCAAATTCGATCTGCCACTTTTTCGGATCAAATTATATCTAAGTTTATCCACAAATATATTGATGGATCTAATTCGATCTGCCAAAATTGAGATCAAATTAGATTTAAGTTTATCCACAAATATATAGCTGGATCTAATTCGACCCGCCATTTTTCGAATCAAATTAGATCTAAGTTTATCCGTAAATATATAGCTGGATCCGCCAATTTTCGGATCAAATTAGATCTACATTTATCCCCAAAGATATCATTGGACCTCCCGATTTTGAGATATAACTTGATCTCAGTTTATCCCTATATATACAATGGGATCTAATACGATATGATTGGATACACCCAATTTTGAGATCTAATTGGATCACCTAGATATTACAGCAGATCTTAAACAATATCAAATTGTATATGATTAGATATTGCGCGAGATCAATTTTTTTTACTCGGGTAGTTACCATTACCAGGTATGTAGTTACGTAACCACATATCTGGTAATGATTTTCTACGCTGGGTATAAATCATATATTTATTGTCGCCAAAATTAATTTATTTCGAGAATACCACCTCAAATATTTAAACAAACATTTTTGAATATTACAAAATTAATCAAAGTTTTCAGATTTCCTTTTTTTCTTATGAATTATAAAATGGAGCTTGGGCCTTTCCGCATTAAGCATTTAAAAAATTTACGAACAATTTGAAATTAACAGCATGTTTGCTGTTACACTTGCTGCATTTCGTTTTACCTTAACATTCATGTTTGTTGGGTAATTTGAATTTGAAAAAGGTAGATTCAAATAAGAATTTGAATTATAGAAAAATTTTTATATAACTATAAGCGTGTTCGTTTACTTACTACAAGTTACTACATTTACTACAGCTGGAAAAATTCAATACAAAAAGTAAACAAAACTTTCCAATTGTAGTAAAAGTAGTAAGAAATTCGAGTAAACGAACACACTGTATATCGTTAGCTGAAATGCAAAACCACGTAACTAACAAAAAATACAAAATCGGTTTTTTGATCGATTATGATGCATATCAATGAGGTCCACGTCTTCTCCAATTTTTACTGTCATATAATAAAAATTAGACATATTATTAGCGAAAATCGAAAGCACGTAACTACATACTTGTTGCTTGAAAATTGTAAAAAATTGTTTCTCCTGTAAAATAGTAAAAATGTTAGTTACGTGGTTTTGCATTTCAGCTAACGATATGTATTATTATGGTTTAACTAACTATATGTATTATTGTGGGGTAATGCGATGAACTTCTAAACCAAAGGGTCGTTGGTTCAAATTGTGCCTGGTGTTGGAACAAAACAAAATTGCTTTGAATTTAAAATCGAAGAAAATTTAAATTACAGAGAAATAAAATAAAGAGAAAGATAAAAGAGGAACAATTTTTTTTCGTTTTATTATTTCATATCGAAATAAGTACAATTTTTTGAACAAAAATACGAAAACACTAGCAGATTTTATACAAAAACACTATCATTCTCGATATTACATCGAATTCGATTTCGACGAAATTTTACGAAAAAATTATTCTTTTTTGATACGATTTCGAATCATTTTGCATACTGGGTATATCCCCTATATGTTCTGAAAATTTCAGTAATAAATTCTTGGAAATAAAATTTACAAATGTTTTTTTGTAAAATATGTTTTCTAAGCGTTAAATTTTGTGTATAACACTTTTTGCAATTTTATTTAATTTTTTATTTATTATTATTTTACTTTTATTTACTTATTTTATTTACTATATCGCATAACAAAAAAATACAAACTACATCCAAAGATGCAAGGGTTGCTCGCAGTCTTTAAAGAAAAGCCAATGATGATTCATCGATGGTGGGCGAAGTCACGTTATATGGAGCAGATAAATGAAAGGACCAAGCTCCATTTTATAATTCATAAGAAAAAAAGGAAATCTGAAAACTTTGATTAATTTTGTAATATTCAAAAATGTTTGTTTAAATATTTGAAGTGGTATTCTCGAAATAAATTAATTTTGGCGACAATAAATATATGATTTATACCCAGCGTAGAAAATCATTACCAGATATGTGGTTACGTAACTACATACCTGGTAATGGTAACTATTTACTTTTATTATAACATTTCTTATTACCTTTATATGGCGATGTCGCGAAAAATAACGAGTTACACACCAGCATACGAAAAATCAAAAAATATGTCGTTAACTATGTGCTCACAAGTATTGACTAAAATAACGATTCTAAAAATAGATTTTCAAAAAAATTAGTTTTATAAAAATATATTTTTTTAATGTAAAACTTTTTTTTCATAAAATTTTCTCGTGCGGGAATCAAACCTGGGACTCCAGACTGACAGTGTATAGCTGTACCTTCTGAGCTATCTCGACATGTAATATTTGATCGATTAAAACATTATTGACTTGCTGCACAAAGTCAGCCTACTCGCCAACATACAAAAAATCAAAAAATATGTGGTTACATATTTCATTACCACCCAGTCAGAAATCGCCAGTGGTACAAAAAATCAAGCACTGGCATATCACTGGGTAAACACGGTATTAAAAATAAATGACTGGCAGAACACTCATCTGGGACGCTTTGCCAGCGTTTGCGAAAAGCGTTTTACCAGTATTTTTTTTACAAAAATTTCGGTGGTTTATAAAAAAACCACTGGCAAAGAATTGGCTTAGAGTGATATGCCAAGGTTTGCAACCAGTGGTTATCCAGTGCTACCTAGCCTATGCTACCAGGCGTACAAAAATCAATTCATTGAAAAACCAATGATTTTATAAAAATGCTGACGCTTCGTTAAAAAATGTTTGTAGTCGGAAGGTTCCGAGTTGAAATCCGGTTGCAAGCAAAAAATTTTTTTTGGATTTTTTTTAATTTAAAATTTTTTTTGTTTTATAAAATCAATTTTTTTGTTTGTGGGAAAGCTTCTTCAAGACCAACTTTTTTTTTGCCCTCCCAACACTGGCATACTAGTTACAAAAAATTGTTTGCCAGTACTAGCATTTTGGCACAGCCAGTAGTTGTCCAGCTATTATCACTCATTTATGTGTTTAGCCATCAAATATTATATGTCTCGTTAGCTCAGTGGGTAGAGCAATCGTCTGCCAATCTGACGGCCTTGGTTCAAATCACGGCAGGACCAAAAAAAATACATATGAACTTTTTTTAAATTTTATTTCGGAAAATATATTTCCAGACCACCTGTTTATTGGTTTTGCCAGCGTTTTGCCAACGTTTAAAAATTTTGTTCCTCCAGTACTTTTCCGGCGCTTTTTGAACAGCCGGTCCTTTTGTCTAATGATGTTATCATTTTGGGAATGGAAAAGCACTTTTTGCCAGTACTTGTACCACCTGTTAAAGTGCTTTGCCACCGTTTTCCCGTTTGTATTTTTCTGACTGGGTAGCCATTAAATATTATATGTCTCGTTAGCTCAGTGGGTAGACCAATCATCTGCAAATCTGACGGCCTGGGTGTAGTGATTACCACTACATGATTTTCTGATGCATTTTATACTTTATAAAACTTGTTGTTATAAAAATTATTTTATAAATAATTTGATTTCCGTTTTATTTCAATTTCCTGTTTTCAATATTTTTATTAATAATTTATCTTTTAAACAAAATAAACAATTTTTATAAAAAATATAAACGGTTTAACAATTGCGTTACCAAATTGGCGATCCTGCTTAATCATTTTAAAAAGTCATTGTAATGGTGGAATATATAGTAATTATTAAAATATAAAAACTAATCAACGAATAAAATTGGTAACAGAAAAAGCTACGTTTCAACCCAAAAATCTACCAATCATCAAATCACTCATCTTATAATTAATAAATAAAATCTAAAACAAGAAATAATTCGATTCATTCAAGACAAATCAAAACAATATCTGTCTCAAGATTTACACATTTCATTGATTTAAGTAAAAACAACAGAGAGAATACATCACTTTTCAACGTTTATTGCTGTAAATTTTTTATCAAGTACACCCATTATTATGAAACCAACAAATAATACAACAAATCCAATTCCTTGAATATATGTATGCTGTAAAATCATTCATCAAGAAGATCCATCCTCCTACTTCTTCATCATTGCCTATTATCAAATTACGAGGACTTGATAAGTACCCTTAATTATATTATTACCTGAAGTTTGTTATAATTAGTTAAAACAATCATTAAATTCCTTAAAATTTAATATATTAAAATTGTTGTAACTTCTCTCAGAAATATCAATAATGGTTTTGACACGATCACAAACTAACGGACAAGACACATTCCATGATGCTATTACAACAGCACAACCTCCTTCGGACAATGCAACTTCTAATTCGACAATACTTCAACAAAATGCGAATGGTAATAACAACAACAATTTAACTAACTTAAAACTTCCACAATTTTGGACATCATGTCCACAAGCCTGGTTTATACAAGTTGATATGCAATTTGAAATCCACAATATAGAAGATGACAATTTAAAATATCAATATGTAATCACTTCTTTATCACAGGATGTAATCTTAAAAATCCTTGATGTCGTGCAAAATCCTTTTTTAATAAATAAATACGAACTTATTAAAGGATTACTTTGCGAAAGATTCTCTCTTAGCGACGAAAGTAGATTTGAAGTAATTATATCAGATACTCAATTAGATGGTAGAAAACCCTCAGAATTATTTCGGGAATTGACAACATTGGCGGGCCCACTCTCTTTTGTTACTCCTGAACTGATTTTTAAACTTTGGCAAAGAAAACTTCCCCAACACGTACAGATTCATTTATTTTCTTCTGGTTTGAAATCAATTAATGAAAAGGTAACTTTAGCTGATACTATTTATCAAATGTGTAATACAGGTGTATCAATTGTTAATTCGACTGAAAGTTTCCATAATGATATTATACAAAATTTTACACAATTAACAACGACACTAAGTGAAAATATAAATAAATTAAGTTTGAATATTGCGGAATTGAAAAACAAAAATTTTAGTACTTCTTTTAAAAATAACTCTTCAGGGAACTACTCACGTTCTTTTCAAAATCGGAAAAGAAATTTTGAAAATATTTGTTGGTATCATTCTCGTTTTGGTAACAAGGCACGTAAATGTGTAGAGTCATGCAAATTTTTCAATGAATTCCAATCCAAATCTTTAAACTAAATCAGCCCATTATGTCGACGACGCATAATGGAGACTGTTTAAGGAGTTCACGTCGTCTTTTTGTCTATGATAGGAATAGCAAATTAATGTTTCTCGTGGACACAGGTGCAGAAGTTTCTGTTTTTCCAATTGGAAAATTTAATGGTGAACGTAAAAAGTGCAACATATTTCTTTCAGCAGCTAATGGAACTTCAATTCGGACTTTTGGTTTTAAAAATTTTGTTATTGATTTTGGATTTGAACAGAAATTTACTTTTCCATTAATCTTAGCGAATATTGAAACTCCGATTATAGGCGCAAACTTTTTAGAAAAATTCGGTATCTTGGTTGATTTAAAAAATAAACAACTAATTGATACTTCTAACAAAATCATTGCATCTGCTCATTTGGGGTTTTGTAATATATTTTCTCTAAAACTGTTTAATGTAGATTGCAAATGGTCTACCCTTTTATCAGAATTTCCCTCTATTACTTGTGAACCGGATTACAGGAAAGCTGTAGCACATAACACAGTCCACAAACTTGAGACTAAGGGCTCTCTACCATTTAGTAAACCTCGTAGACTGGACCCAATAAAATATAAAACTGCCAAATCTGAATTCGATAATTTAGTGAAAATGGGTATATGTCGTCCTTCAAAGTCTTCTATCTGTTCACCGCTGCATATGGTTCCAAAAAAGGATCCAAATGACTGGAGACCATGTGGAGACTATAGGCGTTTAAATTGTGTAACTACACCAGACCGTTACCCCCTTCCTCATATTCATGACATTAATATTGATTTAGTTGGTAGAAAAATGTTTTCGAAAATCGACCTTGTCCGTGCTTATCACCAGATACCAATGGCTGAAGAAGACATACATAAAACAGCCATAACCACTCCTTTCGGCATGTATGAGTTTGTTAGAATGCCATTTGGTCTCCGTAATAGTGCTCAAACTTTTCAGAGATTCATTAATGAAGTATTTGGTGGGCTTGATTTTGTTTTCACTTATGTAGATGATATATTGGTCGCTAGTAAAAACGAAGAGGAGCACGTACAGCACTTGCATCAAATTTTCGAAAGACTTGATAAATATGGCCTAAATATCAAACCCGCTAAATGTATTTTCGGAGTACCAGAGCTTGATTTTTTAGGTTATAACATTTCGGAATTCGGTATGAGTCCTTCAAAAACAAGAATAAATACTATTCTACAATATGATATACCCAAAACAGTAAAAAAACTGTATCAATTTTTAGGTATAATCAATTATTATCACAGATATGTCCCACAATTAGCTGAATATCTTATTCCATTACACAACACTATTACTGAGGCAAACAAAAAGAAATTAAAAGAAATCACTTGGACGGAATTAACTATTAAGGCATTTCATAACGTCAAATCCAAATTTGCTCAGAAAACATTACTTAATCATTTTGATAAGGATGCTATTTTATCTGTTGCTGTAGATGCTTCTCTAGTCGGAGTTGGCGCTGTTCTTCAACAACATAGTGGAGATCATTTGGAACCCCTGGCCTATTTTTCAAGAAAATTGAGTCCTACTGAAAAAAAATATTCAACATTTGATCGTGAGTTATTAAGTATTTATCTTACAATAAAACATTTCCGTCACTTTCTTGAAGGTCGAGAATTCATTATTTTCACTGATCACAAACCATTAGTCAATGCCCTTAATTCGAAAACTGAAAAATCACCTCGTCAAACTCGTCATTTGGAATGTATTGCCCAATTTACAAATGATATCCGACATGTTTCTGGAAAAGATAACATAGTCGCAGACTCATTATCTCGTTTACCGGAAATATGTACTTTAAGTCCTTCAGACATAAATCTAGAAAAATTATATTTGGAACAACAGAAAGACGATGTGTTAAGAGGCATAATTTTAACCCCTTATAAATTTAACCTTAAAGAGATCGTCATTCCTGAAAGAAATTTGAAATTGTGGTGTGACGTTTCCGGCAATATTTATCGTCCTTATGTTCCTGTCTCACTTAGAAATGTTGTTTTTCAAACCGCACATTCTTTATCACATCCTGGTATTAGAACGACAAGAAAATTATTAGCAGGCAAATATTTTTGGCCATGTATGAAAAATGACATTAATAAATGGACAAAAGAGTGTCTTGCATGTCAAAAATCTAAGATAAATGTTTATATCAAAACTACTACTCAACCAATAGAGATACCAAAGGGACGATTTGAACATATCCATATGGATATTGTTGGACCACTTCCTGTATCGAATAATTTTAGATACATTCTAACAATCATTGATAGGTTTTCACGATGGCCAGAGGCCTATCCCCTCAAAGACATATCTGCAACCACTATTGCCAAGAAATTTGTTTTAAACTATGTATCTAGATTTGGTGTTCCTTTGAAAATCACTGTTGATTGAGGTTCACAGTTTACCTCGAAACTATTTAGCGAAATAACAAGATTACTTGGATCACACAAAATACATACTTCAGCCTATTACCCTCAAGCCAATGGAATGGTTGAAAGATTTCACCGCCAACTTAAAACATCAATTTTAACGAGTAACAACAAAAAGTGCTGGTCAGAAATGCTTCCGTTAATTTTGTTAGGTATACGTTCTTCTGTAAAGGAAGATCTGAAATGTTCACCTGCAGAACTTGTTTTTGGACAATGCTTGAGAATTCCTGGCGAACTTGTTGTAGAATCTAACGATAATATTTCTTCAGATTTTTTACTTTTAAAGTTAAGAGAATATTTGTCAGAAGTTAGAAGTAAAGTTGTTTATCATAATAAAGAAAAATCATACATGCCTAAATCTTTAAAAACCTGTGAATATGTATTTGTTAAGGTTTTACAACCTTCAAAATTATCTGCTCCTTTTGAGGGTCCTTTCAAAGTCTTAGAGAAGTCTAACAAAATTTTTAAAATTCAGTATGGAAATTCCATTCGATCAATTTCTATTGATTTGATTAAACCAGCTTTTATTAATAAAGACGACCAGTACTTTAACAAGGACCATAACAATCAGAACCAAACCACTTATGAGATTTTATAACATTATTTCTGAGAGGGGAAGTCATGTAGTGATTACCACTACATGATTTTCTGATGCATTTTATACTTTATAAAACTTGTTGTTATAAAAATTATTTTATAAATAATTTGATTTCCGTTTTATTTCAATTTCCTGTTTTCAATATTTTTATTAATAATTTATCTTTTAAACAAAATAAACAATTTTTATAAAAAATATAAACGGTTTAACAATTGCGTTACCAAACTGGGTTCAAATCACTGCAGGACCAAAAAAAATACATATGAACTTTTTTTAAATTTTATTTTGGAATATATATTTCCAGACCACCTATTTATTGGTTTTGCCAGCGTTTTGCAAACGTTTAAAAATTTTGTTCCTCCAGTGCTTTTCCGGCGCTTTTTGAACAGCCGGTCCTTTTGTCTAATGATGTTATCATTTTGGGAATGGGAAAGCACTTTTTGCCAATACTTGTACCACCTGTTAAAGTGCTTTGCCACCGCTTTCCCGTTTGTATTTTTCTGACTGGGTACATACATACGTAAATACATAAATATTTGTGAGAGAATGAGAAGAGAGCCCACAAACAGCATTCACACGAATTCTCATATTTCACCACGATACCAAAAGAAAAAACCCAAAAACCCACCAAAAAGACAACGACCTACCGTTCAGCTGTTTGGTAAATAGCCAAACAACAATACCAGAACGGCAATGTTCTAATCTTGAATTTATTTTTTTAGCCGTTGAAAATTGCTTTTGTACATCCTCATACTCAATGGTCCTTGGTCAGACCCCGTTTCAATGAATTCTATTTCGCAACTTATCCAATGAAGAGCTTTGTGACTTTGAAATGAACACAGTTACTTTTGGAGTAAACTGTGCCCCATATTTGGCAATAAGGACATTGCTGTAATTAGCCAAGCAATGTGAATCCGAAAACCCCATTGTGTCTGAAATTCTTCGTAATTATATGTACCTCGATGATATTTTATTCGGATCACATGATTTACAACAGGCCATTGCGGCCCGTAAAGAATTAGTTAAGGTTTTAAACTCTGCTGGATTTTCCCTTAGAAAATGGACACCAAACAACGAATGCCTTTTGCGGTACATACCCCCGAACACCTCTTAAATACAGAGTTTCTGAAGCTTTCGGACACAAGTAGATCTAAGTGATTACTTTTATTTTAACATCGTACAACATCTGGGAAATATTTTTACCAAACGAGTAGTTCTTTCAGTAATTGCCAGACTTTTCGACCCCGCCGGTTGGTTTTCGGCCAAGATTATCGTGGCAGAAATCATCATGCAACAGATTTGGAAAGCTAAAACCGAATGGGATGAAGAGCCTAAACCCTTAACATTAAAACAGTGGCGAAAGTTCCTAATGATTACCCCACCTTCGAACGGAAGGCCCAAATGGTAAGATTCAAACCCATTTATTGGCTGCGAAGACGAAAGTCGCTCCCGTGAAATTTATCACACTTCCCCGAAAGGAACTATGTGGTGCCGAATTAATGGCGAAATGTTCAAATCAATACGAACCCAATTAAATTTTGGAAATGACAATGCCTATATGTGGACCGATTCCACTATAGTGCTCGCTTGGTTACAGAAACCCGCTGGTCAGTGGCGGACATTTGTTGCGAATCGTGTTTCTTCGATAGTCGAAGAATGGGATAAAGATATCTGGTCGCATGTAGATTCAAAGGATAACTCGGCCGACCTAGCCTCTCTAGGTATCACAGCTGCTGAACTCGCCATTAACAATTTGTGGTGGTATGACCCACCATGGCTTAAACTGCCAAATTCGGAATGGCCTGTATTCTAGCATTGAGACTCAGGAAGAAATGGGACCAATTAGAGCTAACATAAATCGAGTTTCTAATTCGGACATATTGGGCCGTTTTTCAGACCTTGCCAGAGCTATGCGAGTGCTTTGCTACGTATTTAGATTTTTTTATAACCTATCACATGGTCAACGTTCTCGCTATTAAAGTACTGAAATTAATCAATCTGAGATGAAACATGTGAAGGATCGGTTGGTGATAATGTGCCAGAAGTTGTATTTCCCAGAATACGAAACTCTTTCCCCAGGCCTTCCTTTGTCTCGCAAAAGTAGGCTCTTAACCTTCAACCTGTTTATTGATAACGAAGGTTTGATGAAAGTAAACGGTAGGCTTGCCCAATCCCCTATGCTCTCTTACGATGAGCGTTTTCGGAAAATATTGCCTTACTCTGGAAGATTTACTCGTTTATATATTGAACTGGCTCATAATCGTCGGTTCATGGCGAAACCTCTGTCCTGATACGTTTAGTGCGCATCGAATTCTGGGTCCCAAAGTTAAAAAACTTAACGATGTCTTTCGTTCGTAATTGTAAAGAATGTGCTTTACAAAGATAAATTCGAAGTCGACAGATAATGGCTGCACTCGCGCCTGAGAGAACATCCCTTTCACGTTCTTTTGCGAAAACGGGTGTGGATTTTGCAGGACCGTTTATGTGGGCCGTGGCTGCAAAGTAACAAAGGGCTACGTTCTTGTCTTCGCTTGTTTTGCAACGAAGGCAATACACCTTGGAAGTTACAAGTCAGATTTCCACCCCAGCCTTTATGTCTGCCTTCTCTCGGTTTTTCTCACGTCGTGGTTGTCCACATTCTATGTTTTCTGATAACGGTGCTGCCTTCGTGGGCGCCACGAATATTGTTTCGAAAGATCGGGTACATTTCCTCTCCCATATTAGGCAGAAACTGATCTCCCAAACACACTTTAAAATGGTCAGTCATGCCCAGAAATTTACATATGAGGAATTTTCAACCATGCTCACGAGGATCAAGGCTTGCTTAAACTCTCGTCCTCTCAGTCCAATGAGCGAGAACCCTTCGGATCTGAGTGCGCTTACATCTGGACACTTTGTCATTGGAGCCCCACTTTTGGCTCCCGCGGAACAAGATTTTTCCCGGCACCCAATGAGTTATGTAAATCGTTGGCAAAAATTGAAAGTACTTCACCATCACTTTGCCATTAGATGGAAAGAAGAGTATCTTAAGGAACTACACAAGTGAATAAAGTGGCAGTACCCTCAATGTGACTTCGCTGAAAATGACCTTGTAGTAATAAGATGCGATAATTTACCCCCAAATAAATGGCGCCTCGGTCGCGTGGAGAAAATTATTCGTGGGTCTGATTCTCGAGTTAGAGTTTGTGAAGTTCGCACATCTAGTGGTCTTGTCACTCGACCAATTGTTAAATTAGTCTTGCTGCCTCCTTATGAACAATAATAACACATTATATATTTCTAGCCAAAACGTCAACACCGCCGCGACGTCAGAGAAACAATCGCAGTGAAACTTTAGCTGATGGTCTTTCTGACACCCAACGTAGAGAAAAAAACATTTGTAGGTTTTAGAAAATTAAAGGATTACCTCTATTGCGATTTAGATCACCCTCTCCGAAAATGCTTACGGTTTAGACGACTCTCAGTTCCTGAACGATTAAAGGTGTTGCGTAAATATCGTTATTGTATAAATTGTCTAGCACTGTCCCATTTCGTAAGGAATTGTCGCTGTCGAGATAGGTGTAAAGAATGTCAGTCACTGCACCTTCATAGAAACGACCAAAGAACGAGAAAGCAGCAACAGCGTCGTCGGCAATTTAAACGACAAAAGCAGCAACAGCAGTAAAATCATCGCAGCTTCAGCACAAATCTACCAGTTGGAAATGGAGCATCTAGCAATTCTTCAACAATTGTCATCAATGTGACGTCAAACTAACTATTATATTATCTACAACAACCTTATATCATTATGTAGATAGTTTTTTTATTATTCCATGAATTTGAAGAAAATAAATTAATGTTCCTTAGTTTGACTATAGATCATAAATTAATAACACTTTCTGTATAAATTATTTTTCAAATTAAAGAAAGATGATATAATTTTCACAAGTAAATTACAAAGAATAAAAAATTTTGAAAGAATTATATAAGGCCAGCAAGACAGAATATGTATTTTCGGCTTTCGCTGCAAAGCCATCATCAGTGTCATTCACCTTGAATGGGTTAATAATTGATAATTGTCTACTTATGTTACAGTTGAAAGCAAATCGAATATGTTAACAACTCAACTTAGACTAATATCAACGAAATCTAACAATGCTATTTTTATCCTTTGTTATTATTACTCTTTTTTGCTTTGAACCTTAATTCTTAAGGTATCTCAGCTGATTCTATTCATACTTTTGGCCAAAAACGACCCACTTGGAAATTTACAGAATAACATCTTTCATAATTTTCGGAAAAATATCACTTCAAATGGATCACAAAAATCTTTTTTCCATTTGATAAAAATTATTATCCTATTTAACTGTAACTCTGTGAACAAATTTCAGCAAATCGGGTCTGTAGGAAATGTGAAAACACCTGTTTTTGTGTTTGGTGCGGTTTATGGGCTGGCGGCGTTATCGGGCCGTACTTCTTAGAAAATGAGGTTGGCCAAGCAATTACCGTGAATGGTTTTCGCTATAACGGACTTCTTGTGGCCAGAAATTGAGAATGTGGACCTGGACGATATGTGGTTTCAACAGGATGGTGCCACTTGCCACACAGCCAACGAAACAATGGCTCTTTTGCGCGAGAAATCCAATGGCCGTGTTATCTCACGTGGTGGCGATGTCAATTGGCCGCCAAGATCATGTGATTTGACACCGTTGAACTTCTTTCTTTGGGGTTATTTGAAAGAAAAGGTGTACGTCGATAAGCCAGCAACAATTCAAGAGCTAAAGGATGAGATAATTCGGCACATTAACGCCATAGAACCTCAATTATGCCTCAGCGTCATCGAAAATTTTGACCATCGGATGAAGGTGTGCCGCCGAGGTCGCGGCGCCATTTGGTCGATATTTTGTTCCATACATAATTGAACCATACCAATATTATCATATAAAAATAAATGACAATAATTTCCTAAATAATTTGTGTTTTATTCAAAATCAACATCAGCCCTTAAAATTTAACCACCCTTTATTTAAATTTATATAATTATATGAATCAGAGACTATTAATTATAGAGATAGGAAATCAAAACTTGCACTTCTCACCGGTAGTGGGCGCTGAAATATAGTATTACCTGAGCAACTATTTAGTATCACTTTAGTATCAGCTGAGCCTATATTTTAAAACACAAAACTGCTGAAAACTGCTCAAAATAAAGAAAAAACAAAAGCGAAATAATAAAATTTGAGATATCCGTTTGTTTTTTTGTTTGTTATTATTTAAATTTAAATAAAAAAAGAAAATTGTCAATTTTTTGAACAAAGTGCCATCTAGTGATAACGATATTTTTATAACTTATTTTGTTGGTGATGCCATATCCCTGTCTATAATTACTTGTAAAAAAATGACTATCCGTTCCCACGTGACTTGTTTTTTATTTTTTGTAAACAAATAAAATTTAAACATTTGGGGCCGCCTTTGGACAAAATTTTTTTTCGTATATGGGCTTGCGCGGAATGCGAAATAGAGCAATTACTTTGATGGGCATGCTCTCCCTTTACTAACAACCATCAATTTTAAAATACTAAATTTTCAAAAAAGTATATGAAAAATATTTTTGTTTACATTTAAAATAGAAAAGACAAGAAGTTTCAAGACTTGGCAGCATTTTTATAACTACTTCCCTGCAAACATTACAATACGAGAATGTTTCGCAATCGTATCGCCTGGAAGAAAAACTCTATTGCGGCAATAATCATATTCTTATTGCGGAAGATCCCCCTTCAGGAGTAAATGTCCTCTCTATAGCGATACTCCCAAGCAATACGAAAGTGATACTTCTGAATGATAAATCGGCGATATCGCTAATTTATCACCTGGAAGATAAAAAGGTGATATCGCTAAATTAACACCTCGAAATAAACTAAACGATTTATATTTTTTATTATAAAATTTAATTCTGAAAAAGAATATCTGCTCACATAATCCATTGACGATAACATTAAGTGCCAAAGGGTACTTTTATGTAATTGTTGCTTTCAAAAAGGAGTTGATTTATAGCTGGTTTCACCAGATCGACAGTTCATATACGAAAGTATAAATTCTCGTCCCGTTGATTTTTTGTACCTTATGTAATGTCTCGGTTGGTTTAGTAAAGCTATCATTTTCTTATTGCGGACAACTGATGAGTTAGCCTGATGGCTACGAAACAATTGTATTGTCTATCAGGAAAATTATCAACCTTTTTTGAAACAGCAAATAAAATCTAATATGACAATATCATATTAGAATTTGGACTTGAGGTCGAAGAATATACTAACTAAATATATGAAAATATAGAAAGTCCGAAAAAACAATTTTTGTATTTTTAATGCAAAAATTAAAATAATTATTAATTATACCCGATTTTTTCCGCGCACTAAATCCTCATTTCTCAATGAATTTGTTTCCCATATTTCTTATAATTGTTTTTTGTAAAAATTTTGTATTATTTTTTACAAACATTTCAAAAAATTTTAAACGAATTGTGTTTATCTTCTATATCAGCGGTTCCCACTAAGTTTTGCTTCACGGACCCCTTGAGACATTTCTACTAGCTCACGGACCGCCAAACCAGTGTTAAGCGAGAGGAACTTTATAAATTATGGGGCAAAAGTAATAAAAGCACCTGCTTATTTTAAATGATGGCCAATTTTAAGCAAGAATAAGGAAAAAAACATTTTTCAAATCAATATTTTGTTAAATAATTTGAAAATTATAAAAAAATTGTTTTTTTTAATAACTTATTTTATGTTTTTTGTCGGATCTCTTCGCGGACCCCCTGGAATTCTGCTACGGACCCCTGGGGGTCCGCGGACCCCCATTTAGGAACCGTTGTTCTAGATGATAAAAAGGTGATATTACCGCAATATAATATAAAAAAATATGACAAAAAACATAATTTTGGAATTGGTTTTTCCAAATATCTCCAAAATATCTTCCAAATGATAAAAGGAAGACAATTTCAAAATAATACTGGTTTATTTTCATTTAAATGAAAATAGAAGATATCGCAGGGTTAATTTTTAAGAAGCTACCCTACGGGAAATGTGGGGTCAATTGCCCTCCAGGGACTTATCCCGTGATCGGTCAACCGAAGGCATATTACTAAATTAGTACAAATATGAACAAAATAGAATGAATTAATTTTCTAAGTATTTTCCGATCCGTTACTTTTACTGTTACTTTTAAAAAACTTGACCGATAACGAAATAAAAAACAAAATTCGCGGCATATTTTTCAAAATATTTTTTTTTATTTATTTTACCCTTTTATTTATTTTTAACTTTATTTTTTTACGATTTGCTTCTTTTAACTCTTATTTTAACATTCTATAATTTTTTGCAAAGAAATTTTAAGTTTTGTATTTTTAACGTTGTTTTCATGTTAAAGCTGTTTTAGTTTTAACAATTGGTATTTCATTTAAGTTTTCTTTTTAACTTTAGGGGAATTTTTAACTTTTTATTTATATTATCAGAGTTTTTGAGGTAATTTTCGAATTTTTGATTGATTTTTTAATTTAATTATGGCCAACGCAAAGAATTAATCAACTGCCATTAAAGGACCTATCCCATGACCGGTCAATCGGGGGCATATTCAAGGCACTTCCACTATATTTGTGTGTGTGTTAGTGTTGTTTTCTTTTCTATTTTTTTCTTTTCAATTTTTTTTATTTGTTTGTGTTTGTGTTTGTTTTTTCTTTTTTATTTGAACAGAAGCGAAAAATATATAACTTTACCATCAGCCAGCCATCACGCATAAGCAACATTAGCTCAGACGGTAGAGCGTTTGCCTTACAAGTAGGAGGTTGTGTTATCGAGGCCTACTCCGACGCGAAGTAGATTATTTTTCATTCTTAATTTTTTTATTAGTTTATTTGAAAAGCTATTTTTAGACACACCACTAGGGAATGCAAATCCCGCACTTTTTGATTTCCCGGGAAAGCGGGAAATTTATCTTGAATTCCCGGGATCCCGCAAGGGAAATAAATTAGAAAATATTTCATAATAATTAAAAAAATTTTATAAATTAAGTATCTTAAAAATTTCAAATTTTCATGATTGTGAAAAAGCTCAGGTGGTTTTTCTTGGAATTTTCCTAGTGAGAAAGAATTAATTTTATATTAGAAATTATATAAGTCCAATTATATATTTTTAAAAACTGAATAAACTAAAACTAATTTTTAAACTAAAACGCTTGTCCGTCAAAAAATAAAAAAATTAATATAGAAAATAATTTTAGAAAATTGGAAAAAATTTTTAAATTTATGGGAACAAATTTTAACTTACTTGAAATTTTTTAAAAATCAATAGACAAATTTGTCTTTAATTTTGTTCAGAATAAGTGCGATTAAAATTTTTTTATACAAACACTATTTGAGTGATTTTAAGAGGCAAGCCTAAACCACATAAGCGCAGTGTCGACCGCAGTGCGACGTTTTGTCGATAAAGCAGATTTTGTATTTTCTTTATTTGTCACTGCCGAGAAATTAGAAAAGTTTCTAAATAAACAAGAGCCATTTCTAAACAAAACATAATAAGAAATTTTAAAAAATTTTGAATCGTCTTCGCGAAATTCAAGAACAAAGTTTGACAGCACTGCCACTGACCACTGGCACTTTCACGATGTGGTTTGGGCTGCACTGAAAGGAACTTAAAAAGTTCGATCAAGTACACAAATTGATCAGTGTGTTCGTTAACTCGAAAATCTTGCTACTTTTTCTCAATCATTGTTTTGGTTACTTTTTGAATTTTTCCAGTTGTGGGAAAAGTTACAAATTGTAGTAAGTAAACGAACAAGCCTACACAGATAGAATTGACAAAATTTTAATTAAATTTTTAAACACCTTTCTCATACCAAATTTGTAAATACAAAAAAAAAACTTTAAAAAGGCACCAAAAAAGAAATTTGTAGATACAAAAAAAATTTTTTTTTGGAACTTCGAATTTTTAGTTTTAAATAAGTTTTATATGAAAGATAACAATTTACAAACGAGTTATAAATATTTCAAACAAAAAAATTGTTGGCAATAAAATTTCAATTTAAAAGAAAATGTGATTGCTTTTACAAATTCAATTGTTGGAGCCTATTATATTTTCTTTGTAATGTAAAATGTTTACTATTTTCAAAAGGTTTGAAAATTTTGCATAAGAAAATTTAAAATAATTAACTTTATTATTCTAAACTGCATTTTTGAAATCCCGGGATTCCCGGTCCAAATTCCCGGGAATGCGGGAACTGAAAAATGCTTAATTTCCCGAGAATCCCGGGATGCATTCCCTACACACCACCTTACTGTCACAAGGTGTCTAAACTGTGGCAATTGGTCATTTCCAATGACAACGCCATGTTAAAGTGATATGTCTCTTTCAAACAAAAATACCGATCAACGACCGGTCTCCGCCCCCTTGGGACCTATCCTGCGTGTCTTCTGGGACCGGTCCCTTTCCCCGTAGGGTAAATTTATACCTACTTAAAATTTCTATAAATGCTTAAATTTTTATGGAATATTTACATAAAATACGAAAAAAACAAACCCTTAATTCTACCAACAAATTTTAAACTCAGGGCTGTGTGAAAACGAGTTTAAAGTTTAAAATTAATTTTACGTTAAGAAAACAGCAAAATTTTAAAAAACCGTGTATGAACAAAATTTATATCTCGCAGTTTTCTACATGTGTCCCAATTTGTGAAGAACCGGTTAAAGAGAATTTTATATATTAACCCAAATGAATGTATTGTACGACTTCTTTTAAAACCACCGACAACGTAGATTGGGCCATTCCCATATTAAAGTCGTTGCAGTGAGATTTTTGGAAACTTCCTTCAACAAAAAGTTTGATCTGTCAAAATAATATTGGAACAAGTGCAGTTTACGGGCATAGCCGCAATTTTTTTTCCAATGTAGTGGTTTTTGAGCTGATTTCAACAATATAAAAAATGTTTGTAGGACACGCCTACTTTCGAGTGGGCGGGGCTTTAGAGTTAAAAAATTGAAATAAGTCCAGAGATACTTATTCGATCAGTACAAAATGCACAACAACTGTCTGGAAAATGCGTTTTTAATAAGGTCCAATATGACCCCAAATATTAACCCATTGATTTGATTTTTTTTCAATGACTTTCTTAGGGGCTTTCTCCTATATGATGAGCAGTTTACCCAGCAAAATCTTTAATTACCAAATAAGTGGTTATATAATGAAACTAAAATTTTTTACTACTTATAATTCGGCGTCAATACTAGTTATTTTTGTTAGGCGAAGCCGTTTTAATAAGCAGTCTAGCTAACGCGCGGCTATTTATTTATTTACAAAGATAATGTGAATTTGGAAACTACTTATTTTTTGACCACTAGTAATTATATAGGTAAGTCGTATTATTTAACAACTTGTAACCACTTATTTTTTAACTGCGTATAAGCACACGAATAACTACTTATTTTGGTAAATACTTATTTTATATACTTTTATAATGCAGCGGGTAAGCGGGTGCACAAAGTTTTTTTCATGGAGCGAATATGGACAACTACTTACAAAAACGACTTTGTTGAACAAAAATAATGAGTTTTGACACCGAATTATAAGCAGTAGACCCTAATTCTACTGCTTATTATTTAGATATTAGTAATGAGCACCCATTACTGAGATTTTGCTGGGTAGTGGCTTCGCTGAGTCAAGTTTTTCTGTGTTGTTGCCCCCTCGGCCGGGCTTAGGAGTTTTCTGCTATGTAAGAAAATATAAACAACAAACTCGGTGTAACAAAAAAACTAAAAGAAAGGGAAATCTCCAATTTTAATTCTAAATAACTTACTTATTTAAAAAGATAATGAATATTATCATGAATGAAAGCTTAAAGTCTTCAGTTTTAGCTAACATAAAGTATACTTACCGATACATGGGTAATATTTTGAATAAACTGTTTTTTTATGCAAAAATTCAATGAAAAAAATTAAAAATGTTCATTTAGTCCACAATGGGTTAATATTTGGGCCATATTGGACTCCATCAAAAAGATATTTTACAGACCTTTCAGTTGGACCTTTTGTCCTGATCCGATAAGTATCTCCGGACTTATTCCAATTTCAATTTTCAACCTTAAAGCCCCGCCCACTCGAAAGTAGGCGTGTCCGACAAAAATATTTAATTTTTTGAACTCACAATAAAAATATCTACCTATGGTAAAATTTTGAAGTCATCGGAGTTATGCCCGTAAACTGCACTTTAGCCATAATATTATCGATAACTTTGTGGCAACTGGCAAAAGTTGCCGTACCTAATACCAATTTTCTTTTTCAGTTGCGTTGCCAGTTGACAACGCAACTAAAGTTTGGTGGCTTTCGATAATCGACCAATAAATGTCGATCTATATCAAATGATATATGACTACATATGCTAGATATAATGTTTTTTTGATCGCGTGTTTGTTAAATTTGGTAAAATTTTGTTTAATTTTATATTGTGTAATCGGGCTTTGATAAAATAAATTGTAATAATGTTTTCGCAATTTTTCTCCTTAAAATTAGATTTTGCCTCTATTTTTCAAAATTCGGCGCAGCCAAAATTAACACTCTAATTTATTTAATATTAATATGATTGACTTTTTATTACTTTCATTAAAATGTAATAACTTATATTATTTTATATTAAGTAGTATGTCAAAATGTTTTAACAAAGGGAATATAATAGATTATGCTATATCTAAGATAGATATGTCCTTACGAATCCTTTAATGGTTGTACGGCACAAAGGACACTGATTAACACCGGGAGCACATTGCACACAAGTTACTGAAAAGAAATAATATAAAATTGAGACAAAAAAATGCTATAAAATGAATGCGTTGCTATACGGGAGAGGCAAAAAGCATGGGAAATAGTGTCATATATATTTTTTTATAATTCGATAGACATTCAAAAAAAGTTAGTATAAAAATTAGTAAAATGTCTTGTATATCAAGTGTACTAGTTTCCAGTATTTTTTTGCTGACATTCTGTTTTCAGCCACATTTTTAGTTATATTTTTCAGCACTAAACTAAAATCCATTGCATACATGAAGGAGCCAAATTGAATGCGAAATTGTACAAAGCGGTCTATGCTGGAGGGAAATTAAGCAAATATCGTCTAATAGAATTCAATGGAATCATTTTGTAGTGGCCCTTTATTCCTTATAGGAACCACAGGACATAATGTATATATTAGACCGACTCACGAAAAAAAGTAAAAAAGTGCCCCCCTCAAAATAAACCTTGGTTTGTTTTCTGATGATTCCCAAAATATTTCGGGTCTAGCAATGAGATCTCACGAGCTGGGCCATTTTTAAAAAAAGTATTTTTTTTTAGTTTTTGTAAGAAATTTGCATCTTAGCTGAAGACAACCTACACAATATTGGTATCATATGAAAGGTATTTTAGAGGCGCGTCCAGCGGTATATATAACATGTTCAAGCATATCCTGACATGTCCTATTTTCAAGGATATTCTCTAAAAAAAAAAACAGATTTTTGACTCAAACTTACATATCATAATCTATAGACGATTTAAGTGAACACGTGTTTCAGAGTTTTTTGGAATTCGCGATTCTCCGCGTTTTATCAGAAATTCAATGTGGCGGAAACAATGTGTTCTAAATAGGGCAATATGGATACCAAAACTTTTATTTTGACACGTAAATCTTCGCTTAGTGGATATAGTTTTGAATTTTGCAAATTTAGTATATTTTGCACGATGCTCTGGACCAAATTTTGTTAAAATTTTTGAGTTACTGCAATTTGCACTATTTTATTTTGCAAATTTAGTATATTTTGCACGATGCTCTGGACCAAATTTTGTTAAAATTTTTGAGTTACTGCAATTTGCATTTAAATTCAGTATGTAGTTGATGTCCCGAGTAAAAAAGTTCATATATAACAATATATTTTTTAATACAAAAATACACGTTAACATATACCCTGCAAAAAGAGAACATCCACTTTTTAATGCATGACTTTTTTCTCTACATTCAAAATAAGATAATGCAAAAATAAAATAAAACAAATACAACAACACATAGCGACATGACTAGGGTTTTTCTTTTCCCGGACTTTTTCATTTCCCGGGACAGCGGGATTTTTTTCTGAATTTCCCGGGATCCCGGGAATTCCCGCTCGTTAGAAAATAAATAAATCCGACATATATTGTACTTGAAAAACTCGATTTCTATTAAAACACCGTCCGACAAAGTTCATCTTTTGGTTGTACCCATGATAAACTCTATTTAATATATTCTGAAAGGAGGGCTAAATATAAAATATGCATGACTTCCACTTTTTCTAGATCAATTCGTTTAACAGTTTAAATCGCGAATTACTATTTAGGAAGGCCGTCTTAATTTTAAAATGAAATATATTAACTAAATATTAATTGTCGGTTGGAACGATTAAACGAATTGATATAGAAAAAGTGAAAGGCACGGGTATTTTAATTTCTTCCCTTCTTTCAGGATATATTGGAATTGTTGATGGGTGCAAACTTGTGTCGAACCAGTTTTATAGTCAAAACTAAGATAGATTTTTTGCCTAAGTATTTCATAAATATGGAATCCAAAAATTTCTATTACTAAAGATTTTGTTTCTATGCAGATTTTCAGAATTATGCGTATAGAATTATTTTATAAAAGAGTTTAAAGTGAGTATTCTTCACACAAATTATTAGGCAAATGCTCTTTTTAAAGATTTTTATAAAAATCGACACTATAATATTATTAAATAATGTTTTATTCATCTTAACACACTAGATATAGTGAAAAATATAATTTAATACGTATGCCTAATTGTTTACTATCAACATGGATTTATGTTGTATGTTAAAAAATAATTATAATAATTAGTCTAATTGAGTTGTTTCAATTTGCTTATTTGTTTTAATTCTATTTAAATAGATCATTATCGATTATTAACCCATAAAGGCATAGAATATTGAGGATGGGTTTGTAACAGGACCCGTAAATATGTATTCTATCCTGATGGCCTTATTGGATTTTTTAAATTTGTATTCTATGTAATTTACTTGTAAAAATTATATCATATCTTTTTTAATTTGAAAATAATTTAAAAGAAAATCCGATAATATTTGATCTCAAATTGAACGAAAAATATTAATTAAAGTTTTTAACTTTAATTGGTAGCTTTTGAATAAAAATTTTTTATGCCACAACTATTTAAAAAGAAATTATTTAATTTGAATAGATGTATTTTAAATTAACATATAAGGTAGATATGAGCGATCCGGTGATTTTTGAATAACGCTGCTACCAGTGATCGTGATTTTCAAATCATCCAGATATGGGCGATCCGGCGATTTTTCAGTAACATTGTTCTCAGTTAATGTGATTTGCAAATCGCTGTTCTTTTAAACTGTGTTCGTCATCACGGTTTTTCTATGGAAAAGACTGCGATTTTCTGATAAATAAACGAAATAATATTTATGGCGAGTTTTTAAGATGTCAGTTAAACTTGGTTTAGTTAAACCGAAAACGAATTTTGTCAGCCATTTCAAAGTTTATTAACAAAAATTTGCCGGAAAAACTTTTTCTCGAGTATAATTTATTTCTTTATTTAAATAAAAAAAATAAACCACATATTAAAAGCAGTATTCCAGTTACAAACTGCGTTCAGAGCTTCGAAAAACTTAATTCAATTTAAGCTTAATTCACGAAAAATTAAATTCAGATTTTAAAAATATTCATGTACCATTCCCTTAAACCATTCGTAAAGAATTCATTCATAAGCTTCATTCCCAAAGCTTTAATATGAATTGAATTAATTCCTAACTTGAATCATTCAAATCGCATGTTCATTCATTCATTTTACTAATTGAATGAAGAAATTTTATTACCATTCACTTAGTGCAGTGTAGTTTGAAACTAACATATAATCAAAACCAAAGCATACAAGCTGTAACAAAGCATACGATACTATTTATTTCTGTTAGATGAATTTTAAACGTTTTTCATTGTATTATGCTAGTATTTCAGCAATTACATGCAAATTTTAATTTTTCATTTGATTAAGTGAATGAAAAAGTCATTTTTCATTCACCTTTTTATTAAATGAATTCAAGTAAATTGGGTTTCATTCAGTTAGAATTCAATCAAAATAGAATGAATTCATATAATTTAAAACTATAGGGAATTAAGCTATCGAATTAATTCCATAAGAATGCTATTAAGGAATGAAATTTAACCCAAATTTCATTAATTTTTAAAAAGTGAATGAAAGAATTAAGCCTTTTAAACCTTTGACTGCGTTAAACTAAGTTTAAAAATAATCCACTTCCTAAAAACTGGGCCTTAAAAGAAGAATAGTTGCGACCGGTAACAAAGACATGATAGAAGGAGACATTTTATTCAGAAGAGTGTGAAAGCAAGTCACTGTTATTGAAAAAAAAAAACATGTATTACTGTGCACAATGAAGTTTGCAAGAAAGAATAGTACACAAATATTAAAAGAACGACATTCCGAGTAACTGCGACTTGAAATATTTGATCACTGCCGTTACCAGTTATTTATCAATAACTGTGATTAAATCACCGGTATGAAAATATCGCTCATCTCTAATATAAAGAACCCCAAAATAATTTGAAAATGCATTTGCATAATATTTAAAATATACAATTGAATATCAGTTGAAATTTAAATAAAATTATTTGAAAAAAAACGTCAAAATACTCAATTGAAAATACGAAAATATTACTATTTTTTTAATGCCTAGTTTTTTTGGAGGTATTTTGAACTGAGATACGGATGTTGAATTGTTGTATATATTACTTTATTTGCACAAAGATCACCATTTTAACCAAACAATTTTTTTTCTGAATTTCGAGTATTTGTTTGCGTTTAACTTAACACAATTCAACTGATATCTAAAAACAATTTGGCTTAAATAATATTTTTTTTTTTGGCTTAAATAATATTTTTTGATACAGTTCGTTTATGAAATTTTAAATCGCATTTTTTAATTTCAAATACTTCTTATTTAAATTAATTTCAAATCAGTGCTTTAAATTTATTTAGCTTCCAAAATTGTAATATATAGTAGCTAAAACTTCTGTAAAAGAATAAAAAAAATCCCGGGAAATCCCGCACAAAATTCCCGGGATTGCGGGATTGAAAAAAGGGCGGGATTCCCGGGAATTCCCGGGACGGGACATGACGCAAAAGCATAGTTTTCTACTGAAAAATTGTTAAATTTGCAGCAGTATCGGATCTTTCATATGACACGCACGTGTTAAATTCAAATGTGTTAATTTTAATGACCCGTGAAAAAACGATTAGATTTGATCAAGTTAGGTTTGATCCAATTGTATCTATTCATATTAAAGAGTGAATAACAACGTATAAAATTAAATATGAATTTATCTGCGATTCCGATTTTCAAAATTTTCTTATTCGTTGCCTTATATAATCATATCCTAAAAAATCTTTTCTCTTATATCATTTTATATGCCATATACAAATACATATCGATACCATAGATTCAATACTCTATATCTGCAAAAATACAATTGTTCAGGAGAGCAATAAAACTAATTCACTTGCTTATAAGATTTTTTTGAATCAATCTGTCTTCTAGAATATTATTTAAAAATGGCAACTTATTCCTATATATACATATTTTGAAATTATTAGCGTTATTTACGTCGCTAATGCAGATATAGAGTTCTGTAATAAAATTTTTATATAATTTTATGATAATACTAGCAGATATGTAGTTTTCATAAATATAAAAAATATGCATTATTAGGAACAAATACTTTTTGTGGAAAACAATATTATGTGCCTCCAAACATCAACGAACACAGAATTGTTAATGAGGGATGGAAAAGTCTCGTTTTATTGAAATTAATAATCCAAGAACTATTATATCCATATCTTATTCCAAAAATTAATGGTTAGTTTGGAAAAAAATGGGAAAAAAATGTTTACAAAAAGGAAAAAGTTTGCATTATTATATTCTTTTGCAAAATGTTAATCGCTAATTAAGTTTTTTGACTCATTTTCTGCGGCATAAATCCTTTTATTCACAATCCGCCATGATTTGAAATTGTTTTCAACGCGGTGTATTTTAATCCATAATCCAAGACTTTACACTCATATCTGGCCTAAAATTTGGTGGTTAGTTTGCAAAAAAAAAAAAAATCCTAAAAAAATTTTGCGAAAAGGATAATTTTACACCAATATTTGCCTTTGCAGAATGTCAAGTTGATTAGCTTTTCTAAGTCATTTTCTACACTTTTTCGCATTCCGCCGTTATTTAGCAATTTTTTAAGTGTAATTTCTTAAAACTTATAATCTAGGGATTGGAAAAAAAAATTGCAAAAAAAAATCACGAAAAAAATTACAAAGAGGAAATATTTTGCATTAATATATTTCTTTACAGAATGAAAATCGCTGACTAAGATTTTTAATACAATTTTTGTACCATAAAGACTTTTTTTCGCGTTCCGTTATTATTTTGCAAATTTTTAAGTACGGTTTTTTAAATTTATAATCTAGGGACTTAATACACATTTTATAAAACAAAGTTTGGTGGTTAGTTGCAAAAAATAAAAAATCACGAAAAATAAAATTTGCAAAACATAAAATTTTTGCATCAATATATTTGTATGCAGAATGTAAATCTCTGATTAATTTTTTAATTAATTTTTTGTACCATAAAGCCCTTTTCCGCGATTATTTTGCAATTTTTTAAGTGTGGTTTTTTTAAATATTTAATCTTGGGAATATAATACCAATTTCCACACCAAAGTTTGGTTCTTAGTTTGCAAAAAAGAAATCGCGAAAATATTTTGCATAAAATAAAATTGCATCATTATATCCGTTTGCAGAATATTAAAATAAAGTTTGGTGGTTAGTTGCAAAAAAAAATTTACGGAAAAAGATATTCTCAAAAAACTTTAATGTATACCTTATAGAATTCAAATAATTTAAATTTATATGCAGATATAGACTTCTGTATTTGAGAATTAATTTGTTTGTAGATATGGGAAAATGTAAAATGTTCAAAAAAGTGGCAAAGAATGGGTATTTCGCTTCCAAATTGATATCATAGATGGATATAATATCAACAATGATTTTGCCATCAAAAACTCATTTTGGCCAAAATTGCAGATATAGAGTATTGAATATAGTGTCTCGATATACTTGATCAAATTATATCTCGTTGAAGATACATTTTTATATTGCTTCGAACAACTCTTTATAAAACTAAATGTAACCCAAGAATATTTTAGATAAAATTATTTACTATCTCGAATCGAACAAAATGTATGTGGATTTAAATACAATTAAAGGGTTCTTCAACAGGGACGCTACAAAAGTAGAAAGACAGGGACAGCAAACGACGCCATATTTCTTGCCGCTCTTTTGACATTTCTCTTCAGTAAGGTTTGCCATTTCATGATGGAAAGATATACGAGCCAACAACGAGTCGAAATTATTAAAATTTACTACCGAAATTCGGAGTCAGTGGCCTCAACGTTAAGAGCGCTACATCCAATTTATGGTCGTCATAATGAATGAATGGCATGAGTCATCATTGATCCCGAAAAAATTACGGTTTGGTGCGGTTTATGGGCTGGCGGCGTCATTGGGCCGTACTTCTTCCGTGATGATCAAGACCGGCACGTTACTGTGAATGGGAATCGCTACCGTTCAATGATAACCGAATATTTTTGACCTAAATTGGATGATATGGACTTGGAGGACATGTGGTTCCAACAGGACGGCGCCACAAGCGACACAGCGAATGTCACAATCAATTTATTGCAAACCAAGTTTGGAGAACGTGTTATCTCACGAAATGTTCATGTCGATTGGCCGCCTCGGTCGTGCGATTTGACGCCGTTGGACTATTTCCTGTTGGGTTACGTCAAATCTATGGTCTATGCCAACAAGCCAGCGACGATTGATGAACTTCGTACGAATGTCGGCCGATTTATGCTTGAAAACCGTCGAAAATTGGGTTCAGCGTCTGGACTTCTGCAAGCGTGCCCGTGGTGGCCATGCAAAAGAGATCGATTTCCATACATAATGGCATCGAACGTACTTTCACAGGAATAAAGAATTTCATTGATATCCAAAACCGTTTTTGTTTTATTTAAAAAAAAAATTTAAGAGCGCTATTATTGAAAAACCCTTTATATACTTAATAATTCAATACAAAATTAAAAAGCTGAGCTTTTATGTTATGTTACATCTAAGGTTTCTAATGACCCAGAATTTTTTTCATTTCTGGGATAAATGAGATATACCAATGTCGCACTTTTTAATTACAATATCTAATCTTAAATCTAATGAAAGAAATAAGAAGAGTAACTGCACAGAGAAAAAATTATAGTTAAATCAATTACTATATCAGATTTTAATTAACATTTGATTTTTTACGAACACTTTGTAAATAAAGTATGAATATTGGAGCTAGTGTTATAGTCATCGATTGGTAGGATATTTTATTTAAGTAAAGGCTGAGTTACCCAACCGTAAACGTATCTGTAACGAATCAGCTGTTTCGAAACCACAAGAAGAAATGTATACGAATAGTTACTAACACGTAAATGTAAACGTACTTGCCGGATCATTCTGTTGAAATCAGAATGCATCGAAACAGCTGAATGATTTAGTCGGAAAAAATATGATATGAATAAAGAAAATTGATTCAAACAACAAATAAGGAATAAGAATTAACAAATAAATGGAAAAATTTAGAATAAAATATAAAACCACATGAAATAGATGCTATTTTCTAATTGGTGGCTATAATACTGATCCTTATTAAAGTAAATTATAGTTAAACTTTTTCATATTTAAGTTAATGTGTTTTTCGATTTTAAAAATAAGCAGACAAATTTTTATATAAAAAGAAAAAAACCTGAGATTTGTGTGATTTCAAAGCTTTTTCTATCTTAGTAAACGTTGTTTCTGTATGATTTTAATTTCTTTCTTCTGTGTACACGTTGAAAAAAATCGCCCTGCAGGAAACATATTTGCTGGTGATATATATATGTATGTTTGGAAGTACTGTCAAAATATATTTGCCGTGTTTTTAATATGTTTGCCAGCAAATATTAAATTTTTGCCTGTAAACATATGTATGTTTGAATCATATGAAATACATCTACTCGCAAATATATAAATGTTTGCAGGCAAACATATATATTTTTATCATTATTATATTTGCACTCCACAAACATAATAATGATAAAATAAAAATGCAAATATATTTTTGTTTAAGTGGGAAAATATTACTAACATTCAAACATTACAGTGTTTGCCTGGAGACATACATATTATAACGATAAAAATAAAATAATTGGAAACACACCTCAAACATAAGTATAGTAGTTTATAAACATATATATAATTGCCTGTACATATATCCAACAATCTCTTTTTTCTGCGCGTAGTTACTAATAACTGATAACGGATTATATAACCCACATAGAGAGAAGTTTGCTGTACCAGTTTTAATGAAATTTATTAGTAAAATAATAAAGTTTTTTCACAAGGTAAATGAAAAATTTCTTAAATTTGGTGAAAAATCTTCATTTAGTTTTACTGAAACTATTTCATTAAGTGTATGAAACGTTTAATAAATAAAATGAATATTTTCACATTTTATCAAAAATTCCATTCATTCACTGAAATGTTTCAATAGACGAGGCCCAGTGAAATTTAATAGGTTTTGTGCAAAAATTTATTAATATCATTCAGATAATTCTCTCAGTTAAATAATTGGTCGTTTTCCTACACTATACATATTCATATAAACAAACAAAATTTAATGCTATTGAATAAGACCAAAACTCCGATAAAATTGGATGAAATTATATCAATTCAAATATCTTTTTTATTTGTTTATATACAATTTGATTAATCCATTTTCCGGATTAAATTTTATATAATTTAGTATGATAAATAATAATAATAATAATAATAATATAATATAGTATAATAAACTTAATTATTTCAAATTTTCTTATGCACAATTTTCCAATGTTTTGAAAATAGTAAAAGTTTTACATTAGGCTTGTTCGTTTACTTACTGCAATTTGCTAATTTTACCGCAACTGGAAAAATTCAAAAAGTAAACAAAACAACCCAGGTAGAAATTGCCGACGTTACAACAAAAGTTGTACTGGGAGAGCACTGTTTTTTACGAAATGCCGGTACTACTTAAAACGTGCTTGGCCAGTACTGTTTTCTGAAAATTAACGAGCTTTTTTTAATTTATTAAAATTAACAATTTTATAAATCTTACGTATTTTTACATCTATTACACAATTATTTATGTAAGAGAGACATCGCCATTCTTTTCTTGTGAAGTTTCGAAAGAATACATTAAAAATCTGTGATGTACACTAAGAGGACAGTAAAGTTCTAGCAAGCTACTAAATTTGTTATTAAATGTACTGGGATAATACCAAAAAAATAAAATCCCAAGCCTGCGCCAACGTTGGGAAATTACTACGGCCAAGCGTTTATTGGTGTTATCATTTCGACAACATGCCAGTACAGTTTACGTTAAAAATCCGACGCATTGCCAGTACATGTACTACCGCCTCCAATACCGGGCCAACATTGTGCCGTTTGTATTTTTCTACCTGGGAACAGTTGTAGTAAATGTAGTAAGATTTTCGAGTAAACGAACACAACGATTAATTTGTGTACTTGATCGAACTTTTTAAGTTCCTTTTAGAGCAGAGGTCGGCATCACCTATGCCCATGGGCGCTCTCTCACACCTACATAAGCTCACACATAGAACAAAAAAATAATCAGTCGCATACAAGATTTCAATGAAGTAGGTTGTCACATCGCTTGTTTGCCAGATTTTTTACACTCTGCATAATGTTTATTGATACATTTTTTTGGTAATTTATTTTTAAGTTTTTATTTTTTTGTGTTGTTGTTTTTTGATATTTGTTTTCGTAGTTGTTGTTTGCTTTTAAATTTTTATTTTATATTCCCATTATAAACATTTAAAATTTTCGAATTATTATACAAACGTTCTTTGTCAGTGCATTTATATGTTTGCCAATCCCTGATTTAAATAGAGATACTCACACGTGTATTGACCATCTCTTTGTTAAACTCAAACACATAAATACAAACATATATTCATCTATAATAAAAACAAACATCTCTGATCATTATTCCCTAAGTCTCTCGGAATAATAACTCCTTCTTGGCTACATGTATTGTAGCCAAGAAGGAGTTAAAATTTGTCCGAAGGCAACGAATATTTAAAAAAAAATATGGCAATGGGATAACTTAAAAGATCAAGATTTATTTGACTAACAGTGTCAACTTTTTCAAAAAGTATATTGCTCATGTTTTTATTTTTCTTATTGTTTATTATAAATTTATTAAGACAATTGAAATGTTTATTTATTTAGATAATTAGTTCAATATCACATGAGTTTAGGATTAAGATAGTATTGGAAGTTTCACTTTTTTTAGCTAACACATGTCCATTTTTGTACCACATAAACTTCCATCCCGATTCCTTGGCTTTTGTCTTTGCTAACCATAAGAGCTTCCGATTATGAGGTGATAATTCATCATTTATGAATACAGTATCATCGTTGTTGGTTTTAGTAGTTTGTATTGCAGTATCTGCCTTAAATATACCTCCTTTTACCCTATGACGAGTTATGTTTGACATGATCTCTTTTTTCTTATTTAGTGAGCAAAACTCAACTATTATTTTGTTTTGTTTATTTATTTTGTATGCATTGCTAATATCAGTGTCTAAAATCTCAACATTAACAGATGCGGCGATCGTTTTGATTACTTCAACTGGTGCTATTTTTTTCATTTTGTACGTTTTTAATCTCTATGTTCCTGTTAAGCATTTTTTTTCTAGATCATTAACTTTATTCTCCATATGTTGTAGGCGAATATCCTTCTCTTTATTTTGCTCTTTCAAGTCATTGACCTGATTAGCTAAACCAGACATTGCTTCGGTGAGCTTTGTAAATGATCCAGCCATCTCTTCACGCAACGCATTGTGTGTTGTATTTAAGCTACTCGTTAATTGTTGTATAGCGGTCTTTATGTCAGTCATGTCGTTTGTAACAGTTGTTTTAAAAGAACTAAAATCAGACTTAAGTTCTTCAACATTTGAGTTGACAGTATCTAAAAAAAGGGATTCTTTAGAAAGTTTTGTACTTTCATCATCACCATTATTGATCTTGCTGTTGTTTATCTCGATTTTGTTGTTGATCTTGTTGTTTTCCTTCGTAAGTCACAGGTTGATATAAATTGTTTGGCGATTTACTACGTCCTCTACAGACAATGCATTTCCATGCAGCTTTTTTTTCAGTATTCATGTTCGTATATGTCGACTCAGATACTGTAGCGCAAGGAGAGTAATGATACTTACGACCACAATGACGACAATTTACGTAGTCTCCAGTAATTGGCAAATATTTATTGCATGTGTTACAGAGAGCACTTGTTGCTGTAAGATAATTCTGTACACTCATTTTGATGTTCTTAGTTTTTTGATTTTTTGTTTGGTAGTTTTTGAAATAAATAATATGCAAATAATTATAGCCGTGTTTTCGACTTAGCTATATCCGTTAACTCATAAAAAAATTTAAAGTGCGTAAAAACGCGTTTAAGACGAAAACTAACATATGACTTTTCGTATGCACGTTAACTTTCAACACGGATAATTATCAACGTTGAAAACTCAACGTTTATACAATTTCACATCTAACGTAACTTATTCGCGTAACTTCCTAAAAACTTTTGCTGAGGTACGTTCGATTATAACGAAACAATTATGAACAAAACGTTTTTAAAAATTTTTTGTACTACAATCGGTTTAACGTAGATTTGCTTTAAATACTTAACGTTGATAGGCACGAGACAAAATACAGCTTATATTGATTGTTATTATGTTTTTTTTTTCTTTTATTTTGGTTTTATTACACGTTATTAAACGGGCACTTTTAAGATTTTATTTTTAAATATTTTTTATAATTGTTTTTTATTAGTTTACACTGGTTTTAATGAATTTTGTTTAAGCGATTGAAAAATCCACGTCTACTCATAACGAATGCTCAACGAAAATGAATTCAAGTTTTTCTAATTTTATTGTTGTTGCCTTTATTTTTAAAGATCGAAATAGTAATAAATTCGCCACGAAAGGCAAGGACATGTTTCAGAAAATTGTACAGAATTTTAACGTAATGTTTGTTTTTTCATTTTGTCACTTGTTTTAAGTGGGCGTGGCTTTTAACGAAAAATTAGCTATATCAACCTTTTATCAAATTACATAGTAAAATTTAGGCAGTACTGATCGGTTCTGTACAAACTGTATATTTTTCGAAATCCTATAAAATTTCCTTAAGTCTTGCTTTATTTTCATCTACAAATAGTCTCCAAACTTAAAATTGCAGCACTCTAAACATGACCAAATTTAATATGTTATTATATATATACAGTGGGGAGCGTTATTGAGTACATGTCAGTACTTGAGGAAACTTACAAGTGCAGACATAAAAATATCAGTCAAGAGGACTAAAGTATACTTTTCTGAAAGCAAAAGGTTCGCTTAATCTAAATCTGGCCTCAGAAATGACCTTCCTTATCAGACTTTAGAGCTATATAAATGGGAAAAACTTAACTTTTCTTCAAAATATTTCGAATCGTATATTTTCTTGAAAAATATTTTTAACAAGATTCGTAACGGCATCTGAATATACTACTCTTCCTCTTTAAAATGATTTTTGAATTCTTTTGATAACATATTTTTTTACGGATATATCGTTTATTGAAATTTGGGCCTTCACCACAATTTCAAAGCAAAATTGTAAAAAAAATAAAAGACCCAAATTTCAAAAAACGATATATCCGTAAAAAATATGTTATCAAAAGAATTCAAAAACTATTTTAAAGAGGAAGAGTAGTATATTCAGATGCCGTTACAAAACTTGTTAAAAATATTTTTCGAGGAAACATATGATTCGAAATATTTTGAAGAAAAGTAAAGTGTTTCCCATTTATATAGCTCGAAAGTCTGATATGAAAGGTCATTTCTGAGGCCAGATTTAGATTAAGCGAACCTTTTGCTTTCTGAAAAGTATACTTTAGACCCCTTGTCCGATATTTTTATGCCTGCATTTGTAAGTTTCCTCAAGTGCTGACATGTACTCAATAATGCTCCCCACTGTATATATGTATGTGGTGCGCCAAAAATGTGCCCAAACTATGCTGTATATGAGTCACAAATGTCTTGATACTAGGGTTTGGGATTTCCCGGACTTTTTTATTTCCCGGGAAACGGGAATGAAAAAATTTGATTCCCGGGAATACCGGGAAATATTTTTGAACTAAATTGTTAATGAAAACCACCTATATAAGTAATTTTTGTTAAAAAAAAAATATTTCAGTACAAATGCAGTCTGTGTAGTGAGAATTCAAAGTAAAAAATATCAGAATGTTGAACATTTGATTTCACATAAATTACTCGCAGCACTGCCAAATGAATTGCATGATTCCAGGAGAAAGCACCTACTACTGGACTGTCGGAAACAAACCGTTTCATCACACTTGGCCCATTAGATATGGTGGCCACAATGTTATTTTCCAAAGACAAATAAAACTCTTCTAGTCTTATTTCTACAATTCTTCTTATTTCATCAGAAGAATCATCAGCTGATATATAAACCAACCCCAGGTTATAAAATGAATTATTTCCATTTATACATATGTTCAAATATCTCTTTTGTGATATTCTTGTCCATTCATCTAATATTAAAGTAAATCTCCTATTGTTAGAAATATTGCTCGATATTTATTTTATCATGATATCTTTCACATGATTGTAGTAATTTAATATAATGTTCTTTACATCGGTTTCATTTTTTTGCAATGCCAGGTTTTTATTATAAAAACTTTCTCGAATAAACGAAGATCTAGTTATGGTGCGGATTGACTGCGGCTAATTTGGATACCATTTCAGGAAATGTTTTCCCTACCATAAAACCTTTAATGCCTATTCAGCTTACACTTTTTTCTTCGGGTACTTTGCTAATTTTAGATGTTCTTGTTGTTGTTTTCTTCAAGAGAAGTTGCATGACCATCAATTTTTTTTTTTTTGTGAACCAAATTTAGATGTCGGATAACCAAATTTAGATACCACCGTTAACCAGTCTTTTCTTTTCACATTTATTAATGAAAACGTTACTTATAAAATTATTGGCCCTTAATATAAAAGAGTATTTTAAATTTAAAGTCGACTTTATTTTTAATCAAACGGTTTTGTTCATTTTGTGTATGAAAACCTTACAAAAATATTTATATTTTCAAATATTTTGATTGGTTGAAAATAAATTAACCAATCAGAATGCTCCAAAAATAAACCAAGTCAAGGTATACTGCCACCCAATATTTTAACTAAAGTCGACTTTACCTAAATTATACATTTGAAAAATTTAGATAGTAAGGCCGATTATTTGTAAGAACCAACCCAGCAAGCATGGCAATACGAAGAAGATTCCTCGATCATATTGCCAGGAAGAAAACATTTATTGCCGGCAATATCAATTTCGTATTGCGGAAGTTTCTTCCGTCGGGAATAACTGTTACCCGAAAGCAATACTTTCAGGAAACACGAAAGCAATACCCCAGGAAGATAAATCGGCGATATCGCTAAGTTATCATCTGGAAGATAAAAAGGTGATATCGCCAAATAAACTCCCCGGTACAATATAAAGGTTTGAATTTTTAATAATTAAATTTAAGCCTGAAAAAGAACATCTGCATACATAATCCATTGACCAACACATTAATATCTTGATTTCAACGTAGCCGATTTTTTCCCCGCATTAGATCTTGATTTTTTCAAGGAATTTCTTTCCTATGTGTTTGTTGATTGTTTTTATACAAATTTTGTGTTAATTTTTTCCAAAATGACAAAGAATTTCAAACAAATTTTCTTTATCTTCCGAATGATAAGAAGGTAATATTGCCGCAATATCATCATAAAAACCTATGACAAAAAATTCAATTTTTGAATTATTTTTTTTTTCCAAATATCACCAAATTATCTTCCAAATAATAAAAGGAAGACAATTTTAAAAGACTACTTGATTATTTTCATTCAAATGAAAAATAGAAGATATCGCTTTAATATCTTCTTGGAAGATATCATCCAAATGCTTGCAGGGAAAGCTTTTTTTCATATTTCTTTTAAACATTTCACCAAGTTTTTAGGTTTTGCTACTTAAATTTTGAATAAGTTATGCGAAAAATCTTTATTAGTTGAAATGCTCCTAATTACTTGGCAAAAATTTTATTTGTGTGTCAAATAAATGTATTCCCTTTTAAAAGATTATAACAATGACATTTTTGTTTTGGTATTTAAAATGTTTTTTATGACTAAAATTAAAAAATCCTATTCGAAACAAAAAAAATTTAATATTTTTAAAATTTCCCGTTTTCCCGGGAAAAATATATTATTTTCCCGGGAATTCCCGGCAAACTTTTCCCGGGAATTCCCGCCCGGGAATTCCCGAACCCCAAACCCTACTTGATGCTATGCGCTAGACCTAGGAAGAGTTTGAGGACAGTCCCCAAAACTAACCAAATGTCTCCATACTAAACACTTGATCGAAAAACTGTCCCCGTAGCATGCGCTGTGCATACGTATGGTTTAAATAGCTTAAACTGTGTATTCTTCGAGAACAACAAAGTTTTTTTTAAGTTATAATTGTTTCGTAGATTTTCTTAGTTGATGTGAAGAATGTTACAATGAGTGTTATTTTTGTTCGGTTTTAAGATCAAATATTTATGACAAATTCCAAATAGAATTCACAATTTATTTTACAACAAATAGAGAACAGACTAATGACAAAAACTTTCCTAGAACCAATAGCTGACAATTAATGCATTTTCAAATACTACCAAGCAATATCATCAGATTATCTTTATGGGGTTCTCTATAGGTTATAATGTAGATTTAAGTTTTTTTCTCTTTTTTTTTCCTTTCCCTATTTTAGTTATTTTTGTATTACAACGAAAATCACATGTTTCTTACAAAGCTATTATTTTGGGACATGCCTTCAACAGATTATTTTTGACAATTTTTTAAATAAGTTTTGGGATTTAGGCACATTTAATTCCTTTAATACAAACTAAACAAATTTACAAAATCTCATTGAATATAAGAAAAAGCTTTTGAAAATGAGAGGAAAACAGCGAAATAAAAGTGATATTGAATTGAATTGTAAAATTATTATTGAATTAGTAAAATTATTAAAATATCCATTAAAAAATGTATGATAAACTATTATCATGATAATATGTGTAAAATACAAGAAGAACCTAGAAAGTGTTGGCAGTTTTTAAATCGCACCTTAGGAAGAAGCCCAAAATCAAAAATTAATTTAAGGAATGAGCAAAGTGAGATTATTGATAATGACGATGATAAAGCAGAAGTGTTTAACCAATATTTTGTAAATTCGGTTGAAAACTTAAAACGCCAAATTGAATATAGTTCAAATGACGATTTCAATAATCTTCGAAGTTTAAGGTATACTCGAAAACAATTTAACTTGCTTTATACTAGTGAAAATGAAATATATAATTTAATATCACATTAAGAGCTTAATAAAAGTCCTGGAAGTGATGGTTTAACATCAAAGTGTATGTTTGAATGCGGGGATATATTAGCGCCATTATTAGCAGAAATTTTTAAATCTGCAATTTGTTGTTCAATGTATCCTGATGGACTAAAAATCCATAAAATTATACTTATTCCCAAAGAAATAAATTCTAATGCAGTGGATAAATTTAGACCTGTAGCAGTTTTATCCGTTATAGATAAAATATTTGAAAAAATTTTGCATTTACAACTGTCAACGTTCTTGCAGGAGGAGAATTTAATATATCCAAATTAATATGGCTTCAGGAAAGGATTGTGGTACTGATGAGGCGGTAATTAATGTGGTGAATTATATCTGCGATGGATTAGATAAAGGTTACTCTGCTGTTGGTGGTGTATTTTATGATTTTACCAAGGCATTTGATCTTGTAGATCACTCAATAATGGTAGAAAAACTTAAATTTTATGGTATAAGAGGTAGAGAAGCAGCATTTTTTAACCCTCGAAGTGGCACATGGTTCTGGCCAGACATATTTCATTTTCATGCTTCAATTTAGCATACTTCTATTTTAGGTACATGGCTGTAATTTCAGGTAATCTCCCAAAACATTGTTGGCTTTCCCGTCCCGGGAATTCCCGGGAATCCCGCCCTTTTTCCAATCCCGCAATCCCGGGAATTTCATGCGGGATTTCCCGGGATTTTTTGTATTTTTTTATAGAAGCTCTAGCTAGTATATTTTGCAATTTTGGAAGCTTTATTTACATTTAAAGCATTAATTTTTTTGAAATCAATTTAAATAAAAATATTTAAAATAAAAAATACGATTTAAAATTTAATAAACTGAATTAGTACAATATAAAAAAAAATATTATTTAGGCCAAATTTTTTTTTGAATGTCAGCTGAATTTGGTTTAGATACCAATAAAAATACTCGTACTTCAGAAAATTTTTTTTTTCATTAAATCGATGATCTTTGTTCAAATAAAGCAATATATACAACATTTCAGCAAATATCTCCAAAAAGCCTGTGCATAAAAAATTTAAAAAAATAGTAATATTTTCGTATTTTCAGCTGATATAAGTAATTTGAGTATTTTTTACTTCAAATAATTTCATTTAAATTTCAATTGCTACTCCTTTATTTTAATTGTATTTTTTAAAAATTATTTATTTTTTAAATAATGCATCAGGTGCTTTTTTCAAATTATTTTGGATTTTTTATATGTTAATTTAAAATGCAACTATGAAAATTAAATAACCAAGCAAACAAAGATGATCATTAATGACTCAGAAATTAGCTCCAAAAACATAAAAATGTTTCCACTTTTTCCTATGAAAGTGGTCCGTCCAAAAGAGCCCCCTGTGTACTCAAAAATGACTCAGAAAAAAGAACATATAAAATCCAAATTTTCCTCATAATTTTAAAAAATTTTGGAATCTTCTTTGAGTCCGAAAAATGAACCGTCATTTTGAGACAGCTTTTTAGATTGTAGAGACAACCTTTTGGGTTGTTTTCTGAGGGTTCATATTTTCTACCAAAAAAAAAAAAGTGTTTTCAAAAAAAAAAACAATAATCATTTTTATGAGCCATTTAAGAATCTTATTTATGAGCGCTCCGAAATTGCTGGCTGACAATTTATTTTTAAAAATTTCTAATCAAAAAATACCAATTAAAGTTAAAAAATTATTTAATAATATTTTATTTTCTATTTTTATAAAAAGATTTAAGCCAATTTACCTAAAAATTTGTGTGAAAAATACTCCCTTTTAAACTTTTTTATAAAAATAATTCTAGACGAATTCTTCTGAAAATCTCCTTAGAAACAAAATATCTAGAAATAGAAATTTTTGTATTCCATACTTAAGAAATGTTTAAGTAATAAATCGATCTTGGGTCTGACTATAAAACTGGTCACAAATAACGACACAAGTTTGCACCCATGAACAATTCCAATATGTCCTAAAAGAAGAGATGAAAATAAAATACCCGTGTCTTTCACTTTGTCTTTATTAATTCGTTTAACCATTTAAAACGCGAATTAATATAAAGTTATTTCTAAGAGTTTTTTAAAATTAAACGGCCTTCCATATAAATATTTATATTACCTCAATATTAATTCGCGATTTAAACTGTTAGACGAATTGATCTAGAAAAATTTTATATTTAGCCCTGCTTTCAGAATATTTTAAGGTCTGATTACTGAATGTTCAGTTAGCTACTAACTGGGTCCTTAACTGACACATTTGTTGTTGTTTCTCATATAAAATTTGAATTTAACTGTCGGCTAAATTTTACCTGAACATTCAGTAATCGGCCCTAAGTAGATTTTCTCATAGGTACAACCAAAAAATTAACTTTGTCGGACGGTGTTGTATTAGAAATCGAGTTTTTCCAATACAACATATGTCGGATTTATTTATTTTCGAATGAGCGAGAATTCCCGGGATCCCGGGAAATTCAGAAAAAAATCCCGCTGTCCCGGGAAATGAAAAAGTCCGGGAAAAGAAAAACCCTAATAGGGCCAGACCCCTATGCATTTTGTATGAACGCATAGGCAAAGCACATGGCACGAGTTGGAAATTTGTATCTACTTTATTCTTTTATGCTTCTTTCTTTCTTCTGATTTTGTTTGTGAGTTAGTTATTCATTGAACGTTGAACAGTGAAGAAGTAATCTAGTTTTTGTGCGGTAATTTTGAACTTGTGAATAATTTTCCGCAGGTAGATTTGTTGCGTTGTTAGTATATTATGGCTGATGAACTGGAATTTATTTATAATACACGCTTGCGTAGCGCGAATTTGCAACCCCAATTGTCAGAGGCATTAGTGCGTTATTTTCAAAGTCAGGTAGAAGCTGATGAAAATTATGATGTTTTTGAAAACGATGGTGACGACACTGCTGATTATGTGCCAGAAGATGCATCAGACATAGAAAATGATTTGGAAATTGAACCTAACGAACTTTATGATAGTGATGAAGACGTAGATGAAGAAGAAGAAAGTGGAAATGATGCTGAAGCAGCAAATGAAGTCGACTCAGGCTGTTTTTATGGTAAAGACGGTACTAAATGGAAAGAAACTGAACCCCCTGCATCTCGTTTGCGCCAGCATAATATCATGCGTTTTCAATCTGGAACAAAAACAAGGCTCACCAATCCAGTTGAGGTATTCAAGCTATTTTTCTCAACCAATATTACGTTCGTCATCATTAGTGAAACAAATCGGCATGGGCGAGAATCAATTAGAAAATGGAATGAAGAACATACAGAGTCTACCCAAAGAAAATGGATTGATTTGACAAGCTCTGAGCTAGATGCATTCATTGGGATTTTGTTGGCTTCTGGTCTCAGCCATAATAATATGCAAGACTCCAGTATATTGTGGCGTTCTGATTCGCTGCCCATATTCCGTGCGGCTATGTCGCACAAACGATTCATTACTCTGTCCAGATATATTCGTTTCGATAATAGTCGTACGCGGGCATTCCGACAGCAAACAGATAAAGCAGCTCCTATCCGGGACCTTTGGAATTTTCTCAATGAAAATCTGCAAAATTATTATGAACCTTATGAAAATATCACCATCGATGAGCAGTTGTTTCCGTATCGTGGGCGCACAAAGTTCACCCAATATATCCCATCAAAACCTGCAAGGTATGGGATCAAAGTTTGGTGGGCATGCGATGCTAAGACTAAATTTCCATTGAAAGGAAAACTATACACTGGAAAGGAAGGAGACAATCGGGAGATAAATCAAGGTGAAAACGTTCTAATGTATTTCGCAAATTGTTACGCAAACAGCGGCAGAACAATTATTTCTGATAATTTTTTCACCTCATTGAACGGCGCTAAACGACTTGCTGGTATGGGACTGGCATTTGTTGGCACCATTCGAGCAAACAAAAGATGTCTTCCTAAGGAAGTTATGAAGAGCACCAGACGACCAATTCTTTCAAGTGTGTTTGGTTTTCATGAAAATCTTGTTGCACTTTGCAGCTACGTGCCCAAAAAAAATAAAATAAAATTGCTTCCGTGAAACCGGAAGCAATTTTATTTTATAATTCAACTAAAGCCGGAGTCGATACGATGGATCAAATGCTAACTCATTACACAACAAAACGGTCAACCAGACGCTGGACATACGCGTTTTTCTGCAACATGATTGATGTGATGGCATTGGCAAGTTACATTATATGTAAGCTAAATGATGAAAATACAAGAAAAGAAAGAAGACGCATATTTTTATATAAACTTGCAAAGCAATTGGTACTGGCCAACGTTGAAAATCGCATCAATAATCCGCACATTGTGGCTCAACCAACAACTCGTATAGCATTTGAATCGTTCTTTGGGAGACCTCTCAATATAGCAAACCTTAATGTGGCTTCACGCAGTGGTCCAGACACATTAGCTGCCAAAAAAGATTGCAGAATTTGCCTGCAGCAAGGTGACAAAATACGCCGTAAGACACGCTTTTTTTGCTGCAAATGCAACAATCCTGTTTGACAGCAACATTCAAAAGTAGATTATTTATGTTTTTGTTGCCTTCCGCAAAATTCTGAATAAAAAAATCAATGTATTCTTCATAATAATTTTCTATTTTGTTATAAACATTTATTACTTTACCCATAATAAAGAGAAATATATATAGAACAAAAAAATTGTTGCCCTTTTCATTCCAAAGATTTTTTCATGTCTATTTTTTCTTCCTCAGGTAGCTAATAACATAGTAAAAAGAAATAGAAACACAAAATATAACAAATATTTTCCTATCTTAGTAAAAAATTTAACGGCAAACAGCCCTTATTTCCATACAAATGCATGTAAATGTATAGGGGTCTGGCCAGACACCATGTGCCAGAACTAAGGGCTCAAAATATGTGCCACTTCGAGGGTTAAAAGCTATTTAGATAATCGTAAGCAATTTGTTCAGATCAACGATATCAAAAGCACAATTCGAAATGTTGAATGTGGAGTCCCACAAGGAAGTGTCTTAGGTCCTTTATTTTTTAATATATATCTTAATGATATCAATCATACATGGGACTAATTAATTAGGTGGACTAATTAATTGATGATTTCATTAACATTGCATTGATATCAATTATAATGAAATTATTTTCATTACCATTTTTTTAATTAATGGTAATGATTCTAAAATTTAATTTCATTGATTAATGACAATGATTTTAAATTTCATTACCATTGATAATGAATAAATTAAAAAAAATAATTGTCATTGACAGAAAAACGTAAAAATGGAGTAAAACTCGCTGAAATTGAAGATGGAATATGCTAATTCAGGCTCATGCTCATTTGAAATTAAATATCACTTTCTATTCCATTGTTATTTGAATGCAGGTAAAGTTTAACGGAATGGAATGGATCCTCCTTAAAAAATTATGTTTTGTAACTTCCCCAGCCAAACCCGTTGTTTGTTTTCATTTGTCTGAATTTTTTTGTAAACAAATGGTTTTTAATCAACTGTAATTAGTTTTTTTATACATTAGTGTAATTTCATTACCATTAGTAATGATTTTTCTAATGAAAAATATTTCATTACCATTAAATGGTAATGAAATTTTTTTCATTGTCATTAGTATGAACTAATGGTAATGAAATTTCAATGGTAATGAAAAATTCCCATGTATGATATCAATAACCTTGGGCTTAACAGAAAAATGTTTATGTATGCCGATGATTTATGTATCCTTTATCCATACAAGGAAGATTTGGTGTTAAAAACATTCGCTGAACGCGATGCGGCTTTAATTTCAGAGTTTGCTCGATTAAATAAGTTAGTTTTTAATACCGGCAAGACTAAATTCTTGCGATTTACACCTCAACCATATCGAAATCGATGCAGGAGCACAATTTTTGTAGATGGAAAGGAAATACTAGAAGTTGAGTCAATTAAGTATTTAGGAGTTATTTTGCAAAATAATTTGTCATGGCACCAACATATTCAACATGTACGTTCTAAAGCATCTTCTGCGCTCGGAATTTTATGCAAACCTAAATACAAACTGGATGAGAAAACCAAATACATAATTTTTCAAGCTTTAGTTCAGAGTCATCTTAACTATCTAACACTTATATATGGACATAGCGGATATGCTGATCTGAAATCATTATAAATTGTTCAAAACAAATATTTAAAAGCTGTTTTTAATCTCCCACATTTGTACCCTACATTATTACTATATAAGAATGTGGCTCAAAAAGTATTACCTATAAATGGACTATATAAATTTCAGTTGTTGCTCTACGTTTATAAAGTCATACATAACATTGGTCATCATACAATGAGTTTTATAAGGAATCAAAATTTGTTTAATACAAGAAACAATTCTAACTTAAGAACAGTTAGATGTAGGCTAGAAGTCACCAAACAAAGAATAGATTATATCGGCAGTATGGAATTCAATAACTTACCACAGTTTTTAAAAGATTGTTTGTCAATTTCTTCTTTTAACAATAGACTAAAAGAATATCTATTACAAAATATTGAAATGCTTTTGATATAAATAATATTATTATATATAACTTTTTTTTTTAATATGTGAAAACATTACATAAATTTATATACATATCTATATATATTTTTTATTTTATTTATTGTATGAAATAATTTCAATTGATCTCATTGCCAACTTTGTCTCAACAATGCCCTCGAGGCGCTGAGACCCTATAATTTTAAGAATTATGATTTTGTATAAATGAATTTCAATAAAATAAAAAAAAAAAAAAATAAAAAAAAAACGTGTGTATGTTGTATTTTAACATTTAAGCTTTTAATTCTGTTTATCGTCATTAGAACGAAAGCAAAGAATTTTTACAAGATTTGCTTGTTATTTTTGTTATACACCCTAACCCATCATGCAATATTAATGGCCGTTTTTTTTAATCACTGGATTTATTTTCGGGTTTATTTTATTTTGTTAAAAAATCCACATTTTGTTCTGTTTCGAAAGTATGTGCTTTAAAGTGTTTTCAAAAATTTATATATAATGTTTCTTTTCAAACCGTTTGGGGAAGCTCAGATGTCAATGATAGAGGCGAGTTAATTTTGGATTTTGTTCTCAGAAGTAATTTATCGATAGCAACCGTAGGTAGTGAACCGAATAGAAGGGAAGTTCTTGACATTACGCTTTGACATAAGTGAGAGTAGGTTTCAGAAGATTAGGAATTGGAATGTTTCCAGGCATTGTTCCTTTTCAGATTATCACTATATCGACTTCTCTGTAGATGTTAGGAGAGGAACCCGTAAGTTAATAGAAGGACATGCACTGCAGTACCACATGGTCCACCGCACATAGAAAGTGCGGTTGATATAGAGGAAGCCAGATAGTGATTTGATCCCATACAACGATTGGACAAAAATAGAAGGAGTGCAGACAGAGTTTTGTAATTTGGTACATTGACATAAATCCCTTTAGTTAAGAAAAATTAAAATTTTTGGAAACATCGGGCCAAGGGCACGTTCTGAAATTTAAAAATATTATATTAGCTACATAAATGGACGTAAAATTACGAAAAGTAGCCATTGAGATACACATAAAACCGGATACGTTTGTGTCAATTTTTATCAAAATCTAAGCAAGGACTCATAGTCCTGACATATATATCCTTTTTTTAATCTTTATTTTTTTTTGTTTGAATGAGATATAAGTTGGGTTGTATGTTTTAAGCTGGAATTTCTTATTTCCTCTTGGACTATGCTGACGTTTAGATCACGATGTATATTTTCATTGGATATGTACCATTCGGCGTTTGTGATAGTTCTTAGTGTCTTTGATTGAGCTCGCTGGATGATGTTTATATTTGAATTGCTTGCAGTTCCCCAAAGTTCTGCACACAGGAAATAAATAAGTTGGAAAACTATAGTAAATACCACTTTTCCACTACAACATCATAAATTTTATTAAATATATAGAGTTTCAATTGCATTAGTGTAAATATTATGTTAATGACAAACAATTGGAAGTTGCAACTAAATGATAATAATTTTTGATACAGGAATCGGTTTTCCCAACCAATTTAGAAAAAATTAAATCTTGTAAACTAATTCGGTATTGGAAATATATGTAGGTTGCAACAACCACATCCAAGATTTCTAGTTATATTTATTTTCAACTCAATAGTTAAAATTGAATATTGGTTATATTTACCAATGTGAAAATATATTAATGGAAATGTGTAACAAATTTTCAATTACCATATCCAAAGTACAAAAAAAATTAAAATTTTCTTTTAATTTTAGTTTATATAACTCAGTCATAACCGAATTTTTATTATAAATGATTTGTGAATTTATAAATGTCAAAAATAATCCAAAACAAATAAAAAAAAATTTTAAAACTAAAAAAATTAAATTGAATAATAAAAAATACAAAAGGAAAAATAAAAACAATTAACCAAAACAGGAAGCGGATTATCAACCAGAAAGATTTAATATTTGTCTAGATTAACAACAAATATAATGTAGGTACATATGGGCATCAATTTATTAAATTATTTATTTATCTATCGAGTTTATCTCTTATTTCTTCCAGATGTAATCGGGTTTCTAAAGATGCTAAAGTTTTAATGCCGTGAAAAAGAAACCATTAAATTTAGTATCCATACCAAAATAAACTAAATAAGAATGTAAAATTTTTCTTTTATTGCCTTAGTGTCTTTAGAAATTTTTTACAATCTTAATCCCTCAAAGTGTCTTAAGAGATATTTTCTTTAATGATGAGTTTTTTAAAAAGCATTTCCCAAAAATAAAATAAATTTCACAGAATCTGATTTTAATAAACCAGAATTTTTCAATAGGGAAGTCCTACATAAAAACCCACAGATTCGGACAACCTTTTCAATAGAACAATCCCCAGATTCTAAGGGCTTTCTTTTATAGAACAGGAATGGCATAACATTTTCCCTTGAGTGCATAAATTGAGAATTTATAAAAGTTAGAATAATTTTTCTTTTAAAGTATTAACTTATATGTTTTCTTTTGGGGAACACCTAGTTTTAAAGGCCAACATTTTTTATATATTGTTTTCCACTCTTGTCCAACGCTGCTACTTTTTTATTCCTTGGATTGTGATAGTTTTCCCTTAAATTCTAACCACTTATTCTTATATACAACCCATCAGATTTCTGGACTTTTTCCTAAGTTTCAGCGAATTAATCTTATATAAAAACATTTTGTTTTCGAGGACTTTTTTTAAAGACAACCCCCAAGATTCGGTGGACTATTCTAATATAAAAACCCTCACTTATGAGAACTTCGTCATACAAAAAACATCCAGATTCCGTGGACTTTTTTCTATAGTAAAAGCCCCAGCATCTGAGAACTATTCCTTATAGAAAACCCTCATTTTCTGCGGACTTCCTCTCATAGAAAAACCCTCAGATTCAGAGGAATTTTTCGTAAAGGCAAACCCTCAGCTTCTATGAACTTTTTCTACAGAAAAACCTTAAGATTCGGAGAACTTTTCCCTTCAGAAAGACTCTTAGTTTCTTCAGCCTCCGATTCTAACAACATTTTCTTAATGAAATTCTCAGATTATGAGGAGTTTTTTATATAGATTATGATAACCATCCCTATAAAAAATCTCTAGTCTCCGAGAGTTTATTCTAAAAAAAATCCACACTTCAGAGGACATATTCTCATAGAAAAGCGCTTAGATTTTCAATATTTTATCGTATAGGAAAAACCTTAGATTCTACAGAATTTTCCTGCTGAAAAAATTGTTGATTCTGTAGAGCTTTCCCGATTCTAAGAACAATTTTATAAAGAAAAACCATCAGACTTCTTTTTATAAAAAAAAAGTCCTCCACGATTCTAAGGACTTTTTTTGATGAAAAAAATTCTATTGATTTTGAGGAGTTTTACCCATTAGAATCTGCCGGATTTTATTTCTATAGGAAAGCCTTATAAAGGGTTCTTCAATAAGAGCGCTACAAAAGTTTTTTTTAAATAAAACAAAAACGGTTTTGGATATCAATGAAATTCTTTATTCCTGTGAAAGTACGTTCGATGCCATTATGTATGGAAATCGATCTCTTTTGTATGGCCACCACGGGTACGCTTGCAGAAGTCCAGACGCTGAACCCAATTTTCGACGTTTTCAAGCATAAATCGGCCGATATTCGTACGAAGTTCGTCAATCGTCGCTGGCTTGTTGGCATAGACCATAGATTTGACGTAGCCCCACTGGAAATAGTCCAACGGCGTCAAATCGCACGACCGAGGCGGCCAATCGACTGGACCATTTCGTGAGATAACACGTTCTCCAAACTTGGTTTGTAATAAATTGATTGTGACATTCGCTGTGTGGCTTGTGGCGCCGTCCTGTTTGAACCACATGTCCTGCAAGTCCATATCATCCAATTGGGGCCAAAAATATTCGGTTATCATTGAACGGTAGCGATTCCCATTCACAGTAACGTGCCGGTCTTGATCATCACGGAAGAAGTACGGCCCAATGACGCCGCCGGCCCATAAACCGCACCAAACCGTAATTTTTTCGGGATGCAATGATGACTCATGGAGTACGTATGGATTGCTGTCTGACCAATAACGCATATTTTGTTTATTGACGAAGCCATTCATTATGACGACCATAAATTGGATGTAGCGTTCTTAACGTTGAGACCACTGACTCCGAATGTCGGTAGTAAATTTTAATAATTTCGACTCGTTGTTGGCTCGTATATCTTTCCATCATGAAATGCAAACCTTACTGAAGAGAAATGTCAAAAGAGCGGCAAGAAATATGGCGTCGTTTCTGTCCCTGACTTTCTACTTTTGTAGCGTCCCTGTTGAAGAACCCTTTATTCTGAAAACTTATTCTGGTAGAAAAATTATCGAATTCTGGCAATTTTTTCCCATAGAAAAGAACTTATATTATGAAGTATTTCTTCCAAAAAAGAGCCCTCATATTCTGGGCAATTTTAGCAAAAGTAAAAACTTTACTTTGTGATATTATTCTAATGAAGAATAAGGGCATTCTCTTCAAGAAAACCCCAAAATTTCTCAGAATATTTTTTTTGTAGAAAATTGTGAAATAATTATCCAAGTGAAAACATCTTTAAAATATAAAGATTTTTTCAGCAATAAGTCAGAACCTGTACGAAAATAAGACTTAAATCCATTCCAAAGAAAGTGTTTCTTAGTATTCCAAGGCGTTTCACAAAAAATGTCTTAAAAGGTATATCTCTTTGTGTTAATATATATTCCTTTATATATAATTTAATGTTTTTGTTATATATTTTTATTCTGTATTTATTAATTAAAAGAAATAAAAAAAATATTGGAAACAGTGTTTTTATTTAATTCGGTAGAAATTACTAAAATAATTCGGTTGGATCTACTGAATATTCAATTCGGTTAGGTATACCAAATTGATTTGGTTGGGCCAACAGTTTTATATTGCAATATGCATAGTACCTACAACTTCAAATGTTGAAAGCGGCAACCTAATAATGTGATAGTACATGTAACTACCAAAATTCAGTTGGCGACAAATTCGGTTGTCACAACGAATCGAATCTATTTTCTGTGTGTGCACCATCTTTCCAAATAGGAGCTATTATTGTTGTGTAAATTAGCAGTTTGTTTTGAATAGAGAAAGCCGAATCCTTTCCTAGGAGCCAGTATAGTTGCCCAAATTTGTACTTAACTTCGTTTTTTTTGTGGATGATGTGGTCTTTCCAGATTAGTTTGGAGTCTATTATCACACCCAGGAAAAAGATTGGTTGGAATACGATCAAAACCATTAAAATGAATTTGCCCGGACGTTGTTTTATTTGCAGTGGCCTATAGGTAAATACTACACTAAAAATATTTTACTAGGTATTAAAAATAGGGAAAATGAATTAAAAAACAATCCTTTTAACAAATTATTGGTATCTCCAATCAATTTTAAAATTAGTATCAGTTTAGTAATTCTATGCAGTAGAAGCCATTTATTTAGTGTATATACAAGAAAATTGGTGTTACCGATAACCTTTATTAAAAAAATTTCAATATTCGAAAGTGGTAACTACAAATACGGGTATCCTAATCAAATATGACCATAAAGTCGAGTTTCTGTAGAACCAACCGAATTGTGGATTGTATTGATAACACACACAACTATTGATTGGTATTGGTAAACGAATTTTTTACTATATTTGTTTTCCAAGCAAAACATATAAATTCAAAATTAGACTTCAAAATTAATAAGTGTTTGTGGTGTAGTCGGTAGAGAGTTGGCCTAGTACGCCGGATTTCCGAGTTCAAATCCCGGAAAAGACAAAAATTTATGTTTTTTTTTTAATTAAAATAAAATATTCATATGTATAAACAGTAAATATGGCTAAGAAAATTGAAAGTAGTAGTGCTGCGGTGGGTAAGACTGTGAACTAGAGGGCTGAATGAATGTCTTACAAAACATTCTCTTGCATGCGCTGATGAGAGATTTGACGATTTTTAATACTAAATATAACAAAAATTGACCATTTTACTTATTTGTAGTTATTTACAAGATGTTAAAATTCAGATCATTACAAAAAAATAAATAAATAAAACAGAAAACAAACAAAAATATTTTGGTGTTGTATAAGAAAATGTTTTGTGAATGTCTTGCAAAACATTCATACTGGCCTCTAGTGTGAACTATTAACCTGAATGGCCGGGTTCAATACCAGAAAATTCAAAAAAAGTTTTTTAATTTCAATAAAATTTTGTGGAACATAATAATATTTATGTGGAACATAATATTGAATAAGACAACCGAATATTGGATTTCACGACGAAAAATAAAATTTAATATAAAGATAGTTGTCGTAACCGCACGAATTCGATTAGCAACAAATTCGGTGGCCACAACTGAGACTGTTTTCTGGGTGAATGCCAAGATATGTTGCTTTATGATCATTAAGAATTGAAGTGTTGTTGATTGCGATTGGTTGATGGTCACTCATCTGTCTATTAGTGTAAGTTACTAGTACTGTTTTTTCACCATTTACTAGTATGCCCCAGGTTTCAAACCAGTTTAATGTATTGTTGAGCAACTGTTGGAGGTTTGATATAGCCATAGTTATATTTTTATTTGATGACAGTAGTATAATGTCGTCTGCAAATGTTGCAATCATATCTGAATTTCTTGTTGGAATAGGAATGTCTGCTGTGTTCAGAAGGTAAAGAGTTGGCCCAAGAACACTGCCTTGGGGAACTCCAGCTTCCATTTTACTTATTCTTGAGCATTCATCTTTATATTTTACATAAAAGTGTGTATCAGTTAAATAACTTTTAAGTATGAGAAAGAAATCGGTTGGTAGAGTTTTTTCTAATTTAGGAAGCAGGCCAGCATGCCATATACTGTCAAATTCTTTCGCTACGTCAAGGTATGTAGCCACACAAAAATTTTTCTTATCAATTTCTGATGAGATTTAGTTTGTCACTCTATTTGTTGGATCGTAGAGTGCATGGGTCTAAAGCCAAACTGATGCGCTGGTATAAGGTTTCTATCTTTGAGTATGGGTTCTAATCGATCAAAAATAAGTTTTTCGAATTTCGATTAAATTGGTAGTAGACTAATTGGTCTGTATGAATTAGCCTTTGTGGCGTCTTTGTTGGGTTTAGCAATGGCGATAATTTCAGCAACTTTCCATACTTTAGGAAAATATTTCATTGCTATTATAACGTTAAAAATATTTCTGATGTAGATAAGACCCTTTGTTGGTAGTTCTTTTAGTAGTTTTCCTGTTACTCTGTCATAACCTGAGATTTGTTTGCATCAGTTCTTGTTTTTATAGTATTTTTAATTTCATTTAAAGAAATATTTTTGATGTGACAGTTTGAGGTTTGAATGATACTTGGCAGAGCAAAATCTTGTTTGTCCTTCGGATTGGAAAAAGTTTTATAAAAATTATCAGATAATACGTTAGCCTTTTCACTATGAGTTCTGGCCCACGATAAGTCAGATTTTTGGATTGGTGGTTGGTGGATGATGGCATTGTTAATCTTTCTTGTGGCGCTCCATAATGAATAGTTTGCTGTCCTACTTGCATCAAGGTTTTCGAGGTAACTTTTCAGTTTGTTTTGTTTGTCTTTTTTCAACAGGTCCTTTAATTCTTTGGTTAATTTATTATGGATAGTTTTATCCAAGGGTGATCTAGTTGATTGCCATTTTTCCTTTGCTTTCGCTTTGCCTTAATCTTGTCTTTGATGAATGTTGATGTACTATAATTGTTCAATTTTTGAGTTATTATGGGTGTGTATTATTGGGGTGTGTTAATACTCCCGTGGAGCAAAAATTTTGTCCGTTTTGCTCTATATCGCTTAGTTTTCGAGATACGGGCCATTTTACAAAAATCGCCATTTTAAAAATGGCCCGTATCTCGAAAACTAAGCGAGATAGAGCAAAACGGACAAAATTTTTGCAAGTTTTGAAACAAAGAACACGCTCCTATTATTCCGAGAGCGATTCCCAGGAATCAATTTTAATGAAACAGTCACGGTGACCCACGTGACTGTTTTATAGAAATGGATAAATCGGAAGCTTTACAAAAACTGGCCTATTTGTATTATTGGGGTAAGTAAATACTCCCGAGGAGCAAAAATTTTGTACATTTTGCTCTATCTCGCTTAGTTTTCGAGATACGGGCCATTTTAAAAAAAATCGCCATTTTACAAAAGATAGATGAAAAAAAGATAAGTACAAAGTACAAAAAGGTACACTATTTTTGAGAACTATTTAGAACTCTCTATTTTCAACAACTACCCGATTAAAAACAGTTACATATAGTCGTATAAAATTCGATTAAGTTATATCTGTATAAATATACTGTTTCATATGAAAAATGGCCAGATGTAATTGTATCAGTTGTTTATCAGTTTTTATCTAATTGTATTAGTTTAGATCTCAACTAATAAAACTATACATTAATCAGATGAAATTATATCCAATTTTTGACCAGATACAATTTTAACGTTTTAAATCTAATGGTATCTGTTTAGATCGTAGTTGTTACAATTTTATATAAATAAAATATATTTGTTTCCGACATTTGCCTTATATAATTGTATCAAAGTTTTAAAGCAGATATAATTGCATCAGGTCAAAATTCAGATATAACTATATAAGTTTGTATAGAAATGTATCTATTTGGATCTAAACTAATACCATGCGACATAAACACATAAAATTGTATCAGGTCAAAAATCCGATAAAATTTCATCTGTTTAATATATAATCTAATCAGTTAAGTTTAGATCTTATGATGCAATTAGATAAAAAGTGATAACATTAAATTATATATTACCATATAAAGCTCCATATTAATTTTTTTTAATAGGGTATCTAAATATTTGAAATTATTAATATCGGGTGCCTGGTGAAAATATACTCGAAGTATACTTAGAGTACTCTAAGTATATGCGTAGTATGTGCATGTCATGTATGAGTATATGTATGGAAAGTAACATACTTTACTTCTACTTACAACCAGTCGGTCAGAATGAAATATTGCATATGTGCCCAGTGTAGAAACGGTAATGACATATCATTATTTTTTGGACTACCAGTAATGACATCCACTTACCTTCTGTATTATTTTAAAACATATAATAATGAGTTACTGATAATGACTTATTTTCATCATTATTTCAAATAGAAAATAATTTTCCAGATTTTTTTGAAAATTTTTTGAAATCTATTTTTAGACTCAATATTTTTTAAACACTGGTAAGGATATATGTAACCACATATTTTTTGATTTTTTGTATGTTGGCGAGTAAGCTTACTTGTGTGCAGCTGGTCAATTATGTTTTTATCTATTAAATATTACATGTCGATATAGCTCAGATGGTAGAGCTATTGACTGGCAATCTGTAGACCCAGGTTCGATTCCCGCACCATCAAATTTTATTTAAAAAAAAAATACAAAAAAAAATATTTTTTTTTATATAATTTATTTTTTTGAAAATCTATTTTTAGACTAATTATTTTTGTCAGTACTGGTAAGCACATAGGTAAAGATATATTTTTGATTTTTCGTATGCTGGTGTGTAACGACAACTCGTTATTTTTCGCGACATCGCCATTTAAAGGTAATAAGAAATGTAATAACAAAAGTAACTAGTTACCATTACCAAGTATGTAGTTACATAACCACATATCTGGTAATGATTTTCTACACTGGGTTAGTATATACCCATCGATAGCCTACACTTGTAGTTATTGAATTTGCGTTTCGGGTGTATATGTTGATTTTTAACATTACTCACTCATACATGTTTCACCACTAATACTTTAAAAGTACTCAAAATGATAATTTTGTCATTCTCTGATCTTTATATCAAGTTGTTTTTCAACAATTTCTCTAAAGCATTCCCATTCTGTTTTCTTGTTGTAAGAAAATTTATTTTGAATCGCAATAAGAACTTTACTTTTAAATTTAAGTACTATGGGCGAATGACCTGAGGATAGTTCGAAACACGAATCTATCTTTAAATGCTCATGTTTTATATTTTTGGTGATGAAGAAATCTATTAAATCAGGTTTTTTGTTTAAATTTATTGGCCAGTAAGTAGGCTCTCCAGTACTTAAGAATTTGCAGTTTGTTTCCCTAATGGCTTCTGCCCTTTTTAAGAGTTATTCTGGAGCCCCAGAATATGTTATTGGAGTTGAAGTCCCCTCCAGCAATAAAACGGCTACCAATTGATTCTAAAAATTCAGTATATTCGATTTTAGTATTGTTTTGTTTAGGAAGACAATATACGCAGACAGCACTAGTGGGCCGAATAAGTCTTCAATAACTATTGAGGTAGCTTAAACACAATCTTTTCTGAAACTTTCTAGTTCAGTGCATTTAATTGATTTTTTTATAATTATAGCGGTGCCCCCATGGGCGGTGTTATCAGGATGATTTGTGTGGAATATTGTAAAGTTAGGTATAATGACATAACTGTTTTGTGTGAAGTGTGTCTCAGATACCAGTAGTATATCTACAGAGTTTTTATTTATAAAAGTTTTTAGTTCAAGGACCTGTTGACCTAGACCATTCAAATTCCAAAGTACAATCTTTAATTTATTTTGTCTGTCCATCTATTTTTGAAAGTAGTACTGTGAATAATATCATTTCATCATATCTTTTATATCTTGCATATCATTATTTGATTGTTGAATATTAGGGGTTAATATGGAACTTGATGTGGATGTATTTGTTGTGTTTGTATTACAATTTCTAGTAGAACTTGTTGCTGAAATATTTGTTGTTTTATTTGCTGCATTGTTGGATTTTGTTGCTTGGGCGTATGTAATAATATGACCAGGATTATTTTCAGATCGTACTTGTCCATTATTGATTTTATTTGTTTGGTGTATTTCATTTTCTTCTTGAGCTTCTTTTGTGAGTTCGTTTTCTTTCTTTCTGAGAGGTGTAAATTTTTTTTACTCTGAGGGCCTTATAAACCATGCAACCTTTATAGTTTGCAGTATGTTTTTCGCCACATAGGGCACATTTGATATGATCACTCTTTTGTTTTATTTGGCACTGACTTGTTTTATGACTTCCGGTACATTTGACACAAACAGGACTTTTTGTGCAAGTTTTTTGTGTGTCCATATTTCTGACAATTTGTACACTGTGTTAAGGTTCTTTTTTGATGTGGAGGTTCAAACTTAATTTTGCAATGTAAAAGGTGACTGATAGAAAAAATATCTTTATTATTTTTATTCGTTTTAAGTTCGATTGAGAACAGTGATAAGGGTTTTTTGTGCCTGTCTGTAATACATTTTTAACGTGAGTGACTTCGTGACCAAGTTCACAAAGTTCTTTTTTTATTTGTTCTTTGTCTGTTGAATAATGCATATTTCTTAGCATCACTTTGAATCCTTTTTGCTCTTGCGGTTTGTATGTGTAGAATTGAGTTTCTTTGGTTTTTAATAGTTTGCCTATTTCTGTATAGTGAAACGATTCTAGCGGTTGGATTTTAACTTCATTATCTTTGAGAACTTTTAGTTCGTAAATGCAGTTGTTCAGATTATCAATATATAGAACGTTTTGTACGTATATTGGTGGAGGCTTGCGAGTTTTTGGTCTTTCTATTTGTGGATTTGGGGATTTATTTTGGCTTTCATTTTCTTGCAATATTTCATCGTTTTCTATCTGTGATAGAATTTCAAATCTGTTTGCTGTTGAAAGTTGGCCTAACCAGTAAGATTTTAGTGTTTTTTGAGATTGTTCTTTAGTTTTCTGGATTTTTGGCATACTTGGGACTAGTTAATTAATGGACAAATTAATTGATGATTTAATTGGCATTACAATTGACCAATGCCAATGAAATTTTTTGGCATTACAATTGATCAATGCCAACGAAATTTTTTTACAATTGGCATTGTTCAATGCCTAAATGCCCAATTATAATTGATGAGAAAAGCATTTGTTTTCATGTTTCAATAAAAGAACAAATTAAAATTCGCGTGGGTTTTATCTTATATTCGCTATTTTGTGAAGTTTACATTACTAGAGACTGATCCCTCTAGACTAACCAGTGTTAAATGAAGAGTGAACAGCAGTATACTTGATAAAACTTGATAAAATAGCGAATATTTATTGTTTTTATAGCTCAGAAATTTTACATTCTTGCCTTAATGTCCTTTTTTATAAAACAATATTTTTTGTATACAATGCTTTTTTCGTCAATTATATGTACATTTCCTTACCATTACGTGTACATTTCATTACCATTGTTTTATTCAATGCCAATTGAAAAAAAATTCATTGGCATTGAATGTTTTTTTTTAACTTTATTTCTTTATTTATTGGATCTTTCTTATTTCAGAAAACAACAATAAGTATTAAAATCTTAAATCAACTAATAATTTCTGGGTCTATTGCCATTGCAATAGAAAATCCATTTTTCATCTTTCATGTGGTCCGCGAGGGCCAATGTGTCGACCCTCTTGAGGCGAATATGTCCATTATAACATAGTAGATCCTGTGCAAGAGGGTTTGGATGAGTTGCCAGTTTTCGTACATATTTAGAGCAGAAGGTTTTTATTTCGTCGCGAACAAATGGAATATTAAGGTCGTTATGAATAATCACGTTATTAATATACCACGGGTCACCAGTAATTAGCCGCAATATTTTATTTTGTCGTCTTTGTAATTTTTCTATATTAGAAGCAGAAGCTGTTCCCCATAGTTGGATTCCATAGGTCCATATTGGCTTAATAATAGCTTTGTAGAGTAGAACCTTGTAGTTTAGGTTGAGAGCAAAGGAGCCACTGAAGCTGTAAAGTTTTAAGTTTAAGTTGTGTGGATTTGGATTCAATATGTTGAGACCAGGTAAGACGACGATCAAGGTGTATACCAAGATATTTTATGTAATTTTGCTCAGGGATATCGATGTTATTTATCTTCAGTTTGGGACAGTTTCCCTTTCTCAAGGTGAAAGTAACATGTGCGCACTTTGTTGGATTTACTTTTATTTTCCACTTGTGAAGCCATTTTTCGAGTTCCTTAATATGAGCCTGCAGACAACTAGAAGCAATTACTGGATTTTTATGAACTCTTATAACGGCCCTATGCTCCTTGCAGGAGTAAAAGGAACAAATATATATATATATAAACGCTGTATCGTCTGCAAAAGCTGACGTGTGTATCAGGTTATTAGAGAGGCATGTCTGAAGTAAAGAGTATATACATGAGAGGACCAAGTATACTGCCTTGGGGAACTCCTGCTGTGATTTTTCTTGAGTCTGAGATGTGGTCTTTGTACTTTACTACAAATGAACGATCCATTAATTAATTTCGCATTAACTTGTGGGTATTTAGGGGTAACAAGGAGCTTATTTTATATAATAACCCATCATGCCAGACTTTGTCGAAGGCTTGAGAAATATCTATGAAGAGTGCTGAGCAATAGAGTTTGTCCTCGAAAGCCTTTCTGACAAGAGTAACTATTCGATGAACCTGTTCTATGGTGCAATGATCCTTTCGGAATCCAAATTGATGAACGGGAATGATGTGGTGGTCGTTTAGGTATGGGGTCAACGCATTTAAAAATACTTTCTCAAAGAGCTTTGATAAAGTTGAAAGTAAGCTTATCGGGCGATAAGATGATACTTGGCTAGCGTCCTTACCTGGCTTAGGTATCATAATTATTTCTGATATTTTCCATGATTTAGGGTAGAAACCAGTTCGCAAGATAGAATTGAAAATCAATAAAACTAGTTTCAGGGCAGATGTTGGTAGCTCACGAATCATTTTTCCTGAAATGTTGTCCATGCCAGGGGCTTTATTTGTTTTCAATTTTTTAACTGCTGAAGTTAAGGACGAGAATCGAATTTTCATTGGGGAAACAACAAGGTCTTCAATAGCTGGCAAAGTTATGTCTGAGTTAGAAATATTAGGCGTGAACACTCTTTCGAGGTGATCGGCAAAAACTTCTGCTTTCTCTTTATGGGACCTAGCCCAATTACCATCGCTATAACGAATAGCAGATTCGTATCTAGTTGGGTTTTTAAGTTTTTTGGTGACTTTCCAAAGACTATAATCCGTGGATTTAGTTGGATTTAGACCTTCTAAATATGCCTTTAGAGCTGACTGTTTATCCTCCAAAAGAGCACTGTGAAGGGTTCTTTGACAGTGGTTTAGTTGACTTTTCAAGGTAGGAGAGCGATGTAGTTGCCATTGTCTTCTAAGATTTCTCTTTTCCTTTATAAGATTTTGAATAGTTATTGAATATTTATTATTTTTAGGGCCGTCGTAGCGTTTAAAAGGTGTAGCTACTTTAGCTGCAGTTGATAATGTTTCCGAGAACACGTTTATAGCATCTTGTATTTCATCATCGGATTTCAGTGAAATATTTTGAGATACGTGTGAGCTTACATACTTTCTATATTTGAGCCAGTTAGTATGTCTATATGGGAAACAAAAAGGTTTTTCGATGGTTTGCCCATTAAGCATTGAAATAATAGTGGGAGAGTGGTCAGAAGACAGGTCGAACAAAGCGACTGCAGAAAGCTGATCGCGTCTGATATTTTTAATGACTGCAAAATCTATTAAATCAGGAGTCTTTTGTAGATCTGAAGGCCAATAAGTGGGCTGTCCTCCAGATATAACGTCAAGTTTAAGAGATGAGATAGCTTTTAATAGCTGTCTACCCTTAGGAGTAGTGAGTCGTGAGCCCCAGAACGTGTGCTTTGCATTGTAATCTCCTGCCGCTATAAATTTACTGCCTAGAGTTTTGTAAAAATTAATAAATTGATCATCTGTTATTTTGTGTCTTGGGGGACAGTATAAAGAAGATATGGTGATGTTTGTGGCCGAGAGGCATATTGATGAGGCTTGAATATGATCTGTTTTATATTCCAGCATTGGAAAATGGCTAATTTGATTACTAATTATTATAGCTGCACCACCACACGCTTTACCACTTGGATGTTTTGTGTCGTATATAGAGTAACCTTTAATTCGAAAACAGTTTTTTAATGTAAAATGCGTTTCAGAAACCAGCAATATGTCAATAGACTGTGACTTTAGAAAACTTTCTACTTCTATCTTATGTTGGCTTAAGCCGTTTGCATTCCAGTAACATATTCTTATCTGGTTCATTGTTTATAGGCAAATGCTTGAAGTAGCATACCCTGATTTCTTAACAACTCCTGCATCATGACTTGCATATTTGATATAAAGTTGTTCATAGTTTGTATCAGAAGTTCTATTGAGCTTTCTAAGGGCGATTTCTGTGATGATTCATTAGGAGTTCGAGATTCTGGGATTTTGTGAGCGACCAATTTTTCAAAAGGCATACTACTGGATTGAGCGGTTTGAGCATACGACGTGTTATTCGTAGGATTCGGAGGTGGGTTAGAAGTATAATTGGCGTAGTTGTTATTAGTTTGACCAGAAGGCCTATGTTGTGTGGATATAATATTTTTTGAAATATATGGGAAATCATTTGACTGAAAGCGCCGGTAAGAGGGTTTATTAGGAGCGTTATTCTTTATCTGTATAAAGACTGGACATCCCATATAATTTGCAGTGTGGTTACCACCACAGTTGCTACATTTTTTATTACTTGGGTCGTTTTTAGATTTCAAGCAATCGGAAGTTTTATGGACATCACCGCAGATTACACATACTGCTGGAAGCTTGCAACAACTTTTAGTGTGACCGAATTCCTGGCAGTTAAAGCATTGAGGTGGGTCTTTGCGTTTGCGCGCTTCTTCTACAGTGATTCTTCGGTGAAGCAGGTATCGAAGATTATAAATTGGATGTGGCTCGTTTCCTTTTAATTTGCTGGACTCAAACGCAATTTCGACTTTAAAAAGTGGTTGAGGTATTTTGTCCTTATTTTTTATATTGTGTACTGATTTTACCTTGTAGCCTTCATTTTCTATAGCATTTGTTATTTCACTTGTTGGGACGTTGCTTTCAATGCCTTTTATGACGATTGATAAACCTTTTGAGCTTTTAAGTTGATGAGCGTAATAACTTTTATTTTCTGAATCGAGATAAGAAGCAATTTTACGGAAATTAGTTTCTGTAAATGTCTGAATTTTCGTTTCAAGAACGTTTCCTCTGCGCAGAGATTCTACAAAAAAAATATCTTTTCCGACTGTTGCTGTTATGGAATTTACTAAAAAGTTAAGAGTTTTGTTCGCGTAAGAAAATTGCTGGGGGCTTGTGCTGTTTTATCTGCATCTTCTTCGACATCGTTAGTAGCTAACAAAGAAAATCGATTTTGGCTCATCGTTTGAGTAGTGACTGCCTTTTTTGTTTGTTTCGGAGTGGGGTTATTTTTGGAGGAATTGGGGCTACGCTTTCGCTTTAATATTGTAAAGTATCGATCAATCCCTTTCAATGTTTTGTTGCTATCTTTTATAGAATCTACTTTGGTTGTTTTAGGTATAGCACCTTTTGAAGCGACCATTGCCGACTCATTTGTGGTAAGATCAGTTGATTGTAAATTCAGTGTAAGAGAATTTTTAAGAGCTTCACTTGTTTGCTCTTTATTAATGTTAGTTTGTGTACTAATGTTGTGTGTATTAGTGGGAGTATTAGTAAAGAGCGAATTACCTACTGACATAATCGGTGTTGATAAAGAGTTTGATGATGTTGTAATTGTGGTAGTTGTACATGCTTGAGTTGTAACCAGTGTTACCATATATTTTTTTAGAAAAACTGTAAAGAAAAACTGTTTTTCGAAAAAATTTTAAAAATCAGAAGAAATTCTGGAATTTCGGACTAAAATATTATCCCAGGGTCTCAATTTTCAAAATATCGAGATTTCAATAAGTTATGCCTAAATAGTAGGCATTTATAGTAATCGACTTTTTGCACAGCTTCCTAATTAAAGTTTTTTTTAAAGAATTTTGGTCTCCTAGGCCCGAATCTGAAGTTAAAAAAAGTTCATCGAATCCGAGATGTGAACCTTTTCCAATTTCAGCATATTTTGATAAGACATTGTTTTAAAAATTTTTTCAAAAAAATATAAATTTCTAAATTATCTTTCATTTAGAAGTGATCTGAAAAGTTCGGCTAAAAATGTCCGTCGGATCTATGACGTGTCAGATATGGTTTAGCCAATTTTATTCCGTACTAATTTTTGATGAAATTAGTTATAAAAATTTTTCATTTTTCCATTTATGTTTCGATTTGTACCAAATTTTTTATCATAAAACAAATTCAACAAATTCAGATTATTATGCATAAGCACTTTTATATTTTAATTCTTAAATTTTAGTTAAAAAAATTATAAAAAAAATTGTAAATGAAACAAATGTGCCGATTTAATATGAAAAAACTGTAAAAAATTCATGAATTTAAAAAAAACTGTTTTTTACATGAAGAAACTGGAAAACTGTTAGGCATCCCAAAAAACTGTAAAAAACAGTTAAAACTGGTTGTAACTGTTGAACAAGTATTTACACTACCTGAGTAAGGAAAGGTGTTTGTAGGTTGAGGTAAGGGGAAAGAAAAATTATTTGTTGGTGTAATTGTAGTTAATGTAGGAGTTGTGCATTGAGAACTCCTCGATAGTGGAGTTTTTTGCACATGCGCAGAGAGAGAGAGAGTTATTTGTGTTGTTTGAGGGCGACGCAATTTGCGCGGGTGAAATAACATTTTTTGTTGTTAGATTTTGCACTGTTAAATCTGGTGGAGAATGCTCTATTGGCATTGTTTTTGTTTTATTTAGTAGAACTAAAGAGCTTTAGTATTTAGAACAGTGTTGCCACTTTTTGAATAATTATTCAAAAATGGGACTGTTTAGACATTCCTTGGATAATTTTTGAATAATGACATTTTTGTGTAGTTTTTGTGTAATTTCGCTTTTTACTGAAAAATTAACTAAATTCCATGCTTTCAAGTCCAACAGTACACTCAGATAAAAAAGTTTATAAAAAAATTTGTAAACAGTTTTCAATCGCATTATACTATTTTTATACTGATTATTAGTACAATTTTTATTTTTAGTAATCATTTTTGCTATTCTCTTATTGAAAATTACAGATTTTTTTACTAATTTTCGCTGCTAATTTCAGAAAAACATTTTACTAATTTTTCAAAACCTAATTTAAAAATATTTTTTTTTTGATTTTTTACAATTCTTGTTTAGTTTATATTTGTTACTATTGATATATTCTTAGTTTAGAAATAACACCCAGAAAATTTTATTGCATCTCCAATGCATAAAACAGCAATAACTGGAGAACCGTTTGTAATTTTGACTCCAAATTTCAAGTACTATGAAGTAATTATACGCTTGTTACAATCGAAAGAAAAATTTTTATTTTTTTAGATTTTACGGTTTTTTTATTTTTTAGTACAATTTTTTGCTAATTTCAGCAGATTGATTTTAAATCACAGTTTACAGCAATTTACTGAAATTTAGTAGCTGCAACTAATTATTTATACTAATTTTATTGTACTAAAATTATGATATTTAGTAAGTTTTTGATTTGCATTTTACATAAATTTTACTAAAATTTAGTAGCGGCTACTAATTTTTCCTACTAATTTTATTGTACTACAGATCAGCAGACATGTGTTGTTAAAATTAGCAAAATATACCGCTGGGCTCAAAACAGTTAAATTTTCCGTAATAACAGCTAAATTTTCAGTAGCCATTACAGACTTTTTTGGTTGAGTGTAGATAAAATGAGTTTGTTTGTGTAACATCTACCAAATTTCTGCTGAATTTTTGTAAATTTTTGCAACACGAAAGCCAATTTAGTTAGACGAAGTAAAACATGTTGTTTTATATTTTATTTGTATATAAACTCCGTATTTTGTTAGTGTTTTTAAAAAACTATTGTCAAACTAAATGCAAAATATTTATTTTTGTCTTGGCTGGCAAGACAATTTGAAATTAAGCAAAAGAAATTTGGGTTTATTACGATTAAGACTTTCTCATGACTGAAAAACACTTGTAATTTCCAAAGTTTTGTAACAGTTACTGGGCTTTGATCAGACACAAATTTTCTTACAGCAGCACAGTTGAGCAGATTTAAATATATTTAAGTAATTGATTAATTCAGTCTTCGTTAACATGCAAAGGCTATTTTTATTACAACTGGCACTTTATAATTGACTTTTATATGCCCTTTGTAGGTAAACTGTGTCTAAATATTAACCCATTTTCTCCAAATTTAGCACATATTATAAGATTGTAATTCAAACACCATTTGCCAACTTTCTGCCGAATATAATTTTGTGTTACGTTTTTAAAATCTGTAGATATATCGGAAAATGCTTTCATCAAAGGCCTTGCAACTCTCTCAATATTTTTTATTTGAAAAAATATTAGGCGGCTTGGAACAGGAACGAACTCCGACTGGTTAATCAGGGATGGAAAAGGCTCACTTAATCGGGCTCTTATACCAAAAAATGTTAGATCGCTCTTACATATTTAAAAATGTAAGTAACTAAAAAATAGCTTTCTCTTTGGCTCGTTAAAACACATAAAAATTAAATATTTAGATATTAGCAAATATTAGCACAAATTGCGAAAAAAAAACATTTGCAAAAAGCGAAATTTTTGCAACAATATATTCGCTTGCAGAATGTCGATCGCTGATTACCTCTTTTAATTCATTTTCTGTACCATAAAGCCTTTTGCGAAGTCCGCCGTTATTTTGCAATTTTTAAGTGCGGTTTTTTTAAATATATAACCTAGGGATTAAATTTTTGTACCATAAAGACTTTTTTCAAATTCCGCTATTATTTTGCAATTCTTTACGTGCGTTTTTTTTTTTTTAATTTATAATCTAGGGGCTATAATACACATTTTATACAACAAAGTTTGGTGGCTAGTTGCAAGAAAAATCGCGAAAAATAAAATTTGCAAAAAGAAAAATTTTTGCATCAATATATTTGTTTGTAGAATCTAAATCGCTGATTACGTTTCCTAATTAATTTTTTGTACCACAAAGTCTTTTTTCGCGTTCCGCTTTTATTTTGCAATTTTTTAAGGACGTTTCTTTTTAATTTATAATCTAGGGACTATAATACACATTTCATACAACAAAGTTTGGTGGCTAGTTGCAAAAAATATCGCGAAAAATAAAATTTGCAAAAAGGATAAATTTTTTCATCAATATATTTGTTTGCAGAATGTAAATCGCTGATTAAGTTTTTTAATTAATTTTTTGTACCATAAAGCCTTTTTTCGCTTTCCGCGATTATTTTGCAATTTTTTAAGTGCGATTTTTTTAAATTTATAATCTAGGGTCTATAGTACCAATTTTATATACAAAAGTTTGGTGCTTAGTTTGCAAAAAAAAAATTAATCTCGAAAAAAATATTTGCAAAAAGGAAAATTTTTGCGTCATTGTATTCATTTGCAGACTGTTGATCGCTGATTGAGTTTTTTAATTATTTTTTTCTACAACAAAGTCTTTTTTCGCGTTCCTCTATTATTTTGCAATTTTTTAAGTGCGGTTTTTTAAATTTATAATCTACGGAGTATAATGCCCATTTCATAAAACAAAGTTTGGTGGTTAGTTGCAAAAGAAGAAAATTTTGGCATCGTTTGCAGAATGTAAATCTTTTAATTTATTTTTTGAACCCCAAAGCCTTTTTTCGCATTCCGGTATTATTTTGCAATTTTTTACGTATGGTTGTTTAAAATTCATAATCTAGGGCTATAATACTGTTGGAATAGTATAATTCCATAGTATAGTTCCATTCTTGATTTTTATAACTAGATTATTATTTTCCATTCCTGGTTACAATCGATGTTTTGAGTCATACAAAGAGCGCACATAATGACCCTGCAAACATTTAAAAGATACCTTCCAAGAAGATATTTCATTTGAATGAAAATAATCAAGTAGTATTTACTTTGAAATTGTCTTCTTTTTATCACTTGGAAGATAATTCGACGATATTTGGAAAAAAGTAATTCAAAAATTTTATCTTTTGTCATAACTTTTTATGACAATATTTCGGCAATATCATCTTTGTATCATTTGGAAGATAAAGCTAATTTGTTTGAAATCTTTTATCAATTTGGAAAAAATTAAAACTAAATTTGTACAAAAACAATCAAAAGATATATAGGAAATAATCTCGTGAAAAGTTAAGATTAATTGCGCGGGAAAAATCGGCTAAGATGAAATCAAAATAATTTATAAGTTGGTCAATGGATTATGTATGCAGATATTGTTTTTCAGGCTTAAATTTAATAATGAAAAAATTAAATTGTTTTTTTATTCTACTGGGAGTTTATTTAGCGATATCCCTTTTATCTTCCATATGAGTTATTGCTTTCATATTGCCTGGAAGTATTGTTTTAGTGTAACAGTTGTATCCGACGGAGGAAACTTCCGGAATACGAAATTGATATTGCCGGCAATAAATGTTTTCTTCCTGGCGATAAGTTCGGAGAATAATCTTCGTGTTGCCATGTTTGCTGGGTGATATTGGTTTGAGTATGTTCCTGTTCCAAGGCACATAATAGAACAAATGCTTTCTCAGTGATAGAGAGTCCCCCAATCTCTATTATGTATACTCTTTGGCTTAATTTGCCACGAAAGGCAAGGAAATGGTTCAGAAAATTGTACAGAATTTTAATGTAATGTTTGTTTTTTCATTTTGTCACTTATTTTAAGTGGGCATGGCTTTTAACGAAAAATTAGTGATATCAACCTTTTATCAAATTACATAGTAAAATTTAGGCAGTACTGATCGGTTCTGTACAAACTGTATATTTTTGAAATTGCTATAAAATTTCCTTAAGTCTTGCATTATCTTTATCTACAAATAGTCGCCAGACTTAAAATTGCAGCACTTTAAACATGACCAAATTTTTCCTTGTTTTTAGCGATTTTTAATAAAGTTAACAGCACTGAAATTTTAAAGTGAATATTTTTATGCTTTTCTTACCACAATATAACAAATCATTCAAGATTTTTTTACGTTATAGTAAAAAGCATTTCATGTTAAAATTTCTGTGTTGTTAACTTTCTTTTAAAATCGCTAAAAACAAATAAAAATTTGGTCATGTTTAAAGTGCTGCAATTTTAAGTCTGGTGACTATTTGTAGATAAAGATAATGCAAGACTTAAGGAAATTTTATAGCAATTTCAAAAATATACAGTTTGTACAGAACCGATCAGTACTGCCCAAATATTACTATGTAATTTAATAAAAGGTTGATATCGCTAATTTTTCGTTAAAAGCTACGCCCACTTAAAATAAGTGACAAAATGAAAAAACAAACATTACGCTAAAATTCTGCATAATTTTCTGAACTATCTCCTTGCCTTTCGTGGCGAATTTAGCCACTATTTTGATCTTTAAAAATAAAGGCAACAAAAATAAAATTTAAAAAAAATTGAATTGACTTAATTTCGTGAGCACAAGTGTATATAAAATTAATACAATGTTCTATTAACTTTGTTATATATTTTGATATAAGATTGTTTATAGAACCTTATACGCCCATATATATTATTATATATTAACTATATCGTAGATCTCCATATATTATGGCTGGAGACCAAATCGCATATGATTATATGTATATAACGTCATATCAAAAATATTTATAAAAGCAGTATTAATATAAATGTATATGGTTATATAAAGCCACGCATATAAACATTTATAATTATATCAAATCATATAAGATTATATGAAAACATTTTTAGTCGGGATGTAGCTTTTCTTACGTGAATGTGACCTGAAAAAAGTCTTTCAAAAAAAATTGTTTTGTTTTTCGCTTTTTTGCGCGATGTTAATTGGCCGCCACGATCATGTGATTTGACACCGTTGGACTTCTTTCTTTGGGGATATTTAAAAGAAAAAGTGTACGTCAATAAGCCAAGAACAATTCAAGAGCCAAAGGATGAGATAATTCGGCACATTAACGACATTGAACCTCAATTATGTCTCAGAGTCATTGAAAATAGAGGTGTGCCACCGAAGCCGTGGCGAGTATTTTACCGATATTTTATTTCACACATAATTGGCATAGATCTTTCTATCATAATAAAAAATATTAAGATAATTCTCTGAAAAGTTTTTGTTTTATTTACAATTAACATCGTGCGTTTTGGTTGGACAACCCTTTATAATATACATATAAAGGTCTATTCCTAATAAAAATAATAATATGAAAATCAATTAACATATTTTTTTTTAATATAGTATTAAATTTTGGTAATTTTTAGAATTTGACCCAAAAACTAGGTATATTTCAGGATTTAATAATGAAATAGATAATGTGTTTTTGCCAAAGTTTATACTTTTTTAAAAGAAAATTTTAAAATCAATTAACATATTTTTTTAAATTCCATTAAACTTTTGATATTTCTAGGCTCTCAGCAAAAAAATTGTAAAAATTCAAAGCTTAATTTGATATGTTAATTATAGATTTCTTTACAATTTTATTATCTTTTATTGATTCGAATATATACAAATATTGGGTATACAAGTTAATAATGTCGATTTGGACAGCATATGACATAACTGTCACATATGGTTTGTGTGAATAATAACGAATATGGTATTTTGGTGGGTAAACATCTGTCATTATAATTCAGTATTCGATAACGCCAAACATTTTTTCAATCGCTATAATAATGTCGAATTTTGTGCCTAAAAAATATGTTTTGAGGTGAATTCTGATAACCTTCTCTCATTTGAAGAAAACGTCTGCTGAAAGTTATCGATTGTTGGAAGAAGCTTACGGTCAACATGCACCAACTCAAAAAACTTGTGAACGATGGTTTGCGCGATTCAAAAGTGGTGATTTCGACACAGAAGACAAGGAGAGACCTGGTCAGCCGAAAAAGTTTAAAGATGGGGAATTGGAAGCATTACTCCACGAAGATTGTTGTCAAACGCAAGAAGAACTTGCATTATCATTAGGAGTCACACAACAAGCCATTTCCCTACGTTTAAAAGCATTGGGATTCATTCAAAAGCAAGGAAATTGGGTCCCATATGAATTGAGGCCGAGAAACGTTGAAAGGCGATTTTGCATGTCGGAAATGCTGCTTGAACGCTAAAAAAAAGAAGTAATTTTTGCATCGTATTTTTACTTGTGATGAAAAATGGATACATTACGATAACCCCAAGCGCAAAAAGTCATATGTAAAGCCCGGCCAACCAGCCAAATCAACGCAGGGTATCAGAAATTGGCTTGATTCATTCTTTACCTCAAAACCGGAGCAGTTCTTTTGGCGCGGAAAGGCTCACGATGGACAATACTATGAATAATGTATCAATTCATTTTGTTATTATGATAAATGCAATTTTCAAGCAAAAAAAATCGACATTAACTTGTATATCCAATATTAAAAAAAAGTTTTTTTAAAGATATCTTAAAATTGAATTTTTAGCAATTTGTAAAATCCAAAAAATTCATTTATTTTTTTTTATTTCATTATATGTTAAAAATTTAGCGACTTTAGCGACCTCTAGTAAAGGCAGGATGAATTATACCAGAAAGGATAATAGTTACAAGATTAAGTAATTTTAGTATGTGTAGAAAAAAAATATTTTCGTCAAAATCAGAAACACATATTTTTTTTTATTTTTGTCTATGAGACAAATCATTGTGCGCCGGCATCAAAGGCATGCACGACCGTTATTCGCAGGGGTAAGAGCAAGTCACCATGGTGGAACTCTGATATTGCCAATACACGGGCTGAGTGCAGAAGATTGTTCATTGAGGCTAAAGGTTCGGGCAACTGGCCTGCCTACAAAGCCTCGGTGAATAGATTCAACAACCTGATTAGAAAAGCGAAGGTCTTGGAGAGATTTATGTTGCAGCGTGGAGAGCTCTTCTGAGACCAATCGCCCTCGCAATATCCTGTCGAGAACCTCCACTGCGCCGAGCTATATCGAAAGGCAATGCAGCAGTTGGACCACGTGTAGCTGAAAGTCACTGGAATCACTTATGGATGCACATTTTCCGTGTTCTCTTCCTGTGACTGACATGGAAGACTTTCCGAATGTTGACGAACCCAGAGCAGCAACCCTTCCTATAGAGAAGAGGAGACTACGATGTGCTGTCGACAGTTTTTACCCGTATAAGTCACCGCGTCTTGACGGTATCATACCAGCAGATCTTCAGAGGAACGCTTGGCTGATTATACCATAAAGTGGTCCTAAATTCCGAAGGGGTGGACCGTTAGCAAGGTTGTCCTTACTCCAAAGGGCGGGAAGACATCCCGATTATAGACCAATAAGTATATCTTCCTTTCTATTGAAGACCCTGGAGAGAATTATCGATGTACACCAAGGTTATGACTTTGATTTTTTTTGCAAATACAGTAATTTTGACTTAGCTGCACAACCAACTTTTGCAAGGATTTTTGTGCAGGTAAGCCAAAAACGCAGCTAAGTCAAATTGTTTACCTGCCTTAATGTACAGGTATATGAATACAGACTGAAAACAAACAAAACAAATGAAGCTAATGATGACAACTTTGTGCTTTGCACCAAATTTTGCGATTTTTATGGTTAAAAAAGGACTAAAGTAGGATATTTTTCTCACGAAAAAAGTTGGCAACACATTTATTTTATGTGTGTTTTTTCCCCTAGAATTGAAAAACAAAACAAAACACAAGAGGCAGCTAACGGTGATCCTTTTTATGAAAATAATGTAAAACTGCCAAAAATATGAGGCAGTTATCTTAAATGCGCAGGTACAAAAAGTGCACTTAAAGAAAACAATTGCGTACATAATTTTGTAAAATAGAAACGAAACCAAAATTTTGTGCAGTTATAGCAAATGTGCACTTAAGAAAAAGGCAGTTAAATCAAAACTACTGTATAAAATTTTACATGCCCTAGCCAAAAAGGCAATTAAAAAATATTAAGAAACGCAATCTTACTTTTTCGCTGCTTTCAAAAAAGTTCCCGCACCAAAAGGGCTGAAATTTGGTCTATATTATTTTAGTTTAATTAAAATATTTCTCCGAAGTTTTAAACAAATGAGACTCAAACGATGCGTACACTCAAAAAAATAAGTTAGCAGAAAAATTAGTAAAACGTGTAGCATACCAAGTGTACTAGTTTTCAGCAATTTTTTTGCTGAAATTTCGTTTTCAGCAAAAGTTTTAGTTATATCTTTTTAGCACTAAACTAATTTAGAACTAATGTTTTACTAATTTATTTTGCTACAAAAATTGTGCTGATAACCGCATTTATAGCGTGGACGACAACCAGATAGACGTCGCAGCTTGTCTGGATGTAGTACAGACAACGGAAATGATAATTAACTACCTAATTTCGTAAAACACTTGGGTGAAGTGAAGGGAACTTTCAATGTAAATTGTTTTTGTAACAAAAACAATTTCTATAGAAATAACGCAACACTTCACCGAAGTGTTTTAGAAAATTACCCCCTAAAAAAAAAAAACTACACAATTTCTATATTTTAATTTTCAGCAAATAAATTAAATAAAGTAAAATTTCGCTACAAGTTTTTCGACTTTTTTTCAGTATACTAATATTCAGCAAAAAATTTAGTGATTTTAGCAAGGATTTTTTTCATTCGCAATCGACTAAGTGTTAGCAAAACTTTTGCTGAGATTACTATTTTTTTGGTAAAAATCAGCTCGCTGATTTTCAGCAAACCTTTTGCTGGAATTACCAACTTTTTTGCAAGCACGCTCCTGACTAAAAATTTGCTGGCACAGCAACATTTTTTGCTGACTTTTTTTTTTGCCAAAATGACCCGCAAACACGATTTTTATTGTTAATTTAGTATTGCCTATCACGTGGTGATAGGTAAAATTTTTGTCATTTGAACAAGGTCTGCTATCCCACGAGTGAGTGCAGTGCAGTCTCCACCGGCATGTATTGATCTCTCGAGTATAAGGAGTATACTTTGGAAGATTTACTTAACATAGAATGCGCCTTTAATAACATCAGACCCAATGCGGTTGGGTTTACTGTCGCCGCTACTTTGGAATCTGGCCATAAAACGTCTACTCCTTCAACTTGACAATTTGGGCTGTAGGGCAGTTGCTTATGCGGATAACGTGGCAATTGCAGTATTTGGTAAATATCCGGATTATTTGTCGGACATCATGGAGTCCTCACTGCAAATTCTCCCTAGGTGGAGTGAAAGTAGTGGGCTGGGGGTCAATCTGTTGAAAACGGATCTTGTTCTCTTCACTAGGAATAAGATCAGGGGGCTCAAACTGCCCTGTTCACCTGATGTGCGGCCTAGCGGCTCAATAGGTATCACAACGGGAACACGAATTGGCAGGACCAACATGAGCTGACCTGCTTCTTAAACCTAACACCACGTTTTGACGAATAAAATATTAAAGATTCCTTTAACTGTTTACTACTTTTATCGCATATTCAAACGTTTACAAAATAAATAACACAATGGCTCGAATGAATAAAAAATAGATATTACTAAATAATAGTGGGAATATTGGGTTTTTTAAGCAATTACTTCACAATTTTAGTCTGCTTGCTGGTAGACTAAAAGTCTTGTTTTTCGATTTTTGTCTTTATTTCATCCTATTCTACAAGTATATGAATAAATTTGATGTTAAAAGCCATTCCTAAGCCAAAAGTAATTACTTCGAAGTATTTGCTAAGTTTTATTCATATGACCAAATGTGTTAAATTAAATGAAAATAGTAGTCCGTTATTTAATTGTGTTTTCAATTATTTCAATGTGTGTTTTAGGTCCTGATTGTATTTATAAGATTTGGTACATACCTAGGTGTCCACAAGGTAAGTATACAACGCCAACTTCTTCATCCAAACACACCTTACAAAGACGAGCATCTTTTAGTTTACGATTCTCCTCTTCAAGAGACAAACTATCTGTCGGCAATTTTTCGATCGATTTAGGACATGACGAACCGACAACCTTTTTATTTAATTCAAATGTATTTAATGTTTTATCAGTTGGTTTGTTTTTATTGGCATATTCGGCATCTGAAATTGATATTTCTCGATTATTTACAATGCCTGCAGCGCCATCTCCATTTTCATTGGTCTGGTTGGCCGATATATTTGTGGCAATATCGTTAGAAGCAACAACGTTTGAATTAGCCACATTTTCGCCCAAATTGCTAACAGATGTTCCCGTGCAATCTGCTCTATGAGATATGTGTATGTGGTCCGCTTGCGGATTTGACGCATCGCTTTCTCGTTCATCAAATATAGCTTTTAGAAGATCCTCAACTGTTGAATATGGATTTCCAGTCAGCAATAACTGCTGTTGTGTCTTATTTCTTATAGAGCCTGCATCAACCCCCATTTCAAGAGCTAGGCGTACAGGTGCAGTTGCCATAGCTTCATCAATATTCCTAGGAGGAACAGTAGGCCCGTTTGATGATTGAGCTGATCTGGTCAATTCTTGAACCTCTTCAATGTAATTTATACCTTTGACCAACCGCACAAATTGACACATTGGATACCTAAAAAGGAGAGAGAAGTTTACTAATGTTTGCATTATTGTAGTATAGGGATTCCAGTATCGCATAGGTATTTTCGTTATTCATACAAATATTTTCAGCGAGGATGTAAACTCAGATATAGCACACCCTAAAATTTCAAAATTGTGCCGATAATGGCTCATTCCAACAGGGCTACATTGGTGTTGTATCGCTGTAGCATCCTAAAAAAACGGAGTTGCTGAAATTTAAATTCAAAAAAATATAAGATTTGAGAATAGTACGATACAACCTTTTTACGAATCTTTTGTGTCCTATGTTTAAGAGTATAAGCACAATGCTAATGTCCCCTTTTTTTCATATAATTTCATAGTTAATTGCGTTCATCGGTTTCCGTAAGAGATAAAACTCATTTTATTTTCTCAACGGAATTTCTTATTCTAGTATTTATACCCTACACCACTATGTGGTCAGGGTATTATAAGTTTGTGCTGATGTTTGTAACACCAAAAAATATTGGTCGTAGACCCACCTTATAGTATACCGATCGGTGCAGAATTTTTTTTTATTTCGATTTAACGATGTCCGTCTGTCCGTCCGTCCGTCTGTCTGTCCATGCAATCTTGTGCGCACTCTACAGGTCGCAACTATTAAGCTATTTTGATGAAATTTGGTACGCAGACCTATGTTGGGCCAAGGACGAACAAGTTTGATTTTGGTGAACATCGGTCCATGTTTAGACCTAGTGCCCATATAAGGGTCCTACCAAAATTATACTGTTTATACGCTGCAGGTCGTAAATATTAAGATATTTTGATAAAATTTGGTACGCAGACCTACATTGGCCCAATAACGCAGCCTATTGATTTTGGTGAACATCGGTCCATGTTTAGACCTAGTGCCCATATAAGGGGCCTACCAAAATTATACTGTTTACACGCTGCAGGTCGTAAATATTAAGATATTTTGATGAAATTTGGTACACAGACCTATATTGGCCCAATAACGCATCCTATTGATTTTGGTGAACATCGGTCCATGTTTAGACCTAGTGCCCATATAAGGGTCCTACCAAAATTATACTGTTTATACGCTGCAGGTCGCAAATATTAAGATATTTTGATGAAATTTGGTACATAGACCTATGTTGGCCTAAGGACGAAGCCTATTGATTTTGGTGAACATCGGTCCATGTTTAGACCTAGTGCCCATATAAGGGTCCTACCAAAATTATACTGTTTATACGCTGCAGGTCGTAAATAATAATATATTTTGACGAAATTTGCTACACAGACCTATGTTAGCCCAATAACGTAGCCTATTGATTTTGGTGAATATCGGTCCATGTTTAGACCTAGTGCCCATATAAGGGTCCCACCAAAATTATATTGTTTATACGCTGCAGGTCGCAAATATTAAGATATTTTGATGAAATTTGGTACATAGACCTATGTTGGCCCAAGGACGAAGCCTATTGATTTTGGTGAACATCGGTCCATGTTTAGAACTAGTGCCCATATAAGGGTCCTACCAAAATTATACTGTTTATACGCTGCAGGTGGCAAATATTAAGATATTTTGATGAAATTTGGTACACAGACCTATGTTGGCCCAATAACGTAGCCTATTGATTTTGGTGAACATCGGTCCATGTTTAGACCTAGTGCCCATATAAGGGTCCCCCAAAATTGGCTTGGTAACAAACTGCAGGTCGAAAATATTAAGATATTTTAATGAAATTTGGTGCGCTGACTCACATTATAGAAAATTTTGACACAAGCCCCATTTTAACCCATTCGAATTTCGGATCCAAACAATACACCAGAGTGGTGTAGGGTATTGTATAGTCGGCATGCCCGACTTAACCTTTTTACTCGTTTTAAGCTAAGATCATTTAATTAATGTTTTCACATTTTCACTTTCGTAAACAAAAACATATGATTGAACCACAGTACAAACAGTAGGATTACATGGTTGATTTCGTCATTTCTTTTTTCATGTTAGACCAACACTAAGGGGATGCCCCCTACTAACGCAGTGCATTGTGTTGGTATTAGGAAAATAGGTTATGGGGAGGAGGAAAGAGGGAGTAGTGTTTGTGAATATTTGATTTAAATTTCTCTACATTGTAAGTAACAGGGAAGACTTCTGCGGGGAGTTTATTCCACATACGGCTGTCGCGACTGATAAACGAATTCTCTCTGTAATACGTCGTGCGATCAGCACTACAATCGACTACAAACTGATGGCCTCTACTTGATAGGCGAGTATTACGAATAAAAACTTGGTCTCTAGGGATAAGTTCAATTATCTCAGCAGAGCACTTCCCATGGTAATATCGATAGAACAAGGTCACACAACACACATTCTGACGATGCTCCAATGAGTCAATATATCTGGATACCCTACTGTCATTGATAAGCGACGACGTCCTCCTTTGCACACGGCCCAGAAGCTCCAAAATGGACTTCGAAGTTACTGCCCATATATGGGAGTTGTATTCCATCTTCGGTCGGATATAGGTGGTATAAATAGTGAGTAAATCGGTTGAAGTACTTCTTGCACCAACGTAAAAAACCTAGACACTTCAATGCTTCTTTCGACACTTGAAAAACATGCTTATTCCATCGGACATCATGTAGTGTTGACCCCGCAGCCCTATGGGTCAACATACAACATTGGGTCTTGTGTGCATTAAAATCCACCTTATTCGCACTACCCCACTAAGAGATTGCAGAAAGGTCACGATTTAGTGTGTCATTCATAATTTCATGTGTCATTCTTTTGCCCCCAATCTCCACAGGGCTTGGCATACCATCGAAGGAAAATGAATGACAAATGTTGCTGTCATCTGCGAAAGAGTAGATAGGGTTGAAAGTTTGAACAAGATCATTGAGAAAGATAAGAAATAGGAAAGGAGATAGAACAGAACCCTGAATTCAGCTGAAACTCGTCGGATGAGACCCCATCTATAACAACACGAATAGTGCTATCTCTGAGAAAGCTCGAAATAAAACAAGCGAACTCATTACCCACACCAAAGGCTATAAGCTTTGATACAAGCGCCCCGTGCCATACACGATCAAAGGCCTTTGAAATATCCAGAGCAACCACTTTGCTCTCACCAAAACGGCTAATGGACTGACTCCAACGCTCCGAGAGGAACGCTAACAGGTATCCCGTAGAACGATTTCTACAGAAGCCGTACTGTCGGTCATTAATAAGTGAGTTGGACTCTAGATAATTCACAAGATGGTAATTAACCATACTCTCCATCACCTTTGAGAGCGCAGAGCATAATGCGATCGGGCGGTAATTGGGATTGGCTGGACATTGGCAACGTTCCAGCACGAGGGGAAAACTCTAGCATGATAAGAAACACTAATAAGTTTAGCCAATGGCCGAGCTAGCGTCGAAAAGCACTGTTTCAGCACCAGTGCGGGTATACCATCTGGCCCCGATGACTTGTTTACGTTGAGGTCAGCAAGAACCCTTTTAAATGCTGGAGCTCGGAAGAATATCTTAAGTAGGGCATATATATACATTAGGGCGGGTCGATTTATTTTTCATCAATTTCCCTACGATTTCCGTATTCTATGGGTTATTCCATGAAAATTTGCCAAAGGAACCATACCTCTATCGTTAAAATCGAGTCCCCTACTTTTTGTTGGTAGATTTTTTCCAAAATTGACGTTCGTATGAAATATTACCTACACGTTCACATCCATAACTCAAAAACTATCGATCGGGTTTAATCGCCAGTAGGCGCAACATTGGTCCAACGGTTCAAAAGTTACGGGCATTTTTGTCCAAATTTTGGAGCATTTTTCCATAAGGGACATAAGAAATAACTTTTTCCTATAACACTGTTTCTATAATGATGTAACCAGCACCATCTAGACACTTCTGGCAACACTACTTAATTGTGTTTACTTTAATAAATTTTGTGTTTAAATAAAGTTAAAGTAAATCAATTTCAAGGACTTATTAAATCAAGGACTTATTATTTTAACAATATTTTAACAGCGATTATAAAAGGATAATCGTAACAATATTTAATTCTTTTAGTGACGGTTTAAAAAATGGATTCAGAATCTGGTTCATCGCAAAATCCAACAGATACCCAACGCAGTAGTTTGCAACATTTGGTCTCTCATGATGTTTTTTCTTTTGGCGTGGCCTGTGAATTACCTGATATTAATCTGTCAACTAAACGAGATATATTGAAGTTCTATTTTTTCTTGGCCGAACGTTCAAAAGCCCAAAGCAAAATGTTTTCGTATAAAAGATTTACTCCCCAAGTAACAGACAGATTGTTAGAAATTTGGAATCAACTTAATATTGAACTTATACTCAAAGGTAGCATCATTAGAAAATTGAATAATATGCTTGACGCATATAGTAATGCAGATAAACAACGAGTAAAACGCGCAACAGAATTCAAAAAATTCGTAGAATCAACAAACCAATTATTCAACATTGGAAAATGTAAATGCAACTTGAAAGAAAACGACTGCTCATGTGGATCTATCCCAGAAAACTTAAAAGATTTCATGCGCTATCAATATAATGACAGAATACAAACGATACCGGAACACGATAATGGAAGTGAAGAGACGATACCAACGGCTATACCAACAATCTCAGTGAGCAACGATCCTACATACGAACCACATTATGACGAAATGGAAGTTGATGTGAGAGGAGGTTCAGAATTAGTTCTACCACCACAAACATACACTCCCAGATACAATACTAAAAACTATGCAGTGATGTGTGACAGATTTGGTGTGCATGATAGGATGGGATCAGCATTGGCAACAGCTCTGATGGAAGACCTGGGCGTAAAAGATGGTCATGACAATCTTGTCATCATGGATAAAAGTAAACTTCGTAGAGAAAGAGAAAAATGGAGACAAGACGCACTTCGTAAGCGGTATGATGGCTCGAATTTGATATCATTTTCATTCGACGGCAGGAAAAATGATGCTCTAACTGTAGAAAAAATTGATGAGAAATTGCATCCAAGGATGGTTAAAGAACCTCATCTAGTTGTTTTGAGGGAACCAAAATCTCAATTGATAGGCTACACAAAACTAGAAAGTGAAACTGCGGCAAGCAAAGTCAACAAATTTATCGAATTCTTCCAAGAAAAACAATTGTCTCTAGATTCATTAATTGCCATATGCGCTGATGGTGAACCAACAAATACTGGCGTACACGGTGGAATTTTGCGACTATTCGAAAAACAGTTAAAGAGACCACTGCACTGGTTTGTGTGTCTTCTGCACTTTAACGAGCTGCCGTTTAGACATTTGTTTGACACTTTAGACAAATCAACCACCACTGGACCACGATCAACTACCGGAAAGTTGAGCTCAAAAATTGCTGATTGTGAAAATCTTCCGGTATGTAATTTTTATAGCTGATTCTTTACCATTTTTTATTCTATTTTTTAGCTTTTATGTTTTCTTTTCAGGTGGTAACCGATTTTGAGGAAATCGCTTTGGAAAATATGCCTCCTGGTGATTTAAATCCAGAAGAATTATCTACTGATTCGAGGTACTTGATGTTAATGGCCAATGCAATTTCTAATGGTGTGGTTCCTGCGGATTTGTCTCACATAAAACCAGGGCCAATTGCACATTCTCGTTGGCTCACCAAAGCCAATAGATTATTACGGTTGTATGTGACAACTAATAATCCAACTGAAAATTTAAAAATTCTGGCTAACTATATAATAAAAGTATACACGCCAATGTATTTCAATGTTAAGTATTATAGCTCTGCCGCATACGGTAGTACATTACTTTTTAAATTTATTACTTGGACACGATTTTTACCACCGAATTTACTTGGAGTTGTAAATACAGTAATTCAAGATAATCCATATTTTGCACACTCAGAAAATATCTTGCTATCTATGTTATTTGATGATAGAATGGAAAAACGAAACATTGCTATAAAGAAGATTTTACATTACCGAAGAGATATTGTCGACCCAACGGAACTTAGAGTATATAAAAAATCTCTTATAAACTTTAATTGTACGGAATGAACAAATATGATTGATTTAAATGACGATACCATTTTATTCGAACCACCGTTTACGCAAAGTTATTCGTATGAACATTTGGAGGGATATTTAAATTACGAAGTGCCACCGTTCGATGATCCACAAATTCCTTTACACATTCAAGGAACGGAAAGACATGCCCAATTGCTGGCTGCCACTGCTAAACGAGTTGCAGGAAAGAATGTAGAAGGCGCTATGGCGACGACATTAGAGAGCCGTAAGAAAACACCCAGACTTGAAAGCAAACAAGACTTTCAGAAAAAATAATGGTTTTTTTCACATTTTGTCTTTTACTACACTCAAACTGAATATTTTTTTTGATAATAGGTTGATAGATACTTTATTATCTCTTAATTTGAATTTTTGTACAAAATAAAATAAAAAGGGAAAAAAAAACAAAAATTTGGTTTTATGTGTTATTTTGTTTTAGCAATATCGCATGAATTAATCAACCGAATTCGATAAATTTGGGCTTAAACTCTTCGTTTTGAATTGTAAATTGAATAAAATAATGGATTGAGCCAAAAAAATGGCCATGAAAGTAATATTCTTGGACAAAATCATGAAAAAAATGGAAAAATGCTCCAAAATTTGGACAAAAATGCCCGTAACTTTTGAACCGTTGGACCAATGTTGGAGATTTTTTTTTGTAAATTGATCAAAATGAGCTCACCTTTCCAACGCGCCTACTGGCGATTAAACCCGATCGATAGTTTTTGAGTTTTGGATGTGAACGTGTAGGTAATATTTCATACGAACGTCAATTTGGGAAAAAATCTACCAACAAAAAGTAGGGGACTCGACTTTAACGATAGAGGTATGGTTCCTTCGCCAAATTTTCATGGAATAACCCATAGAATACGGAAATCATAGGGAAATCGGTGAATTTTTTCACTCCCTACAAATCGACCCGCTCTAATATACATATATATATTAGAGTTCGTCACAAAAATTTGATTTTCGGATATCATCACTTTTTTTAAAGTTTTTGCTTAGAAAAAAAGAATGGCGTTTTTTTTTCTTTTTTATTTCAACTCCTTCCTCTGGCGCAAGTCGGCCAAAACCGCTAATTTTAAGACCCTTTTCCTGCAGAGCAAAAACAGCTGCATTTATAGGAAATCTGATTTTACCATTCGATTCTACAACAAAATTTAATACACAAAACTTTTTTTTGCATTTTTAAAATACACCAGATAGCCATTATGGTGGTTCGAAAATCAGCTTTTTTCAAAAACTTCTAAAAAAGTAACATTTTTATTACACACAATGAAAATGTATTTCCGGCGGAGTACATGGGTACAAAAATTTTGGATATACCGCGACCCGTTAAAAAGTTATTAGCTAATCAAATTTGGATTTTTTTTTTTAATTCAATGAAATAATATTTCAGCTAATTAAAATGCAGCTTTCAATACTCGCTGACGCATTATAAATTAATTTTTTAGTAATGACAAAATAATTTGTAAGTTTTTTAATATTTATTACAAAGATTTTTTTTACAAAACATATTTGATTACTAAATAACTTTTTAACGGGTCGCGGTATATCAAAAATTTTTGTACCAATATTCTCAACAGGGAATACATTTTCATTGTGTATAATAAAAAAGTAACTTTTTTTAAATTTTTGAAAAAAGTGGATTTTGGACAACTCTAATGACTATCTGCTGTATTCAGAAAACACAAAAAAAAAATGTTTTTATATTAGTTTTTGATGTCGAATCGAATGGTAAAGTCAGATTTCCCAGAAATGTAGCCGTTTTTGCTCTGCAGAAAATGGGCCTCCAAATCAGCGTTTTTGGCCGACTTGCGCCAGTGGAAGGAGTTGAAATAAAAAAGAAAAAAAAACGCCATTCTTTTTTTCTATGCAAAGTCTTTAAAAAAAGTGATGATATCTGAAAATCAAAGAATTTTTTTGTTTTTTTGACGAACCCTAATATATTAGAGTTCGTCATAAAAATTTGATTTTCGGATATCATCACTTTTTTTAAAGTTTTTGTATAGTAAAAATTAAAATATTTGAAATATTTCCAAAAATTTCAAATATTTCAAAATATTTTAAAAATGTAGCTAAGTATTTTACTTAACTATTTACATATTTCATTTATTTCAAAATATTTATATTTCAGCTTTGAAATATTAATATTTATTTACTTATTAAATTATAAATTATTTGAAATAAACGAAAATTTTTATTACTTACTTCAAATTATTTGAAGTAAATAAAAGATTATTAATATTTCAAAGCTGAACTGATATAAATATCGATACATAAGACAGTAGGAACGAAATGGAATGAAACGGGGAACGAGTGGAATTGGATTAACAAATAATGGGATCGAAATGTTCACCATTCCATGCACAAAATGGAATCTGGGAACGAGTTGCAATGGAACACTATAACTGTTAAACGAAATGGAATGGGGAATGCGTGAAATTGAAACATTAAATTACTGGGGGGAAATGGAATGGAATTTAAATGACTCAAACTGCCGGAGTTTGGTACTGAAATTTCGCATGCTATTGAGGCAGGTTTATATATATTTGGGATTTTTACTGGGAGGAACAAAACGGGGTGAAGAACCCCTTTTAATTACCTGTTCAAACACTATCCACGGAATATGAGACTTATGTAGCATTGAAACATACTCTACAAATAGTTAAAAAAATTTTATAAAAGATAAAAAACCTTAGAAAAAGAATGGAATTTATATATTCTGATATTTAAACCACAGGTAACGAAGCATCGGTGGAAGAAACCGACGCAGTAAATTTTCCAACGGAATTTGTTAATTTACTTGAATTGCCAGGGGTACCTTTACATAAACTGTATTTAAATAAACTTTAAGGCACGCTAACAACGTAGCGGGCTTTGCCCGCTAGTTTAATATAATTGAAGATATGCTATGATCCGAAACATGGTGGACAATATTATATCGGATAAGATCTAAATATATTGAATCATATAGAATTTCATTATGTAATTTTTTTCATAAAATCGATAGTATCAAACAGTTTTTGATCTTAAAAGAGCAGAAACTAGTGTTTGAAGACCAATGAATGAACAAAGTTGGTGGACAGTGTACAATGGCGGATGCCAAATAGAATTTTTGGTATTAATTAAAATCAGCTCGACTTTACCTAATATAAAATTATTTTATTTAATTTTTTACTCAAATGTTTTTAACTTCCAAATCCATTTTTCTGAAATTGCGGCTATAGTTATGAAACACTAGTAAAAAATAATGGCGATTTAAATTAATCTACATTAAAAAAATTTATTTTTTTGTTATAAGGTCCCAGTCAGAAAAATACAAACGGAAAAGCGGTTGCAAAGCACTTTAACAGGTGGTACAAGTACTGGCAAAAAGTGCTTTCCCATTCCCAAAATGATAACATCATTAGACAAAAGGACCGGCTGTTCAAAAAGCCCCGGAAAAGCACTGGAGGAACAAAATTTTTAAACGTTGGTAAAACGCTGGCAAAACCAATAAATAGGTGGTCTGGAAATATATTTTCCAAAATAAAATTTAAAAAAAGTTCATATGTATTTTTTTTGGTCCTCCCGTGATTTGAACCCAGGCCGTCAGATTGGCAGACGATTGCTCTACCCACTGAGCTAACGAGACATATAATATTTAATGGCTAAACATATAAATGAGTGATAATAGCTGGACAACTACTGGCTGTGCCAAAATGCTAGTACTGGCAAACTATTTTTAGTAACTAGTATGCCAGTGTTGGGAGGGCAAAAAAAAGTTGGTCTTGAAGGAGCTTTCCCACAAACAAAAAAATTGATTTTATAAAACAAAAAAAAATTTTAAATTAAAAAAAATCCAAAAAAATTTTTTTGCTTGCAACCGGATTTGAACTCGGAACCTTCCGACTACAAACATTTTTTAACGAAGCGTCAGCATTTTTATAAAATCATTGGTCTACCAGTGAATTGATTTTTATACCAGTGGTAGCATTGGCTAGGTAGCACTGGATAACCACTGGTTGCAAACCTTGGCATATCACTCTAAGCCAATTCTTTGCCAGTGGTTTTTTTTATAAACCACCGGAATTTTTGTAAAAAAAAATACTGGTAAAACGCTTGTCGCAAACGCTGGCAAAGCGTCCCAAATGAGTGTTCTGCCAGTCATTTATTTTTAATACCGTGGTTACCCAGTGGTATGCCAGTGCTTGATTTTTTGTACCACTGGCGATTTCTGACTGGGGTCTTTTGTATGTCTAAATTATTCAGAACCTCACATATCAGCTGTTTTATATTGCGGCTATAGTTATGAAACGGAGTGTATTTAGTTATATATTGTTTAAATGACAACATATATAATTATATATTGCTAAAAAGCGACCATATATATTAAGATATAGCTCTATATATAACTATATATACAATAATAAGATTATAAGATTTTTTTGAATCAATCTGCCTTCTAGAATATTATTTAAAAGTGGCAACCTATTTCTATATATGGTTCAAATCAAAAAATGTGATAAGTTTTTGTGCCAAATTTGTGAGAAGCAAAAAGTGTTGATATTTCGATTTTTTCTTAATGGAATCAGTAAGTTTAGTCATTAGAAACCTAATTGAAAAAAATCTCTTCTACAAGTTGTCGCAATAATTTTTTTGCACAATTTTAATCTTTTTTGTTGTAACGGAGTTTACATTTCCACAAGCAAAAGATATAACAAAAAAATTGTGTACGAATTTTCTTTAATTTATTAGTTTTTCGTGTTTGGGTTTTCAACATGGTTTTCTGATGCAAACAATTGTAGTTACGGAGTTTACTGTCACGGAGTTTACATTTGGTTACTTTTTTCGTTTTCTTTCAATAACGCTTTATCAGAATTTGCTTTCCGAAACAAAATCGTATGATGCCTACAAGGTGAATCCAGATATGTCGTTGGTTTTCTTACTCGTTAAATAGTTTGGTGTAAAAATTATGAACGGAGTTTACAACATTTTTTCAAATCTTATTAAAGACATCCTTTTTCTTCTCGAGAATTTTACATGGTGCAGAAAAACTTCAAGTCTTCAACTTCAGTCCAACGATCATTTGAGTACAAATAACATTATACTCTTCGCAATGTAATTAATAGATAACTCCAAAATTCTGGTGTATGCATTTTTATCAAAAATTATGACGAAAAATCGTTACAGAGTTGAAGTCTTGTTAGTATAGATATGCGAAAAAGTTTGTAAAATGTATTATTTTTTGTTAATAGCGTAACTTTTCCTCTCCATATAAATTCTTACAGTTAGTGTTTATCTTCATTGGTTATTAAAATATAAGCTATTATAGTTGAAAAATCTTATGAGTTACTGGTTACGGAGTTTACATTTGGCCTATAAAATTGGTCACAAATTTTATCTATTAACCAAAAATTGGTCAGATTGTTATAAATTTTGTAAAACAGGTGACAATGCGCTGATATATATCGAAATAGAGCAATTCCATATGAAAACGATCAAAATTGGCAAATTTTTGGACGACCCCTCTCCGATTTTAAAATAAATAGTCTCAATCGATTGCCCAGCAAAAAATAATGTACCTACATATTTTTTTTTTTTTTTATAGTGACTGGTTTAGTGGTGGTGTACACCACTGTCATGTGACAAAATTGAAGAATTCTTCATAAGGGACCTCATTGAAAGTTGTTTTAAAAAAAACTACTAAAGCGATCGCAACGAGTGATAGCTCGTTGGAAAGGTATTGAATCAGGCTTTAATTGAAAAATAAAATTTTCCTAATTTTTCTCAGAAATTTACCTTTTTTCCCATGAAAGTTAAATTTTCCCATGAAAATTAAATTTTCCGATTTTCCACAGAAGCTCTTAAATTTTCCGGCTAATTTTTTTTTTTTTGGATTCCTCATAATTTTTGCTTTAAGAATCAGCAATAAAAAAATGGGCCCCGACTCCTTGTTTGGACAGGAGAGGAGCATTTAAGAGACCACCTTGTTCTCATTGTTTTTATATTTTTTATAATTGAATTATTTGTAATTATTTAACATTATTTTATTTTATTATTAAAAATACATTTTAAAAATTATTTTACAGTTAAAAATACATTTATGAAGAAAAAATCAATTTTTTTTAAGAGCCCCAAGTTGAGTGTGTAGTGAATATGGTCTGCCTGCCTTCACAAGATCGGCCATAAATCCATGGATAATAGCAGCAGTGGCATGTAATGGCACACCAAACCCGACTGAGGCTACAGGTCATAAAATGTTTTGTAAATTTTTTAAATTACCAGGTAATAAATATTTCGCCTAAAATGACACGTGCAGAAACAAGTCATAAAACACGGATTTTCCAAAAATATGGCGAAATATTTATTACTTGGTAATTTAAAAAATTTACAAAACATTTTATGACCTGTGGTCGGCTTATTGGCAGTAACCAATTAAGTCCCTCTTTAAAAAACATTTTATGACCAGTAGTTCACGCAAATTTTCCTATTAAAGAAAAGCAAATATCGCTTATTTTTTTTTACCTATTTTTTACCAAAAAATAAATATAAATACTTCACACACTCTGAGTCAAATTTTAGTTGAATACTAAACGTGAAAGTGTTAAAGTGTTTTTTTTTTGTAAAGTAAAGAGTGAAGCTGTAAAGACAATTTAAAGTAAAATGAATAAATTTTGCTGCAATCCGTTTAACAAGAGTGGACATCGTTCGAAAAAGATAAAAGTATTAAAATTAACTGGTGTTTCGAAGCGATACATGAATGAATTAAATATACAATACGGTGAAGAAGCAGAATTCATTTGCCCCAAGTGTAAAATCGATTTGTCTCAACAAGCAAATGCATTGAAACAAATGCAACCACAATCCGAGAGTGAAATGACAATTGAACAAAATGTTTCATCTGATAGTGAGGCAGACATTCCGATGGTCAATATGTCTTTGAGTCCTTTGAATGAGGCTATTACCACTTTAGGTGAATCGCCTATTACAAAAAGAAAGTTGCGAAGTGAAAAATACTAAACTATAACTATAACTGGAACGCAAAAGTTTCATTGCTTCATACCAAATATTTCTGATATGTCAATTAATGTAAAGCGGTACTCTTCGTCTGCCGACGTGCTAAATTTAAAGTTACTTTAATTTTATAATGATGCCAAGACAATTGAAATTTTTAATAAATATTGTAATTAAGTATAAGCAGCAAAATAAGAAATATTTTTTCTTCATAAATGTATTTTTAACTGTAAAATAATTTTTAAAATTTATTTTTAATAATAAAATAAAACAATGTTAAATAATTACAAATAATTCAATTATAAAAAATATAAAAACAATGAGAACAAGGTGGTCTCTTAAATGCTCCTCTCCTGTCCAAACAAGGAGTCGGGGCCCATTTTTTTTATTGCTGATTCTTAAAGCAAAAATTATGAGGAATCCAAAAAAAAAAAATTAGCCGGAAAATTTAAGAGCTTCTGTGGAAAATCGGAAAATTTAATTTTCATGGGAAAATTTAATTTTCATGGGAAAATTTAATTTTCATGGGAAAAAAGGTAAATTTCTGAGAAAAATTAGGAAAATTTTATTTTTCAATTAAAGCCTGATTCAATACCTTTCCAACGAGCTATCACTCGTTGCGATCGCTTTAGTAGTTTTTTAAAACAACTTTCAATGAGGTCCCTTATGAAGAATTCTTCAATTTTGTCACATGACAGTGGTGTACACCACCACTAAACCAGTCACTATAAAAACAAAAAAAATATGTAGGTACATTATTTTTTGCTGGGCAATCGATTGAGACTATTTATTTTAGAATCGGAGAGGGGTCGTCCAAAAGGTGATCGCTTTCATATGGAATTGCTCAATATATAACTCAAATGTAATCCATGCATTAGAAATTAGCTGGTTACATGGTTTTTATCACATTTTTTGATATCACCCATATACTTATTTTTAAATTATTTGCGTTATTTACACCGCTAATGCAGATATAGAGTTCTGAACTAAAATTTTTATATAATTTTATAATAATACTAGCAGCTATGTAGTTTTGATAAATATAAAAAATATGCATTATTAGGAACAAATGACCCTGTAAATCTCTCTTTAATTTTTGTAGAAAACAATATTATGTGCCTTCAAACATCAACGAACACAGAATTGTTAATCAGGGATGGAAAAGGCTCCCTCGTTCGGTTTATTGAAATTAACAATCCAAGAACTATTATATCCATATCTTATTCCAAAAATTAATGGTTAATTTAGAAAAAAAAATTGGGAAAAACATTTTTCAAAAAACGAAAAAGTTTCCATCATTATATTCCTTTGCAGAATGTTAATAGCTGATTAAGTTTCTTAATTCATTTTCTGCGGCACAAATCCTTTGATTCACAACCCCGCCATTATTTATAATTTTTTTCATTACGGTTATTTTAATCCATAATCCAAGACTTGCCCAAAATTTGGTGGTTAGTTTGCAAAAAAAAAAAACAAAAAAATGCGAAAAAAATTTTGCGAAAATGAAAATTTTACACCAATATATTCGTTTGCACAATGTCAATGGTTGATTAGCTCTTTTTTGCATTAATATATTACTTTACAGAATGTAAATCGCTGACTAAATTAATTAAATGTTTGCACCATAAAGTTTTTTTTCGCATTCCGCTATTATTTTTCAAATTTTTAAGTGCGGTTTTTTTAAATTTATAATCTAGGGACTTAATACACATTTTATAAAACAAAGTTTGGTGCAGGGAAACAAGCCGATCAAAATAATCGGCGGCGGCGGCTTGATCGGCTTGATAGAACATTATACACGAATTTTAAAGATGTTTAAGGTTTTTTCCAAAATATAGCAGTAGAAAATTGCGCAAAAAATTTGGAATTATCAAATAAAAAATAATTTTAAGTTAAATACATCGATAAAAATTACAAATTTAGGATTTTTAGTTTTTGAACGGAGCTAGTTTATATTTTCAACAAAATTGTGTGGAAATATTTTCAAATAAAACTGATTTTCTTAATTTTTTCTTATTTTGTTTAATTTTGACGGCTTTTAATTGCAATATTTTGTTTAAAGAAAAACTAATTTTTATCTAATTTATTCTTTATTCAGGGCAAAATGAAGTTCTATTTTAATCGCTTTAAAATTGTCAAAGTTATACATTTTTTTATAAACATGGAATCTCTGCATTTATAAGAAAATTGAAAATATTAACCTTAATGATTGTGCAAACAAGAATCTCGAGTTGCTGAAATTAAATGTTTAGAAAAATTACGATAACTTTTTCAATTTTCAATTAATTTAAACAAAAGAATCTGATTTTACTAAGAACTAAACCCACTTTCAGAATGAATTACAATAGTAAAGAATTGTTTAATACTGTAAAAAAGCCGTCAAAGTATACAAATTAAAAAAAAAAAATAATTTTAATATTTAAAAAAAATAAAACTGTCAACATATTTCAGTTACAAATAAATAAATCTATATATATTTGGAAAGCTAAATTTTTTGTCTTTCCAAGAACGTTACAATATTCAAAATCGGTTGAAAAATTGCTGAATTTCAAATTGTTAAGTGCTTGAAGTCGCTCAAAAACAGAGTTTTGACACTATCACCCCTGTTCTGAATTCCTAAACTTTTTAATTAGAGTGGTTTTGTAAAATCACACAAAATTCAAAATGTCGGAAATTGACTGTTTCAACAAATTTTAAAATAAATTTTAACATATTAATTTTTGCAACAAAATATTCCTTTTACTTTCACCAAGCTTTTCCAACACGAAATAAAACGAAGAAAATAATTCGGATGTGGATCACAGAACAGCAAAAAAATTCGGAATGTTTCACTTTAGAATTTTTTATGTGGATTCGGAACTTAGAAATAAACAAAGTCTATTTTCACTCAAAATTAAATGTGTTTTTAGAATAAACTAGAAAAAAATGTGGTTCGAAAAAAATTTGCTCGAAAAGATGTCAAAGTTGATAAACTTAGAAGAAAAGTTAAAAAATTCAGATATTCACCCCTGTTCTTAGTTCCGAAACTTTTTAATTAGAGTTGATTTGTAAAATCACACGGAATTAAAAATTTCGAAAATTTGTTGTTTCTACCAAATTTTAATATTCATAGACTAATTTTAAAATAAATTATTATATTATAATTGTTGTTAAAAAATATATATTCGTTTCACTATCATCAAACTTTTTCTACACGAAATAAAACGAAAAAAAAAATTCGGATGTGGATCACGGAACAGCAAAAAAATTCGGAATGTTTCACTTTTAATTTAATTTAATTTTTTTGTGGATGCGGAACTCAGAACAGCGTCGATTATTGTAAATATCTTCGTCCGCAATGTCTTAAAAATGTGTCTTTCGATAATAATTTCAGGTGTACTGAAAGTTCTGAAAAATGTGATGTATCTACTTAACCAAACCTACGACCATAAATTCGAATGAATTAATTCTTTAATTCACTTTTGGACTTTTAATTAAAATTTACTAATATATCTTACGATTACAACATTCCTTATGAATTCATTCACTGGCTTCATTCTTTTAATTTTTAAATTTTATAATGATCTTTCACGTTTCATTCGGTTTGTAAAAGTTTAAAATAAATGTTGCGTTTTTAATTATTTTTATGGGTTGTGTATATGATATCAATATTAAATCCCTAAAATAAGCCACATTTTTGGCTTAGGTTTAGGAATGAAACCTATGAATTAATTATAAAGGAATGTTTTGATGGAATGATATATATTCATTCGGTTTTGTGCGAATTAACCTAAAATTTAATTAATTCTTTCGAAGCTCTGCCTACAATCTACACTTGGTCATTTGGAAAGTATATATGTATATTGTTCATTTGGATTCTCTCCTCTATTGCATATCCAAATTTCAGCGAAATCTGTCAGAAGTTTTCAAGCAAAACTTCCAACTTAAGAAATATTTATGACAAAAATCCTTCTTAGCTCTGACTATAAAACTGGTTCTTTTATTTTTTTTAACTAAAAAAAAAATACTCTTGATGGTTCAGGAAATGATGAAGTAGAAAATTTGTTTAAAAAATGACATTTGCTTTTAATTTTTTTATTTTGGAAAATTGATACTTCCAGCCGAAATGAGCCGAGAAAAATCGGCGGCGGCGGCTGAGGCAAAAATGACCGGCGGCGGCGGCTTAAACGGCTTACGGCGGCTGGCTTGTTTCTCTGGTTTGGTGGTTAGTTGCAAAAAAAAATCGCGCAAAATAAATTTTGCAAAAAGAAAAATTTTTGCATCAATATATTTGTTTGCAGAATGTAAATCGCTGATTAATTTTTTTTAATTCAGTTTTTGTACCATAAAGCTTTTTTTCTCCCTTTTCCGCGATTATCTTGCAATTTTTTAAGTGTGGTTTTTTTACATTTATATTCTTGGGAATATGAGTAATTCCATGTCAGACCGTACGATTTTTGCAAAAAATTTACTTTGATGTCTCCTATGTCTTTCAAAATTTTAGTACGTATTCTTCATTAAAAAATATTTTACACGTGTTTCCGGAAAAAAATTAAAAAAATTTTTTGACAGAGTTGTGTGCATTTGAAAATCATCAAAATCGTTAAAAATCTTTCGACATTACAACTTTTAAACTAAAGTTTCGCAAATACTTGTGGATGAATTTTAAAGATCAATGCCTTATTTTAAAGGTATTTACACCTTCTTTTTAAAAATATTTTTTTTATTTTTTTTGATTAATTTTTTTATTTTAAAAGTTTGGTTTTTTTACTTAATTTCTGTTTTCCACCATCTTCGAACAAGTCGAAAAAGTAAAAAGAAAATATTTTCTTAAAGCCCAATATAATCTTAATATTCTCTGCAAATTTCAGAGTGGAGTTCGAATGGATTCTATTTTTTTCCTATTTTTTTCATTGTAGTACCACGAAAAATTACATTTTGTATGTGAACATTTTTTTTTAGCATGTTAACGAAAATGTTAATGCATGCATGTATGCAAAAACACAAGCTAAGTATTTTTCAACAGATCCCCCTAGATTATTAAAAAAACATCCCCTAGATTTACTCTACAACTAAAAATAGTTTTTCCTTAAATCTGCTTAGCTTTTTAGTTTTTAATTAAAATGTTTTAAATAAAACTGTTAAAATACAGTAATTGCTTTGAGGTTCCACGGCTTTGTAGTCAAACCCTAAAAAATGGCTTCAACATTTAAGCACAGTGACTTAAGTTTAAAAACAATTTTAAAAAAAGTGTAAATTATTCCAAAAATTTGCAAAAATAATCATAGTTTTACCCCCTAACTCAGATTTTTTACCTCCCAGAAATCCCCCTAACAACCCCCAAACGATAAAAAAAACCCCATAAATCTAGAGGAGGGAAACCCCAACTTGGCGACAATGCACGCTAACAAATTCATATTCCTCTGGGGAATGCGTTGTGATTTGTGACTTTGCAGAAACCTATGCATTTGTCATTCAGGATTCCATTCAAGGTTCTTATTGGAATAACAACCAAGCAACGATACATCCTATTGCTATTTACTACAATGATAATGAGAAAGAACAATTTATTAATTATGTTGCAATATCGGAATGCTTAAAACACGACACAATAGCCGTTCATTTATTGCAGGATGGTCTGATCAAATTCCTTAAAGAAAAGTTGAGTTTCTTAAAAAAAAATTTTTTACTTCTCGGATGGAGCAAGTGCTCAATATAAAAACAAGAAACATTTTGTCAACCTTGCATTTCACGAAGATGAAATGGAACTTCTTTGCTACTTCCCACGGAAAGGGCTCTTGCGATGGGCTTGGAGGCACAGTTAAAAGATTAGCAGCCCGAGCCAGTTTGACAAATATTGTCAATCCAATCAATACCCCGACTACTTTTTATCAATGGGTTGACCAAAATGTCAAAAACATAAATAGTGAATTTTTTAGTATAGAACAATATAATGAACACGAGAAAAAACTTAAAGAACGGTTTACTAAAGCAAAAATGATACCAGGTACTTTAGGCTAGCATGCGTTTATTCCGTATCATGAGAGACAAATAAAAGTTCATACAACATCTCTTGCAGCTGAATCTTCTATAAAAAATGTATATAAAAATTAAAATTTCTTATCATTTAACTTTTAGTAATGTATTAAAAAATAAAAAATGTAATAAAAAACATAAGCAAAAATATAAATCCTAAAATATTAAATAAAATCAAAACTGTTACCTTAAAAGTTTTAAAAAATAAAAAATGTAATTAAAACATTTAAACAAAACTATTAATCTAAGATATTAAATAAAATAAAAACTGTTATTTTAAAGCTGTTAAAATCCTAAAAATAATTTCCTGTGTTTGCTTTAAATATTTCATTACTTACAAAAAAATCAAATTGAAAATAAAATTTTTCGTGGTACTACAATGGTACAAATAGAATCAATTCTAAAATATTTTTTTCATATTTTTCGACTTAATAATTTTAAATAAAAGCTAAAAAGTTAAGCAGATTTAAGGAAAAAATTTTTTATTAGAATTTTTTTAGTTGTAGAGTAAATCTAGGGGGCGTTTTTTTAATAGGGGGCTTTGTTAAAAAATACTTGGCAACACTGTTAGCTTGTGTTTTTGCATACATGCATGCATTAACATTTTCGTTAACATGCTTAAAAAAATTTTGTTCACATACAAAATGTAATTTTTCGTGGCACTACAATGAAAAAAAATAATAAAAAAATAGAATTCATTCGAACTCCACTCTGAAATTTGCAGAGAATATTAAGGTTATATTGAGCTTTAAGAAAATATTTTTTTTTAATTTTTCGACTTGTTCGAAGATGGTGGAAAACAGAAATTAAGTAAGAAAATCAAATTTTAAAAATAAAAAAATAAAAAAAAATATTTTTAAAAGAAGGTGTAAATACCTTTAAAATGAGGCATTGATCTTTAAAATCCATGCACAAGTGTTTGCGAAACATTAGTTTAAAAGTTGTAATGTCGAAAGATTTTTAACGATTTTGATGGTTTTCAAATGCACACAACTCTGTCAAAAATTTTTTTTAATTTTTTTCCGGAAACACGTGTAAAATATTTTTTAAAGTTTAATACGTCTGCCAAATTTAAAGTAAATCGGAAGAGGTGATGTAAAAAAGGTGTTCGGTCTGACATGGAATGACTCATATAAGGGTTCTTCAACAGGGACGCTACAAAAGTAGAAAGACAGGGACAGCAAACGACGCCATATTTCTTGCCGCTCTTTTGACATTTCTCTTCAATAAGGTTTGCCATTTCATGACGGAAAGATATACGAGCCAACGAGTCGAAATTATTAAAATTTATTGCCGAAATTCGGAGTCAGTGGCCTCAACGTTAAGAGCGCTACGTCCAATTTATGGTGTTCATAATGAATGACTTCGTCAATAAACAAAATATGCGTTATTGGTCAGACAGCAATCCACACGTACTCCATGAGCCATCATTGCATCCCGAAAAAATTACGGTTTGGTGCGGTTTATGGGCCGGCGGCGTCATTGGGCCGTACTTTTTCCGTGATGATTAAGACCGGCACGTTATTGTGAATGGGAATTGCTACCGTTCAATGATAACCGAATATTTTTGGCCGTAAATGGATGATATGGACTTGGAGGACATGTGGTTCCAACAGGACGGCGCCACAAGCCACACAGCGAATGTCACAATCAATTTATTGCAAACCAAGTTTGGAGAACGTGTTATCTCACGAAATGGTCCAGTCGATTGGCCGCCTCGGTCGTGCGATTTGACGCCGTTGGACTATTTCCTGTGGGGTTACGTCAAATCTATGGTCTATGCCAACAAGCCAGCGACGATTGATGAACTTCGTACGAATATCGGCCGATTTATGCTTGAAAACCGTCGAAAATTGGGTTCAGCGTCTGGACTTCTGCAAGCGTGCCCGTGGTGGCCATGCAAAAGAGATCGATTTCCATACATAACGGCATCGAACGTACTTTCACAGGAATAAAGAATTTCATTGATATCCAACACCGTTTTTGTTTTATTTAAAAAAACTTTTGTAGCGCTCTTATTAAAGAACCCTAATCAATTTTAATCAATAATCATAAGAAACAATAAAAACAGTGCCCTGTTAACTTTTTCGATTTTCCTTTTGTTTCTCTTATTCTTCAAAGGAATTAACAGGAACCCAATCCATATAAATTTTAAGGGAACCAAAGAGTACACTTTTTTCTTATGGGAACTCTTTAGCCTATATCCCCGTTGGTTTTGCTTTGTTTTTCAATTCTAGGAAAAAAAACACAACCAATTTTGGGACAAAAATATCCTACTTTAGTCGTTTTTTAATAATAAAAATGGCAAGATCTGGTGCAAAGCTCAAAGTTGTCATCATTAGCTTCATTTGTTTTGTTTGTTTTCAGTATGTATTGGTATACCTGCACATTAAGGCAGGTAAACAATTTGACATAGCTGCGTTTTTGGCTTACCTGCATAATATTCAGGTAGGAATTAATTCACTTTTTTTCCGTTCGATTTATAAAATTGAACGCGTTCACCAGTGAATTAATTCATTTGATTTAATAAAGAGAACTATTGCAATGGAATTAATTCTTTTAATTTATTGTTTGATGAACGCGTTCAGTTGAACGAATTCAGTGAATTACTTAAGAAAAGGAATTCATTCAATTCTAAAGAAAATTGAATTCGATTGGTAGTGAATTCATTCAAAAAAGAATTAATTCTTCAGAGATCTGGTCCGATGGCATCAGTATGTATGAGATAATTGTTAAGGAGGATTTGATTCATGAATTTTGGAATCATGGTTACCCTGTGTTATCACAGGGTGACTTATTGGGCGTCAAAGTAGACAACCTCAAAAGTAAAATAGCTTTTAGACCGTGTAGCTCTTTCAATTTTATGCCCAATATGGTTGATTTTTTATATTTTGGAATGAGCTTGGAGAAACAAGAAAAAACATGCTTACTTTACTATAATAACTGTTATGGGTTTTAAGTTATTTCATTTAAAAAAAAAAAAAAAAACTCATTTTCCTTTTCGACTTTTTTTAGTTTTTGACCGATTGTGAATTCGATATTATAACGATAATTTTTTAAAAAAAATACTGATACATAGGCAACAGTTTAAGAAATGAAACTGTTAAAACCTTTTTTAAGTATCTCGAACCATTTAGTGTTGAGCAATTTCCAAAGTCAAACATTTTTCGCTGATCGAAAAAATTGCATTTTTTTCTCAAAAAGATGCTATATATTTTTTCACTTTTTACTGAGAAGTTATTTAATAAAAGTTAATGTTTTATTATATATTCGTAGAGAATGGGGTTCTAAGATGCTTTTAATCCAAATTTGAAGTCGGTACAACATTCACCCTACATACATCATTGACCGAAATTGGTATAATTTTTATGAGAATTATTGAGTTTCCGATCATAAAAAGTCACGCCGATTTTGCTACTTTCTGAAATACAGTTATATAGCGCCATATATTCTGTTTAGATTTCAAAATTAAAAGTAGCGCCAATTCATAAACGAATCCATAAACGAATCCATAAAAAATAGCATATTTCCATACAAATTAATTTTAATTGCAAAAAAAGGATAGTTCGGTTTATTTTTTTAAAATTATTTTAATTGTGTGATAGATTTGGTTCGGCTCAAGGTCATATAAATAAAAATAAAAATCAAGTTTTATATTTTATTTTTAAATGTTTCTTTTCTTCTAAATTTTGAAGTAATATTCGACCTTTGAAATTGATGAATTTATTAAATAATTGAGCTCGAGGTCATTTAGTTTTCAATATAAAATATCTTTTATTATTTCATATATGTATATGCCACCGATATTTCGTCATTCATTGAAACAACAACAAACAATTAAAAACAATTAAAAATATTGCCGCTGCACACCACGCATGTACACATTACAATGCAAACCTCTTTCTTCTCAATATTTCGAACAAGCATCGTTGTTCATCCTCAGGAGAATCTAAACAGAAATACATTATAACAAATTTATTACAAATTTAATTAGTACATATTAGACAAAAAATAATATAGTTTTTATAAATTAATTAAAAACAATGAAAACATACATTTAATAAACTGATTATTAAAGACGGAGTTGAAAGCGTCTTTATTTGTTTACAATCTCTTATCAACTAGTTTAATGTCTAAGCCGTCGGTATTTGTTTACTGTGTGTCGGTATAATTGAGCACATTTATCAGTGTCCGTTTTATAGTTGAGTCTTTTGTTCGGTGGTACATCAATTATATGTACACTGATAGAATTTTCGTTCATACTATTAATGAATCGATTTCATTAATCTGAGTTCACTGATTTAATGAAAAATTTCATTGAGTTAATGAAAAATTCATTAATTTAATGAATTTTTTCATTATATATTTTCAACTAACCCGTAAGATATGCTATAATTTTTATAAGGGTTTTGAATTTGCTAATTACTAAAATAGATATATGTTTGTTCCAGTAATGAACGCTAGGGTTGCAAACTGAAATTATTTAAATATAAAAGTCCAAATAATGACATCATTTTGTTTTGGCTATTTATATCAATAATGTTTACATTCTGGTGATTGCGGGTTCAAGTCGACTTCAGGGAGATGTCAAAAACGTTATAAAAACGAAAAAGAAATATATGTACAAATAAAAATTAATAAAATAAAAATAAATAAAAAAAGTAACGCAAAAAAAATATATTTTTTTCAATTAGTTTTCATTTAATGAATACGTTTCATTGATCTAACGAACGCGTTCTTTGGGGACTTTTCAATGAAAAAATCATTGGATTAATGAACAAATTCATTAATACTATGCACAAAATTCTATCAGTGTAGCATTTCAAGGGTATATCTCTTTGCGTAGTTACTAGGGTTTGGGATTTCCCGGACTTTTTTATTTCCCGGGAAACGGGAATGAAAAAAATTTGATTCCCGGGAAATATTTTTGAACAAAATTGTTAATGAAAACTACCTATATAAGTAATTTTTGTTAAAAAAAACACTATTTCAGTACAAATTCAGTCTGTGTAGCGAGAATTCAAAGTAAAAATATTAGAATGTTGAACATTTGATTTCACATAAATTACTCCAAGCACTTCCAAATGAATTGCATGATTCCAGCAGAAAGCACCCACTACTGAACTGTCGGAAACAAACAGTTTCATTACATTTGGCCCATTAGATATGATGGCCACAATGTTATTTTCCAAAGACAAATAAAACTCTTCTAGTCTTATTTCCACAATTCTTCTCATTTCATCAGCATTACATCTTCCTGATATATAAACCAACCCCATGTTATAAAATGAATTATTTCAGTTTATACATACATATGTTCAAATATCTCTTTTGTGATATTCTTGTCCATTCATCTAAGATCTCCTATCTCCTATTGTTAGAAATATTGCTCAATATTTCTTTTATCATGATATCTTTTACATGATTGTAGTTATTTAATATAATGTTCTTTACATCGGTTTCGTTTTTTGGCAATGCCAGGTTTTTATTATAAAAACTTTCTCGAATAAACGAAGATCTAGTTATGGTGCGGATTGACATTCCATCGACTGCGGCTAATTTGGATACCATTTAAGGAAATGTTTGCCCTACCATAAAACTTTCAATGCCTATTCAGCTTACACTTTTTTCTTCGGGTACTTTGCTAATTTTAGCTGGAACGTTATTCTTGTTGTTGTTTTCTTCAAGAGAAGTTGCATGACCATCAATTTTTTTTTTTTTTTTTTTTGTGAACCAAATTAAGATGTCGGATAACCAAATTTAGATACCTCCGTTAACCATTAGTCTTTTAGGGCCAATATCACTGCGCTGCATTGTCCTTTTTTGTGAACTATTTCCATACTCCTGACTTTTATTCTTTAATATAAAAGAATATATTAGTTTGAAAGCAGGTGTATTAAAATAAAGTAAACTTACTTGAAAATATCACATTTATTAATGAAAACGTTACTTACAAAATTATTGGCCCTTAATATAAAGGAGTACATATTTTAAATTTAAAGTCGACTTTATTTTTAATCATACCCCTATAAACAATTTCACTGGAATTCAAGTTGAAAACAAGTTCAATTCTAGCCCTGTTTTCCAGTTTCAAGGCTTGAATACAACTTTAATTACATTTTATTTCAATAGCATACTCCAGCAAAAGGGAAACAAAAAATCAAGTTTCAAATATTTTTGTTAAATATACAAATGCTAGAATTGGAAATGTACTTTACTTCAAGCTAAATTTAAAGCACTTGAATTTTTAAAACCTATGTGCTTATTGGGACGGTTTTGTTCATTTGTTACACAAATATTTATATTTTCAAACATTTTGATTTTTTGAAAATAAATTAACCAATCAGAATGCTCCAAAAATAAACGAAGTCAAGGTATACTGCCACCCAATATTTTAACTAAAGTCACTTTAACTAAAATATACATTTAAAAAATTTAGATAGTAAGGGCGGAAACAAAACTTTTTTTCATATTTCTTTTAAACATTTTACCAAGTTTTTAGGTTTTACTAGTTAAATTTTGAATAAGTTATGCGAAAAATCTTTATTAGTTGAAATGCTCCTAATTACTTGGCAAAGATTTTATTTCTGTGTCAAATAAATGTATTCCCTTTTAAAAGATTTTAACAATGACATTTTTGTTTTGGTGTTTAAAATGTTTTTTATGACTAAAATTAAAAAATCCTATTCCAAACAAAAACAATTTAAAAAGTTTTATATTTTTAAAATTTCCCGTTTTCCCGGGAAAAATATATTATTTTCCCGGGAATTCCCGAACCCCCAACCCTACTAGTTACTCACTTCTTGTAAAATGCTCACATCTTTGAAATTTGGTTTATGACCAGTAATCGTACTATGGGCCGCTAGTGCAGTTTTTTGCTCAAGTGGTTTATGTAGAGCTTTTTGGTCTGACTTATGGGATGAAAGTCGTGTTTTTAATTTTGTTTTTGTAGTGCCAATATACACTTGTATACACTTGATCGCATATATTGGACCCGTCGACTTCGCAATTGATTTTATATATTAGGTTGGATTTTTCTTCATTTTCCAGTTTTGTCTTCGTTTTGCTGAATAACTATTTTACAGTGTTGTACGTTTTTAGTGCAATTTCGAATTTTTCTTTTTCATAAATGTTTGAGTGTTTAATTCTCTCTGAAAAACCTGGGATGTACGTTACTGATTTGTATATTTTATGTGGGTTATCGTCTTTATTATAAATTGTCTTAGTTTTTACGTGTTTTATGAGATCTAGGATCGTTTTTTTAGGGAAATCGTTTTGCTTTAGGATGAGAATGATTTTGTTTTTATTCTCCTTGTGAAGAACTTCATCACTTATCTCCAGAACTCTTAGTATAAAATTGGTAGCCGTGTTCACAATTACCTTTCTAGGATGTTTTGAATAGAAGTTTATTAATCTTCCCAACGCGGTGGGTTTTTGGTACCAATCTAACTTAAGTGTGTTATCCTTCTTAATAACAATAGAGTCTAAAAATGGTAGTTGATTATCAATTTCCTCCTCCTTAGTGAACTGGATTTGGCGGTGATATGAATTTAATATTTTCAAAGTCTCCTCTACTTTCTCTCTTTTTAAAATGCAGAACAAATCGTCTACGTATTTAGTAAAGACTCTCGGTTTAGTTTGCATCACTTCAATTGAATAATCTAGTAACTCTTCCATTATTGTATCAGCAATGACTGGGGATGCTGGTGACCCCATTGGCATTCTTTTTCTTTGTTCATAAACATAATTATCATATTTAAAGTAACGTGTATCTTTAATACAAAAGGCAAGAATATCCATAAACAATGGTTTTGAAATTGTTGTGTGTTTTTCAATAATGTTCCATTTGCTTTCGATAGTTTTGAGAGCTAAATTAACTGGAATGCTGGGGAATAACGAAACTAAATCGAAAGAGATGAGCATTTCGTCATCATTTATTATCGTATTATTAATTCTCGCCTAAAAATCTATTGCGTCCTTTACATTATATTTAGATCCTTTTGTTCAATTTTTCAATATATAAACCACATATTTACATAGCCCATATGCTGGAGAATTTATGGAGGAGCATATAGGTCTAAGCGGAGTACATTCTTTATGTATTTTTGGTAAACCGTATATCCTTGGTGCAACAGATGTTTTTGATATCAATGTGTTTTTTCCCCTCATAGTTATAATGCCTAGATTGAATAATTTTTCAACTAATAAGTTATTTTTATTCTCTAGAATTGACGTTGGATCTTTTTTCAAACGTTTGTAAGTACACATATCACTAAGAATATTTCTCATTTTCTGTATGTAATCTTCTTCAGCCATCGCAACGGTTTTGTTGCCTTTATCAGAATTTAAAATAAGTACATCATCATTTTCAGCTAAATATTGTCTAACTTGTCCCACTGTGTCTAATGTTAGTTTGTCTTTTAAACTTAGCTTTGATTTGCTAAGGTGATTGTGTATGAGTGAGGTTAATTTTGCTCTCGCAATTTCTAGGTTTTCCTTGTTCTCTATTGTTTGTATAATGTTTTCCCCATCTGCAATGCATTTGAATAATGGGAAAGTAGCTGCTGTGTTCGGTAACGCGTGTTGTGGACCCAACGATAATAACCACCTAACATTTGTAGGTATAATCTTATTGGTTTTGTTAACAAACCAGTCCTTAGTATTTCTGGTGCTCTTGTTTATATTATTCGCTTTGTTATTCTCCTCCTTTAACTTTTGCAACTTCTTTATATGTACGGTTTTGTTATGGTTATGGAGCTTTTCATGTAAAAACTTCTCACTCTCAATAAATAATAATTGATCATGCTCATCTAACAGTTTTTCAATTGTATTTTTTGCTTTTCTCAATTGCTCTCTGTTTATATTTATTTGTTTATGTTTATCCTGGATAAGTAAATTTAAAATCTTTATGTGAAAGTCGTAAATATGTCTCTCTAAAACGTTTATTAAATTTGGCGCAATTTTATCCTTTATCATAAAAAAGTTGTTTATGTTTTTAGTACTATGTTTTTCATACTATGTTTATGTTTTAGTAGTATGAAATTTGGTAATAGGCCTACTGTCTTGCACTTTATCAAAAATGTTGTGGATGATTTTAATTTTGCAAGTATTTTATTGTGTTTGCTATAATTACCAGTGATGTTGATGGTAGTTTTGTTGTATTTTGTTCTGATGGTTTTATTTTAATTGTTTTACATAAACAATAAAATAGTCTTTATTGTTGCAAAACATCATTTACATACCTTGGATAGTTTTTAAGATATTGGAAGTCAACTTTCAAAGATGATTTTGTAAAAAATACGATTTTTAGTTTTTCGTAGATTTTTCCCAGAAGTGTTTAAGGTTTTTTTGAATATTACTTAAAAATTAACAGTGCAATAAACTAGACATGTTTTCCTTTCCATTGATGTTTTAAAAGTATATAAAAAGTATTGATAACAGGTAAAATTATAGCATTTTAAACAACTCAGGTCAAAAAATATAACCACATGCAAATATTGTACAAACATTCACTTTCTTGTTTTTTAGTTTTTTCATAGATTTTTCAAAGAAGTGTTTAAGGTTTTTTTGAATGTTACTAAAAAATTAACACTACAATAAACTAGATATATTCCCCTTTCCATTGATGAATTAAACGTATATGAAAAATATTGGTAACAGCCCAGTGTAGAAAATCATTACCAGATATGTGGTTATGTAACTACATACTTGGTAATGGTAACTAGTTACTTTTGTTATTACATTTCTTATTACCTTTATATGGCGATGTCGCGAAAAATAATGAGTTATGGTTACACACTAGCATACGAAAAACCAAAAAATATATCGTTACCTATGTGCTTACCAGTACTGACAAAAATAATGAGTCTAAAAATAGATTTTCAAAAAAAAAATTATATTAAAAAAAATTATTTTTATTGTATTTTTTTTTAATAAAAGTTGCTGGTGCGGGAATCGAACCTGGGTCTACAGATTGCCAGTCAATAGCTCTACCATCTGAGCTATATCGACTTGTAACATTTAATAGATAAAAACATAATTGACCTGCTGCACACAAGTAAGCTTACTCGCCAACATACAAAAAATAAAAAAATATATCCTTACCAGTGTTTAAAAAATATTGAGTCTAAAAATAGATTTCAAAAAATCTTCAAAAAAATCTGGAAAGTTATTTTCTATTTGAAATAATGATAAAAATAAAAGTCATTATCAGTAACTCATTATTATATGTTTTAAAATAATGCAGAAGGTAAGTGGGTGTCATTACTGGTAGTCCAAAAAATAATGATATGTCATTACCGTTTCTACACTGGGAGGTACAGTTATTGCATTCAAAACATACACCCTAGGTAAAAAAAAACATTTTTCATTTTTGGGACAGTTACAATTATTGCATTCAAAACATATACCCCAGGTAAAAAAAAAACATTTTTCACATGGGACAAATATTTTACAGGTGCATATTATAAAGTATAATATAAATAACTAATGATTAATTATTTACTTTCAGGATATTTTGCGCAACCATTTTGTTAAAAATAGCTTAATACGTGACTAAATTTTTACCTGCTGAGAATTATTATTCAATATATATGCTGCGATATTGTTTAAATAGTTGACTTATTAAGTATAATCTATCATGGAGATAACATTAAAACATTATTCCTTGTGCGAGGTCATTTGGCAAAATCTCGAAGATATATCCTTACGTGCGGGAAAAATAGCAAAACTTCTTGATACTATCCATCACACGTATGGTTTAAATATTACATCTGAGGGATGAAAAGAAATACGAAGCTAAAATGTCAAAGACACGGTTTAAGGAGAAATATAATGATTGGTTAAATATGGAGCTCAATGTAGAGATCGGCGGAAAGAAATTAGGTCGGCCAAAAAAGGATTACGAAAATATTCAACAAAAGACAAAAAAATAAGACAAGAAGTCGTTAAAATTTTTTCTTCGAACTAAATAAAGGATTCCTTCAAAGCAGTTTTAATACAAACACAACCAAAAAAAGCTGGAAAAATTGTAGACGTATTACCTACAGCATCTCCCGAGCGATTGAGTCGTATGGTGCAAAGTATTTCAACTCCAAAATCATCAAAATCTTTCACAGAAGAAGATGCGTTAGCTCTAATAATAAGCTTATAATTATCGAGAAACAAGTATGGTATCTTGAGAAAAGCACTCCAGGAAAAAGGATACGATATTTTACCAGTCAGTCAATTAAAGAAACGGAATACAAAATTGTGGCATCACCAGTAGAAGTAAACTAGAGTTGTGTCGTTCATGAACGAACTAGTTCATTTGAACGGTTCAGTTCTTTGAACGATATGACGTAGTTCACCATTATTCGTTCTTTTCGTTCATTTCGTTCAATCGTTCATTTCGTTCTTTTCATAGAAAATTTTATTATTAATTTTATTACAGAATTAAATGTTTTTCTTAATAATTTAAAATTTTTAATAAAATTGTAATTTTCTGACGCTATTAGTTTATGCACAATAAAATTAATATAAAAATGTAACATGTAGTGCGCCAATAAATTGTCGAACGAACGACACCAATCACGAATCACTGTTCAGACACAGCTAATGACAAAAAAGAACGATACCAAAAAAGAACGATACCAAAAAAGAACGATACCAAAAAAGAACGATTGAACGATTTGAACGAACTAGTTCAATGAATTTTATTGAACGATAAGACCGAGTCACCAAAAAGAACGATTAAGCCCAACTCTAAAGTAAACTCCAAAAGTGGCAGTTTTGAACTTTCCCAATTGCTAGATAAAACAGCATCGAGAATTATTTCTAATTTTAGTAAGGAAGACTTAGAAAAATGCCAATTCTAAATTAACGTTGATATGTAAATGGGGCTGCGATCGAACGTCTGTATTTACTGAATACAAACAACAAACTACACGCAATGAAGAGGTTGATTATTCAAGTCTTTTTATGACATCTTTGGTACCGCTCAGAATGCGGTTATTTAAGGAACACACTTCCCAACTTCCTCCGCATTAAATAAGAACTACGAAGACTTATGGACAAATTTTACAACAGGTTCTAAGTTTTTATGTCGGCCAGTGCGTTTTAAGTATGTCAAGGAAACTGTAAGCTCAACAAAAAACATAGTGGAGAAAATAGAGTTAGAAATTTTCAACTTATCTCCTTTGTATGCGGAAATAAATGGATGGATCCTAAAGATTTCATTTCAGCTAGTATTTACGGTGATTGATGGGAAAGTAGCCAATGCCGTCACAGATACCGCATCAACCTGGAAGTGTAATATATGCGCAAAGAAAATCTCAGAGTTTCACAATCAGTTGGGCCTAATTGTGGATAAACCTCTTCACGGTTATAGAAGCTCTAATGATGGAAACACAGCCAGGAGTTTTTTTGAAGATCCTGAGACAACATCTGAAATAACAGGTCTCGACGAAACTTTAATCAAACGTTTTAAAATATTGTTAGCGGTGATTAATAGCAAAAAACGTATAAATTCTGATAAATTCCATATTTTTGCTATGAAACAAAATCATTATTAAGTAGCTTGTATTATTGGCGACCAATAACACCAACCGTACACAAAATATTATCCCATGGAAAAACAATAATAGAAAATAGTATCCTTCCTTTAGGAGAGCTAACAGAAGAAGCGCAGGAAGCTAGAAACAGCGATGTTAAACACTATTGGAAATTTAACACACGAAAACATTCAAGAACTGATCTAATGCACCACTTACTTATATCTTCAGATCCGGTAATATATTCTATTAGAACGAAATGGCTGCCAAATATATTGCCGTTTTCTTTTCTGAAAAAAGTGTTGCCTTTTTTCTGCCCTTTTTTTTAAAAATGTATTTTTGTGCATAGAAATAATAAGTAAATATAGGCATATTAGGTATAAAATTAAAGATATTTTAAAGACCTATTTAACTATGCTTCAAAAATGTCCAACAATATTCAACTTATTTAACAAAACACCAAAATATAGAAAAATGTGACATTTTGTTAAATTGCACGAAAATTAGGGAATAATTAGACATATTTTATACACGGTTAGATTGATATCTGAAATACCTTTAATTTGATACCAAATTTGTCTATGTTTACCTTTGATTACTATACACAAAAAGGCATTTTGTAAAAAAAGGGCAGAAAAAGGCAACATTTTTTTCAGAAAAGAAAACGCCATAAGTTTAGAAGATGATTCCAAAGCCAAGGAAATTAAAAATATGTTAAATTTTGACACTTCGGACTATTTTATACCAAATTTTTAGTATTTAATTTATTAAAAAATGTAAATATTGTTAATGGAAAAATAATAAATGCAATAATTGTACCAGTTACCAATATTTTTTATATACGTTTAATTCATCTATGGAAAAGGAAATATGTCTAGTTTATTGTAGTTTTAATTTTTCAGTAACATTCAAAAAAAACCTTAAAATCTACGAAAAAACTAAAAAGAGTATTTTTTACAAAATCATCTTTGAAAGTTGACTTTCAATATCTTAAAAACTATCCTAGGTAAAACAATTAAAATAATTTAAAAAAAATAAACCGAACTATCCTTTTTTGCAATTAAAATTATGGTGTATGGAAATTTGCCATTTTTTATAAATCATGTTTTCTGGATTCGTTTATGAATTGGCGCTACTTTTTATTTTTGAAATCTAAACAGAATATATGGCGCTTATATAACTGTATTTCAAAAAGTGGCAAAATCGGCATGACTTTTTTGTTATATGTTCGAAAACTCAAAAATTCTCATAAAATTTAGACCAATTTCGGTCAATGCTGTACGTAGGGTGAATGTTGTACCAATTTCAAATTTGGATTAAAGGCATCTTAGAACCCCATTCTCTACAAATATATAATAAAACATTAACTTTTAGTAAATAACTTCTCAGTAAAAAGTGAAAAGTTGATAGCATCTTCTTGAAAAAAATGCAATTTTTTCGATCAGCGAAAAATGTTTGATTTTCGAAATTTCTCAACACTAAATGGTTTCAGATACTTAAAAAATGTTTTCACAGTTTCATTTCTTAACCTTCCTATACCCGCGCTAATTTTTGTAACACCTATACCCGCGCGCGGTCTCACAGACCGAAGGTTTGGAAACCTGTTTCTTCATAGTTTTTCCTAACACAATCTATATAGATAATATTTTTTTTTTTAACTTAAAGATATAATGAAAAAAATTATACCATGCAATAACTTTATTTTCAGTAATTTTATCGACTTTCAGTGTATTACAAAACAGCCTTAAATTAAATATATTTGAAAAAAGTGTTTTGTCGGTCTCTCAGACCAACGCGCGGGTATAGGAAGGTTAAACTGTTGCCTATATGTAAGTATTAAAAAAAAAAATTATCGTTATAATATCAAATTCACAATCGGCCAAAAACTAAAAAAAGTCGAAGAGAAAAATGAGTTTTTTTATTTTTGAAATGAAATAACTTAAAACCCATAACAGTTATTATAGTAAAGTAAGCATGGTTTTTCTTCGTTTATCCAAGCTTATTCCAAAATATAAAAAATCAACCATATTGGGCAATAATTGAAAGAGCTACACGGTCCAAAAGCTATTTTACTTTTGAGGTGGTCTACTTTGACGCCCAATAAGTCACCCTGTGATAATGGAAAATAATAAATGCAATAATTGTACCTGTTGCCAATATTTTTTATATACGTTTATTTATTTATTTAATATTAATTACAATAATATAATTATAGTAACTAATCTAGGAGAGGAATACTAGCTGCAATGGCTTTCGACTCCGCTGTTTTAGTAAATACGTTAAATTATCTTTTGAAGGTTATTTTCCAATATGAATTTACAAATTAGTTTTATATTATTATCACAGGTATTTCTTAAGAGATCTGAAGGTGTCATAAATCCGAAAATTTTAGTTCGGGAAGAGCTGTAAATAATGCACTCATCTAGAACATGTGTAACAGTAAGTTGTGCATTGCAGGTTGAACAACGAGGTGCTGCAGTTTTGTCCAATAGGTATTTGCGTGAAAAATTGCAGTGACCAATTCTTATGCGGACTATGGTTCTGGTTTCATTTCTTGGACAGGTTTTGGGGTATATTGCCTTTTTCCCATCAGGATTAACTTTTTTGTAGTCATGCTGGTAGTCAGTCCATTTTTGGGCGTATGAGGACTCAAAATGCGAAAGAATTATGTTGATTATATCGCGGTATTCCCATGTGGGGTGCTTTATTAATGGTCTTCGCTTAGCTTCAGTAGCTGCTGCATCAGCATACTCGTTGCCAAGGATACCGACGTGCGATGGGACCCACATTAGTTTTATTTTATTTGAATGTTTGTTGAGGATGTTTCTAATTTTATTTATTAAGGGAGAGTTATATAAGGAGTTTTGTATCGCGCCAATAGATGAAAGACTATCAGTACAAATTATGTATTTCGATTGGTTTTTGGCAGCGAATTGAGCAGCGAAAAAAATAGCAATTGCTTCAGCTGTGAAGTTTGAACAGTAGTTATTAATACATCCAGATGTTAAAAGTTTTCCATCTTGTTGAACAACTGCAAATGTTGTGGAATCACTCGATTTAGAGCCGTCGGTAAATAAAAGATTCCAGTTACATCCAGCAAACTGATTGGCTATGTTGTGAAATGTTTGTTTGTAAACTATTGGTGGCGTAGTACTTTTGGGGAGGTCTACCATTGATAGGATAAAAGATGTCTTTTCTAAACTCCATGGGGGTTCTGGAGATTGTTTAAGCTGTATTGGGCGAAGTTGCAAATCAAGGTTACGTGAAAAGTTTATGCATCTGACTATAGTTGATTTGATCCTTGGCGTCCTTTTGTGCTTAATCGCTTTTGATACTTCTTCATATAATATCTTATTGTGACAAATGAATAGTTTTGGAATTAACTTGTATGTTAGGAGTGAAATCCGGTGTTCGATGGAGGGCATGCCGGCTTCGGCCAATATATTTGTTATTGGACTTGTCCGGAGAGCTCCTATACTACAACGAATTGCAGCATGGTAGGGTGCTTTAATAAAATTGATATGGGAAGGTGCGCACAACCCATATATTGGAAGAGCATAATCGATTTTAGAGAGTACAAGGGATCTAGTTATGTTAATCATTGTTGAGATGTTTATCATGAAATGTTTGGATGTTAAGTATTTTATGTTTAATCTAGAATTTAGATTTTTTCTGAGCTGTAAACAGTGTTCTCTGAATGTGAAGCTTTTGTCAAAAACAACACCCAAGATACGAAGGTTGTCAACTTGTTTTATTTTTATGTTTTTGTATTCGACGTCGAAAGCTTTGTTTTTTGCAAATGTGTAGTATATTGCATTTTTCAATGGAGAGTTTAGCACCTGATAATAGGGTCCAATTATCTATATCTTCAAGCAATTTTGAAAAAATGTCTTTAACTTTTTTGTTATCCTGTACTTTTGTAAATATTACGGCATCGTCAGCATAAATAGTATGTTCAATATGCTTTTGGGTGGATATAATTTTGCTAAACTGATTAAAAGCGATTACAAATAATACGACTGATAATGGCGATCCCTGAGGTATGCCATTATGTAGTGGATAAGTACTTGATTGATGACCGTTTATTCGTACGTTGAATTTTCGGTTGCTTAAAAAACTTTTAATGATTGAATACATTTTTTTTTCCAATTTTCCACTCTGATAGTTGTTGCAATATAACATGAATTCCGATGCGGTCGAAGGCTCTTTCGAAATCGGTAGAAAGAATCTTTATATGATTTTTGCTCGATAGTGCTCTGGAGATAAAATGTTGGAGATATAAGAGAACATCGTCTGTACCTTGTTTTTTCATGAAAGCTACCTGATTAGGTGTGATGAAATTGTTGGCTTTTAAAAACCACATTATTCTTCTGGAAATTATTTTTTCCAAAGTTTTACTAATACACGGTAATAGAGAAATTGGCCTGTATCCATTAACCGAAGAATGGTCTTTATTTGGCTTGGGGATCGGCACGACGGCTGCGGTTTTCCAAGCTTGAGGGTAAACGTTGGATGAAAAAATATTATTGTAAATTGAGAGGAGGGGCTTTTTTGTGGACATAGTTAGATTTTTTAACATCGGATACGAGATTCGATCGTCACCTGGGGTTTTTCCTTTAGCCGAATGTAAAGCGTCTTCAATTTCTACCATGTTTATTGGGGTTTCTATTTTTTTTGCAAATTTATTGCAATTCTGTAGATTATATATGTGGTTCAAGGCGTTGGATTTATTAAGTTGGAAGTTTGGAGAGAAATTTGAGTCATCTGATAAAGTTGACCAGTGATTTGCGAAGCAATTGGCAATATCAATCGGAGATGAAAGCATACTAGATTCAGATTTTAAGTATTTTATTGTGTTTGGTCGTTTGCCACCACTAATAAGCTTAATATCGTTCCAGATACGTTGTGACGAAGACGTGGGGTTGATGTTGGATGTAAATTTCTGAATGCAAGCTGCTTTGCTTTCTTTTACAGCTCTTCTAAACATGGCGTTGTGTTTTTTGTATAAGATTAAGTTTGCATCGGTTCTTATTCTTTTAAAACTATGCCAAAGGTTTTGTTTTTGGTTTCTCAATAATTCCAAATTAGCGTTCCACCATACCACCCGGGGTCTGTATGCCTTTTTCATCGTTTGGGGTATGCTTACATTTGCTGCGGATCTAATACATTTAACTACGGATGCTGCTTGTTGGTTTATGTTCGTAGATGTTTTAATTTTAGACAAGTTATTGTCGCAATGGTTTTGGTATAAGATCCAGTTGGCAGATTCGGTTATGTATTTTGGTTTATATTTTTTTATTGTGTTGTCTACACATTTTTCAATTTTAATTAAAATCGGGTAGTGGTCACTTCCGTGTAGGTCACTAAGTGCTGCCCATGTACAGATAGGAGCGAGTTGAGAAGAGCATAGGGATAAATCGATATGTGTAAAAGTGTTGTGTGTTGTAAAATGTGTTGGACTACCGTTATTAAGTATTATAAGGTCTTCATTTAATATAAAATTTTCAAGAACTTTGCCCCGCGGATTAGATGTAATCCGGAGCGTGCTCCAAGAATTGAAATCTCCGGTCAAAAGCAGAGGTGGGTTAGCGTTGTTCAAGATGCGTTTTAAATTACTTTCTAAGACGTGTTGGTGAGGAGGTATATATGTATTAATAAATGTAAATTTCATGCCAATATCTATTTCTATAGCAATAGAAACGGGATTAGAATCCATATAAATTAGTTTATGTGGTATGGTGTTTTTAACTAATATTGCTATACCTTGTTTAGCTGTACCATTGGCGGGTAGATTATGAAAAAACCCGTTGTATTGTTTTGGATATTTTATACTTATGCTATTGTGTTTCTTGGATTGAAATTATATCTGGATTACGGTCTTTTATTAGTAGTTGTAGTTCATGGTAATTGTTAATAAGACCTTTAATATTCCACTGAATAATTTTAAAATCCATATTGGAAAGGTAGGGAACAAATTATTCGTCGTCTACAAACATTATTTCTTCTTCTTCATTATAAGAATTATTGTGAAATGTTGTTGTATTCTTAGGCAAAGCATGATTTGTATTTTGTGTTAAGAGTTTCTTTTGGTTTATTTGTGTTTATTGTTGTTGCGTTGTTAGCTAAATCTTTACTTATTGGTTTTATCACTACTCTAGGTGATTGTTTTGTATTAGTTGTTGTTGTTAGTTTTTTTAATTTTGATTCTTGTGTGTTTGATTTTAGTGGGTTGGATTTTGGTGTGACTATAGAATTGTCAACTGAGCTTTTTGTTAATTTTGTGGGGGTTGTTGTTGATGTAGAATTTTTTGTACTTTCGTTTTCTTTGGCAGTAGTTTTGTTGTTATTTGTAGTTTTGTTAATATTTTGTTTGTTTGTGACGTCAGAGTAGGACTTAGTTAACGACTCAGATTGTGTCTGCGCTTGATATTTTTCCTTTGCAGCTTTTAACGAACATTTCTCTTTTGTTTTGTTTTTAATATATCTTTTTGTTGTTTATAGATTTTACATTCTTTAGAGGTGGAGGGATGGTCTTCAGAACAGTTAACGCAGAAAGTACGTGTACACTCGGCAGGTGAATGTGGGGGTAAGGCGCATTTTTCACATAATGGACTATTTTTGCACTATTTCCTTGTATGTCCGAGTAATTGACAAGTTTTGCAACGCATTGGATTTGGAAAATATTGTCAAACTTTAACCTTGTGCCATGAAATTTCCAATTTTTCTGGAGTGGAGTAACGATCGAAAGTTATTAGGAGAACACCGCAGGGGGCTAATTTGCCTTCCGAATTTAGTTTTTGGTATTTGTATACCTCTACTACACCTTGTGATTTCAGTTCACTAACGATTTCAACTTCGGGAACATTATTTAGATAGGGGGCGTAAATAGTGCCCTTGGAGAAGTTTAAGTTCGTATGATATTCGCATTTAATACTGCAAACTCCAGGGAGATTTTTAGTGCTTATTAACTTATCGGCATTAGCTTTATTACCAATAAGGAGTAAGAGGTTACCATCTCTTAGTTCGGATACAGCTAAAATGTCGGAACAAATTAATTTTAACGATCGGTAAACCGAAAAACAGGAATATTGTTGCAAGTTTTTATCACCAGATGAAGCCGAGATCACTACGTATTTCGGATCAGGTTTTTGAATGATTGGGAGTTCTGGGAAAGCTTCAAGAATGTTCAGATTATTGCGTTTCTTTTTGGCATGGGGGGCATCCGCTAATAGCGAAAAGCGGTTGTCCCCCAAATTGGGCGGACCGGACATAACCACTTAACGATACTAAATTTTTTTTTTAAATTACTATGTGGGCGGATATTTTTTTTGTTCACTGTATTAATAAAACTGTAATACTTAAGGAAAAAAAAACGGACACTCAGAGAGATAGAAAAAGTCAACCGCACAACGAAAGGGCTAGTCGATGACTGTTATATACGTTTATTCATCCATGGAAAAGGAAATATGTCTAGTTTATTGTAGTTTTAATTTTTTAGTAACATTCAAAAAAATCTTAAACACTTCTGGGAAAAATCTACGAAAAAACTAAAAAGAGTATTTTTTACAAAATCATCTTTGAAAGTTGACTTTCAATATCTTAAAAACTATCCTAGGTAAAACGAGTAAAAAGGTTAAAGTCGGGCATGCCGACTATACAATACCCTACACCAGTCTGGTGTATTGTTTAGATCCGAAATTCGAATGGGTTAAAATGGGGCTTGTGTCAAAATTTTCTATAATGTGAGTCAGCGCCCCAAATTTCATTAAAATATCTTAATATTTGCGACCTGCAGTTTGTAACCAAGCCAATTTTGGGGGGACCCTTATATGGGCACTAGTTCTAAACATGGACCGATGTTCAGCAAAATCAATAGGCTTCGTCCTTGGGCCAACATAGGTCTATGCACCAAATTTCATCAAAATATCTTAATATTTGCGACCTGCAGCGTATAAACAATATAATTTTGGGGGGACCCTTATATGGGCACTAGTGCTAAACATGGACCGATGTTCACCAAAATCAAAAGGCGGCGTTATTGGGCCAATGTAGGTCTGTGTACCAAATTTCATCAAAATATCTTAATATTTGCGACCTGCAGCGTATAAACAGTATAATTTTGGTAGGACCCTTATATGGGCACTAGGTCTAAACATGGACCGATGTTCACCAAAATCAATAGGCTGCGTTATTGGGCCAATGTAGGTCTGTGTACCAAATTTCATCAAAATATCTTAATATTTACGACCTGCAGCGTATAAAAAGTATAATTTTGGTAGGACCCTTATATGGGCACTAGGTCTAAACATGGACTGATGTTCACCAAAATCAATAGGCTGCGTTATTGGGCCAACATAGGTCTGCGTACCAAGTTTCATCAAAATATCTTAATAGTTGCGACCTGTAGAGTGCGCACAACATTGCATGGACAGACAGACAGACGGACGGACGGACAGACATCGTTAAATCGAAATAAAAAAAAATTCTGAACCGATCGGTATACTATAAGGTGGGTCTAGGACCAATATTTTTTGGTGTTACAAACATCAGCACAAACTTATAATACCCTGACCACATAGTGGTGTAGGGTATAACAATTAAAATAATTTAAAAAAAATAAACCGAACTATCCTTTTTTGCAATTAAAATTATGGTGTATGGAAATTTGCCATTTTTTATAAATCATGTTTTCTGGATTCGTTTATGAATTGGCGCTACTTTTTATTTTTGAAATCTAAACAGAATATATGGCGCTTATATAACTGTATTTCAGAAAGTGGCAAAATCGGCATGACTTTTTTGTTATATGTTCGAAAACTCAAAAATTCTCATAAAATTTAGACCAATTTCGGTCAATGCTGTACGTAGGGTGAATGTTGTACCAATTTCAAATTTGGATTAAAGGCATCTTAGAACCCCATTCTCTACAAATATATAATAAAACATTAACTTTTAGTAAATAACTTCTCAGTAAAAAGTGAAAAGTTGATAGCATCTTTTTGAAAAAAATTCAATTTTTTCGATCAGCGAAAAATGTTTGATTTTTGAAATTTCTCAACACTAAATGGTTTCAGATACTTAAAAAATGTTTTCACAGTTTCATTTCTTAACCTTCCTATACCCGCGCTAATTTTTGTAACACCTATACCCGCGCGCGGTCTCACAGACCGAAGGTTTGGAAACCTGTTTCTTCATAGTTTTTCCTAACACAATCTATATAGATAATATTTTTTTTTTAACTTAAAGATATAATGAAAACGAGTAAAAAGGTTAAAGTCGGGCATGCGGACTATACAATACCCTACACCAGTCTGGGTAAAAGCCAACTAATGTTTGGATCCGAAATTCGAATGGGTTAAAATGGGGCTCGTGTCAAAATTTTCTATAATGTGAGTCAGCGCACCAAATTTCATTAAAATATCTTAATATTTGCGACCTGCAGTTTGTAACCAAGCCAATTTTGGGGGGACCCTTATATGGGCACTAGGTCTAAACATAGACCGATGTTCACCAAAATCAATAGGCTTCGTCCTTGGGCCAACATAGGTCTATGTACCAAATTTCATCAAAATATCTTAATATTTGCGACCTGCAGCGTATAAACAGTATAATTTTGGTAGGACCCTAATATGGGCACTAGGTCTAAACATGGACCGATGTTCACCAAAATCAATAGGCTGCGTTATTGGGTCAATGTAGGTCTGTGTACCAAACTTCATCAAAATATCTTAATATTTACGACCTGCAGCGTATAAACAGTATAATTTTGGTAGGACCCTTATATGGGCACTAGGTCTAAACATGGACCGATGTTCACCAAAATCAATAGGCTGCGTTATTGGGCCAATATAGGTCTGTGTACCAAATTTCATCAAAATATTTTAATATTTACGACCTGCAGCGTATAAACAGTATAGTTTTGGTAGGACCCTTATATGGGCACTAGGTCTAAACATGGACCGATGTTCACCAAAATCAATAGGCTGCGTTATTGGGCCAATATAGGTCTGTGTACCAAATTTCATCAAAATATTTTAATATTTACGACCTGCAGCGTATAAACAGTATAGTTTTGTAGGACCCTTATATGGGCACTAGTTCTAAACATGGACCGATGTTCACCAAAATCAATAGGCTTCGTCCTTGGGCCAACATAGGTCTGTGTACCAAATTTCATCAAAATATTTTAATATTTACGACCTGCAGCGTATAAACAGTATAGTTTTGGTAGGACCCTTATATGGGCACTAGGTCTAAACATGGACCGATGTTCACCAAAATCAATAGGCTGCGTTATTGGGCTAACATAGGTCTGTGTACCAAATTTCGTCAAAATATCTTAATATTTACGACCTGCAGCGTATAAACAATATAAATTTGGTAGGACCCTTATATGGGCACTAGGTCTAAACATGGACCGATGTTCACCAAAATCAAACTTGTTCGTCCTTGGGCCAACATAGATCTGCGTACCAAATTTCATCAAAATATCTTAATATTTGCGACCTGTAGAGTGCGCACAAGATTGCATGGACAGACAGACAGACGGACGGACGGACAGACGGAAATCGTTAAATCGAAATAAAAAAAAATCTGAACCGATCGGTATACTATAAGGTGGGTCTACGACCAATATTTTTTGGTGTTACAAACATCAGCACAAACTTATAATACCCTGACCACATAGTGGTGTAGGGTATAAAAATTATACCATGCAATAACTTTATTTTCAGTAATTTTATCGACTTTCAGTCTATTACAAAACAGCCTTAAATTAAATATATTTGAAAAAAGTGTTTTGTCGGTCTCTCAGACCAACGCGCGGGTATAGGAAGGTTAAACTGTTGCCTATGTCAGTATTTAAAAAAAAAAATTATCGTTATAATATCAAATTCACAATCGGCCAAAAACTAAAAAAAGTCGAAGAGAAAAATGAGTTTTTTTTATTTTTGAAATGAAATAACTTAAAACCCATAACAGTTATTATAGTAAAGTAAGCATGGTTTTTCTTCGTTTATCCAAGCTTATTCCAAAATATAAAAAATCAGCCATATTGGGCAATAATTGAAAGAGCTATACGGTCCAAAAGCTATTTTACTTTTGAGGTGGTCTACTTTAACGCCCAATAAGTCACCCTGTGATAACACAGGGTAACCATGAATCCAAAATTCAGAAAGCCTGGGTCCTCCTTAACAATTATCTCATACATACTGATGCGATCGGACTTAGATCTGTTTAGAAGATACAGATTTATACCACTTTTTTTTCAAACCACTGTGTGCCGTTACGAATCTTGTTAAAAATATTTTTCAAGAAAATATACGATTCGAAATATTTTGAAAAAAAGTTAAGTTTTTCCCATTTATATAGCTCCAAAGTCTGATATGGAAGGTTATTTCTGAGGCCAGATTTAGATTAAGCGAACCTTTTGCTTTCAGAAAAATATACTTTAGTCCCCTTGTCTGATATTTTTATGCCTGCACTTGTAAGTTTCCTCAAGTACTGGCATGTACTTAATAATGCTCCTCACTGTAACTGATTTGAAAGTACATACATAATAAAATTGCCATTCCAAATTTTTTTCTTTTTGCGATACCTTAAGGGTGGTAAATACTGTAACAACAGCATTTTATAGCGCATATTTAAACGGTTGTCAAAAATTCAAATATCCCGAGTAGAAAAGTGTATATAAAATTATATGTGAATGGATATATTTGCAATATGTAACTGGATATAATTTCATCCGAAAAATGGTTATATTAAATTGCATCATATCGGATATAATTGTATTTACAAGGATACAAAATTATATCAAATGATAAACTTATATCCGAATTTTGTCCCGATCAAATTGGATATAAGTTAATACAATACGATATGATTAAATTTAAATGATAAAAAAACTTTGAATTGGAGGGCAGCAGGATTTCGGGTCCTACACACTCAGGGGTGTGATGAAAATCGAAAACGAACAGTTTTTCAATCTAGAATAATTAGTTTCGCGAAAATCAAATTGGCTTCAAATTATTATTTATCGTTTTATTTGACGCCGGACATCTAAATTAGGAAATAAAAAATAATTGGTATTGTATAGATCGTAAAATATTTACCATTGAAAATCAGACCGTTTTCGTTTTCGATATTCATCACATGCCTGACTGTCAGCCGGGGGATACTGTTGATAATGAGTAGGGTAGAGGGGGGATCCTTCGCCAGTGGGGCACATACACTAATCCCATTTTTCTCCGATGTTAAGGGAGATAAAAAATTGGAAAAAATATATTTTGTGCATTTTTTAATTACCTTTCCATGACATCTACTTTGACGAAATTATATCACATGTGGTCGCAGACAGACGTGTTTTTGTGTTTAAAAAATTATTTTACATTATGTTAGACCTATGATGAAAATAATAATTTGATTTTAATAAATGCTTAAAAAGTGTGACAAAATATTAGTTTTATGTGAGTGCCTGTCTCTAGGGCACAATCACCAGATGGCCCCTGGAGTTACGAAGAGTTGGTGCATCCCTGCCTAAAATGCTCTATAAGACTTTTCTATATGTTTAAAATATATTTAATAGTAAATTAGAATAATCGTGTTTGTTCTTAAATTTATATTAATTATTCAGTTTTTTGTAATTTTAAATTAGGTTTTTTTTAATGTAGTGGAGATTTATTGATTAAAAAGAATCATATACCTCAAAGAAGTTATTCTAAATTATTTATTTCAGTCATTTAAACATTGACTTTGCCGTATTAATAATATTTTTTTGTTGAAATTGTATCTAGCTTTTTTGGCGAATATCCCCCAAGTTTGGGGCAGTTACGCCGATTTGGGTAACTTTGAAAATCATTAAAAAAGTAATAGAAAATATGCAAATAATTAGAATTATCATAAAAATTAAAGCCAAGATATGTAGGTCTTCAATTTGAAAGTAATTTTTGAAAAATAAATGACAGTGCTTTGAAAAAAAAGTGGCGAAGGATCCCCCCTGTACGCTAACTATTAAAGACGTTAATGTATAAATTTGTTATTCTTTAAAGAATAGATCATTTTTTTTATCAAATAAGGGAATTTTCTTTGGACTTTTTTTTAAATATGTTAAGCTTTTTTTTTATTTTAAATAAAATTTTAATGGTTATCCCAGCAATGCACTTCTTTTTTATTGGAGGCTCATTGTTCCCGATTTATGGATCTGAAGATGATATACAACAATATTCAATAGCTTATTTCTCCACTCAAAACTTATCGGACCAGAACAAAATATATATATCGTTGGAAAGGTACTTGAAATACCTTTCCAATGATATGCAACATGCCTAGACTTGTTAACCCATTACGAGCCGGGCCATGATTTCAAATGTTAATTTTTTTAAATTGGATTTTTTAAATTAAAAAAAAAACTTTTAGAAGTAAAAAAGCTCAGAAAATATTAATTTAATGAAAAAATTTAGCAAAACATATAATAAATTGTTTTTGATCAAATATTATATTAATCTCGAATATATTAGTTAATCTCGAACTTGGGTCTGAAACAGGCTTGCCATTTTAGCACTTTAGGTGCTAGATCTAGCACTTTTTTTTGTGAGTTAGCACCCAAAATTTTAAAAAAGGTGCTAGGTGCTAATTTACCACTTTTTTCAAAATATTAAAATTTTTTACCACTATTTTAAATAATTTAATATCTATATGAAAAATATCTCGAATCCGAGAAGAGTAAAAAAACGAAGAAAAATAAAGAACAAGATTGACAAATATATAGCTTCTCTGAATAGTGTTAAGGGTAAATGTGACAGTCATGCCACATTTTGGCATAACAATGTTTGCGAATTTCTAAAACAAAATAAGAAAATTTAGTTTGGCATTTCTAACTTAAGTTCAGAATAGATTATTTATTAAAGATTTCCAATTTAAAGATCAAAATCTGATTGTTATTAGCAATCTAAAACACCTTAAAAGTATGGCGAAACAAATTAAATTTATTGGGAAAAACAATATTCGTATAAAGGTAAAACACAAAAGTAAAAGAATGTAAAAAAACATTTTGGTAAAATTAAAAATTTAGAGAAAATGAGCCTTTTTCACCTATGTATATTTCAAATAAGTACACTCAAAAAAGTTTGACAGTAACTGCATGACAGTTGTTTGTGTAGTAATCAGTAGTTGTTGTTTTTAACAGTAATTACGATAAAATGGAAAACAACTGTTATAAGGGTTATTTAAGAAAACAACTAACGAAAAGAACCGTAATTTCGTAACTGTTGTTTTAAACAGTTATTTTTAATGTCATAATAAACAACTACCAAAACAGTAATTTTACAGTAAACAGTTATTTTTGGTAGTTATTTAAAAAATAAATAATTTTGTTGAATTTTAAAAATTCTTGTTTAGTTTATATTTGTTATTACTGATATATTTCTAGTTTGCAAATAAGAATCAGAAACTTGTATTGTATCTCTAATGCATAAAAGCATAATAACTGGAGAACGATTTGGAATTCTTACTTCGAATTTTAAATAGGCTGAAAAAAAATTATTTTTTTTTTATTAAAATATACTTTTATAAACAAAAAGAATTGTCTGTAAAAAACAGTAGTTTTTACCAATTTTGTCAGCTGTTTTGAAATTGAAATTTTTGCGATATTGGCAGTTATTTTTAATGCATTTGTTAGTTATTTTTCAACAGTTAAAAATAACAAAAGTTGTGGTTATTTTAAAGGCCTTTTTAACTGCATATACCTTTGTTTTAACTGTCATTTTCAGTACTTCGAATCTGAAGATGTTTCGAAAAGAAATATTGCTAAGACTCTGTTGCTCCTGCATGTATATTAAAAATATTCTAGAAAAAAGTATAGAAACAACAAATCAATTTAACCTTCAAAATGTTCTGAATCTTAAATAGTTTTTCTACAGCAGGAAGAATTTAAAATTAGATGATTTCCTATATAAAAATTATTTTTTTGGGGGCAAAATATTATATATAACGAGTAAAAAGGTTAAAGTCGGGCATGCCGACTATACAATACCCTACACTAGTCTGGGTAAAAGCCAACTAATGTTTGGATCCGAAATTCGAATGGGTTAAAATGGGGCTTGTGTCAAAATTTTCTATAATGTGAGTCAGCGCACCAAATTTCATTAAAATATCTTAATATTTGCGATCTGCAGTTTGTAACCAAGTCAATTTTGCCCCTTATATGGGCACTAGGTCTAAACATGGACCGATATTCACCAAAATCAATAGGCTTCGTCCTTGGGCTGTTATAGGTCGGTGTACCAAATTTCATTAAAATATCTGAATATTTGCGACCAGCAGCGTATAAACAATATAATTTTGGGGGGACCCTTATATGGGCACAAGGTCTAAACATGGACCGATGTTCACCAAAATCAATAGGCTTCGTCCTTGGGCCGACATAGGTCTGTGTATCAAATTTCATCAAAATATCTTAATATTTGCGACCTGCAGCGTATAAACAATATAATTTTGGTAGGACCCTTATATGGGCACTAGGTCTAAACATGGGGCCGATGTTCACCAAAATCAATAGGCTTCGTCCTTGGGCCAACATAGGTCTGTGTACCAAATTTCATCAAAATATCTTAATATTTGCGATCTGCAGCGTATAAACAATATAATTTTGGGGGGACCATTATATGGGCACTAGGTCTAAACATGGACCGATTTCAACCAAAATCAATAGGCGTCGTCCTTGGGCCGTTGGTGTACCAAGTTTCATCAAAATATCTTAATATTTGCGACCTGTAGAGTGCGCACAAGAATGCATGGACAGACAGACAGACAGACAGACAGACAGACAGACGGACATCGTTAAATCGAAATAAAAAAAAAATCTGAGCCGATCGGTATACTATAAGGTGGGTCTAGGACCAATATTTTTTGGTGTTACAAACATCAGCACAAACTTATAATACCCTGACCAGAGAAACAAGCCAGCCGCCGTAAGCCGTTTAAGCCGCCGCCGCCGGTCATTTTTGCCTCAGCCGCCGCCGCCGATTTTTTTCGGCTCATTTCGGCTGGAAGTATCAATTTTCCAAAATAAAAAAATTAAAAGCAAAATTTCTCCTTCATCATTTCCTGAACCATCAAGAGTATTTTTTTTAGTTCAAAAAAAAATAAAAGAACCAGTTTTATAGTCAGAGCTAAGAAGGATTTTTGTCATAAATATTTCTGAAGTTGGAAGTTTTGCTTGAAAACTTCTGACAGATTTCGCTGAAATTTGCATATACAATAGAGGAGAGAATTCAAATGAACACGTCTTTAGCACCCATAGTTTTGGATACAAATTACACAGTGTTACAAAATAAAAAATATGCATATATACTTTTCAAATGACCAAGTGTAGATTGTAGGCAGAGCTTCGAAAGAATTAATTAAATTTTAGCTTAATTCGCACAAAACCGAATTCAGCTTTAGAAATTGAATATATATCATTCCATCAAACCATATGTCTGTGAAGATAAATGTAAATTTAACTAGCAAAGACACAAACCGATTTCGTTAACAGAGCTATGTTATGAGTCAACAGAGCTCTGTTAACTACTTAACAGTAACATGTTAAAATTTTTGGAATGAAGGGTTATGAATTTCAAGCATTATGGGCGATAGGGGCGTGGTCCGACTGACGGAATGAACACAATCTGTGAAGCAGGGTGTATATAACTTTCATCATTTTTTTTTTTGAAAACGCACGTAAGGAATACGTGTAAATAAAGTTTTAAATTCAGTAATTTTAGGCCAAACTGCGGGAAATGTTTGGAGCCACAACGGACAACTGGGAACAGGTTCCTCAATGGTGTATATACTGAAGGTAATACAAGTGATGTATGTTTCAGCCTTGCTATTGAAATCTTCCCCGTCAATTTAGAAAGTTCTAAAAAATGATGCTAAAATTTTCATATTCTATGTTAAATATTTGGATGAAACTGGTGGCCAGTATGGAAAATTGGACAGAGGTTCCTGGATGAAAATCATTTTACAGACTATATTATGGCTGAACTTTCAAATTCTAGTCCTGAAATTTTCCAGGTCAATTTAGAATTGGGAGCAATCTAACATTAAAATAATGTCCTTTTAAGTGAAATTTCATGGGTGAACCTGGTGGTCACTATGGAAAATTGGACAGAGGTTCCTGGACGAAAACAATATCGTAGGCTATTTAAGAGGTCTAGTTTCCAGCCAATGTTTTGGAATTGTGCTGCTCAATTTAGGAACTTGTTAAAAAGGACCCTAAAATTTTTAGAACCTATGTTAAGTATTTGGATGAAACTGGTGGCCAGTATGGAAAATTGGACAGAGGTTCCTGGATGAAAATCATTTTACAGACTATATTATGGCTGAACTTTCCAATTCTAGTCCTGAAATTTTCCAGGTCAATTTAGAATTGGGAGCAATCTAACATTAAAATAATATCCTTTTAAGTGAAATTTCATGGATGAACCTGGTGGTCACTATGGAAAATTGGACAGAGGTTCCTGGACGAAAACAATATCGTAGGCTATTTAAGAGGTCTAGTTTCCAGCCAATGTTTTGGAATTGTGCTGCTCAATTCAGAAACTTGTTAAAAAGGACCCTAAAATTTTTAGAACCTATGTTAAGTATTTGGATGAAACTGGTGGCCAGTATGGAAAATTGGACAGAGGTTCCTGGATGAAAATCATTTTACAGACTATATTATGGCTGAACTTTCCAATTCTAGTCCTGAAATTTTCCAGGTCAATTTAGAATTGGGAGCAATCTAACATTAAAATAATGTCCTTTTAAGTGAAATTTCATGGGTGAACCTGGTGGTCACTATGGAAAATTGGACAGAGGTTCCTGGACGAAAACAATATCGTAGGCTATTTAAGAGGTCTAGTTTCCAGCCAATGTTTTGGAATTGTGCTGCTCAATTTAGGAACTTGTTAAAAAGGACCCTAAAATTTTTAGAACCTATGTTAAGTATTTGGATGAAACTGGTGGCCAGTATGGAAAATTGGACAGAGGTTCCTGGATGAAAATCATTTTACAGACTATATTATGGCTGAACTTTCCAATTCTAGTCCTGAAATTTTCCAGGTCAATTTAGAATTGGGAGCAATCTAACATTAAAATAATATCCTTTTAAGTGAAATTTCATGGATGAACCTGGTGGTCACTATGGAAAATTGGACAGAGGTTCCTGGACGAAAATTGTGTCATAGCTAGCATAAAGGATATATACTCCGATCGTGGTGGTAAAATCTTCATGGTCAACTTGGAAATGCATCAATTTACAACTTTAAAAAGTTTAAATTTATGTTAAGCAATATAATTAAAATGGCCATCCAAAACTGTTAACTGAGCTATGTTAAGCATTTAACAGCGCAATATAAATAAAAATAATGCCAACCAATACTGTTAACTCAGTTATGCTAAGTAGTGGGAAATATCTGAAGCTACATCGGGCAACTGGAAACAGGTTCCTCAATGATGTATATACTGATGGTAATATAAGTGATGTACGTTCCAGCCTTGCTATTGAAATCTTCCCCGTCAATTTAGAAAGTTCTAAAAAATTACGCTAAAATTTTCATATTCTATGTTAAATATTTGGATGAAACTGGTGGCCAGTATGGAAAATTGGACAGAGGTTCCTGGATGAAAATCATTTTACAGACTATATTATGGCTGAACTTTCAAATTCTAGTCCCAAAATTTTCCAGGTCAATTTAGAATTGGGAGCAATCTAACATTAAAATAATGTCCTTTTAAGTGAAAATTCATTGGTGAACATGGGGGTCACTATGGAAAATTGGACAGAGGTTCCTGGACGAAAACAATATCGTAGGCTATTTAAGAGGTCTAGTTTCCAGCCAATGTTTTGGAATTGTGCTGCTCAATTTAGAAACTTGTTAAAAAGGACCCTAAAATTTTTAGAACCTATGTTAAGTATTTGGATGAAACTGGTGGCCAGTATGGAAAATTGGACAGAGGTTCCTGGACGAAAATCATGTCATAGATAATCAAAAATGTACATTTTCCAGCCATTGTGGTATAATATTTCTGGTCAATTTAGAAATATTATTAATTTAACTTTAAACACATTATGTTAAGTTATAGAAATTAACAGGTGGCCAACCAATGTTAACAAAGCTGGTTAACAGTGTAGTATATTTTTTTAATCAGAAATTTATTGGCGGCAGGTATCAAGTGTTGTAATTTCAATATAGGGTTGCCCACTAAAATAGTAAAAATTGCATTAAAAAATATATGCAAAATTGTTTATTGACAATAATGTCATGATAAAAGTAAAAACTGCATTTTCCAAGTCACATATAATACATTTTAAAATTAAATAATAAAAATCCATGAAGACATTTTTAATGACAAAAACAAAGGCATGGAAAAAGTTCTGGGATGAAATATTTATCCTTTTTACAATATCGTATGTATGTTCCAAAGATGCCATTTCCATTCTTCTGGTCGTGTTAAAAATTGGAGCAATGTAATGTTTAAATTTTACAATTTTATTATGAAAATTCATACAGAATTTTTAAGTAAAAACTAATGTGGTCACAACTAAAGTTTGGAAAAAGGTTCCTGGAAGAAAGTTTGATCATTGGTGCTTTAGGGTATATACTTTCCAAAGATGCTATTTCCAGTCTCCTGGTCATTTTAGAAATTCCAACAATTTGATGTTGAAATTGAAAAATTTTATTATGAAAATTCTTACAAGTGACAACTAATTAGGTAACATTTTCGGATGGTAGTTACAATGGAGAATTGGTCAATTTGGAAATATTATTAATTTAACCTAAGATGATTTAAAGGAAAGAGTTTTCTTCCCAAGAAATTATGTTAACTCGTGCACAATTATTTGTATGGATGCTCGGGTCTGTTAATTTCAGTGAAGAATGAGAAAAAGAAAAGTGAAAAAATTAATATTTTACGATTACTGAATAAAACGGTAACAAAAACAACTTTAATAAGGAAATAAATAATAATTAATTAATTTAAATAAATTTTTTGCTTTTAACTTTTGTTTTTTTTTTTTTTGTTGTAAAAACGATTTTATTGTTTTTTTTTGTTTTCCCGAATTACTTCATTTTATCTCATTCGCTTTTAATTTTCTTCATATTCCTTCTGTTGTTCCTCTCTTTCTTGCGTGAAATTTTTTGGCTCATAAACCATTTTTAAAAGCAGCTGATGGAAACCCCCTGATTTAACTTTAAACGCATTATGTTAAGTTATATAATTTAACATGTGGCCAACCAATGTTAACAAAGCTGTTTAACAGAGCAGTAATGAGAATAACATCATAGTATTGGCGCGCAAAAATATATTTACTGGCGGCAAGTACTCAGCGTTGTAATTTCAATATAGGGGTGCCCACTAGAAAAGAACAAATTTCATACAAAAATATACATTTCAACATCAATATTGCAGTTCCAAATTAGTAAATTAGTAATACTTTCGTATTTTAAATTAATATACATAAGTATTTCGACTTTTTTTTTACTTCAAACAATATCATTTAAATTTAAATTGCTATTGCTTTATTTCAGTTGTATTTTTAAATTTTATTTATTTTTGAAATAATGCATCAGATGCTTTCTTCAAATTACTTTGAATTTTTTTTCTATGTAAGCCCCTGTTTATGTAATACGAAAATGGTGTAAACGAAAGCAAAGTAACGAAAATTTGTTTTTGTTGCCCATATATTTTTGACGAAAATACCCAGTGTAGAAAATCATTACCACATATGTGGTTATGTAAGTACATACTTTGTAATGGTAACTAGTTACTTTTGTTATTACATTTCTTATTACCTTTATATGGCGATGTCGCGAAAAATAATGAGTTATGGTTACACACTAGCATACGAAAAATCAAAAAATATAACGCTACCTGTGTGCTTACCAGTACTGACAAAAATAATGAGTCTAAAAATAGATTTTCAAAAAAATTAATTATATAAAAAAAAAATATTTTTTATTGTATTTTTTTAAATAAAATTTCGTGGTGCGGCAATCGAACTTGGGTCTACAAATCGACATGTAATATTTAATAGATAAAAACACAATTGACCTGCTGCACACAAGTAAGCTTACTCGCCAACATACAAAAAATCAAAAAATATGTGGTTACATATATCCTTACCAGTGATTAAAAAATATTGAGTCTAAAAATAGATTTCAGAAAATTTTCAAACAAATCTAGCAAATTATTTTCTATTTGAAATAATGATAAAAATAAGTCATTATCAGTAACTCATTATTATATGTTTTAAAATAATGCAGAAGGTAAGTGGGTGTCATTACTGGTAGTCCAAAAAATAATGATATCCCATGTAAAAAAAAATGATATGTAGCCATATGAAGTTATATTTAATTATATATAATCTTTTATGTAATTAGATATAATTATATCCGAAAAATGAGAACATCTTATTGTATCTTATTGTATCGAATTGTATACAATTGTATACAATTTGGTACAATTTGATACAATTTTATGCAATTCGATACAATTGTATCCGAATTTTGTCCTCATCCAATTACATCAAATTATATCTTTTTGTATAAAATTATATAAAATGTTATAAAAGTGGACATAGTTTGATACAATTATATCTAAAAATTGACCTTATACTTTAGATCATATTATATATGACCACATCTAACAATATACAAAAATTATTTTTTTAAATAAAAAAGATATGCAATATCTGGAGATCAGACCTAGGGGATTTAATTACAATTGCAAATAAATGTAATTGAAATTAAAAAAAACTCAATTACATTTCATGTAACTGTAATTGAAAATTTTCAATTACAAGTAATTGTAATTGAAAGTGATTTCAATTACAAATTTCAATTACGTTTAGAATTAAAGTGTTTTTTGTTAAAATTTTTGAGCTTTTTGTCATTATTTCTTTTCCGAAAAAATGTAATTGTAATTGACATTTTTTCAATTACAATTATATATAATGTATAATTGAAAATTTTCAATTACAAATTACTTGTAATTGTTTTTTTTTTTAATTACAATTACAAATAATATGTAATTGTAATTGAATTTTTTTCAATTACAATTACATGTAATTGTGTAATTGCATGTGTAATTTACAAATATAATGATTAACCCAAAGGTCTGCTGGAGATCCTATAATTTCGATAAATCTTCCATTACTTTTATCCAGATTTACAATGACAGTGCATTAAACATGAACAAAATTTTTTTATTTTTAGTAATTTTAAAATAAAGTTAACAAGACTGAGATTTTAAAGTTAATAGGATTTTGTTATACAACCAAGATATAAGAAAAATAGTAAAAAAAATAGTAAAATATTACAAAATAGTAAAAATTACTAAAAATATATGATGCAAAAAATAAACTCACACACGACTCATGCACGGGTTATATATTCTTATTCACGCTCACGCACGAATCAAGTAGGAATTATATATTCTCAGACTCACGCACTTGAGTATAGTAATTATTACTCACGATCATGTGTGAATAACGTGACTCACGAACATTTCTAGTAACGCGTCAATCCCTAGTAATTCCTAAATCTAAAAATAGTTCAAAATCATTAACATAGAACCACATATAATATAATACGGTTTTATATGGACCTTATATATTTTTATACAAAATCACTTTGAAATAATTGCTTATGTGCGACAATATATAATTATAGATGATTTTATAAAGAACGTTGTATTGTTATATATTAAAGAAACTATGAAATATTGTAGATATGGAACCATATTAAGTTATAATCATATCTAAAATATATATAATCATATCTAACCCAAATTATGAAATATTTCTTATATGGCTACACATATAGTTTTATATTATTATGTATAGTGTCATATTAAATTATATATAAACGTATATGTAATTATATCTGCAATATGTTACTTTATGTACTTATATATAGCACATGCAATTATATGTAGGCCTGTATGTAATAATATAAAATCACATATGTCTCCATATTAAAACCTTTGAGGAAAAAATATCTAACATATGACTATATAAAAGTATATCTTCTTGAATTTAAAAGCATATGTGGCCATATGTAACTATAAGTTACTATATGCAATTACATAAAATAATATATGGTTATATCAAATCTTTTTTACTCCGGATGTCATTACCATTTCTACACTGGGTAACAACTAGTTATTTTTTTCCATTATTTCAAAATAAAAAATAATGCGTTACCAATAATGACTTATCTCTATCATTATTTCAAATATAATTTTCTAGATTTTTCTTTAAATTTTTTGGAAAATCTATATTTAGGCAGAATATTTCTTTAACACTGGTAAGGATATAGTAAATATTTTCGATTTTTGTTAGTTTGTCGCATAAGCATAGTTGTGTGCAGCATGTCAATTATTTTTTTATATATCAAATATAACATGTCTAGATAGCTGAGATGGTAGAGCTATCCCGTCACGAGCATACTTTATTAAAACAAAATTCTATAACAAAGAAATATTTTTTGGTATAAAACCAATGGCCTTGCAACTCTCTCAATATTTTTTATTTGAAAAAATATTATGCGGCTTGGAACAGGAACGAACTCCGACTGGTTAATCAGGGATGTAAAAGGCTCACTTAATCGGGCTCTTATACAAAAAAATGTTAGATCGCTCTTACATATTTAAAAATGTAAGTAACTAAAAAATAGCTTCCTCTTTGGCTCGTTAAAAAAAATTAAAATTAAATATTTAGATATTAGCAAATATTAGCACAAATTGCGAAAAAAAAAAACATTTGCAAAAAGCGAAATTTTTGCAACAATATATTCGTTTGCAGAATGTCGATCGCTGATTACCTCTTCTAATTCATTTTCTGTACCATAAAGCCTTTTTCGAATTCCGCCGTTATTTTGCAACTTTTTAAGTGCGGTTTTTTTTAAATATATAACCTAGGGATTAAATTTTTGTACCATAAAGTCTTTTTTCAAATTCCGCTATTAGTTTGCAATTCTTTATGTGCGTTTTTTTAAATTTATAATCTAGGGGCTATAATACACATTTCATACAATAAAGTTTGGTGGCTAGTTGCAAAAAAACGCGCGAAATATAAAATTGGCAAAAAAGAAAATTTTTGCATCAATATATTTGTTTGCAGAATCTAAATCGCTGATTACGTTTCCTAATTAATTTTTTGTACCACTAAGTCTTTCTTCGCGTTCCGCTTTTATTTTGCAATTTTTTAAGTACGTTTCTTTTTAATTTATAATCTAGGGACTATAATACACATTTTATACAACAAAGTTTGGTGGCTAGTTGCAAAAAAAAATCGCGAAAAATAAAATTTGCAAAAAGGAAAAATTTTTTCATCAATATATTTGTTTGCAGAATGTAAATCGCTTATTAAGTTTTTTAATTAATTTTTTGAACCATAAAGCCTTTTTTCGCTTTACGCGATTATTTTGTAATTTTTGTAAGTGTGGTTTTTTTAAATTTATAATCTAGGGTCTATAGTAACAAATTTTATACACAAAAGTTTGGTGCTTAGTTTGCAAAAAAAAAAAAAAATCGCGAAAAAAATATTTGCAAAAAGGAAAATTTTTGCGTCATTGTATTCATTTGCAGATTGTTAATCGCTGATTTAGTTTTATTATTTATTTTTTTCTACCACAAAGTCTCTTTTCGCGTTCCTCTATTATTTTGCAATTTTTTAAGTGCGGTTTTTAAATTTATAATCTACGGAGTATAATGCCCATTTCATAAAACAAAGTTTGGTGGTTAGTTGCAAAAAAATAAAATTTTGGCATCGTTTGCAGAATGTAAATCTTTTAATTAATTTTTTGAACCCGAAAGCCTTTTTTCGCATATTATTTTGCAATTTTTTACGTATGGTTTTTTAAAATTCATAATCTAGGGCTATAATACTTTTGGAATAGTATAATTCCATAGTATAGTTCCATTCTTGATTTTTATAACTAAATTATGATTTTCCATCCCTGGTTACAATCGATGTTTGAGTCATACAAAGAGCGCACATAATGACCCTGCAAACATTTAAAAGATACATTCCAAGAAGACTGTCATTTGAATGAAAAAAATCAAGTAGTATTTACTTTGAAATTGTCTTCCTTTTATCACTTGGAAGATAATTCGACGATATTTGGAAAAAAATAATTCAAAAATTTTATCTTTTGTCATAACTTTTTATGACAATATTGCGGCAATATCACCTTTGTATCATTTGGAATATAAAGCAAATTTGTTTGAAATCTTTTATCAATGTGAAAAAATAGGAAATAAACTCGTGAAAAGTTAAGATTAATTGCGCGGGAAAAATCGGCTAAGATGAAATCAAGATAATTTATAAGTTGGTCAATGGATTATGTATGCAGATATTGTTTTTCAGGCTTAAATTTAATAATTAAAAAACTAAATCGTTTTTTTATTGTACCGGGAATTTATTTAGCGATATCCCTTTTATCTTCCATATGAGTTATTGCTTTCATATTGCCTGGAAGTATTGTTTTAGTGTAACAGTTGTTTCCGACGGAGGAAACTTCCAGAATACGAAATTGATATTACCGGCAATAAATGTTTTCTTCCTGGTGATATGTTCCAAAGAGTATACATAATAAAGAGATTGGGGGACTCTCTATCACTGAGAAAGCATTTGTTCTATTATGTGCCTTGGAACAGGAACATACTCAAACCAATATCACCCAGCAAACATGGCAATACGAAGAAGATTCTCCGAACATATCACCAGGAAGAAAACATTTATTGCCGGCAATATCAATTTCGTATTCCGGAAGTTTCCTCCGTCGGAAACAACTGTTACACTAAAATAATACTTCCAGGCAATATGAAAGCAATAACTCATATGGAAGATAAAAGGGATATCGCTAAATAAACTCCCGGTACAATAAAAAAAACGATTTAATTTTTTCATAATTAAATTTAAGTTTGAAAAACAATATCTACATACATAATCCATTGACCAACTTATAAATTATCTTGATTTCATCTTAGCCGATTTTTCCCGCGCAATTAATCTTAACTTTTCACGAGTTTATTTCCTATATATCTTTCGATTGTTTTTGTACAAATTTAGTTTTAATTTTTTCCAAATTTATAAAAGATTTCAAACAAATTTGCTTTATCTTCCAAATGATACAAAGGTGATATTGCCGCAATATTGTCAAAAAAGTTATGACAAAAGATAAAATTTTTGAATTTTTTTTTTCCAAATATCGCCGAATTATCTTCCAAGTGATAAAAAGAACACAATTTCAAAGTAAATACTACTTGATTATTTTCATTCAAATGACAGTCTTCTTGGAATGTATCTTTTAAATGTTTGCAGGGTCATTATGTGCGCTCTTTGTATGACTCAAACATCGATTGTAACCAGGGATGGAAAATCATAATTTAGTTATAAAAATCAAGAATGGAACTATACTATGGAATTATACTATTCCAACAGTATTATAGCCCTAGATTATGAATTTTAAAAAACCATACGTAAAAAATTGCAAAATAATATCGGAATGCGAAAAAAGGCTTTGGGGTTCAAAAAATTAATTAAAAGATTTACATTCTGCAAACGATTCCAAAATTTTCTTTTTTTGCAAGTAACCACCAAACTTTGTTTTATGAAATGGGCATTATACTCCGTAGATTATAAATTTAAAAAACCCCACTTAAAAAATTGCAAAATAATAGAGGAACGCGAAAAAAGACTTTGTGGTAGAAAAAAAATAATTAAAAACTCAATCAGCGATTAACAATCTGCAAATGAATACAATGCCGCAAAAATTTTCCTTTTTGCAAATTTTTTTTTCGCGATTTATTTATTTTTTTTTTTTTTTGCAAACTAAGCACCAAACTTTTGTGTATAAAATTGGTACTATAGACCCTAGATTATAAATTTAAAAAAACCACACTTAAAAAATTGCAAAATAATCGCGGAAAGCGAAAAAAAGCTTTATGGTACAAAAAATTAATTAAAAAACTTAATCAGCGATTTACATTCTGCAAACAAATATATTGATGAAAAAAGTTTTCCTTTTTGCAAGTTTTATTTTTCGCGATTTTTTTTTGCAGCTAGCCACCAAACTTTGTTGTATGAAATGTGTATTATAGTCCCTAGATTATAAATTAAAAAGAAACATACTTAAAAAATTGCAAAATAAAAGCGGAACGCGAAAAAAGACTTTGTGGTACAAAAAATTAATTAGGAAACGTAATCAGCGATTTAGATTCTGCAAACAAATATATTGATGCAAAAATTTTCCTTTTTTGCAAATTTTATTTTTCGCGATTTTTTTTGCAACTAGCCACCAAACTTTGTTGTATGAAATGTGTATTATAGCCCCTAAATTATAAATTTAAAAAAATCGCACGTAAAGAATTGCAAAATAATAGCGGAATTTGAAAAAAGATTTTATGGTACAAAAATTTAATTCCTAGGTTATATATTTAAAAAAACCGCACTTAAAAAGTTTCGAAATAACAGCGGAATTCGAAAAAAGCTTTATGGTACAGAAAATGAATTAAAAATGCAAAAATTTCGCTTTTTGCAAATATTTTTTTTTTCGCAATTTGTGCTAATATCTAAATATTTATTTATTTAAATTTTTTTAACGAGCCAAATAGGAAGCTATTTTTTAGTTACTTACATTTTTAAATATGTAAGAGCGATCTAACATTTTTTGGTATAAGAGCCCGATTAAGTGAGCCTTTTCCATCCCTGATTAACCAGTCGGAGTTCGTTCCTGTTCCAAGCCGCATAATATATTTTCAAATAAAAAATATTGAGAGAGTTGCAAGGTCATTGTATGTTCGGAGAACCTTCTTCGTACCAATCTATTATGTATACTCTTTGATAAAACAAATTTTTTGAAAATCTATTTTTTGAATATCTACACCATTTTCACTAAATTTCAGAAGTTTTCAATTGTATTTCAGAAATTATCAAAAGTATTTTAGAAATTGTTAATTGTATTTCGGCAAATATTATTTATATTTCAGAAACTGTTAATTGTATTTCAGAAACTATTAATGGTATCTCAGAAATTATCAAATGTATTTCCTAGTTAATAAAGAATAATTTCTGAAACACATTTGATAATTTCTGAAATACAATTGATAATTTCTGAAATACAATTGACGGTTTCTGAAATACAATTGATAATTTCTAATAATAACTTCTGAAATGCAATTGATAAAACTGAAAATTAATTAATTATTTCTGAAATACAACTGATAAATCTGAAAAACAATTGATAACTTCTGAAATAAAATGATAATTCCCGAAATACAATTGAAAATGGTGTATATTATTTTTGTCAATACTGGTAAATATATAAGTAACGACATATTTTTGATTTTTCGTATGCTGGTGTGTAAGCATAACTCATTATTTTTCGCGACATCTCCATAGAAAAGTAATAAGAAATGTAATAAGAAAATTAACTAGTTACCAATACCAGTTAAGCAGTTACATAACCAAATATCTAGTAATGTTTTTCTAAACTGGGAAATTGAAAATTAAAAGTAGATTAGTATATAATTGAGATTTATTTAACAGTAGTTTAAATAGTATTTGTCATATAATTTAGAGAGGCATTTTGAAGGTAATATCTGTGTCATTATAGCAAAATACATATGTATATTAATTTAAAATACAAAAATATTACTAATTTACTAATTTTGAACTGCAATATTGATGTTGAAATGTGTATTTTTTTCTATGAAATTTGTTCTTTTCTGGTGGGCACCTCTATATTGAAATTACAACGCTGAGTACTTGCCGCCAAAAATATATTTTTGCGCGCCAATACTATGATGTTATTCTCATGACTGCTCTGTTAAACAGCTTTGTTAACATTGGTTGGCCACATGTTAATTTCTATAACTTAACATAATGTGTTTACAGTTAAATTAATAATATTTCTAAATTGACCAGAAATATTATACCACAATGGCTGGAAAATGTACATTTTTGATTATCTATGACATGATTTTTGTCCAGGAACCTCTGTCCAATTTTCCATAGTGACCACCATGTTCACCCATGAAATTTCACTTAAAAGGACATAATTTTAATGTTAGATTGCTCCCAATTCTAAATTGACCTGGAAAATTTCAGGACTAGAATTGGAAAGTTCAGCCATAATATAGTCTGTAAAATGATTTTCGTCCAGGAACCTCTGTCCAATTTTCCATAGTGACCCCCATGTTCACCAATGAATTTTCACTTAAAAGGACATTATTTTAATGTTAGATTGCTTCCAATTCTAAATTGACCTGGAAAATTTCGGGACTAGAATTTGAAAGTTCAGCCATAATATAGTCTGTAAAATGATTTTCATCCAGGAACCTCTGTCCAATTTTCCATAATGACCACCATGTTCACCAATGAATTTTCACTTAAAAGGACATTATTTTAATGTTAGATTGCTCCCAATTCTAAATTGACCTGGAAAATTTCAGGACTAGAATTGGAAAATTCAGCCATAATATAGTCTGTAAAATGATTTTCATCCAGGAACCTCTGTCCAATTTTCCACACTGGCCACCAGTTTCATCCAAATATTTAACATAGAATATGAAAATTTTAGCATCATTTTTTATAACTTTCTAAATTGACGGGGAAGATTTCAATAGCAAGGCTGAAACATACATCACTTGTATTACCTTCAGTATATACACCATTGAGGAACCTGTTCCCAGTTGTCCGTTGTGGCTTCAGATATTTCCCACTACTTAGCATAACTGAGTTAACAGTATTGGTTGGCATTATTTTTTATTTATATTGCGCTGTTAAATGCTTAACATAGCTCAGTTAACAGTTTTGGATGGCCATTTTAATTATATTGCTTAACATAAATTTAAACTTTTTAAAGTTGTAAATTGATGCATTTCCAAGTTGACCATGAAGATTTTACCACCACGACCGGAGTATATATCCTTTATGCTAGCTATGACACAATTTTCGTCTAGGAACCTCTGTCCAATTTTCCATAATGACCACCATGTTCACCAATGAATTTTCACCTAAAAGGACATTATTTTAATGCTAGATTGCTCCCAATTCTAAATTGACCTGGAAAATTTCAGGACTAGAATTGGAAAGTTCAGCCATAATATAGTCTGTAAAATGATTTTCGTCCAGGAACCTCTGTCCAATTTACCATAGTGACCACCATGTTCACCAATGAAATTTCACTTAAAAGGACATTATTTTAATGTTAGATTGCTCCCAATTCTAAATTGACCTGGAAAATTTCAGGACTAGAATTTGAAAGTTCAGCCATAATATAGTCTGTAAAATGATTTTCATCCAGGAACCTCTGTCCGATTTTCCATAGTGACCACCATGTTCACCCATGAAATTTCACTTAAAAGGACATTATTTTAATGTTAGATTGCTCCCAATTCTAAATTGACCTGGCAAATTTCAGGACTAGAATTGGAAAGTTCAGCCATTATATAGTCTGTAAAGTGATTTTCACCCAGGAACCTCTGTCCAATTTTCCATACTGGCCACCAGTTTCATCCAAATACTTAACATAGGTTCCAAAAATTTTAGGGTCCTTTTTAACAAGTTTCTAAATTGAGCAGCACAATTCCATAACATTGGCTGGAAACTAGACCTCTTAAATAGCCTACGATATTGTTTTCGTCCAGGAACCTCTGTCCAATTTTCCATAGTGACCACCATGTTCACCAATGAAATTTCACTTAAAAGGACATTATTTTAAGGTTAGATTGCTCCCAATTCTAAATTGACCTGGAAAATTTCAGGACTAGAATTGGAAAGTTCAGCCATAATATAGTCTGTAAAATGATTTTCATCCAGGAACCTCTGTCCAATTTTCCATAATGACCACCATGTTCACCAATGAATTTTCACTTAAAAGGACATTATTTTAATGTTAGATTGCTCCCAATTCTAAATTGACCTGGAAAATTTCAGGACTAGAATTGGAAAATTCAGCCATAATATAGTCTGTAAAATGATTTTCATCCAGGAACCTCTGTCCAATTTTCCATAATGACCACCATGTTCACCAATGAAATTTCACTTAAAAGGACATTATTTTAATGTTAGATTGCTCCCAATTCTAAATTGACCTGGAAAATTTCAGGACTAGAATTGGAAAGTTCAGCCATAATATAGTCTGTAAAATGATTTTCGTCCAGGAACCTCTGTCCAATTTTCCATAGTGACCCCCATGTTCACCAATGAATTTTCACTTAAAAGGACATTATTTTAATGTTAGATTGCTCCCAATTCTAAATTGACGTGGAAAATTTCGGGACTAGAATTTGAAAGTTCAGCCATAATATAGTCTGTAAAATGATTTTCATCCAGGAACCTCTGTCCAATTTTCCATAGTGACCCCCATGTTCACCAATGAATTTTCACTTAAAAGGACATTATTTTAATGTTAGATTGCTCCCAATTCTAAATTGACCTGGAAAATTTCGGGACTAGAATTTGAATGTTCAGCCATAATATAGTCTGTAAAATGATTTTCGTACAGGAACCTCTGTCCAATTTTCCATAGTGACCCCCATGTTCACCAATGAATTTTCACTTAAAAGGACATTATTTTAATGTTAGATTGCTCCCAATTCTAAATTGACCTGGAAAATTTCGGGACTAGAATTTGAAAGTTCAGCCATAATATAGTCTGTAAAATGATTTTCATCCAGGAACCTCTGTCCAATTTTCCATAGTGACCCCCATGTTCACCAATGAATTTTCACTTAAAAGGACATTATTTTAATGTTAGATTGCTCCCAATTCTAAATTGACCTGGAAAATTTCGGGACTAGAATTTGAAAGTTCAGCCATAATATAGTCTGTAAAATGATTTTCGTCCAGGAACCTCTGTCCAATTTTCCATAGTGACCCCCATGTTCACCAATGAATTTTCACTTAAAAGGACATTATTTTAATGTTAGATTGCTCCCAATTCTAAATTGACCTGGAAAATTTTGGGACTAGAATTTGAAAGTTCAGCCATAATATAGTCTGTAAAATGATTTTCATCCAGGAACCTCTGTCCAATTTTCCATACTGGCCACCAGTTTCATCCAAATATTTAACATAGAATATGAAAATTTTAGCGTAATTTTTTAGAACTTTCTAAATTGACGGGGAAGATTTCAATAGCAAGGCTGGAACGTACATCACTTATATTACCATCAGTATATACATCATTGAGGAACCTGTTTCCAGTTGCCCGATGTAGCTTCAGATATTTCCCACTACTTAGCATAACTGAGTTAACAGTATTGGTTGGCATTATTTTTATTTATATTGCGCTGTTAAATGCTTAACATAGCTCAGTTAACAGTTTTGGATGGCCATTTTAATTATATTGCTTAACATAAATTTAAACTTTTTAAAGTTGTAAATTGATGCATTTCTAAGTTGACCATGAAGATTTTACCACCACGACCGGAGTATATATCCTTTATGCTAGCTATGACACAATTTTCGTCTAGGAACCTCTGTCCGATTTTTCATAGTGACCACCATGTTCACCAATGAAATTTCACTTAAAAGGACATTATTTTAAGGTTAGATTGCTCCCAATTCTAAATTGACCTGGAAAATTTCAGGACTAGAATTGGAAAGTTCAGCCATAATATAGTCTGTAAAATGATTTTCATCCAGGAACCTCTGTCCAATTTTCCATACTGGCCACCAGTTTCATCCAAATACTTAACATAGGTTCTAAAAATTTTAGGGTCCTTTTTAACAAGTTCCTAAATTGAGCAGCACAATTCCAAAACATTGGCTGGAAACTAGACCTCTTAAATAGCCTACGATATTGTTTTCGTCCAGGAACCTCTGTCCAATTTTCCATAGTGACCACCAGGTTCACCCATGAAATTTCACTTAAAAGGACATTATTTTAATGTTAGATTGCTCCCAATTCTAAATTGACCTGGAAAATTTCAGGACTAGAATTGGAAAGTTCAGCCATAATATAGTCTGTAAAATGATTTTCATCCAGGAACCTCTGTCCAATTTTCCATACTGGCCACCAGTTTCATCCAAATACTTAACATAGGTTCTAAAAATTTTAGGGTCCTTTTTAACAAGTTCCTAAATTGAGCAGCACAATTCCAAAACATTGGCTGGAAACTAGACCTCTTAAATAGCCTACGATATTGTTTTCGTCCTGGAACCTCTGTCCAATTTTCCATAGTGACCACCAGGTTCACCCATGAAATTTCACTTAAAAGGACATTATTTTAATGTTAGATTGCTCCCAATTCTAAATTGACCTGGAAAATTTCAGGACTAGAATTTGAAAGTTCAGCCATAATATAGTCTGTAAAATGATTTTCATCCAGGAACCTCTGTCCAATTTTCCATACTGGCCACCAGTTTCATCCAAATATTTAACATAGAATATGAAAATTTTAGCATCATTTTTTAGAACTTTCTAAATTGACGGGTAAGATTTCAATAGCAAGGCTGAAACATACATCACTTGTATTACCTTCAGTATATACACCATTGAGGAACCTGTTCCCAGTTGTCCGTTGTGGCTCCAAACATTTCCCGCAGTTTGGCCTAAAATTACTGAATTTAAAACTTTATTTACACGTATTCCTTACGTGCGTTTTCAAAAAAAAAAATGATGAAAGTTATATACACCCTGCTTCACAGATTGTGTTCATTCCGTCAGTCGGACCACGCCCCTATCGCCCATAATGTTTGAAACTCATAACCCTTCATTCCAAAAATTTTAAGATGTTACTGTTAAGTAGTTAACAGAGCTCTGTTGACCCATAACATAGCTCTGTTAACGAAATCGGTTTGTGTCTTTGCTAGTTAAATTTACATTTATCTTCACAGACATTCAAACCATTCCTTTATAATTAATTCATAGGTTTCATTCCCAAAGTTTAATATTAAATAGAATGTATTCTTATGTTGAATACATTCCTTATGAAATTACAATCAATTTAAATAATTAATTTTTTCATTAATTCTAATCTTTTACAAAATGGCTTATCAAAATTGCCATTTTATTCATTCAGTAAAAGATCTAAGATATGAATATACTAATGATTCTGACAACACTTTAGTTTATAATTACAAATTAAATAAAAATGTGGCTTATTTGAGGGATTTAATATTGATATCATATACAAAACCCATAAAAATAATTAAAAACGCAACATTTGTTTTAATCTTTTACAAACCGAATGAAACGTGAAAGATCATTATAAAAAGAATGAAATCTTCTAAGTTTTTCAACTTTGACATCTTTTCGAGCATAATTTTTTTGGAACCATATTTTTTTCTAGTTTATTCTAAAAACACATTTCATTTTGAGTGAAAATAGAGTTTGTTTATTTCTAAGTTCCGAATCCACATAAAAAATTCTAAATTGAAACATTCCGAATTTTTTTGCTGTTCTGTGATCCACATCCGAATTATTTTCTTCGTTTTATTTCGTGTTGGAAAAGCTTGGTGAAAGTAAAACGAATATTTTGTTGCAAAAATTAATATGTTAAAATTTATTTTAAAATTTGTCAGTATGCTAAATTTTGTTGAAACAGTCAATTTCCGATATTTTGAATTTTGTGTGATTTTACAAAACCACTCTAATTAAAAAGTTTCGAAATTCAGAACATGGGTGATAGTGTCAAAACTCTGTTTTTGAGCGACTTCAAGCACTTAACAATTTGAAATTCAGCAATTTTTCAACCGATTTTGAATATTGTAAAGTTTTTGGAAAGACAAAAATTTTAGCTTTCCAAATATATATAGAATTATTTATTTGTAACTGAAATATGTTGACAGTTTTTTTTTTAAATATTAAAATTAATTTTTTTTTTAATTTGTATACTTTGACGGCTTTTTTACAGTATTAAACAATTCTTTACTATTGTAATTTATTCTGAAAGTGGGTTTAGTTCTTAGTAAAATCAGATTCTTTTGTTGAAATTAATTGAAAATTGAAAAAGTTATCGTAATTTTTCTAAACATTTAATTTCAGCAACTCGATGTTCTTGTTTGCACAATCATTAAGGTTAATATTTTCAATTTTCTTATAAATGCAGAGATTCCATGTTTATAAAAAAATGTATAACTTTGACAATTTTAAAGCGATTAAAGTAGAACTTCATTTTACCCTGAATAAAGAATAAATTAGATAAAAATTAGTTTTTTTTAAACAAAATATTGCAATTAAAAGTTGACGGCTTTTAATTAAATAATTAAACAAAATAAGTAAAAATTAAGAAAATCAGTTTTATTTGAAAATTTTTCCACACAATTTTGTTGAATATATAAACATATGTATATATTTGGTAATCCCAACTATCTCTCCTTCTAGCTCCGTTCAAAAACTAAAAATCCTAAATTTGTAATTTTTATCGATGAATTTAACTTAAAATTATTTTTTATTTGACAATTCCAAATTTTTTGCACAATTTTCTACTGCTATATTTTGGAAAAAACCTTAAACATCTTTAAACTACGTGTATAATGTTCTATCAAGCCGATCAAGCCACCGCCGCCGTCGATTATTTGGTTGCGCCGCCGCCGCCGATTTTTATCCGGCTCAACCTTAATCGCCGCCGCCGCCGCCGATTTTTTGCTTGCGCCGCCGCCGCCGATTATTTTGATCGTTTTGTTTCCCTGACCCTGACCACATAGTGGTGTAAGGTATAAATATATTAAAAATCTGGCTTTTCTGTGAAAAACATTGCACAGAGATGATGATTTTCCTATCGGAATAGTCCATAAAAATAATCTTTTTGGAGAACCTGATATGTTTCAGCCTCAAAATATGATATTGTTCCTATGGAAAATGCTTCTGATTTATCTCTAAATTATGATTTTTGTCATTTCTGTACTGATTTCAAGCCAGAAATAAATAGTGACGCTATAAAATGGCGACTGTATGAATATCAATAAAACCGAGGTTGGCAAGCTAAAATAATAAATAATATCAATAACGATTTGAAACCCTTCAAAATGACTACCATTACCCTAAAAATACCACTTACGAAATAACTTAAAAGGTGTGTTTTCCTCGAATTTTTTATAAATATTACATACAAAATTAAGCATTTATAAAATTTTTAAGTTGGTATAAATTTAGCTTCTTAAAAATTAAGTAGTTATAAAAATACTACCAAGTCTTAAAAATTCTTGGCTTTTTTCTTTTCAATGTAAACAAAATTATTTGTCATAAAAATATTTGAAATTTTAGTATTTTTTGTTTTATAAAATATTAAAAACAGCAAAAGCTAGAACATGAATTATGCGTTTGTTAGCAAATGTAGAGCAGGGCACACAAGATAATTGCTCCATTTCGCGTTCCGGCGAAGTCTTTGTACGAAAACAGCTTTCGTACAAAGGAGACCCCAAATGTTTAAGTTTTATTTGTTTACAAAAATAAACTTCGAAAAAACAAACCTATAATATAACCAATTATTTAAAATACCGATAACCCTAAACTACACTAGCGAAATAATTTAAAATATCCTAATAAAATTACTTTAAACTTTTTCTATCAAAAAGGTCATACATAAATTATTGACCTTCAGCTTTTATTGGACAGCTATTGTTTTCACAAAGTGACGGTTCTTAAAGTTTTCAAAAATTAAAAAATTACTATCGTTAACCTTAAAATATCAGTAATTATTTTATTAAAAAACCTTAAATAACAAACGAAATAGCTTTAAATACCGTTAACCATAAAAAAAACTTGACGAAATAACTTATTATACCGATAGCCTTAAAATACCTTAACAAAATATTTATGAGATAACGTTATCCATTATCACTAACCTTTTGAATAGGTTGCCAACCCTGATAAAAACTCATAACGTAAGTAAAAAAAATCTAGCACCTTTTTTAGCACATTTTATTTTCAATCTAGCACTTTCTAACACTTTTTTTTCGACGATCTAGCATCTTTTTGAAATTGTCTTATGGCAACACTGGTCTGAAATTAACTAATATATCGTCGGCTTGCCTGCAAGAAGTGCTATGTTTTTGGTTTTAACAGGTTTTCAGGAGAGCGAAAAAACTGACTTATATTATTATTATATTCACGATGGCATATATTAAGGCATATGATGTCAATGAAATATATTAAAAGGATAATATTAACCAGTTTTTTGCCCTCCTGAAAACCTGTTAAAGAACACATAACACTACTTGCAGGCAAGCCGACGATATTGTTATATAAAAAATATTTTTCGTATCTATTTATACTGTGTTTCCAATTCGGTTAGTGTCGAAACAAATAATTTAGAACTCAAATAATTATTCGACCCGAATAATCGGTTAAAATAGGTCGATTAACCGGTTAAATTTTTAATATGTAATTTTTAGCTTTATTTTTGCGCAAAACTTCATAATTGCCTTAACTTTGGCTAAAAAATTATAAGAAACGCTTAAAAAAAATACTAACTAAAATACGATCAAATTGTTTTGAAATCGATTGAAGGAGAAACCTTTAGATACAATTTTTTGAGCAACTCCAAGCAAGTCGACGTTGAACCAGCGAGACACGTCATGGGTTTAAAGATACTCTTAAAGCGGATTTGTTTTACATTATCGCAATTAATTTTTAATAAAATTTTTTTGAATTTTTTAAACAAAATAATAAAGTTTCTATTTGTAAAAAAAATGCTTTAACGTTGTGCAGGCTGGAGCAGGCTTTAGGAAATGCAATAGAAAATTTTTCAATTCTTTTAAAATGTAAAATTAATTTTCTAAGGTGAGAGCAGTTTTTCAGCCTCTAGTCGATGAATTTATTTATATTTATTTTAACAAAAATAGTGCGTATTAATTTTTAAAATTTTATTATTGCAAACATATAATTTTGAAAAGCTGAAAAACTGCTCCCACTTCCGAAAATCTGTGATAAAGTTCGAACAAACAAATCTGCTTAAGATTTGACATCTGCACACTGAGGGAATTGTCTACATGCTTTTTATAAATGTTTATATTGATTCAATGAAATTTCGCTCAAATTCGTCCATTGAAGCACGGAGGAGATTGGAAGATAAACAAAAATTAAAAAACAGAATGTTTGTATGTGTTTGTATTGATCACTTCTAAGTAAAAACAATAACCGAAAGCTGAATAGGAAAGAAAACATCGAATTAGTTACATTGCATTCAAGGCCTTACTTGGGTGACGGGTTGTTGAAAAAAATTATCATATAGAAACAATCTGAGAATAAAAACATATAAATAATTAATAAAATTTAATGGAAAACCACTGACGACGCCTGTCCATACAAAAAAAAAATACAGAAACTAGATCTAGTCTGATCTTAAAATTATAATGTGTTCATAATTATTATGAATGTGAGCGGTTTTCTCTACCAGAAAGCATTCAAAATGATTTGCCTATATGTAAATTTCTTAATCTAATATGTAGTTTCATACATAGAGAAGATTCGTGGTGACAACCGAATCCATCAATTGGTTACATTGCGATAATAGAAAATCAGTTGATACAACAGTTATTTGACTGTGATAAAAATATTTTAATTATCCGGTTGTCAGCTACTGTCAGAATGATTCTGTTTTCTGAGTGTGGGAAACGACCTCAAAAGCTGAAGATTTTTTCGTACAAAAATCCTTAAAATCTGAAGATATATATCGTATGTGGGTATTTCTATGGAAAAATTTTCGAATCATTTCTAAAAATTTTACGTGTTTTTGTAGAAAAACGTAGCCAAAACGTGAAGGTTTTCTATTTCAGAAATCATGCAGAAATTAGCAGAGAGAAAAAAGATTTGTTCTGACAACTAAATTTGTAGCCAATCAATTGGTTAATTTGTATCTACAGAAAATTAGTTTAGACAATGCAATTTGATCGTGACGACAGAAATTCGTTGGCCTGAATAAACATTCGGAAGAATTAACGTTCATACTATCCTGGTGTCATATTTGACTCCATTCGTAGCATAGCTATATTTCATAGATGTGTTACAAAAAAAAAACTAAAAAAGGAATGGTAACAGATCATTGAAATTTCTAAATAATGGGTCCATTTCCTGTATTTAAAAACCTGGATTTTTTCATGCAAAAAAATTGTTTTGTTTTGGGGTCTGTATAGGAAGAAATGGGTAAGGTTTTTTAGGATGGTATGATGGTTAACCGAAAAATTTTGTTTTAACCAAACCATTCGGTTGACAACAAATTAGGTTGGCTGCATAATAATTTTTTTGACGATGATAATATATTTTTAAAATTTGTACTGATTTGAAGTCAGAAAAAATGGTCACCCTATATTAAATTTTTGCTGATTTTTAGAGCAAATTGGTATTTTTCAAATAAATAAATAAATAAATTTTTTATATTGATGGCTCAATGCGAAAGGCTCTTCTAGTTTTTAATGTTAAAAAAAGTCAACCCTTTGTGTTTTTATTGATAAAATGTTAAGAAAATCCATTAATTTTTATTAAACGATTAATCGATTAATCGCCAATTTTCCCGATTAACCGACACGAATAACCGGTTAATTAATTTTAGTGATTTTTCGAATAATGCATTAACCGGTTAACCGCTTATGTCGAATAATTGGAAAGTCTAATTTATACATACAGTGATGTGCAATAAAATAGAGCCATTCAAGTTTTTTTCTAATTTTATTCTCGTTGCCTTTATTTTTAAAGATCAAAATAGAAGATAGATTCGCCCAAAAATGCGAGGAGATAGTTCAGAAAATTATGTAGAATTTTAACGTGATGTCTGTTTTTTTATTTTGTTACTTGTTTTAAGAAGGCGTGGCTTTTAGTGAAAAATAAGCGATATCGACCTTCTATCAAATTACATAGTAACATTTTGCGAGTACTGATCAGTTCTGAAAAAAACTGTATATTTTTGGAATTCCTATAAAATTTCCTTAAGTCTTGCATTATTTTCTTCTACAAATGATCGCCAGACTTAAAATGGCAGTGCCTTAAACATGACCAGATTTTTCACTGAAACTTTAAAGTGAATGGGCTTATTTTATACTTACCGCGATATAACAAATCAGTCAGGCCTTTTTTTACGTTATAGTATAAAACATTCCCTGTTTAAATTTCAGTGTTAACTTTATTTTAAAATCGGTAAAAACAAAGAAAATTTTGGTCATGTTTAAGGCACTGTCATTTTAAGTCTGGCGACCATTTGGCGCAGTGGTTCCGGAGATATGGCATTTAGATTTTCCTATATATTTCCTATATATTCCCATACAAAATTTTCGTGTAGCTATGACAACCAGGCCTTGGCGTTACTATGACAACCAGGCAGCACTTATAGCATTAACCTAATCTAATCTCAGCTCATCCTATCTCATTTATCTCATCTCAATTTTTTTTTTGTGGAAACACTTTTTTTTGTGGAAACATTTTTTTTTTTGTGGAAACATTTTGTTTTTTGTGTAAACTTTTTTTTTGTGAAATTTTTTTTTTTTTGTGGAATAGGTTTTTTTTTGAAACACTTTTTTTTTTTTGTGGAAACTTTTTTTTTTTTTTTTTGTGGAAACTTTTTTTTTTTTTTTTGTAGAAACACTTTTTTGTGGAAACTGTTTTTTTGTGAAATATTTTTTTTTGTGGAAAAAGTTTTGTTTTTGGAAACACTTTTTTTTGTGGAAACATTTTTTTGTGTGGAAACTTTTTTTTTTGTGGAAAATTTTTTTCAGGGCTTTTTTTTTTGGGGAATCTTTTTTTTTGTGGAAACTTTTTTTTTTTGTTGACACATTTTTTTTTTTGTGAAACACTTTTTTTTGTGGAAAAAAATTTTTTTTGTTGTGGAAACTTTTTTTTTTTGTGAAAACACTTTTTTTTGTGGAAACATTTTTTTTGTGGAAATTTTGTTTAAGTCTAAATTTAATTACAAAAGGCTCTAAAAGTGCACATAATTTGTTAACGGAATATGACATGCACAAAAATTTTGGACCTTTTTCTTTTCAAATTGGCTTTGATATTCAAAATCGCACTTCGACTTATATTTAAATTTTTCTTTTTAAAAACCTTAACAAAATTTTAAATCTTGACTTTAAGCTACTATATTTAGAAAAGTTATTGAGATATTGATACACATACAAGTTTGAAAAATAGGGCACAGAATTAAGTTTAAACTGTGTAAAGCGTTTTCTTTCCGAGGCTATAGTTACTAAATTATAAATTTTTTATTGAAAAATCGGCTGAAAAATTGAAAAAAGTTAAATCGCGAATTAGCAAACCCTAGTGCCAATTTGAACAAGCTGGTTGCAGATTCGAAATCAGCACCCCCTAATTATCCTAAAACCACTGCAATAACATTCACCTTTTTTATGTAGAGCAGTGTTATTCGAAAGTAGAATTTATAGGGATATGTTTTTTTAATAACCCGGTGAAAAATGCTCATATACGCTCAAACATTTTCATATATGATTTATGTATGGACACATATTAACAAATATGGATTTTTTATGAACATATATGGATTTTATATGAACATATATGGAAGTATATGTGATTCCAGATATGGAAAAAGCTTTCATATACAGACATATATGGAGGCATCTGTTATTTCATATATGGAAAAGGCACTCATATATGATCGTATTTGGAAGAATACATTTTTCCATATTTGTAAAAGGAGCTCTTATGGATAAATATGGAATTATATTTAATGCCATGAATACAAAGAGGAACATATGTAGTCCCTAGTTTGAATGTTATACATAAATTTATATCTATAGTACAACCTTATAATAGAGGACAGCAACGTTCGCATGTATTCGCATATATTTAATAAATGTGTATGTCCATTAGAGTGGGCCGAACTTTGCCGAATTGCGAATTTCAAAAACGGGGGGTGCGGAAAAGTTGCGTATGCGTCCAGTAACCAGTAAAAAATAAAAATTTTGAAAATCGGTTCACGTTCAAGGTACCCGCAAAGCGGTTGAAATTTCGAAATTTCGGAAAGTTTAAAAAAAATCCTTAAATTTTGTTAAGAAATATTTGTTGTTGTGACATATTATTTCTAATAAATTATAGTTCGCTAAATCCAAAAACAATAAAAATTTTTTAATCGGCCGAAGGGGTTCTGAAATATTGCTACTTGAATTTTGCTGAAAAACACAATTTTTCAGTCGGGCCTTCAAAAAGTTAGTCTAAAAATGTTTTTAATTTTTTTAATTTTTAAATCTACTATCTATATAAAATTGTCTTTCATTTGAGGGTAAAAAACTTTAAAAATGTTGAAGGGTATTCCAAGGACGCTGCGACAAAAGTTGTAAAAATTTTCACAAAAGAAAATTACAGTTAAAAGTAATTTTCTTTTGTGATCACTGTTTTTTATTAAGTGATCAGAGATTTTACCCATTCATTGTTTTGCATTAACATAAAATAACATTTTTATGACTGGTCCATATTTTTTAATAATTTTGGGTATTTTGATAATAAATATAAAATAGCGTGATCGGATCTCGAGATTTGGGACACAATGCTCGAAAAGTATCCTCTTTTATGTCCACACAATGTTCGAAAAGTATCCTACTTTATATTTTTTGTTGTATTAAAAGAATAATTTGGCATAAAATTAAATACCTAAAAGTTTTTTTGTAAAAGTTTTGAAAAATATTTTATACACTGTGTCATAAAAGTATATATATAAAAATATAATTGAATGAACATATACTTAGATGTTACCTCATTTTTCGGATCCATACATATACGGTTGAACCATAAATGTTCATATATGGACATTTTTCACCGGGAAAGCAAAAATATGCAATGTAAAAATTTCAAAATTGAAAGTTAAACCTGGAAATCTTTTAAGGAAAAAACATCTATTTTATTTCAACAATGGTAGCATTCGGCAGAGAAAACTTAAACTGATACCGGTGACTTGTAACGCTTTGTGATTACTTACTCTGCCGAACGATGTTTTTTTTTTTGTTTTATTTTTAAATACACTTTTTCTATAGTTTCCTTTTATTTTTTAAAATTTTTGTTTTCGAATTATATTTGTATGTTTTTATTTGTCATTCTTACAAAACAATTTTTATTGTAAATGCACAACAACAAATGTATCACTATTTGATCAAAAGTAGCAAATATTTTTTACGCTACCAAAATGTGACAGCGCTACCTGAGCGCTCAGACTGAGCGAATAGTGATCAGTTCGTTCAGCAGATAGTTGTACAACTGTTGTAGAACTGTTGCCTATTATGTTGTATCTGCCGAACGCACCCAATGTCTCAATAGCTTTTGAGCAATTTGAAATTTGGACTTCATATTCGAATTTTTTATTTTTTTTTTTTAGAGAAGCAACACTTATTAAATTCTTCCTATTAATAACGTGTTGCTTTATTTGGAAAGGGGATAAAGAAGAGATATGAGGTGGTGAAAGATGAGAGGCTTCAAATATTGCACCACTATAATTTCGCGACATGTTGAATTTTAGAAAAGTTGTTGCGCGCCATTTGATGGTGAGTTGGTGAACTTTTGTTGCGGCTGTTTATTTCATAGCCCTGTTATATTATTTTACTTCGGTGGGGTTAAGTGCTATGGGAATAATGAAGGAGGACACTGTATTAGGGATAAAAAAAATCATACACATTATTTTTCCAAATTGATGTTGCGGTCGCTGGGGATCGAACCCATAACCACATGTGTAACAGTTCAACGCGTTAACCATTACACCACAGCTCTCACATCGTCATCGTTATTTATTGTTAATTATTAAGTGTGCCTGTTTGATTTTATTTTTACTTAAAAAGTAGAAAATTTATTTTAACCTAAGCTTCCTCTGAATAATAATTTTTGAAATTATTTATTTTTTATATAAGCTCCTAATAAGCATTCTCATCGAAGGGGGCTTTTATTTTGAAGATTTTTACATTAATAAAAACCATGGTATTTTATTTTCATAAAAATATTTAATTCCTATACAAAACAAATTACATTTCAAACTTTAAGGTACGCTAACCCGATACGACAAAATTCCTTTTCGGTTTAACTGACATCCCAAAAACTAGGCCTAAGGCACGTCACTAAATCCTTTTAATATATTTCATTGACATCATATGCCTTAATAAGGATTGTAATAGAATCATTAGGGCATATGATGTCAATAAAATATCTTAAAAGGATAATATAAGTCAGTTTTTTCGCTCCCCTGAAAACCTGCTCTTCTTGAAGGCAAGCCGACGATATATTAGTTAATATTAGACCCAAGTTCGAGATTAACTAATATATTCGAGATTAATATAATATTTGATCAAAAACAATTTATTATATGTTTTGCTAAATTTTTTCATTAAATTAATATTTTCTGAGCTTTTTTACTTCTAAAAGTTTTTTTTTTTTAATTTAAAAAATCCAATTTAAAAAAATTAACATTTAAAATCATGGCCCGGCTCGTAATGGGTTAATAAGTCTAGGCATGTTGCATATCATTGGAAAGGTATTTCAAGTACCTTTCCAACGATATATATATTTTGTTCTGGTCCGATAAGTTTTGAGTGGAGAAATAAGCTATTGAATATTGTTGTATATCATCTTCAGATCCATAAATCGGGAACAATGAGCCTCCAATAAAAATAAAGTGCATTGCCGGGATAACCATTAAAATTTTATTTAAAATAAAAAAAAGCTTAACATAATTAAAAAAAATTTATAAGTCCAAAGAAAATTCCCATATTTGATAAAAAAAATTATCTATTCTTTAAAGAATAACAGATTTATACATTAACGTCTTTAATAGTTAGCGTACAGGGGGGATCCTTCGCCACTTTTTTTTCAAAGCACTGTCATTTATTTTTCAAAAATTACTTTCAAATTGAAGACCTACATATCTTGGCTTTAATTTTTATGATAATTCTAATTATTTGCATATTTTCTATTACTTTTTTAATGATTTTCAAAGTTACCCAAATCGGCGTAACTGCCCCAAACTTGGGGGATATTCGCCAAAAAAGCTAGATACAATTTCAACAAAAAAATATTATTAATACGGCAAAGTCAATGTTTAAATGACTGAAATAAATAATTTAGAATAACTTCTTTGAGGTATATGATTCTTTTTAATCAATAAATCTCCACTATATTAAAAAAAAACTAATTTAAAATTACAAAAAACTGAATAATTAATATAAATTTAAGAACAAACACGATTGTTCTAATTTACTATTAAATATATTTTAAACATATAGAAAAGTCTTATAGAGCATTTTAGGCAGGGATGCACCAACTCTTCGTAACTCCAGGGGCCATCTGGTGATTGTGCCCTAGAGATAGGTACTCACATAAAACTAATATTTTTTCACACTTTTTAAGCATTTATTAAAATCAAATTATTATTTTCATCATAGGTCTAACATAATGTAAAATAATTTTTTAAACACAAAAACACGTCTGTCTGCGACCACATGTGATATAAATTCGTCAAAGTAGATGTCATGGAAAGGTAATTAAAAAATGCACAAAATATATTTTTTTTCAATTTTTTATCTCCCTTAACATCGGAGAAAAATGGGATTAGTGTATGTGCCCCACTGGCGAAGGATCCCCCCTCTACCCTACTCATTATCAACAGTATCCCCCGGCTGACAGTCAGGCATGTGATAAATATCGAAAACGAAAACGGTCTGATTTTCAATGGTAAATATTTTACGATCTGTACAATACCAATTATTTTTTATTTCCTAATTTAGATGTCCGGCGTCAAATAAAACGATAAATAATAATTTGAAGCCAATTCGATTTTCGCTAAACTAATTATTCTAGATTGAAAAACTGTTCGTTTTCGATTTTCATCACACCCCTGAGTGTGTAGGACCTGAAATCCTGCTGCCCTCCAATTCAAAGTTTTTTTTATCATTTAAATTTAATCATATCGTATTGTATTAACTTATATCCAATTTGATCGGGACAAAATTCGGATATAAGTTAATCATTTGATATAATTTTGTATCCTTGTAAATACAATTATATCCGATATGATACAATTTAATATAACCATTTTTCGGATGAAATTATATCCAGTTACATATTGCAAATATGTTCAGCTGTTGACAACTAATTAGAAACGCCTTTTATTTTTTAAATAATGCTTAAGTTTTTATATAAAACAAAATTAATATTCATTTTTTTCATAATATTTTAATTAAATATATTCAATTGTTTACAAATATTCAAAAAGAACTTAAAAAATTATTTAGTCTTAAAAATATTTTATAAATATATTATATTGTTTGAAATATAACAGCGACACCTAATTAGAAACGATTTTATATTATTAGAAAAAAAAACTAATATTAATTTATTTTTCTTACTTTTTATCAATATTTTGTTGCATATCCCTTTTGCTTTACCACAGCCTCACATCGGTTGCGCATTGACATTATTAGACGCCGACATCGCTCTACTGGTATCGCCTCCCATGCTTTCTTAACATCCTCAAAAAGAGTCGCCATATTTGTTATATTTTTCAGACTAACGGCTGTTTTTACGTCCCCCCATAGATGTTCGATGGGGTTCAAGTCCGGACTGGATGATTGCCATTCCAAAACGTTGATGAAATTATCTTCAAATAATTTTTTTGTCAGCCTCGCCGTGTGCTTCGGATCATTATCCTGCTGAAATTGCCATATAATAGGCAAATTCTCCTCAGACCACAGGAGCATGACAGTATTTGGTATATCAAAGTATTTCTCCTTATTTAAGGTTCCATAAATTTTATAAATTGGGCCAACACCATTCCAGGAGAAACATAATTGAGCCTCCACCATGCTTCACTACCCGTGAAACGAAGCGAGGATTAAATTCTTTATTAATGGGTCATCTAACGTATCTCCGACCAGCTGGACCAAAGCGATTAATCTTTTTTCATCGCTCCAAATCACATATTTCCATTGATTTGCTGTCCAATTTCAATGGGACTTCGCGAAATCCACAAGACGTTTTCTTTGAATCCTACTCAGAAGTGGCTTCTTTCGTGCTGCTCTTCCATGTAGCTCGGCTTCCACCAAACGACGTGCAATAGTCCCCTTGGATATCGTGACATTTAAATTTTCTTGAATATCACGTTGGTTGTCAGTAGATGACTTTTTTGGGCCGGATTTGGAGATTCGCGTTATCATTCGGTCGGTATGTGCTGATGTGTTTCTGGGTCTCTTCTTTCGCGGAACATTGGCTATGGTCTCATATTTGTTGATATGCTGTAAATCATTAAAAACCATTTTTTTGGAACACTTTAGCTGCTCTGCTATTTCTCTATAAGACTTTCCAGACTTCTAAAGTTCAAAAATTGGGCTCCGTTCTTCAGGAGTGCAGCTTTTGCCTTTTCCCATGATAAATCTTAAAAATTATAATTTCTTATTTGCTATAAAATATTAAATTGGAAACAAATAACCGTAAAATAAAATTTTTTTATCAAAATAGCTCTTAGCCAAGAAAACTTTAATAAACAATTAAGGGTTTCTAATTAATTGTCGCACTTTCTTAGAATTTTACTAAACAATATGTAAACTATTTTCAGAAATTATAACAGCTTTTAAAATAAACAGCAACAAAAATGAGTGTAGATAATAATAAAAAGAGTAATAAATATAATACAATTGTTTTAAACAAAAAACGTAACGGTAAATTTACGAAAATATCAATAACGATCATCAAGCTCTAGTGTAAAAAATGCGTTTCTAATTAGTTGTCAACAGCTGTATATCCATTCACATATAATTTTATATACACTTTTTTACTCGGGAAGTTTTAGTAAACTCATATTGGAAATCGATTTGCTAAAATCAGCCAATTTTTTTACTAAAATTAATTTTTTTAGTAAAATTATTTTATAAAGAAAAAATAAATAAAAATGTTTATAAAATCAACTTAAATTTTATTTGAAATTTTTCTAAAAATCAATTAAGTTTATTTGATGTGTGCACCATGTTCCACAACTTCGAATTCTTCGAAATACCATATCATAAGGCAACCAATACATAACGCCTGCACAAAAACAATACTATTAGAATTTAGGTTTTATATTTATATACAAGACATTACTTACATTCTTTATAATTTTCCATTTATATTAATTAGGAATTTATCCTCCAAATTAACCAATATATAACGCCAGCAAATAAACAATACAATTAGAATTTAGATTTTATATTTATATAGAAGATATTACTTACATTCTTTATAATTAATATTATGTATGTCGAAGAAAAAAAATATAAAACCAAAAAAAATGTATAAACTCGCTCATCAACTTATAAACAACGAATGGCAGAAGAAAACGAAACAAACTGAAACCGGTTTCTGTTTTTCTTCTTGTTTATTAGCGTTCGTCTATTCTGTTAAGTCAGAGCATGAAAAATATAATTCTTTTTTGAATAAACTCGCATTAAAATTTATTCATTTTATGAATCAGTGAATAATTCATTATTACTTTAAATCAATGATTTTATATATACTCCGCTTTTGAATAAGGTACTGATTGAATCATGTAGGCAATAATTCAATCAATAATCGATTCATTTAAAATTGAATCAGATTTAAAAATCGAATTAAAGATTTATGATTTTAAAGGTCTGTGTTGAGTGATGGTAACACCCACAAAAAAAAAGAAAGATATTACGCTTCTACATAAACACAAATAGTGTATTAGTTGCAAATTTTTAAAAATTATTAACAACTTATTATAATTAAGAGGCCTTTAAATTCTTAAAACTATTTTTAGGCTGAATGTAAAAGTTTATTTCTATTTGATTAATCAATTATATTTGATCAATTTTTAAATATTGTTATTTGCACACGAGTATAACCTTTTTTATGTTTTCAGTAGGGCAAGGAATTTCATGCACTTAAAAATGGAAAATATGCGCTTAAAATATGCGATTAAAAAAGAAAAATATGCATTAAAAATATAAGAAATATGCACTAAAAACTATTATTTTTGCAAAAATAATGCACTTTGAAACTTAAAAATATAGTTTGGTTAGTTATTTTGCAAAGAGACACAGAACTCAAAGATTTCCCATAGGTCAATAAGCTTTTAGGAATGTTTATTTTGATTGACTCAAAATATGAAAACGTATCCATTTTTTATATTTTTTTACAAAATAAAAAAATGGTACTAAAAATGAAAAATATGCACGAATATGCATTAAAAAGCACAAAATATGCATTAAAAAGGCACCAAATATGCATTTAAAGTCAAAATATGCATTTATGACTAAATATGCAAAAATATGCAACTACAAATCGATGCCATTTTGTTCTAAATTTGATTCGGATAAATATTTAGTCTATATTTGTTTTGGACTATGGAGAAAAACATGAATTTGCATGGAATTTCTTGCCCTAATTATCAGTATTGTTTGTGGTAAATTATAAAAACCAGTTTACCTAAAAAAACAAAAAAAATTAAGCTTCCAAAATAAAAAAAATTAGTAATTTTTTTTTGCTGATTTTAGCTAATCGGGTTTCAAAATTTAGTAAAATTAAATTTGTAGAATTAGCTACTCAAATTAGTAAAAAATTCTGTAATTTGTAACATGAGAATACCAAATTATTTTACTAAAAAACAACTTTATACTAAAAATTAGCATAATACTAGTATAATAAAGTTGGAAACCGTTTTACTAGTTTTTATACTAACTTTTTTATTTTAGTGTACGTTCTTTGTTAAATTTACATTGGTGAAATTTATTTACGAACGTACTATGTAAAATTTGCATTGATCAAATTTTGAAAATAAAATAATCAATAGTATATTTTTCTAATAAGACAGGTAAATGTCAAAAAGCGCTTAGAATTTCCTTTGACATATGCAAATCAATATGGTGGATGTACATTAGTGTCCCTTAAAAATAGATTTGTCATTAGACCCCCCAGTTTTATTGGAAATGGTCCCAAATGGAAGAAATCGATTTTTTTTTTGGAAAATGTTAACCCGTGCCGAAAGTTGGAAGAAAATGGCTCATTTTGGAAAAAAGTGTATTACTATTAAAAATTCCCAAAATTCGAAATTTCGAAAAAAATTATTTTTTATTCCATTATTCATTTAATATAGTCAAAATGATTCAGACATGCAATTTTGACTTCATCGGATATCATTAACCCACTTTAGCCTGGAATCCAAAATGACCCACGAATTTGATAAAAATGCAAAAAAGTGTTTTTTTTTTTAAATTTATTTTAAAGATTTTTTAAAATGCCTATTTGATATTAAAGAAAAAAAAAATAAATTGGAAAAATGATAATTCGAGTTTGTGCTTGGAGCGATTGCTTTCCAGGACATTTTACAAAAATTGCTCATTTTGCCAAAAATTAAACAAAATTTGAATGTTTTCATCAAATTTTACAGTTTTCGGAAAAACATCACTTAAATTTGGTAACACTATAAATATCTTTACATTTGTTTAAAAAAATATTTAACCCTTAGTGGTCTGGGGTCAGAAAAGACCCATGAAACTTAATATTAATTATGACTACGAAATTGTAAAGCCATTAAAATGATAAAAAAAAAAAATTCAACTGGATAGAAATAATTATTTTATGTAACGTGGTCCATATGGGATTAACTTTTATACTTTTGGCCAAAAACCTCACACTAGAAAATTTACAGAATCACTTTAAATGAATAACAAACAAATTTTTCATACTTGAATTAAATTATTATTTTGAGTAAGTTGATCCATATAGGGTTAATGTTCTCTCTTTTCACAAAAAAAAGACCCACTAGGAAATTTACAGAATAACATTTATCAAATTTTTATTAAATTGGGTTATGCGATAGAGGGTACAAAACTAACGAACAAGCGCAATTATCTATAGCCCCAATCAAAAGTCAAAAGTGTCCGTATGTTAATAGCAATTTTAGTTTTATAATCGTATTAGATTCTAATTAAAAGCTTTTGTTTATTATGCATTTATTGCTTTCTATTTGGAAAGACGTTATTCTGAAAATTTCCAAGTGGGCTTTTTTGCCGAAAAGTGAAAACATTAACCCTATATGGATCAAGTTGCAGAAAATAATAATTTTTATCAAATGGAAAACAGATTTTTTGATCCATTTGAAGTGATATTTTTTTAAAATTATGAAAGATGTTATTCTGTAAATTTCCTAGTGGGGCGTTTTTGGCCAAAAGTATAAAAATTAACCCCATCTGGATCAAGTTAAAAAAATAATTATTTTTTCCAGTTGATATCTTTTTTTTATCAATTTAATTTAATGGCTTTACAATATTGTCTACCATATCCATAATTAATATTAAGTTTCATGGGTCTTTTCTGACCCCTGGTCACTGAGGGTAAAATATTTTTTAAACAAATGTTAAGATAATTATAGTCTAACCAAATTAAAGTGTTGTTTTTCCGAAAACTGTGTAAAATTTGATGAGAACATTTAAATTTTGTTTAATTACCCGAGTAAAACGGGTTATACATTATTTTATATTATTTAATACAATTATGTCTCGTTATATATTGCTTTGTATGGCACTATACATAATAAGACGTAATTTTCGTCTTTCGAAAAATTTTTATATGACCCAGTATCTAAATATATCTTTTTACATATGTTGTCATATTTAATCAGATCTCGACCATGGAATTTAAATTGTAACCCCTCAATTCATAAATGCTTTGTAAAGTTATAGCAGGTTTACAAAACGTCATTTTCATACAAAATTTGTTCAATAAACCTCCTATAATTTTACAAAGCGTTTATGAATTTAGGGGTAAGACCAAATATAGCCCAATTTCATGTTGAATTTAAATTTCATTTAAGATTTTATCGAAATCAATTGCAATCCATTTTTAATTGGAAAATATTATTTTACAAAAACAAATTTTGATATAAAGTTCAAGTGATTTAAAAAATAATAACATGAAAACGAAAAACCCGTAAAATATTTTTTAATAGAATCTGAGTGATATTATCTGACAGATGACCCATACATTATCGACGTTGAAAATATTATGTTAAAAGAGTTAATACTTAACATACGCAGTCAGACTTTGTATAGGATTTCGTACTAGATATGTATAGCAACAAAACAAACCTATTGATTTAAAAAAGAAACATTTATTTTCCCTATATAATCTATGGTATATTCTTGTTTTAAATGAACTCTTAATATCTTAGTAATTTGAAATTGAAATTCATTTTCATTTAAAATGTTATAAATTTACATCGAAACAACAGATTATTTTATTTTGAAATTGAATATGGGGCCATATTAATAAAAGTTAGCCAATTCTTCGAATTATTTTGGTTTAGGAATAACGTAGCACCAAATTTGTTAATAGGCTTGAAGGATATCAAGAAATACAAATGAAAACTAAAACAAAAAATTTTTAAACGATTATTTCAAGACATTTAATTTTATTAAAAACTTTGTTATCACAATTTTAATGAATTTTTATCATTTTAAAATGAGTAGCCCAAAAATTAAAGCTTCATTTGAACTTTTCTCACTTTCAAAATAAAAATCTCACCTTCAGTGAAAAATCCAGTAATGTTTTATGGAAAATTATTTGAAATTTCATTTTATTTAGAATATTTTTATTTTATGGATTATTCTTGAACTATACTATAGCTGTGTTTTCGACTTAACTATTTCCGTTAACTCGTAAAAAACCTCAAAGTGCATAAAAACGCTTTTAAGACAAAAAAACTAACACATTACTTTTCGTATGCACGTTAACTTTCAACACGGATAATTATCAACGTTGAAAACTCAACGTTTATACATTTTCACACATCTAACGTAACTTATTCGCGTTACTTCCTAGGAACTTTTGCTGACGTACGTTCGATTATAACGGAAAAATTATAAACATAACCTGTTTAAAAAATTTTTATACTACAATCGGTTTAACGTAGATTTGCTTTAAAGACTTAACGTTGATAGGCATGAGACAAAATACAGCTTATAGCTCCTATAAGTACTCATTAATAAGTAGATACTTTTTATGTATGCAGTTTCACATAAAGACTAAAAGTTACTAGATTTGCTTAGTTTACACAATACACGAAACCTTACGTGAATCCCCCATTGTTTTTCAGTGCAATATTTAATAAAAACAAAAATTCCAAAATTTTGATAAAATTGGACCTAATTGCATCAAATTTTAACTATTAAGATATTATTTAATACAATAATGTCTGGTCAAAATTCGGATTAAAGTGTATATAATTTAAAGTAATTAAATCCAATTTGATCCACGTAGATACAATTGTATTCACCATTTTTCGGATTAAATTGTATCACATTAGTTATTGTATTTCATCAAATTAGATATGTCACCATATCATCTTTTTTAATCGGGTATTGACAAAATGAGCAATTTTTGTAAAAATGTCCTGGAAAGCAGTCGCTCCAAACACAAACCGAATTATCATTCTTCCAATTTATTTTTTTTCTTTAATATCAACTATTATGTGGTACAAATAGCAATCGACATCTCCAAATTAGGCATTTTAAAAAATCTTTAAAATTAATTTAAAAAAAACACGTTTTTGCATTTTTATAAAATTTGTGGGTCATTTTGGATTCCAGGCTAAAGTGGGTTAATGATATCCGATGAAGTCAAAATTCCATGTCTGAATCATTTTGACTATATTAAATGAATAAATGGAATAAAAAATACTTTTTTCAAAATTTCGAATTTTGGGAATTTTTAATTGTACCCGATTAAAAAAGTTTTCATATAATTTTATATGATTTGATATAATTATAAATGTTTATTTGTGTGGCTTTATATGACCATATACATTTATATATTATGTTTGATATGACGTTATATATTAAGAGATTAAGAGATCAGCAAATATAGTTTATACATAATTATATATAATGGCGTATAAGCTTCTCTAAACAATCTTATATCAAAATATATAACAAAGTTAATATAAAATTGTATTAATTTCATGTATAAATTTATCTGACATGATTTCTAATTATATAAAGTTTTATAAAGTTTAATTGCACTATAAAACAAGGTTGGTTACCGTTATATTTTAAGTACTTAAAATTAAAAATATGCCATGTTTTTACCCTTACCGTTATTCGTTTCGGTAACCAACCTTGCTATAAAAACGAGTAAAAAGGTTAAAGTCGGGCATGCCGACTATACAATACCCTACACCAGTCTGGGTAAAAGCCAACTAATGTTTGGATCCGAAATTCGAATGGGTTAAAATGGGGCTTGTGTCAAAATTTTCTATAATGTGAGTCAGCGCACCAAATTTCATTAAAATATCTTAATATTTGCGATCTGCAGTTAAGGCAATTTTGGGGGGACGCTTATATGGGCACTAGGTCTAAACATGGACCGATGTTCACCAAAATCAATAGGCTTCGTCCTTGGGCTGATATAGGTCGGTGTATCAAATTTCATTAAAATATCTTAATATTTGCGACCTGCAGCGTATAAACAATATAAATTTTGGGGGGACCATTATATGGGCACTAGGTCTAAACATGGACCGATGTTCACCAAAATCAATAGACTTCGTCCTTGGGCCAACATAGGTCTGTGTAGCAAATTTCATCAAAATATCTTAATATTTGCGACCTGTAGAGTGCGCACAAGAATGCATGGACAGACAGACAGACGGACGGACGGACAGACAGACGGACGGACGGACAGACAGACGGACATCGTTAAATAGAAATAAAAAAATTCTGAGCCGATCGGTATACTATAAGGTGGGTCTAGGACCAATATTTTTTGGTGTTACAAACAACACCACATAGTGGTGTAGGGTATAATTAAAAAAAAACTCCGAACCAACAGTCTTGCATTATCATTTGATGTGTTAAGTCATAGTTTATTCTGTTTTCTTAAAGTGTAATAAAAGTTTACGGTTTATTTTTTCTTTATTTCTTGTTGTTATTAGCTCTGTTCCACGTACGTTACCGCGGGTGCCCGCGGGAACTCAATCTTACCAAAAAGCGTTTCTATTGTTAAAAATTGGGTAAATGAGAGCGTTGATGAGAGAATAATTTGTTTCTCATTTTACCAGAAATTACCCGTACTTTTTTTCGGGTAAAATGGTAAAACTGTCAAATCACTTGTTGTTTATAAATCAGCTGTTTTAAATTTGAAAAAATAATTAAAATATTAACAAAACTTGTAAACATTAATTAATATCGTTAACAAATACCGCGTTCTAACACTTTCTCTTTATTCCCTTCGATATTTTACTGTTAAAAATAGCTTTTGTTTATATGAATAACTTTGACATTTATTTTTGGGCTTGAAATGTGGTTTTGTGCGTTCCCGGTATTGTGAGCATTTTACCATTTTTTGAGATAATTATTTGTCTACTCTCATTTTACCAGACTTTACCCAGAATTACGTGGAACAAACCTATTGTTTGTTAACAATATCTAAATATTAAAAAAAAAAAAAGCAAAAACAAAATTAAACGCAATCGAGAAGAAGATGTTGATGCCTGCTCTGGGTATAACATGAATAGAAAAAAAGGCCACAAACAGCTCTCAGAGAGCTAGCAATTCAAATTATTTTGCACCTCTGCAAACTATCGATGATGACGATAATGATGAAACAATTATCAAACCAGCTGTTAAAGTTAACATACCACCAATAACAATCTTAAAATGTAAAATTGAACAAGTTCATGAAATGTGTAAAATATTAAAAACCAAAGATTACTCTATACGTAAAATTTCCATCGGTCTAAAATTGTTTTGCATAAATAACGTAGATTTTACTACCGTTTGTGACTCTCTCACTAAGAAGTTTCAGCTCGAATATTTCACATATGCTGCTAAAAACGAAAAGCCTTATAAGGCTGTACTATTAGGTCTAGATAAAACAGACCCATCAGTTGTTAAGTCCAGACTTTTAGACATGGGCCTTAAATGTATCGATGTTAAAATTGTTACTAGAGCCTATGCTGGAGCTAGGGACAGTAACAACGAACAAATTATATTCATTGTCTACTTTGAAAAAAAGTCAATCATATTAAGAGAATTAAGGCAAAACTACTAAGGGAAATTATTTCCAAATGCCAACCTCACCCACAGTCAACCTTGGACATGGTGTCCCCTGTTAACGCTGACGAGGCTCTGACGACCGAGTATGGGCGGTATAACCTAGTTCCCACGGCAATCGGACTATGTGCCGGAGCGATTCGGATGTATTCGAATCTTCGAATTTATCCGAGCAAGGATTGCCACTCCGGCTTTAAATGAGAATTATTAACTACAAATTCTCATTTTAAAGGCGTTACAACAACAACAAGAACTGGTTATAGCCAACCATTCACCCAAAATAACGATAATAAAAATCTGTTCTCTCTAGAAGAATTAAAAAATCTTACGTTTGAATTAATTTCAAATTTTGTTACAAACCTTGCATGCAAATTGTTGTACCAATGAACAGCAGCATAACGTTATTACAATGGAATGCTCGTAGCATTCGCACTAAAAAAGACGAATTATTCCATTTCTTGGAAAAAACCAATATTGACATTTGTTTACTTTGTGAAACCTGGCTAAATAAAAAAATTACAATAAAACATCAGAATTTCTACTGCTACAGATACGATCGACAACGTGGTGGAGGAGGTGGAGTAGCTATTTTAATTAAAAAACACATTCAGCATCAACTTATACCTCCTATTAACACAGAACTGATTGAAAATATAGGTGTTAAGGTAAAATCTGGTAATGACTTTATAAATATTTATTCTTGCTATTATCCTCGTGGGTCAACAAACAGGGACCCTAGAAGAAAACAAACATTTGCGTCAGATATTCGTAAACTAACGAGCTCAAATAAATACATATTAGGAGGAGATTTTAACTGCAGACATAGTTATTGGGGATGTCAAAGAAGTAATGGCTGGAGTAACATATTATATGAGAAACTCCAACTAAACCAAACACAAATAGTATTTCCCCACGAATATACTTATATTCCGGCTGATCCTAGTAGACAACCGTCAACTCTAGATTTTTTTCTAACTAACATATCTCAAAATATGTCCGCAGTAAAAGTTATAAATGACTTGAGTTCTGACCACCTACCAATCATTAGTACAATTAATTTAAATTATGAAATGGTAGACAATTTATGCTACGCTTTCAGCAAGGCAAACTGGCCGCATTTTATGAAATTCATAAACAGGAATCTTCCTGTGGCGGATAGCGTTAATGAAATAAACAACAGCTCTCAAATTGACAACATGATAAATGTTTTCAATAATGTAGTAAAAATGGGAATAGATGAAAGTGTGCCCAAACGTAGAATTGTACCAACCTCTAAACCCTTACCAAACAACATAAAAATCATGATACAATTAAGGAACGTATTTAAAAGGAACTGGAAGAGTTACAGAGATGTTAATGATCGTCGAGCTATGACACGTTTAAATAATAATATTACGAATGAAATAAACCACTTCAGAAACCAAACTTGGAATAACATGTTGTCCAATTTGGACAAAGCATCTTCCCCTTTTTGGAAAGTTTCAAAAATGTTAAAGAAGAAATCTAGCAACATTCCAATTTTAAAACACAACAATGTAGTATGTTTCACCCGGCAAGAAAAGGCTGAAATTTTGGCTCACAACTTTAATTTGAACCACTGTATTTCATCAAATTTAAGTGATACTACTACGATTACTGAGGTTAATGGTGTTGCAAACTTTATTCGTAATATTAACACAATCCCACAAAACTGTTACTTCACTACTACTGAAAAAGTTGGTGTAATTATAAAAAAATTGAAAAACAAAAAAACTCCAGGTTTAGACGGTAATAACAATTAATGTCTAAAAAATTTACCTAATAAAGGTATCAACTATCTAACGAACATCTTTAATGCTTGCCTTAAATTATGCTACTTCCCCAGTGATTGGAAAATCTCAAAAACCATACCAATACTCATGCCAAATAAACCTCCTGATTCTCCACTTTCTTATAGACCAATAAGTCTGCTCTCATCTATAAGTAAAAATCTATAAAAAATTATTAAGGAAAAGCTTATTAATTTTTTCGATGCAAACAATATACTTCCATCGCAACAATTCGGGTTCAGAAGTGAACATAATACGTCCCAACCCCTACTAAAAATTAAATAAATTAGTTAAAAATAATTTTCAAAACGACAAATCAACTGGAATGATATTGCTAGACATAAAAGCTGCGTTTGACTCCGTTTGGCATAATGGACTTATTTTTAAATTGAAAAAATTCAACTTTCCAATTGAACTCATAAAAATTATTCAAAACTTTCTTCAAAATAGATCGTTCAGCGTTTACTTGGGTAAAACCTGTTCACAACAAGTAAATATCATTGCAGGATGTCCACAAGGTTCTTGCCTGTCGCCAGTTCTTTACAACATCTTTACTGCTGACATTCCAACATTTTCCAATTGCATTACGTCTATATTTGCAGATGATACATCAATTCTTAGTTCTGATGTTTATTCAGCTGATATTATTACAAACTTGCAGTCTGCTCTTACTGGGTTGAGTAATTATTTTGATAAATGGAAGATTTTGGTTAACCCTGAAAAAACGCAGGCTATTTATTTTACAAGAAAACGTAAGTCTTGTTTTATACCCCAGAGTTTACCTCGTTTCATGAACCATGTTATTCCATGGGAAAACAACGTCAAATATTTGGGCGTTATGCTTGATACAAAGCTTAATTTTAATAATCATATTCCCTATGTAGTGGACAAAATTAACAAAATTGTTAGAATAATGTACCCAATTATAAACAGAAAGTCGGAAATGAACATAGACAATAAAAAACTCATCATCAAATCTATATTCCACCCCATAATGTTTTACTGTGCTCCAGTTTGGTACACGTCTGCAAAATGTCATATAAAAAACTCCAAGTAGCACAAAATAAGCTACTTAAAATGATATTTAAACTACCATGGCACTATTCCACCCGACGCCTACATAGTCTCGCTGGCTTCGAACTCGTTCTGGATAAAATCGAAAGATTGACTCTAAATTATAATGGAAGATGCCAACTCTCACAACATGTACATATCAATGAACTCATCTCATCATAATTTTATCTACTTTATTTTTTTCTCATTTTTATCTTATACCTCTGCTTCATAAAGGTTTTTTGTAAATTTTTTTCCTTCCGTTTAATAATAATGTACATAAATTTCATAAATTAAAAAAATATATTTATATATCTAAGTAGAAAAGGAACGAAGTTCCTAAACTCTTTGCTTCAAATGTAAATAATATAAATATTATAAGAAATAAATTGAATTGAATACTGTATAATTTTATAAAATTGAAAATAAAATTGAATTGAAAAAAAAATTAGACATCGCGTTGCCTTTTTTCTCCTTTGAAAGGAAATAAGTTCCAAAACAAGGTAATGTACATACACAAATCATATTTTTTTCACATAAGAAAGTTATTGCTAGAATATAATGAAGGAATTCAAAGTTTAAGTTCTAACGTTAGCACGTTGTAAATAGCATTATTTTTTTAAGTTCAACCAATAGAAAGTTGTCAAGTTTAAAAAGTACCAACCAATTGTGAATTACATCAATGAAATTAATGAAATGAAAAGGAGCAGTTTTAAGCAGGGTTGGCAGGCAGTACCGCTAAAATATCATTATCGAATCAAAACCCTTTCAACTAACTACCGTTATCCCTAAAATACCGTTACCGAAATACCGCTATCTTTAAAATACCGTTACCGAAATAACAGAAATACCGTTACCCTTAAAATACCGATACCGAAATAAATTAAATATCGATACACTTAAAATACCCTTACCGATATAAATAAATGAAATACCGATATTTTTAATTTTCTGTTTGTGGAAATTGCACTGGATTATTGAGTATTTTAATCTCGTTATCCTTAAAATACCGTTACCGAAATAACCGAAATACCGCTAACCTTAAAATACCGTTACCGAAATAATCAAAAAACCGTTATCCTTAAAATACCGTTACCGAAATAACTAAAAAACCGTTATCCTTAAAATACCGATAACGATATAAATGAAATAGCGTTACCCTTAAAATACCGTAACCGAAATAATCTAAAATAGCGTTACCCTTACTGATAACCGCATCGTTTCGGTTAAGTATAGAATTTTTTTTCTCAAATTGAATAACATTTTGACGGTTAACTTTTGGGTACTTTTTTTAACATACCATTTTGCATGCTCAAACCATGGATCGTCTTCTTTTTCCCATGACCTTAAGCCCATGTTGCAATGAAAACATCTAACTTGATCATCCACTTCCTGATAATAAAGTCCTGCCTGCGCCAAAGCTTCTGGTCTCTGTACGTCAATTATTGGCCAGTTTGAGTAGGTGCGGAGTCTAGCATCTAAAGAAGAATACTTTGGATTTTTAGGTGGTGATATTTGCTGAATTCCTAAATCTCGTATTCCATCGTTTGCTATCTCAATAAGTGGACCTAATTGCACACGTGGACAATCGGGGAAAAATCTTCGATGCTCCTCGAAAGCATTATCTTGTTTTTCCCACTGCGCAATAACACCGTTGCACCATGCACATTTAACCTGATCCGAGCAATTTAGGTAAAAGAATCCAGCCTTCGCCAGAGATTCAGGAGATATATTTGGATTCTAGAATGATAAAGCATATTTTTTAATTGCTATAAAACTTTTGGCAATTTATACATACAGGCCAGTTTTTAAATGTAGCTAAACGATTAGTTTCAATCATAAGATCAGGTGCATGTGGTTCTTTTGACGTAGGTACTACACCTGAAACAGCACTAACACTAACTGGTTGTTGCTGCTGCTGATACAGTTGGCCTGTTGCGGAATTAATAGGAACATTTCCAGAGTGATTTCGGTTTAACATAAATTCACAGTGTGGGCTGACTAAAATATGTCTCTGTTCTACTTCATCACCGTATTCCCAGTCACTTATCCGACAGTGGCACCAATTACATTCAGCTTCCAAAAAATTTCCGGTAGCGAAAAACCCACAATGTGTTAGTTGCCGTGGGTTCACGGGAGCATTAAGCGGCCATGTACTAAATGTTCGCAATCTAGCCTCTTCCAGATTCATATCAAGAGTCTAAGATATTTTAATTTTTTTTTTATTTTTTGAAGAACATAAGGTTAGTTGAGTTTTTTTTAAGTGTAACCTTTTATTGGGAATCTAAAACAATATTAACTTTTTGTCATTCGGACCTATCTGTTGAGTTATTTCGGTTTGAATCTGGACTTGCTTATATCTTCGCGAATAATAATCGGATTTGTACAATATTTACGGTATTGGAAAGGTATTTAAAAATATAATTTATATGACATCAACATATCACATTTCAAGTTTTGTATTAGCGACTTTTCACTGAAAAATGGATATGTAGAGAACCTTTACTCAGCGGAGCCATTAAACGGCCTATCAAATAGGAGAAAACCATTAAGCCCGACCGAAGCCCGGTTATGCAGAAAAAAGTCAAAAAATACATTGTCTTTAACTTTGTATGCAAGTTAAAGGGGTAATTTTCTAAAACACTTCGGTGAAGTGTTCCGTTATTTCTATAGAAATTGTTTTTGTTACAAAAACAATTTACAATGAAAGTTCCCTTCACTTCACCCAAGTGTTTTACGAAATTAATACTAAGTTAATTTTTTCATAAACGTGTCGCTATTATAAAATTGAAGCGCAATTACTTACTAAATAGCAGTATCCGACAAAATTTTTCTGTCCATCGCAAAAAGATCTGCGACAAAACAAAAATCGGAGAACTGCACCTACTCTCAACTTGTTCCGAACATAATTATTATTGCTTTGAGATTCTCACCAAAAAAATTGATTCAAGATAATTAGCAGCAATATTTATAATAAGTTTCAATATATCAAAAATACTTTGCTTAGAAAAAATAAATATTTTGCATATTTTCTTCTTTTACTTTGTGTCTGTAATTCATTCGCCATGATAACATTACCAGAGATCGAAGTCTATCATAAATTGCTTGCGGCCGTAGCTGACTATAGTAAACCCCAAGGTGCGCACGTATTTGCCATCGAGGGCCATATGTGACGCGCAAAATAGAAAGGGACCTAAGGATAGAAAGGGACCTAAGGTCAGGAGAGCATGGGATCGGTCTCATTCGATGCTCAGATGTTGTCCACAAAAAACAAAAATTGATTTTTTTACCCTTAGGTCCCTTTCTCTATGCGCTGTCACATATTGTGGTTTTTCATAAATTATACAATTTAAAAAAAGTAAAACGACAAATTTTTTTACTAAAATGAAAGCAGATTGAACTAACTTTTGGAACAAGTTGAGTTTAGGGGCACAGCTCCGATTTTTTTTTCACCCAGATAGTACTTTATGGGCTGAATAGGAAAAAAAAATGTTTTGTCGTATTTCGGGTGTTATTTCGGGTCAAAGTTGAAACATGGACTTGCCCGTATCTCCGCTATTTATTATCGGATCTGGACAATATGAGCACCATTGGAGAGATAATTCAAATGGCTTTAATATGACATATAACTTTTTTAATATTTATTAACCCATTACGAGCCGGTCCAAGTTTTTCATATTTTTAGAGTGAGTTATTCGGGAAAAGCCTTTGAATATGAAATAAGTGCTTATATAATGGTATGATTTGTTTCAACATAATTGTAATAGAGCAGATACGCTTTAATTTGATGTACAACTTTTGCATTTGCACACGGGCAAAGTTGTAAGGGGTTGAACTTTTTTTTTTGTTAAGTAAAAATTGGGCAAAACTTTACTTTATGGGGCACCCCTCAAAAAAAAAATATGACCCCCTCTGGAATTAAAAAAGACATTTTTTTTTTCTATATGGTGTTAAGGGGGCCGGGGCCCCCAGGACCCGCCAGGTCCGAAAAACCGATGCACGCCCAAAATGGCACGTGTGACGACTCCAATTAAAGAAAATTTTCTCACGATTCCAAATATGCATTTTGTTTTAAGATCCGGAAAGTAGAATTCGGTCTAGCTGCATTTTTGTCATTTTAGGTGTTAAAAAATACTATTTTGAAAAATGTACGTAAACTTTTTGGTGATAAAAGTGTGGGATTTTTTTTAGGAAAAAGTGAAAATTTTACGAATTTTAGGGGGTTTTTTTGTATATTATGGGACACAGCGTCGCAGGCGAAAAAAGTTTTAAAAAAATCGCGGGATTTTTTCAAAAAATTTTTCATTTTTTGGTACATAGCGTACATAAGTTGGTAAAAGTTGTTTTTTTTTTGGAAAAAATTAAAATTTAATGAATGTTTGGGGGTATTTTGTGTATTGTGGGACATAGCGCCGCAGGTAGGCTTGCCAGACGTACTGTTTTCAGCAGTACGCGTACTTTTTTTTTACTGACTGTACTGCTTTCTGCATAACTCCCAAAGAAGTACACAAAAGTACTTTTTTCTAACCTCTGTACTAGAGTTGTAAAAGTATTGAGTATTCCGGTACTGAGTACTCAATACCGCCTGTTTTTTTGAGTACTCAATACTAAAACGGTACTACTCAATACTTTTAAAGATGCAATTTTCCGTAGAAATGAGTATTTTTCGTATGAAAATACAACTCTAAAAATACTACTTTAAAAATACAACTCTGGAAATACAACTCTATTTGTGAAGCAAAGGAATTTGTAATGAATTTTTGGGAAAAATTATTTAATTAATTTATTTAAAATGTTTTAAATTTATTAAAATGTAAGTAATAATAGTTATTTAACACGTGCATGTGAGTTGTTATTATTTTTCTTTATAATAATAAAGAAAAATAATAATCGTAACATTTTTATTTTTAAATTCAAAAAAACCGTTAAAAGTATTGAGTAGTATCGAGTACTCAATTGAAAAGTATTGAGTAGTGTTGAGTACTCAAAAAGTATCGAAATTTCACAACTCTACTCTGTACTTCTTTTTGTACTTTTTTTTGTTAAAACTTTAAATAATAGAAAATTTTTCTTTATTTGATAACACCCCAAGAAACATTTTTACGGACTGTCCGCAACGTACGGAGTCATAAATCCGGCTTTTACGGCACGTTAATGGTCCGTATGCACGTATCCGTAATAGCATGTGCGTGTACGGAAAACAAACGGACCGTATAATCGGATTTCGAACATAACACATTTTAACTCCGTTTTGGTGTATCCGTTTCCCTATTGTTAAATATGGACTTCATCGGTATTAGTTTTTTTTAAGTACACAAATTATTTTAAAAAAATACAGCAAAGCCCTTCAGCTGCTAAAAAATAATATTGGGACGAAAATTAAGTTGCAATAGCGTGAATCCGTCCTAACACGCCATCAAGCAAAGAACTTCAAGTCACATACATCAGATGGTAAGATTCATTAAAATTGTTATGTGTTTCAAAGATGGTTTTTTGTAATGCAATTAAAAAATATTTACTGACATATTTAGTTGTTTTAATAGCAAAGTGTGCGAATTTACATCGTATGCAAAAACCGTCGTGATTACAGTTAGGTTGCGTTTACACTTGCAGATTTCGCTATTCACCACTCTCAAAAAACAATGTAGAAAAGCATATAAACGTTAAATTTTTAGAAAATGAATTTATTAGACCCAACTATGCGTGCTTTATTAAAAATTGCACATATATATGCTTTTCTTCATTGTTTTTTCAGAGTGGTGAATAGCGAAATCTCGGGATTTCGATGCAAGTGTAAATGCAACTTTAGTTAAAATTTATGTAATTTATTTTTTCTTTTGAATGAAGGTATTGAATTTTATTGTGTGCTGATGTTGTAAATTGATGCTGGATTGAGACGTAAGCTGCACCAAATGTAAATATAGTGTAAATATAAAAAATAAATTCTATTTTTAAACTTAAAAACTATTACTTATAATTAACAAAAATAGGGTCAATATAGGTAGACATGCAAATCCATTTTTGTTTCAAAAAGCGGTACGAATACGGACCGAAAACGGCATTCTAAAAATGGAGTCACTCCGTTATTCACACGACATAATGGTCCGGACACGGTCCGGCATTGACGGACTTTCAACGGACTAGTCCGTTTTTCCATGACATGACAGTCTGTAAACGGTCCGTCATTGACGGACTTTTCAGTTTTTAACACGAAATTACGGTCCGTAAACGGTCCGTCATTGACGGACTTTCAACGGATTCGAATCAGTTTCGATGTTCTTTAACTTCCGTTTTCTGGTCCGTATATGGTCCGTATAGGGATCCATAAAACGGTACGTAAACGGAGTCGCATTCTGTTTATGACGGACCGAAAACGGTGCGTAACCGGAACGAATTGTTTGTTGGGACTATTAGGCAAAATTTATATTTTTTGAAATTCCGGCTTTTGCAATACGTCTTAAGTTGCGTTTACATCTGTTTTCAAATCCCGAGATTTCAATGGAAATCTCGAACCGAAATCTTGACCGTTTACATTTGAACTTTGTGACAGTAGCGAGATTTTGATTTCACAGCTGCACTTTTTTTGTAAACAAAGTACCATAAAAAAATAACCTCAAATTAAAAATATTTCTAAAAACCATTTTATTCATTGGCGGAGTACAATTTACATTATTTTATGTAAAGATCTAACTCTAAATATGTTAGTAAATTTGTTTTTTTATAAGGACGACAAGCTAGAACCCAGATTTTGCAATATTTTGGCAGAAGGAAGACATGCACTTCCCAATGCTTTCTTCATAGTTATGCTTCGCGGGAAGCAAAAATTAGAACCACGCAACACTTCTTATAATCATTAGTACATTTCCATTGGGTCTAAAGTCATATTTATTAAATTAATAACAATTTTTTTATTTCATTATTTTGTGTTATTTTTTAGTCAGCTGTTGGCCATCGTTGCCACTTTTTCCAGCAAAAACTCTACAAATTAAGTGAAACTCAGAGTTGTATTCTGCAAAAGTCTCCAGATTTGTGAAATTTTCATGAGATTTCTTCGAAATCTCGCAAATTTACGGGATTTCCTTTGTATGGGGAATCTCGAGATTTCACATAAGATTTTCACTGAAATCTCAATTTTAGTCGAAATCTCGGGATTTGGGTGCAGATGTAAATGGACCATTATGTTTATAATATTGAAGTTTCAAACACAAATTGGCAAACAAATTTAATGGGACGAGCAGTTTTCGAAATTTTTCGAATTTTAGATTTTGAATCCCCTGTTTTTTACCAGTTTTGATTCAATTTTTTTTAACGTTTTTGAAATCAACTGAAGGTAAGGTTGATTAAGGATGTTTCTTTAATATACTAAGGGTATTCACGATGGTACATGTGCATATTTGCAATTTGCTAATTTGCTATGCAAATTGTAACATACCCAAGAAACATTTTTACGGACTGTCCGCAACGTACGGAGTCATAATCCGGCGGGTCCGTATACGGACAAGAAAACGGATTTTAAGGAACATCGAAACTGATTCGAATCCGTTGAAAGTCCGTCAATGACGGGCCGTTTACGGACCGTTATGTCGTGCAAAAAACTGACAAGTCCGTTGAAAGTCCGTCATTGACGGACCGCTTACGGACCGTTGCGTCGTGTAAAAAACGGACAAGTCCGTTGAAAGTCTGTCAATGACGGACCATTTACGGACCGTTATGTCGTGTATAACCGGAGTGACTCCGGACCAAAAACGGACTTGTATATCTATCTAAATTGACTAATTTTGAGTAAGTTTTTTTTTTATTTTTAATAGATTTATTAGTAACGATATTATTTACATTTACACTATATTTAGTACCTCAGTTTACCTCTTTATCTAGCGCATCAATTCACGACAGTCACCCATAATAGAATCGATCATCTACATGCAAAAGAAAAAATAAATTAGTTATGGTTTAATTGATTGTATTTACGATGGCGTTTTACTCGAAACAACAACAATTTACACACAATTTGGGAAAAATTGCGTAGCCGCGTTAACGTACGTGGAACAGAGCTTTTGTTATAAAAACAAACGATCTTACATAAACCACAAACCATTGTAAAACACGCAATAAATTTTATTAATCTTACCATCTAATATATGTATGCGACTTGATGATGTGTTGATTGTGTTGTGTTGGATATATTCTAGCTACCGCCACCAATTTATCGCCACAAAAAGTTTTTAAAAGAATTTAATTGTTTTTATTTCGAACACAAATTAAAATCCATTAAGTCCGTATTTTACGGTACTGAAACGGAATTAAAACGTATTATGTTCGAAAATTCGATTACACGGTCAGTTAATGTTCCGTATACGTACAAGCTTTGACGGATACGTGTATTACGGGCCGTTAATGTGCCGTAAAAGCCGGATTCATGATTCCGTATGTGCCGGAGTATCCGTAAAAATGTTTCTTGGGTATACTACTACATAATTTTCAAGTTAGTTTTACAAAGTTCTAGTAAAATATGCCCATTTTTTTATAAAATATATACAATCATTAAAAAATATATACATGTATAGCGGAAAATTAAATATATTTTGATAGAAAATTGTAAAACTTACTTGGAACTTATGCAGTTGTATAATTACATAGCACTTAAATAAAGTTCCACCTGTTTTTTTTCTGCATGTAGAAAAAAATTAAAGCAAAACAAGAATATAGTTGTATTTTTTTCGCCACAATTCTTCACCAATTCAATTGGTTTTGCATTAATTCTTGTTGTGTTACTTTTTTTTGTGTTTAATTTTATTTTTATTTTCAATTATATTTCTTCTGTCAAAAAAATGAATTTTTTTTAAACAAAGTACGAATTTTTGCAACTGTAATACGAATTTCTGCAACTCTGTTTCCTTAATTAATTAATTAATTAAGAGAGCACGAATTTCCTTATGTGAGAAATAATGTGTGTGAAGAGAACAACTATATCGAAAAACTATCAAACTGTCAAATTTATGTTGGTAATGCAGTACCCTTCATATGATTCCTCCAAATATTTTTCCGAAAACTTAAAGAATTCTTTGTGCCACGGTAATTGTATGCTATGCTTAACCCTAATAAAAAGTGAAAATTTTAATATTTCACAATTATGGTGCGAATTAAATTATTTATGCTTAAGCCTATATGACACTTGCTAGTTTCTAGATTCTAGTTTTTTGCACCATCAATGCAAATCATATGAAGGGTACTGCATTACCAACATCAATTTGACAGTTTGATAGTTTTTCGATAGAATAGATTCTATTACGACGACAAATCGCCGGACGACAAGGCGACATTTTACTTCCCATACAAAATATATGAAAAAGCAATTGTCGTTGTCGACTCAGTTCTGATTAATATTATAAGCTGATTACCGAGGCGGCGGCTGAAAAATAAACCGGCGGCGGCTACGGGTCTACTCTGAATCGCTCGACGTCGTGTTCTGCTTCAACGTGAAGTTTTAATAAAGAAAATAAGATAAAGTGAAAATAAAATTTTCCATATTAATTTCTTTTAAATTATAAAAAAAATTTAATTATATATAGAAAACTAACTTGAATAAACAAAACATTTGTGAGAAAATAAAGGAGTTCAACGTCTGGAATGTTATGAAATTTTACAAAAATGTTCATGTTTGCGTAGTTTGGCTTTAAATGCATATCCTGTGGTAAATAACGACAAACAATAATTATTTAGCTAACAAAAACAATATAAACTTAGTTAAATTAAGTAAATTTGTAAAAAAAATATACGCCCTTAATTTTTTATTTTTGTCGGATGAGTGTTTTTTTGTTCTTATTTTTCTCTAATTTCGATAAAGCTATTTCTTTCACACCAATCTTCTAAAATGAATTTTGTCTAAGAATACGACAGTTTGCTCTTTTTTGCTTAGATGACTAACCGCCATTTTCAATAAATTTCTTTTCTTCTATCACAGTTTCTATAGTTGGTGTCATCTGGTCATCCTTCACATTTTCTTACACAAATATTTGTTTATTTTTTGTTTGATAAATCGATTTTTCAGTTTCTACGGTTTTTAAAATTGCAACAAATTGAAGTGAAGTGGGACTTAAAAAAATATGAAATCCATATGATAAAATTATTCTTGCATATTTTATGTAATAGTCAACCCGGGTGCAACTTGCAAGGTTGGCATTTGTCAAGTGTGTTTACAATCAACATCGTCTATAATAAAAACATATCAACATATTAAGGCCCAGTTTTTAGGATGTAGATTATTAGTTAACACAGTGTCTAACTGGAATACGGCTTTTAAAATTTTTTTATTTTGTTTTATTTTATTAATGACCAAAACTATAAATGAGAAAAATTTGTTCCGGCAAATTTTTGGACTAAACTCTAAGGGCATAACTCGGATTTGTTTAAAATTTTCACGGACGATAGAACTTTCTATGCAATGATGTATGATGATGCATTTTTTTTTGTCGGCGACCCCCGGTTATGTACCAATGATTTTCGGTGCGCTTGCTTCGCTCGCGACATTGTTGATACAAATATTTACGAAATTTAAAAATGCGAACGATACATAGGGGAACCCCCTAAGCTCGGCCAAAGCCTGTTACACAGCGAAGCCACAACTGTCTACCACATAGGAAAAATCCCTAAGCCCGGCCAGAGGCCGTTTACACGGAAAAATTGTACTCACCGAAGCCACTACACTGTCTATCACATAGGAGAAAACCGATTACACAGAAAAGGTTTACTCGGCGAAGCCACAACCGCCTATCAAAAAGGTGAAAACCCTTAAGCCCGGCTCGAAAGGGGTTTTGAAATATATATTTTGAATTCAACTAAAAAAGTTCAACATTGTGTAAATTTCAAAAATAGAAATACTAAATATCAAATTTAACTCTTAATATCTGTGCTGTTAGAAGCGTTAAAGGCTTAAATTATAGCTTATATTAATATTATGTTATAAAACTTAAAGCCTTATTAGCTTCAAGCCTTAGCTACAAATAAATAATAGTTATTTTGTACATTAAATAGGTAAAATATTGAGAAAAAAGCCTTTTTCTTGGAAAAACTCTATTTCAAAAAGAGAAAACCATAAGTTGGGCCTCAATATGTTAATGGCTTCGAGAATTTTTTATGCCGGATTAAAGGTGCTTGAATAAACTTTCTAATGATAGCCGTTCCGTTCAGATAACGCATTTCGAAATTAAAAGTTTGATAGAGTAATGCACTCTAGATTACTATATAAATTGCTGTACGAGTTCCGGTTTTCGACCCGTGCATGCGAATTGATTAAGTCGTACCTATATGATAGATTCAAGTAGGTATCTATTGGTAATCCCACAGGGATCTGTTATTGGCCCACTTTTGTTTATGGTTTATATGAATGATGATCTTTTACGTTCTTATAAAGGTGTTTTCTGCTTGCCTTATGTATATGCTGTTTGCTATTCTGATACTGAGTTTGTCGATTTGTTGGAGGAGCGCCTCAATTTTATACTGCGGGAAGTTGTGTCATGGTTCGTCCGATAATGGTTTCTGTGTCAATCCAGTCAAGACGAAAGGGGGTTTGGATTCGCTACAAATGACATGGGTATTACTATTAGTGGTATTCCTGTTGAGTTTGTTAATATGATGAAATGTTTAGGTCTTGTCTTGGATAACCAACTGAATTTTTCTCAACACATAAATTACTTGTCCTCTCGCATATCCTTTCTTTTAAAAAGGTTGTATTCATTGAATATTTATCTGCCTTGTTCATTAAAAAGGCGTGTAGCCACGGCTATCTTAATGCCGCACATATTGTACGGCATGGAGGGTTTTTCGGGTACTAGAAGTTTCGCGCTGAGGAAATATAAGCTTGTTTTAACAGGATTATTCGTTACGTTTTTAATTTGAAAAGAAGAGATCATGTATCTCAACATACATTTAGTTTTATAGGATCGTCTTTTGAAAATTTCATAAGCATAAGGCTATTATAATTTTTTTATAAATCTATCGTTAATGGATACCCGGTATACATTGTTGATAAATTTCATTTTACTCGTTGAATACGAAATCCCCAAATTATTCCACCCATTAGACATCTAAGTATTTTTGAAAAATCATTTCAAAGTCGTGTGTCGAGTCTATGGAATGATTTGCCTAGGGAACTGAGAAAGTTTACTTATTCGCTGATTGTGTTAAAATCTAAATTAGTAGAATTTGCACAATTGCATGTATTGGAGTCTTAAGTGGAAATTATATGTTCCATCTCTTTAGTTTTTTTTTTTTTTTTTTATTTTATTTATTTAGTAGCATTTAAAATACTTTACAAATTATTCCTATTAAATTTTTAATACAAATTTAGCTAAAAGCTCTGTGGTATATTATATTTTACAAATTGTGTACTTTCCTTTCTAAAAACATTTATATTTAATTCTCTTTTAACATTGTTAGGTAACATATTATATAAATTTAGACCTTTATAAAACAGGGATCGTTGCATTGCATTCGTTGTTACTCGTTGTATCCTAAAGTTTTGCGCGTTTCTTAGACCATATGGTTGTACTTCCCCAACGTATCTTAATTGTTCACATAAATACTGCGGTGCATTTCCCATCTTCATTTTTTGAATAAAATTTAGCGTGTTTAACTCCAGACGTTGTTGTATATTAAGCCATTTTAGAGTGTTAAGCATATATTGTATTGATGTATACCGATTGCATTTTAAAATAGAACGCATTGCTTTGTTCTGCAGTTTTTGTAATCTTTCTATTTGTTGTCTTGTGCAGCATGAATATATAATTGTGGAACCGAATTCAAAGTGTGGTTTAATCATTACGTTATAAATATTTACAGCCGTAATAATTGAAATTTTATTTCTTATTCGTTTAAAAAATCCTATTTTTTTGCCAATTTTTCTACATATAAATTCGATGTGTTCTTTAAATTTTAAGTCTTTGTCTATAATAAAACCGAGATATTTTATGCTATTTACTTTCTCTATTTCTTCATTATTAATTTTTATTATCAAATTACTGTTCATGTTTATTTCCAATAATTTTGTTTTATTTTCATTTAGTTTTAATTTATTCATTTTAAGCCATTTATTTATACTTGTTATATCGTGCAATATATTATCCTGACATTTTTCTGGCGTATCCGCTTCCGTAAAAATCAATGTATCATCCGCATAAAGAACTATTTCACATTTTTCTAATATATTTGGCATATCATTTATATATATTATAAATAATAATGCCCCCAAAATCGAACCCTGTGGAACTCCAAATTCGTTACTGATTTTATCTGATTTTATATTGTTTACTTTTGTCGTTTGACTTCTTTCCATTAAATATGATTCAAACCATTGCAGTTCATTACCTTGGATACCGTACATATATAGTTTTTGTATTAATATCTCTCTATCTATTGTTTCAAAAGCTCTTTTGAAATCTAAGAAAATTGCCATTATTTTGTTGTCTTTCTGCATATTCTTCCATCTACTTATTACATAGTTCACTGCGGTTTCACACGAGAATTTTCTTCGAAACCCAGATTGATATTTTGAAAATAGGTTGTTTTCTTCCATATATTTTTCCAGCTGTATTTTTACCACTTTCTCAAGTATTTTCTCACATGTTTTTAACGTATTTATTGGGCGATATTCTTCACATTTTTTCGTTTTTAAGACTTTTTGAATTGGTGTCACCATCGATTCCTTCCAGTTTGTTGGAAAAATACCAGTTTCTAGAGATTTATTTATTATATACAGTATTGTATTTCCTGTTATGTTCCAATTATCTATAATAATCTTGATTGTTACTTTATTAAAGTCCGGTTTATTTTTCATATTCTTACATATATTATGAAGTTCTTGTATATTTATTGCACGGAATTTAAATTTACAGTTTATCACAGGCACTCGGTTTATATATTGCACATCTTCTATATTATCTCTAATTTCTTTAATACTATTTATAAAGTAATTATTAAATTGACTAGCTATTTGGTAATCTTTTTTATACTCTATTTGGTTAAATATCACAGTTTGTATCACAGTAGGATTTTTTCTAATTACCAAATTTTTTATTTCCTTCCACATTTCTTTTTGATCATTTGCATTGTTTATTTTGTTATTAACGTATTTATTTTTTTCATTAACTATTTTAGCTTTATATATGTTTCGTACCATCTTGTAGTTGTTCCACGCTTCGTTAGTATTTTCGGATTTGGCAGTTTCATATTTCACAATTTTTTCTCGCTTGAGAAACCGTAATTCACCATTAAACCAATTGTTGATCGGATTTATGTCTTTTATTATTTTTTTGTTTGTAAATTTCTTAATTGTCTTCTCAATACATGAGTCGAAAAAGGCCACATTATTATTTATGTCGTTATTTTTATCTATATTTAATAATGTGCTTAGTTCCCCATTAAATAACTGTTTATTGTATTTAAATATTTCTATTTCTTTGTATTGCACATGCTTTTGTTTTTCATCTTCATCATCATATTTGATAATTATATCAATAGATTCATGATCCGATATTTTATTGTTACTGTTGTTTTCAACCGATATTCTCTTATTATTTGTTATAACATAATCTATTAACGTTCTTGAATTTGCTGTCACTCTCGTATGTTCTTTAACTATTTGTTTTAATCCATTATCATTAAGTATGCTTTCCATTCTACTTTTGTAAAATCCACTACTTGACCAATCTATGTTGAAATCGCCCGCTATTATTATATCACAGTTCTTTTCACATATGTCTTCTACAATTCCTTCAAACTGTTCACAAAATTCTGCTTCACTACAGCTAGGCGATCTATATACAGCTGCTAATATGATAATGTTCTTTCTATATTGCATCTTACATACATTTATCCAGTATTTTGATTCATCTACTTTTTCGAAAATCTTTGTAACACTCCATAATTTTCTAAAATAAATTATAACACCTCCAGTTCTTGTAGAGTTTGAAAATGTTAGTATTTGTTCATAGCCGTGTATTGATATTTCGTGTTCATCTATATCTTTTGTTACGTGAGTCTCTGTTAATATCATAAAGTCTGGTTTTTCATTTTCGGCAATAACTTCCACTTGATTATAGTTATTTATCAGGCCTTGTACATTTGTATATATACCACGAATTTGACTTGATTGTTAGGCTGTTAAACCTATCCTCCTCTTCTTCATATTAAGCTTATTTTGATATACTGGACATTCCCGGTTTATTGTGACGTGATTTTCATCAAGTCCTAAATTCAGTCTTCTATTTTCTTTCATACAGTTAAAACATTTTTTTATTATTTCCTTATTACATTCTTTGCTCTTGTGATTTCCGTGACATTTATAACAAACATCTTGATTTTTACAATCTGACGATTTATGGTTGTATCCTTGGCATTTAAAACATTGTAGTATATTTGTACCATCGAAAACTCTACATCTTTCCCATCCAACATTAAGTTTTTGACCAGATATAACTTTCGGATATGTTTCATTATCAATTTTTAGTTTAGCATTAAATATTGTTCTATTATATCTTTTTGTTTCAAAATTTTTTATCATTTCTAATTCACTGTTTTGCATTACTTCGTTTTGTTTTTTCAGCTTTTCTATTAATTCTTTCTCATGCATTTTAAAATTCATGTCGGTTATAATAATTTGCATATCGATATCTTTTGGAACCTTTATTTCATAATTTTCACTTATCTCATCTTGTATTGCTTTCTTAATTTTCTCTCTTTCTTCATTATTTTCGCTTTGAATAACTAATGTTCCATTTTTTCTATTCTCAACATTTTTTATTTTCAAATTAACTGGGTCCAGAATTTTCATTTAATTCTGCTTTTGTTTTTTCCACACTTTGTTTTTCCTTTGGTTTTATTATTAAGGGGACATTTTTCGAAACATCTGGCATCACTATATTATTTGCCAGTGTCTGTGCATACGACATTTTTGTTTTGACGTTTGTATCATTAACCACTTTCTTTATTTCATTACACATCTTTATATTGTTTTTTTCAATTATGTTGCACATATCTTTGTTTTTATTTTCAACCTCATTTAGATTTCCATAAAGGTTCTTTACTTCTTGTACATTTTTTTCACATTGTTTTTGTATATTGTCCATTTTCCTAAATCTTTCATCATAACGTTTTTCAATTGCTTCCAATAATGCTTTTATTTCGTGTTCATTTTGTTTCAGTGAACTTTCAAATTCATGTTTGTAGTCCACTAATGTTTGTTTGTTTTTAATAACTCCATCTTGAATTTCTCCTAAAACAAGATCGACATTCCGAATATATTGCATACAATCATCGCAAATAAAACGAACATAATTATCCTCATCAATAACTTTTATGGAGTAATCATCTATACCGGCACACTTTTTTGTAAGGTGATAAACTTTATCGCATACACCATTGCATCTAATACCAGTTTGACCCCTAATTGGTATTCTGCATTTACTGCAGGTTTCAGCCATAGCTGAGTGCAATTTTCACTAGTCTGGCCATACACTTGCAATATTGTTGTACAGCTTCTCGTTTTAGTTCTTTATTTTATTACCATGTGTGTTAGTAGATTGGGGCAGAGCTTCGAAGAATTAATTCCCTAATTCCCTTTTTTTGAACTGAATTTATATTTTGGGAATGAATTCCCGTTTAATTCAAGGAATTAAATTTATTTCGTTTAATTCCCTAAGGAATTCAATTTTTTTCGTTTAATTCCCTGAATTTAAGTTTTCAATTCCTAGGGAATTAAACTTGAATTCCGAAATAAATTTGATTCCTCGAATTAAACGGGAATTCATTCCCAAAATATAAATTCAGTTCAAAAAAAGAGAATTAGGGAATTAATTCTTCGAAGCTCTGGATTGGGGACTTAAATGGAGAGGTTGCGCAATGGTATTTCTGATGTATGGATAGCTTTATTATGTACGCCTTTTTAACGAAACTTGAAAGCTTATCTTGTGAGAGTTCACCTGTTTCTAGAAATTATTCTTGCAGCATTCATTTATTATTTTTTTAGATCTAATTATTTTTTAAAAATATATTATTGTATTAATTGATCTCGTGTAAATGTTAATTTTTTGAATTTTGTGTTTATTATTATTGTATTATGCAGTAGCCTTATATTTATATAGAAGTCTTTTAATAAAAAGGGTCTTCAATTTATGTATAGAAAACTTATTATAAAGACATAGCCCTGCCGGAATTATTCCGCTCGCTTTATGAAAACAGGGGGATAATTTTTAATAAATCGACTTTTCACAAAAAAAGTAATAAAAAAAAAATTAAAAATGGCCAGCTGGTCCGCAATGTGTTAATATATGGGGTGATATTAGACCTCAATGAAAAGATATTGCAGAGACATTTTCTTTGGTGTACATTTTTTCCTGGTCGGATATGTACTTCCGGATTTATTCGAATTTTAATTTTTAAATTTAAAGCCCTGCCCACTCGAAAGAGGGCGTGTCCGACAATCAAAAATGCTATTTTCAGAGCAAGTGCAGTTTACGGGCATAGCCCCAATTTTTTTTTATTTTATTTTCCAATGTTGTTCATTTTAAGCTGATTTCAAAAATATTAATATTTTTTGCCGGACACGCCCACTTTCAAGTGGGCGGGGCTTAAATTTGAAAATTGAAATAAGTCCAGAGATACTTATCCGATTGGGACAAAATTGTTGGATATCAACAAAATATTCACTTTGTTTAAAATACATTAAAAGGAAAACATTCTGTTTTAATCGAATAGACTTTGTTTTATAAAGAATAATAATTAGAAGAAAATTTTCAATAAAATAAAATAAGAACTTTTTGAACCTTTATACGGAATAGAACAATTTTGCGCTTTTTAATTGGATAGGGATCCAATAGGTTATTGGCCCAGCGCTTAGAATTAAAAGGATATCAAAAGTATTGTCATTTGCAAAATGGAAAGTAAAGCTGTATTCCAGTTGTTAAATAATACAAATTACTTCACATGGAAGTTTAAGATGCAAATGCATCTGATACAATTGGATTTGTGGGATGTAATCGAGAAACCTGTTCCTGCTGAAGAAACTGAAGCATACCGCAAAAGGGACCAGAAAGCTAGAGCTGCGATTGCCATGTGCATAGAAAACTCGCAGATTCATTTCGTAAGAAATATGGGTTCTGCTCAAGAAATGTGGTTTAAATTACAAAAAGGCCCATGAACGTAAAACCATGACATCAAAATTACATCTGTTGAGAAAATTATACGATAAACGTATGGAAGAAGGTGAAAACATGCAACAACATTTGGATTCGTTAAACGTAATGAGGGCTCAATTGCTTGATAGAGGAGAAGAAATTAAAGACAGTTCGATGGTAGCTATAATGTTAAATAGTTTACCAAAAACTTTTTCTGCCTTGGTTACATCAATTGAAGGACAGCCAGAACAAACTATTTCATTGGAATACGTAATGGAGAAGTTGCTCGACGAAACAGAAAGGCGTGGTGAAACTCATGGTGAGGATTTCGGTAACAATGCTTTAAAAGGTCAGCAAATAAGAAAGAAGAAGCCTATTAAATGCTTTCATTGTAATAAATTGGGTCATTTGAAAAAGGACTGTTACAAGTGGAAGAAGCAGAATCAAAATGCTCATGTTTCAGAGGTTGGTTCTGTTGATGGCGAAATATGTCTTCAGGTAGGCAATGGTCGTGGTTGGGTCATAGACTCTGGTGCGTCAATTCATATGACCAGCAATCGTCAATTCTTCAATAAATTGGAAAAATATTGCAGCAAGGTCTTTATTGCTGATGGTAAAGGTTTGGATGCAGTAGGCATTGGTAGTGGTTATATAAATGGTAAATATAATAAAATATTTTTACAAAATGTTCTATATGTCCCTGAATTGAATGGAAGTCTATTGTCGGTGAAAGTAATGACAAAGAAGGGCATGATTGTTAAATTTCAAGATTCAACATGTTACATTAAAGATCAAAATAAAATCATAGCTGATGGAATTTTAAATCAAAATTTATATATACTATGTGAAAGAATAAATAATGAAGCATATGTGTCAGAGTTTTCTTCAGGTTGTATTCATCTTTGGCATCGTCGGTTAGGGCATCGTAATTTCGTTGACATTAACAAATTAGTAAAATTTTCTGAAGGAATGTGTATAAGGAATTGTAAAGAAAGTAATTTTTGTGATACGTGTGCAAAAACAAAATTGTCAAGAATCCCTTTTCCCAAGGAAAGTTCGAATCGTTCGGATAGTTTATTGAATATCATTCATTCTGATGTGTGTGGACCGTTTCAGGTGCCCTCACAAAGTGGGAAAAGATATTTTTTATCTTTTATTGATGATTATTCCAGATACACAAAAATTTTCGTATTAGAGAAGAAAAGCGAAGTTTATTCCAAATTTAAAGAATATGCCAAAGAAGTGGAAAATTTTACAGGAAAGAAAATCAAAATTTTACGTTGTGATAATGGAGGGGAATACATTAATAAAGATATGAAGTCTCATTTAAAAGAGTCAGGTATTATTTTGCAAACAACTGTTCCTTATTGCCCAGAACAAAATGGCGTGGCCGAACGAAGGAATCGGTCATTAGTTGAAATGGTACGTGCAATGTTAAATGAAGCAAATCTTCCCAAGAATTTGTGGGCGGAATGTGTGTTAGCAGCTAACTACATACAAAATCGTCTCCCTTGTAAATCCGTAAGTACAACTTCATTCGAACTTTGGCATAATAGAAAGCCTGATTTGAGACATTTAAAAATTTATGGAAGTAAAGCTTTTGTTCATATTCCAAAATGTAAGCGTGCCAAGCTTGATAATGTTTCAGTAGAAGGTATTTTAGTTGGATATGAAGAAAATACCAAAGGTTATAGAGTTCTGTCAAAAGGATCTAATCAAATTTTAATAAGTAAAGACGTTAAATTTAATGAAAAATTTTCAGAAGTAAAAGAAATTACTTGTAGTCCTATAGAAAAAGAAGTACAAATTGATATTACTAAAGAGGAAGAAAAATACACTGAAACTGAACAATTTGAATACGATTATGAATCAGCAAATAAAGAAACAAGAGAGGTACCAGGAGAAGATGAACCAGAACAGCAAAATGAGGAAGTCGAACAACAAGAAGATAATCCACAACAACAAAGTTCTACTAGTGATAAAGGTAATGTACGTAGATCTGATAGGTTGAAAACAAAACCAATAATAAATTGGTCAGAAAAATTGGAACAAATTTATTTGGTAAATCATAAGAATTTGTTAAATAATGATAATATAGTACCAAATACATGGAATAAGATGCTAAATTTAGATAAAAATGAACGAGATTTATGGTTGAAAGCTGCTCAAGAAGAATATAAATCCCTTCTAAAGAATAAAACCTGGATATTAACAGACTTACCAAGCGGAAAGAAAGTTGTAGGATGTAAGTGGGTCTTTCAGTTGAAAAGTGACACCATGAATATACCTAAATACAAAGCACGGTTAGTAGCTAAAGGATATACTCAATCGTTCGGTGAAGATTTTGAAGAAACCTTTGCACCCGTTGGTAAGTTTGTCACATTAAGAACTTTGTTATCGGTTAGTGCCTCCAAGAAATATGTAGTAAAACATCTAGATGTTAAATCAGCATTCCTAAATGGTACAATACAGGAAGAAATTTATATGGAGCAACCTCAAGGGTTCATTGAAAAAGGTAAAGAAAATTTAGTTTGCAGATTAAAGAAATCAATCTATGGATTAAAGCAAGCTGCCAAGTCATGGTATGACAAATTAAATGAAGTTTTAATTAAACTTGGGTTTAAAAGAGGTAAAGCTGATACCTGTTTGTACAAGGCAACAATCAATGAAAGTATTATTTATCTATTAGTATACGTAGATGACATTTTAATACACTGCATCGCATATTTATAACGTCATTTAATTTTTTAATATATCTCTTTTAATATTTACCAAATCTCTTAAGTCTCTTTACATGAATTACTCAGTTTTTGATTTTCTGTGGAGTGATAAAATTTGAAATGTTGTGGTTGTTGTTCTTGTAATATTTTTTGAGAATATTCCGCTATTTCATGTTTCATAATTATAAAGTCATTCTTAGTGCTTGATAAATAAAACAACAATTTAACTAAAATTAATAAGAAATTTCTTTACCTTTATTTTGAATTAAATCAAAAATTCTATTATTCATACTAAAAACTAAATTTTTAATTGTATTTTCGTCAATTTTCTCCCATTCTTCCAAAATTGCAACTTTTAACGAAGGAACATCAGTAAACTGGCGATTTTCTGAATACACCTTGCTCGACAAAATTCCCCATACATTTTCCATAGGGTTAACATCTGGAGAACACGGCGGCCAATCCAAAACTTGAATATTTTTTTGTACGAACCAATTTCTTGTTGCATTACTTGTGTGTATAGCCGCGTTGTCTTGCTGGAAAATGTATGTTTTGGCTGGATTTCTTTCCAAGAAAGGAACCAAACTCATTTCCAACGTTCTAATGTACTCAATGCTGTTCATTCTACACGAAACAAATTGTAACTCCAATGTTCCATTAGAGCAAAAAGCGCCCCACACCATCAAAGACGCTCCTCCAAAATTCCTTTTTGAAAAGGTTACTGGCCCTTTCCGTAAGTCTCTCCAATACCCTCGATTTCCATCTGGACCATCCAAATTCCACTTTTTTTCATCGGAGAAAATTACCTGAGATAAATTTATTATAATTTTGTACTCCATTTTAATTTTGGCTTCCTTCGAAAAAACAACCTACCTGATTCCAATCTGTTCCCATGTTTAGACGTGCAAAGTTTACCCTAGCATCAATATGGCGTGGTAAAAGTCTTGGAACTTTGTTCATGGTAGCACGAATAATATTATCTTCCCGATTTAAAGCACGCCAAACCGTTGTTTTTGAAACCGTTACGCCAGATTTCTCTCGAATAGTCGCAAGGCTGGACGAAGAGTTGCTAGCTAAACGGCAAATGTGGGCTGTATCGCGCTTGGAAAGCAATCTTTTTCGTCCCGTGCGTTTAGTCTGCCCATAGCTTGTGGGATCCTTCAAAAAATTTTGCACTACACGAAGACTTCGGCCCAATCTTCTGCAAATTTTACGCAATTTTATGTTTTCGGCTTTGAAAGCCAAAATTTGACCTTTTTCAAGGTCAGTTAATTTTATTCCACGTGGCATTAGTTGACCGAAAAATAAACGTTTTCATACGAGTTCGATTTCACTGATATTTAATCAACTACTGACCTAATTTACATGTTTTTGCAAAATGACTTTATAATTATGAAACATGAAATAACGGAATATTCTCAAAAAATATTACAAGAACAACAACCACAACATTCCAAATTTTATCACTCCATAGAAAATCAAAAACAGAGTAATTCATGTAAAGGGACTTAAGAGATTTGGTAAAGACTAAAAGAGTTATATTGAAAAATTAAATGACGTTATAAATATGCAACGCAGTGTATGTTGTGAAAAAGAGCATATTATATCTAAAATTTATATTGACTTGAATAATTATTTTGAAATTAAAGATTTGGCATTTGTTTCGTCATATCTACACTCTAAACCACTTTTGTTGAAAATTAGGTCGATAATAGTAGGCAACACTTTACCGAATATTATCGACCTAAATTTAGACATCTCCTTTTTTTAAACATTTTGTTGATTTTTGAACAAAATATGTTTAATTTTGAACAAAAGATGTCTAATTCTTTTCAGCAAATTGTGTCTAATTTTCCCCCTTCAGATTTATTTATATATTTAATTTAAAAATGTTTCCTTTAATAAAAATGCATATATATATGTACATATATATGCATTTTTATTAAAGGAAACATTTTAAAATTAAATATATAAATAAATCTAAAATATATAAATAAATTCAATAATATATTTGCATTTAATTACATTTATTAAAAAGAAAAAGTCATGAGAAAATAAACTTAACTTCATTTTTAGTAATGTCTTTTTTAATTATCTGCCCATTCTTTTAAATGTAAATAACAGTTTTTTGTGATATTTATATTATTTTCAATAAAAATATGATAATTTTTAAGTTTTTTTTAATAAATTTTGCTTTCAAATATTTATAAGAGACAAACTGTTGTCCTATTAAAATGAGTGGGCAGTTTATGTTTTTAAAAATCATTTATAAAATCTCTTATTATTAAGTACTATAGAACATATTGTCGCCTTTTGATAAAAATTTCAAATATCTATTGAAAAAGAATATTTTTGAAATTAAAATATTAAATTTAATTCAAAAAAATCAACAGAATATAAAAATATTAGAACAGAACACTAAGAATGGTAAATGCAAAAACTAAATTAACCGAAACTTCTTTGTAAATGAGAGCTTTCATCTTTATCATTAAAAACCAAAATTATAATTCATATTACGATATTTAGACAATTTTATCTAGCTTGTGTATTAAAGAATTCATTCTTTTTAAATTATTTATATGGAGCTTTTTGCCTCTCATTTGCGATGGATAAAATTTAAAAAAATATCGCATTAGGAATTCAAAGGTTTGAGATATATCTTTAGAATAGACGATGATAAATATATAATAGTAGCAAAGCAACTGCAAAACAAGGTCCAATAAATTAAAATTCTCTTCAATCGAAGTAATCTCCTTTTCAAACCAGATATAGGCAGTGGATTCTCCTTCTATTGATGTTTCTAGAGATATAAACAAATTTGAAATCATAGTAGGCGAGTAATATTGATAAAGATACTTATTAACTATGGATATCAACTGAGTTAATTCTTGTATATCATCTCTAACCTCATCAAGTGTGGAACCAAACTGTAAGTTAAAAAACAAATATATATCAGGTTCTTTAAATAAGCTTTTAGGAAATTTAATTTACCTTGTATTCTTTGATGATAAGAGTATCTTTCTCCTTAAAAAATTTGCAAATCGCCTTTATTTTTTTTTTTTTTTGAAGCCGGAAAAAATTATTTATTTTATTGGTAGATGCATAAAAGTTGTTTTTAAATACATCAACGTCAAGCTCCATTACTTTATTAAAGTGACAGTAAAGACAGTATTTTTTAAAAATCATTGGCCAGTTGTTCAGAATGTCTTTGACGGTGGGAGGTTGCTCTGAATTGTTAAAAAAGTTCCTTTGAATTGTAAAACAATCAGTCATGTACTTTTTAACAGTTTCTTCTTCACTTGCAGAAAGTTCATTTTTATGATGTATTGACAATAAAAATTGTTTCTTAAAATTAACATCTACATCGACTTCCGTTGCATGTGGTGGCTCCAAATTAACACAAGTTCTGGCAAATGCGTTTCAAACCCTTTTTTTGTAAGGCATGTTAGAGGCTACTGATTTCTTTTTGGGTGCGGTGTTTAAAAAATTGTTGCGATTTCTCATTGTAGCGATGAGGAAAACAGGAGAATGCGACATTATGTTCCCTTCTCCGTCTCTTTCTATAAAAGAATCAGGAAATTTATTTGCCGCCTTGCTAGCAACTTCTCCGTAAACGCTCATCGGTATATAATGTGATATCTCGCGTAACTCGTCGACTACAGTGCAAATTTTGTTTGCGCACTCGACTTTTAGAAGTGTGACTCCGTGTGAAATGCACTGCATAGGAATTATAATTGGTAAATATTTTTCCGCATTTTAAATACAAACACTTAAATGCACTGCTTTTTTCATCTTTGTGTGCGTACAAATGCAAATGATATATTCTTAAACTTTGAAATTTTTTTTCACAAATTTGGCACACTAACATTTTTTGTATTTAAACAATATTTTATGATTAAAATTTATTATGAAACTTAAGTATATCCTTTTAGCTTCATGGAAATCAAATTAAAATTATTTTTTAATACTTTTATCACCACGAAATTTATTTTTTTCTTCAAAGAAAATATGACGCACTTTGCTATTGAAATAAAAAATCTTGAATGCTTCTTCTTTATTATAAAGCTTCGTTTAAACATTTTTTGTTGTTTTTTTAGACAGATATGCTTAATATTAAACAATTTGCTTTTATTTAGGCATATGTGGCCGATTTTTAAACACATTTTGTTTAAAAATGAACAATTTTAACAGAAAATTAGTATTTTTGCTTAAAATTAGACAAATTATGTTTTTTCTTACAAGTATACCTGATTTAACAACAAAATTGATATAATTTTAGACAACAAGAATTTTTCAACAAGAATTTAGACAAAATATGATCCTAAATTCCAGACAAAGTTTTAGAGTGTAGGTATTCAAGTAGAACGAAATTCTGATGGTGATTTTTTGTTAAACCAAAAAGATAAGATTCAGAAATTAATAAGTGAATGTAAATTGCAAGATGCCAAACCAAGTTATATTCCAATGGATCCTGCATTTATAAAAATCACACATGAAGATAATACGATGCCAAATAACGAAAAATACAGGTCTATTGTTGGTATGTTATTACACATTTCAATTACTTCCAGACCTGATATATCTGCTGCAGTGTCAATACTATGCAGACGAGTTGCTAATCCACGTAAATGTGATTGGGAAGCTGTTAAAAAGGTTGTACGTTATCTTAAAACTACAATCGAAAGAAAATTAATTTTGAAAAGAAGTTCATCTATAAATATTAAATCGTATGTTGATGCTAATTGGGCAAGTGATTATGGAGATCGAAAATCAACGAGTGGGTTTATGATTTTACTTGGTGGTAATGTTATATCCTGGTCATCTAAAAAGCAATCAACAATAGCATTATCATCAACCGAAGCTGAATTTATAGCAACATCTTATGCAGGTCAAGAACTATCTTGGATAATCCAATTGTTAAAAGATTTGAACATTTCAATAACCATGCCTATACCAATGCACGAAGATAACCAAAGCTGCATCAAAATTATTATGTCGTCCAAATTTAGTGCAAGAACAAAACACATAGATGTCAAGTTCCATCACATTAAGGATTTATATGATAATAGAATTATAGATCTAAAGTATTGCCCTTCAGACCAACAACTTGCTGATTTCCTCACCAAACCTTTACCACAGCCAGCTTTCAGAAAACAAATTGAGATTATATTTCGTTGAGAGGGGGTGTTGGATATCAACAAAATATTCACTTTGTTTAAAATACATTAAAAGGAAAACATTCTGTTTTAATCGAATAGACTTTGTTTTATAAAGAATAATAATTAGAAGAAAATTTTCAATAAAATAAAATAAGAACTTTTTGAACCTTTATACGGAATAGAACAATTTTGCGCTTTTTAATTGGATAGGGATCCAATAAAAATGCACACCAACTGAAAGCTCTGTAAAATGCGTTTTTGGTGGGGTCCAATATGACCCCAAATATTAACCGATTGTGGTCTAAATGAACATTTTTGATTTTTTCATTGATTTTTTGCATAAAAAGTCAACTTTTTTAAAATATGACCCCTGTATCGGTAAGTATACTTTATGTTAGCTTAAACTGGGGGGTAATCGCGTAATTCGATTCAAAAAAGAATTTTCGAATTCGTAAATCTTGCAAATATTGTAAAAAAATATAATTCTTTATAAAAATTCTTTTTAATTTATTTTTATCCTAAACCTAATCCTAAACTAAAATTTTTGCTAAAGCTTTACTTTTTACAAAAGGTACAAAATTTACGAATTCGAAAATTTTTTTCCAATCGAGTTACGCGGTGACCCCCCTGAAGACTAAGCTTTCATTTTTTTTTTTTTTTCATTTTCATTCATTTATTTAAAATTTTCTTGTTTGTACAAATTAATTTAATTAGTCCCGCGAAGCCAAGTGCTTGTCTGCAGGAAAAAAAAAAACTAATCTTAATAATACATTTTAATTAATGCTTTCATTGCGAAATTACATTTTTTTTTTTCTTAAATATATATATTTGTATAGAGTTCATTGCAAATTCATAAAAGTTTTCTATACTAATTTTTTTCTTCTGTATTGGTTATTTATTCTTAAAACTTCTTTTGGAACCATGTTCATTACAGTTGAAAGTGTGACATGTAGGGTGTTTCTGCCATAGTTGTTTTGATGTTTGGGAACTTTAAACCTTTGAGATAGGATATGACTTATTTTATCTTTTTAAATGAGGAAATTCTTTAGAGTTCAATTCAATTTATTTCTTATAATATTTATATTATTTACATTTGACTTACGGTGGGTCTCATACTGCAGGTTTAAACTTAGGTTAGTAGTTAACCCAAAAATTTGTTGTTGTTTTTTGTACATTTTTTTGACATTTTATTTTGTTTTTAGTTAAGTTAAAGTTAAACCTACAGTAGAGACCCACCGTTAGAAGCAAAGAGTTTAGGAACTTCGTTCCTTTTCTACTTAGATATATAAATATATTTTTTTAATTTATGAAATTTATGTACATTATTATTAAACGGAAGGAAAAAAATTTACAAAAACCTTTATGAAGCAGAGGTATAAGATAAAAATGAGAAAAAAATAAAGTAGATAAAATTATGATGAGATGAGTTCATTGATATGTACATGTTGTGAGAGTTGGCATCTTCCATTATAATTTAGAGTCAATCTTTCGATTTTATCCAGAACGAGTTCGAAGCCAGCGAGACTATGTAGGCGTCGGGTGGAATAGTGCCATGGTAGTTTAAATATCATTTTAAGTAGCTTATTTTGTGCTACTTGGAGTTTTTTTATATGACATTTTGCAGACGTGTACCAAACTGGAGCACAGTAAAACATTATGGGGTGGAATATAGATTTGATGATGAGTTTTTTATTGTCTATATTCATTTCCGACTTTCTGTTTATAATTGGGTACATTATTCTAATAATTTTGTTAATTTTGTCCACTACATAGGGAATATGATTATTAAAATTAAGCTTTGTATCAAGCATAACGCCCAAGTATTTGACGTTGTTTTCCCATGGAATATCATGGTTCATGAAACGAGGTAAACTCTGGGGTATAAAACAAGACTTACGTTTTCTTGTAAAATAAATAGCCTGCGTTTTTTCAGGGTTAACCAAAATCTTCCATTTATCAAAATAATTACTCAACCCAGTAAGAGCCCTACGGGGAAAGGGACCGGTCCCAGATGACACACATGATAGGTCCCAAGGGGGCGGAGACCGGTCGTTGATCGGTCTTTTTGTTTGAAAGAGACATATCACTTTAACATGGCGTTGTCATTGGAAATGACATATTGCCACAGTTTAGACACATTGTGGCAGTAAGGTGGTGTGTCTAAAAATAGCTTTTCAAATAATCTAATAAAAAATTCAGAATTAAAAATAATCTACTTGGCGTCGAAGTAGGGCTCGATAACACAACCTTCTGTTTGTAAGGCAAACGCTTACCGTCTGAGCTAACGTTGCTTATGCGTGATGGCTGGCTGATGGTTAAGTTATATGTGTTTCGTTTCTGTTCAAATAAAAAAGAAAAAACAAACACACACACAGCAGATAAAAAAAAATATGGAAAAGAAAAAAATAGAAAAGAAAACAACATTAACACACACACAAATATGGTGGAAGTGCCTTGAATATGCCCCCGATTGACCGGTCATGGGATAGGTCCTTTAATGGCAGTTGACTTGTTTTTTGCGTTGGCCATAATTAAATTTCAAAATCAATTAAAAATTAGAAAATTACCTCAAAACCTCTGATAATATAAATAAAAATTTTAAAAATTCCCCTTAAGTTACAAAGAAAAGTTAAATGAAATACCAATTGTTTAAAACTAAAACAGCTTTAACATTAAAAAAACGTTGAAAACACAAAACTTAAAACTTCTTAGCAAAACATTATAGAAATTTAAAATAAGAGCTAAAATAAGCAAATCGTGAAAAAATAAAGTTAAAAATAAATAAAAGAGTAAAATAAATAAAAAATATTTTTAAAAATATGCCGAGAATTTTGTTTTTATTTCGGTATCAGTCAAGTTTTTTTAAAAGCAACAGTGAAAATAACGGATCAGAAAATACTTAGAAAATTAATTCATTTTCTTTTGTTCATATTTGTACTAATTTAGTAATATGCCTTCGGTTGACCGGTCACGAGATAGGTCCTTGAAGGGCAATTGACTCCTCATTCCCCGTAGGGAGCAGACTGCAAGTTTGTAATAATATCAGCTGAATAAACATCAGAACTAAGAATTGATGTATCATCTGCAAATATAGACGTAATGCAATTGGAAAATGTTGGAATGTCAGCAGTAAAGATGTTGTAAAGAACTGGCGACAGGCAAGAACCTTGTGGACATACTGCAATGATATTTACTTGTTGTGAACAGGTTTTACCCAAGTAAACGCTGAACGATCTATTTTGAAGAAAGTTTTGAATAATTTCTATGAGTTCAATTTTATGTTCACTTCTGAACCCGAATTGTTGCGATGGAAGTATATTGTTTGCATCGATAAAATTAATAAGCTTTTCCTTAATAATTTTTTATAGATTTTTACTTATAGATGAGAGCAGACTTATTGGTCTATAAAAAGGTGGAGAATCAGGAGGTTTATTTGGCATGAGTATTGGTATGGTTTTTGAGATTTTCCAATCACTGGGGAAGTAGCATAATTTAAGGCAAGCATTGAAGATGTTCGTTAGATAGTTGATACCATTATTAGGTAAATTTTTTAGACATTAATTGTTATTACCGTCTAAACCTGGAGTTTTTTTGTTTTTCAATTTTTTTATAATTACACCAACTTTTTCAGTAGTAGTGAAGTAACAGTTTTGTGGGATTGTGTTAATATTACGAATAAAGTTTGCAACACCATTAACCTCAGTAATCGTAGTAGTATCACTTAAATTTGATGAAATACAGTGGTTCAAATTAAAGTTGTGAGCCAAAATTTCAGCCTTTTCTTGCCGGGTTGTGTTTTAAAATTGGAATGTTGCTAGATTTCTTCTTTAACATTTTTGAAACTTTCCAAAAAGGGGAAGATGCTTTGTCCAAATTGGACAACATGTTATTCCAAGTTTGGTTTCTGAAGTGGTTTATTTCATTCGTAATATTTTTGTTTAAACGTGTCATAGCTCGACGATCATTAACATCTCTGTAACTCTTCCAGTTCCTTTTAAATACGTTCCTTAATTGTATCATGATTTTTATGTTGTTTGGTAAGGGTTTAGAGGTTGGTACAATTCTACGTTTGGGCACACTTTCATCTATTCCCATTTTTACTACATTATTGAAAACATTTATCATGTTGTCAATTTGAGAGCTATTGTTTATTTCATTAACGCTATCCGCCACAGGAAGATTCCTGTTTATGAATTTCATAAAATGCGGCCATCCCCAATTACTATGTCTGCAGTTAAAATCTCCTCCTAATATGTATTTATTTGAGCTCGTTAGTTTACGAATATCTGACGCAAATGTTTGTTTTCTTCTAGTGTCCCTGTTTGTTGACCCACCAGGATAATAGCAAGAATAAATATTTATAAAGTCATTACCAGATTTTACCTTAACACCTATGTTTTCAATCAGTTCTGTGTTAATAGGAGGTATAAGTTGATGCTGAATGTGTTTTTTAATTAAAATATCTACTCCACCTCCTCCACCAATTTTGTTTAGAGTTAAAGTTGGACATTTCCCTTTTTTTTGTTACAACGAGTTTGTTGTTTATATTAGGCCCATCGTTTACTTTTCTCAGTCAAGTCCAGTAAGAATTACTCAGTACAAACTTACAGATCGTAAGACCAGATTTACTCTCAAAATATTCCAAAACATGTACGCGAACAGAAAATTTGCAATAAATACTACACAGCAGAATATAACACCAAATATACGAATAAATTTTAACTAGTGGCTATGAAAGAAGAGAACTTTTGATATTAAATCTTAAGCAGTTAATCGATTTAAAACACATAAATTATTGTACTTCAAGTAGAGATTATTCGACAACTTTTCAGCTGTATCTCATATAGAGTTTGCTAAAAACCGAAAAATTTGAAAACCGCGGTTTCGGTTTTTCAAAATTATAAAAACCGCGGTTTTCGGTTATCTTGTGATATTAATAGCATTGTTTTAAAATAATTAAATATAACAATATTCTACTTAAATATATGATAATTAAATATGCAGAAAAATTAAACAGTTTAATACATCCAAGATATCTTTTAGAATTCGATTGAATTTCTCACTCAAATATTTAAAGGCAATAACGCCATTTCAAAACCTTTCCGGGAGAAGAAATAAACGCGGAAACCCGTTATAAATGATTTTTTTTCTTTTTTCGGCAATTAATTATAGTTTAAATTTTACCAATTTGTTTAAAACAATAAAAAGTTAAAATTTTTATAAATTTCGCGGAATACGAAATAAGGCTTTTGAAAAATCGGCGAAAATCGTAACTGAATATGTGAAACTCAATGGTCCTTACTATAAAAGAGTATTTTAAATTTAAAGTCGACTTTATTTTTAATCATACGGTTTTGTCCATTTTGTGTATGAAAACCCTACAAAAATATTCATATTTCCAAACATTTTGATTGGTTGAAAATAAATTAACGAATCAGAATTCTCCAAAAATAAATCAAGTCAAGGCATACTGCCACCCAATATGTTAACTAAAATCGATTTTAACTAAAATATACATTTGAAAATTTTAGATAGAAAAGGCGAATATCTCTTTAACCACTTTACTTTTTGGTGCAATTTTTTACTTATGTAAATTATAAACTTCAGTTTATGTTATCCGTAATAACAAAAACAAAAAATTCTTTAAAGCAGCTTTTAATGTAGAAAATGTTCATTACAATTAAATACAATATTTTGTAAAATAGAAGCTGTCTTTTCGAAATTCAAGATTAAATAATATGCAATTTAATTAATTATGTTAATTGGTTAAAGTATTTGTTAAAAACCGACTTATTTTTGTCGGTTTTCGGTTTCGGTTTTGAGGCTTGAAAAACCGCGGTTTCGGTTTCGATTAAAACTCTAATCTCATACGTTTTCAATTGCATTTCAAAATGTATCAAGTTTTTATAGATTGCACTATGCGACAGTCAAAATCGGAATGGGATGAAACCAACGGGAAATGTTATATAGGTCAAAAACAAGTTATAGTTGTCCCGGCGTTTCGCTGGGTCACCCCTAGAAATCGAGATATATCTTTTTTTTGACATAACTCGAGAACCACTAGTCCGATTTTCTCAAACAATTTTAAAAATATTAAAAATTACAATTCCTTTAATCTGTTCATATAACGTTTTTCTATATACTCAACAGTTTTGCCGGTAAAAATAAATGTTTGTTACCGCTACCATAAAAATCAATAACCTTTTGTTTATTACTTTTTTTTAATATTTTAGGCAAAAAATATTTTTTTCTTCATACATTTATTTTTACCGGCAAAACTGTTGAGTATATAGAAAAACGTTATATGAACAGATTAAAGGAATTGTAATTTTTAATTTTTTTAAAATTGTTTGAGAAAATCGGACTATTGGTTCTCGAGTTATGAAAACAACTTAGAAAACAACTTAGAAAAAAATTTAACATTAAGCTATATAAAACTTAATATGTTTACCGATAGAGCCTTTTTTAATTATATATGATGCTGTATTAAAATTGTCATAGCATATGTAACCAAATATGGTACATATTAATATATGGGGACATATATATTTATACTGATCTATATATGATATCATATAAGAAATTTTTGAAAAACAAAAAGCTATACATAATTATATCCACAAAGATATATTGTCACACTTGACTATATACAAACATATTAATCCATATTAAATTATATAATTTCATATATAACTATTTTTACTCGGGTATATTTGGCATTGAAAATCTACTATGGAAGAAATATAAAAATTTTAATTTATCGTTTTATTGTATTTGAAAGATGTATCCTGACGTTATCCTGTAAGTCCTGGAGCAAAATTTGTAACTGAGTTTATAAGTAGAGAATCTAAGCTAGCTTTGGTATTGTCGATAATGTATGCCAGATCGTAAATGTATTTTTGACAATTTGCAAATATTGTTTACGGTTTATAACAGTTAATTTTTAAAATTTACAAAATTTTCACTTTACATCCCTCTCGCTTGAAAATCGTTCCTTACACAAAAAAAGTTTGAAGGCAAAAAGTAGGTAATTATATTTTCTATTGATATAATATAACTTCCCAGGTGGAAAAATACGATCGTGAAAACGTTTTAAAAGCATTTTAAAAGGTGGTACAAACGTTTTCAGAATATATCGATTTACAAGTTTAAAGCGTTTTGAGAACGCCCCAAATGATAACCATGATTTACGGTGTGAGGGTGGTATTTTATAACGTTTTCAAAGCGTTGCAGAAAAAAAACTTTAAAATGCTTTCAGCGTATGTAGAACATTCTGGTTTACAATTTCAGAGCATTGTGAAAACGACCCAAATGATAACCATGATATACGGTCTCAGGGTGGAACAGGAACATAGTAAAAATGGTGGTTAAAATGGAAAAATGCCCCCAATAACGGCCTGCCCCAAACCGCTAAGGCAATGAAGTTGGAATTTGGTATGAATGTTCCTCATCCATCGCAGATAGCCGCGAAGATGGTATTTTTTTTCTTTATTAATTCTTCTATTACATAACCGAGCCCTTAGGGCCCCTTATATGGTTAATTAAAGCTACTAACTAAATAACAAACTTCTATATAAAATTAAAGTTAATTATTACAATATATAATAAATCGCAATATAGGTAAAAAAATTATAAGTACATATGTATATGAGATCACATAAAATAAAGCATTATAAATTTTACAAGATTTTAAAAAAGAACCAAAATACAATCATAGTGAATGCCAAGAATCAATTTCAATAAGAAGCTTTAATATCACAAAGATAAATACATATTATTTCAACATTCTTTCCTTTCGCCTTTCGCACTTTCAAAAACATACATTTTACAAACCCTCCAACAAATGCAGTTGCGCAAATTCTACTATTTTGGACTTGCAATGTATAATTAAACATTCTCAATTCTCTCGGCAAAGCAGCGTATACAAAAGGCACGCAAGAAACGCCATTAACCGTTTGTAAAAGGTCATTTAAATAAATCATAAATAAAAGTGGGCCGATAACAGATCCCTGTGGGACACCATTAGAGATCCGTCGAGTTCGTGAGATAGCGGTACCAACAGATACATATTGGTACCTATCATAAAGGTAGGATTTTATTAGTTCACAAGCCCGATAAGAAAACATGAACTGACTAAACAATTTAAACTATAACCTAGTATGTATTACTCTATCAAAGGCCTTAGACAAATCTACCGAAAGTAGCAATACATTCTTACGGCCATCTAGAAATTGTATAATAGAGTCAGTCAAAGCCAGCAGTAGAGAGGTCGTGCTATACCCCCGTCGGAACCCTGATTGCGATGGATGAATAAGTGACCTGAGATCAAGGTACTCAATCATTTGGTCTTTCAAAATATGCTCGACAACTTTAGAAAGGACCGGAAGTACTGAAATAGGACGCAGATTATCAAATTCAGTAGACTGGCCCTCCTTCTTTATAGGGACAACTCTAGCTATTTTCCAATTACTAGGGAAACTAGACGATGCTTCACGAGGTGAAGCAAATGTGAGGAAATAAAAGGGAAAATGATTTTCAAAAATTTTAGTGACAGAGAATCGTGACCAACAACATTAGACTTTATACTGAGCAATGCTCGATATAACGTGTCAGTATCAACACATGCGAAGGAGAAACCTCCTGCAATGGAATGATCCATATTACACCAATAGTCACCTGGATCAGGTATCTGACAACTAACAAAATAATCGTTTATCTGGATCGGAGAAATTTAAATGTTCCTCTGACTCAAGACAACCATTATTTCTCAAAAAATTCCACATCTGTTTCGAACTAAAATTCTGGAAAACCGCTGTGTGAGCACGCATCCTTAACTTTCTTATAACTCTTTTCACCCTATTCCTGTTCGCACAGTAAATAGCCCAGTTGCGTGGGGTCTTATATCGGAGGTAATGATTATACGATAAATCCCTCAAAGAAACGTGATACGAAATTTCTCTATCGTTAAACCAATTATTACTATCCAAACCAACCCTACGACGAACTATTGGTACCAAAGAGTGTAAGGTCTCAATATTCGACATGATAATTTAGAGTTGCAGATTTACATCATCAGTCAAGTACATGGTACTGAAATCACAATCAAGGACAGCTGCTTGTAAATCCTCCATTATCAATGATTTATAATCCGGATACGATATAAAATGCTCTACAGACGAATTCTGAATGTCAACAGCTATAAAAATGTAAATTTTTGTAAATTCCTAAAGGGAGGGGCAAAAAGAAGAAAAGCCTCCCCTTGGTGGCCTGGAAACCTGAAATTTAAAATGTGGGTCCCTGGAGTAAGGGCTAACTTATTAGAAAGATACTTTTTTGAATTTTGGACAGGGTCGTTATAAAATAGGGGCTCAAAAAGGGACGACCTGCTCAAACTGCTGGAACTAGGAAGCTGAAATTCCCTGTCGATGGATTTTCGGAAATTCCTACCGAGGGGCACAAGTAGTAAAAGTTGGCTACACTCAAAAAAATAAGTTATTAGAAAAATTAGTAAAACGTCTTGTATATCAAGTTTACTAGTTCTCAGCAATTTTTTTGCTGAAATTCCGTTTTCAGCAAAAGTTTTAGTTATATTTTTTTAGCACTAAATTAATTTTGAACTAATATTTTACTAATTCATTTTGCTAAAAAAATTGTGCAGATAACCGCATTTATAGCGTGGACGACAACCAGATAGACAAGATGTAGATATCGCAGCTTGTCTGGATGAAGAACAGACAACGGAAATGATAATCACAAAAACAACTACACAATTTCTATATTTAAATTTTCAGCAAATAAATTAACTAAAGTAAAATTTCTCTAAAAATTTTTTGAGTTTTTTTCAGTCTATTAATATTCAGCAAAAAGTTTAGTGATTTTACCAAGGATTTTTTTCATTTGAAATCGACTAAGTGTTAGCAAAACTTTTGCTAAGATTACTACTTTTTGTGGTAAAAATCAGCTCGCTGATTTTCAGCAAACACTTTTGCTGAAATTACCAACTTTTTTGCAACCACGCTCCTGACTAAAAATTTGCTGACGCAGCAACCTTTTTTGCTGACTTTTTTTTTGAGTGTAGAAACATGAAATGTAAAACATATGTTCCTTGGAGTATGGGCTCACTTATCGGGAAGGTGCTTTTCGGAATTTTGGACAGGGCCATTACAAAAATGGGGATTAATGAAGCGAAAAGTGCCGCTTAAAGGCATGCCCAAACCGCTGGAGGTAGGAAGTTGAAATTTGGTATTAAAGTTCCTCCTCTATTGTAGACATCCGCTAAGAGGAGACTTTTGGAAATTTCTACAGGTACCCAGCGTAGAAACGGTAATGGCATATCAGTATTTTTTGGAGTACCAGTAATGACACCCACTTACTTTCTGCATTATTTTAAAACATATAATAATGAGTTACGGATGACTTATTTTTATCATTATTTCAAATACAAAATAATTTTTTAGATTTTTTTGAAGATTTTTTGAAATCTATTTTTATACTCAATATTTTTTAAACACTGGTAAGGATATATGTAACCACATATTTTTTGATTTTTTGTATGTTGGCGAGTAAGCTTACTTGTGTGCAGCAGGTCAATTATATTTTTATCTATTAAATAATACATGTCGATATAGCTCAGATGGTAGAGCTGTTGACTGGCAATCTGTAGACCAAGGTTCGATTCCCGCACCAGCAAATTTTATAAAAAAAAAAAAAATATAATAAAAAATATTTTTTTTTATATAATTTATTTTTTTGAAAATCTATTTTTAGATTCATTATTTTTGTCTGTACTGGTAAGCACATAGGTAACGATATATTTTTTGATTTTTCGTATGCTGGTGTGTAACGACAACTCATTATTTTTCGCGACATCCCCATATAATGGTAATAAGAAATGTAATAACAAAAGTAAGTAATTACCATTACCAAGTATGTAGTTACATAACCACATATCTGGTAATGATTTTCTACACTGGGTAGGGTCAAAAACAGGAAAAGTCTCCCCCTTAACGGCCTGGCCAAACTGCTGGAACTAGAGAGCTTAAATTCGGTATTTGGGTTCTTCTCCTATTTTTTTTTTTTTTTTGGAAATTCATACCGGGAGGGGTAAAAAGGGAAAAACTTCCCCCTTGACGGGCTGGCCAAACTGCTGGATATAGAGACCATGTAGTAGGTTCCTCCTCCAACGCAGACGTCCTCTAAGACGGAATTTTTGGAAATTCCCACCGGGAGGGGTAAAAACAGAATAATTCTCCTCCTTGATGGCCTAAGCGAACCCTTCGGCTAGAAACCTGTAATCTATAATATGTTTTCCTTGGAGTATGGGCTAACTTATCGACAAGGCATTTTTAGGACTTTGGACAGGAACGTGGTAAATATGGTGGTTCAAATGGGGAAAATTGCCACCATCAAGGGTACAAAATTTATGCTACAAATCATTCCGCAGGTACTGCAAGAGGTGGAACTGCAATTATAGTTAAAAATAATATAAAACATGAACTACTAAACGATTACTGTAAAACATTTATACAATCGACTGCAATTCGAATTCTCCTGATCTGGTCGACTTTTGCGTTCTAAAGAACATAAACAAAAAATATTTCAATATTAAATCATGTTTTGATTTGTCTTCAGACCATTCACCTATTTTAATAACTTTAAATTCGGAAATAGCTGAAAACCAGCCACCGCCTTTTCTATACTCTAAAAACACAAATTGGAGTATATTTAAGCAATGTTGTGAAAATAGCTTACAATTGCACGTTTCGCTTAAAAGCCCGCATGAAATAGAAGACGCACTTCATACTTTTACAACAATAATACAACAGTCGGCATGGCATTCTACTCCTAAAACAAAGACTTCAAATTTTAAAAACCGCGTATTTATTAGTAGAGATATTAAAAAAATGATCTCCGATAAACGAAAATTAAGGAAAATTTGGCAAAATACAAAACATCCAAATGATAAAAGAAAACTAAATAAAGCTTGCAAAGAGTTAAAGCATGCTCTAAATTTACAAGAGAATAATGAGTTTGAGAACTATGTAGCAAATCTTACACCGACAGATGCCACAAATTACTCTATGGAAAGCAGCTAAAAACTTTGATAGAGCTACAGCTCGAATACCTCCATTAAAGAAATCCAATGGACCATGGGCAAAAACAAATAAAGAAAAAGCAGAATTATTTCATACTCACTTGTCAGAAGTTTTTCAACCATATAGTCCCTCAGCACGAATTGATGATACTAAAATATATGAATTTCTAGAATCTCCCTGTCAAATGGATTTTCCAATTAAGCCTGTCACTTATAAAGAACTAGAAAAACTAATAAAGCAACAATCTAATAAGAAAAAATCTCCTGGTTATGACCTAATTTCAATTAAAATTTTAAAAGAATTGCCTATACTCGGACTAAAGTATCTAACTCATATATTTAATGCTATGTTAAGACATGGGTATTTTCCTGTCCAACTTAAAGTGGCCCAAATAATATTAATTCCACAACCTGGCAAACCGCCTGAAGATGTAACATCGTACAGACCAATAAGTCTTTTGCCAGTTTTAAGTAAAATATTTGAAAAACTGCTACTGTACAGATTGAAACCTAATCTTCAAGAAAAGGAACTCATCCCAAGCCATCAATTCGGCTTTAGAGAACAACATTCCACTGTTGAACAAGTTCATAGAGTAGTTAAGTTAATAAGAACAGCGTTTGAAAAGAAACTATATTGTTCAGCTGTATTTTTAGACATCACGCAAGCTTTTGATAAAGTGTGGCACGCAGGGCTCTTATACAAGTTAAAAAAACAATTGCCATGTCCTTACTTCGAACTACTGAAGTCATATTTGGAAGATAGATACTTTTTAGCCAAATTCAAAGATGAGCATACTAAGCTGTATAAAATTCAATCGGGAGTACCACAAGGCATTGTATTAGGACCTATCCTTTATACATTATTTACTGCTGATCTACCCACAAACGACCTCACCTCCATCGCAACTTTTGCTGATGACACAGTGATTCTGTCTTCCCATCAAAATCATATAACTGCATCAATAAACCTTCAAGTACATCTCAGTAAAATTCACGAGTGGCTTGAAACGTGGAGAATGAAAGCCAACGCTAGTACATCAGTACAGGTAACTTTCACATTAAGAAAAAACAATTGCCCTAGTGTAATGTTGGGAGCTGATACTCTTCCCCAATCCGACAACACAAAATATTTAGGAATCCACCTAGATAGGCGTCTTACATGGCAAAAACATATTTTCAGCAAACGTAAACAACTGGGTATAAAACTAACGTCCTTGTACTGGCTCATAGGAAAAAATTCAAAACTTTCGATAGACAACAAGTTACTCATATATAAAACTACCCAGGTGGAAATTATGTATGGTAACAAAAAAGAAGCACTGGCAAAGCGCAAGTAGACCGCGGTCTTACAAAAAGAAGTACTAGGAAAGCATTAAATTTGGACTCCTTCCCAACTTTTTAAAAGGGTGAATTCCCAGCGCTTGTTTTCCTATAACATTATTTTGTTTTTGAAAAAGAAACTCCAAAAGAGTGAATATTTAAATAATTTTTGACTCCACAATACAATAACTCCAAGAATCGTCTATTTTTAGAGTAATTTAAAATTCTTCAGTGATGAGGGCTCATAATTTGATTTTTATGTTTCTAGGTGCTATCTCAATACTTTGCAAAGCATTAAATAGATCGGTGTTATCATTTGGGTTTCAGGAAAGCACTTTAATTTTTTTATTTGCGCGTTGGCAAAGCATTTGCTTTTTATGTTTATGGGTGCTTTCCCAGGGCTTGGTAAAACATTGGCACCACCGTGGAACGGTGTTATCATTTGGGCGTTGGGAAAGCGGTGTTAACAGCACTCATACCACTCATTTCGGTGTTTTGCCAGTGCTGGCCCCTTTGTAATTTTCTACCTGGGTATTATTAAACCCATATGGACATATGGTGTACAAATTTGGGGATCAGCCGCAAAAACCAACATCAGTATTATACAACGTTTTCAGTCGAAAGCACTACGCACGATCGCAAACGCGTCAAATTATGTATCAAATAATATACTGCATAACGACTTCTACATTCCAACAGTGCAGGAAGAGATCAACTTAATCAACGAAGGTTATTGACACCGCCTATCACTGCATCCTAATGCTTTAGTTGCAGATCTGCTGCAGATATCTTCTACCCAAAGAAGACTTAGAAGATTTCCGCTAACACAGCTAATTGTGACAAGATAATTTAAAATTTTATAATACTTATATAGAGGTGCAACAGTGGTTGCTTCCTCTGCATGCTTTTTAGTTTTAGTTTAATTACTTTAAGAAAAAATGCTAAATATCTTTATAGATAGATTACAAAATAAATTGGAGTTAAAAAAAAGAAAAAAAAAATTTCGTTTTAGATTCTGCATTTACAGTCGGATTTTAAAGTGTGATATATCGATTTGTTTGCCTATAACGGAAAAATCCAATGAAAAAAAATTTAAAAATGCGACCCCTACGTTCGGCAAAAAAAAAAAATTCAGCTGGATTTATCGAAAAACTTCCTTAGCAAAGTTTAATGATTTTTTGCGAGCTTTAATTTTCTGACATTAGGGTTTTACATTTGGGTGGTAAATACTAGAACGGTGGGTAAATACTAGAACGGGATACTTGAGGTCAATTGCCCTCAGAGCAAAACATTGGTCCCCTCGAGAGAAAAACATTGATCTATCATACTTTAAGATCCGACTGTAAATGCCAAAGATATAATGAAAAATGTAAAAAGACGACCCTATCCAGCAAAAATAAATGGAATCACTTCTAAATGAATCGCTTCCTTCATTACATCACAAAGAATTACTCCCTTAGGAATGGGTTTTAAACAATATCTAATGCTGCAATAAATATATTCTAGTCAGAAGTTCTTTTTCACAGTTGATAAGAAGTTAATATTTTGTATGGGGTTTGCATAGGAACGTGCTGGCACAGAAATCAGAGGGTTGTGGGTTCAAATCCCACCAGGTGGAAAAAAAATTTTTTGAACTTTTTTTACACAATTAATAATTTTTTGTAGTTTTCACTGTAAAATTTTTATTTTTTTCTATTTTACTGCACGCAAAAATTTATTTTTGAAACGATTTAAAATTTTTTTTTAATTTTCTATTAATTTTTAATGAAATTTTATGGAAATATAAAAATTCTAAATAAATATGTAATTCTTCAAATATTTTTTGTTAAAATACCAAAAAGGTAAATATTACAATTTTGTTTGTATATAAAAAATTGTAATTTCAAAAATCCATTTTGATCAAATTTTTACTAAATATACAGTGAAATTCTTACTACTTTTAATACAATTGGAAAGTTTTGTTTACTTTTTGTATTGAATTTTTCCAGCTGTAGTAAAAGTAGTAACTTGTAGTAGGTAAACGAAGACGCTTAAATTAAATATAACAGAAAAAGAAAAATCCTGTAAACATTTTAGTTAGAACTAGTAAAAATAAGTTAAAAATTACCTTGAAGAAAAAACAATTTTTTATCTACTAATATGCTGCAAAATTTTTTCCGGATTTTATCAAGGTAATTCGTTATTTTGAATTAACTAAAAGTTAACTCAAATGTACCCAAAATTTTGTAAATTTAACAGTTTCATTTTTCCTTCTTATCTTACTAGTATTTAGCAAAAAACAATTTGCTAATATCAGCAGTTTTTTTGCAAGGCCATTTTTAATTACATAATTTTTAGTAGCTTTTTCTCCTATTTTGACAGCTTTATTTTTTTATATGAGTGTATTATTTTTTATAAAAGAAACACTTAAAAAAAAAAAACTTTATATATTTTCCAATATGCTAAGCGGGGAATACACTTAGGAAAATTAGCGAAAAAATGGCAATTTTTTTACGAATGTTGATTTGTGTATGTTAATGTTCGTGTTGACATTCGTGCAATTCGTGTTTACAAAAATTTTTGATAGTTTATGTTCCCTACTCAATGTTCCTTAATGTATTCGCCGCTTTATATATTTTTGTTAATAAAAAGTTAAAGAAATGAAGATAAAAACAATTTACTGAACAAGACTGCTAAAAGTCAGCTATCAGTTATAACAAGCGATAGCATAGTGGGTAGAGTGTCTGCTTGAAATGCCAACGAGTGTGGGTTCAAACCCCACACGATGCATGAAGATTTTTTTTTTTAATTAAATTAAAATAAAAAGAAGTGAAAAAGAACTTCCTTATCATCTATTCAAGTATACATACTTTGTTTTAAAAACGAACAACTTCCTTCCTATGACAAGCCAATGTTAACTTCATCGGTGAAAACTCGAAAAATAACAACTCCGTATTCCACAGTTGCGGTGCTTTAACTACTTCTTTTTCCTCACTCTTTTTCCTGGGTATGTTCGGCAAAAATAAAAATAAATATAATTTAGACTGGACGGTGTACGGAGAACTTTTTTTGAGGTACGGTCAGTATTCTCAGGTTAATTGCGCACAGAATCGTCAAATATTTTTTAAAAAATCTTCAAAATCGTCATTGCGTTTTGAATATCGTAAAAATATTGGTAAAAATCGTCAAAACTTTATTAATCAAATATTTTTATTTTTATAACCCTAAAATTATAATATAAAATTAAAAAAATCACCGGTTTTCGGTTTCAGCTGTAATTGAACCCTTTCAATACCGACTTTTTGTTTGCGGATGTATCGTTATTTTGACTTCAGATTCTTGTTAGGAGTCCTCAAATTAGAAAAAAATATGTAACATATTTTGCCCTCTCCCCCTCCTACCCACTAAAAATGACGCTCGAAAATCGATTTTTTCAAACTTCTGAGCCTCTTTTTACCCTTTAAACACTCGAGTAGCCAAAAATCCTTTGGTTGGTTTTCTTCTCGTCATAAGTCAAAGCAATATGCCAAATTTCAATTATCTATCTTCATTAGTTTAGGAGAAACACCAAAACCCCCTTTTCACGGATATTATGATTTATTCAAAAAATTAAACCTCATTAACGAATATCGCGACCATATTGCTATGTTGAACTGCTTATACATATAATGATTTTTATTTGAAGTCCAAGACCCTAATAAACTTATTTGCAAAAACTATAAATTTTTTTTCCACTATTAAATTGTATATATTCTTTTAAAGTTGTGTACACTGTAGTGTACAAGGGACTGAAAGAGTTAAGAAAACTTCTAAAACTTTAGTTTTTTTTTTTTTTTGATTGGTTGAAGTTAAGGAAACTTTCAATGTAAATTGATTTTGTAACAAAAAAAATTTATATAGAAATAACGCAACACTTCGCCGAAGTGTTTTAGAAATTTTTTTATGTATGTATTGAAAATTTACCATGTAATGAAATTAATTGTTCGAAAGAAAGTTCACTTAAAAAAAATTTTCGTACCGAAAAAACTTTAGATTTTAATGTACTTAGTCTAGAGACATTTCACAGATACCTAATAAAGAATTTACATGAAAAGAGTCCGATATGAGATATGCATCCTTTCGAAAAACACGTTACATTTATTAGAGATTTAGGAAAAACTATTTTAAATAAAAATAATTACCAGATTCTATGTTAGTTTTCCTACAAAAAACCATCAGATTCTAAAATTACTACCTTAAATAAATATTTTATGATAAATATATTTAAATTACCTGAATAAATTTCCAGATTTATTGATTTAGATAATGGAAAAATAACGTATTTTTGAACAATTGTTGCTATATTTCCTATTGAAAAAAATCGTCATTTTGAAGAGGAAAATCGTCATTTGGCTATTTTCGATAGTAAAATCGTCAAAATGACGATAAATCGTCAAAACTGGCTACATTGGGTACGGTCAAATGTACATACAGTTGCGAGCATAAAAAATGCAGCGCTACCCTAAATCATCTAAGTATGCTTTCATTTCTTCTAATGGTTTTTTATTTCCGCTTATCTTTTGCTAATATATTAGTTTAAGTTGTATTTTCATATTTTAAGTCGTTTGATTTGCATTTATTTATGTGAATTAGATTTTAGGAACTTTTTTATGCAACTAGTGCCCATTTTGTGCGTGCAAAAAAATGTAACTTTTATGTATTTTACATTTAATCGATTTTATTTGTTAAAAAATTCAGCATATTAATTAGATTTTTATTATTTAGTGGAATAGCCATTATTTTTAATAACTCCTTTCATTCGTGAAAGCATAGAATCCACGAGCGCAACCAATTTTTAAAGGTATGCCTTGCTACACCTGTTTGGCAACAATTTCGAAATCCCTTAAATTTGAACGCTTTTTCTTTCGTATTTCGATGTCTACAAGCTCCCATAGATTCTTTATGGGGTTTAAATCTGGTGACTGTGCTCGCCAGTGTAAAACTTCCACACCGTACTTACTTAGAAATTGCCTAGCTAAGCGAACTGTGTGCTTAAGGTCATTGTCGTATTGGAATATGCTTCCAGAAGCCATTTTTTCCTGCATGTGAGGTAACCCTCTGTGTTTATTCTGTCCTCAATTTTGACTTCTGGTCCAACACCATCACGGTAGAATGCACCTCAAAATAAAAATTTAAGCAAGTGTGTTATATTTAACACAACGATTTCATACCCCACAGCATAAGGGACCTCCGCCGTGTTTAACGCGTTGTTTCTAGTACCTGGGAGATTACCGTTTATTTGATGGTCTGCGGATGAACTTCAATCCATCGGATACAAATAAATTTGATTTTGTTTCGTCACTAAATAAAACCTTTGCCCATTGTTCTTTTGCCCAGTGCCTAAGGCGCTTTTCAAAATCGAGACGCTTCTTTGTATTCTTTTTACATATGAAGGGTTTCTTCTCTGGACGTCTTGCTAACAAGTTTGCTTCCTTTAAGCGTCTATGTGCGGTATGAACGCCGACGGTTGCGCCCAAATGTTCTGAAGCCTACTGCGCAACATCTACGGCGGTCTTATTGGGGTCGCTTTTACAATAGATATCATATTTCTGTACTGCCTTTTAATTGTTTTTCGGGGTCTTCCACTTCCTATTTTCTTATGACTATAACCGTAAGCCTAATGCCGAGATGCAATTCGTGACACAGTGGACTTGTTTCCTTGATACATAGTTCCGATTTCAAGTACAGTACCCCGTTTCTGTATCTGATGCGAGAAGTTTTCTCATCGAGAAATTTATGGTCACCCTGCATTACACAGGGTGATTTAAGAGATGATAAAATGGACAGTAGTTTTAGTCGTAATTCTTTCAGATATCGTAACATTTATAACTGTGGACACATGTAGTTTTGTAAAATACCTAATTAAATTAGAAATAACTTACATGCAGCGCATTATTAGCTGATTTGGTTTCATATATATTTTATTGTCTGCGACTCACCCTATATAAAGCAGAGCAGGGTTGCATTTCACATGGTCTTTGCGAAAAGTGTTTCGATGCGAGAAATACAGAAACGGGGTGCAGGTTTTCCTTCCCAAACCGCTGTAATAATAGCAGCACGGCTATCACTTGATAGTTGTTTTTTGTAAAACACAAGCAATTTAGTTAATATATTCGATCATATATCATAATATATGACCATTTTCACCCAGGAGTACAAAAATAAATTAAGATCACCAAATTTAAATTCGCTTAAAAGCAAGGTTGGCAACCGAAACGAATAACGGTATTGGTATCGATTTTTTGTTTGTTTCGGTATTCGTATCGGTAACGGTATTTCATTTGTATCGGTATTGGTATTACCGATACCGAAACATCAATACCGGTACGTACCTGTATTATTGAAGAATTGTGTTTTCACAATAAATTATGTCGATACCATGGGCGCTCTCTTATATTATAAGCTCACACATAGAGCAAAAAAATAATCAGTCGCATACAAAATTTCAATGAGGTAGGTTGTCACATCGCTTGTTTGCCAGATTTTTTACACTCTGCATAATGTTTATTGATACATTTTTTTGGTAATTTATTTTTAAGTTTTTTTGTTTTTATTTTTTTTTGTTGTTCGTTTTTGATATTTGTTTTCGTAGTTGTTGTTTGCTTTTAAATTTTTATTTTATATTCCCATTATAAACATTTAAAATTTTCGAATTATTATACAAACGTTCTTTGTCAGTGCATTGAGAGTGAGAGGCTGCAACTCACTCATACAAACACAAAATAAGGTTGTATATGTTTGCCGATCCCTGCAAATTTTACAATTGTTCAGGAGAGCAATAAAACTGATTCAATGTAGGCCCAGAATAAGAGAGCAGCGATTTTTTCCATACGATTTGACATTTAACAAGCGGGCTAAAGCCCGCTCGATGGTTTGTATAAGTTCCCAGGTGACTGGGAACTTATACAAACCAAAGATTAAATTCGGCTGTGCCGAGTCTTTAGATACCCTCCATCCTGGTGTTTTTATTCGGGGATTCTACTAAGTACAAACAAGTATGAATTATTACCCATTTTGTATTCGGTCAATCCACTGTGCAACAAATGTGTGTGATTTCTTGAGGAGAGCTGACAACAAATTTACGATTGCTTATATAGCTTTCGAGTATATTATGTGTGTTACGTGGCAGTATATTTTTAATTTTAAATAACAAACCTTCGTGCCAAACTTTATCAAAGGCTTGCGATACGTCAATAAAGAGTGCAGAACAGTAATTCTTATCCTCAAAGGCCTTTCGTATTTCACTAACAAGTCTGTGAACTTGCTCAATGGTGCCATGCTTTTTACGAAAACCGAACTGATGAGCAGGAATTAGGTTATGTTGTGTTACAGTTTTCGTTATTCTGTTTGCCAATAGTTTCTCGAAGAGTTTTGATAAATTAGATAAAAGACGTATAGGCCTATAAGATTCAACTTTAGTGAGATCTTTTCCTGGCTTGGGTATCATTTTAATAGGGGAGACCTTCCATACTGGTGGATACCCGATTAAAAAAGATGATATGGTGACATATCTAATTTGATGAAATACAATAACTAATCAGATACAATTTAATCCGAAAAATGGTGAATACAATTGTATCTACGTGGATCAAATTTGATTTAATTATTTTAAATTATATACAATTTAATCCGAATTTTGACCAGACATTATTGTATTAAATAATATCTTAATAGTTAAAATTTGATGAAATTAGGTCAAATTTGATCAAAATTTTGGAATTTCTGTTTTTATTAAATATTGCACTGAAAAACAATGTAGGATTCACGTAAGGTTTCGTGTATCGTGTAAACTAAGCAAATCTAGTAACTTTTAGAGTATTTATGTGAAACTGCATACATAAAAGGTATCTACTTATTAATCAGTACTTATAGGAGCTATAGTATAGTATATAATCCATAAAATAAAAAAATTCTAAATAAAATGAAATTTCAAATAATTTTCCATAAAACATTACTGGATTTTTCACTGAAGGTGAGATTTTCATTTTGAAAGTGAGAAAAGTTCAAATGAAGCCTTATTTTTGGGCTATTTATTTTAAAATGAGAAAAATACATCAAAATTGTGATAACAAATTTGACATGAGTTTTTAATAAAATTTAATGTCATGAAATAATCGTTTAAAAACGTAAAGTTGTCTACCCGCAAGCACAATTTTAGTCTGCTTGCGGGTAGACAATTTTTCGTTTTAATTTTCATTTGTATTTCATGATATCTTTCAAGCCTATTAATAAATTTGGTGCTACGTTATTCCTAAACCAAAATAATTACTTCGAAGAATTGGCTAACTTTTATTAATATGGCCCAACCCAGGTAGAAATTGCCGACGTTAGAAAAAAAATTGTACTGCGAGAGCACTGTTTTTTTACGAAATGCCGGTACTACTTAAAACGTGCTTTGCCAGTAGGTAATGTTTTCTGAAAATGAACGAGCTTTTTATACCCTGATGTTTGTAACACCAGAAAATATTGGTCGTAGACCCACCTTATAGTATACCGATCGGCTCAGAATTTTTTTTATTTCGATTTAACGATGTCCGTCTGTCCGTCCGTCCCTCCGTCTGTCTGTCCATTCATTCTTGTGTGCACTCTACAGGTTGCAAATATTAACATATTTTGATGAAATTATGTCGGCCCAAGGATTCTAGATAGAATCGGTCCATATTTGGACCTATCGACCATATGGGCTATATTTACGATTTTCTCTTCTTTTATAATTTTATAGAAAATTTTGACACAAGTCCCATTTTAACCCATTCGAATTTCGGATCCAAACATTAGTTGGCTCTTAACCAGACTGGTGTAGGGTATTGTATAGTCGGCATGCCCGACTTTAACCTTTTTACTCGTTTTAATTTATTAAAATTAACAATTTTATAAATTTTATGTATTTTTGCATCTATTACACAATTATTTATGAAAGAGAGACATCGCCCTTCTTTTCTTGTGAAGTTTCGAAAGAATACATTAAAAATTTGTGATGTACATTGAAAGGACAGTAAGTTACTAGCAAACTACTATATTGGTTATAAAATGTACTGGGATAACAAAAAAATAAAATACCACGCCTGCGCCAACGTTGGTAAATAATTACGGCCAAGCCTTTATTGGTGTTATCATTCCGACAACATGCCAGTAAAGTTGAAAATCCGACGCATTACCAGTACATGTACTACCGTCTCCAGTACCGGGCCAACATTGTGCCGTTTGTATTTTTCTACCTGGGAATATTCAATTTGAAAATGTTGTTTCGTTGTAAATTTATAACATTTTAAATGAAAATGAATTTCAATTTAAATTAACTAAGATATTAAGAGCTCATTTAAAACAAGAATATACCATAGATTATATAGTGAAAATAAATGTTTCTTTTTTAAATCAATAGGCTTGTTTTGTTGCTATACATATGTGGTACAGAAATCCCATACAAAGTCTGACTGCGTATGTTAAGTATTAACTCTTTTAACATAATATTTTCAACGTCGATAATGTATGGGTCATCTGTCAGATAATATCACTCAGATACTATTCCAAAATATTTTACCGGTTTTTCGTTTTCATGTTATTATTTTTTTAAATCACTTGAACTTTACACCAAAATTTGTTTTTACAATTAAAAATGGATTATAATTGATTTCGATAAAATGTTAAATGAAATTTAAATTGAACATGAAACTGGGCTATATTTGGTCTTACAATTTAAATTCCATGGTCGAGATCTGGGTGGTAACCCTCGTAACTCAATTCGAAAAAAAATTTTCGAATTCGCAAATCTTGCAAATATTGTTAAAAATATAATTCTGTATAAAAATTCTACTTTTCAATTTATTTTTATCCTAAACCTTGTACACTACACATAAAAATTCAAAAAGTAAGATTTTTGCTAAAACTTTTTTATTTACAAAAGGTACAAAATTTACGAATTCGAAAATTTTTTTTCGAATTGAGTTACGCGGTAACCCCCCTGATTAAATAAGACAGCATATGTAAAAAGATATATTTAGATATTGGGTCACATAAAAATTGTTCGAAAGACGAAAATTACGTCTTATTATATATAGTGCCATACAAAGCAATATATAACGAGACATAATTGTATTAAATAATATATAATAATGTATAACCCGTTTTACTCGGGTAATATTCAAGGCGTAATATTGCATTAAAAACAAAAAGTATTATTCTTACAGCTATCTTATCGGTACCAAAAGCTTTTTATTCCCTACACCACTATGTGGTCAGGGTATTATAAGTTTGTGCTGATGTTTGTAACACCAAAAAATATTGGTCGTAGACCCACCTTATAGTATACCGATCGGTTCAGAATTTTTTTTTATTTCGATTTAACGATGTCCGTCCGTCCGTCCGTCCGTCCGTCCGTCTGTCTGTCCATGCAATCTTGTGCGCACTCTACAGGTCGCAAATATTAAGATATTTTGATGAAATTTGGTACGCAGACCTATGTTGGCCCAAGGACGAACAAGTTTGATTTTGGTGAACATCGGTCCGTGTTTAGACCTAGTGCCCATATAAGGGTCCTACCAAAATTATATTGTTTATACGCTGCAGGTCGTAAATATTAAGATATTTTGACGAAATTTGGTACACAGACCTATATTGGCCCAATAACGCAGCCTGTTGATTTTGGTGAACATCGGTCCATGTTTAGACCTAGTGCCCATATAAGGGTCCTACCAAAATTATACTGTTTATACGCTGCAGGTCGTAAATATTAAGATATTTTGATGAAATTTGGTACACAGACCTATATTGGCCCAATAACGCAGCCTATTGATTTTGGTGAACATCGGTCCATGTTTAGACCTAGTGCCCATATAAGGGTCCTACCAAAATTATACTCTTTATACGCTGCAGGTCGCAAATATTAAGATATTTTGATGAAATTTGGTACATAGACCTATGTTGGCCCAAGGACGAAGCCTATTGATTTTGGTGAACATCGGTCCATGTTTAGAACTAGTGCCCATATAAGGGTCCCCCCAAAATTGGCTTAGTTACAAACTGCAGGTCGCAAATATTAAGATATTTTAATGAAATTTGGTGCGCTGACTCACATTATAGAAAATTTTGACACAAGCCCCATTTTAACCCATTCGAATTTCGGATCCAAACAATACACCAGACTGGTGTAGGGTATTGTATAGTCGGCATGCCCGACTTTAACCTTTTTACTCGTTTTGGGTTTAATTCTGAGATAGCATTTTCGATCTCTCGCAACTCAAAGCGAATGGGTACCTCTACGTGCCGTGGCAAAATTGGTGGTAACTCGACTATTGTGTTTGGATCGTTTGGCATAAATACAGATTTTAAATGTTCCGCAAACAACTCACCTTTCTCCGTATCATTTCTAGCCCAGCTTCCGTCAGATTTATGCATTGGAGGTTTACATATAACAGGTCTTTTTAGATTCTTTGTAGCACGCCATAATAAATAGTCCGTTCTTGCCGTAGCCTCCAGATTTTCCAAAAAATCATTCAGTGAGTTATTTCTTTGTAATTCAAGTAATTTGCGTAACTTATTTGAGCATTCTCTAAATCGAGCCTTAAGTGCAGGAGATCTGTGAAGCTGCCACTCTCTACGCTCAATATCAACTGAAAAAATTGGATTTTGTCTGGATTGTCGTAGCAAGTCGTGCAGCAAGTTTAAGATAGGATTCAAAATTCCTAAGTGAGAGATCAATGTCCTCTGTTGTTCTTAGCAATATATTTTCCGAGCAATGAGTACTGATAAATTTTTTATATTTTAGCCAATTTGTTCCTTTGCCTGTAAGTGCTAAGTCACCGGTTGGAGATACAATTCGAGGGTCTATAAGGGAAACAATAGTGGGTGTATGATCAGAAGAGAGTTCCAATGAGGATTCTAAGTGCACCAAATTTCCTGCTATATTTTTAGTTACTCCAAAATCAATGAGATCCGGTATTTTATTTCGATCTGATGGCCAGTGTGTGGGTTCGCCGCTGGAGATCACATCCAAACCCATTTTATTAATTGTATCAAACAATACACGGCCCCTCGGGGAAAAGAGCCTTGACACCCAGAAAGTGTGCTTGGCATTGTAATCGACAGCTGCCAGAAAGCGTGATTCGAAAAAAGATTTAAATTGATTTTCAGAAATCTTAAATTTCGGGGGGAAATAAACCGAAGAGATCACTAGGTTCATATTATTTTCCTCTATAAATACTGAAGAGGCTTGAAGATAATCCTCACAAAGGTCACACATGAGATAATGTTTCAAGCGAGTTTTTATTAAGATACCTGAGCCTCCACACGCCCTGCCTCTGGGATCTTTTGTGTCATAAAATGTATACTCATTAATTGAAAAATTACTACGAGGGTGGGTCTCAGAAACAAGCATTATGTCAATCTGTTTGCTTCTTAGAAAATAACGGGGTTCTTCTTTATGTTGGCGTATGCCGTTAGCGTTCCAAAAACATATTTTCAGAGTATCATGGTTTACTCAGTAAAGCCTGCAGTAACATAGACTGCATCTTCATCATCTCCTGTATCATATTGTTCATAGATTTCGTAAAATCTGAGACCGTTTGTACTAAAACATCAATTGCTGCTTCAAGTCCACTAAAGTCCGATTTTTGACCTTGGTATTTATTTTGATTTGTTTTCATATTAGAATTAGATTCATCACTTGTATTTTCTTAAAAATTTCCAGATGATGTGCGACCTTTTACAATAGATGCAAAGGTCTGATTTTGGTTCGTAAAATGCTGCGCGTTCGGCAATTGGGGCTGCGGGTTAAAAATTTCTAGATTGGGCAATTGGGGTTGCGAGTTAAATTGCTCTTGAATGTTTTGGGGTTCTCTGTTGTATAACTGCCTTCTGACAATAGAGCGCTTAACAATTGAGTATGCAGGACATCCTCGGTAATTGGCCGTGTGATTTTCACCACAATTACTAAATTTTTTTCAATTTTGGGTCGCCTTTAGACTTGTTACAGTCGTTTGAGCTGTGTAGCTCACCACATATCACGCAAACTGCAGGATGCTGGCAATACGTTTTAGAATGGCCAAATTCTTGACAGTTAGTACACTGTATGGGGCCTTTTCTTTTATGGGGCTCCTCCACTGTAATTCTACGATGTAGTAAATATTTCAGTTTCTAAATTGGGTGTACCTCACTCTTCTTCAATTTAACATCGTTGGGTTCTAGTTCAATACGAAACAGGTGTTGGGGTAGTTTTTCTCTGTTTCGAATATTAACTACAGATTTTATTTTAAAACCTTCGCCTTCTAGTGCACTTTTGACATCAGAGGGGTTGACACCAGAGTCCACTCCCTTAATGACAACTTGCAGGCCTTTACTGCTTTTCAATTGATATGTGTAAAAGCTCTTCTTCCGGTCTTCAAAATGCTTAACCAACTTTCTGTAGTTGTCCTCGCAATATACGTGAATCTTTGCTTCACAAATGTTACCTTTTCTGATTGCAACAACGTGGAAAGACTAATCGCCAACAACTTTAATTAATCCATTGACTATCTCATCGGAGCATTTCTCTCTTAAATAAATAGGCGGTGGTTTAAACGACTTACCTGTCCCTTCGGGTGCACCTGGTTCACAGTCAAGTAGCGCAAAACGATTACTTGCTTCAATACTTATTACCTGATCTCGTATCTGTTTTGCAGGTTGTACAGATTTGGAAGATCCGGGGCTCCGCCTCCTCTTAAGAACGGTAATGTACATATCCATTCCAGTCTGTACCGTACGTTTTTGTGTGTTTGAAGACAAACTTCCACTATTGTCATGTGGGAGTAAAGGTGTTAAAATACTTTTAATTCTAGGTGATGCCATATTTTCATTCGGAGAATGAGCCGACGCTAGAGTGACTGTATTTATATTATTTGTAGCAGCAGGGGACTCGGCAGTATTTAGATTTATAAGCAGATTGCGGCAAGCTGTATTGATGTTATTTGGTTTAGCTGATAGGTAATTTTTGTTGTAATTAGGATCATTTAAGTTTCCTGTATTTTCAGACAATGATAGATACATGTTCCGACCATTGAGGCTTAATCTTCTTTCGCACAATGGTGTGCTACCACCATCGTTCTGTTGATTAATCACACTCAGTTTATTATTATTAGATATATTTCTTTTATTCAGCGACCACGGATTTAGGTTTTCCTTATTGTTTTAATTTTAGAAATTAACACCAATAAAATATCAATTATTTTTATATTAATTTTTATTTTATTTTTTTTTTTTTTGGATCAAAAAATTTTTTGGCACAACGTTTAACCAGGGTTGACAAATTGTTTTAAGAATATCTAGACCATCAATTGTAGTGCTTTTTCTACTGCTTCGGCATCTCTTCTTTTGCTGGGAGTATTTCTTTTTTTTAATTTTTTATAAAATATCGTCATTTCATTAATTTTTAAAAATTTTCATACAATTAGAATTTTATATTAAACATTTAATTCGCAAATTAATTTTTTATTATTAATTTTGGACTATGAAATTTTTTATAAATCATTAATTTTTTGGAAACAATAAGGAATTTCATTAATTGTATTAAGCTTGTTATAAAATTTTATGAAACTTTTTAATTTAATGAATTCTTTCAGTAGACATATTTTGTACATCCGTAAAATATGCTACAATTTTATTACGCTTTTTGCATTTGCTAAATACTTTTTATTTATCCACTCCAACTTAGCAACGACAAAAACCAACTATAATAAATAATAGTAAATGAAATTGCTTCATAGATTTTGTGAAGCTCTTAATTGTCTGAATGATTTATTATGAAGAGTTACATTAATTATATGAACTTTTCATAAACATTGACTTTAACGAAACCTGTTTCATAGATTCTATGAAAAGTTTCAATGGACGAGTTCCTCTGACAATTTTCATTGAAACTATAAAAAAATTCATTACTGAAGTGAAGATAATTCTCTCCGTGAAGATTTTTTATTTCTTTAGAAAAAACTTTAAAAATCTGAAAAAACAGTGCTGGCTCAGCGCTGGAGATGCCCAGCTGGATATTGCCCACGGTAGAAAAAATTGTACTGGGAGAGCACTGTTTTTTTTATTATGCCACTTTGCCATTGTTTTCTGCTATTTTAACAAGATTTTTCTTTCTGACACTTCTTTTACCCTAATTTTTAATACCGAATTCAGTCATGAAGAATTTCAATATTACTTTTTAAATAATATTTTATATAAAACAGCGAGAAACCAGAAAATTTAAGAAAAACTTTTTATTTTCTAGTTTTGCAATTATTTAATGTTTATAATAAAAAAGACCAAAATTAATTTGAAACAAAAATATATATTTTTTTATTATTTTATCAAAACTTAGGGTGATTAACCACCAGATTTTTAATTGTTTTTATAGTACTGGCTATACACTGATTTTTTGTATTTAAAGTACTGGCAAGTTACTGAATATTTTTAATTTATAGTACTGGGAAAACACCAGAAAGTAACAAAATCCAACACTGGGCCAACGTGGGCAAATACCTACGGCCATTTGCCCACGTTGGTGTTATCATTTCGACACCGTACCAGTACTGGAAACGTAAAAAATCCGACGCATCGCCAGTACATGCACTACGGTCTCCAACGCTGAGCCAGTACTGTGCCGTTCATATTTTTCTATCTGGGTATTTACCAATATATATAAAATAGTTGAAGGATTTTTATTTAAATAAAGAATGAATTACAATCATCAATAATAACACTTCCCGTATATGAAATAAAAAATTTTATATTTGTTTTATTTTTTAAAATAAATAATTATGTTTCTTAACACATAAAAGTGTCCTATTTCCATGTCCATAGCTGTATATAATTTCTAATATAAAGTTAATTCTTTCCCACTACGAAAATTCCAAGAAAAAACACCTGAGCTTTTTCACGATCATGAAAATTTGAGGTCTTTAAGACATTTTATTTATAAAAATTTTTAAATTATTATAAAATGTTTCTAATTTATTTCCCTTGCGGGATCCCGTGATCCCGGGAATTCTAGATAAATTTCCCGCTTTCCCGGGAAAATTTTTTGGTATATAAGCTTTATTTTGGTAAAAGCTAGTGTTTTTTTTTTGGAAAAAATTAAAATTTAATGAATTTTGGGGGTTTTTTATGAATTGCGGGACAAGCGCCGCAGGAGAAAAATTTTTTGAAAAAATCGCGCGGTATTTTCAAAAAATTTTTCATTTTTTGGTACGTTGTGGTCATGTTTGAATTCTTAAGAAAATTGCCGTTTATTTGAGTACCCATACTTTATAATTAGTATATTAAGTGGCTATTTTAGACTCTCGGGGTGTCTTAAATGGATCTAGTGGGAGCCACACTTTACGGATCATAAAACCAAATTCATTTTTGAAATCGGGAGAAATTTTCCTTTAATTTAATTTTCCATCGCATTTACCATTTTGGGTGTGTTTCGGTTTTTTGGACCTAGCGGGTCCCAGGGGCCCCGGCCCCCTTAACACCATATAGAAACAAAATTTTCTTTTTTAATTCCAGAGGGGGTCATATATTTTTTTTTTTGAGGGGTGCCCCATAAAGTAAAGTTTTGCCAAAGATTTAAAATTAAACCATGTGTTTTCTTTTTTAATTTAAAATCCGTTTTCATAAGAACTTGGGTTTGACATTACAACAATTTCTGTTATTTCTCTCAAATGCAGTGTATCCTTTTGTTGCTTATATAGGTTTAAATTTTGATCAAATTTTTCTCTATATTCATCCTCTCATCCCATTTTAGTTTTGGCAGCAGTTTCATTGGGTTATCGATATTATTGTAAAATTCATAGTGAGCATTATTGGCATATTGTCGGACCATATTTTATCTTCTACCCTGAAGCTTTCAATTGCTTCTAAATTATCATGAGGTACTGTACATAAATCAACAACTGATTCACCACTACCGCTCACAAAAGTAAAGTTGCCCATTTCATCACCTTCTGTACACCCATTTAAAATATGTAGACCAAAATCATGACATAGCTCAAGGAACATCTTCCCCTTTGAATTTTTCTCCTGATCTCCAGACTTTCTTAAATCATAACCAGCTTTAAAAGTTGTTTTTATGAAATCTTCCAAGGGTTGTTGCAAATTTCCTATCCTCAAATTGAGGCCTCCTATCAAAATCAGGTTTTCAACATCTTGGTTTATTACAAATTTTTTAAGCGCATCAAAATCCTCATTCCAGGATTCTGCTCTAAGGTATAATGGTATTATATTTATCGTTTTATCGAAAGTCTTAAATTTAATATACTCAATTTCATCTGCCATTTTGAACTCTGAAATAACATTCCTCCTCATTCTTAGATCTTTTTTACGCCATAAATATAGCCTGCAATTCCCCTACCGTATTTACTATTTTTTGTTGCTGGTTTCCAATAAGTATCATAGCAGTTAAAATACTTTTTAAATCTTTCTATTTTCACTTCAGGAATGTGAGTTTCCAATAATATAAATACATCACTATTTACTAAAGTTTTCCAAGTACTATAAATTAAAAGTATTCAGTAAATTGCCTGTACTTTAAATACAAAAAATCAGTGTATAGCCAGTACTACACTCAAAAAAATAGACAGATAGACAAGATGTAGATGTCGCAGCTTGTCTCGAAACGAAAATGACAAAAAATGAAAAACAACTCTACACATATTCTATATTTAAATTTTCAGCAAACAAATTAACTTAAGTAAAATTTCGCTACAAGTTTTTTGAGTTTTTTTCAGTCTACTAATATTCAGCAAAAAGTTTAGTGATTTTAGCAAGGATTTTTTCATTTGCAGTCGACTAAATGTTAGCAAAACTTTTGCTGAAGATTACTATTTTTTTGGTAAAAATCAGCTCGCTGATTTTCAGCAAACCTTTTGCTGAAATTACCAACTTTTTTGCAAGCACGCTCCTGACTAAAAATTTGCTGACACAGCAACATTTTTTGCTGACTTTACTGACTTTTTTTTTTTGAGTGTATAAACACAATTAAAAATCTGGTGGTGATTCACTCTTAATTTTAATTAAATAATAAAAAAATTATATTTTTGTTTAAAAAGAATTTTGTTTTTTATTGTGTAATAAAATATTAAATAATTGCAAAACTAAAAAATAAAAGGTTTTTCTAAAATTTTTTTGTTTCTCGCTAAAATATAGCATAATGAAAAAAGTTACATTAGAATTCTTCATGATTGAATTCGGTATTAAAAATTAAGGCGAAAGAACTGTCGGACAGAAAAATCTTGTTAAAATAGGTCCCCATCTATTGAATACTTTTAGAAATACTTTTTGGATTTATTGAATCCAACCCAGGTAGAAATTGACGTTACAACAAAAGTTGTACTGGGAGAGCACTGTTTTTTACGAAATGCCGATACTACTTAAAACGTGCTTTGCCAGTACTGTTTTCTGAAAATTAACGAGCTTTTTTTAATTTATTAAAATTAACAATTTTATAAATTTTACGTATTTTTACATCTATTACACAATTATTTATGTAAGAGAGACATCGTCATTCTTTTCTTGTGAAGTTTCGAAAGAATACATTTGAAGAAATTCCATCAAGTCTCAAGACATTGCCAAAAAAAAATAAAAATAAAAAAAATCTGTGATGTACACTAAGAGGACAGTAAAGTTCTAGCAAACTACTAAATTTTTTATTAAATGTACTGGAATAATACCAAAAAAATAAAATCCCAAGCCTGCGCCAACGTTGGGAAATAACTACGGCCAAGCGTTTATTGGTGTTATCATTTCGACAACATGGCAGTACAGTGAAAGTTAAAAATCCGACGCATTGCCAGTACATGTACTACCGCCTCCAATACTACCGGGCCAAAATTGTGCCGTTTGTATTTTTCTACCTGGGAAGTTATTAAAAATTGCGGTTAACTCTTTCCTATCTGACGGAACTTATAAGTACCACAATTTCTGGCAAAAAATATAGGGACTATAAAAGTGCGCGAGCTGTTTCCCTTTAAATTTAATAACAAGAAACTCTGAATTGTTCTCGAAAATGTACTTACCCAGGTAGAAAAATACGAACGGCACAGTGCTGGCACGACGCTGGAGATGGTAGTACATGTACTGGCGAAGTGTCAGATTTTTAACTTTTACAGCACTGGGGTGGTGTCGAAATGATAACACCAATATACGCTTGGCCGTAGTTGTTTGCCAACGTTGGCACAGCGCTGGGATTTAGTAGATTGTCAGTACTTTAAATAAAATAATTCAGTATGTAGCCAGTGCTTTAAAATTTCGGTCTTTAAGCAAAAGTACGGAAAATGCCTTATTTTTAATACTTTTTAACCAGTAGTAAGTCTCCCAAGCCAACCCGGGTAAAAATCTTAATATGGTGGTCACATATAATTATATCTTATTTGATAAGTCCCCATATAAAATTGGATATAATTTGATACAATTTGATCCGAGATTTGTCCATATCCAGGACATCATATTATATCTAATTCGATATAAAAATATCTGATTTTATATAATTTTGTCTGATAGTAGGTATACTTTTTATGCATACCCGAGTAAAACGGGTTATACATTATTTTATATTATTTAATACAATTATGTCTCGTTATATATTGCTTAGTATGGCAGTATATATAATAAGACGTAATTTTCGTCTTTAGAAAAAATTTTATATGACCCAATATCTAAATATATCTTTTTACATAAGTTGTCATATTTAATCAGATCTCGACCATGGAATTTAAATTGTAAGAGCAAATATAGCCCAGTTTCATGTTCAATTTAAATTTCATTTAAGATTTTATCGAAATCAATTACAATCCATTTGTAATTGAAAAATATTATTTTACAAAAACAAATTTTGATATAAAGTTCAAGGGATTTAAAAAATAATAACATGAAAACGAAAAACCGGTATTGAATAGAATCTGAGTGATATTATCTGACAGATGACCCATACATTATCGACGTTGAAAATATGTTAAAAGAGTTAATACTTAACATACGCAGTCAGACTATGTATAGGATTTCGTACCAGATTTGTATAGCAACAAAACAAGCCTATTGATTTAAAAAAGAAACATTTATTTTCCCTATATAATCTATGGTATATTCTTGTTTTAAATGAACTCTTAATATCTTAGTAAATTCAAATTGAAATTCATTTTCATTTAAAATGTCATAAATTTACATCGAAACAACAGATTATATGATATATATCAGATATTTTGAAATTGAATATTGGGCCATATTAATAAAAGTTAGCCAATTCTTCGGAGTAATTATTTTGGTTTAGGAATAACGTAGCACCAAATTTTTTAATAGGCTTGAAGGATATCATGAAATACAAATGAAAATTAAAACAAAAAATTTTTAAACAATTATTTCAAGACATTTAATTTTATTAAAAACTCAAGTCAAATTTGTTATCACAATTTTAATGTATTTTTCTCATTTTAAAATGAGTAGCCCAAAAATTAAAGCTTCATTTGAACTTTTCTCACTTTCAAAATAAGAATCTCACCTTCAGTGAAAAATCCAGTAATGTTTTATGGAAAATTATTTGAAATTTCATTTTATTTAGAATATTTTTATTTTATGGATTATTCTTGAACTATACTATAGCTGTGTTTTAGACTTAACTATATCCGTTAACTCATAAAAACCCTCAAAGTGCATAAAAACGCTTTTAAGACAAAAACTAACACATTTCTTTTCGTATGCACGTTAACTTTCAACACGGATAATTATCAACGTTGAAAACTCAACGTTTATACATTTTCACATCTAACGTAACTTATTCGCGTTACTTCCTAGAAACTTTTGCTGACGTAGGTTCGATTATTCGGGGTGTTCTGAAAAACGAAACCACATAAAATTATTCGGTTTCACATAAAATGATATGTTGTTGTTGTACAAAAACGAATAATTTTATGTGGTTTCGTTTTTCAGAACACTCCCGTATAACGGAAAATTTATAAACATAACCTGTTTAAAAAATTTTTATACTACAATCGGTTTAACGTAGATTTGCTTTGAAGATTTAATGTTGATAGGCATGAGACAAAATTCAGCTTATAGCTCCTATAAGTACTCATTAATAAGTAGATACTTATTATGTATGCAGTTTCACATAAAGACTCTAAAAGTTACTAGATTTGCTTAGTTTACACGATACACGAAACCTTACGTGAATCTCCATTGTTTTTCACTGCAATATTTAATAAAAACAAAAATTCCAAAATTTTGATCAAATTGGACCTAATTGCATCAAATTTTAACTATTAAGATATTATTTAATACAATAATGTCTGGTCAAAATTCGGATTAAATTGTATATAATTTAAAATAATTAAATCAAATTTGATCCACGTAGATACAATTGTATTCACCATTTTTCGGATTAAATTGTATCTGATTAGTTATTGTATTTCATCAAATTAGATATGTCACCATATCATCTTTTTTAATCGGGTACCAGCTATTAAATTGACATTGAAATTTGTATAGTTTGAACAATTTTAAAGGCCCAAATTTTATAACATAAAATAAAAATTTAGTTGAATGCTTTTGTCTTCTAAATTGTACGCATCATTTTTTAACATGATCAAAAAGTCACGTGAAAATTATTTGGCTATGGAGTAATTAACTCTTAATTTGCAGACTACTAAATTTGATGTTGAACTATATATTAATTTCTACGGGATTATATAGAAAGTTATATAAAATAACAAGTATATATTTTTAGTATGACGACACATACAGTGTTATACAACTTAGTATTGAACTGAAGATCGTGATCTCGACTCTTTATTGCGAGAACAATTCACTGAACAGTTAAATTAATTTAAAGTATTGTACCAGTGCAATAGCCGAATAAATCATGTGATATCATACCTCCCGACTTTTTCTTTAGGGCTATAAATATAAAATCCAAAGTAAAAAATATTTTTTTTTGTTCCAAAGTAAATACAATATTTTTTTTTGTATAGTAAAGATCACCCGATAAAAACGTTTTTTTTTTCGTTTTGAAAAAGGTAGTCTTAAATGAATGGATGATTTTTAAAAAATATACCGCCTTTTTATAAAAATATTTAAAAAATTCAAAAACGTCATTTATTATAAATATTTCAAAAAACACAATTTTTAATTTTTAGGAAAAAACGCATTTAGGAAATTATAAAAATAGAATCAATTATTTGTATCGATTTTCTTATCTCTCAAACTGGCAGACTAAATTTTTGTGTTTGGTCCCGATTTACGTATACAGTGGCGTTTGTTGAATCGGGAATTTATTAAACCCAGTATTCGTTAAACCGTGATTTCACTATAGAATAAATAATTTAAATTGAATAAAATTGCTAAATTAAATAAATTTACCAAACCGCCTTAAATTTTCAGAAAACAGTACTGGTAACGCACTTCTTGAGTGGTACTGGCATAATGAAAAAACAGTGTTCTCATAGTACTATTTTTTTGAAGCGTTGGCAATTTCTACCTGGGTAGGTATGGCTCCAATTCTATGATATAACCCTTAGATTATGTGTTAACATTAGGGTTTGGGGTTCGGGAATTCCCGGGAAATCCCGGGAAATCCCGGGAAAAGTTTGCCGGGAATTCCCGGGAAAATAATATATTTTTCCCGGGAAAACGGGAAATTTTAAAAATATTAAATTTTTTACATTGTTTTTGTTTCGAATAGGATTTTTTAATTTTAGTCATAAAAAACATTTTAAAGACCAAAACAAAAATGTCATTGTTAAAATCTTTTAAAAGGGAATACATTTATTTGACACACAAATAAAATCTTTGCCAAGTAATTAAGAGCATTTCAACTAATAAAGATTTTTCGTATAACTTATTCAAAATTTAAGTAGTAAAACCTAAAAACTTGGTAAAATGTTTAAAAGAAATATGAAAAAAAAGTTTTGTTTCTTACGAATAATCGCTCTTAATATCTAAATTTTTCAAATGTATAATTTAGGTAAAGTCGACTTTAGTTAAAATATTGGGTGGCAGTCAGAGAACCAAGCCGACCGGCTGAAAATCGGCGGCCAGCCGCCGCCGGTTACTTTTTGGATTATTGCGTCGCCGCCGACTAGTTACGGCTTAAAATATGAGTCGGCGTAAAGAAAGCCGCCGAATTTATCGGCTGCGCCGCAGAAATTTTTCACCTATGTGGCGTTTTTTTGTTTTACAGATTTGTATTTGGAAGTTGTTTTTTTAGCAGCACTGAAGCAAGTATAATACTGTATTTTGCAACTATAAGGGTACTCACGATTGGTATTGCAAACGATGCAAACGTTGCAAATGATTGCAAAAAAACAACGATTGCATCAACATAACAACAAAATGTATGTATTTGCAATTTGCTTTATTTTTCTTCATTTGCAATAAAAAAACCTTTAACAAAAATCACTTTGCATATAAGCTAAGTTGCAAATAAAACCAAACATCTGTTTTTAACATATCAGCCGCCATATTATGATTTATAAAATAAGATATCAAATAAAAAAATTGTTTGTGATTTTTTATTAACATAAAATTTTATTTTTACTTTTGACGTAAACAAAATCACTGTTGCCAATTTAGCTATTTTCTCGTCAAATCTAGCGATATTTTACCATTTTCAGCTATTTTCTAGTGATTTTTTAGTTTCATTTAGCGATATTTTTAGGAAAAAGTTAGCAGCAGTGAACAAAATAGCTCATAAAGCAAATATGGAATTGATCTTAAAAAAGACGCTCACGATATGTTACAATTTGCATAGCAAATTGCAAATATGCACATGTACCATCGTGAATACCCTTTATGTAGTTTTATAAAAAAAAGTCCCTTTAACTTTTTCAAAGCAAATATCACACTATAACCCGTTGTCTTCAAATGCAATAAATTATATGATATGAAATGTCAAAACCATTGCAGAGAAACGTCAGAATGATATCAATTGCATAGACCACTTGGTCATTTCATGGCTAAGAAATATCATAGATTTTTATTTGAAAAATACAAAATTGGTGGCTAAATTTGTTCTAAACTAAATACAAATTGACAAAAGGGTTGAAAAATTTTTTGAAAATTGTTTTAAAAATTTTTCTAATTTCAAAGAAACTTGTAAGCCTGAATTTAGTTTAGAATTATTTTAGCCAGTTCGCACCCAGCCTAAATATTAATTTTTACCTACAAATAATAAATAATTAAACTCATTCCCATTACTTTTTACCAAATTTTCTGTTATATTTTCATTACAAAATTAAAACGAAAAGTGACAAAAGCGCATCATTGCAAAAACCGCTTGCATGTCACCTAGTGTGTTGACATGCAATAAAATGATAGCAAGCAATTGTGAAAATAATTTCATCTCAAGTGAAGACACTTAATTTAATTTTTATTGCAATATCATGATATAAAAAAATGTTTTTCACTATAATGAGTTTTACTGAAAAGTGTATAGATTTTGTTTCCACCCAAATTTAATATACAAGACTATTATTTTTCTTGTAAAATAGTGACATTTTGTGTTTATTGTGATTGTGTCTTTCTAATAAAATAAAAAAAATTATTAATTTTTAGAATTTAAATTAACTTTTGAGTCCTTTTAAGTTCGAGTGAAATTTTTCATGTGAAAAACAATTTACGATGCTTTATTTATAAAAAAAAAGGTTTTAAGCCGACAGTTAAGCCGCCGCCGTTCTGTAGTCCTAAACGCCGCCGCCGCCGAGCCAAATAGCCCGCGCCGCCGCCGCCGATTGTTTAGGGTCGGCTTGGTTCACTGGTGGCAGTATACCTTGACTTGGTTTATTTTTGGAGCATTCTGATTGGTTAATTTATTTTCAGGTTTTCATACACAAAATGAACAAAACCGTTTGATTAAAAATAAAGTCGACTTTAAATTTAAAATACTCCTTTATATTAAGGGTCAATAATTTTATAAGTAACGTTTTCATTAATAAATGTGAAAAGAAAAAGACTAATGATTAACGGTGGTATCTAAATTTGGTTATCCGACATCTAAACTTGGTTCACCAAAAAAAAAAAAAAATGATGGTCATGCAACTTCTCTTGAAGAAAACAACAACAAGAATAACGTTTCAGCAAAAATTAGCAAAGTACCCGAGGAAAAAAGTGTAAGCTGAATAGGCATTAAAGGTTTTATGGTAGGGCAAACATTTCCTGAAATGGTATCCAAATTAGCCGCAGTCAATCCGCACCATAACTAGATCTTCGTTTATTCGAGAAAGTTTTTATAATAAAAACCTGGCATTGCAAAAAAATTAAATCGATGTAAAGAACATTATATTAAATTACTACAATCATGTAAAAGATATCATGATAATAGAAATATCGGGAAATATTTCTAACGATAGGAGATTTTCTATAATCTTAGATGAATGGACAAGAATTTCACAAAAGAGATATTTGAACATATGTATAAACGGAAATAATTAATTTTATAACCTGGGGTTGGTTTATATATCAGGAAGATGTAATGCTGATGAAATAAGAAAAATTGTAGAAATAAGAGTAGAAGAGTTTTATTTGTCTTTGGAAAATAACATTGTGGCCATCATATCTAATGAGCCAAGTGTGATGAAACGGTTTTTTTCCGACAGTCCAGTAGTAGGTGCTTTCTGCTGGAATCATGCAATTCATTTGGCAGTGCTGCGAGTAATTTATGTGAAATCATATGTTCAACATTCTGTTTTTTTACTTTGAATTCTCACTACACAGACTGCATTTGTACAGAAATAGTGTTTTTTTTTAACAAAAATTACTTATATAGGTGGTTTTCATTAACAATTCTGTTCAAAAGTATTCAATTCTGTTCAAAAGTATTCAAATTTTTTCATTCCCGTTTCCCGGGAAATAAAAAAGTCCGGGAAATCCCAAACCCTAGTTAACATATTTTTAATTTTGTAACGAAATAATAGCTATCTTTTACACAAATAATTTGATATGTTAAATAAAATTTAATAAACGGTGGGAAAATTGCAGAAAACGGCGGCAAAGCACCTTTTAACTGGTACTAACAAAATAAAAAAACAGTGCTCTCCCAGTACTATTTTTTCTACCGTGGGCAATTCCTACCTGGGTAGTAATAAGGAGTGAGATCATAAAAATATTAACACACATAAAGTTAAATAAAAAACAAACCACTGAATTTTAAGACTGCAAACCAGGGTTGGCAGGCAATACCGCTAAAATACCGTTATCGATTCAAAACCCTTTAAACTGACTACCGTTACCCCAAAAATACCGTTACCGAAATACCCGGAATACCGTTATCCTTAAAATACCGTTACCGAAATAACTGAAATACCGTTATCCTTAAAATACCGATACCGAAATAAATGAATTATCAATACCCTTAAAATACCGTTACCGAAACAAATGAAATATTGTTATCCCTAAAATACCGTTACCGTTATTTTTTATTTTCTGCTTTTGGTAATTTCACGTGGTTATTGAGTATTTTTTGTACATTAATTTGATAAATTGGTTTTGTTTTTAATCTCGTTTGTTTTTTGTAAAAAAAAATTACGGGATGCATCGAAATAACTGACTACCGTTACCCTTAAAATACCGTTACCGATATAAGTGAAATACCGCTAACTTTAAAATACCGCTACCGAAATAACCCCAATATCGTTATCTTTAAAATACCGTTACCGAAATAACTCAAATACCGTTATCACTAAAATACCGATACCGAAATAAATGAAATAGCGTTACCCTTAAAATACCGTTACCGAAATAACCTAAAATATCGTTATTCTAACGATAACCGCATTCGTTTCGGTTACCATCCATGCTTCAAACCAAATTTTTATTAAATGAAATTTAATACAAAATCAAACAAAAAAAACACATGGAATTCTAACCACTACGAACAAAGTTATCCACTTTTTCCGGAAACCCTCCCATTAAGGCTTTTATGGTAGTTTCTGTCACCTTTTTAGAGCAGGTGATCCATCTACGTTTGAAATCTTGCATGTCCTGGGAGACCTTTTTTGTGCCCTTTAATTCTCTTTTAACAAGAGCCCAATATCTCTCCACTGGCCTGGGCTCCGGGCAGTTTGGTGGATTTGCCTCTCTTGGTACAAAAACCACATTATTATCATTATACCACTCCAGCGCTTTCTTGCTGTAGTGACAAGATGCTAAATCGGGCCAAAAGTAAGTGGATACATTGTGCTGACTCAAAAATGGAAGAAGTCTCTTCTGCAAACACTCCTTGATATAAATTTCGCTGATTATAGAGCCAGATGTCACAAATGACTGGCTTCTTTGGCCGCAGCTACATATGGCTTGCCATACTAGGAACTTTTTAAGGAATTTCGTTTGCTTTTTCGACCTACGTTTTTCCGCAACATTTCCTCGAACATCGGAAACATAAAATTCTTGACGAGGGAGCTGCGAAAAATTAGCCAGGACATAAGTTTCGTCGTCCATTACACAACAGTTGTATTTTTGTATAAAATTTGATTTCAATTTTCGAGATCTGGTTTTGGCCTCCAAATTTTTATTTTTAATTTTTAAAAACTTACAATCATATAATTCTCACGCAAAACAGTAAAAACTACTAAAAACATATGATGCAAAAAATAAACTCAGGTTATTCTTACTCACGCTCACGCACGAATCACTTAAGTATAGTAATTATTACTCACGATCAGGTGTGAATAACGTGACTCACGAACATTTCGTGACACGCGCCAATCCCTAGTAATTACTAAATCTAAAACTAGTTCAAAATCATTGGTAGTATTCGGCAGAGAAACCTTAAACTGATACCGGTGACTTGTAGCGCTTTGTGATTACTTACTCTGCTGAACGATGTTTTCTTTGTTTTGTTTTTAAATATATTTTTTCTATATTTTCCTTTGATTTTTTAAATTTTTTGTTTTTGAATTATATTTGTATGTTTTTATTTGTCCATCATACAAAACAAAAAGTTTTTAAAAACAACAACAACAAATGCATCACTATTTGATCAAAAGTAGCAAACATGACAGCGCTACCTAAGCGCTCAGACTGAGCGGTTAGTGATCAGGTCGTTCAGCAGATAGTTGCACAACTGTTGTAGAACTGTTGACTGTCAAATTGTATCTGCCGAACGCCCCCATTGATAACATGGAACAAAATATAATAGGTTGGTTTTTTTTCGAATTTTGTATAAATATTCCATACAAATTTAAGCATTTATAAAACTTTTAAGTAGAAATTTAGCTTCTTAAAAATTAAGTAGTTATAAAAATGCTACCAAGTCTTAAAAATTCTTGGCTTTTCTCTTTCAAATGTAAACAAAAATATTTGTCATAAAAATATTTGAAATTTTAGAATTTTTTATTTCATAAAATATCTGAAACAACAAAAGTTAACAAATGAATTTTGCGTTTGTTGGTAAAGGTACAGCAGGGCACACAAGATTATTGCTCCATTTCGAGTTCCGGTGAAGTCTTTGTACGAAAACAGCTTTTGTACAAAGGCGACCCCAAATGTTTAAATTTTGTTTGTTTACAAAAAATAAAATAAAATCAGGTAAGTACGGATAGTCGTCTTTTTACAAGTCGTTATAGATATATGTAGGTATAAAATTCGAAAAAAAACAAACCTAATATAATACGGTTTTATATGGACCTTATATATTTTTATATAAAATCACTTTGAAAAAATTGCCTATGTGGGATGATATATAATTATAGATGATTTTATAAAGAACGTTATAAGTTATATATGGGTTCATATTCGTCAATATATAATCATAACTAACACAAATTATAAAATATTTTTTATATGGATCCGCATAGTTTTATATTATTATGTATAGTGTCATACTAAATTATATATAAACGTATATGTAATTATATCTGTTATATGTTACTTTATGTACTTATGTAGGCCAGTATGTAATAATATAAAATCACATATGTCTCCATATTAAAACCTTTGAGGAAAAAATATCTAATATATGACTATATAAAAGTATATATGCTCGAATTTAAAAGCATATGTGGCCATATGTAACTATAAGTTACTATATGCAATTACATAAAATAATATATGATTATATCAAAACTTTTTTACTCGGGATCTAAAGTTTTTTAGATATTATTAGGTTGTATGAAATTTTTATGTGTAAATTCATAAATGGTTTATGAAGTTATAGGAGGCTTACAGAACAAATTTTTATACCCTACACCACTACGTGGTCAGGATATAATAAGTTTGTGCTGATGTTTGTATACTGATCGACTTAGAATCCAGTTTTATTTCGATTTAACGATGTCCGTTTTACCGTCCGTCCGTCCGTCCGTCTGTCTGTCTGTCCATGCATTCTTGTACGCACTCTACAGGTCGCAAATATTAAGATATTTTAATGAAATTTGGTATACCGACTTATGTCGGCCCAAGGACGAATCCTATTGATTTTGGTTAACATCGGTCCATGTTTAGACCTAGTGCCCATATAAGGGTCCCCACAAAATTATATTGTTTATACGCTGCAGGTCGCAAATATTAAGATATTTTGATGAAATTTGGTACACCGACCCAAGGACGAAGCCTAATGATTTTGGTTAAAATCGGTCCATGTTTAGACCTAGTGCCCATATAAGGGTCCCCCCAAAATTATATTGTGTATACGCTGCACGTCGCAAATATTAACCCATATTCTCCTGAATTAAGAAATAATTGTGCCACTTGTTTGAAATTTACATGATTTGCTACTGAGGGCCCTAGGAACACAAAACTGAAGTTGAAATTATTTTGTATAGATCCGAAGTTATTGCCTGTCGTCATATGACGACGCTAGGAGAATATATGTACAATTGTTACAAAAAAATTCAAAAAAATTTTTAAGAATAACAGGAATATTTATTAAAAACTAAATTTTTCGATTAAAGGTATATATAATTAGCATTATTTTCCAAAAAAATTTCAAATATACTTCAATTTCTTAAATAAAATAACATTATTTCATTGAATAGCGAGAAAAAATAAAAATTATAACTCTCGTAAGTGGCATATATAAAAAGAAGATCCAGCATCGCATTTGGAACACTCTGCCCAACCTGTCGATTTGATATCGAGGCGTCGATATTGTCTTTGCTTATCGTTGTGGCTTCTTTTGAGGAAGTGTTCTATTCGACCATAACGTAAAGTATCTACTATGGGAAGTTTAAAGCTATTTTCCTGTAGTTCTTGGTAGATTCCATACTGAGGTAAGGTACGAAGCTCCAAACCTTGTCAAAGACAGCCTAAAATGATTATATTAAAAAAAAACAAATAAAAATTTTTGTACATTTTGTACACATATTCTCCTAGCGTCGTCATATGACGACACCCAAATTTATTAAATTATATAATTATTAAAAATTGCGATGAGGACATTGTAGTTTCACCAATATGGAGCAAACTTAGTTGGCTTTTAGAAAAACCAAACAAGAAAAATATATTAATGCAATAAATAAAATTTTTTCCTTCTTTATTGAAAGAAATCATAATTTTTGCAGTTTTGGAATTTTTGTGATTTTCGGTCATTCACTGTGTCCAGAGTACCGATTCTGAATAGTTTGCAAGCGGTGAAGTGATAAAAACTGTCATTGGTTATCATTACTTTTAAATGAGTGAAACATATTTTTCACCGCTTCACAGCTTGACAAATCATTCGGAATCGGTACTCAGAAACAATAACCAAAGTGGATAAAATAAACACAGAACTAATATTTGACGTTTTTTGTTTACAAAACTCTTAACAGAAGTCCTTCCATGTTTAAAGTAACGGTATTGTGCACATTTAAAGAAGCCTTTTCATGTCGTCATATGACGACGCTAGGATACTATGGGTTAAGATATTTTGATGAAATTTGGTTCGCTGACTCACATGGTCCCGAGAACAAAGCCGATAGATTCTAGATATATATCCCATATGGGATATATTTACGATTTTCTCTTCTTTTATTATTTTATAGAAAATTTTGACACAACAAGTCCCATTGTAACCCGTTCGAATTTCGGATTCAAACATTAGTTGGCTTTTAACCAGACTGGTTTAGGGTATTGTATAGTCGGCATATATATATATATATATATATATATATATATATATATATATGTCCTTTATTTATCTAAATTACGTAGTAAAAAAAGAGATTGCACATAATATTTAAATAAAAAGTTCACGAAGAACATAGGGCGTCAAAATTTGTAAACGTTTCTATAATCATTTGGAGTTTACGAGGATTGACTGATTGGGCCAAAGCCTCCGATCCTAGTATTGGGGCTGCCAACACACCTCTAGGCCGCTGAGCCGTTAGATGGCATAAATACAGCTGAGCTTCAGCGATTAGTTCTTTTCAGTTGTCACCTACGCATCGGTGATAGCATGCCATTCAGGTTACTCAAATACTGTACGCCTTCTCACATTGGCTGTATTCAGTCGGTTGCCTGAAATTTCAGACAAAGGAATCGCTTCTTGCTACCCCCAAGTAGATAGCAGACAGAGAGCTTTGAACTTCTGTGAAAAACCCCGTTCGGCATGCCCGACTTTAACCTTTTTACTCGTTCATACAAAATTTGTTTCATAAGCCTCCTATAACTTTATAAAATATTTATGAATTTACACATTAATAAATAAAATGAAATTTTTCATAAAATGTTGTGAAAAACTACATATGGACGATTTTCAAGCCAAACTTCATTTAATCAATGTAAAAATACATAATTTGACAAATTTGGATTTTTAACTTTCATTTTGTCTTAACTTTAGGTGATTTATTTTAAATCAAATAAAAATTAAACTCAGGGAAACGGGTCTGGTTCCATGGTATTCTAGTGGAACATTTTGTAGAATTGATGTGGTTTTGAACCGATTATACAAACTTTCTTGAGAGTTGCAAGAAAAGGTAGAGTACTTACAGAATTGGCAGTTATGGGACACAGTTTTTAAAAAAATCATCCTTGTCTTGAAGAACATGGAAATATAATTTTTATTACTATTTCTTACTTTCTTACTTACTATTTCATATTGAAAGGGTGGAACAAAATACCCTTTTCCTGTTTTTTTTTTTGTAAAGTTATAAATTTTTTAAGATTTTCCCACAGTTGAAATATTCATATTTTTTTGTTTTTAAGATATTAACTTCCGAATAATTTTGTTTAATTATCCGTTGAATATATTCTTAGCATCCCAGGTGAAAATGTTCATATATGGTCATATATGGCAACATATATGGGCTCGGATCCGAAATTTGAGGGTATATGGCCATATATGGAGATATATGAATGTTCATATAATTTTTTTTTTATTTTTTAATAAAAATATTGCTTTTTTTATTTAAATTAAATGTAAATATTACAATTCTTACTGATGAATTTGTACATTTGAATGAAATTGAGAAATAATGAAATTTTTAATGGACATAAACATTTTACTTGAAGTTTAGAAATCATTTTATGACTGTTTTTTGATTATTTAATGATTGTTTATACACTAATAGAAAAAAGTGTGTAAAAATGTTAGTTAAAGCTACTAAAAATTAGTTCAAAATTAAAAACTGCTGAATTAGCGGAGTATTTTTGCTAAATATAAATAAGACAGGAACAGCAAAAATAAAAGTGTTTAATATATTTACAAAATTTGAGTTATAATTCAGCTAAATATCAGTGATTAAGAAATAAAATTAGACAAAAAACATCACATAAAATTTTAAATTTTCAAAGTTCCTTTTTCGTTTTTGGTTTTTAATAAATAAATTTAGCAGTTTTATTTTTGCTGTTTTTATCTTACTGCAACATTTTCAATTGTATTTCAAAATTTATCATATTTCAGAAGTTATCAATTGTTTTTCAGATTTATCAATTGTATTTCAGAAATAATCAATTGAATTTCAGTTTCATCAATTGTATTGTAGAAGTTATGAATTGTTTTTCAGATTTACCAATTATATTTCAGAAATAATCAATTTATTTCCAGTTTTATAATTGCTTTTCAGAAATTATCAATTGATTTTCATATTTATTAATTGTATATCAGAAATTATGAATTGTATTTCAGAAACTGAAAATTGTATTTCAGAAATTTATTAATTGTATTTCAGAAATTCGCAATTGCATTTCAGAAATTATCAAATGTATTTTACAAATAATCAATTGTATTTCAAAAACTGGCAATTGTATTTTAGAAATTGCCAATTGTATTTAAGAAATTATCAATGTATTGTATTTCAATATTTTTTTAATCCGCTCAAGTAATTACCCCCATGACAAAAAAGACTTAAAACATTACCCATATATGGAATAATATATGAGTTCATATATGAAGATATATGGAATACATGAACCAATAAATGCAGTATATTATCATATATGGATTCATACATTTGAATGTATTTACCCATATATGCTTCCATACTTAACATATATGTTCATATATGATCATACATTAAACCATATATGCTCATACATGAAACCATATATGACAATATATGAACATATATGAACATTTTCACCTGGGATGTATAATTTTTTTTATTCTACATTACTCAATAGTTTTTTATAATTTTTAAATGAGGGTATGTTTTTAACGAAAATTTTCGCCTTTATTGGAGCATAACTAACGTAGATGAAAAGGGATCAAAACGGATTTTATATTTCCCGAAAGGCCATATTCCCCTATAAAATACATACAAACATACCAAATATTTCTGGTCGAAACTAGAGCCACTTTTTTGATAAAAGTTAAAATTTTTTAAGTTATTTCCAAATTAGCTATGTTAACAATAAAATTATGTGTAGAGTACGATCTCCCTTTAATTAACGATTTGTAAATTTTCGTTCACTACAACCCCCAGTTTTATTGGAAATGGACCCGAATGGAAGAAATCGACTTTTTTTTAACGTTAACCCGTGCCGAAAGTTGGACAAAAATGGCCCATGTTGGAGAAAAAGTGTATTACTATTATTAAAATGCCCAAAATTCGAAAAAAGTTATTTTTTATTTTAGTTATTCAAAACGATTCAGATATGGAATTCTGACTTTATCGGATATCATTAACCCACTTTAGCCTGGAATCCAAAATGACCCACAAATTTAATAAACATGCAGAAACGTGTTTTTTTAAAATTAATTTTAAAGATTTTTAAAATGCCTAATTTGGAGATGTCGATTGCCAATTATACCATATAGTTGATATTAAAAAAAATAATAAATTTAAAAAATGATAATTCGAGTTTCTGTTTGGAGCGACTGCTTTCCAGGACATTTTACGAAAACTGCTTATTTTGTCAAAAACTTAACAAAATTTGAATGTTCATCAAAGTTTGCATAGTTTTACAAAAAATATCACTTAAATTTGATTTGATATAATTATCTCAAAAGGAAAAGTGAAAACATTAACCCTATATGGATCAAGTTACACAAAATAATAGTTTTTATCAAGTGAAATTTTTTTTGATTCATTTAAATTGATATTTTTCCGAAAATTATGAAAGGTGTTATTCTGTAAATTTCCTAGCAAAAACAGGTATTATATAGATTAACCCTGTAATATATAATTTTGTTTACTGCTCGATTTTTACGACCGATATCTCCAAAAAAAACTGCGTTGAAATGCGTCAACTCCTTCAAAAGTTATGGATTTTTGACCGCCTTCTCTGAAAGTACATTTTTTTTACCTCAAATTTCGTTAATGCACATGTGTGGACATATATGATGCATGTATGGAGATTTATGTATCCATGTATGGACATGAATGCATGTTTATGTGCATGTATGAACATACATTTAACCTTTATGTTTTCATGTATGTCGATTTTTAGCTGGGAAATTATGAAATTTTAGGAAAACAAAGGAAAAATTCCATATAAAAAATGTTACCGGTTAATTGACCTATTTTAACCGATTATTCGGGTCGGATAATTATTTGAGTTTTAAGTTATTTGTTTCGACATTAACTGAAATAGAGGCGAGTAATCGAGGAATCGGTTAATCAATTAACCGAATTGGAAACACTAGTATTTTGATATTATTCTCCGTTTATTAACCCTCTGTTTTTATAAAGCGAACGGAATTATTCCTCAGGCGGAATTATTCCGCTTGCTTTATAAAAACAAGGGGTAATTCTTATTATTTGATATTGTATTTACTTTCGCCTGACGCAAAACGTGATCTAGAAACACACTGTAAATCAATAGATAAATTGAAATAAAACACAGAGCGGTTTATCAAAGACTTACCATTGTAGACTTATTTAAATTAATTTTTTTACTGTCTCCTTTTTTTAGAACTTCAATTCTACACACGATACGCATCAAACTTTACATATACAAAGACATTGTCAAGAACAATATTAAATGTAATTTTAAAACTGAACGAAGAAAAAGAAACAAAATATAAGTATTCTTAAATGGATCTGAGCTAATCATATTTGATTGACTGTAGATCTATACTACTATAATAAATAATTAGTTAAGAAGACTAAAATAATATAATAAACTACTGTCGCGATGTCCTTTATTAACAATTTGAAGAAAGTTTTCCATTTGGGAGGAGGAGAAGCGAAAAAGAAACGTCATGGTAATAACATAAAAATGGACACAGATCCCGCGGAGATATGGGAAATTGTTGGAGAACTTGGTGACGGTGCCTTTGGAAAAGTATATAAAGCCCAAAACAAAGAGACCAGACAATACGCTGCGGCAAAGATGTGCATTTTGGAAGCGTTAGCAGATTTAAGTGATCACATGGTAGAAATCGATATACTCTCCGAAATCAAGCATCCCAACATAGTTGAACTATACGAAGCATTTTATATAGATCTGAAATTATGGGTCAGTACAAAACACTTATATTTATTTTCTATTAGTGATGTAGCACGAATTGTGATTTTTCGCTATTAGATGCTTATTGAATATTGCGATGGAGGGGCCTTGGACAGCATTATGGTTGAATTGGAAAAGCCACTCAATGAACTGCAGATTGCATATGTCTGCAAGCATATGACCGAGGGCTTAGACTTTTTGCATAAAAATAAAGTAATTCATCGTGACTTAAAAGCTGGTAATGTTCTGCTGACCATGGAAGGTGGTGTTAAATTAGGTTAGTGGTATATTGTCAAAACTGCTTATTTTTTTTTATAATGGGCTACTTTTATATTTACTTCTTAATTTAGCTGATTTTGGAGTGTCGGCAAAAAACAAACATACCCTGCAAAAACATGATACATTTATAGGTACCCCTTATTGGATGGCGCCTGAATTGGTATTATGTGAGACATTTAGAGACAATCCGTATGATCAAAAAGTGGACATTTGGTCTCTTGGCATCACCCTAATTGAATTGGCACAAATGGAACCACCCAATAGCGAAATGTCTCCCATGCGTGTTTTACTAAAAATACAAAAAAGCGATCCCCCAAAATTGGACCAACCATCAAAGTGGAGCAAAGAGTTTAATGACTTTCTAAAAAATGCCCTTGTTAAGGTAACAAATTACATCTCTGTACAGTTTAATATTAGTGTCAATAAAATTATAATGCCTTATAGGATCCACAGCAAAGACCAACAACTGAGTTGTTATTGCTACATGCTTTCATTAATCGAGACATTGACGGTAAGCCTGTGAAGGATCTCTTGCTCGAGTATAGAGCTGAGGTAGTAGAAGAAGTCGTTGATGATGAAACAGAGGTAAATATATATTTAATATTAAATTATTTGGTAGTTTTCAGATGCAAATATTTAAAGTTGTTCTCATTATATTAGTACTATTTCATTTTTTCTTAATGCTATTGAAAGAGTTACTGTTCATAGAATTTTTGACTGATGCTAGTCACATACTTGTAATGCATTTAAATTGTTGTTTTATGATTGTGTATAACATCAATTTTGTTTCTCAGTTTTCTCTAAAACAACTGAAGTGATCGCCTAAATGTATTCAGAGGATTAACTCACACATGTCTTAGCTTTCGATTGATGTAGGTACTCGTAAAAGTTGTTGTGTGCTGTTGTATATTTGTGCCCTACACCAAGAAGCATATATAACTATATATGCTTCTTGCCTACACCAGTCCGTGGTGAGGGTATATTGAGTTCGTGCTGTCGTTTGCATCTACCAAATACACTCTCCTAGCCTAACCTAATATTAGCTAATTTTCTGTCTCTCTGTGCGTCTGTTAATATAAACTTTGTAATCAAATTTTACGTAGTAATTACAAAGATAATAATATGCGATTTGGCACATAAGCTTTTATTGGTCCCATTGAAATTGTTGAGAATCAGTCCATATTCAGACCTACAAGGCAGAGAAACAAGCCAGCCACCGTGAGTCTCTTAAATCGCCGCCTCCGCACGTGGGATGAACAGTACCAAAACTGAGGACTAATTCAGATAATGAAATATGCCTTTAGTAATAGTATTTGATACCATATTAAAATAGATGAAAGTCAACATCAATAACTGGCAAAGTTAAATATCTCCGTTGCTTACTTTCTTTATTACACGCCCTCAAAGTTGAATAATAATTGCTAGTTTGGCGCTTTTTGTTAAAAAAATGAAAACCAAAATATTCTAAGTGTGATTTTTGTAAATTAGTTCTTAAAAAACATTTTTTTTTTAAATGGATCCATCAACTTCAGGGATTTGACTAAATTATTAATAAATTTCTGTTTACATAAATGTTGTGGAAAGGCTCCCTTAAAGGAAATTTAAGAATTAGTTAAAAAAAAACAAATATTTACATCATTCCGTTCTCTTAAAAAAATTTTAAATCAAATAAAAAATGAGGTCAGACATTTACAAATTTATTTTTGTTAGAAGTGGAACTTTTTCTTTCATAAATCCTGGTTTTTATGTGTTAATTATTATTCATTAATAAAAACATAATAGGTGTTTTCTAGAGATGGGCGATATTTTCATACCGGTGATTTAATCACAGTTATTGATATATCACTGGTAACGGCAGTGATCAAATATTTCAAGTCGCAGTTACTCGGAATGTCGTTCTTTTAATATTTTTGTACTATTCTTTCTTGCAAACTTCATTGTGCACAGTAATACATGTTTTTTTTTTAAATAACAGTGACTCGCTTTCACACTCTTCTGAATAAAATGTCTCCTTCTATTTTGTCTTTGTTACCGGTCGCAACTATTCTTCTTTTAAGGCCCAGTTTTTAGGAAGAGGATTATCTTTAAACTTAGTTTAACGCAGTTTGTAACTGAATACTGCTTTTAAAATGTGGTTTATTTTGTTTTATTTCAATAAAGAAATAAATTATACTCGAAAAAAGTTTTTCTGGCAAATTTTTGTTAATAAACTTTGAAATGGCTGACAAAATTCGTTTAACTAAACCAAGTTTAACTGACATCTTGAAAACTCGCCATAAATATTATTTCGTTTATTTATCAGAAAATCGCAGTCTTTTCCATAGAAAAACCGTGATCACGATCACAGTTTAAAAGAACAACGATTTGCAAATCACATTCACTGAGAACAATGTTACTGAAAAATCGCCGGATCGCCCATCTCTATTACAAACCCGTGATCACGGTCACTGTTTAAAAGAACGGTGATTTGAAAATCACGATCACTGGTAGCAGCGTTATTCAAAAATCACCGGATCGCTCATCTCATATAAACTTGTATTCTACTATGTTTATGAGTTTAATGTCAAACTCCATAAACATAAAAAATATGGCTTATACAAGGTTTACAAGACATTTACAAGTTATAATGATTACACCTAATAATATTTATTTTCGTAACTTTTTTGAGTTTCATTTATACAATTATAGAATTGGCTGAAAAACAAATATCGGGAGTTAAATTAAATTTATACTTATATAAGTACATATTAAATGTATATTGTTATATTTTTCCTTTTTTAAACACACTAAGCATGCTGTAATTTGCAATTTGATTTGTTAATTTATTGGTTTTCGTTCCAAGGTTATAGAGAATATTGTGAATCAAGTTCTTTTTTCTGAAAAACAAAAACGCAGGTTAAAAAATGTTTTTTTATAACTTTTTTTTCTATGGACTTTTCTGTATTTATGTATTTACAATAATATTTTAAAACTACGGCTTCCCTGAATTAATCACAATTTTCCCTATAATTGATTTTCCGGCGCATAGTGAGCTGGTCATTACTCGGCTCATTTCGGCTGGAATTATCAATTTGCAAATATAAACAATTTTCAAAACAAATTTCCTACTTCATCGAATTCAACCATTTCCTGAACCACAAGAGTAAAATTTATTGTTTTTATTAAAAAAATCAAAATCTTATCATCTCCTAAATATTAATGTGCTAATTCATAAAAAAAAGAAATTTAGTAAACGATTGACTTAGTAATTGGAAGTGAAAATGTATTTTTTAAAATTAGAGAACTAATGATGTGCTAAGATAAATTTAAAAGCCATTAAAAATATTTTTTTATTTTATTTATAAAGCAAATCAATGCAAATGTGTGTAAAAAAGTAATTTTTTAGAACATATTATTTGAAGCATACAAAAGTAATCGAATTTCGAATAATGTTTTGACAGTCTGCACATCACTATTGTTTTGTTTTTCTTTTTAATTTTATTTCTAAATTTTTTTGGAAATTTTTTCTAAAAATGTCATTAGCTACGCAATTGTTGTAGCTTTTTTTAGTTTGATGGATGCAAGTTGTTGGAAGCCACACATTCTAGGGATGGGATGGCTTTAATAAATCATTTCATGCCTGAAAATTAAATAATTAACGTTTAAATGGTGGCTTTCTCACTCCAAACTTTATAAAAGGTTCAAAGTTGATGAGAGTCGACTATAAACCTATATTATTTTTTTCGTTATTAAGCAAATATGAATACTGTTTTTCACAATTTAGCTTAAAATCCTGCAATAAGACTGTTGTAAAAGTTTATGAATTAGACCATAAAATTTTATAAATAGTATAAGTTTTTTAAGGCAGAAGGCTTTTATATAAACATACAAACGGCATAGTAGAATAATATAGTTACATTGATCATGCATATATATATACACCCAGGTAGAAAATTACAAAGGGCCCAGCACTGGCAAAACACCGAAATGGGTGGTATGAGTGCTTGTTAACAGCGCTTTCCCAACGCCCAAATGATAACACCGTTCCACGGTGGTGCCAATGCTTTACCAAGCCCTGGGAAAGCACCCATAAACATAAAAAGCAAATGCTTTGCCAACGCGCAAATAAAAAAATTAAAGGGCTTTCCTGAAACCCAAATGATAACACCGATCTATTTAATGCTTTGCAAAGTATTGAGATAGCACCAAGAAACATAAAAATCAAATTATGAGCCCTCATCACTTAAGAATTTTAAATTACTCTAAAAATAGACGATTCTTGGAGTTATTGTATTGTGGAGTCAAAAATTATTTAAATATTCACTCTTTTCCAGTTTCTTTTTCAAAAACAAAATAATGTTATAGGAAAACAAGCGCTGGGAATTCACCCTTTTAAAGAGTTTGGAAAGCGTCCAAATTTAATGCTTTGCCAGTACTTCTTTTTATAAGAACGCGGTCTACTTGCGCTTTGCCAGTGCTTCTTTTTTGTTACCACACATAATTTCCACCTGGGCATATGTATAATTGGCAGCAAACGGTTTAACTTTTGACATTTACAAAATACATAAGAAAACCAGCAACAACACGATAACATTTTCGCGCCGTTTCATTCTGACTAATGCCAAACAACAATAATGTAACAGGAAGAAGCATTTGACCTCCATATTTGGAAAAACAAAAAATATAAGGAACTTAAGTTTCTATGTATGTATGTATGTTCTGTGATATTAACCCTAGAGGGTCAATATTATAGTTGTAAAAGTATTGAGTATTTGGGTATTGAGTACTCAATACTGCCCTATTTTGGGGTACTCAGTACTTTATAGTCCTACTCAATAGTTTCCGAGTTGCAATTTTCTTTATTTAAGCGTAATTTTGCGATTAAAAGAAAAACTATGAAAATGCTAATAACTTTTTAACGGTTCGCGGTATATCCAAAATTTTTGTACCCATGTACTCAGCCGGAAATACATTTTCATTGTGTGTAATAAGAAAGTAACTCTTTAGAAGTTTTTGAAAAAGTGGATTTTCGAACCAATCTAATGGCTATCTGGTGTATTTTGAAAATGCAAAAAAAAAGTTTTTCATATTAAATATTGTTGTAGAATCGAATGGTAAATTCAGATTTCCTATAAATGCAGCTGTTTTTGCTCTGAAGGAAAAGGGTCTTAAAATCAGCGTTTTTGGCCGACTTGCGCCAGTGGAAGGAATTGAAATAAAAAACAAAAAAAAAAAAAAACGCCATACTTTTTTTCTATGCAAAAACTTTAAAAAAAGTGATGATATCCGAAAATCTAATTTTTATGACGAACTCTAATGTATATATTAGACTGTCCCTTATTTGAAAAGTTGTTCCGAATCCCGCTCCCGGGGCTTATTTTGTGAAGTTACTGGAAAAAGTAACCCGAGAAAATTTTATTTATTTTTTATGTTCTCATATCCTGTACAACAATATTAAATCTTAAAATTGAAAAACAGGAAAGCAGTTTGTGAAAAACAGATATTGCAAAATATATGGGTGATATCAAAAAATGTAATAAAAACCATGTAACCAGCTAATTTCTAATGCATGGATTACATTTGAGTTATATATTTCGATATATGTATGTATATCAACGAATTGCCACCTGATTTACACAATTTATAACAATCTGACCAATTTTTGGTTAATACATAAAATTTTTGACTAATTTTATAGGCCAAATGTAAACTCCGTAACCAGTAACTCATAAGGTTTTCCAACTTTAATAGCTTATATTTTAATAACCAATGAAGATAAACACTAACTGTAAGAATTTGAAGAGGAAAAGTTACGCTTTTAACAAAAATTAATACATTTTACAAACTTTTTCGTATATTTATGCTAACACGACTTCAACTCTGTAACGATTTTTCGTCATAATTTTTGATAAAAATGCATACACCAGAATTTTGGAGTTATCTATTAATTAAGGGGGTATCGACTCTAGGAAAAATTTTGTTTTCGAATTTTTTTATATATTTTATTTGGATGGACCATACTTTCCTCTATATGCTCCGAAAATTTCAATAAAAAATTCGCAGAAATTAAATTTACACATGTTTTTTTGTAAAATATGTTTTAGTCCCAAAGTAATACTCTATGTGGTAAATTTGTGTGTAACACTTTTTGTTTCCATTTTTATTAACTCAGGAATATATGTTATATAAATATGTTTAAGAAAAATTAAAAACGCCTAAAATTTGACCTCTGACCTTACACAGGGGCAATTTAGTGTATTTATATTTTGCCCTAATTTTCAGGATTGAGGTATTTGATCTTGTTATATTCCGGCCAAAATTATTTGAAATTAAAAGAAGAAGAAGAAGAAGCTTTTGCCTAAAAGCTAAATAAATGCCAGGATTCGCCGTTTTCTCAAAATCCGTTAAAATTAAATCTCTGCCCCAGCCAAATGAAAAAAGGAATTCCTACAATTTTTGTAGTTTTTAATCTAAAATATGTTCTTAATAAAACCTTAAAGTCCAATCTTTGATTTTTTAAAATTACTTTAAAAAAATTTTTAAAAATGTAAAATTGTAGATTTGAAGACAGTGTTTAAGAATTCCGACCTTTTTGGCACTAATTTAAAACGAGTTTGCAAAGCACATGATAAAAAATATTTTTTATCGAGTACATTGGAGTTAATAAAATAAGAAAATGTTTTTGCATTACATTATTTCTACAAATTTCAAAATTTGGGTTCGAACTTTTTAAACCGATTTTAGTTTTTATTGCCTTATTAGAAAGATAATTTACTGGTTATTACGATTTTTTAATCCTTTTAATTCAAGATTAATTTAAAATATTAAAAATTTTAACAAATTAAAAAAAAAGTCATATTTTTCCCATGTATACCGTTTTTTAAACTTCAGGGCCATTGAGGCACGTGTTCCTCTTATCCGATTGTCCTAATTTTTTGGGAGACGTGGTTTTACACCCAAATACATATTTTAAGGGGGGGGGGCAGTCAATAACTTACATTTTTTTTTTTGCTCCATACAAAGTTGGAACACCCTAATATACATATATAAAAATGGGGAAAAAATCCGAAATAAATTAAAAAATGTACAAAATAATAGCATTTTTACAAAATAATATGAGTAGCATTATGTATAATAATATATCTACCATCGGTTTTTAGACTATTAGGTTTAATATATCAAAGACCCATTAACCGATTCGTCTCAAATGGTGCACATGTAGAAAACTGCGAGATATAAATTTTGTACATACACGGTTTTTTGAAATTCTGCTGTTTTCTTAGCGTAAAATTTACTTTAAACTTCAAACGCGTTTTTCTCACAACCATGAGTTCAAAGTTGGCTGCCACTGTACAGCCAAGGTGGGTTAACCGATTTCGATCCGGTTTTTTTCTTTCGTAGTCAACAAAAAACTGTAGTCCTTATCGTGGCCATTTTTTGAATTTCAGTCAAATAAATTTTATATTCCCAAGTAAAATTGTTTTTTCTTGCCTTTTTTGGAATTTTGAAGTTTGTTAACAAAAAATTAAAAAAATAAAAATCTGGCCACGATAAGGACTAGAGAATTTATCTGGTATTATGAATCACTTTAGAAGAAACCCTGGCGATTTGGGTTGGAGGAATTTAAAACTAATATTTTTTGAAAATTTACAATAACATATATTTCAAATAAAAACTAATATAGTAAAAATATTGTTATTTGCATTTTTGACAACGCAAAATTGAAAGCAAGGTAGTGCGGGTCGATTTGTAGGGACGCAAAAAAATCGCTCAAGTGACAAGGAAACCCACCCATGCCAGTGGCAAACCCCCTGGAACCCCTCTGGGGGGTTCCCCATACAAACATTTCAAAAAATCACCATTTTTGGCACTTTACATGAAAAAATGTTTGAATGGGGAACCCCCTACGGGGTTGCAGGGGGTGTGCCACTGGCATGGGTGGGTCGGCCCTCCAAAGTTAGTGGGGGTCGGTCATACATTTGGACTCGATTGGGGCACTCTAAATGGGTCAAAGTGGGATTTTTAAAAATTTGGGACATCAAAAGTCGGTGATTCAGAATTCGTTTTAGATGTATGGGGCAAAGTTTCTTATTTTGATCCCTAGAATACGATTTTCCTTGTCACTTGGGCGATTTTAAAATCGACCCACCCTAATATATATGCATTTAAAGTTGAAATTTCTCTTTTTTCACGGTTTCGTTAACAAATAATCTGCGATGAAAGAAATATCCAATATTTGAATTTGCAAATTTAGTTAAAATCTCATGTTACTTAATTTATCAAAAAAATTTTTTATTTTCTGTTTTAATTTTTAATTAAAATTGATTAAACCTGAAAAAGATTGACTCTTTTAATACCTAAGAATTAAGGAGTCTGTGACAAATCTTAAATTATAAAACCCAGATAAAACCATTCAGAAATGTAAAACATATATTTTCTAATTAATTTCAACGAAGTTTCAGATAATTCAAGTTCAAATTCCTAAAAAAAATAACGATTTTAAGATATGCATGTTCAAAAATGTACTTTATTTCCTTTTCCCATAGTAAATACATAAAAAAATTAATTTGAAATAAAAAAGATATAAAATTTGTATTTCAGATTGAATTTTCTGCAAATATTGTTGCAGAAGTTGTGATTCTTTTGATAAAATGAATTTAGTGGAATATGAATTTACGTCGTGTGTTAAGATTTTGCAAATCCGATTAAGGGATTTTACTAAATTTGCAAAACAAAAAATAAGTGAAGTTTTCACTTTAATTGCAATTATATCCTAGATCCTTTACCTAATCAACATAAGTTGATATTGCCCTAAAAGCCCAAAGCCTATACTTTTAAACCATATTAAAAATTATACGTGGTTTAGTCAGGTATATGAATAAATAAGAAATTTCAAAGAAAATATTTGGCCTTTTTTTTAATCACTGGATTTATTTTAGGATTTATTTTATTTTGTTAAAAAATCCACATTTTGTTTTTTAATTTTTAAATTTTATATTTTTATCCAAATCTAACACTTATTCCCTAATATAATGCGAAAGAAAAAATTTAAATTTTCCGAAAATGCAATTTCTGGAACAAAATGAAGCTAAATCCAAAACGGATTTATTTATTTTTTAAATCCATTTTGGATTTAGCTTATTTCAATTCCTGTGTTCACATTTTTAAAAAATTTAATGATTTTCTTGCACTATATATTGGCGAATAAGTATTAGATTTTAATAAAAATTATAAGTTTTGAAAATTAAAAACCAAAATAGGGATTTTTTAACAAAATAAAATAAATCCAAAAATAAATCCAGTGATTAAAAAAAAGGCCTATTGACTTTATGCTAAAAGTTAAATGTGCGAATATTTCAAATTTTGCTAATTAGGTGTTCACTTTCGTGATATTCATCCTAAAATCGTATCAGAATTGATATGTCGCATTCCCGATGCATTTTTAGTGTTGTACTGTGTTTATACTTAAATGAACAAGTTTAACATACTTGAATTTTTTCTGCAGCATGTAACATTCTCGAGATGAAAAAGGATGTCTTTAATAAATTTCAAAAATTTTGTAAACTCCGTTCCTAATTTTTACACCAAACTATTTAACAAGTAAGAAAAACAATGTCATATTTGGATTCACCTTGTAGCCATCATACGATTTTGTTTCGGAAAGAAAATTCTGACAAAGCGTTTCCGAAACAAAACGAAAAAAGTACCCAAATGTAAACTCCGTTACTGTAAACTCCGTAATCGAAATTGATTACTTCATATTGCATTAAAAAAAATCTAGGTAAATGTTTAAAATATTTTAAAATAACCATAAACAGAGGTGATTCAACTAATATTTATGCGTCAAAAGATGATTCAACTAATAATTTTGCGTTAAATCAGAAAAAAGTCTTAATTTTTTTGCCCTAAACTGCTGGAGCAAAAAACGATTGATTTTGCATATCATTGGTTTGGAATCGATATCTCAGAGAATTTTCCGAACAAACTGCCATCTAGAGGCCTCTGCGCGGCTGGGGCATTATAGAGGCAAGTTGGCAGTGTGATCATGTATTATATACATAATATAAGCGTTAAAAAAGCTATGGACATGGAAATAGGACACTTTTATGTGTTAAGAAACATAATTATTTATTTTGAAAAATAAAACAAAAATAAATTTTTTATTTCATATACGGGAAGTGTTATTATTGATGATTGTAATTCATTCTTTATTTAAATAAAAATCCTTCAACTATTTTATATATATTGGTAAATATGTACCCAGTAGCAAAAAATACTAGTTCAGAACCAGTTATGTACTAGTTTATTTGAACCAGGCAACTAGTACGAGTTCTACCGCCTCTCCATACAAACAACTGTAGAATTTAACATGGAGATGTCATAGGGATGGGGGCAATTGTCGCCAAACTCCCACTTTGGTACTAGTTGTAGAACTAGTTTGAAAATTACAATTTAAGGACGAAAAATAGGGAGCAAAACTGGTGCTAATGTAACACTCGCGGAACCAGTTCTGAAGTGACTCTTTGAAAATAGTACTGTACTAGTTGGTTAAAACCTGAATTATATTGATAAAAAACAAAGATTTTTCTTTGATGAAACGTAGATTAGACCGATAGTTTGCTCTTAATGAGATAATTAGGTCCATTTACCGAAGGGAATTCAAAATATTTTCTGTTTACGATTTCTAATCACAATAAAAAAATTTAGTGTTTATTTTAAAACTCAGACTATATTAAAAACAAATGTAAACAAAACTAGAATTTCAAAACTGTTATTTAAGTTTAATCTTTTTAAAGAGTTTCCGCATTCATTCAATAAAAACAATAAATACACAAGTGGTTCAAAATTATTGTTTAAGGAGGAATAACAGAAAGCTTTGTTGGTACTTATACGAAATTTATCAAACTAGTTCTGGAGTGACTCTTTGGCACCAGTACTGTACCAGTTGATTTGCACCTAAATTCAATTCACAGTTAAAAATTTTAGTATTTCTTTCCAAACTCTGGGTTTTTAATTAAAAACAAATGTAAATAAAATAATAATTTCAAATCTCGTATTTCGATTTATGTAATTTTTTAAACAGGTCCTACATAGATCGGGTTTAACTAGTACACAAGTGGTTCAAAATGATTATTTTGAGAACTAGTTTCGTAATACCAGTCAAAAAACTAGTACTTTTAAGAACTAGTTCGCCCATTTGCTACTGGGTATAAACTAATAAAAATACCTGAACTTCTAAATAGGACACATTTTATATTTTGACAAAAAACCGTACATTTTTGGGGTTTTTAAAACATTATTTTTTTAGCGTTAATATTACACTAATATTTTGTGCTGTATCAATTATTATCAATAACCGCTTCGCATCTTTTTTGCATACTCTCAACTAATCTCTGGCATCTTTCTTTTGGTATAGAATACCAGGCTTCTTGAATACCAGCCCAAAATTCGGTGGAATTTTTGTAATTGTTTTGCGAAACTTTTGTTTTTACATCATTCCATAGATTTTCTATTGGATTAAGGTCCAGACTTTGGGCTGGCCAGTCCAAAACCTTATGGCGTTTTCTTTTCTGGAAAAAAATGTTGCCTTGTTAAAAGGCAACATTTTAAAAATGTTGCCCTCACCCCATTAAAATGTTACATTTTTTCAATCAGAATAGAACACAATAAAATCACTGTTGCATTTTTCTAAACATATGTATGTGTATTGTATACTCGTATGCAATATTGTTTACGCAAACTATTACTAATTGTAGCCTAGTGGTTGTGATGCCTGCCTTTGACATGGGCTGGACGGGTTTAAATTCCAGACAAAGTAAAAAATAAATTTTTTTATGTATTTTCTTTTTTCAATTAAATTTTTTTTTTTCATATTTAAAGCAAATTGTATAATTTTTTATTTATTTTTAGCCTAAAAAATTGTTAAATACTAAATAACAGCAAAACTATAAAAATCTAATTAAAATTTTATAAAAACAAAAAAAAAAAACAAAAAAAAAATATTTTGCTCCAACCGGGGTTTGAACCTGCGACCTACTGCATCAGAAGCCATGATAGTACCCCCTAGGCCACCAAGTTGTGAGTTAGCTGGCAAAAAACATTACAGTATATACACATGGCATTGACATAAAGAAAAAAACAGGGCAACACTCTACCCCGTAAATTTTTTGAGGGCGAAAAATGTTGCCTTTTTGCCCTTTATTTAGGCAACATTTTTAGAAAAGAACACCTAGCCCTCTTAGAATGTTACCCTTAATTTAGAAAAGAACACAAAAAAGGCAATTCAAAAGCAAAATGCAAAAAAAAGGCAACATTTTTTTCAGAAAAGAAAACGCCATTAATTTGTTCTTGTAAAAACTAATCCTTCACTATGTTCGACGAATGCTTCGGATCATTGTGTTGCATAAATGTCCACTTAACTGGCATATTTTCATAGGCAAATGGCTCCATAACATTCTTAAGAATGCTCAAATATTGAAACCTGTCCATTTTGTCCTCTACTTTTACCATAGGCCCAACACCACGCCAGGAAAAAGCCCCCCATACCATAAAATTACCCCCAACGTGTTTCAAGGTCTTCTGAGTGTACTTAATGTTTAAAGCCTGGTTTTTTGGGCGATGTACAAATGTTCTACCATCTGGTCCGAAACGATTTTCCTTCGTTTCATCGGTCCAAAGCATATTTTTCCAAAAGGACAACTCATTTCCTTTGTGGGTTTTGGCAAAATCAATACGTTTCTTCATATTTTTTCTTGAAAGAAGAGGCTTCTTTCTACTTTTTCGTCCAAATAAGTTTGCTTCATTCAGTCATCTTCTTACTAACCTGTCTGACACTTTAACGTTGAATTTTTCCCTGATTTCATTATTTATTTGACCGGAGGACATAAAAGCGTTGAGTTTGCTTTTGCGTACTATAGTCCTGTCCATATATGTAAGTTTTAGTTTTACGACGGATTGACTTACGTTCTTTATTTAGCGTATGATATTTCTTGTCGGCAGCACATAGATGAATAACATTGTATACCATATTGCGCGAACACTTTAGTATTTTAGCAATTTCAGTTGGAGATTTCATATCGTTGTGGAATTGAGATATAAGTCTTCCTTTTTCTGGATTACAATGTTTTCCACGTCCCATATTGGTACAATTAGAAAAGAATTTACTTATTTCAAACGCAAATTATGAAAAGAAAATTATTACTAAGTGCATCGACAATTATTGCAAGTGTCCTATTTTTATGTCCAAGTCAAATATGAACAAAGTAAAGTAATTTTGTTGTAAATTTTTGCATGTTTTGAATATTGCAAAGTTTTATATATAATCTGAAACTACTTGATTACAGTTTACTATAATAGAAAAGAAATATAATTATTGCTTTATAATAATTATTAAGAGAAATGCATGAAGATAATTTTGTATGAAGTGTCCTATTTCTATGTCCATAGCTGTATATAATTTTTTTTACATAAAATATATGTTATTGTAGTATTTTCAAAAAATATTAGTTTTAAATTTCTCCAACCAAAAAAAACCGGATCAAAATCGGTTAACCCGCCTTGGCTGTACAGTGGCAGCCGATTTTGAACTCATGGATGTGAGAAAAACGCGTTGGAAGTCTAAAGTTACACAGGTAGAAAATTACAAAGGGGGCCAGCACTGGCAAAGCACCGAAATAGGTGGTATGAGTGCTTGTTAACAGTGCTTTCCTGACACCCAAATGATAGCACCAAAAAACATAAAAATCAAGTATTTTTTTCCTTGCCACCAAATTACGAGCCCTCATCACTGAATAATTTTAAATTATGTACTCTAAAAATAGACGATTCTTGGAGTTATTGTATTGTTGAGTCGAAAATTATTTAAATATCCACTCTTAGAGTTTCTTTTTCAAAAACAAAATAATGTTATAGGAAAACAAGCGATGGGAATTCACCCATTTCAAGCGTTGGGAAAGCGTCCAAATTTAGTGCTTTGCCAGTACTTCTTTTTGTAAGACCACGGTCTACTTGCACTTCGCCAGTGCTTCTTTTTTGTTACCACGCATAATTTCCACCTGGGTAATTTTAAGCTAAGAAAACAGCAAAATTTCAAAAAATTCTGAATGAAGAAAAGTTATAGCTCCTAGCTTACTACATGTCCTCCAAATTTGGGACGAATCGCTTAGTGGGTATTTGATATATTAAACCTAATAATCTTAAAAACGATGGTAGAAATATTATTATACGTAATGTTTAGGGTTTGGGATTTCCCGGACTTTTTCATTTCCCGGAAAACGGGAATAAAAAAATTTGATTAAATTTGAATCCCGGTAAATATTTTTGAACAAAATTGTTAATGAAAAGCACCTATATAAGTAATATTTGTTTAAAAAAACACTATTTCAGTACAAATTCAGTCTGTGTAGTGAGAATTCAAAGTAAAAAATATCAGAATGTTGAACATTTGGTTTCACATAAATTACTCTACGCACTGCCAAATGAATTGCATTATTCCAGCAGAAAGCACCCACTACTGGATTGTTGGAAACAAACATTCGCATTAGATATGGTGGCCACAATATGTGCGTTCCCGTACGTTACCGCGGGTACCCGCGGGAACCCAAAACAAAAACAAGAACAATTTACACGCAATTTTGAGTACGGGAACGCCTTTGGGCTAGTTTGTGTAACTTCGGTAAAGTACGGGAACATACATAATGTTATTTTCCAAATACAAATAAAACTATTTTAGCCTTATTTCTACAATTCTTCTTAATTCAACAGCATTACATCTTTCTGACATATAAACCAACCGCAGGTCATAAAATGTATTATTTCCGTTTATACATATGTTCAAATATCTCTTTTGTGATATTCTTGTCCATTCATCTAAGATTATAGTAAATCTCCTATTGTTAGAAATATTGCTCAATATTTCTTTTATCATGATATCTTTTACATGATTGTAGTTATTTAATATAATGTTCTTTACATCGGTTTCGTTTTTTGCCAATGCCAGTTTTTTATTATAAAAACTTTATCGAATAAACGAAGATCTAGTTATGGTGCGGATTGACATTCCGTCGACTGCGGCTAATTTGGATACCATTTTAGGAAATGTTTGCCCTACCATAAAACGTTCAATGCCTATTTAGCTTACACTTTTTTCTTCGGGTACTTTGCTAATTTTAGCTGGAACGTTATTCTTGTTGTTGTTTTCTTCAAGAGAAGTTGCATGATTCTCAATTTTTTTTTTGTGAACCAAATTTAGATGTCGGATATTACCTTCGTTAACCATTAGTCTTTTAGAGCAAATATTGAACTGCGCTTCATTATGCGAAAAATCTTTATTAGTTGAAATGCTCCTAATTACTTGGCAAAGATTTTTTGTGTTTCAAAGAAAGTGATTCCCTTTTAAAATATTTTAGCAATAACATTTTGTGTTGGTATTTAAAATGTTTTTTATGACTAAAATTAAAAAATCCTATTCCAAACAAAAACAATTTAAAGAATTTAGTATTTTTAAAATTTCCCGTTTTCCCGGGAAAAATATATAATTTTCCCGGGAATTCCCCGCGAACTTTTTCCGGGAATTCCCGCCCGGGAATTCCCGGAATTATTTTGTAAAAATACTATAAATTATTTTGTAAAAATACTATAATTTTGTAGATTTTTTAATTTGGTAGTTTTTCCCCATTTTTATATATGTACCCAGGAAAATTTTTTACAATCGGTAGCCAACCACACCCATTCTACAACTGGTTCCACTGCAACCGATTCTATGGAACTGGTACCGGAACTAGTTCCTGGGATCCTATATGGAAGGTGTGGGTGACGTAGAATCAGTTCCAGAACTAGTTCCAGAACTGATTCTAGAGCAACCAGTTCCACTTTGGAGCTATAGAAGGGGTTGCTTTTGGGACAATTTCAAATAAAAAGAATCGGTGTTAGAATCGACAGTAGAAGGGATTGTGAATGAAAAGTAGCTATTCTACAACCGATTCTTTGGAACAGAAAATTTTCCTGGGTATATTGATTACTTTTGTAACTTATACTAAGCCATCAGCACCTGCCCCATATGACATGTCTTCAATATCCATCAAGGAATCGCCATTGGCTTTTCTTTAAAAACTGCTTGCAATTCTTACATCTTACATGTAGTTTCTATCTTTTTATTCTGCCCTGTTATAAGATATACGATTTCTAATATAAACAACCCAGGAAATTTTTTTACAATCGGTAGCCAACCACACCCATTCTACAACTGGTTTCACTGCAACCGATTCCATTGAACTGGTTCCGAAACCAGTTCCTGGTATCCTATATGGAAGGTGTAGGTGACGTAGAATCAGTTCCAGAACTAGTACCAGAACTGATTCTAGGCAACCGGTTCCACTTTGAAGCCATAGAAGGGGTTGCTTTTGGGTCAATTTCAAACAAAAAGAATCGGTGTTAGAATCGACAGTAGAAGGGGTTGTGAATGAAAAGTAGCTGTTGTACAATCGATTCTTTGGAACAGAAAATTTTCCTGGGAAGTTAATAAAAATGCAAACAAAATGTGTTACACACAAATTTACCACATAGAGTATTACTTTGGAACTGAAACATATTTTACAAAAAAATATGTGGAAATTTAATTTCTTCGATTTTTTAATTGAAATTTTCGGAGCATATAGAGAAAAGTATGCTCCATTCAAATAAAATATAAAAAAAATTCGAAAACAAAATTTTTCTAGAGTCAATACCCACTTAACATTTAACATACCGACTAGCTAAAGTTTATTTGTACATTTGGTGTTGCAATCAGCTGTGCCTACAAACGCGCAAATTGTTGCACATTTTATGTTCGCATCCAATTTGGAAAAATTTTATTTTGGGAGTACATTCCCAGGAAAATTTTTTACAATCGGTAGCCAACTACACCCATTCTACAACTGGTTCCACTGCAACCGATTCTATGGAACTGGTTCCGGAACCAGTTGCTGGGATCCTATATGGAAGGTGTGGGTGACGTAGAATCAGTTCCAGAACTAGTTCCACAACCGATTCTAGAGCAACCGGTTCCACTTTGGAGCCATAGAAGGGGTTGCTTTTAGGACAATTTCAAACAAAAAGAATCGGTGTTAGAATCGACAGTAGAAGGGGTTGTGAATGAAAAGTAGCTATTGCACAACCGATTCTTTGGAACAGAAAATTTTCCTGGGTTTTGTCTTACTCTATATAAGTTTATACTGAGTTATTCTTACTGAACTTGACTAAGAAAAGTGAACGATTGGACCAATTATAATCAGTTATTAGATTTACCGCAATATTCGCTGAAAGACCCATATGACGTACAATCTTAAAGGAGTATTCTCTGAATTCTCCATGTGGCGAAGATTCAGTGTTGAAATTGGAGGAAACTGACAAACCTTTTTAGCGTTAATACTTCTTTAAAGTATTATTTGAATATTACAGCATAACATGTCATTAAATTGCAACATAATTCCATGAACAGTTTCTATACGCACACAAAAATATTTTAATTGCTCCTTTATATGTTTTTCTTACACGCTGCTATAAAATGTAACTGCACATAATTAAAAAATTGTTGCTTTTAGAAGCTAAAACGTCAAGTGAAAAGGCGATCACTTTATCAGAGGGTTGGTAAGTCGTTCGACTTCTGCAATTGCAGTGCTTTGTTAATATACCAAATCCATTTTAATTTTTTTAAATCCTTCAATAAGTATTTCCGTATTTTTTATTGTACTACTTTAACACTAAACGTACCGAGCGACTTAACTTTTTTGTTAGCAAAATTAGTAAATACTATTCCAGTTTTTTAACTCTTTCATATGACATTTATACGTACAAATATTTTTTCTTATGTTTTTCCTGACGTAGATATGAACGTTGGACTGACTCACGAAAAAAATGTAAAACAAGTTACCCAAAATATTACGGATCTAATTATCGCTTATGTGTTAAAAGCTAAAAAAAATGCTAATGTCAAAGGGTTATTTTGGCCATGGAGCCTTTTCATAGTACCAGTTGAATTAAACAAATAAAATAAATAATGAATTATGGATATTATTTTATTATATACACTCTAATATATTTTTGTTTAAATTTACCCTATTTATAGTACATAGTTAACTTTTTACCTACTATAATGTCAGTAAAATTGCTCTATGTGCGTAAATTTAAAATTGTACACACAAAATTATAAATCGTAGTACATGAACCATTCCTTATGTGATCGTTCGTTTCCCTATCGTTCGTACAGTTTTCGTTCTTTTTAGATAAACAGGCAGTAAATATAATTGTAATTATATAATTAGGTCGATGTCCTTACCCGCGGGAACCCAATTTACCCGAAACAACAAAAATTTACACACAATTTTAACAATAGAAACGCTTTCTGGTAAAATTGGGTACCCTCGGTAACATACGTGGAACAGAACTATTATGATTGCGCCATATTAAATTTAAAGTATATTACGAACATAAATTTCTAATTTAAATCGCGAAAATTGAAAATTTCTTACAAAAAATGCTCAACTTTAATCAGTAAGTTTTCTTATATTTACCGCCTATAAACATTTTTTTTTGAATTAATAAATAGTATGTACAGAATGTTTTCTTATCTGAGGTAGGATTTTAACAAAAATCAATAATGTAAAATAATAGCGAAATATTAAATAAAATCAAATGTTAAGTTAATTTGGAAGGATATGTTATCCCGTTTAAAATTACAATCAGTGCCATATATAATGAAAGTCTTGGTAAGTAAATTGCAAAAGTAACTAATTGGATTTTTCAATGATACACTTTACAGGTAGTTCGGAAAATACCTCAAGAAACTTGTGTTATTTTTTTTTTTAATTTTGTTTGTAGATTCATAATTAGGGTTGTCAAAACCGGTTTCCGAGTTATTCGATAAACTAGGATTTTTCTTTATTTCCCGGTTTTTTAAACCGGCTTTACAAAAAGGGCGGTTTTCGAATTATTTGAGAAACCGGATTTTTTGCGTCGAATAATTCGGCATCTTAAAATATTTTTAAAGTTAAGATTTCAAAGAAATTTTCTTCATTTGTATAATATTTATACATAATATTTAGTTTTTTCCCTCCTTTAGGTAGAGTTTCTTCATTTTGTCGTTCCTACGACGTACATTAGCCAAAGACCAGGCGCGGATACAAGGGGGGGTTTGGGGGCTAAAGCAACCCCCCTTCCTTTTGAGGCACAAAATTTTTTTTGTGTTTTGCAAATACTGCTATAATAGACAATACGATTAAATTTTTAAAAGACATTTTAGAATTGCACATTAACCCTTTGACGATCATACATTTTCCGCCGAAGCGATTTTGAAAATTTCGCGATTTTCATAATCTCTGACCTAATAATAGTTATGGGTGAAAACATCTCAATTCAACACAAAAAAGTGGCATTTCCGGATTCACCATCTCCGATTTCAATGAAATTTACCACAACTTTCGTACATGATAACAGCTCATTAAAGCATAAATTTCAGAGCCAAGATACTCTTGGTTTCCGAAATATGACGTCACGAAAATTGGAAAAAGGGTAAAATTTTACTAAAGTATGATTACAAAATCGACAATAACTTAAAAACGATTCAAGTTATAAAAGACGAATCCAGATACCACCTTTAATTTTTCACACAAATGTATAAGAGAGTTTAACAATAATCATATATCTTTTTAAGAATTAAAAAAAATGCGCTTTTCGAGCAATTGGAATTTTAACTTAAGACCCCAAGAAATGGCCTTTGACCCTTCCATGAAAAAAGGGTATGTTCTTACCTAATAAATAAAGGGTATGTTCTTACCTAATAAATAATACCAAAACGAATTTTATACCTTGTATAGTTTTTAAGTTATTGGCGATTTTGTAATCATACTTTAGTCAAATTTTGCCGTTTTTTCCAGTTTTCGTGACGTCATATTTCGGAAACCGAAAAGGTCCGGACCCCAAAATTTATGCATCGTTGATCTCTTGCAGTGTACCACAGTTATGACGAATTTCATTCAAATCGGAGATGGTAAATCCGAATGGTGTGTTGAGTTGATGTGTTTTCACCATTATGCCAAGAAAAATTGGCTCCGTAGAACCCCTCCTTACCCCTCATTTCGCTTGCCAAAAATATTTGCCATTTGAGGACCTTGCCGTTCCGGACAAAGCGATTTTTATTATTTTATTTTCGTGCTCTAGAACTAAATTATGGATATGTTACAAAAAATTTACCTCATTGACCCCTTGCTCGCCCTTCATTTCGCTTGTCAAAGTTTGTGCTTTTTACCCCTTAAATGAAGAATTCTAAATAACCAAATTCGAGGGCTCGCAAGGGGAAAGCGGAACTAGGTAGGGATTTGCTGCCTACTACATTTTTGTTCCCCCATTTCTAATTTACAAATCACCTTTGAAAATATTTACTCTATATTTTGTCTGGGCAATTACACGCTGAAAAAAAACGGCCTGTCCCAAACATATTTTTGCTGGTATATATATATATGTATATATATATATATATATATATATAAGGAGTGAGATCATAAAAATGTTAACACACATAAAGTTAAATAAAAAACAAACCACTGAATTTTAAGACTTCAAACTATATTTTTATTAAATGAAATTTAATACCAAATCTAACAAAAAAAAAACCGCATGGAATACTAACCACTACGAACAAAGTTATCCACTTTTTCCGGAAACCCTCCCATTAAAGCTTTTATGGTAGTTTCTGTCACCTTTTTAGAGCAGGTGGTCCATCTACGTTTGAAATATTGCATGTCCTGGGAGACCTTTTTTGTGCCCTTTAATTCTCTTTTAACAAGAGCCCAATATCTCTCCACTGGCCTGAGCTGTGGGCAGTTTGGTGGATTTGCCTCTCTTGGTACAAGAACCACATTATTATCATTATACCACTCCAGCTCTTTCTTGCTGTAGTTACAAGATGCTAAATCGGGCCAAACGTAAGTGGATACATTGTGCTGACCCAAAATAAATTTCGCTGTTTATAGAGCCAGATGTCACAAATAACTGGCTTCTTTGGCCGCAGCTACATATGGCTTGCCATACTAGGAATTTTTTAGGGAATTTCGTTTACTTTTTCGACCTAAATATTTCCGCAACATTTCCTCGAACATCGGAAACATAAAATTCTTGACCAGGGAGCTGCAAAATATCAGCCAGGATATAAGTTTCGTCGTCCATTACACAACAGTTGTATTTTTGTATAAAATTTGATTTCAATTTTCGAGCTCTGTTTTTGGCCTCCAAATTTTTAAAAGCTTTTCTATCGAGATCTTTTTGAACTTTATAGGACTTTAGTCCTGCCTTACGTTTCATTTACGTACAAAAAAGTCCGAGCATTGGGCTAACCGAGCTCTTTTTCTGCCAGATGTGTTAGGAGCTCTCTTAAGGATGCTTTTAACTTTATATGCCTTATCAATGTTACGATAACCAGTCGTTGTTCCTGTTCCCGGCTTCCTTTCAATTGTTAGGTGTTCCAGATACCTTTTTACCACTTTTGAAACTGTTTGGCGGCATACATTAGTTTCTTTGGCAATTTTTTTGTATGTCCATTAGAGCGTACCACCTTACAGGCAAAAAAAAGTGCGCCGTACACCCTCCAATTTAAAGTATTTTTGCAAGGAGGTTTCAAAAAAAATTTTTTAATTTTTTTATGTCGAACGTAAGGGTCGCCATTTTACATTTTTCGTTATATCTTTGGTATTTACAGTCGGATCTTAAAACATGATACATCGATATTTTTCTCTAGAGGATACCAGTGTTTTGCTCTAAGGACATTTTGATCTCAAGTATCCCGTTCTAGTAGTTACCCACCAGATCTCAGTTGCTACCACCCTAGTGTACAACCCTAATGTCAGAAAATTAAAGCTCGCAAAAAATCATTAAACTTTTGCTAAGGAAGTTTTTCGCTAAACCCAGTAGAAATTTTTTTTATATATTGGTTGCCGAACGTAGGGGTCGCCTTTTTAAATTTTTTTTAATTGGATTTTTACTATATAGCAAAACACTGGTCTCCTCGAGGCAAAAAAATCGATATATCACACTTTAAAATCTGATTTTAAATGCCAAAGCTATAACAAAAAATTAAAAAAGGCGACCCCTACGGTCGCAAAAAAAACGTTTTTTGAAATCGCCTTCCAAAAATACATCATATTGGAGGGTGTACGGCGAACTTTTTTTTGAGGTACGGTCTAATGTCCATGTTTGGTTTTGTTGAAAATATTTAATTATTTTTGAACGCACTTTTCTTTCATCGTCAATTCTGTAAAAAATTGCTAATTAAAACTCATGATGTAAATTAATTTATTAACTGACTTATTTTTAAAATGTAAACTACCAAAAAAAGTTATGGGCAAAAATGTGTGTTAACATTTTTATGATCTCACTCCTTATTATATATATTTGGAGAAATTGTTAAACATATTGGCCGTGTTTTTACTAGAAACAATATATATTTGCATGAAAATATATTATGTTTGCCTGTAAATATATAAATATTTGGCAGCAAACATCTAATATGTGTGTCATAAACAAATAATGTTTCCATGCAAATACTATATATAAAATATTTAGTTATAAAGCAATTATTAATATATGCCAAACAATAGGCGTATTTATTCTACTCTCCAAATTTCTCTATATTTTAATGGAAAAACATAAATGAATTAATTAAATTAATACACCTACTGTTTGGCGATTATTTAATAACTAAATATATTATAAATCACATTGAATTTTACATCTAATACAAATCTTTCATTAAAAAACAATAACTACAATCTCTTCATTTATTTTTATTAACAAATATTAATTAAAAACTCTTATAATAAGTTAATACTTTAATATACACAATTAAATATTTTTTTTTCTTTTTAACACAATTTTATGTTTTATTTATGCTAATTTATTTAATTTTTCACATCTTTCACAATAAAACCAGTGTTGCCATAACGGCGATTTACTCGTCAAATCTAGCGATTTTATTTCGCCCCTAGCGGTAAAAATTGTGCTGTAGCTATTAGCCAAAAATCTAGCGATTTTTTATCAGCCGTAATATAATTTTCAAAAATCAGTTTTATGAACAATTATCCTAATTTTTGCATTAAAAATACAAAAATTGTTTTTTTGGACTTTCTATATTTTCATATATTTAGTTAGAATATTCTTCTACCTCAAGTCCAAATTCTAATATGATATTGTCATATTAGATTTTATTTGTTGTTTCAAAAAGGGTTGATCATTTTCATGATAGACAATACAATTGTTTCGTAGGCATCACTCTACTCTTCAGTGTTGTTAACTTTATTTTAAAATAGCTAAAAACAAAGAAAAATTTGGTCATGTTTAAGGCACTGTCATTTTAAGACCGGCGACTATTTGTAGAAAAGAATAACGCAAAACTTAAGGAAATTTTATAGGAATTCCAAAAATATACAGCTTTTTCAGAAGTGATCAGTACTTGTAACATAACAATAGTTGTTGTGTTAAAGCTTTGTTTAACAAAGCTTTTAGTTAAGTTGGTATATTATCGAATGTCATTAATAGAGTATAAATAAAGTATAAACAACGGAACATTAAACTTACTTTGTACTAAAAATGTATTTATCTCTTTCTTGGCTTCACAAGTATAAATTAGAATAAGCATTATAAGAAATATTGTAACAAACAGGCAGTTAATAAAGATATGCTGAATTATTAACATCACAGTACAGTAGACGCTCGCAAATTAGAACCGCTTTGTTTTTGAGGCAATTCTAATTTCTGAATTATTCTAATTTCTGTACGTTTTTTTTTTCGAAAAAAAAAATTGAGTAAATTTACTTCCAAAAACTTAAATAAAACTCTTTTTAATATTTTTTAATTAAATTTTATTTGATAAAAACAAGAAAACAAAACACAACAATTCAGTCCAATACATCAAATGTATTTTTTTAAATTAAAAGTATGAATATAAAAAAAAACGAATGGCAACAAAACATAGCAATGCAGTCCAATTACATCACATGTATTTTTTTTAATTAAAAACTAAAAAACTGTATTTAAAAAGAATTAAACAATTAAAATTAAACAATGGCCAAGTTAACAACTAATCTTTGTTTGACATATAATCAGTTATATTTGTTTGTTTTTTTGGTTTCTTTAAATCCGAAATATCATTACGGCGAGCCAAAAGATTACTTATGTGCTTAGTTGAAAATAATTCACTGTTATTGCACCATTTTATTAAATTATTTACGCTTTCAATGGCTGTAGTATTAGAGACAACTGATGATACTGAAACAACGTCGTCTTCGCTGCTATCTGAAGACTCACCATCGCTACTGAGAACATAAACAGATCCGTCATCAAACATATCTTCATTCCATCTGTCGATGTCTTCTATACCGATGCAATCGTTGGGAGCTATTTCTTTTAAAAGAGCTTGAGTTATCTGAATAACTTCGTTGCAGTCCTGATCTATTTGCAACAATTGTGCTATTGGCACGTCATCGTCGCTGTCGCATTGGTTAGAGTCCCAATTGGACAACTTTGACCAAGATTTCTGCATAACACTTTGTGGTACCGCATCCCAAGCTTGTTTCAGTAATAATATAGCATTGCGGATCGAATGGTATTTCAAATGATTCTTCAGTTCACCACCTTCAGCAATTAACTGAGAAAGAAACATACTTCTGTAATTCAGCTTTGTTAACTTAATAGGGTTTTGATCCATTGGTTGTAAAGCTGCTGTCACATTTGGTGGAAAGAATAATGCAACTATTTTTCCATCGTCACTTTTAAGTTTCTCAATGGGTGTATGAGCGGAACAATTATCTATAAGCAAAATGGCTTTCGGAGGCAAATTATTTTCCTGAGAAAAGCGGATCACCTGTGAATTGAAAAAAATTTTAAAATTATGTACTGAACCTGAAATCAATATTTTTGTTTACCTCTTTAATAAATATTCCGTGAAACCATTCGTGAAAAATCCGAGAAGTAATCCAAGCATTTTTTGAAAAGTTGTAATGCAGAGGATTATTGAAATTTTTAAAACACCTGGGTTTTTTTGCTTTTCCAATTACCAATGGAACTAATTTGTGTGATCCATCAGAGTTTGCACCAAGTAGTACTGAAATTCTGTCTTTTTGAATTTTATGTCCAGGGGCGTTTTTTTCAAAAGCAGAGACATAGGTTCTGTCTGGTAGGCAACGAAAAAATAATCCGGTTTCGTCGACATTATATATTTGTGACTCCATTAAACCCATCTCAGCGATCTTTGAACGATATCGATGAATAAAAGAAGTGACTGAAGCAACATCACTGGAAAGAATCTCGCCACAAATTTTTAAAAAACGGATACCGTGTCGCTTCTTAAATTTGGTAAACCATCCATCACTTGCCCGGAATGCATTTTCATCTTTATCGGGATATTCCTCTCTAAATATTTATTTAGCTTTCTCTTTTAATATTGGCCCAGTCAATGTACACTTTTTTTTCTCGTTGAATTAAAAACCACTCATACAGACGACTTTCCATTTTTGGATATTCAGCGCTGTGCAAAGATTTATTGTTTGCCTCCTGATATGTGTTTGAAACAGCATTTAATATTGCTGTTCTATGTGATTTGATGTAGCTGATTGAAGATGTTGTCACATTAAAAACTAGGGCTAACCGCCTTTGTCAAGCTTTTCTAATATTTTGACTTTAGTTTCCAATGATAAAGTGTTTTTTTTACGTTTATTTAACATTTTAAATGATACACTTTCACTATTTAATAGAGACTGCCAAATAATATGTCCACGCGTATCAAATTTCACAAATAAACTAGCCAAAAATGTACATAAATGCGACAAAAAAAAAAAACAAATAGGGAAACACATATATAATTTGGTGATTCCCCTTTTTAGTTTTACTTTATTCAAACAGAATAAAAATAAATTGGGGATTTCCTGTGTATTCAAATAACCAAAAAAAAAAAAAAAAAAAAAAAAACGCTCAGAAATTAGAATTTTAAATTCGAATTTCAGAGCGTTTAATGTATTGCAAACATTGATTCTAATTTCTGGACGTTCGAATTACTGAAAGCTCTAATTTGCGAGCGTCTACTGTACTCGCAAAATTTTATTATGTAATTTGATAGAAGGTCGATATCGCTTATTTTTCATTAAAAGCCACGCCTACTTAAAACAAGTAACAAAATATAAAAAACAAACGTCCGTTAAAATTCTACATAATTTTCTGAACTATCTGCTCGCATTTTTGGGCGAATATATCCACTATTTTGATCTTTAAAAATAAAGGCAACGAGAATAAAATTAGAAAAAAACTTGAATGGCTCTATTTTATTGCACATCACTGTATGTATCAAGAATAGAAATTCGCAGTTTTTCCAAATATATGTTAATTGTATCCCACAAATATAATTATTATAAAGTTAAAAATGCAAAAATGTGTAGTCTTAGATGACAAAATATGACTAATTTACAAAAAAAAACCATGTTTACCGGGAAATATATGTATAGTAACTAAGTATAAAAACAATATAATTGGAAGCATACTCCAAATACATATATGGTAGTTTGTAAACATACATATAATTACCTCCAAACATATACAAAAACGTCTTTTTCCTCCGTGTATAAATGCGAAATACCCTTGGGCAAGCATACTTGCCTATGTTCGTCAAAGGGTTAAACAAGCATTTTAAATTTTGAGATTATATGTAGATTCTTGGATTCAAGAAGGAATCAAGAAGGAAGAGATAATTCTCAAAAAAATTTCATAATGAGCTTGTTTTTATAGAATTATTATTGAAACTCTTAACCATTTTTTTTGCAATTTAACAAATTATTTAACTCATTTTACTTAAGAATCAATATTTAGGGCCAGTTTTATTGTCAAAACATATATTGATCTCAAACGAAATTACTTACTAATGACAACAATCGTGCTTAGTTCTGACTATAGAACTGGCCCTTATATTTACAGTTAAAACAAAGGTGTTTTTGTTTAGAAATTTAAGTGCACTACTATTAAAATCTCTTGGATGAACTTCTTAATTAATTTTTTAAGTTTCATGGTCTTAGGATCCATCTCAACCGTAAGTAATGCTCAGAAACACCTTAAAATATGGGAAAAAATGTCACTTTAGTATTTGGATTTATTTAACTGTTTACTATAATATCGGCTTGCAGATTTTTTGATATAAAAATTCTCATATTCTAAATTTTTTTAATTTTTACCGTAGAAAAATTTTACATTTAAAAAACAAATTTGTTAATTCTAAGACATTAAAAAAATATCAGATTTGGAGTTATATTTTCATAACAAAAAAAATAACAATCACACATCTAATCACAAACTACAGCATTTAAAATATTTTTAATGCTTTTTCGTATTATTTTAAGAAAGTGCACACGAATTGAATATAAATTGCATATTTTCTAGTGTTTTAAAAGTTTTTTTTTTCGAAATAAACTGGTGTTTTTAAAAACTTTTAGTTTTTGATTCAAAATTTGTATTGAATTTGACAAGTAAATAAAAACTACTACTATTTTTTGGTTAATTGTAAATCTAGCATTAAAAATATGTTAATTTTGATTTAATACACAAATAAAAAAATATTTAAATTGAAAAAAAACTCATTACTTTTAAGCTACACTGTGAGAATTATCTGCAGTTTTTGCATAAAACCGATGAAGTTTCATTGGCATTTGTCCATTAAATCTTTTCATTGAATTAATAGAAATTTTCAAAAAATGTGAAAATTTTCATTTTATTTATTTAAAGTATCATACACTCAATGAAAAACTTTCATAAAATATATGAAGCTTTTTCATCAATTCTAAGGAATTTTTAATTTTTTTGTAAAGAAAACTTCATAAGTTTAATAAAAATCTCATTAAAATTAGTTGAGCAGAATTCTCTCTGTGTAGAGGTAATGAGTGTTTTTTTTAGGGAGTTACCGCGATTGACATGCTAAAATAATACGTTTTATAATAGAAAAGTAAGAGGTTACATATCTTAACTTCTTCTTACAAAACTCATTACCGGATAATAGTAGGTCTTGTTGTGACTTGGATTTATGGCGTAGTTTGCCGCAGAGCTCTACCACATATCCGAATTTCATTAGGGTTGGAAGTAGGGTATTCAATCGATTAATCGTTATTCGATTAATCGAACAATTTTTCTCACAAATTGTTCAAATAATTTAAAATGTCAAAATTTCGAATAACGAATAATTCGAATAATTTCATACGATTAATCGATTAATCAAAATTGGTGGAAATTACAAAAATGTTTAAAAAATATAAATTTTTTATTAAAGTAAATTTTTTTTAAAAAATTGTCATACATAATTTGCTATAGGCTTGTACCTATGCGGATTTCATTCTGGCCTAAGAAAATAATTAAGGGACGACCTTTTAGAATTTCTAGAAATATTTGTTAGCTTCAACTCAATGAGAACTTCATGTTTTCAAGTAGGAGCGTTAATAAACATCAAAAATCCCAAATAAAAAATAAAAACAACATAAAATTATCATAGTTTGCTTTGTCATCTTCCAAATTACTACTCTGTTGTCGTGACTTAAGGAGTGTAATGTTTCAAATCTGGAAATTTTAAAGTAGGCTATGTTCCAAATCATTAAAACTAAAATGAAAAACTTTATAGGAAAATATTCAGTAACTTCATAAAATTGTGTCAACATAACATTTTGATTCCTTTGAGTGATACTTTTTCAGCAATTATGAATCAATTGGAATGACGAAAATTAATTATCGACAAATGGAATGAAAATCCATACCGAGCAGTACATTTTATTTCAAAAGATTTGAAAATGGCAAGAAGTACGGTAGATCCAGTCCTGAAACGTTATTTTGAAACATCTATCGGAATTGAAAAGTTTGGTTTGAAGTATCTCGTTTGGCATGGGCTTTGCCAATCCGGCGAAAAGACATCTTCATATATAACAACAGGTACAATTAACGGAGATGTGTACAGGGAAGAGCGCCTAGAAATAAGATTAATACCTTTTATAAAAAAACACGGTAGATCTACTCTTTTCTGGCCTGATTTGGCTCAACTCACTACGCTTCAATTACCTTAAATCTGTTCAGAGCTAATAATATTAAATTTGTTGAAAATACATGAACCCACCAAATGTTCCACAATGTCGACCCATTGAAAGTTATTGGACTCTAATAAAAGCGAAGTTAAAGAAGACCAAACAGAATGCTAATTATATGAAAGATTTTGAAAAAAAGTGGAAAGTTGTATCCAAAGCAATAACACACAGCACTGTCAAAAACTTAATGGAAGGCATTCGGAAAAAAGCTAAGATCGGAGTGGACCACAAAATGAAATGGATATTTTTTTGTTCTTATATACTTTTAATACTCTTATTTATCTGACAAAATAATAAAAGTAAAAATAACTGAATTTTCTTTTAGTTTGACTCTAGATCATAAATTAATATCACTTTCTGTTTAAATTATTTTTCAAATCAAAGAAAGATGATACAATTTTTACAAGTAAATTACAAAGAATAAAAATATATTTGAAAGAATTCGATAAGACCAGCAATACGGAATACGTATCTAGAGTCAAACTAAAAGAACATTCATTTACTTAAAAATAAGAGATCAACTAAATATTCCCACATTCAGTAAAAATAACTATTTATTTAATTGTATATTTCTTACAAAATTTCCATATTTGAAACATTACACTCCTTATGTAGTAAAGTAGTGGTATCTATTTACGTATAATTTTAATTTTTTTTGCGACTTCTTAAACGTTGATATTAAATGAAAGCATTAATAACTATTCTAATAAATGATTATTAGAATTATTATTTATAATTAATACTCAATGTTATAAAGCTTGTTCAGTGAGCACTCTGAATTAATAAAATAAATTAAAATAAAGGGATGGAGGTACGGAAACGTAGAGGGAAAATCAATTCTCAACAGAATTCCTCTACATTTACTTTGTTATGTATTCAATGCATACGAAAGAGATACAAATGAATGTACGGTGTCTTATATTCTTCTTTCGGGTGTGGTTCTCGCCGATTAGGATAAAATTTTAATATGTAAAAGAGGGGAGAGAAAAAATAAAATTGACAAAATCTGATCTCAATTATTAAATTTTTTTTATTTTTATGAATTTCAGAACAGTTACTGAATTTATTTTTGTTCCTTTTTTTAACCCTTTGGCGAGTGGCGTACATTATAATGTACGTCGACTTTATTATTTATTACAAAGTTAGCTTACAATTAAAATTATAAGATAACACAAAGGGGGGACTATAGCATCTAAGGCCTTAAGTCCCAGTGGCATATGAAGGATTTATCGAAATAAGTTCTCGTTTCAGATTTTGTCCATAAGGTTTGCTCTGTTCAGAAATTCCAAGATGAGAGTTACAGATTCGGTGGAATCAAATTTTAGTAGATCGGATAGTTTTGTATTGTTAAAGATTTGTGTTCTTAATGGTTGAAAGAATATCCATAAATCAAGAATATGTTCTATTGTTATATTGTCACTGTCACAAAAAGGACAAGTAGAAGACATGTCCTTGTCCATATAATGTAGATGTGTTATCCTGGTGTGGCCGAGTCGTAACCTAGTTAATTTAGTAGAGTTGAATCTTGATATTTTGCTTGGATCTGTTTTTGTAGCATAATATTTGATTGATTTCGCCTCAGCGTTAATTATTTTGTACCAGTATGTTCATGTTGAATAATCGTGTCTATATAAGACTTTATATCACTACAGTTTACGTTGGGTTTTATTAGTAGTGGAGATAAGAGCGATGCTTTTGCAGCTTTATCAGCGACTTCATTGCCGATAATATTGACACGGCCTGGAATCCACATAAGAAGTATATTAGAATGAGATTTAATTAAAGTATTCCTAATACTAGACGGATAGTAATTAAGGTTGTTAATATTGCGTATTGCATCGATTGCGGATAGTGAGTCAGTGCATATAATATATTTCCTATTGGAATTGGATATAATATTTAAGGCTGTGTGGATAGCAATTATTTCCGCTGAAAAGACTGTTGAGTATTTTGGTAGTTGGAATGTGGAAATTATATAACTTTTTGTCGTAATACTAAAACCAACGTTAAATTCGTTTCTGGAGTCGTCGGTAAATAGGAAATAGTACTGGTTATATTCATTTTCAAGTCGTCTAAATTCTGCGTGATAAACTTCAGCAGGAGTATTTTCTTTGAAATGTATTCTCAGGGAATCATTTATCATATTCTCATAATTCCAGGGAGTTGATTTTAAGTTAATTACCTTAATTGGTTCAAAAGGAATGTTATGTTTTTTACAGAATTCTATTTAACTGTAGGATTTCTCTTCCTTTTCATTAGTTTTAGTATGTGGTTATAATTTGGAGTGTCTTTGTTAAATAGCATGTTTTTATATAAGTTAAAGGTGGCTTCTTTACGAATTTCTTCTACTGTATCTAGATTTGATTCATATAAAATATTGTTAATTTTAGTTGTACGGAATGCTCCTAGAGCAATTCTGATTGAGGAGTTGTAAAAGGTTCTTATTTTATTTAAAAGAGGTTTTGAGCAATACCCATATAAATATATTCCATATTGAAACTTAGCCACAATAATAAAATAAATTAGTAAAACATTAGTTCAAAATTAGTTTAGTGCTAAAAAATATAACTAAAATTTTTGCTGAAAACGGAATTTCAGCAAAAAAATTGCTGAAAACTAGTACACTTGATATACAAGACGTTTTACTAATTTTTCTACTAACTTATTTTTTTGAGTGTACGAAAAGAGATTATCTACTACCGATTTCCCCTTCCTAAATCCGATTTGATTACTAATGAGTAGCTTATCTGAATTAATAAACCACCATAGTCGGTTAGCTATAATTTTGTCCAAAGTTTTGGCAAAACACGGATTTAGTGATATAGGGCGATATGATGTCAATATGATGTCGGATCTAGTTTATGTATAGGTATGACAAGACTTGTCTTGTAATGTTAAGGGATATATTTTGAATAAATTTTATTAAAAAGATTTAGCACTCTATGTTTCATAGCATAGGGGAGATGCTTTATCATAGGATAACTTATGCGATCTTGACCGGGAGTTTTGCCCCTGAGAGAATTTAAAGCTATGTGCTGCTGTTCAATATATGATAGCTCCTTGTCTATTACAGTTGCATTTTGGCAGGGAATATAGTCTACGAGTGTATTGCATGTTGCTTTATGAGTAACTAGCGGGCGCAGCCCGCTACGTTGTTAGCGTGCCTTAAAGGGCGTAGCCCTCCCCCCCGGGGGGCTGCGCCCCCCACAATTTTTATTAAATTCGTTTTTTTATTTAAAGCCTTCACCCAGCCACCACAAATAAATAATTCTGCACAACAATGGGTTTAAAATAAATAAATATTTGATCACTTTTGCTCATGAGAGTGGATTGTTAGTAATGAATCCATAATAATTTGCAATATACGTGTGTATGTCAAGATAATTTGGTAAAGTGCGAACTTAGGTAGATAGACCCGTAAGTAGTTTTGTTCATTTGTGTTTTGAATGAAAATAAATAACGTAAAGCAGGGTTGAAAGGCATTTTATAATATTAAAAATAGCGGGCAAAGCTACGTTGTTAGCGTGTCTTAAAGTTTTTTTTTTAATTCCAGTTTATGTAAAGGTAGACCTGGCAATTCAAGTAAATTCACAAATTCAGTTGGAAAATTTACTGCGTCGGTTTCTTCCACCGGTGCTTCGTTACATGAAGTTTAAATATCGGAATATATAAGTTCCATTCCTTTTCTAAGGTTTTTTCTCTTTCAGAAAATTTGTTTAACTTTTTGGAGAGTATGTTTCAATGCTACATAAGTTTCATATTCCGTTGATAGTGTTTGAAGAGGTAATTCCCTCTTCCAATCCATTTGCAATGTCTATAATTTCAATTCCACTCGTTCAACGCTTATATCCATTTCATTCCACTTGTGTAGTGTTTCAATCCCACTCGTTTCCTATTTAGTTTCTTAATTTTAGTGTTTCATATACACTTGTTCTTTAAGTTTTAGGTTTCTAGCTAAAGACGCAGACGTTAAGGGAGGGGGCAATTTTCCCCTTTTGAATCACCATTTTTACCACGTTCCTGTCCAAAGTCCTAGAAATGCCTTGTCGATAAGTTAGCCCATACTCCAAGGAAAACATATTATATATTACAGGTTTCTAGCCGAAGGGTTCGGTTAGGCCATCAAGGGGGAGAATTATTCCGTTTTTACCCCTCCCGGTAGGAATTTCCAAAAATTCCGTCTTAGAGGACGTCTGCGTTGGAGGAGGAACCTACTACATACATAATTTTAGGTCTCTATATCCAGCAGTTTGGCCAGGCCGTCAAGGGGGAAGTTTTTTCCCTTTTTACCTCTCCCGGTATGAATTTACAAAAATACCATCTTAGGGGACGTCAACGTTGGAGAAGGAACCCAAATACCGAATTTAAGATCCCTTTTTCCAGCAGTTTGGCCAGGCCGTTAAGGGGGAGACTTTTCCTGTTTTTGACCCTACCTGTAGAAATTTCCAAAAATCTCATCTTAGCGGATGTCTACAATAGAGGAGGAACTTTAATACCAAATTTCAACTTCCTACCTCCAGCGGTTTGGGCAGGCCTTTAAGCGGCACTTTTCGCTTCATTAATCCCCATTTTTGCAATGTCCCTGTCCAAAAAGCACCTTCTCGGTAAGTGAGCACATACTCCAAGTAACATATGTTTTACATTTCAGGTTTCTAGCCAACTTTTACTATTTGTGCCCCTCTCGGTAGGAATTTCCGAAAATCCATCGACAGGGAATTCCAGCTTCCTAGTTCCAGCAGTTTGAGCAGGCTGAGAGGAACTTAAGTACCGAATTTCGGCTTCCTAGTTCCAGCAGTTTGGACAGGTCGTTAAGGGGCAACTTTCCCTTTTTGAGCCCCCATTTTATAACGACCCTGTCCAAAATTCAAAAAAGTATCTTTCTAATAAGTTAGCCCTCACTCCAGGGACCCACATTTTAAGCTTCAGGTTTCTAGCCGAAGGGGTTTTTACCGGCCCCCAAGGTGAGGCTTTTCTTCTTTTTGCCCCTCCCTTTAGGAATTTACAAAAATTCCATCTTCGCGGCTATCTGCGATGGATGAGGAACATTCATACCAAATTTCAACTGCATTGCCTAAGCGGTTTGGGCAGGCCGTTAGTGGGGACATTTTTCCCTTTTAACCACCATTTTTACTATGTTCCTGTTCCAAAATAGAAAAATTACGTTGCCGGTGAGTTAGTCCTACTCCAAGGAATACATATTTAAAATTTTAGGTTGGCCAAAAGGGATTGGGCAAGCCGTGAGGAGGAGACTTTTACCTTATTTCCCCTCCCGATAGGAATTTCAAAAATTCCGTCTAAGCGGACGCCTACACAGAAGGAGGAACTCACATACCGAGTTTCCTTTTGGGATATCCTGTAGGGAATTCCAAAAATACAAACTTAGTCGATGTCTACTACAGTGGAGGAACCTTTATACCAAATTTCAACTTCTTACCTCCAGTGGTTTGGGCAGGCACTTTTCCAATTTGTGAGACTGTTTATGGGGAGACTTTTCCCCTTTTTGCCCGTTCCGGTTGGAATTTCCAAAAATCCGGTCTTAGCGCACGTCTATGCCGAATATCAAGAAACCTTGTTTTAGTGGAGATATCCGTGGGGGGAGGAAAAAAAGTAGTTTTTTTGAAATTATATACTATTTTAAATGGTACTTTTTGGAAAAACGAAATTGTTTGGAAAAAGATACTTTGTTTTTACAAAGTACTTTATTTGTACTTTTTTTGGAAAAGGTATTTTTTTTTAAAAAGGTGTTTTTTTTTTGGAAAAATGTATGTTTTTTGGAAAAAGGTACTTTTTTGGAAAAGGTACTTCTTTTGGTACTTTTTTTTTGGGGAAAAGGTACATTTTTTTAGAAAAAGGTACATTTTTGGAAAAAGGTACTTTTTTTAAAAAAGGTACTTTTTTTGGAAAAAGGTACATTTTTTGGAAAAAGGAATTTTTTTTGGAAAAAGGTACTTTTTTTTGGAAAAAGATACTTTTTTTGGAAAAAGGTACTTTTTTTGGAAAAAGGTACTTTTTTTGGAAAAAGGTACTTTTTTCGGAAAAAGGTACTTTTTTTTTGGAAAAAGGTATTTTTTTTGGAAAAAGGTACTTTTTTTGAAAAAACGTACTTTTTTTGAAAAAGGTACTTTTTTTTTGGAAAAGGGTACTTTTTTTTGGAAAAAGGTACTTTTTTTGGAAAAAGGTACTTTTTTTGGAAAAAGGTACTTTTTTTGGAAAAAGGTACTTTTTTTGGAAAAAGGTACTTTTTTTGGAAAAAGGTACTTTTTTTGGAATAAGGTACTTTTTTTGGAAAAAGGTACTTTTTTTTGGAAAAAGGTACTTTTTTCGGAAAAAGGTACTTTTTTTGGAAAAAGGTACTTTTTTTGGAAAAGGTACTTTTTTTGGAAAAAGGTACTTTTTTTTGGAAAAAGGTACTTTTTTTGGAAAAAAGTACTTTTTTTTGGAAAAAGGTACTTTTTTTGGAAAAAGGTACTTTTTTTGGAAAGAGGTACTTTTTTTGGAATAAGGTACTTTTTTTGGAAAAAGGTACTTTTTTTTGGAAAAAGGTACTTTTTTCGGAAAAAGGTACTTTTTTTGGAAAAAGGTACTTTTTTTGGAAAAAGGTACTTTTTTTGGAAAAAGGTACTTTTTTTGGAAAAAGGTACTTTTTTTGGAAAAAGGTACTTTTTTTTGAAAAAGGTACTTTTTTGGAAAAAGGTACTTTTTTGGGAAAATGGTACTTTTTTTGGGAAAAGGTACTTTTTTGGGAAAAGGTACTTTTTTGGAAAAAGGTACTTTTTTTGTCCCCTTTTTGCCCCTCCCGATAAGAATTTCCAAAAATGCCGTCTCAACGGACGTCTACACCGGTCGAGGAATCTAAATACCAAATTTCAACTTCATAGCTCCAGCAGTTTGAGCAGGCCCTCAAGGGGGAGACTTTTTCCCCTTTTTGCCCGTCCCTGTAAAAATTTCCAAAACTCCCGTCTTGGCGGATGTCTACGATAGTGGAGGAACCTTTATACCAAATTTCAACTTCCTACCTCCAGCGGTTTGGGCAGGCCGTCAAGGGGGGCCTTTTTCCCCCCATTTTTACAACGTCCCTGTCCAAAATTCTAGAAAGTACTTTCCAGAAAAGTTAGCCCCTACTCCAAGGAACACATATCTTAAATTTCAGCTTTCTAGCCAAAGGGGTTTTGGCAGGCCGTCAAGGGGGACACTTTCCCCCTTTTTGCCCGTTCCGGTAGGAATTTCCAAAAATCCCGTCTTAGTGGACGTCTACCCCGAAAGAGGAACCTACATACCAAATTTCAACTTCCTAGCTTCAGCGGTTTGGGCTGGGCGATGTTGAGTCAGTCAGTCAGTCAGTCAGTCACGTTATTCTTTTATATATAGAGATGAACGATTGATGGAAATTAAAGTTGGAGGATTCTTCGGACCAATGTTTTCCAAATAAATTGGCAATCTCAATTCGGCTTGTTATGTTCTCATTCGTTAAATTTGGTACCTGGATACTATAGATGCCTATGTTAGATTTTATGCCACACAATCTTTTTATATTTGACCGCATATGCTGAGAGGAGGTAGAGGGATTAATATCCGATATAAATTTTTCCAATTTCTCAGATTTTGAAACTTTTACTTTTCGTTTAAATAAAGCGTTGGCCCGTTTGTAATTAACTAAGTTAATAGTGGTCATATTCTTTCTAAAATTGTCAAGCTGCTTACTACGTTCCCTCTTTAGGATTTCCAAGTCCTTAGTCCACCATGGAACTTGTTGTTTTGCCCTTTCTAGATTATATTGTGGTATGGAAGAGTTTGCACTCTGGTGGATAATTTTTGCAAGCTTAGCTGCTTCCCTCTTTATGTTGTCAGAAATAGGGTAGGACGGGTTGAAAATTTCACTATTATCAGAGTATTTTTGCCAATTTGCCCTGTTAGTATTAAATCTAGGCCTTGATTAACTAACAATGTTGGAACTACATTGATTATCGAATAGGGTCGTCATAATTGGGTAGTGATCGCTACCATGAAGACTATCAAGTACACTCAAAAAAATAAGTTAGTAGAAAAATTAGTAAAACGTCTTGTATATCAAGTGTACTAGTTTTCAGCAATTTTTTTGCTGAAATTCCGTTTTCAGCAAAAATTTTAGTTATATTTTTTTAGCACTAAACTAATTTTGAACTAATGTTTTACTAATTTATTTTGCTTCAAAAATTGTGCTGATAACAGCATTCATAGCGTGGACGACAACCAGATAGACTAGATGTAGATGTCGCAGCTTGTCTGGAAACGGAAATGACAAAAAAAGGAAAACAACTCTACACATATTCTATATTTAAATTTTCAGCAAATAAATTAACTAAAGTAAAATTTCGGTACAAGTTTTTTGAGTTTTTTTCAATCTACTAATATTCAGCAAAAAGTTTAGTGATTTTAGCAAGGATTTTTTTCATTTGCAGTCGACTAAGTGTTAGCAAAACTTTTGCTGAAGATTACTATTTTTTTGGTAAAAATCAGCGCGCTGATTTTCAGCAAACCTTTTGCTGAAATTACCAACTTTTTTGCAAGCACGCTCCTGACTAAAAATTTGCTGACACAGCAACATTTTTTGCTGACTTTACTGACTTTTTTTTTGAGTGTACTGACCATTTATAGTGGATTGCAATACTTGGTGTACAAAAAGTAATGTCAATATGAGTAAAAGAATTATGAGTACTTAGGTGGGAGTTCGAAGTTGGTAATTTCAGCAAACCTTTTGCTGAAATTACCAACTTTTTTGTAAGCACGCTCCTGACTAAAAATTTGCTGACACAGCAACATTTTTTGCTGACTTTACTGACTTTTTTCTTTGAGTGTAGACAATCTGATTACCGATTCCTTAAGTCATAAAAAACATATCTCTTATATCGCTCGATTTCAAAAAGGCCTTCGATAAAATTGGATCGCCGTTATTTAGAATCATATAGTTGGATTGAGTTATAAATTTTCCAAAAATATTACCTCTGGTATTATTCGAATGAGATCCCCACATTAGATTCCAACTATTAAAGTCACCACATATTAAGTTCAGCAGCGGTATATTGTCAAAGACGTTCTGAAGGTTTCGCATACCGATGTTTTTGTTCGGAGGTACATATACAGAAGCTATAAGAAATTTCTTCTTCGAATGGACTGTGAGGGAAACGTTTTCAATATCTTCATTAAGACCATAAATTTCTTGTTGTAGAGAAGTGTGAACTAAAAGAGATACGCCATCATACATCTTGTAATTTACAGGGACAGGAAATTTAGTAGTATCTGTTATATGAGTTTCCTGCAAAGCTATGATTCCAGGTGTATGAGACTTAATGATGAGTAAGAGTTCATTGTAATTATTACGATAACCCTTCAGATTCCACTGGAGTATTTTAAGAGACATTTTATAGTAGAAAAGAGGAGTATATTAATAGCGATATTCTTTAGGAAAAACAATATTATTTCATTAGTATGTAAAAATAATAAATATATTCTATGGTTAATCAAATATATATGTGTGTAGATCTAGAAAAATGAAAATAAAGAGTGTATAATATGTAAATACAATAGTAATAAAGGCTAAACAATATTAATTCAAGAGTATTTAAATATATAAGAGCATTAAAATACTTTACAAAAAGTTTATATACAGTAGGGGACTAAAGTGGATACATTAATTCAACATTTTTCGAAATTTGTTATAATTCTGATTTTGCTATAGAAACTTAAATGATTTGTTTAAAGCATAAAACTAAAACATTCTTCTTCAATAAAAACCTAAATACAGTAGACTATATCATTAAGAAGTTAATGAAAAAAAAAAATTTTTTTTTTTTTATATTTGTATTTATTGAATCTTTCTCTTAAAGAAAATAACAATAAGTTTTCAAATCTTAAATACTACCTTATACTAATTGTACCAGACCAATGCCAGTTTCCAACTAAATGATTTTAGATTTTATTATACATCATTCCAATGCCAGGTCTAGCGTGTCTTTTCTCTTCAGACGCATATGACCATCGCTAGAAAGTATGCTGCGGGCTAGGGGATTTGGATGCTCAATTAGTTTGTTTACGTATTTTAAACTGCTTTTTCTTGCCTCTTCGAGAACAGTGGGGATGTTGAGATCCTTGGGAAGGTTTGAATTTTTGAAATACCAAGGGGCACCAGTTATAATTCTTAGAATCTTAGATTGTCTTCTCTGTAGTTTTTCGATATTTGAAGCAGAAGCTGTTCCCCACAGTTGGATACCGTAGGAGCAAATTGGTTTAATTACTACTACGTTGTAAATGAGAACTTTGTATTCTAGACTAAGAGTGGATCTCGAGTTTATAAGCCACATCAATTGAGATGTCTTCAATTTTATTTGAATTAATTTGGATTCGATATGTTTACTCCAAGTTAGTCGACGATCAAGGTGAATTCCTAAGTATTCTACGTGATTTTGTTGAGGTACTAATACGTTGTTAATTTTGATGGGGCTGCAATTTTCCTTTCGTAGAGTAAAGGTTACATTAGCACACTTAAATGGATTAATTTTTATTTTCCAGTTTTCGAGCCATTTTTCTAGTTCAGATATGTGGGCTTGAAAATGATTAGATGAAGTTGTGGGACTAGAGTGTGTGCTGATAATCGCTGTATCATCAGCAAATGTGAACGTTTTCGTTAGGCTATGGGTGGGCATGTCTGCAGTGTACAATAGGTATAGAAAGGGACCCAATATACTACCCTGTGGAACGCCTGCACTTATTAATCGCGTACTTGAGAAGTTTTCTTTCACCTTGATTACTAGGGCAAGGAATTCCATGCAAATGCATGTTTTTTCTCGATAGTTCAAAACTAATATGGACTAAATATTTATCCGAATCATCAAATTTAGAACAAAATGGCATCGATTTGTAGTTGCATATTTTTGCATATTTTGTCATAAATGCATGTTTTTGCATATTTTGACTTTAAATGCATATTTGGTGCCTTTTTATTGCATATTTTGTGCTTTTTAATGCATATTCGTGCATATTTTTAATTTTTAGGAGCATTTTTTATTTTGTAAAAAAATAAAAAAAATTGATACATTATCATATTTTGCTTCAATGAAAATAAACATTCTTAAAAACTTATTGAACTATGGGAAATCTTCAAGTTCTGTGTCTGTTTGCAAAATAACTAACTTAACTATATTTTTAAGTTTTAAGGTGCATTATTTTTGCAAAAATAATAGTTTTTAGTGCATATTTATTATATTTTTAATGCATATTTTTCTTTTTTAACTGCATATTTTAGGCGCATATTTTCCATTTTTAAGTGCATGAAATTCCTTGCCCTATTGATTACAAAAGAACGGTTCGACAAGTAATTTTCGAGAATCTTGTGAGTATTTTGTGGTAAAGTGTGGGTAATTTTCCAAATAAGTCCTTTGTGCCAAACTTTATCGAACGCTTGAGAGATATCGATAAATAGAGCTGAACAGTAAAGTTTTGATCCAAATGTTTCCCTTATAATGTTGACAATTCGATGCACTTGTTCTATTGTACTATGGCTTTTTCGAAAACCGAACTGATGCTGAGGTATAATACCATGACCGTTAGTATAAGGTATAATAACATTAAGGAGTAGTTTTTCATACACTTTTGATAATATTGACAGCAGGCTGATTGGTCTATATGATAATGTTTGCGTAATGTTTTTGCCGGGTTTTGGGATCATAATTATTTGTGACTGTTTCCAGTTTAGGGGAAAGTGCCCTAATCTATTTATGGCGTTAAATATAAACATCAGTGTTCTAACTGCACATCGGAAAGTTCTTTAATCATTTTTCCCGATATTTTATCGTGTCCTGGATACTTTTTTACGTCAAGCTCTCCAATAATATTCATCACTTCTGGGAGTCTGAATTTAATTGGATTTATAGGAGTACTACAAAATGTTTGCAGATCGCAATTTATGTTTGGAAAGACGTTTGGTGTAAATACTTGTTCCAAGTGCTTTGCGAAGGCGTTAGCTTTTTCCAGGTTATTCCTAGCCCAATCGCCACTGGGAAGTCGAATTGGTGACTCTAGTGTTGTAGGGCATTTAAATTGCTTTGTAGCTCGCCAAAGGCTATGATTTGTTCTATCGGTTGGGTCAATATTCGATAGATAGTCTTTGAGAGAAGATTCACGGAAGTCTTTTAAAGCGGCACGTAATTGTCTGCTGCATGATGCAAGTTGTTTCTTTAGAGTAGGTGATCTATGTATTTGCCATTTTCTGCGAATTTCTCTTTTCTGTTTAATTAGATTATCGATGCTAATTGGATATTTATACCTGAAATTGCTGCTTGTCGGTTTTTCAGGGGAAGCTATTTTTGCAGCTGAGAATAAAATCTCCGTAAAGACAGCAACTGCTGAGTCGATCTCGTTACTACTTTTCAACGAAATATTTTGGGGTAGGTGAGAACTTATATACTTTTTGTATTTCAACCAGTTGGTATTTTTATTAGGAATAGTAGCTTTGACAGGAGAAATGTGTTTTATGCTGCGCATGTTTATTAAAACCGGGGAGTGATCAGACGATAGGTCATAAAGCGGGGTGGCTAATATTTGTTCACGTTTAATGCCTCTTGTAACTCCGAAATCTATTAGGTCGGGAATTTTTTCCCGATCTGTAGGCCAGTAAGTGGGATGGCCAGATGAAATAACATCAAGTTTAGCAGTCGAAACTGCATTAAGTAATTGACGGGCCTTGGCGAGATGAGTCTAGAGCCCCAATGGGTGTGTTTCGCATTAAAGTCTCCTGCGACTAAAAATTTTGTACCCAGTGTGGAAAAGAAATCGAGAAACTGTTGTTCTGAGACTGTAAACCCGGGTCGACAATACACCGAAGATATATTTAATTTATCCATGGGGCTATCATAACAGATAGTTGTAGCTTGAAGATAGTCTGTTGAGTAGTTTTGCAGGGCATAGTGCTTAAAATTTGCTTTGACAATAATGGCCGTGCCGCCGATTGCTCGACCGCTGGGGTGTTTAGTATCATACACAGTATAACCTCGGATTCTAAAGCAGTTCTTTGATGTGAAGTGTGTTTCTGATACTAGCATTATATCAACCTCTTTCGAGTGTAGAAAATATTCTACTTCGTTTTTATGATGGCTTAGGCCGTTTGCATTCCAATGACATATTGTTATGGGATTCATTTTTGGGCTAGAGATTGGATAAGTATAGATTGATTTCTCATCATTTCCTGCATCATACCTGTCATTCTGTCCATAAAAGTGTGCATTGAATCTACTAAAAGTTTTATAGAGCCCTCCAAAGTAGACTGTATTTCTAAGTACTTGAGAATAAGACTGTTGGTTTGGGGCGATCTGACTGAAATATGCGTTGTTAGGGAGTGGGGTGTTTGTTCGAGTAGGAACTTCAATACCATTGCGTGTTCTGTTTGCCTTCTGAGGCGGTCGCTGTTTCATATAAACAAAGACTGGGCAGCCTCTATAATTTGCGGTATGGTTGGCTCCACAGTTACTACATTTTTTTTTATTATGGGATCATTTTTTGGACTTTTGCATTCAAGAGTTTTGTGCAGTTCTTCGCAAATTACGCAAACTGGCGGGAGTTTACAGTAACTTTTTGTGTGGCCATACTCTTGGCAGTTTTGACATTGAACCGGGTCTTTCCGTTTATGGGGTTGTTCGACCGTTATTTTGCGGTGTAGGAGGTATCTCATGGAGTAGATTGGGTGGGTTTCATTCTTTTTTATCTTATTTTTGTCAAAGGCAATTTCAACTCTAAGGAGTGGTTGGGGAATTTTATTCTTATTGATCACATTTTGGATCGACTTGACTTCATATCCTGCTGATTGAAGAGCATCTTTAATTTCGCTAGTGGGCACTGAACTTTCAATGCCTTTTATTACTACTATCAAACTTTTTGCGCTTTTTAATTGATAAGTGTAGTAATTTTTCTTTTTCTCATCGAAATTGTTAGTGACTTTACTAAAGTCTTTTTCAGAATACACCTGCACTTTTATTTCATAAACATTTCCTTTTCGTATGGAGACAACATGGAAATTGTTGGAGCCGATAAGGGCAGCTAAATTATTTACTAATAAGTTGTTACTTTGTTCGCGGACATAAATTGGAGGAGGTTTTTGTTCCTTAATATGCCTCTTTTGCAAGAATGGCATAATAATTTGTAGAAGTTGGGTTTTGGTTTTTCTGTTGTTTAGATTGCGGAATATGTTTTGTGGAGTTTGGGCTTCGTGGCCTTTTCAAAATTTCAAAATAAAGATTCATGATTGGTAACCCAAAGTAAAACTTAAAAAGTGCTACAATTAAATAATTAAAAATTAAAGTAAAACATAAACCTAAAAGCTTAGAAGTGTTTATTTTTTGATTTGTGAGTGATAAAAGTGTTCCTAATTACTGGTGTTTTGTCTTCGCATCAACAAAATAAATAAAAAGGAGCAAAAATTTAAGGTAAAACAACTTTTTACATCTTTTGTTTTTACCCTTAATTCGCTAATAAACATTGAGACTCCACAAGAATAAAAAGCGCGCCTACATTATTGCTTTTTTTTCTGTATTTCTCTGTATTGCCTTGTTCATACTCAAAACAGTATCACCCTGTGTTCATAAAAAAAAGCTTTTCAAGCTACTCTCAATGTTAGAGCTTTCAAATTGAAGCTTTACTAAAAGCTCAAAATAAAAGCTTTTACATTTAATAGAAGGGATGCCAGATAGCCCTCCAAAACCTGAAAACGTGGGTAACGAAAATGGGATTCTAATTAACCCGCCGAAGAAAACCATCCAAACCGGAATGAATGAAAAAAATAATTGCAAATTGTGACCGCTTTTATCCAGTATTGTTCATATTTGAAATTTTCGGCAAGTTCTTTCTTTAATATTTTGTCGAAAGTCCTTTGTTCTTTAAAACAGATTTTATGCGAGAAGGAATGCTTTCCACGTGATTTTAAATAGTTTGAGGTGGAATATTAGCCCATTCCGCTGAAGATCCTGACCAAAGATCATCTAAGTTGTTCGGTGCTCGTTCGCATTGGGAGAGACTTCTTTTGACAATTGCCCACCAATTCTCGATGGGATTCAAATCGGGGCTCTGACCTGGCCACTTCAAAAACTGGAAAAACTACACTTGAATATCACAAATTAAACGAAAGTTATTAATAGAGATTTAAAAATATTCAAATATGTATCCACTTTAGTCCACTACTGTACGTATGTACATATAAATATAGAAAAAGAAGTATAATGGAATAAAGGCAGTTAAACAATATTAATTCGAGAGTATTTAAATATATAAGAGCATTAGAAGACTTTACAAAATTAATATACACATGTACATATAGACCAGTGGTGTTCAAAAGTAAAAATGTAGTTGTGTTGGTGAGAAAATGAGAATTGCACTGTAAGAAATGTTGAATGGGTTAATAGAATCTGTATGAATTTATTTTTTGTTAAAAATATGGAAATGTTTTGTGTAAAAAGTGAAATACTATCGGAAAATATAAACAAATACACTCTTTTAAAAAAACAAAAAAACAATTTTTGAAAGAAAAAAAAAAGAAATAAATACATACATAAGGGTGGCTTTTTTCATTCTATGTAAAACAAAAGGTTTTAGATTCAATATCAATGACTTCAATGTAGTTACATATTTATACAATTAGGTTGTTCATAAGGGGTGTGCTATTTGTTGTATCGTTGTATCGTCCTAACAAAAAACAGAGTTGTTAAAATTTTTATTTGTGTTTAACAACGATTTTCTATTCAGTTTTCTATCTGTTAGCACACTCAAACATAGGACACTAAACATACGCAAAAATGTTGTATCGTGCTATTCTCAAATGTTGTATTTTTTCAATTTAATTTTTAACAACTCTGTTTTTTGTTAGGACGATACAACGATACAACAAATAGCACACCCCTTGTGAAAACCCTTAATATCTTTAATCTGCATTTAAAATCATAAAATATTTGTCGTACATTGTTATTAATATTTTTTTCAGTACATTAAAAAAAAATCAGCATATACCCGTAATCATGTTCATTCGTCGCTGTTTCAATGACGACTAAAAGCAAGAGCGTAAGAATACGTGTGAATTGAGCAAGGACAATTGTCCTATGGAATGAACACCACTGATATAGACATAGAATCAATTGGTATATATTTGTATGGTTGTAGTTATTATATTAACAATTATGTTAAATGAATGTTACGAAAAACAAAAATTAAACATCTATGTCGTTATAAAAGTGTAAATAATAATTTTCTTAAGATACGTGTACTTCTCTATCTTCATAAAATTATCTACACACAAACCCCACAATATCTTTTCGAAAAACTTCGCTTTGCCAGATCGCAAAGAGGGAAAAAGATCATTATCCCTCCACACCGTTGCCTTGTATCTGAATGGCAGTTTTACCTGCATGCTTCACGTCTTTGGAATATTCTTCCACATACCCAACAACTTAATAGCAACGCAAATAGTTTTAAACAGTTTTTATTTAAGTTTTTTAGTTAAATATAATTTATGTTTTTGAATAATTGTTCTAATATAAATATGTTAATTTTAATGTAATTTTTTGGATATTGCATTCCTGTACTTTAAATATAAGATTAAATCTTGTTGTACAGGAAATGGAAAATAAAATAAATAAATAAATAAATAAATAAATAAATAAATAAAAATAAATGTACAAAATAAATGTAACTATGCAATAATTACTCTGATGTAGACATTTCGTTATCAATTTTGGAACTAGTGGTTTTCCTTAATTGACTTTGACTTGGCTGCGAATTCTTTTAGAGGTCTTGGTTGGTATAATAGTTGTGGTTGGTGGTTTTTTTGATAGCGTTTTATTGCAGTTTGTAACATTATTTTTAAAAGATGAAGAGTGATTATTATTGTTGTTTGTGTTTTCGGTAGGGAGAACGGTGGTGTGAGTATTGGGTTCTGTTGCAGTGATGTCAATTTTATTTTGAATTAGGTTTGCTTCTTCGGAGAAAATTTCAATATCGTCGTAGGCTATATTGTCTCTAGATAGGAATGGAAACTTTGTATTTTGCGAGTTTATTTCTTCATATATTTTTATAGCAGATTTGGTGTCAACCTTTCTAATGGTTTTTATTTTCTGGATTTCTTTTTCTTTGATGAGAGATGGACAATTTTTGTCCAGTGAGCTGTGATTTGAGTCCGTCTGGCTGACTGATTTGCAGTTAATACACATTTTCTTATTTAGACATGTTTCGTTTTCAACTTCCTGGATGTGAGAAGACTGGCTACAATTTTCACAGAGCTTGTTCGATTTACAAAATTTAGTAGGGTGTCCAAACCTGAGGCAGCTAAAACACCTAAGGGGATATGGAAAATATGTTCGCAGTAGCACTTCTTCCTAACCGAGAGTAATTTTTTCTGGTAAAATTTTTGAGGCAAAAGTTAATGTTATTAGACCTGTTTCGGTTTTATCTTTTTGCAAAATTTTTTTGACGTGTGTCACGTTTTGGTTTTTTAATTCCTCAAGAATTTCAGATTCTGGGATTTTTCTTAAGTCGTTACTGTATAATACACCCTTTATTGAATTTAGGGAATTGTGTTCTGTTACTGCTACACGTATGGTAGGAGTGAGTTCGGTTAGGGTGATTAGATGAGCTGTTTGTTCTTTATTCTTTGTCTTTATTAATACAGAGCCATTGCGAAGTTTTTTGCACATTTCAACTTCTCCATTTGAAACACTATCAATAACTTTTTTTAAGAGGAAGGGCGAAACTTCTGACAGAGTATCTTCACTCTCTTTTCTCACCATTACCAAAAATTTAGACCCAGCAACATAATTTTTTAGTTGTCTTGTCTCACTGTCATTGATAAAAATAATATTTCTTTTTCCATTTGGATCAATCATTTTATATTTTTGTTTTTGTTTTTTTTTAAATAACAGAGTAAAATATAATATTAAGCTATACACAATAAGAAAACAACAATATACATATCTTACTGTTTAGAAAATTTTTTTTTGTTTTCTTTCCTTTAGCTTTGTAGGATCTGTTTATAATTTATTTTTTTTTTATTAAATAACAAATATCAGTACAGTTTACTGTTAAGAATTTTTTGTTTGTTTGTCTTTTCTATAGATTTTTAGAATTTGTTTTTTATTTCTTTTTTAATACATAATAAATGTCGAATATCTCTTCGCAGCTTCAAACATACGATGAGTATGTTGTTATTTTTTTTTTAATAATACTTCTTTTTATTGTAATTCGCTATTGCTTATTTTTTTTTTTTTTTTTGAGAAATACTTCATAGATTCCGATTATACAACCGATCATTTGAGAGTTACAATTGTGACTGACGGCGACTTTATCAACTCGTCACTGATTTGAATTTTAACCAAAGCGCTGTTCATTTACTGTTATCGGTTCGTTATTTTGTTCTTATTAAAATTCTATGCAGGCTGTGAAATTTCAAAATAAAAGGAGATCAGTAGAGTGCGTTTTGTCTTGTGTTCGTCAACGCTGCAGAGAATGTGTTGGAAGTTAGGAGTTAAAAAAAGCCTAAATTTTAGTTTCAAAAATTGTGTGATGAATCAAATTCAAAAATTCAAAGAATTTTATGTATAGATTAGTAATAGAAAAAATATAAAATTAAAATTTTAAAAAAATCTTAACCCGCTCGGGGCCGGCAGCATGCTAATGTTTGAACTTTAATTTCAAATATCTCCGCTAGGGGGTGCTGCAAAGCCATAAAAGTAATAAACAATATTTCTTGGGCATAGACCTACATTTCCACGAAATTTGGTCGGAAAATTACCAGCCATTAAAATTCCCGTGTCAAGGGTTAAATAAAATTATTAAAAAGATTAATCGATTAACTTTAAAATTTTATTCGATTAACCGGTTAAGAAAAAAGCCCGAATAATTATTTGCACGATTAATCGATTCAAATAAAAAGCCGGTTAATTGAATACCCTAGTTGGAAGGAACCCATCTTTTGTAAAATTTAAAATATTTTTTCCAGATGAAAACCTTTCAAATGTTAGTACTTAAATAAGAAATTTTCAAAGACTCTAGTTCTGACTATAAAACTGTCCCTTAAGCACTTCTTCTAAATTAAACCTATTAGATTCGAAAAACTCTTTGACACTGAAATATTTTTTATATTCTAGGTTTGATATGAAAGTTGTAGGATTTGGAATAATTTTTCTTATGAAACTATAACAGGCATTGGAAAAAATTTTACAATTTAAGGCACATTCCTTTTATCATATTCTGAGAATTTTTTCATATCAGAATCTCCATTGTAAAAAAAATATGCAAATATGGAAAAGAAAACTTAGCAGAAATTAGTGATCAAATTTCATTCTCAAAAATTTTTATTTTCAGATATTGCATAAATTATTGCACTTTTTTAATTTCTGATATTACCAATATTTTTCTTATTTTTTTTTCATAATTTAGAGATTTTTTTTACCTCTTTATTCACATTTTTAATTTTTTTTCTGCGAAAATTCCCTTATATTCGTGTGTGCTACCATAGCGTCATACCGTAATTGACGCAATTGTTTTGTCCGATGTCCGGTTTAGCCTTATTTTTAGCTTTTCTTCCACTGTGCTAAAATATTTTGCGATTTGGAACCCTAAAATTGTAATAAAAATTTTAAGTCACAAATTTTTCATATTCATTGGAAAGCTACAATCTTCGTAAATCAAAATTTTTTTGCGACATTTCAAAATCATTTCCAGAACAAGTGAAAAATTATTTTTGTTTTTTGTGGAGGTTAATAGCTTTTTCTTCGAAAAATGACGAACAAAATACTGGGCTTTTAGTTCTTTCCGAATCTGTTTTTATTAAAAAAAAAACACAAATATAACTTTTAGTTTTAAAAGTAGATTCGACTAGTGGAATAATTTACGCTCTGGACGGCTTTTCAAGAAAGGACCAAGATTTCAAGATTTTTAACAACTTTTTGTAAGTTTTATGAATAAAATTTGTTACGGTTCCCCTTCTTCTCTCTTCCTCGGAAGTAGCCCACCTCTGCCCAACTAGCTCCCGGACGTCAGGGTAGAAACGACCCGCTACTTCAGGCGGGACCGAACAATAAAATTCAAAACTACACACAATACTACATTCAAACAGAAATAGCTGAAAATAACCAATCTAACAAAACTTTCTGCTAAACAGCCCCTCACCAGAAATACGGACGAAAATTTTAACATATAGCAATACGAAATGATCAGAGAAAGAATTTACAAAATTCTAATTAAATTTTTAAACACCTTTCTCATACCAAATTTGTAAATACAAAAAAGAAACTTTCTGAAAAGGCACCAACAAAGAAATTTGTAAATCCATTAACTTTGAATTTTTATTTCTAAACAATTTTTATATGAAAGATAACAATTTACAAATGAGTTACAAATATTTCAAACAAAAAAATTGTTGGAAATAAAATTTCAATTTAAAAGAAAATGTGATTGCTTCTACAAATTCCCATTGTTGGTGCATATTGTTTTTTCTGTGATTATTTACAAAACCCGAAAACCGGTTATTTGAACCGGTTTTGAATTAAAAAAAAACGAAAACCAGTTTTTAAAAAAGGCGGTTTTTAGAAATATTCGAAAACCGGTTTTTCAAATAGGTCGAATACTTGACAACTCTATTCATAATCTTCGTCCACGCATTAAATCAAAGTTTAAAATTCTTAGTAAAACTACGGTTTAATTTTGTAATTAACAAAAACAATTCATAAATACAAAAAACATTATTTTTGTTTATTCTTTTCGTTTACATCATTCGGAGGGATTAATTGTCTTAGTGAGTGTTATTATAAACACTCACTCTCATTCGAACAATGAGTTCGCAAAAGAGAAGGAGAACAGATGATATTACAGTTGGCTCATCTAAACATGCCAACAAAAATTCAAATTAATTTTACCCACTCCAAACACTTATCGATGACAAAAAAACAGCTGATGATGATATGGATGATTCCACTATTAAAACATCTAAAGTAATAATTCCACCTATAACTATTGTTAAAAGTGATACGGAAAATTTTCATGAGATATGTAAAGATATTAAAATTTTAAAATATGCCATCCGGAAGATTTCGATTGGTCACAAATTATTTTGTGAAATACAATATGATTTTCAACAAGCAGTGAAATATCTGAAAGATAATAACATTGAATATTTTACATACACATCAAAAATCAACCGGCCATATAAAGTCATCTTGTCTGGGTTGGATAAAACTTATTCTATCCAACTTAAGTCCACTTTAAACAAATTAGGACTTCAATGCACTGATGTTAAACCGATTTTCAAAAAAATGGAAAGCAACAGAGAAATTATTCTCTATGTTATTTATTTAAAAAAGGTACGGTAACTCTTAAGGAACTGAGAGAGAAGTATAACAGCATTAATTTTATCAGGGTAAAATGGAGTTACAAATCTAAACGCCCAAACAAAGTTACCCAATGTTACAATTGCCAACGGGCCACGGCGCAGATAACTGTAATGTTAAAACATTCCACACAAAACACCAGACTGTAAAAGCAAGGAAGTAAAATGTGTAAATTGTCAAGCAGATCACAAATCCACTGATAAATTTTGTCCTAGCAAAATTTCGTATGTAGAATTAAGAATACGTTTTTCTAATGGCTATCGATCAACTAGAAATACCCAACAAATTGCTAGTCACGAAAAACCAAATAGTATTTATTAAAATATAGTAACAAATCAACCAATCTCGAATAATATGCGCTATGCTAATGTTGTTTCGTCAAATGTTAATTCTGCTGCAAACGATTTATTCTCAGTGGATCAACGTAAAGAAATTACATTTGAGCTTATTAATAATTTAAAAAACTGTAAGTCAAAGGTAGAACAACTTGATGTTATTACATCATTAGCCTTTAAATTTGTTTCGTAAAAATGGATAGCAAAATCAAAATTTTAACTTGGAATGCTTGAGGTATACGTTAAAAACTTAAAGAATTTTTTGATTACTTATTAAGAGAAAATATAGATGTAGCGTTGGTGTGCGAAACTTGGTTAAGTCAAGACATATCTGTACACCATCACAATTATTTTAGCTACCGCAAAATGGGGGGGGGGGGGGGGGGGTTGGAATTTTTATAAGAAAACATTAAAACATGAGCTTCTTTCTGAAATCGATAAACAACTTATTGAAAATACTGGTATACAAATTACTCTTTCAGATAACTCAACCTTAGATATTTATAGCTGTTACTTTCCTGGGGGCTCCGCTGGTCCGTTAGATATAAAGAAAAATAATTTTAAATCAGATTTAAAGAAATTTTCTAGAATAAAAAGTGATTTTAATTGCAGACATACAAGTTGGGGATGCCTAAAAGCAAATTGTTGGGGTAATATACTTTTTGATTTAATTACGGTAAATGCTTTTGCGTTAAACTACCCGCTAAATCCAACACTGGTTCCTGCAAGTAGTACAGCAAATGCTTCTGTTTTAGACTTTTTCATTACTAATATTCCTGATAAGCTTACTGGAGCTGAAGTTCTCAATAGTTTAAATTCAGACCATCTACCAGTGCTTACTTCTGTTGAATTATTTACCAGACGGTCGCATCTGTTAAAATTCGATTATAATAACGCAAACTGGACTGCATTCAAAAACTTTATTAATAGCAATATTGACACCCTTATAGACATGGAAGTCAGTTGAAATGATGACATTGATAAATTAGTAGATCTTTTTACAAAAGTGGTCCAAGATGCTATTTTGATATTAGTGTACCAAAACGAATAGTGTCCAACATCTTTGTAAAAAGGCTACCACAACCAATTTTGCACCTCATTAAGTTAAGAAACCAATCTAGATGGAAATGGAATAGACATAGGACCGTTTTAGATAAGGTTCAAATGACTTTCCTAAATAACCTCATTTCTGAAAAAATTTTACAGTTTAGAATTGTTTGCCAAAAGCTTCTCCTAAATTTTCGAATATATCAAAAATTATTAAGAAGAAAAATAAAGGTATTCCATCACTTAAACAAAATGGTAACGTTTACATAACGAACAATCAAAAGACAGAAATTCTGGCTCAAACTTTTTCTTTGAATCACACTATTTCATCTGACCTAAGTGATCAGAATACAAAACGGATTGTTAGCCATTCAATTGATATTGTTAAAAATCACAGTCACCTTACAAATAATATTACTGTTAGTGTTAGCTTTGTAAAGGGAATAATTAAACAATTAAAAGCAAAGAAATCACCGGTTATTGACGGGGTATCAATCGTAAAACAATTGCCTTTCAAGGGACTGCAGTTACTTTGCCGTATCTATAACTCGTGTTTAAATCAATGCTACTTCCCTGTAGTTTGGAAGCAGTCGAAAATTATTGCAATTCCAAAACCAGGTAAGGACAGCAACTGTCCTGAATCCTATCTGCTCAACACGTTAAGTAAAATATTGGAAAAAAATATAAAACAGAAAATAGTTAATTTTATTGATGATAATAACATTTTACCATCACAGCAGTTTGGCTTCCGAACGCAACACAATACTGTACCGCCTCTTGTAAAAATTAAAAATATTATTAAAAGTAATTTTAACTGTGGTAAATCCACTGCAATGGTCCTATTGGATATTAAAGCCGCGTTTGACTCCGTTTGGCACGATGCATTAATACACAAAATGTTGACAATTGGCATGGATATGTCTATTATAAAAATAATAAGAAGTTTTTTGTCGAACAGATAGTTTAAGGTTCAAATTGGAAACAATGCTTCACAAACTCATAATATTCCCTCGGGTTGTCCACAAGGCTCGTGCCTCTCACCTATATTGTACAATATTTTTACCTATGACTTCCCAGTCCTGGATGGTTGTAACTCCTCAATATTTGCAGATGATACTGCTATTTTAAGCACTGATATTTTATCTCGATTCGAAAAAATTTTTCAAATTCGTAAATTTTGTACCTTTCATAAAAAGAAAAGTTTTATCAAAAATCTTAATTTTGAATTTTTATGTGTAGTGTACAAGGTTTAGGAAAAAAATAAATTAAAAAGTAGAATTTTTATGCAGAATTATATTTTTAACAATATTTGCAAGATTTACGAATTCGAAAATTTTTTTTCGAATCGAGTTACGCGGTTATCCCCCAGTACTTTAAATACGAAAAACCTGTATATCCAGTACTAAAGACTGCGTTGGATGAAACTAGTGCACACATCATTACTTGTAAATTTTTGTCAAATTCAAAATTTATATTTTTTCATCAGATACCTTTGCTAAATATGTACAAACCCTCATGTCAAGTTTGAAAATTATTCGATACTTATTGGCTTTAAAATGAGCTGTGAAATAGAAATGCGTGAAAAATAACTCGATTCTTTAATGAAATATTATAGTATGCAAATCCACATATGCAAATCCATCTTAACTGCCCAGAGCTCAGACCCATTGAAAGATATTGGGCTCTGGTAAAAAGGACCATGAAGGGTACAAAACAGGTTGCTGAAAACACTGAAACATTTTCAAAAAATAGTTATCATCAAGCAAAAAAATCACTGAAGACACTATTAAAAGTTTAATTGGAGGAATTTCAGAAAAAAATAAATTTTTCATTAAAAACCACTAATGTGTAATATTTTTTTATTAAATGTAAACATGAATAAAATTTTTCTTAATAAAACGTTTTTTTTTCTTTTGTATATGTCAACTAGTTCAAAAGTTAATTGGATTTATTCGTGCAATTAATTAAAAAACAATTAAAAAACTTGTGATAAATCACCCTAAATTTCAATAAAATAATAAAAAAAATTATATTTTTGATTAAAATTAATTTTATTGTTTTTTATTGTGTAATAAAATATTCGGCCTTATTACGAGTGTCTTAGTCGTAGTCGAGACTAAGTCGAATTTGCTAAAAATTCGATAAAAACACAACTTTTGAACAACTTTTCAATTGGTTAGCACTCAGATTTAAAAAAATCCATCATCAGAGTTTCATTTCTTAGTAATTTATATGGACTCGAAAATTTTGACTACAAATTCGAAACTCGTAATCAGGCCGATTAATATAAATATAAGAGACATATGCCAAATATGTATAGACCAGAGTTTAAGATTTTCTTAAGAACTGCTTTATGTTTAATCATAAATCAATTTTAAAGAATGAACTCTGAGCTAATAGGTAGTATTAGTATTTTTTGCAAAATTTTTTAGTTTAATTATTAAAAATTTTTGTTTAGAATATTGTATATTAGTACAAGATTAACATGAATTAATTTTTTTTTTAATAACGAGGCTCACCATATTGACTTAAACTTCGTAATCAATACAAATGGTCAGCATTTTGATTTTAGTTAGAATCTACAAAGGTATATAAAAAGTGTATACAACAACAGAACATAACAAAAAACCTCTGATGCCTATATAGACGAATTGAAAATTGGTGTTCGAGATGACAAAGTAAAAGAGGACAGATGTGCCCTCTATAAAGTTCATGTTTCCAAGCGCAACAATTTTTATAAAGAGCTTTAATTAAAAGTTATAATAAATTTTATATGTAGAATACATATGTATTTGAAAATTAAAGATAAAAATTGTCCCTTTCAACAAATTCAAACAAAAATGGCATTTTTGAATCGCTTCAAAAATATCTAAATTTAATAACAAGAAACTTTGCATTTTTCCCGAAAATGTACCTATATGTATGACCCTTATTCTATGGCAGAAATAATAGTTTTTTCACACAAATAATTTAATATGTTAAATAAAATTGTTAAACAAATTTAATAAACGGTCGTAAATTTGCAGAAAACAGTAGTGGCAAAACACCTTTTTGTTGTACTGACATAATTAGAAAAAACAGTGCTCTCCCAGTTCTATTTTTTCTACCGTGGGCAATTTCTACCTGGGTAGTTATAGATATAAAATTCGAAAAAACAAACCTTTGATGGAATTGATATTAAATATTAGGTTTGTTTTTTTTCGAATTTTGTGTAAATATACCATACAAATTTAAGCATTTATAAATATTTTAAGTAGTTATAAATTTAGCTTCTAAAAATTAAGTACAATAGTTATAAAAATGCTCAAGTTTTAAAAATTCTTGGCCTTTCTCTTTCAAATGTAAACAAAAATATTTGTAATAAAAATATTTGAAATTTTTATTATTTTTTATTTCATAAAATATTAAAAACAACAAAAGCCAGAAAATGAATTATGCGTTTGTTAGTAAATGTAAAGCAGGGCACATATATAATTGCTCCATTTCGCGTTCCGGTGAAGTCTTTGTACGAAAACAGCTTTTGTACAAAGGCGATCCCAAATGTTTAAGTTTTATTTGTGTACTAAAATAAAATTCAGGAAAGTGCGGATTGTCGTTTTTTTATTAGTAGTTATAGATATAGATATAAAATTTGAAAAAACAAACCTATTATTGAATATCAAAAAAATATTTAACAAAAATATAAGACTCAACCAGGTTTGGCAACCGAAACGAATTAGGGTAGATTTTATAGTTCATACTTAAATGCACCTAGCACCATTCAACTTCAGTAGCATGGTATATTAAAAACCATGGTTTTTAAGTGCAATATATTCTTATGCTGTGTGAATTAGTGTTTAGAAGTACAGTAGACGCTCGCAAATTAGAACCGCTTTGTTTTTGAGGCAATTCTAATTTCTGAATTATTCTAATTTCTGGACGTTTTTTTTCGAAAAAAAATTGAGTAAATTTTCTTCCAAAAACTTAAATAAAACTCTTTTTAATATTTTTTAATTCAATTTTATTTGATAAAACAAGAAAACAAAACACAACAATTCAGTCCAATACATCAAATGTATTTTTTTAAATTAAAAATATGAATATAAAAAAAAAAAAACGAATGGCAACAAAACAATTACATCACATGTATTTTTTTTAATTAAAAACTAAAAAACTGTATTTAAAAAAAATTAAACAATTAAAATTAAACAATGGGCAAGTTAACAACTAATCTTTGTTTGACATATAATCAGTTATATTTGTTTGTTTTTTTGGTTTCTTTTAGGGTTTGGGATTTCCCGGACTTTTTTATTTCCCGGGAAACGGGAATGAACAAAATTGTTAATGAAAACCACCTATATAAATAATTTTTGTTAAAAAAAAAACACTATTTCAGTACAAATGCAGTTTGTGTAGTGAGAATTCAAAGTTAAAATATCAGAATGTTGAACATTTGATTTCACATAAATTAATCGCAGCACTGCCAAATGAAATGCATGATTCCAGCAGAAAGCACCTACTACTGGACTGTCGGAAACAAACCGTTTCATCACACTTGGCCCATTAGATATGGTGGCCACAATGTTATTTTCCAAAGACAATTAAAACTCTTCTAGTCTTATTTCTACAATTCTTCTTATTTCATCAGCATTACATCTTCCTGATATATAAACCAACCCCAAGTTATAAAATGAATTATTTCCGTTTATACTTATGTTCAAATATCTCTATTGTGATATTCTTGTTCATTCATCTAAGATTATAGTAAATTTCCTATTGTTAGAAATATTGCTCAATATTTCTTTTATCATGATATCTTTTAAATGATTGTAGTAATTTAATATAATGTTCTTTAGATCGGTTTCTTTTTTTGCAATGCCAGGTTTTTATTATAAAAACTTTCTCGAATTAACGAAGATCTAGTTATGGTGCGGATTGACTGCGGCTAATTTGGATACCATTTCAGGAAATGTTTGCCCTACCATAAAACCTTTAATGCCTATTCAGCTTACACTTTTTCTTCGGCTACTTTGCTAATTTTAGCTGAAACTTTATTCTTGTTGTTGTTTTCTTCAAGAGAAGTTGCATGACCATCAATTTTTTTTTTTTTTTTTTTTGTGAACCAAATTTATGTAGATGTCGGATAACCAAATTTAGATACCACCGTTAACCATTAGTCTTTTCTTTTCACATTTATTAATCAAAACGTTACTTATAAAATTATTGACCCTTAATATAAAGGAGTATTTTAAATTTAAAGTCGACTTTATTTTTAATCAATCGGTTTTGTTCATTTTGTGTATGAAAACCTTACAAAAATATTTATATTTTCAGATATTTTGATTGGTTGAAAATAAATTAACCAATCAGAATGCTCCAAAAATAAACCAAGTCAAGGTATACTGCCACCCAATATTTTAACTAAAGTCGACTTCACCCAAATTATACATTTGAAAAATTTAGATAGTAAGGGCGATTATTTGTAAAAAACAAAGCTTTTTTTCATATTTCTTTTAAACATTTTACCAAGTTTTTAGGCTTTACTACTTAAATCTTGAATAAGATATGCGAAAAATCTTTATTAGTTGAAATGCTCCTAATTACTTGGCAAAGATTTTATTTGTGTGTCAAATAAATGTATTCCCTTTTAAAAGATTTTAACAATGAAATTTTTGTTTTGGTATTTAAAATGTTTTTTATGACTAAAAATAAAAAAATTCTATTCGAAACAAAAACAATTTAAAAAATTTAATATTTTCCCGGGAAAAATATATTATTTTCCCGGGAATTCCCGGCAAACTTTTCCCGGGATTTCCCGGGAATTCCCGAACCCCAAACCCTAGTTTCTTTAAATCCGAAATATCATTACGGAGAGCCAAAAGATTACTTATGTGCTTAGTTGAAAATAATTCACTGTTATTGCACCATTTTATTAAATTATTTACGCTTTCAATGGCTGTAGTATTAGAGACAACTGATGATACTGAAACAACGTCGTCTTCGCTGCTATCTGAAGACTCACCATCGCTACTGAGAACATAAACAGATCCGTCATCAAACATATCTTCATTCCATCTGTCGATGTCTTCTATACCGATGCAATCGTTGGGAGCTACTTCTTTTAAAAGAGCTTGAGTTATCTGAATAACTTCGTTGCAGTCCTGATCTATTTGCAACAATTGTGCTATTGGCACGTCATCGTCGCTGTCGCATTGGTTAGAGTCCCAATTGGACAACTTTGACCAAGATTTCTGCATAACACTTTGTGGTACCGCATCCCAAGCTTGTTTCAGTAATAATATAGCATTGCGGATCGAATGGGATTTCAAATGATTCTTCAGTTCACCACCTTCAGCAATTAACTGAGAAAGAAACATACTTCTGTAATTGAGCTTTGTTAACTTAATAGGGTTTTGATCCATTGGTTGTAAAGCTGCTGTCACATTTGGTGGAAAGAATAATGCAACTATGTTTCCATCGTCACTTTTAAGTTTCTCAATGGGTGTATGAGCGGAGCAATTATCTATAAGCAAAATGGCTTTCGGAGGCAAATTATTTTCCTGAGAAAAGCGGATCACCTGTGAATTGAAAAAAATTTTAAAATTATGTACTGAACCTGAAATCAATATTTTTGTTTACCTCTTTAATAAATATTCCGTGAAACCATTCGTGAAAAATCCGAGAAGTAATCCAAGCATTTTTTGAAAAGTTGTAATGCAGAGGATTATTGAAATTTTTAAAACACCTGGGTTTTTTTGCTTTTCCAATTACCAATGGAACTAATTTGTGTGATCCATCAGAGTTTGCACCAAGTAGTACTGAAATTCTGTCTTTTTGAATTTTATGTCCAGGGGCGTTTTTTTCAAAAGCAGAGACATAGGTTCTGTCTGGTAGGCAACGAAAAAATAATCCGGTTTCGTCGACATTATATATTTGTGACTCCATTAAACCCATCTCAGCGATCTTTGCACGATATCGATGAATAAAAGAAGTGACTGAAGCAACATCACTGGAAAGAATCTCGCCACGAATTTTAAAAAAACGGATACCGTGTCGCTTCTTAAATTTGGTAAACCATCCATCACTTGCCCGGAATGCATTTTCATCTTTATCGGGATATTCCTCTCTAAATATTTATTTAGCTTTCTCTTTTAATATTGGCCCAGTCAATGTACACTTTTTTTCTCGTTGATTTAAAAACCACTCATACAGACGACTTTCCATTTTTGGATATTCAGCGCTGTGCAAAGATTTATTGTTTGCCTCCTGATATGTGTTTGAAACAGCATTTAATATTGCTGTTCTATGTGATTTGATGTAGCTGATTGAAGATGTTGTCACATTAAAATCTAGGGCTAACCGGTTCCCTTGAACGCCTTTGTCAAGCTTTTCTAATATTTTGACTTTAGTTTCCAATGATAAAGTGTTTTTTTTTACGTTTATTTAACATTTTAAATGCTACACTTTCACTATTTAATAGAGACTGCCAAATAATATGTCCACGCGTATCAAATTTCACAAATAAACTAGCCAAAAATGTACATAAATGCGACAAAAAAATAAAAACAAATAGGGAAAAACATATATAATTTGGTGATTCCCCTTTTTAGTTTTACTTTATTCAAACAGAATAAAAATAAATTGGGGATTTCCTGTGTATTCAAATAACCAAAAAAAAAAAGCTCAGAAATTAGAATTTTAAATTCGAATTTCAGAGCGTTTAATGTATTGCAAACATTGATTCTAATTTCTGGACGTTCGAATTACTGAAAGCTCTAATTTACGAGCGTCTACTGTATGTTTGTTCGACGTCGTTACCGAGGGTACCCGCGGGAACCCAATTTACCCGAAACAACAACAATTTACACACAATTTTGACAATAGAAACGCTTTCTGGAAAAATTGAGTGCCCACGGTAACGTACGTGGAACAGAGCTAAATAAATCTGTGCTTGAGGTAAATTGTAAATACTTCAGAACTGGTTTTAAAATAACTTTTTTGTCAGGTCTTTTTTTTAGCTGGATAACTAAATTTGAGAGATATTTTATAAGTAAAATAATAAGAAAAAATTCTACAAAAAATGTTTGCTACTTTCGTAAAATTACTCAATTCCTTTCTAAACTGAATTTCTTAAAATACAAGAAAGTTTTTTCGTAATGTAGTCATAAAATTTTCAGTGGGTCCATAAGTGGGCTAAAATGGGTTAACAGGTGGTTAGTTATAAATGTTTCGACAGATATAGCAAACCTACTAGTTGTACTTGCCGTGTGAATAATAAACCAAATTTCAGTTCACCTAAATCGGAGTGCACCCCTTTGTGTAGTTTCCTTGTAAGTGATGTAGGCAATAGCTTTCTTGTTGGTGATGCAAATATTTCATTGGTGTGTGACTACGTAAAGTTCCTTGGATGTGTGCATGACGTTTAAATGCTGGAGTAAGCCACTCTTCAGAGCGGGTTATGTTCCTTTCATTTTCTCGCTTACATATTTTTTGTATCATGCCATCTCTATGTTAGTAAACCTCACTCTGCAGAATGGAGTGCTGCAGCATAGTGAATCAAGCTTAAATCTTTATTAATTTTATAAGATTATATCCAATGAGGGTCTAAATACAGAACGATCCACCATTTTTCGGATCAAATTGTGATTTTCTTACTCATAAAAATATATGTTTGTATTTTATAACACAACTTTTTTTTACTGGGGGTACTAAAAAATACAAATTAGCACTGAATTAACTTCTTACAGAAGGATAAATATTTATCTACCAATACTTTTGTCCACGAAATATATTATTTTACTTTTTTAAAATAATTTTTGCAATCATAGATTCTTTCTTCATTTAAACATTATAATGCTATTAAAAATGTTGTTGCGCTTTAGTTTAATAAAAAAAAGCATTAGCTGAAGAAAACTAACTGTGCCACTACTTTTGTCAGGCTTTGTAATATTCTAAATGACCGACTTTCCCACAACGACATCATACAACTTTCATCAATTGCTGCTGTAGTTAAGGAGCTAATATTCAATAAGTTAGTTGTCTTCAAACGGTAAAAATAGAGCGTTTTTGCGGTACGTATAGTGTTAAAAAATTAAAAATAAAATTGTTGGTATGTTTTGTAACTCCTTGTTATCAACTCGTTATTATGCTTCTGAGGCATTAATGTACAATAAGACATTGTATTGCTTATTAAAAAAAAATAAATAATAATTTTCTTTATACAGGAACCCCGCAACTCTGCGCTCCCGCTCGAGCTGGACGATGATTCGGCATCGTTACAAAGTCAAGATTTTGACAAATGTAAGTACTAAATGCTTTTATGAGGAAATTTGGCAAACATGTAGACATATACAATTTTTAGTACCAGGTACTCCCACTTCATTATCAAGAGATACAAAAGAGCAGTCTCAAACTAATAGTTCACAATGTCCACAACATCCAGTACAAGACGTTGAAAACAAATCCCCTATTTTGACTAATCCTATTACTACAATAACATCTAATAAATTGATAATCGAAGAGGAAGATGCTGTATCTTCTCAAGTTGCAGAAAATTCCTCACCAGGAGCTTTAAACAAACAGCGTATTCCACAGTTACAAAAAATTCCCGAGGATTTAGTCATTGTCGATGCTGAAAAGAGTTCATTGCCAACTTCAGCAGATGTAGATAAAAAAGTAAGTAAAATAAATATTTTAATATTTAACAAGTACAATACACTAACTGGACTCTCTCAATCTTTTTTTTCAAAATTTTACCAAAAAATTTTGATAAACGTTAATTAAAAGTGGTTGGAGAGCAGTTTTACAATATTTATTTGAAAATTAAACTGAACCTACAACTCTGTATCGACCTAATTTTGCTTTGGGTATTAGAGAACCAATTTTTGGTATGTATGGAGACTGAAAATATATTTTCAAAAAGTGAAGATGACATGTGTAGTAGGGTGTAGTGAAAAAAACCATTTTCGATTTCGATCTGGTTCGTAAATTTATTCCTAACTGAAGCATATTACTAGTGTCCGACCGAACAGTTCGGCCAAAAAGCGATATTTATTCGGTTTTTCGGTATAAATAGGCATTACTGAGAAATTTTGGTACAGGGAAAATGTTTATTGAGCCGATTTTGAATGTCAAATTTAAGGACATTCTAAACCCTTAGTTTAGCTGTAAAGTTAACTGTTCGGCCGCCGAACTTTTTCCATTTTGGCCGAACTTACGGCGTCCGAACAATAACTTCATTGCTTAACTTCGGACTTTTTCCTAAATTTTACTCCCCAAATGCATAGATCATCTAATAGCTATATATATATATAGTTGCAGAGATACATTGATGCCGACGTCTTGGGAATTAGTAGATGGTGTGATAAGAATTTTATCGCGATAAATCCCAGGAAAACTCAATTATTTATTTTGGTGAACGTTATAGTACTAACCCCTAATCGAATCACTTTGATTTACTTGAATCCAACTTAGCCCAATCATTGGAAAGGGTGAAGTGTTTAGGATTTACAATTGATATACATATACATCAAATTAGACTTCATAGTAATTGTATAATTTCACATATTAGTATGATTCTAAGAAGACTTTATAGCTTGACCTTTAATATTTCTTTCAAATTTCGATATATTATCGCATATGCGATATTGATGCGCTACATATACTATGGGTTGGAAGTATACTCTGGTACTAATAAGCGCCAGATGGAAAGATTGAAAATACCGCAGGAAAAAAAGTGAGGAAAAAGAAGTAGTAAAAACATAACAACAGTTGAATAGGGAGTTGTGAAAATTTGTGGTTTTCACTGATGAATTTAACGTTTGCTTGTCATAGGAGGGAAGTTGTTCTTTTTTGAAACAAATTATGTATATTTGAAAGGAAGTTCTTTTTCACTTGTTTTTATTTTAATTTAATTAAAAACAAAATCGTCATGCATCGTTTGGGGTTTGAACCCCCACTCGTTGGCATTTCAAGCAGACGCTCTGCTCTACCCACTATGCTATTGCTTGTTATAACTGATAGCTGACTTTTAGCAGTCTTGTTCAGTAAATTGGTTTTATCTTCATTTCTTTAAAATATATAAAGTTATTTTTTTAAGTGTTTTTTTATAAAAATAATACACTCATAGAAAGAAATAAAGCTGTAAAAATAGGAGAAAAAGCTACTAAAAATTATGTAATTAAAAATGACCTTGCAAAAAAACTGGTGATATTAGCAGATCGTTTTTTGCTAACTACTAGTAAGATAAGAAGGAAAAATAAAACTGTTAAATTTACAAAAGTTTGGTTACATTTAAGTTAACTTTTAATACGAATTACCTTGAGAAAATCCGGAAAACATTTTGCAGCATATTAGTAGATAAAAAATAGTTTTTTCTGCAAGGTAATTTTTAACTTATTTTTACTAGTTCTAACTAAAATGTTTACAGGATTTTTCTTTTTCTGTTATATTTAGTTTCTAAACTGTATACATATTTAGTAAAAATTTGATCAAAATGGATTTTTTAAATTACAATTTTTTAATACAAACAAAATTGTAATATTTACCCAATTAGTTGTTTTAGATATGTCTAAAATAGTCTTTCAAGGTCTAAAATAGGCTTTCAGGACTTTGAAAGCCTATTTTAGACATATCTAAAACAACTAATTGATTAAACGAAAAAAGGTCGATCGATACAATTTATTAAAAAATATTTACCTTTTTCATATTTTAACAAAAAAATATTTGAAGAATTACATATTTATTTATAACTTTTATATTTCCATAATATATCATTAAAAATTTATAGAAAATTAAAAAAAAAATTTAAATCATTTCAAAAATTAATTATTTTTGAGTGTACAAAAATAGAAAAAATAAAAATTTTACAGTGAAAACTATAAAAAATTATTAATTGTGTAAAAAAAGTTCCAAAAATTTTTTTTCGACCTGGTGGGATTCGAACCCGCAACCCTCTGATTTCTGTGCCAGCACGTTCCTATGCAACCCGCATACAAAATATTAACTTCTTGTTACCCATGAAAAAGACTTCTGACTAGCATATATTTATTGCAGCATTAGATGTAGTTTAAAACCCATTCCTAAGGGAGTAATTCGTTGTGGTGTAATGAAGGAAGTAATTCTATTAGAAGTCATTCCATTTATTTTAGCTGGGTACATTTTAATAATGTGATAAGATCAGAGCTTTGAAGAATTAATTCCTTTTTGAATGAATTCACTACCAATCGAATTCAATTTTCTCTAGAATTGAATGAATTCCTTTTCTTAAGTAATTCACTGAATTCATTCAACTGAATGCGTTCATCAAACAACAAAATCAAAGAATTAATTCAATTGCAATAGTTCTTTTTATTAAATCAAATGAATTAATTCACCGGTGAACGAGTTCAATTTTATAAATCGAACTGAAAAAAAAGTGAATTAATTCTTTACTGAATTAATTCACCACTGAATTCATTCAATTTCATTTTCATTCAGTGAATTAAAAAACAAATAAAATTACATTCCGGGAATTAAAAAAAAAAATAATAAGTTCACTGAATTGAAAAAAAAAAATAAAATAAGTTCACTGAATTAAAAAAAAAATAAAATAAGTTCACTGAATTCAAATCCTGTTTTCTGCCGTTCAGTAGAAGAAAACAATAATGTACAAATAAAATTTTTAAATAAGCAATTTTACAGCGTGTGCTAGTACAAAATTAATAGTAAAAGGCTTTATTATTGAATCATGTAGATTGATAAACAGCATCCGGTTTCTAATTTGTTACTAGCACACGCTGTAATATTGCTTATTTAAAAATTTTATTTGTACATTATTGTTTTCTTCTACTGAACGGCAGAAAACAGGCTTTGAATTCAGTGAACTTATTTTATTTTTTTTCAATTCAGTGAACTTATTATTTTTTTTTTTTAATTCACTGAATGTAATTTTTTTTTTTTTTAATTCACTGAATGAAAATGAAATTGAATGAATTCAGTGGTGAATTAATTCAGTAAGGAATTAATTCACTTTTTTTCCGTTCGATTTATAAAATTGAACGCGTCCATCGGTGAATTAATTCATTTGATTTAATAAAAAGAACTATTGCAATTGAATTAATTCGTAACAAAATAAATCGAACGAAAGCAAATATGAATTAATTCCATTCAATATATGGTGCTTAGTGAATTAATTCATAGAATTTTTAATTCAGAATTGAAAAATTGAATTAAGGAATTAATTCTTCAAAGCTCAGGATAAGATACGTTTACGGATTGAGGTACAACGTCCATGTATCAGCTTATGTAAATGGTTTTCTAGGGTGCTCTTTTGAGACATATAATGCCTATGTATCTTTTTTAAAAATATGAAATACCAGTCACTGTCATATTTGACGGAAGGTTTTTTGCACTCGAGACGTAATTGCTTTTTTTTTTTAAAGAGAAGTAACACTCAGGAAATTCTTCCTATTAACCCTTTGGCGAGTGGCGTACATTATAATGTACGTCGACTTTATCAACTCGCCACTGATTTGAATTTTAACCAAGACGCTATTCATTTACTGTTATCGGTTCGTTATTTTGTTCTTTTTAAAATTTTATGCAGGCTGTGAAATTTCAAAATAACATGAGATCAGTATAGTGCGTTTTGTCTTGTGATCGTCAACGCTGCAGAGAATGTGTTGGAAGTTAGGAGTTAAAAAAAAGGCTAAATTTTAGTCTCAAAATTGTGTGATGAATCAAATTCAAAAACTCAAAGGATTTTATATAGAGAATAGTAATAGAAAAAATATAAAATTAAAATTAAAAAAATTTTTAACCCGCTCGGGGCCGGCAGCATGTTATTGTTTGAACTTTAATTTCAAATATCTCCGCTAGGGGGTGCTGCAAAGCCATAAAAGTAATAAACAATATTTCTTGGGCATAGATCTACATTTCCACGAAATTTGGTCGGAAAATTCCCAGCCATTAAAATTCCCGTGTCAAAGGGTTATATAAACAAATAAAACCGTTCTCGTGCTTTGTCTGTTTAACATTAATTATTCTTTATTGAAAAAATTGTTATTAGCTTAAAAACCTTAAATTGATAATTATCATTAACTTATTAATTATCATTACCTATGGCGTGTGTACATAGGTAGGGTTTCATTTATTTAGTTCTCACTACCTCTGCGTATTTAACTTTAGTGAAACGGCATGTGTGCCCTTGACCGAGAGTAATTCGGTGTCTCGTTTCATCGTTTACTAATTCTATGGGAATAAAATTATTACTAAAAAAAGCTGGGTAGTAACGCTTACATATGTACACTATTAACGTGTTGCTTCCTTTGGAAAGGGGATAGAGAAGAACACTCGAGACGTAATTGCTTTTTTTTTAAAGAGAAGTAACACTCAGGAAATTCTTCCTATTATATATACAAAAGTATATATAATAGGAAGAATTACAATATTCTATCTGTAATTGCGCGAGATGTTGAATTTTAGAACAGTTGTTGCGCGCCATATGATGGTGAGTTGGCAAACTTTGTGGAAGCTTTTTAGTTCATAGCCGTGTTATATTATTTTACTTCGGCGGGGTTAAGTGCTATGGGAACACCGAAGGAGGACTCTGCGATATGTATGAGGGATAGAAAAAACTCTTACATATTACTATTTTTCATAAATTGATGTTGCCTTGGTTGGGGCTCGAACCCGAAACCTCACGTGTGACAGTCCAACGCGCTAACCATTACACCACAGCGGCCACTTTTATGGTAGATAAATTAACAGTGCTTTTACAGAGAATAAATAACAGTGCTATCCCAAAAACGGTGAATAAATAACAGTGCTATCCCAAAAATGCTGAAAATTATTAAATCAGGGTAGTTTTTTTTACTTGTGTGTAGTTGACCAGAGCTTTAAAGAATTAATTCCTTTTTGGAACGAATTCCCAAAAATTTAATTCAATTCTTTAATTCAAGGAACGAATTTATTAATAAAACATATGCAGGAATTAATTCCTGTGAATGAATTCAAATACAGTAGACGCTCGCAAATTAGAACCGCTTTGTTTTTGAGGCAATTCTAATTTCTGAATTATTCTAATTTCTGTACGTTTTTTTCGTTTCGTTTCCAATGATAAAGTGTTTTTTTTACGTTTATTTAACATTTTAAATGATACACTTTCACTATTTAATAGAGACTGCCAAATAATATGTACACGCGTATCAAATTTCACAAATAAACTAGCCAAAAATGTACATAAATGCGACAAAAAAAAAAAACAAATAGGGAAAAACATATATAATTTGATGATTCCCCTTTTTAGTTTTACTTTATTCAAACAGAATAAAAATAAATTGGGGATTTCCTGTGTATTCGAATAACCAAAAAAAAAAAAACGCTCAGAAATTAGAATTTTAAATTCGAATTTCAGAGCGTTTAATGTATTGCAAACATTGATTCTAATTTCTGGACGTTCGAATTACTGAAAGCTCTAATTTGCGAGCGTCTACTGTAATTCAAATTTATAAAATGAATTCTCTGACCAAAGCACTAAGCATTCGAATTAAAGAATTCATTCACTAAAGAATTCATTCAACACGAGTTAATTAAATTTTAAGTCAAAGAATTTATTCAATTCTAGCTAATTCAACTTTTGGTCGAGGAATTAATTCAAATCTAGTTAATTCAACTTTTGGTCAAGGAATTCATTCAATTCTATTTAATTCAACTTTTGGTCAAGGAATTCATTCAATTCTAGTTAATTCAACTTTTGGTCAAGGAATTCATTCAATTCTAGTTAATTCAACTTTGGTCAAGGAATTCATTCAATTCCTTAAGTTTGGTCAGGGAATTCATTCCCAAAATATAAATTCAGTTCAAAAAAAGGGAATTAGGGAATTAATTCTTCGAAGGCTTTTTTGTTTTTTCAATCACTGGATTTATTTTGTTTTGTTGAAAAGTCCACGTTTTGTTTTTAATTTTAGAAATTTAATGTTTTATCAGTACGTGTTCGATAGTGTAATGTGGGGCAAAATCATTTAATTTTTGTAAAATGTTGACTCAGGAATTGAATTGGGATAAGTCCAAAATGAATTTATAAATTTGGTTGCAGAAATTGCATTTTAGCAGAATTCAAATTTTTTCTTTACTTTTTTATTGGCGAATAAGTTTTTGATTTGGGTAAAAATATTGAATTTTGGAAATTGAAAAGCAGAGTGTGGATTTTTTGGCAAAGTTAAGTGGATCCAAGGATAAATCCAGTGATTATACGTCTTTAAATTTAAAATATAGTCCTTATTAGTCTTTAAAATTATTAATATTATTATTATTATTATTATTATTATTATTATTATTATTATTAAAATTGTTTTAAAATATATTCATTAAAATTTAGTCGTTATTAATCTTTAAAATTATTGTTAGCGAACTTTGTATTATATTACTACGGTGTAATTTTGTACCATTTTATGTATATTTATATAATTCACATTGTATTACTTTGTATTACTACCCATTGTATTACTTTTCTTGCAATGTATGGTTCTTTAAGGCTCAGATTTTGTTGAATAAATAAATTTGAAATTTGGATTCCAATCGGCCCAACAAACATTTTTCCATAAGCAAAATTTGTCCATAATGCTTCAACATACGGAATATCGTGCAAACACATTTTGTGGCCGAACTGTTCGGTCGGACTCTACATATTACACATACAAAATTTCATTTTGATGTGATGGGTAACTCGTTGAAATTTGGGCAAAAAGTCAATATAGAGTAAATTTAAACATTAAAAATAAAAAAATAAAAAAAAATTTTGCGAAATTATTCAGTTAAAAATAATTTTCGTATTACATTTGAACTTAGATGCGAAATATAAAATTTTTACGATATCGTTAACCTGTTCTAACGTAAGGTAAAAAAAAAACAACAAAAATACCTATTTTGCATGTTTTTCAAACTGCCGATTTTGAATATTCAAAATATTTAATTATTAAAATTGCAAAAAAACTGATTTTTTTACCATGGTTTTATTAATTCTTATTGAGGAATAAAAAAAATATTACCGGAATTTTTCGTACCCTAAATTTTCCTGTGAAGTGATTTGATTTCAGTGATTTCGAGGAAAATTGCATTTTTAGAACATTTTTTGTTTAATTTGATAATACATTCTACAAATTAGAGAAAAATAACATAATTTGTATTTTTCTGTTTTCCATCATCAAGGTAACTTAATTATGATATATTACTTCTTTTCGTCTTTTTACTGTGGGTCAAAGTCAAGTTTTTTCAGTCAAAGTTTTTGGACAAAATAACAATTTAGGTAAAGGGAAAATATGTTTACATATTCAAAATCTCGAAATCTTCAATATTTTATGAGTAGAATTTTGTATCATTTTGTAAAAAATTTGTTGTTTTTAATAAGCTACGTGGGTTACTTTTAAATTTTGAGCCTAACGGCAGTGATTAAAAGCCCGGTATTAGCTAAGAAGTTTTTCTTTTAACTACAACTTCAAATAATTTAAAAAGCACCAGCGGAAGTCATTCAATAACTTTCAGTTATTCTAAAAGAGTCAGCAATTATTTTGAGTGGTTTAAGTTTTTCTTTATTTGCTATAACTTAAACCACACAAAAAATCTACTGCTGGCTAAACAGTTTAAGCACAAAATAAATGCTTACTGCTGTAGCAATAAAATCACTTTTCAATTATCTGCTGGCAGCTTAAAAAAAAAGTAACAAGAAAAACTGGAAGATAAAAACAAACAACGATCAATAGCTGATTGTGTGTTATCAATAGCTGATTGTGTGTTTGCGTTAAGGTATACCATTGCTAATGTATTCATTTTACTTATTAAACGTTTTATTAAAAAATGTTATGCATAATCGTTAAATAAAAAATGTTATGCATAATCGTTAAATAACAGTTTTTTAATTTCTCGTTTTGTTCTGGCAACACCCTAATTTAATGTGTCTCCACTTTCAAATAAATTGCTAGTCATTCAAAAAGTTAGTAAACGATTGGCTTGATAATCGTAGGTGAATAATATTGTTTTGAAGATTTTATCAATAAAAATAATTTATAATAAATCAAAAAATGATTAAAAAAAAGTTTATATATAACGAAGAGGTAATAATGGAAAACTCAGGGGTCTCCCATGGTCCTGATGAATGGCAATACCGGTTTTTAATGCAACAGATGGCGCTGACTGCTGTTTTGTTTTTTCTGGCAATACTGTTTCATTTTATTGGGGAGCAGCGTTGCCCGTAGGGAGGATTTTTTTTTTATGTCAAATGAGGTTTTACAGAGTTGTTAGGTAAGGGGATTTGGGCCCAAATTAGGGATTTCGACTTCGTTTTGGGGACAAATTAAAAATTTTGTAAATTTTAAAAGATGTAGTTTTAGGACCAAAATAGAAGAATTTTGGTATAAATTATATGCGTATTATTTCAAATTAAAGTAGATCAAATTAGATGTGTTAAATAATTTCAAAATTTCTTCAAAATATTTGAATTATTGGAGAAATGTTCTCCAAATATTTATAAATCTTGAAATAACCAAAAGCAACCAAGCTCAATAATTAATCAAAAAATTTTCTATTTTCCAAATACTGAAATTGTTACATGCAAAGGACTCAGAAAAAATAAATTTTGTGTAGGCTCAAAAAGTCCAGGGGTTTTCATATAACCTCTTATGTACCTTCTGAATCGTGTAAACTCGACTTATGCAAACTTAATTTTCAAAAGAGTTTACGAGCCCTACTACTTACACCTCCTAGATTTAGACTTAACCCAAAACTATTAGTTTTTAAAAACTACTCGTAGTTACTTGTCAAATTCCATACAAATTTTAGAAAAAAAAGATTTTTCACCAGAATGAACTTCGTGTGAAAATTGTGTAGAATTTTTTTCTCTCGAAAATTTAATATACGACTTTTATTTTGAAACGGTGACATTTCAGCTTAATTGTGATTTGTCTTTCATATAATATTTTTTTTTTAGTTTCACAATTTTAACAAAGATTTGAGGCCTTCAAAGTTCGAGTGAAAACGTAAATATTTCTTCGTAAAATATTCAATTTTATTTAATTTGCTCACTCATTTCTTAATAATTTTCTGAAATTAAGATCGATGCTAACTTAGGTCCTATTTTTTTCTTTTGAGTTTTTGTTTAAATTAAAATGAATTGGGTATAACATTGGGGATTTAAACATTTAAAATGGGAATAAGCTAAAACTTCTCGGGCAACACTGCTCCCCAATAAAATGAAACAGTATTGCCAGAAAAAACAAAACAGCAGTCAGCGCAGAGTTGCCACTTTTTGAATAATTATTCAAAAACGGGACTGTTTACACATTCGTTGGATAATTTTTGAATAATGACATTTTTGTGTAGTTTTTGTGTAATTTCACTTTTTACAGAAATTTCCGCAAATTTTTAAAAGTTCCGTAAATTTTTGAAAGTTAATCAAAATTAGTCGATATAGACGAAAGGAGACTGTCTGGAACCATTTACCACAAATCTCCAGTTTATGATGAATGATTTTATAAATTTTTTCAACGCTAAACCGAGTTTAGAAGAAATCAAAAATGGTGCTATGTATTTTTTTTGTCAAGCTTCTTTTAAAAATTCTCTTGGTTTGCAAAACCATATAAAAATTCAGCGAATGAGTGGGAAAATTTAGGTTTGTTATGATTGTTGCTTTCTAATATCTAAAATTTGTTTGGCTGTAGTTAACATGACACTGGGCTTTGACCAGACGAAAATTTTGTGAACGCAGCAGAGCAGAATCAAAAATCGGTAAATCCAACAAGTTCCAGATTTCAACAGAATCGTATAAAATTTTTGAAAAAAAATCGGTTATTTTTTGTGAAATTGTTATATTTTTATTTATGGTTAAAATTTGAAGGGTAAGAGGAGAGAATAATTTGCAAGTTGGTTATATTTTTGCATGCAACGCATCTGAATGAAGTACCCTTTCTGAAAAAACATAAATACTTTTTTCTGAAAGAAGCTTTTAATGTGGATAAAATACCATTTTAATAATATTCAAATTTAAAAGCACGCCATTTTAAGCCTGAAAAAGATATTGCATTGAAATTCCCTTTAGTTAATAGAATAATTTGTTATATTTTTCAGGGAAATTGGCCTGGATTTGCTTTTGCAGAAGGCAAAAACTCAGACCAGGTTATTGCAAAAATGCAAAATTTTAGTTTTAAAATGCAATTAACTTTTGCACATTGCACATGAAAAAATGCTAAGTCTTTAAAAATCGGTTTATAAAAATTTTTTTTTCCAAAATTTTTAATTCATCCCCACTGTGCTTAGGAGAGTTTATTTTGAAAAAAATTTTGTGTAATTTCATGCGGTTTTGGATAATTTAGACCTACAGCTGTGTAATTTTTTCTTTTACTGGTGGCAACACTGAGTCAGCGCCATCTGTTGCATTAAAACCCGGTATTGCCATTCGTCAGGACCATGGGAGACCCCTGATTTGTACACCAATTTGAGAAATTATATGAAAAAAGGCTTAAATGATGCAATTGTTCCAGATATTTTAATTTGTTGGATATAAATATTGGATTTTACATATTCTTGCCTGGATGACCCTTAAAAAAGTCTTTAAATAGATAAAAACTCAATAATTATGGTTTCAATTGAGACTTATTTTCCAAATTTCATTAAATGCTTATTAAACCCTACTTTAACAGATTGTAAAATTTGTCGTTATTAAACGAATTATACACTGTGTTTGCTAAATAAGCTTAAAAACGTGTAACTAAACTGTTCAGAAACTTTATGCATAACACCGTTAATAGTTTAAGGTAGTATCTTTCATAAAAATTACCCAATTTAAATTTCCTTCAAAAAAAATCTGGCTTTTACCGTAAAAACTAACAGTGGTATTCATAGAGCATAGAGTTAACATGAGTTTTATTCAAAATACTGTTGTTAAACTCATTCTATTGTTGTTGCTAAATTCCTTCTAAGTATCTGTTATCAAAACCTTCAACTTAAACATTGCAATTTGTCGATATTTTACAAATATATAATTTCTGCCGAAGGAAAAATTTGATATTTCTACAAATGCATATAATTATATTATTTTGTTTATATTTTAATTTAAAAATTTGCATAATCTTCACTATTTTTAATTTTATTATAATTTTGTTCTACCTTCTTTTATCTAAAATATTATATTTGTATTTGTTATTAACAACTTTTGAAGAAGGAACCTATTACACTGCTAATACTTATTGCGTTGCTGTTAGGGGTGGTTGTTTTGAAGGAAGATATTTTTGTTTTTATGGGAGATAATGGAGGTCCAGTTGGAAGCTCCAAAGACATGACAATGAATATGGTAAGGATATTTGCCACACAGAGATATGGTGTTACAATCGCTCACATAAACGCTCAAAGTTTAAACAACAAGATCGATGAGTTCAGACTGGTTTTCGAAAACTCAAATGTTGATATCGTTTGTGTTTCCGAGACCTGGTTTTCGGATAAAACGCCAGACAGTCTTATTTGTCTAAATGGCTACAAAGTTTTTAGAACTGACAGAGATGGTCATGCGGGTGGAGTTGCCATTTTCGTAAAAGATAATATATCTTGTAAATTTTGCTTTAAGTCGCGTAGAGAGGAAAAGGTTGAGTTTATTTTTGTTGAACTTGTATCTTTTGGTAGAAAAATACTTATTGGCTGCGTCTACAGGCCATTTTTGTGTTAAAATTGATTTTGTGTTAAAATTGGAAAACTTAACCGTTGCATATGACGATATTGTAATATCTGGTGACTTCAATTTCAATATACTAACGGAATCAAACTTTACTGATGAAATGTCATCACTTGGACTCATGCCCGTTAATGTAACTGTTCCAACACACTATACAACCTCAAATAATTCACTGATAGATCTTTTTTTGTTGCCAAAATATCAAATGTACTATTGTACGACCAGGTATCGGCTTCATGTTTCTCAAAACATGATTTGATATTTTTAACGTATAATTTTGAAATTCAACCGGCAGATCAGATTTGTTACTACCGGGACTTCAAGTGTATAAATTATAATTTGTTATATGAAGAATTTTTAAGAATTGACTGGGAAAGTATGTATTTTATGTCTTCCGATGATGAGCAATTATCGTTTTTTGAAAATAATATTCAGCGACTATATAATGATGCTGTTCCACTAAAATCTAGGAACATTTTGGGAAAATCAAAACCATGGTTTACATTAGCTATTAAACAATTAATTCAAAAGAGAGATGTTGTTTATTCAAGTTGGAAGAGATTTAAAACTCCTGAGTTGAAAGTTGAATATCGTATTGCTAGGAGGGATGTTAATAATAAAATCAGAATTTCAAAAAGAGAATATTATTCTAAACGCTTTGGCTCTGCTCTCGAATCGAAGAAAACTTAAACTTAACTTCATGAAATCGGAATTGGTAGGGCAGATAAAACGAACTGCGATGTTGATGCTAATGACTTAAACAGTATTTTTACAAACCTACCAACAGTCCAAATTAACGACAACTTTTACAACTTCCCATCAGGTAATAACAACTCTACTCTTGATGATATTAATACATTTGAGTTTTCTTGCATAACCCAGTTTGATATCATATCAACTTTTTCATTAATAAAATCAGAAGCAGTAGGTTACGATAATATACATCCGAAATTTTTAAAGATAATGTTGCCATTACTTCTGCCCTATTTAACTCACCTTTTCAATACAATCATTACGACAAGCACTTTTCCTTTAAAATGGAAGCACGCCAAAATTGTACCACTCCCGAAGACAAATACTTAGTTTCGACCAATTGCCATTTTGTGTTTCCTTTCAAAAGTTCTGGAAAAGATTCTACACCGTCAAATGAATGAGTATATTAGGGACAAATGTCTGCTGTCTGATAAACAATCTGGGTTTCGTTCTAATCATAGCTGTGTTACAGCTCTGATTGATGTCTCGGAAAATATACGACGTGAACTCGATAATGGCAAGGTTAATTTCTTGATACTCCTTGACCACTCTAAGGCGTTCGACACGGTTGACCACTATACGTTATGTATGAAACTTAGACATTTCTTTAAATTTTCTTCATCATCAACACAGCTTTTATTTTCTTATCTAAATAATCGCACACAATCTTTCTACGTTAATAATAAATGGTCTAATTTGCTGACACTTACTAGGGGAGTGCCCCAAGGGTCTGTTCTTGGGCCTCTGCTTTTTTCCATATATGCAAATGATTTGCCGATTCAGCTCTCATACTGCAGACTACATATGTATGCGGATGATGTCCAATTGTATTTAAGCAGTCCTGTACACTCAATTCAAGAAGCTATTACGAAAATTAATTTTGATTTAAATAGAATATATATATGGGCTACAGCAAACGGGCTTTGTCTCAATTCGCAGAAATCCAAATGTGTTGTAATTCACAAGCAACGAACTGTGCCAATTATCGAAAATGAAATACACATAAATGGAGGAAAAATTGAGATCACAGAAGCGGCCAAAAACCTTGGTATCATTTTCAACAAACATTTAACATGGACAAATCATATTAACTCTCTTGTTGGTCAAACCTACGCTAAGTTAAGGCCTCTTTGGTCAACACAGTTTTTTACTCCTTTGAAAGTGAGAATACTGCTCGCAAAGTCATACCTAATCCCTGGTTTAATATATGGTTGTGAACTTTTTGGGAATTGCGATAGTACTAGTAAGCGCAAGTTAACCGTTTTATACAACAATATCATCAGATATGTTAATGGCTTGAGAAGGATTGATCATGTGTCATTATTTGCCACAAAACTCTATGGTGTATCTTTCGAGAGCCTTCTTATGATACGAGTACTTTTAGCTTATAAAATTATTTATACAAAGAATCCTCCGTATCTTTATGCCCTTATACAGTTTGCCATATCCCAAAGGGGAAGAAGGACAATAATACCTATGCACCGATATCATGTATCTGAATGGCATTTTTACATAAATGCTGCACGTCTTTGGAGAGATCTTCCAGCAAACCAGCAGCTCAACAGCAACGTAAACAGCTTTAGACATTTTCTTTTCAATTTTTTTGCCTAATTTTAATTAAATTTGTGTTTCTTACAATGTTGACTCTTTGACAGACATATTAAATTAAATTATTGTTAATATTAATTTTTTCTTCTTTGTGATATTAGAAAATTTTTTACTTATGTATTAGAATACGGTTTAATTTTTATTATTATTTTTTTACAATTTGCAATATATGTTTTCCACAAACTGCTTTCCTGTACTTTAATTATAAGATTTACTCTCGTTGTACAGGATATATCAAAATAAATAAATAAAAGCCAAAAAACAAAACATTCCATTCACAATAATAAAAAAGCCTTGTATTTTCAAACACAGGGTTGGTCTCAATCGGTGTGCTAAGAAATCATTTTGAATAAACTCTATGTTAACAAGCTGCTATGCCTAAAAAACATTCTAGTTAACATCTCGTTGTGTGCGATGTATAAGAAGCTACTAACTTTTAATTTTGAATACGGGGGTAAAATTTAAAATTATATTAGCCCAGGATTACTATCAAACCCATATTGATTTTTGTTAAATTTTTGTTTTTACAATAGCAATGTTCATAAACCAGAATTGCAATTAATAACTTTTTTTTACAAAAACGTTTAAAAACTAACACGTCTAAAATAACATACAATGGAAAATACATACATATAAATTAGGATGTCCCTTAAATTAACGATTTGTCGATTTTCGTTAAAACTGGGGATGTACCCCCCCCCCCCCCCCAGTTTTATTGGAAATGGTCCCAAATGGAAGAAATCGATTTTTTTTTGGAAAACGTTAACCCGTGCCGAAAGTGACCCATTTTGTTTTTGCAAAATTTCAAGCAAAACAGTTTCCATTTTCAAAAGTTATCGCAATAAATACATATTTTACTAAGGCCCGTTAACTTATCTCAATTTATACCCTGGTTAAGACCTCTACTAGCCTTAACCACTGGTAAACATATTTTTTGAATAACTTATCTAAATTTTAACCAAGCATTTCCTCTAATCAATGCTAAAATTTAACAATAGACATTTCTGTGGTTAAGAAACTTAACCAAGGCTATTTTAGAACAATTCACCCTACATATGATATTTTAATAAATTAAACTTGTAATGATGATTAATAAAAAAAAATCTAAAGCGCAGCTTTAATAAAACTTTGACTAAGGATCGTTTATGATACATATAAGTATTTTCGATGTGCATTTCCCCACTTTACCAAAACTTATAAAAATTGCATCAGTACTTAAAATCGTGCACAAATTTTTGCTATTTAGGATTTAGGTTTCTGTGATAGCTTACAGAAATTGGCCTCATATAAGGAAATAGGAAAAATTTATTATTTTATTGGTTCAAGGAGCCAAAATCTGTCTTGAATAATTAAAACCAAAAATGGTGACCAATATTAGAACAATTTGACACGAATTATACACCTCTACAAAATGAAAAGTCGCTGTCGGTAGAAGCTTGGTACATACTTTTAGTATTTTACTTGCTGATTCCAAATCTATATTCCGAATTCTCTATCACCTCTCAATTTTGAGAAAATCGTGATTAAAAACGCGAAATATAGCTTTTTACGTATTTTAAAATACTATACAAAACGCATTCAAATATCTTAAGACTTTTTGTTACGATGGTAGTAAAGAATGAATTTTGTTCTCTAAAATACATAGGACAAAATTTTTTTAATTTGTTTACCGCTATAGGAAAAATTCTTTTGAAAACCACTCTCAGAAAAACAATTATTCCATCGATTTTGGGTAACTTTCATTTAAGAATTTTGAATCAGCGTATCAAATTCAAAATGAATCATGTATCAAAGCTCAAGACTACTGAATGAAGTACAAGACTACTGAATTTAATTCTTAAATATAAAAAAGCGCATAGAAATTACTCTCGAATTTAAGAAATGTGAACCAATCATGTTTTAAATATTTTAAAAGTATGTGAGGAACCCCTGGACCACCCACAGTTTTGACTCGCAATTACAAAAAGATACAAAATCATGCACAGCGATTATTTTTCTACTCACTTTGATGTACTGATCACATAAATTGCCTTAATTTAATAATCTACCACAAAATTTCCATTATTTTTTTTTTAATTTTATGCGCGAATCTTTCCGCAGTTGTCTCGATTAGCACGAAATACTTATTAATAGTTCCAATAATCCACTTTTATTTTATAGACTTACCAAATGGATTTAATTAAATCACCACTCGTAGTATGCAAAAAGAAACAATCATTTTATAGCATTTAGCGACCGCGAATCTTAAAAAAAACGACGTGGTCAAGTGTATTATTTTTTTTACGACCAGAAACACACAAAAAACCGCGAGAAAAACTTTTAATTATCCAGTATTGAAAAAAAAAATTCTTTGTTATTAATTTTTGTTTTTCCTTTTCTTTTTATTCTGACATTTCATACTAAGGTTAACTACCCAGAGTTAAAATATTGATAAGTTATTATGGTTAAATTTTCATAGGGATAAATATTTAGTATTGGTTAGTTACCCATGATTAAGGTAAAGTTAACTTCTCGAGAAAAGTTAATGGGCCTAAGTGTTTTTAGTACGATACTAACCTTAGTAGAAAATGTATTTATTGCGATAACTTTTGAAAATGGAAACTGTTTTGCTTGAAATTATGCAAGAAGAGTTTTTAGAGGTCACCCCATATTATACTAAAAGTTGGACTTTGGGGACAACTTGGAAAGCTATGCTGCCATATAAAATTTTTTTAAAGTCGCGATTTTAACGTATAGGCCGCTATAGATGAATACATATTTTTTGTTGAAATATTTCCTTTTAATTGCTTCTTTACTAAGCCATATCATTTATTAAGGCCGATTTTGCTTTCAGCGATTCAATTGGCTAAAACCTTAAAAAACCGTAAAAATTCATTATTAACGCGAACAGTGGTTTTAGTATCAAGTTTTGTGCATCAAATTTTAAGCCTAAATATGAATACAGGTCCTGTGCCTACATTTCACCACAAAAAATTAATATTGATTGCATTTGAAAATTTTTGTATATAAACAACTACATGGAAAACCGTTAATTTTTAAAGTGTAATATTAAAAAGTCGATGTAGTTAGTTTCTTGTCTACGCCGAGACTGATTTATTTATTTATTAAAATACTTAAAGCTACTTAATATTATCAAATGTACAATAGTGGAATATGCTTACTATGCATATCCCACGCTATAAGTTTAGTGCAGTATGGACAAATTAAAGAGTATCGTATTGCATGCTTATGGTATGCAATACAGAGCAGTCAAACATACTACAAAAGGCATTTCGCGGAAAATATGTACCTTAGATAGAAAAATAAAGTACGCCAATGTAATCAGCATTTCCAAAATATATAGAATTGATGGTCAGACCTCTATTAATTTTTAAAAGTCAAGATTTTGTCATGCAGTGTAATGTTTATTTGTGAAAATTCAGAAAACTTTGTTAAAAAATAGCGTTTTTCTTTTGAACCCACTGGAGTTCCAATTTGAAATTTGCACAGTCTGTAGCTGAAATATTGAGTTATCTGCTTCAATAATTTAAAGAAAATTAAAGATGGGTTTTTTGAGATATTTGCAAATTAAAGATATTTTTCAAATTGTATTATCCTTTTTGCATCCAAAAATTTATTTGTGCAATTTATTTTGAAAGTAGATTATATAAGCATTACTAAGTAAACATTTTATAACAATCGAATATCGCGTTCAAAAGTAGTAATCATTTGAACATCATGTATTTTTCTCAAATTTACTGAAAAAAATTAACTGAAAACAGCGAAAAAAAAGCAAAATATGACGAATTTTACAAAAATTTAAAAACGGTAAATTTAGTGATAGTCAAGAGAATCTACAAACAGAATTTTGTCCAAATCCAGAGCCCTTCTTCCGATGACTGTCCCGGTTCCCTTTGGATTGATTCATTGTATTTCCCAAAGCCTGCAGCATCCAGACAGACACATAGTGTTAAAGCATTTTTATACAAATAGAAACTTTGTTATTTTGTTAAAACAAATCAAAAAAATTTTATTAAAAATTAATTGCGATAATATAAAACAAATCCGTTTTAAAAGTCTCTTAAAACCCATGACGTTTACCGCTGGTTCAATGTCGACTTGCTAGGAGTTTTTTTTAGCCAAAGTTAAGAAAATTATGAAGTTTTGGGAAAAAATAAAGCAAAAAATTACATATTAAAAATGTAACCGGTTAAACGTCCTATTTTAACCGATTATTCGGGTCGAATAATTATTTGAGTTTTAAATTATTTGTTTCGACATTAACCGAAATAGAGGTGATTAATCGAGGGATCGTTAATCGATTAACCGAATTGGAAACACTAGTTATTTTGTAAAACGTTGATTTATGCAGTGTTGCCATAACGGCGATTTTCTCGTCAGAGCTAGCGATTTTATTTCGCCCCTAGCGTTAAAAAATTTTTATCAGCCGTAATATAATTTTTAAAAATCAGTTTTATGTTGAAAAATATTATAGACTTCGCATATTGATATTCTTTTATTATAAAAAAACAACTTCTTAAACGATTTTAGTAAAAAAATTTTCTAAAAAATACAAGAAAAAAAATGATATGGAGCCATATGAAGTTATATTTAATTATATATAATCTTTTATGTAATTAGATATAATTATATCCGAAAAATGAGAACGTCTTATTGTATCATATTGAATCGAATTGTATACAATTTGGTATAATTTGATAAAATTTTATGCAACTCTATACAATTGTATCCGAATTTTGCCCTCATCCAATTACATCAAATTATATCTTTTGTTTGATACAATTGTATCTAAATATTAACCTTATACTTTTTATCATATTATATAGGACCATATCTAACAATATACAAAAATTATTTTTTTAAATAAAAAAAGATTTTCAATTACTTGTAATTGTAATTGTTCTTTTTTGAATGCAATTACAAATAATATGTAATTGTAGTTGAGTTTTTTTTCAATTACAATTACATGTAATTGTGTAATTGCATGTGTAAATACACTGTTCAAGTTGTAAAATGGTACTAACGTGAAAACCATATGGTTGTGTTTGGATGAGCCCCCTGACTACTACTCCACCGATGAAAGTGCCAATTTGGCTCATTGGGAAAAATTTATGACGTTTTTTTTGAATTTCAGTCAATTCGTCAATTTTTGACCATTTTCAGCCCATTTAAGCCCATTTAAGTCGCTTTTCCTGTTTTCAAAATTTCTTGTGTTATCTTTATACGGCTCACAATTACTATTTCCACCATTAGAACGCACATTTCAACTGAGAAAATCAAAATTTTTAGCCTATTTTCATGATTTTTGCCCATTTTTCATCGATTTTCCCCATTTTTGTGCTGTTTCTATGCGATTTTTTGTAGTTCTTGCGCAAACTTATCGAGATAATTCTTACCGTTTTTCCTTTTTACAATATATTATGCAATATTATTGCCATTTCAAGCAACTCAACACACTTTTTAAATACAAAAACTATCGTTTTTTACGATTTTTCGGTAATGTGCGTGGACAATTGAAAAGAAAAAAGGAAAGTGTACTTTTTTAATTATTTGGGTTTTTTCCGTTGGCTACCTGCATGATTTTTTTACACAAATTTTTTTTACACAAACGCACACGAATCAGCTATATAGCCACCCTTAAAAGATGCGCCAATTCATAAGTACCTCTCAGTAAAATATTGAAACTTACGTAGTATTTATAGATGTTCATTGATAGATTTTTGTCATTCAACAAGTGTCTCCGAACGCGTAAAGTACGATTTTTTTAAAGTCACGAAAAAGTAAAAAAAGTATAAATAAAGTTTCCAGTTTGAAGTGATTAATTTTTACGGTAAAAATGGATGAATGCCTGAAAAACTTCAATCATTACTGTTATATGTGCGGAAAGTGGACCATTATGTCGTCTAAGAAAAAAATTACTGATGAAATTGCAACATTGTACGAGCAGTACTCCAATATTCCAGTGATTCGTAATGTTGACTGGGTGCCTAAAATAGCTTGTTCATCGTGTGTAGCACGTTTGTATGATTGGCGAACAGGTCGACGGGGAAGCATGCCATATGGAATACCGATGATTTGGTCAGAGGCAGTCGACCACGAAAAAAACATGTGCTACGTATGTAAAAATAATGTTGTGGGTATGAACAGAAGAAAGGCGATGGAATATATTTACCAAAGTGTTCCGTCAGCTCAAACCACTCTTCCCCATTCTCCGCCAGTGCCAATCTCGAGAAAACCGAGTCCAACTGAAGAATACATCCCACCATCTTTTTTTCGGAGCCAGAATCGAATTTTTCTTTGTATCAGCCATCAAATATTACGCCACCATGCAAACACATTGAAGTTACACAACAGCGCTTGAACATAATGTCAAGACAACTAAAGTTGTCACAAAATAAAACCATAATTCTTGCTCAACATCTTAAAGCTCTGAACATCCTGTCACCAGAAGTTAAAGTGTTCGGTTCGCGTGGTCGACAGCATAAATTTCTACCGTTTTTTACTTGCAACGAAAACAATTCATTTACATACTGTAATGATATCGATGGTTTGATGTCGGCCATGAATTACACGTACAATGCGGACCAATGGCGGTTGTTCATCGATGGATCGAAGAGCAGTCTCAAGGCTGTGCTGCTGTATTTCGATAATACAAAAAACTCTGTGCCAATTGTACACTTTCCTTTTTTCCTTTTAATTGTCCACGCACATTACCGAAAAAGCGTAAAAAACGATGGTTTTTGTATTTAAAAAGTGTGTTGAGTTGCTTGAAATGGCAATAATATTGCATAATATATTGTAAAAAGGAAAAACGGTAAGAATTATGCCGATAAGTTTGCGCAAGAACTACAAAAAAGCGCATAAAAACAGCACAAAAATGGGGAAAATCGATGAAAAATGGGCAAAAATCATGAAAATAGGCTAAAAATTTTGATTTTCTCAGTTGAAATGTGCGTTCTAATGGTGGAAATAGTAATTGTGAGCCCCCGACTAAAAAAGATGTTATGTAATCATATATCACCATATATAAACCCATATATATGTTCATATCTAATTTGATACGAATATTGGAATATATAATTATATCAAACGAGATAAGCATGTTATCTAAACTGATAGAATTTGATCCGAAAAATGGGTCTATCTAATTGCATTAAATTATATATAAATACATATAATTTTATAAAAATTTTCAAATAAAATTTTAGTAAATATTGTTCACACATAAAAATATTGTTCAACTTTTGTTGTGTTTTTCGTTTGTTTTATTTATGTAGTTGTTTTTATAAATGTTTATGTATTAGTAACTGATATTTTAAATTACTTTTTATAAAATTTTATAAATTTTCGTTGAGTTTATTATTTTATTTAGTTAAATATTTTAATTTTGCCATATTAAATATGAATATTTATTAATTCTAGAACATTACTGTAAAATAGTAATGTAATTTTTGAAATTCCCAAAAAGTTTTCAATAAAAACAAACTATTTTTTTAATTTTCAAAAAAATTTTGACAGAGTCCTTATGCCCAATGGATTAATTTTTAATCAAATGCATATAATATGCTATTTAGAAGGTATACAATATTGATCAATTTTTAATCCAATAAATTAATTTTTACTCAAATACATATAAAAAAACCAATAAAAATCCTAATCAAATGTATCACTATTTTATTGAAAATTTATTCAATTAAAGAGCTACAAATTTTTAGTTGAATGGACAATTTTTGTGATTGGAGAAATTTCAACGATAAAATTTATTGAATAGGCAGTTTTCATGATTGAATTTAGTTTTTATTTTTTTTGTGTGTTGAGATCACTTATTTTCATTCATATTAAATACTAATGGCCGACAGAACAGTTTGGCTAACAAAGTGGGTATTGGTCGATCTTTGGTATTGATAGAAATGAGGATTAAATGCGATTTAGGACGTTTTTAGGACGCAAATTGTCCTTAAACTTAGAATAACGCAGTTTGTAATTGAATATCAATAAAAAGCAAAATTCAAAACGAGAAAAAGTTGCTTAGAAAAATTTGTGCTAATAAACTTGGAAATATTTGAGAAAGTAAATTTTCGGTTTTTACTCAACTTTACAAAAATTTGTCGGAACAACTTTTTCTACTTTAGAGTTTTTGTCTTATAAAATTTGTCTTTCTTATAAAATAAAAAAAAACTCTTTCTAAGTTTGTCTTCTTCATTGTTATAGTGCAATAAACTTTATAAAATTTTGTATAATTAGATTTCATGTTATGTTATATATTTTGATATAAGATTGTTTATAGAAGCTTATACGCCATTATATATAATTATATATAAACTATATCGCAGATCTCTTAATATATGGCTGGATACCAAATCGCATATGATTATATATAACGTCATATCAAACATATTTATAAACCCGAGTAAAAAAGTTTTGATATAATCATATATTATTTTATGTAATTGCATATAGTAACTTATAGTTACATATGGCCACATATGCTTTTAAATTCAAGCAGATATACTTTTATATAGTCATATGTTAGATATTTTTTCCTCAAAGGTTTTAATATGGAGACATATGTGATTTTATATTATTACATATTGGCCTACATATAATTGTATGTGCTATATATAAGTACATAAAGTAACATATAAAAGATATAATTACATGTACGTTTATATATAATTTAGTATGACACTATACATAATAATATAAAACTATGTGGATCCATATAAGAAATATTTTTTCAAAGTGATTTTATATAAAAATAAATAAGGTCCATATAAAACCGTATTGTATTATATTTGGTTCCATGTTATCAATGATTTTGAACTAGTTTTAGATTTAGTAATTACTAGGGATTGGCGCGTGACACGAAATGTTCGTGAGTCACGTTATTCACACGTGATCGTGAGTAATAATTACTATACTTAAGTGATTCGTGTGTGAGCGTGAGTAAGAATAAACCGTGCATGATTCGTGTGTGAGTTTATTTTTTGCATCATATGTTTTTAGTAATTTTTACTGTTTTGCGTGAGAATTTTCTGATTGTGAGTTTTTAATATACTCATGTGTGCTGAGTAAGAAACGAAATGCTCGTGCGTGAGTAATTTGTTTTTTTTTTGAGCATGAGTCAAAAATGGCTTACGCAACGCACCGATAACATTAACAACACTGAAGCTTTAATACGAAATTCTCTATACTATAACGTACACTTGACTGATTTCTTATATCTTGGTTGTATATCATAATCCTATTAACTTTAAAATTTCAGTGTTGTTAACTTTATTTTAAAATTACTAAATTAAAAGAAATTTTTTTTCATGTTTATTGCACTGTCATGATAAATCTGGATAAAAGTAATGGAAGATTTATCGAAATTATAAGATCTCCAGCAGGCCTGGGGTTAATCATTACATTTTGTTATTAATTACACATGCAATTACACAATTACATGTAATTGTAATTGAAAAAAAAACTCATCTATAATTAAATATTATTTGTAATTGCAATTCAGAAAAGAACAATTACAATTACAAATACATAATTGAAAATTTTTTTTTATTTAAAAAAATAATTTTTGTATGTATATTGTTAGATATGGTCCTATATAATATGATAAAAAGTATAAGGTTAATATTTAGATATAATTGTATCAAACTATATCCACTTTTATAAAATTTTATATAATTTTATACAAAAAGATATAATTTGATGTAATTGGATGAGGACAAAATTCGGATACAATTGTATCGAATTGCATAAAATTGTATCAAATTGTACCAAATTGTATACAATTGTATACAATTCGATACAAGTCGATACAATATGATGCAATAAGACGTTCTCATTTTTCGGATATAATTATATCTAATTACATAAAAGATAATATATAATTAAATATAACTTCATATGGCTCCATATCATTTTTTTTACTTGGGAAACCAAAGTGTTAATATAAATGTATATGGTTATATAAAGCCACGCATATAAACATTTATAATAATATCAAATCATATAAGATTATATAAAAAATTTTTTAGTCGGGCCGTATAAAGATAACACAAGAAATTTTGAATACAGGAAAAGCGACTTAAATGGGCTGAAAATGGTCAAAAATTGACGAATTGACCGAAATTAAAAAAAAAACGCCATAAATTTTTCCCAATGAGCCAAATTGGAATTTCGTATTAAAGCTTCAGTGTTGTTAATGTTATGGGTGCGTAAGCCATTTTTGACTCATGCTCCTAAACAAATTACTCACGCACGAGCATTTCGTTTCTTATTCAGCACACATGAGTATATTAAAAACTTACAATCAGAAAATTCTCACGCAAAACAGCAAAAATTACTAAAAACATATGATGCAAAAAATAAACTCACACACGAATCATGCACGGGTTATTCTTACTCTCGCTCACGCACGAATCACTTAAGTATTGTAATTATTACTCACGATCACGTGTGAATAACGTGACTCAGGAACATTTCGTGTCACGCGCCAATCCCTAGTAATTACTAAATCTAAAACTAGTTCAAAATCATTGATAACATGGAACCAAATATAATATAATACGGTTTTATTGGGCCTTATATATTTTTATATAAAATCACTTTGAAAAAATTGCCTATGTGGGATGATATATAATTATAGATGATTTTATAAAGAACGTTATAAGTTTTATAAGGGTTCATATTCGTCAATATATAATCATAACTAACACAAATTATAAAATATTTTTTATATGGATCCACATAGTTTTATATTATTATGTATAGTGTCATACTAAATTATATATAAACTTATATGTAATTATATCTTTTATATGTTACTTTATGTACTTATATATAGCACATACATATATATGTAGGCCAGTATGTAATAATATAAAATTACATATGTCTTCATATTAAAACCTTTGAGGAAAAATATCTAATATATGACTATATAAAAGTATATATGCTTGAATTTAAAAGCCAGTATGTAATAATATAAAATTACATATGTCTTCATATTAAAACCTTTGAGGAAAAATATCTAATATATGACTATATAAAAGTATATATGCTTGAATTTAAAAGCATATGTGGCCATATGTAACTATGAGTTACTATATGCAATTAGATAAAATTTGGGTATGTAGTTTTTCACCGTAGAATGCACTCTTTTGAATATTTTCAACACTAATATTAATTCAATAAAAATCGGGATTCATTATTTGCAGCTTAATCGTGAATTTTTTTTATTATTTAAAAGTTGATAACACTTCTAATGAACATATTAAACAACTTTTTGAGTAAAAAACTCCTTTAAGTACAATTTTTAGAGAATCTAGCCACAAAATCGCTAAATTCTTGCACTTTTTATAAATCTAGTGATTTTCTAGCGATTTTTGGGTCTGATCTAGCCATTTATTTTGAAAATTTGTTGGCAACACTGGATTTATGTGTAAATTGTTATTTTACAAAAATAATTTGTATGGAAAACAACGCAACGCCTAGCCCCTTAAACTTCTTTCAATCTATAATTTTAGAAATTTTTCCAGAATTTTCTGCTAATCGAATTTGCGAATTCCGTATTAGCCATATTTCTTTAAACAAAATGTGGTGACAATACAGAGTTTTATTAATTTTAAAAGACGATTTACAAGCTCTATAAAAAATTTCACCATTATGGAGTTAACATTTAACTGGTCTTCTAATACCCAGCAAAAAAAGTCATTACAAAAAAGTAATTTTAAAAGCACTCCGAATAGCATCAACTAATTGTGAAGTAGTTACTAACACTGATTTATATTACACGTGATGTCCCATGTTGTCAGTAGTTCAATTTAAGCATTTTGTTAGTAATTTAAAAGTGATTACATGATGTTAATAAAAGTATGGTTTTTAGGTATACATTTTCATCACATCAATACGAATACATTTTGTTTGCATTTTTAGAGTGATTTAGAAGTACTCTTTATAATATATATTTTTGATTTAAATGTGCTTTTTATATGTCTGAAATAGCATATTTTAGAGGAAATTTTAATGTTTAGCCTTTACAGAGCCCATATCTGAACCTATTGTGTAACAAAAGCTTCAATTTATTATTATTTGTGAGGCAATATTAAGGAAACACTTCTTTTACATCTGAATCAATTTGATTAAGTCAAAATCAGACAAAACCAAAATTTTTTTTAATTTTTGTTCAACAGTTTTTTTTTAAATAAATTTGTAACATGTTTACTTCAGTCTTTAAATTCAAAAAAGATACGATATTGAATTAAATAAGATTAATACACTAACACCGAGTTTTTGAGATGTCAGTTAAACTTGGTTTAGTTAAACCGAAAACGAATTATATCAGCCATTTGAAGTTTATTAACAAAAATTTGCCCAAACAACTTTTTCTCGTTTGATTTTACGACTTTTAAGGCGTAATAGCAATTAAAGCATATCGACATTTAAAGCAGGTGACATTTATAGAACTTTTTGTGTATAAGCAAAGGTAAGGGACCAACGAACCTCTTGATTGCTCTGTTTTAAACAATAAAATATGTTAACATTGCAACTAATTTTATTAACATATTTCTTTGGTGCACGGTGCAAAAGCACGCGAGCGACTTCATAGAGCCTTAACAATACATTTTAATTGTTAACTTTTATATATTTGCATTTAGTGAAAAGAAGAATTCATATTTGGGTCATAGTCCTGTAATAGATTACATAGAACTGTAATTGAAGTACATATTTTTTAAAATATGTACGAATAATTAAAAAATATGTTAATAATCGTAAATTAATAAAGTACGTTGATAAAATTAACTATTTTATTTTTTTTAGAGATAAAAAATGGAATCTCTAATAAATTCGTTATTTACAAAGAAATAAAAAAACAACATTATATATACATTTTTGAAAGTAGTTTTAAAGCACATGAATTCGAAACAGAAAAAGAGCACTTATCGCTCCATTGTAACCAATTTAAAAGTTATTTGTTTTGAATGACTTGCACAAATTTTTGCTGTGTAGTTTAAATTTTTTGAAAATATCCAACAATACGTCGCGTGCCACCTAAAATCCACTCGCATGCCACTACTGACACGCGTGTCATAGTTTTGCCAGCCCTGGCGTAGATGGTATTTATTATCATATATGATAATCACTTGTGACCATGGATGGTAACCGAAACGATGCGGTTATCGGTAAGGGTAACGCTATTTGAGATTATTTCGGTAACAGTATTTTAAGGGTAACGCTATTTCATTTATTTCGGTATCGGTATTTTAAGGATAACGGTTTTTGAGTTATTTCGGTAACGGTATTTTAGGGTTAACGGTTTTTTGATTATTTCGGTAACGGTATTTTAAGGTTAGTGATATATCAGTTATTTCGGTAATGGTATTCTAAGGATAACGGTAGTCAATTATTTCGATGCATCCCGAAATTTTGTTTACAAAAAATAAACGAGATTAAAAACAAAACCAATTTACCAACTTAAAGTACGAAAAATACTCAATAACCACATGCAATTACCACATGCAATTACCAAAAGCAGAGAATTTAAAATTACGGTAACGGTATTTTATGGGTAACGGTATTTCATTTATTTCGGTAACGGTATTTTAGGGGTATCGATATTTCATTTGCTTCGGTATCGGTATTTTAAGGATAACGATATTTCAGTTATTTCGGAAGCGGTATTTTAAGGATAACAGTATTTAGGTTATTTCGGTAACGGTATTGCCTGCCAACCCTGCTTGCCTGCCAACGGTATGCTTTTTGTCTTAAAATGTACCTTTCATAACGATATCGTATTTCCAAGAAATTATGATATCCCCAGCAAAAAAAATTGCAAGTAGTGCTTTACAAACTACTTCTTTTAATGCTTCACAAGTATCGGTTAGTGTATTTTTACTGCTTTTTTAGATGTTATTCTGAACAACTTAAAAAAATCACTTCTTTCATTGCTTCCCAAGTATCCGTTATTACATTTTTACAGCTTACTTCTGAACCACATCCAAAAAATCACTTAAGTATTGCTTCTAAAGAGTAATTTCTCTAAAAGTGATTTTGGTATCATTTGGCATTTTCAAACAGAGGGTCCCAGGTTCGATTCCCGGCGGGACCAATATTTTTTTATTTTTTTTAAATTTTTTTTATTCTATTAATTTTTTTTTTTAATATTTATAATTAATTTGTTTAAATTCAATATTTTTTTAATTTTAAAATTTTTAAAAATATGTATTTATAAAAAAAATGGTGAGAAATTGATTTTTATGTACCTGTAAAAATAGAACTGAAACCAATATTGAATTGGAGTGCACCTTTTACACTTGTTTAATAAGTACTTTTATTGAAGAGAATAAGGAACAATATCTCGCATTAACAAAGTGGTGTTTTTATGCCAGTCAACTTTCATATCAAAGAATAGCTCAGCGGTAGAGCTCAGCGAATAGCAATCGTGAGGTCGCAAGTTCGATACCCGGTGGCGGCAATAAAAAACTTTTGTAAAATAAAAAAAATATAACTTTTTTGTGAAGAATTTTTTTAATTTTAATTGATGAAAAAGACCTTCCTTTGCATTCGTCCAAAATGTACTGAAAAAATGTTAAAGCCGGAGTACTCCTCGCCTACACTCAAAAAAAAAGTCAGTAAAGTCAGCAAATTTTTAGTCAGGAGCGTGCTTGCAAAAAAGTTGGTAATTTCAGCAAAAGGTTTGCTAACACTTAGTCGACTGCAAATGAAAAAAATCCTTGCTAAAATCACTAAACTATTTGCTGAATATTAGTAGACTGAAAAAAACTCAAAAAACTTGTAGCGAAATTTTACCTTAGTTAATTTATTTGCTGAAAGTTTAAATATAGAATAAGTGTAGTTGTTTTTCTTTTTTTTGTCATTTCCGTTTCCAGACAAGCTGCGACATCTACATACATACATCTTGTCTATCTAGTTGTCGTCCACGCTATGAATGCGGTTACCAGCACAATTTTTGTAGCAAAATAAATTAGTAAAACATTTGTTCAAAATGAGTTTAGTGCTAAAAAAATATAACTAAAATTTTTGCTGAAAACTAGTACACTTGATATACAAGACGTTTTACTAATTTTTCTACTAACTTATTTTTTTGAGTGTATGACAACTCAATGTTAAAATCATTAGTGTTCATGTTAAAAAAGAAGTACATCTAGATCATCAATTGTAGTGCTTTTTCTACTCCTTCGGCATCTCTTTTTTCGCTGGGTCGTTTTCGCTATCGGAATTCCCTGGAATAACGATAATAAAATCGCCAAAATCTGGTCCAGCATAGAAACACTATCGTTATTCCAGGCGATTTCGATATCGAAAATGATATCATATATGATAGCAGAATCGGAACTCTTTTAAAACGAGTAAAAAGGTTAAAGTCGGGCATGCCGACTATACAATATCCTACACCAGTCTGGTTAAGAGCCAACTAATGTTTGGATCCGAAATTCGAATGGGTTAAAATGGGACTTGTGTCAAAATTCTCTATAATGTGAGTCAGCGAACCAAATTTCATTAAAATATCTTAATATTTGCGACCTGCAGTTTGTAACCAAGACAATTTTGGGGGGACCTTATATGGGCACTAGGTCTAAACATGGACCGGTGTTAACCAAAATCAATAGGTGTTTGGGCTGATACAGGTCGGTGTACCAAATTTCATCAAAATATCTTAATAATTGCGACCTGCAGCGTATAAACAATATAATTTTGAGGGGACCCTTATATGGGCACTAGGTCTAAACATGGACCGATGTTCACCAAAATCAATAGGCTTCGTCCTTGGGCCAACATAGGTCTGTGTACTAAATTTCATCAAAATATCTTAATATTTGCGACCTGCTGCGTATAAACAATATAATTTTGGGGGGACCCTTATATGGGCACTAGGTTTAAACATGAACCGCTGTTAACTAAAATCAATAGGCTTCGTCCTTGGGCTGATATAGGTCGGTGTACCAAATTTCATCAAAATATCTTAATATTTGCGACCTGCAGCGTATAAACAATATAATTTTGAGGGGACCCTTATATGGGCACTAAGTCTAAACATGGACCCGTGTTAACCAAAATCAATAGGCTTCGTCCTTGGGCTGACATAGGTCGGTGTACCAAATTTCATCAAAATATCTTAATGTTTGCGACCTGCAGCGTATAAACAATATAAATTTGGTAGGACCCTTATATGGGCACTTGGTCTAAACATGGACCGATTTTAACCAAAATCAATAGGCTTCGTCCTTGGGCCGACATAAGTCGGTGTACCAAGTTTCATCAAAATATCTTAATATTTGCGACCTGTACGCACAAGAATGCATGGACAGACAGACAGACAGACGGACGGACGATGGACAGACGGACATCGTTAAATAGAAATAAAAAAAAATTCTGAGCCGATCGGTATACTATAAGGTGGGTCTAGGACCAATATTTTTTGGTGTTACAAACATCAGCACAAACTTATAATACCCTGACCACATAGTGGTGTAGGGTATAATGACCACATAGTGGTGTAGGGTATAATGACCACATAGTGGTGTAGGGTATAAAAATTGATAATGAAATCGTCATATTCAGAAGAAAAGACGAACTCACCTAGATTTTGCAACTATAGTTGTCCAATAAAAAGGAGTTAAATAGCCAAACGAAGTAAAAATTGCAAGTTTTTATAAATTTTATTTGTATCTGAAAACTGCTTGTATCTGAAAACTGTTTAAATTTGATCTTGATATAACTAAAATAATATTTTATAATAATTTCAGATAGCCAAGAGAGAAAAAGGTAAAGCTCCACCCCCACCACCGGCTGTTACTAAAGCGAAAGACACAAATACACAGTTAATAGCAAAATCCCACAATGAAGAAAAAGAAATTAGTTTACTAACAAAGAACTCGATAAATGAAAACAGTAGCTTCTGCGATAATATCGGTACACTTATGGAAGAGGAAGGAAATAATCAGCCACCTTCGCCAGCATCGTCCACATCCACAGTTTCTGTGCGTTCAACTTCATCAACTACAAGTGTTGGTGCATCAGCTTTAAGCTCTAGTACATCAATGATCACAATAAATAGCGAAATGTCTTCTTCGTCTCCTTTGCGAAGTCAGACAGAATTATTGGTAATTCCGCAAAATGTTGTTCTACCGAATAGTTTAGAATCTGGAAGAAGTCAAATAACCGTTGTTACCAGTACTCATCCACCTGTAATCGTCGACAGTTCACTAGGACTTCCATCTTCTTCGCAACCGCAACAACAACAAAATGATGTTATTATTGTGTCAAATAGCTTAAATAAATCAATGCACATACATGAATCTTCGACGGATGAAGATTATCCTTTAATAGACAATAGTCTCGGATTGTCCTCACCCCAATCACTTTTACAGAAGCAATCATCAATGATAGTTACACTAACAAATGAACAGAGTGCCACAGAAGAGACTGATCGGGCTTCTTTTGGACCACTCCGGAGCACGGGAACTCATGGCCGAAAGCTGGACGAGAGTGAAGTTCTAATAGTAAGTACGTCCTTCACCAATGAAGACGATTCAGCATATAACACTCCCTCTGGAGGTCTAATTGATGAGAGCAGTGATCAGCAACTAATGGATACAAGTCATGTATCCGTTGTCACTGTGGGCGATGAAATACGGGTAAAGGATAGCAGCCATCTCCCGGATACCCACCAGATTAATCGTAGCATTAACACTACTTTGGAACTACAAAATATTACAAGTGAAAAAAGACAGAACGGACAAATTGTTAGCAGTCAGCAGCATCACTCGAATGATGCGACAGATGACATTAACGTTATTGTTAATCGCAGTCGAAAACAAGACATAACGTCATCACAATCAGGACAAGCAACAGGCGACGGTAGTGAAAGTGGGTCTATCAGGTCGAGCACAGGAAGCGGGAACCGAGTAGTTCGACGAGGCACTGAAGTCAAAATTGCAGTATCTGCGGACAGAAGTGATGCGGAAAGTATCTGTACTACAGCTAGTCACGACAGTCGCATCGAAGTTGATGCTCTTGATAGAAAAGAGGTTAGTGAGGAAGATGATGTCATTATACGTCGTAAAAAGTCATCTGCTGCATACAAGGGGGGTGCATATGGCGCTGTTCCCGGACTAACTAAGGAAGAAATCGAACTAAAGAACCTAAGAAAAAAGACGAGAAAACGTACACGCAAATTTGAAATAGATGGTGTACAGGTAACAACCACAACCAGCAGAGTGATTTATGGTGATGAAGAGACTGGTCGCTTCTACGACGACCACGTGTTCCGCAAACAAGAACTACGCGAATTAAAGATGCTTCAGAAACAGGAGAAAAAGCAGCAAACAGATTTACAACTAAAGGAACAAATAAGTAAAGAACAACAGGACCGAAGGTTTGAGCAAGAACGGACGTCACTAGAAAAAACTTACGATGCCGATATGGATGCTCTGGCGCGGCAGCATAAGCAGTTAATAGAAAAAACTGAACAAGCTCAGGAACACGAACTACGCTCGTCTTCCAAGCGTATCCGTGCCGAACAGGAGAAAGAACTTAAAATATTCCGTGAAAATCTAAAACAAGAAATTCACTTACTTAAACAAGAAGTTGACCTACTTCCAAAGGATAAACGTAAGGATGAATTCAAGCAACGTCGATCAGCCATGGAACTGGATCACGAAGAAAAGGAACGGACGTTCCTAGATTCCTTAAAGGAGCGACACGAGCTGCTGCTGAGGCGTTTGAGTGAAAAACATCGCGACCATCTTGCCACAATACACAGAAACTTTTTACAACAAAAGCAAAACGCAATGCGCACGCGAGAAGCACTACTTTGGGAACTAGAAGAGAAACAGCTACACGAACGTCATCAGCTTTCCAAACGTCACGTTAAAGAAATGTGCTTTATGCAACGTCACCAAATGATTGTTCGACACGAAAAAGAACTTGATCAAGTGAAGCGAATGTTACAACGCAAAGAGGAAGATCTTCTCAAAAAACAAGCTCTTGAAAAGCGAGCTCTACCAAAGCGAATTCGAGCCGAGCGGAAAGCTCGCGAGTTAATGTTTCGAGAATCACTGCGTATATCATCTAATCTTGATCCGGATGTTGAACGGGAAAGGCTTAAAAAGGTAAATATGGTACCGTATAGTTTAAAAATCTGTTCATTTTTTGTTTGTAGTTCCAGGAACAGGATAAGAAACGTTACACTCAAGAAGAAAGACGCTTCGAAATCAAACATCAAAAACAACTTGAAGAATTAAGAGCGACAAGAGAAAGTACTATACGGTAAGTGGACAAAAAGTTATTTACATTTGTATTTGTTTTCAGTAGTAGAAACTTTTTTTTTCTTGCTTAAGAACCGTAAGTTACTCCACGTGGAAAAATTTCACTTGAACTTTAAAGGCCTCAATTGCAATTTAATTTATAAAAATTAACAATTTTTTAATTTTATAACAAAGACATAAACACAATAAACACCAAATGTCATTTTTCCCAAGAAAAATAATAGTCTTGTACATTAAATTTGCGTGAACACAAACTTTACACAATTTTCGCGTGAAACTTGTTATCGTGAAATATCATTTTTCTTGTATGGAGTATAAGAGTTTTTTCACGTGAAATTCAAACAACTTACGGTGCTTTACCTGCAATTTTAATTCTCCCTGTTGCAGTTAATGTCGGAAAATACTTGAAAACACTCTTTCTTAACGTTTCTGATGACTCATAAAAGACTGCTAAAATGAGCATTAACGGTTATTTCAGAATATTCTGAACCATTTATGATTCGATTTAAGTCATTCATGAATATTAAACAATTTTTTTTACCAAGCATAGATTATGTTCGATTACGTTGGAATTTTGAGATAAAACTTGTAGTGGGACAGGCATGCTTCTCGTAAGCATGTTTTGTAATTTGTATAGCTTAACCCTTTCACTACCGACTTTTTGTTTGCGGATGTATCGTTATTTTGACTTCAGATTCCTGTTAATGGTCCTCTAATTAGAAAAAAATATGCAACATATTTTGCCCCCACCCCCTCCTACCCACCAAAAATGCCTCTTGGAGAACTGTTTTGCTATAAAGGAAAAATCCAATGAAAAAAAAATTAAAAAGGCGGTGGTATAAGTAATTTCTTATATTTAACAGTGTTCTGTCATGATCAGTCACAACAGAGTTTAAATAAAAAGCGTTCCCGTACTCGAAAATTGGTAAATGAGAGCGTTCAAAAGAGTGAATTTGTGTTTCTCTTTCTGGTAAACCAACAGCTGATGTAATGATAACTAAAAACAATTGTGAAAATAAATTGAAAAATTAAATTAAACAAACCACTTCGCAAAAGAAATGTGATATTTATAATAGTTAATTGAGCAAAAAATAAGAATTTTTAAATGCAAATAAATATGTGTGTTTATTCAATTTTTCAAACTAAAATTATACTCATTTTCACATTTTTTTTAAATGCATTTTTGTGCTCGAAATCTTGTTTTGTGCGCTCCTTTACAGGGATAATAAATGGGATTTTTAAAATAGTAGTAACCCGCTAAAAAAATAGTACTTTTTTGACCTCTATAGTACAAAAAATTTTTTCATTTAATTTTTTATCATTATAAATTAACAAATAAAACTCATAAAAATAGAGTTCTGTTATATCTAACTCATACAGCAATAGATAAACGTAAACATTTTAGATAAAACTACTAAAAATTTATGGACTTTCTTTTGACAACATTTTGAAAACCAGACTTCTAATTTTTGTGCACAAAATAATATATTTGAAAGAACCAAAATACCTGTTTGACCACCTAACCTTTGCAAGATCGGAACGAGTTAAAAAGTTGATACCAATCCGATATCGTAGCCTAATCTCGAAATGGCAGTTTTACTATTTTGCTGTACATCTCTGGAACTTTCTTCCAAATCGCATTCACACCATTAGCAACGCAACACTTTTCAAAAAGGAATTAGATAAACTTTTTTCATAATTCAAATTTTTATTGTACTTTTTTCTTCCAAATTTTATTTAATATTTCATTATAATTAAAATTAAAAGTTGTAATTATTCGACCTTTTTAATTGTAAATAAAACTTCAGATATTTGAGCTCGAGGTCAGTGATTTTTATTATAAATATTCTCCTTATAAACCAATATTTCGATATTCTTTGAATATCATCCTCAGGATTCTTCCAGTGAATGTTAATATAAAATCAAGCTTAAAAATATAGTTCTTTATACATCGTCGTCTGTTTATCCTCCCTGCTCCTTTATTTTTGGGTAATTTTGTCATTTTGTGAGAGGATTTTTTGCTTATTCTCATTTTACCGAATTTTACCCAAAAAGTAAAGGAACGCACTTATTATTTTGAAATTCGTAAAAAAATTTGTTGGAAATGTTAATTTTGAATTTTTACATGGAAGGCCATCCTTTAAGGATGTGTTTAACACTATTTTTTTTTTTTATTTTCGACATGTACCGTACACGCAAAAAAATAAGTTAATAGAAAAATTAGTAAAATGTCTTGTATATCAAGTGTACTAGTTTTCAGCAATTTTTTTTTGGTCCAATTCCGTTTTCAGCAGGAGTTTTAGTTGTATTTTTTTAGCACTAAACTAATTTTGAATAATGCTTTAATAATTTATTTTGGTACAAAAATTGTGCTGATAACCGTGGACGACAACCAGATATACAAGATGTAGATGTCGCAGCTTGTCTGGATGTAACAGTGTTGCCAGTTTTTTTTCAGTCTTTATCCCCAATTTTCAAATTGTTATCCCCAAAAATCCCCAATTTTCAATTTTTTATCCCTAAAAGTCCCCAATTTTAATTTTCTGTAAAAAATTCGTATTCGTTAACTTTTTTTTTAAATTAATGTAAAAGTACTATATTTATTTAATTCTTTTCGGCCTTATACACTCAAACTCAATAAATTTTGTAATTCTAACAAATTATAAAAAAGAACAAATAAATTTAAAAACAGCACAAAAAAAATGGGAGCCAAATTTTTTCGTTTTAAATATTTCAGAAGCAAAATTTTCCGATTCATCAGCTTCAAATATTTTGTTGCGTATGGTACTGTATAAAAAAGTTTTAATATTTCAGCAGATGGATTGAATTTTTGACAATTGAGTAACATGTAAAGTATATATTTAATTTAAGAAGAGCTTCTTATAACTCATATTACATCCGAATAACCTTAAATATTTCAAATTTTCACCAAAAGGAATTAAGGTTTGTACGCACATTAACTTTCCAGACACAAATTTGTGTAGCCTAAATTCATGCACTATTATCATCATACTTGAAAGAAATATATAAATATTTAGAATTATCAGGGTTAAATTCATAAAAATATAAAAAGGTAATAATATGTTATCCCCAAAAAATCCCCTAAAATTTCGTGTCATCCCCAATAAATCCGCGGATCCCCAAACGGAAATTTTTATCCCCATTGACGAAAAAAAATCCCCAATTTGGGGATAAATCGCCTAAACTGACAACACTGGGATGTAATACAGACAACGGAAATGATAATTAAAAAAAAACAACTCTACACAATTTCTATATTTAAATTTTCAGCAAATAAATTAACTAAAGTAAAATTTCTTTACAATTTTTTGAGTTTTTTCATTTTTTTCATTTGCAATCGACTAGTGTTAGCAAAACTTTTGCTGAAATTACTATTTTTTTGGTAAAAATCAGCTCGCTTGCTGAAATTACCAACTTTTTTGCAAGCACGCTTACTGACTTTTTTTGAGTGTACCCCATGGTGATTTTCAATGTTTTGAAAGGGATATCTCTGATTTGATTGTGCAATATTCGAATATTGTAATTATGGGTGATATCAACAATAGTCTATTTGATCCATCGAAGTCTTTAAGAGTGAAAAACATTTGTAGTAGACTTAACCTGTCCCTTGTTTATAATTCTATGCCCACGCATATTGCTTGTAATTCCACTTCCTTGCTGGATTATTTATTGGTATCGTCGCCTGAATTAATTGAGATAAAATACTATCAGTCTCTTAGAGAACTTACATATGGTACTTGTTTATGATGGCTTTGCACACAAGTTCATTAAATTATTGATTCCTTTGATTGGTGATTTTATTATACACTAAAAAAAAAAGTTAGTAGAAAAATTAGTAAAACGTTTTGTATATCAAGTTTTTATTTCGGACATGTACCGTACAATCAAAAAAATGAGTTAGTAGAAAAATTAGTAAAATGTCTTGTATATCAAGTGTTTTTTTTTTTTTTTATAGACCAACACTCAGGGGATGCCCCCTACTAATGCAGTGCATTGTGTTGCTATCAGGAAAATAGGTTGTGGGAAGGAGGAAAGAGGGAGTAGTGTTTATGGACATTCCCAGCAAAATCTTTCATTACCAAATAAGTGGTTATATAATAGAAATTCATAGCTCCGCACAACTTATTTTTTGGCGTCTAAACTCATTATTTTTGTTTGGCGTGGTCGTTTTTATAAGTAGTCACGCTTACCTGCTCGCTTACGAAAAAATGAGAAATAAGTAGTTACGAGATTTTGAATAATAAGTGGTTACATACATGCTTACAAAAAGTTGAATTATAAGTGGTTATCCGATTGCTTACTTGATTCTTAAAAATAAGGAGTTAAGCAAATAGGGTAGAGGGGGGATCCTTCGCCAGTGGGGCACATACACTAATCCCATTTTTCTCCGATGTTAAGGGAGATAAAAAATTGGAAAAAATATATTTTGTGCATTTTTCAATTACCTTTCCTTGACATCCACTTTGGCGAATTTATATCACATGTGGTCGCAGACAGACGTGTTTTTGTGTTTTTTGGAGTGCCAAAAAAATAATTGAAAGGAACTACATTTTGCAATAACTTCCTCAAATCGAGTGATAAAAAAATAATTTTTAATTATGTTGGACCTATGATCCTAAGCTTTCAGAAAATGATAATTTGATTTTAGTAAATGCTTAAAAAGTGTGAAAAAATATTAATTTTATGTTAGTGCCTGTCTCTGGGGCCCCTGGAGCTACGAAGAGTTGGTGCATCCCTGCCTAAAATACTCTATAAGACTTTTCTATATATTTAAAATATGTTTAATAGTAAATTAGAACAATCGTGTTCATTCTTAAATTTATATTAATTATTCAGTTTTTTGTAATTTTGCAAAATCATTATATTATAGTTTTAAATTATTTTTTTTTAATGTAGTGGATATTTATTGATTAAAAAGAATCACATATCTTAAAGAACTCATTATAAATTATTTATTTCAGTTATTAAAAGATTGACTTTGTTGTATTAACAAATTTTTTTGTTGAAATTGTATCTAGCTCTTTTGGCGAATATACCCCAGGTTTGGGGCAGTTACGCCAAATTGAGTTACTTTGAAAAACATTAAAAAAATAATAGAAAATATGCAAATAATTAGAATAAAAATCATAGAAATTAAAGCCAAGATATGTAGATTTTCAATTTGAAAGTAATTTTTGAGAAATAATTAGGGTTTAAGAAATGAAAGTGCTTTGAAAAAAAAAGTGGCGAAGGATCCCCCCTCTACCCTACTATTAGCTTAAGGAAATACATTCAGAAAAATTTAAGTTTTCTCTAGTGTGTAATTTTAGGACTCTTCATAAAAATTTAAACATAAAACATATTTACATATTTACATTAGGGATATAACTTTTTGCAATTTTTTGCAAATATCAAAATGGCCCTAGCATAGTCGAATAGGCCATTGAAAATTATATAAAAAAATGCTATTACTTTTTCGCAGTTGTCAAAAAAGTTCACCCACCAAACGCGGTAAAGTTTTTAAATGATTTTTTTTTTTATTTATTTACCTAAAAGGCGCAAAAAAGTTTTTTTTATCAATATATCAACCTGCATTTAACATTTGTGTAAATACTTACGAAGCTGAATGTATGTCATTGAAAATTACGTTATGTACTTTAATTGTTTTTATTATTCAAAGAAAATTATTAATGTGTTTCAAATATTCCGAGTTTGTGTTTAATACTTAAAAACAATGGATTTTAAAAGAAGTCGTGGGTGAGGTTTTTTATCCGAAATGACCCCAAAATTATTTTTTCGTAAATAACACAACCTTCGCCATCGCGTGGTGCTAGGGCCAAAAATTGGTTATACCCCTAATTTACATATAATAAATAAAAATGTATAAAATTTAACTCTGTAAAAAGTACTTATTTAAACTATTACGAGTAAGTCATTATTTTATATTTAGAAACAATGAATACAATAGGCCGTTATTAGGTAGTCATTATTTTATATAATAAAATAATGCAAAAAGTAATGATATATCATTTTTGGTAATGCAGATAATAATGACGTGTCCTTACCAATATTTTGCTGGGTAGCGTTTTATGTAAGTTTTTATTGTTTTTTACTATTTCAGCGACTTTAGTCGCCGAATGTACAATCGACCTCAATAAATGTAATGCCTTAGTAAGGAAGCAATTAAAATGAAAATATTTCAATAAAAGAATGTATTCATCTATATATAAGTTAAAATCGCGACTTTTCAAAAATATTATATGGCAGCATAGTATTCCAAGATGTCCCCAAAGTCCACCTTTTAGTATAATATGGGGTCACCTCTAAAAACTGTTGTTGCAAAATTTCAAGCAAAAAGTGTCCATTTGCAAAAGTTATGGCAATAAATACATTTTTTACTAAGGTTAGTATCGTACTAAAGATATTTTAAGATACTAAAGTGCCTTTAGTACGATGCTAACTTTAGTAAAAAATGTATTTATTGCCATAACTTTTGCAAATAGAAACTTTTTTGCTTGAAATTTTGGAACAACAGTTTTTTAGAGGTGACCCCATATATTTTTTTTTTTATAAAGAGATGCAACACTCAGGAAATTCTTCCTATTAATTAACGTGTTGCTTCCTTTGGAAAGGGGATAGAGAAGAAGTGAAAGGTGGTGAAAGATGAAGGGCTTCAAATATGGTAACAATGTAATTGCGCGAGATGTTGAATTTGAGAACAGTTGTTGCGCGCCATCTGATGGTGAGTTGGCGAACTTTGTTGAAGCTTTTTAGTTCATAGCCCTGTTATATTATTTTACTTCGGTGGGGTTAAGTGATATGGGAACACCGAAGGAGGACGCTGCGATATGTATGAGGGATAGAAAAACTCATACATATTGCTATTTTTTTCATAAATTGATGTTGCCTTGGTTGGGGCTCGAACCCGCAACTATACTAAAAGTTGGACTTTGGGCAAAGCTATGCTGCCATACAAAATTTTTTAAATTTCGCGATTTTCACGTATAGGCCGCTATAGATGAACACATTTTTTTTGTTGAAATATTTTCCTTGTAATTGCTTCTTTACTAAGCCATATCATTTATTAAGACCAATTTGGTTTCCAAGGATTCAATTGGCTCAAACCTTAAAAAACCGTAAAAATCCATCTAAAACGCGAACAGTGGTTTTAATATCAAGTTTTAAAGGGTGAACACACAAAAATTGCGAAACTTAGAAACTAATACCACACGCGCTATCATCTTTAGCACAAGTGCATCATCGACTTTTCGCGACACCGACAAGCACTTGGTTTTGAGTTCTGCAATATCTTTTACCAGTTCACCTGTCTTCTTCAATATTCCCTTCACTATTGACCAAAATTCCTCAATAGGGTGTAGCTCTGGGCTATTGGGTGGATTGCAATCGCGAGGTACAATATCGATTTTATTTGCATTGTACCACTGCAATGTGTCCCCGGCATAGTGGCAGCTTTCCAGGTCCGGCCAGAACAGTGGTTTGGTGACGTGACTCTTAATAAATGGCACAAGACGCTTTTTGAGGCACTCACCCTTTAAATTTGTGGGCGCTGTGGTGTAATGGTTAGCGCGTTGGACTGTTACACGTGACGTTGCGGGTTCGAGCCCGAACCAAGGCAACATCAATTTATGAAAAATAGTAATATGTATGAGTTTTTTCTATCCCTCATACACATCGCAGCCTCCTCCTTCGGTGTTTCCATAGCAGTTAACCCCACCGAAGTAAAATAATATAACAGGGCTATGAACTAAAAAGCTTCAACAAAGTTCGCCAACTCACCATCAGATGGCGCGCAACACTTGTTCTAAAATTCAACATCTTGCGCAATTACAGTATTGCCATATTTGAAGCCATTCATCTTTCACCACCTTTCACTTCTTCGCTATCCCCTTTCCAAAGGAAGTAACACGTTAATTAATAGGAAGAATTTCCTGAGTGTTGCTTCTCTTTATAAAAAAAAAAAAAAAATTTGAGCGTTCATTGTTCCAGATGTGATGAAAGGGCTGCTTTTACGACCACAGGAGCAAATGGCTTGCCAAACCATGTATTTTTTGGAAGCTTAGACTTCATTTTAAATTTATAGCTGTCAGGAGCATCTTTACCACTTGCAGCAGTATACAAATCTTGGCCAGCAATATATTTGAAATTTTGAAAGCAGTAGGTTTCGTCGTCCATGACAATGCAGTCATATTTCGTGATTTGGGATTCGTACAACTTGCGGCTGCGCTATTGTGCCGTAACATTCTGCTTTGCGTCTCGATCTGGTGCTGTTTTAGCTTTTAAACTTCTCAGTGAAGCTTGCCGTTTTACCTTTTGTACGAAAGACTGCGATTTACGTACAGATTTTGCAACAGAACGTGACGAAACCTTCGGCCTTTGCGAAACTGCTGAGGACCTTCCGAGCACTGTTTGTATCACTTTGGTCATACTGACCTTCGCTACCAGGCTTTCTAGCAATTGTCAGACCTTCTCTGTAGCGATTTAATACCCTCGAAACTGTCGAGTAGTGCACTTTTACATTTTTCGCAATTTTACACGCACTGAGAACCGGATTTTTTATATATTCGTGCAACATAATTTTCCTCGTTTCTAACTCGGTGATAATTTTTTAGGAAACTAATTTGCTGAAAATTTAAATATAGAAATTGTGTAGTTGTTTTTTTTACTTATCATTTCCGTTGTCTGTATTACATCCAGACAAGCTGAGACATCTACATCTTATATATCTTTTTATCGTCCACGGTTATCAGCACAATTTTTGTAACAAAATAAATTATTAAAACATTATTCAAAATTAGTTTAGTGCTAAAAAAATATAACTAAAAACCGAATTGGACCAAAAAAAATTGCTGAAAATAGTACACTTTTTTTATATATTTTTTTTTCTCTCTGTTACAATGACAACACAAAGGGCTTTAATGCACTTCTTTGGTGTAATCATTGTTGTTGAATTTTTTCCCTATCCATTTCTTTAGTTTGTTTTTTTTTTTTTTTTTTTTTTTTGCGTGATATAGGTGCTTCGCATTGTTTTTATTGCTGGGTTATTAAGTGATGAAGGTCTGACACTGGTTACTGTTTAACCGATTCAGCAATAAATCGATCATTTTGCACATATACTGACGTAGGTTATTGATTTGAATCTTCTTTTATTTTGTAATGTCAGGTAAGTTCAGAATAGACTTCTGCAACGTACGGGGACTTAGGGCGAATTATTTCTCGGTATATGCTCACATTCGTTTCCATCGGCCGGATGTTTTAGCCTTAGGTGAGACCCAGGTATATGAGGATGCTGATCCACAGGGTTTTTATATACCTGGTTATCACCTTCTATCGCTATTTATTCTTCATAGGGGACTTGCGATATACGTTCGTAATGATGTTGTGTACCAGTTGCAGCAACAATTGACCTCACATGATACTGAATTTAATTGTCTATGGGTTAAATTCAATATCAGGACACACATCTTACATTTCGGATTTCTGTATAGAAGCCCAAATATGGAAACGAGCAAGGCATTCAATTGTTTTGATTCGCTATCCAACTCCATATCTCGAATCCTGGAGAACTGCCCGAATAGTGAAATCGTAGTTGCTGGCGATTTTAATGTTCACAATTCTACCTGGCTTCGCCATTCGAGTGGGACAACTTCCGTTGGCACTTACGTCGAACTTTTCGCCGCGCACAACTTGTGAATGAGCCAACACATATTCCGTTTGTTGAAGGGCAGTTTCAGAATACCCTCGACCTTTTCCTTACTTCACTAAAAAGTATGAAGTAAAGTCACTTGCACCTCTCGGTAACTCGGATCACTGTATCATTTCCGCATCCTTTTCATATTCAGAACTTCGTAACGTTTCACGGACAGCCACGAAACGGTCAATTTTTATCTATGAAAAGGCTCGTTGGGTAGACCTCAACGATTTTTATCGGCATTTTAACTGGAATCTTTGCTTTCTGGACAACGACGTTGATGCCGCTGCGAAAATGATAGAAAGGGTGATTTTGCTTGGAATGAAGTCATTCATTCCTTCAAAGCGCATTTCGGCTAAGCCTAATCATAAATGTTGGTTTAACCAGACGTGTAAAAATGCAGTCAGATCTAGAGAGGATGCATTCAGTAATTGGCGTTTGAATAAAAACAACATTACTGACGTTCTGCGCAAGCAGGCGAGAACTGAATGTGCCAAAGTACTAAGACGTGAAAAGTTTCTGCACGAACAGCGTCTACGTGCTAAAGTTCTTGCTGCTCCTCGGGGCAGTAAGACCTTTTGGTCATTTGTTAAAAGAGTAAGGGATAATGCTAGTTCCTCTATTCCAACTCTTATAAAGAATGACCAAATATTCACTGAACCGGTTGATAAGGCCAACCTTCTGGCTGAATTATTTGCAGAAAATTCGTTTCTGCCGGAAAGCGATCAACCACTGCCCGAGCTCGAAAGAGTATCACATACTATGCCAAATATTTTCTTTCGTTCTCGTGCCGTTAAAAAGGTTCTCACGAATCTCGACGTAAGTAAGTCAGCGGGCCCGGATGGCATTCCAGCACTGGTACTGAAACAGTGCTCTTCGACGCTATCGCGTCCATTGGCAACCCTCTTTAGCACGTCATATCGTACGGGTATCTTTCCATCGTGTTGGAAGATTGCCAATGTTCAGCCAATTCCAAAAAAGGGTGCGGCTACCAACCCTGAAAATTACCGCCCAATTGCAATCTGCTCTGCGCTCTCCAAGGTTATGGAGAGCATGGTTAACTACCATCTTGTTAATTATCTGGAGTCAAACTCACTTCTCAACGATCGACAGTATGGTTTTCGTAGAAGCCGTTCTACGGGAGATCTGATGACGCTTCTTTCGGAGCGTTGGAGTCGGTCCATTCACAGATTTGGTGAAAGTAAAGTAGTTGCTTTGGATATTTCCAAGGCGTTCGATCGTGTGTGGCATAAAGCACTAGTGTCAAAGCTTATTGCTTTTGGTGTTGGTAATGACTTCTCTCGATTCATATCGAGCTTTCTCAGGGATCGTACTATAAGAGTTGTTATAGATGGGGTCTCATCCAACGAGTTTCAGTTAAATGCAGGGGTACCGCAAGGCTCCGTTCTTTCTCCTACTCTCTTTCTTATCTTTCTAAACGAGTTTCTTGTTCGAACTTCAAATCCTATCTACTCTTTCGCAGATGACAGCAACATTTGTCATTCATATTCCTTCGATCATAGGCCAAGTTTCGGAGGTTGGGGGCAAAAGGCAGATTATGAATGACACACTCAGTCATGATCTATTGACAATCTCCGAGTGGGGTCGCGTGAATAGGGTCGATTTTAATGCACGCAAGACCCAATGTTGTTTGCTGACCCATAGGGCCGTGGGATCATCATCGTCTGCTGTCCACATGGGTGGTGTCAATGTTGAGGAATCTGGAGCTCTTGATGTTCTGGGCATGAGAATCCAACGTGATGTCCGCTGGAAAAATCATGTTGTACAAGTGTCGAAAGAAGCATTCAAGTGTCTTGGTTTTCTTAATCGGTGTCGTAAATATTTTACTTCCTCTGATCTCCTTACTATTTATACCACCTATATCCGACCGAAGATGGAATACAACTCCCATATATGGGCAGGAGCTTCAAAGTCTATTTTGGAGCTTCTGGACCGTGTCCAAAGGAGGGCGAAGGCGCTTATCAATGACAGTAGGATATCCAGCTCTATTGATTCATTGGAGCATCGACGGAATGTGGGTTGTGTAACACTGTTCTATCGATATTACCATGGGAAGTGTTCTAACGAAATAAGTGAACTTATTCCTAGGTCCCATGTTTTTGCTCGGAACACACGCTTATCTAGTAGATCTCATCCGTTTGTAATCGATTGTCCAGTGGATCGCACAACGCATTACAGGGAAAATTCGTTCATTAGTCGAACATCCCGTATGTGGAATAAACTCCCCGCGAATGTCTTTCCTGATACTTTCAATGTAGGGAAATTCAAATCAAACTCAGCAAAATATTGGTAACGACACCTCATTACTATCTGCATTACCAAAAATGATATATCATTACCTTTTGCATTATTTTATAAAATAAAATAATGACTTCCTAATAACGGCCTATTGTATTCATTGTTTCTAAATATAAAATAATGACTTACTCGTATTAGTTTAAATAAGTACTTTTTACACAGTTAAATTTTTTTATTATATGTAAATATGTTTTATGTTTAAATTTTTATGGCGAGTCCTAAAATTACACACTAGAGAAAACTTAAATTTTTCTGAATGTATTTCGTAAGGCTAATAGTATTTGCCTAAATCCTTATTTTTAAGAATCAAGTAAGCAATCGGATAACCACTTATAATTAAACTTTTTGTAAGCATGTGTGTAACCACTTATTATTCAAAATCTTATAACTACTTATTTCTCATTTTTTCGTAAGCGAGCGGGTAGGCGTGACTACTTATAAAAACGACCACGCCAAACAAAAATAATGAGTTTAGACGCCAAAAAATAAGTTGTGCGGAGCTATGAATTTCTATTATATAACCACTTATTTGGTAATGAAAGATTTTGCTGGGTTCCTTTCATCGCAAATTATTTATTAATGAAATCGTGAAAAAAAGAGAACTTTCAATTTAAAATGAATATGTAGGGAATATTATCGCAGCTGTCAAAACGTGCAATATATCAAATTAAAGGGCATATTTCATAATTTTAAAATATAGCGTTATTACCTTTCAATTTTACATTTTATTGCAAAAAGTTTATTCAAAAATTAAATTTTCCTACAAAAAAGATTTTGCAAATATTTCTTAAACTATAATAGCTAACTTTAAAATTCTAGGACCAAATTCGTGATATGCGTCCCAAAGTCTATTAGAAATGATGTGTCGCAATCCCGATGCATAAAATTTTTCTTATTTTGTTGTACTGTGTTATTTTAAATAAAACATGGTCGGGCTGTGGTTCGAACCCGGGCCGTCAGATTGCCAGACAATCGCTCTACACACTAAGCTAACAAGACATGTAGACAACATAGTTTAAATAATAAATGAATGATAACAATGGTTAATATGTAAACATTGGTGTAACGTCTGCTGGACCTCACTTGCCAGCGTTGGCGTAACGTCAGGAAAATCAAAATAAAGATGGTAAAAAAAAATTAAGAAAAGTTATTTTATAAAAAACAATTAAATTTAATAAAAACAATTGTAATTTTATAAAAAAAAAATATAAAAAAAGAAAACAAAAAATTGTACGTTCGTGACCGGAATTGAACCCGAGACCTTCCGATTTTACCTTATTTTAACAAAGCGTAGAAATTTTTACAAAATCAGTGCTCGGCCAGTGTTTGTTTTTGGTACAGTTGGCAATTTCTGTCTGGGTAGCTGTACATAATACCAATTTTTATTTCAGTTGCGTTGCTAGTTGACAACGCAACTAAAGTTTGGTTGCTATCGATAATCGACCCATAAAAAAAAAGTCAAACACACTTCATTAGTATGACAGCTAGTTTTCAGGGTTCGTATTTGCACGCACATGTGCGCACATCTTGCACTTGCACATGTGCAAATTTGTGTTTATACTTCGCACATGCACATGTACATATGCAAATTTTTGTTTATACTTCGCACAAAATTGAAAAACTCGTAAAAATTTGTGAAAATCGACTAAATTGAAAAATATCGTCCAGGTATTAAAAAACCAAATTTCCAAAATTTGTTTCTCGAATTTATTTTTCCTTGTTCCCAAACCGTTGTCCGTTTTCATCTAACTCATTTAGGTTTTGAGATATGGGGGATATTCCAAATAAAAGCCCTTTTCTCTCTACGAGGCTTAGTTTTCGAGAAAAACGCGATAGCAATGCAAGTCAAAATCTATCGCTATCGGGGTATTGGTGGTGAGTTTTGAACTTTGGTGCAGTCAGTTTTCCTCTAGCTCTTCTAGTTTTCGAGATATGGACAATTAAAATTTTATTTAAACGATTTTCGCACTTATTTTTTTCACAGTTGACTCACTATGACTTCCGTGTTCCAAAACCGTTGTCCGTTTTCATCTAACTCATTTAGTTTTCGAGATACGGGAGATATTCCAAATAAAAGCCCTCTTCTCTCTACGAGGCTTAGTTTTCGAGAAAAACGCGATTTTAAAATCTAGCAATGCAAGTCAAAATCTAGTTTCGCTATCGGGGTATTGGTGGTGAGTTTTGAACTTTGGTGCAGTCAGTTTTCCTCTAGCTCTTCTAGTTTTCGAGATATGGACAATTAAAATTTTATTTAAACGATTTTCGCACTTATTTTTTCACAGTTGACTCACTATGACTTCCGTGTTACTGACCGTTGTCGGTTTTCATCTAACTCATTTAGTTTTCGAGATACGGGAGATATTCCAAATAAAAGCCCTCTTCTCTCTACGACGCTTAGTTTTCGAGAAAAACGCGATTTTAAAATCTACACTAAAAAAAAGTTAGTATAAAAATTAGTAAAACGGTTCCCAATTTTATTATACTAGTATTATACTAGCTTTTAGTATGAAGTTGTTTTTTAGTAAAATAATTTGGTATTCTCATTTTACAAATTACAGAATTTTTTGAGTTGCTAAATTTATTTTACTAAATTTTGAAACCCGATTAGCTAAAATTAGCAAAAAAAAATTAATAATCTTTTTTATTTTGGAAGTTTAATTTTTTTTTTTTTTTTGAAATTATACACACCTTATAGAAATTTTTGCTGCAATATGATTACCAGAAAGACCAAGTTGATTTTAAGCGTTTTTTTCCATTTATAATAAAAATAGATTTGTTCTCTAAATTTTTTTGTTGTTTTTTAATGTTTATATTTCCACGTTTTTACAATTAGTTTTGCAATTTTTTCAATATGTATTTTTATCATCCATATTCGTACACTCGGTGAAAACAAGAGTTATCATATTGATGAAACTGCTTCATAAATCGTTCATCGGCAATAAATATGACGAAGCGTTTCATAAAGCGGGTGATGTTTTTATACAAAAATTGATGCCAAAACGTCTTTCAAATTAGTTCGTTTTAACCTATAGTTCGTCTTAACCAAGTTTAGCTTAAAAGAATTTTACTGTAAATGGTAGAATTGTTTTTTATTCTAAAGCTGCCTACACACGAAGGAACATTCGTCACAAAATGCCCTTCGTGTATAGCGACCTATAGAAAATCAAGCATGCTGTACAGCATGCTGGACGGCTGTATGAATTTGATCATGTAGTGTCTAATTTGACAGCTTGTCAAACATGTTGGACGAAAAACAATTTTTTTTTATTTTTCGGCAGATTTGACAAACACGCTTTACAGTGTAACTCTGAGTCTTGACGAGACATTGATTTGTTTGCCTAAAAACTAATCGTAGGCAGAATAACGGGAAAAAATTTGTCCATTTGTTTTGGGTGGAGAATACGTAATGTCAGACAATTCATTATTTTTTGTTTTTTGTTGGAGTAGGTCACAAACGAAACTATTTATTTTCATGTTTTCAATGCCTTTTCCACTAATTTTTTAACAATAATAAAAAGTAAATTGCTTTAAATTTAATAATAATACAAATTATTTACTTTTTCTTAGCATTTTCTTAATTTTCTAATATTAGCTCTGTTCCACGTACGTTACCGCGGGTACCCAATTTTACCCGAAAGCGTTTCTATTATTAAAATTGTGTGTAAATTGTTGTTGTTTCGGGTAAATTGGGTTCCCGTGGGTACCCGCGGTAACGACGTCGAACAGACCTATTTTCTTTTGTTTGTAGTAATGCCACTAAGTAAAAATTAGATCTGGCATCGTGGCTGATGTTGCACATAGTTGTGAGAACAATTGTGCTGACAACGTTGTCTGAACAAGAACAAAACATGAACAAGAGTGGTCCACACGAGACAAATTCATGGGTGAACAAGAAATTGTTGTTGGTTGAACAAATCGATGTCTCGTCAAGACGCTAACTAATGGAAAAATTCATCAAACATTAGGGAATTTTACATTTTTAATTAGTTTTTTTGTAACAAAAAAAGGGATAACGTTAATAAATAAACTAAAAAATGCAAAAACAGAAAAAAAATTAAATTCAAAGAAAAAAAATTGATAAAAGCAATTTCGTCATTATCATCCGCTGTGTTAATTTTGTGTTTTTGAAGGTACATTTTACAGCATGCTTGACCGTGTATTCCAAAAACCATTTTTTGTTTGTCAAACAAGCTGGACAGCATTACAAAATTAAATCAACACAGCGGATGATGACGAAATTATTTTTATTAATTTTTTTCTTGGAATTTCATTTTTGAATTTCTGTTTTTGCATTTTTTAGTTTATTTATTAACGTTCTCCCTTTCTTGTCACAAAATAACTTATTAAAAATGTAAAATTCTCCAATGCTTGATGATTTTTTTCAACAGACGCTAAAGCCTGTTTGTCAAACTTGCCGAAAAATAAAAAAATTTTGTTTGCTGTTTTAGTTCATTGGGAGCAGTCGTACTGGGAGGTGCTTTTGTAATTGCGCATTATGGCGACAATTGCAAATAATGAAAACTGCATTAATTTTAGAAATTAATATAAAAATTTATGGACAATTAAGAAAAAAAATCCTTAAATATAAATTGTAACAAAATATTGACCAGTTTTCCTTTAAACATATATAATACTTATAAACAACTGTAAATTGCATGCGTGCTAACCCGGTGTATTTAAATGCAATAAATTATATGATTTGAAATGTCAAAACCATTGCAGCGAAACGTCAAAGTGATATCAATTGCAAAGTGGTGGAGAACACTTGACCATTTCATGGATAAGAAATATCATAGATTTTTCTTCGAAAAACACCAAATTTTATGAAACATTAATTTTTACCGACAAATAATAAAAAACTAAACACTTTTCCATTCTTTTTTACCAAATTTTTTGTTGTTTTTCTATTACAAAATTAAAATGAAATCTAAAAGTGACATTTGATCTCTGGCATCACTGCAAGAGCCGATTGCATGTAAGCGATATGATGTTTATATTAATTTTATTGTGCATAGACTAATAGCGTCAGAAAATTACAATTTTATTAAAAATTTTAAATTATTAAGAAAAACATTTAATTCTGTAACAAAATTAATAAGGGATACAAATTTTCTATGACTAATAAAAATAACGAAATGAACGATTGAACGAAATGAACGATTGAACGAAAAGAACGAATAATGGTAAACGATGTCATATCGTTCAATGAACTGAACCGTTCAAATGAACTAGTTCGTTCATGAACGACACAACTCTTAGCACGAGGTTTTTCTAACAAAAATATTCGGTAGTGTTTTTATAGTTAAAAAAATAAAGTGAATTAAAATAATATCTTGTAAAAATCAATAACAATGGTACCTATTGGACCAGTACATGATGGTCATCCTGGGGTACATGCTCCACAACCTATGCCCACCGCACCCAGTGATCCTAATACTCTTCAAACATCATCTTCGACCGGAACAACATCCTCATCTTCAAATAAATCGTCTTTATCCGTAAAACCCAATTATACTTTAAAGTTTACTTTGGCTGGTCATACCAAGGCAGTATCAGCTGTTTTCACCCAATGGGGAATGTTTGGCGAGTTCATGTTAGTACCAGAAGTGGGAAAAGAAATAATTTAGAAATTTTATGAATTGACCTGCCTTTGCCGTTCATTTCAATCGTGATGGTTCGTTAATTGTCTCTTCTAACTATGATGGCTTATGTCGTATTTGGGATATATCCAGTGGTCAGTGTTTGAAGACTAATAGATGATGACAACCCGCCTATAATTTTTGTAAAATTCTCTTCCAATGGCAAGTATATATTGGCGGCTACTTTGGATAATACTTTGAAATTACGGGACTATTCAAAAGGAAAATGTTTAAAAACCTACACTGGACATAAAAATGAAAAATATTGTATTTTTACAAATTTTTCGGTAACTGGAGGAAAAGTTAGTTAAAGGCAAGAATTTTGTTATCGAAAAAGGTGGTCGAGAAATTATAGGGTCACACCGACACTGTGTTGTGTAGCAAAATTAACTTCAATTTTGTTATCTACAGTTTTGCAGCCCACGTGAAGCTTGGAAGAATAAAGTGTCGGTGTCCTTTAAGCGTGGAGGCGAATACGGCGATCTTGGTAATGGTACACTCATAGAAAAAAGTTTGTAGAAAAGTTAGTAAAACTCTTAGTACTTCAACTTAACAAACTTTTAACTAATTTTTAGTTAAAATTAAATTTTTAGTTAATTTTTTTGCTACCTCCACATTACTAACTTACAAACTTTTTTGCTACTTTTTTTTTGCTGAAATTAGTTACTAATTTTTAACAACAAATTTGCTAACTTTACAGTATTTTGCTGAATTTTAGTTACTAATTTTTAACAGAAGATTTGCTAATTTTACAAATTTTTTGTAAACTAAACCACCAATTTTGGAGCGCTTATAAACAGAATGTTAAATGACTCATAAAAATTACTGCATATTTTTAACTCGCCAAAAATAATGCAAAAAGTTTTTAAATAAAGCTAAATTGAAATGGTTGAAAATTTGTCCTACTCATAAAATATCTAAATTATTAAAATTTATGAGAAAAGTTTCTATTTATCGTAATACATTAATAGATGAATGGGGGAATATTTAAAACAGAAAGTGATATTAATTTATGATCTAGAGTCAAACTAAAAGAACATTCATTTACGTAATACATTAATTTTCAAAGATCCAGGTTTATTTTGGACGAACCATTTTAATATGAAAATTGTGATTAAAAGTATCTCTGGGGAGGAAGTGGAGTTTACGGGGATGTCCCAAATTTTTTTCCCCAATATTGTACTTTTTAAGCTTATTTAAAGAATACAATATTTTTAATCGGCCACACCTTCTTTCTGTGGGTGGAGCTTTAGAGGTGAAAATGGAAACTCAAATAAATTCGGAAGTACATATCCGATCAGCAAACAATGAAAATCAAAAGAAGGGTTTCTGAAATACATTTTGTTATGGTTAACATCATGGTACAACCATACTAGGTAGATGCATTAGGGAGAGTTTGACAGTTCAGGGTTTTATTATGACAGTTCAGGGATTTTTTCGTATGCTTTCGCTATGTATCAAAAGTAGCCGATTACATTTTTTGTTGTTGTTGTGTTTGTTGTTCTAATTCATCTTCCTAGTATGGTTGTATCATGGGTTAACATATTATTGTCTATAAATATTACCACTTTTACAAAAAATCATTCTTGGGAAATTTTCATTGGCATTGAAATATAATTGGCATTACTTTATCTCAATGTCAATGCCAAAAAGTTTCATCACCATTCAATGCCAATGAAATTTTTGCAATTTGCATTGTTGAAAACAATGGTAATGAAATGTACACATAATTGAAGAAAAAGCATTGTATAAAAAAAAAAAATATAAGAAAAACGCGAATTTTTAATTTTATTTCTTAATTTATTCTTTTATTAAAATATGATAACAAATACTTCTTTCATCAATTATAAATGGGCATTTAGGCATTGAACAATGCCAATTGAAAAAAATTTCAATTGACAGATTCAATAAACTGGTCCCAAGTATGTTTTTAAATACACATTTATTTTTTATTTTTATTAATTTTCATTTCATTTGCTCCTTTTTTACCTTTTTCCAGTCCACTAGTAATCTGCAAAAGTTTTGTTGATTTCAGAAAATTTTAGCAAAAATTTTGTAGATTTAACAGTTTTTTTTTTGCTATTTTCATTTTACTATTATTTAGCAATTTTTTTGCTGATTTCAGCAAGTTAAATTGTTATTTGCAATTAACAAAAATTTAGCTCAAATATTACTATAATTCTGTAAATTTAACAGTTTTTTTTTGCTATTTTTATTATACTATTATTCAGCAATTTTTTTTTTTGCTAATTTTAGCAGGTTAAATTGTTATTTGCAATTAACAACAATTTATCTCAAATATTACTAAAATTCTGTAAATTTAACAGTTTTTTTTGCTGTTTTCATTTTATTAATATTTAGCAAACTGATTCTGCTAATATTAGCAGTTTTTTCTGCAGCATATTTTTTAACTAATTTTTAGTAACTTTTTCTGCTATTTTTACGGACTTATTTGTATGAGTGTATCAATGATTTAATAGCACACAGTTTATAAATATATTTTTGTAAAATTTGACACTGTTACTTATAAACTAGAAAGTATTTTAGAGGCTTTGACATGTCTTTTTCATATTTATGTGGTTTTTCATTTTAAATATCCGATTGAATGTAAACATGGATGGCTCTTCAATCACATATTTTTGATGAAATGATAATTGCCTACTTTTGTTAACTTTGAAACTCTTAATTTCTAATTATAATCTTTACAGCTGAGTTTCATATTGAAGACTTTAACTGCTAGATTTTAAAATCGCGTTTTTCTCGAAAACTAAGCCTCGTAGAAAGAAAAGGGCTTTTATTTGGAATATCTCCCGTATCTCGAAAACTAAATGAGTTAGATGAAAACGGACAACGGTTTTGGAACAGGGAAGTCATAGTGAGTCATCTGTGAAAAAAAAGGCGAAAATCGCTTAAATAAAATTTTAATCGTCCATATCTCGATGATCTTTGACGATTTTTTTTAAATTTTCACCATATAATTTTTCATCATTTCTAATTCTGACGATTTTCATGATTTCGAATTTCTGACAGTTTTGCCATTTTTGCAATTTTCGATTTTTTTTTTTTTTTAATTTTGACGATTTTTTCTAAATTTAACTTTTTTTAATTTTTGCAGTTTTTTCAAATATTCGCGAATTTTTCAAATTATGTCGATTTTTTCAACATATGACTATTTTCAAATTTTGGAGATTTTTCAATTTTGGCGATTTTTTTAATTTTTGGCGGTTTTTTTTTAATTTTGGGGATTTTTTCCAATTTTGGAAATTGTTGACGATTTTTTCAAATTTTTGACGATTTTTCAAATTTTGACGATTTTTTTTCCAATTTTTGGGCTTTTTTCCAATTTTGGAAATTTTTCAAGTTTTGACGATTTTTTTCAATTTTGGCGATTTTTTTTTTAATTTTTGAAGATGTCAAATTTTTCAAAATTTTTTTGACGATTTTTTCAAATTTTTGACGATTTTTCAAATTTTGACGATTTTTTTTACAATTTTTGGGATTTTTACAATTTTGGAAGTTTTTTCAAGTTTTGACGATTTTTTTCAATTTTGGCAATTTTTTTAAATTTTTGAAGATTTTGTCAAATTTTTAACGATTTTTTCAATTTTTTTAAATTTTGCGGATTTTTTCAAATTTTTGACGATTTTTCAAGTTTTGACGATTTTTTGTGATTTTTTCCAATATTGTCGATCATTTTTTTTTTAAATTGTGCAATTTTTAAAATTTTTAAAGATTTTTTTAATTCGGCGATTTTTTCATATTTGTAAATTTTTTTTTTAATTTTTGACGATTTTTTAAAAATTTTGACAGTTCTTTTTTAATTTCGGCGATTTTTTTAAATTTTGGCGATTTAGTATCCATTTTTTGCATTTTTTTAAAATTATTATCTATTTTTTTTATATATTGGCGATTTTCGACAATAATAGCGATTTTTTTCTAATATTAGCTGTTTTTTTAATGCACGTGCATATGCACTTGCACATGTGCATGTGCGAATAGTATCTGCACTTGCACATCTTGATGTGCGAAGTGCAAAATATTTTCGCACATGCACATGAAGTCAAATTCGCACATGCACATGTGCAAGTGCGAAGTATAAACAAAAATTTGCACATGCACATGTGCATGTGCATCTTTTGTCTATACATCAATTTTTGCACATGTGCCCACATGTGCGTGCATTACGAACCTTGCTAGTTTTACAGTTATCCCTATCGGTTCTATACGTCCAAAAAAAAAAACACCCAAACATATATATATTTTTTGATGTGGCCAATTCATGATTTAAAACCATGTTTGAACGCTTTTACTTGTTTGACATGTTTCTACCTTTGATACATTCTTTAATACCTATTTTTTTTATTAAATTTTCAGAGAACTTGAACAACTTCAAAATGAAAAACGAAAAGCTTTAGTAGAGCACGAACATGCTAAATTAACCCAAATAGATGAGCGTTTGAAGGCCGAACTTCGGGAATGGAAAGACCAATTGGTACCCCGTAAGCAGGTAAATACACTTGTTTATATTTTTGCTATTATTTATTTATAACTATTTACATACATATATGAAGAGTATATATATATTTTTTCTAATATTGTAGTACTACAACTTGTAATATACATATTTATGTTTACTTAATATTTAAATTTAATATAATGTTGGAAACGCACATTGTGATGGCTAAATAGCTTAAATTTTTGTTTACTTTTTTCTTCTACTATTTTTCTTAATGCTGCCATAAATGCGGCCGTAAATAATTGGATTTTATCAATCTTGTTGACTGGCAATAACAAACGTAATAATATTAAATTCTACTACTGCTACTAACACAAAATGTCGACATGATTGCATGCATCCTGTCGCCGTTCTTCCGTTTGCTTGCTTGCTTTCCCGATCAATTACTTCTACTACTACTAATATTATTAATAACTTCAATCAGAATTTAATTAAAATGGTTAATGTAATGTTTGATGATTTTGAAAAGCGATACAGTATTGCCACAGATCGCAAAAGTGACGATGAATATATGCAGTTTCCATTAAAGTTGCCCCATCATTTAGTCGGCATTTTCAATGAAACGCCTCGTATGGTACCAAAAGGAATTTTTTTTGGTAATTCTCAACAAATGGCACGTTCACGAACAATATCAATGTTTTCTTCAAATGTCAGTTCTAATTTTCGCGGTTCCGTGCCAGATCTTAGCAGGAGTGTACCGACTACTCCAATATTTTACAAACAAGATAGATCAATAGACGTTAATAAAAAACAAGCCTTTACATCTTCGATGCCTCGTCGCCCAAATAAAAATACTACAGATTCCATTATGTTGAATGACCCTAGTTCAACGACAATGGAGGAGATATCAAAATTAAAGCAAGATGCAGACGAAGCACACCAGAAGGATAAGATAATTGAAATTAAAACACCTTCATCGCCCTCTGCTACCAACAGCATCGTAAATGATGAAAATAAACCACTTTTAACAACATTCAGAGCTTCATCATCTCCATCTTCTTCCACAATTCATGATCACTGTGATGACCTTGTGATTGATAGATTTACGAGAAAGTCTCTTATATCAAATGAAGAATCAGTGAATCTGCGGGAACAGGCTCATTCACTTTTACACTCTTCATACTCATTTATTATCAAAAGACCCTCTTTTTTGCCAGAACGGAACTCAACCATGATTGGATCTAGTTCTTTTCAAAATATTTATGAAGTGCCTTTGACAGAACAGAGTGTTAAATCATGTGGTTCCGATGTAGACCGCATGAATTTAGCCGCTCAGAAGGCTGCAGCGCTGCTCGATGAGGTCCAGCCAACACTTCGGGCATCAACGAAATACGAAAGTGGTCCTATCCGTGACGAAGAAGCATCTTATGAAGGGTTAATGCTCCGGAAGGCACCGAAATATGCAATACCAAGAATAGTTTCCACCACTACAACTGAAAAGAATGATAATATAAATTCGGATTCGACGTCATAATTCCAAATGCATTCACAATGTTCAGTATATAATTTTCACTATTTACTTCGATTTTTCTTATACATACTAATTCAAAGTAATTAATTGTTTCATTAAACTTTTTTTTTCTTTTTCTTGTTGGCTCATCATTATCCACTTCATTTCCAATACACACAATAAAACATGTACACTCGTAAAAAAAAGCCCATACAAATAGTTAAAAATTCTGCTAAAATAACAGGAAATAGTACCTGAATTTGCGACAGCAGAAATTTCAATGATGTTGAGAATCATGGTCTGCTAAATTTAGGTGACCTAAATTTTAGGTAAAAAAGTTAGTTCAAATACAATAATTTATTAGAAATGTTGTTTAATGGAAATGAAAATTACTTAGTTGAAATCAGCACATGTTTTCTGCTAAATTTTAATTGGTTATGAACAGGTAAAAAATTTAGAAGAATGTTCGTTTAATAGAAATGAAAGTGGGTCAGTTGAAATCTGCAAAACTGCTGCTAAAATTACAATCACTTTTTGTTATTAATTGAATAAAAACAAATTAGTGTAAATATTGTTAATTTTATTTTCGAATAAATTACACAATTCAAAAACACTATTTGCACTAAATATCACTTTTATTTTTTTGCCAATATGTGTGCCAGCGGAAGTTGTATTATTTGGTTCCTTTTCTTCGTCTTCCTGCAGAAAAACAATAACATATTTAATAGTTGTTAATCTAAATGTTAATGTCCAGTATACCTCCGTTTTCTTTTGCGTTCCTTTGATGACTAACAGAAACAAGAGAAAACATGCTCTTATCATATTATTTTATTTACTAGAACTTTCTTAACAAGCGCCATATTATTTTTATTTGTATTGGTAAGCGTCATCAGTGACCCTAGACGCACTTTCTTCGTCGTAACGACGAACATCGCTTATTCTTTCTCATTTAATATGTTCGTTATTCATTGCTGTGAGTTCATTTTTCGTATAGCTCTAGTCGTTGCCAACCTGCTGAAGTGTGCACACGCGCAGTCTCGTTAGATATATGTAAGTGTGTTTTTTTAACTCTTTTTCTTATTTTTATACTTCAAAGTGTTTTCTTCGTCGAATCGACGAATTGCATGTTTGATCTTGCTCCAATCGCTCCCAATTAAAAAAGTTTAAAATTTAGATTTTATTGGAAAAACAATTTTTTCAGACTTTTTCTTAATTAGGAGCGATTGGGGCAAGATCAAACATGCAATTCGTCGATTCGACGAAGAAAGTACTTTGAGGTATAAAAATAAGAAAGTGCGTCTAGGGTTAAACTACACTTACTAGAAATTTTCTAATTTGTATTGGTCGGCAAACTCACCAATACACACTTCGCCATCAAACACCATCAATCACTATACCTAGCGCCCCTATCGTTTTCTTTTGAATACACAAATATTAAAAAAGTTGCCAACAAATATATCTATATTAGCTGATACATTGTCAAAATCATTTATAAAAAAATAGCTATATATCAGGAGGAAAAATTAGTTCAAGTACAGCAGAAATATGTTTTTGTGGTGAAATTGGATAACTAACAAGTTTAGCTAAACAACGGATTTAAACGAAAACAGCAGGAAAAATTAGTTCAAGTGAATTAGAACGCCTTTAACAGACTTTTGTACTAACTTTTTTTTATGAGTGTAATAAATAATAATTTGTAGACTAAAAATCACCAAAAATTTAAAATGTAGAAAGCTTTTTTCTATTTTTTTTAATACGAATAAAAATCTAGTCTTCTGAAATCAGCAAATTACCATTTTTAGCAACCATTTCCGTTGATTTTAGCGGGATAGACTGCTGTTTTCATTCAACTAAATTTAACTTAAAAGTAACAAAAATTTTGTAGATTTATATCTATCAGTTTATTTTTGCTATTTTTATTCTACTAATATTAATATTTTCTGCAGATTTTACAGTATAATTTGTTATATTCAATGAACTAAAAGTTAAATATAAAAAATATATAAAAAAAAATCTGCTAATCTCAGCAGTTTTTTTTGTAAGGTAATTTTTGCTTAATTTTTAGTAGCTTTTCTGCTATTGTTACAGGTTTATTTTTGTGAGTGTAGGGTTCGGAATTTAAAGTCCCTGAATATCGTATTTGACTTCGTCTTAAAGCGAATATTATTTTAAAGTTATTTACAGGTCTATTCCACCATGTAATTTCTTAAGAATATTTTCGAATAACAGATTGATTGACAATCGAATCAAATGATTTTAATGATTGCATTAGGTGCATTAAGAATTCATTCGATTCTTCGAAATAGGTTTTAGGTATTTAATCATTCAGAAATGAAAACCGAATGAGTGAATTATTTATGAGCTCTGATGGGGAAAAAATTTTAGATTTCTTAAGTCTCCTAATTTTTAATATTTTTTTTTGTATACATACGTATTTTAATAAAAAAAATGCGAAAAATATTTTTTATGTGTTTAACTTGAGTTTTCAATAGTAACATCTAATATTTTTAACATAAGTATTTTTTATTTAAAACTCCGATATTTGATGTGTTTGCTATAAACACAATAATATCTCTGAAAATTAAAAAAACACAATAAATTTAAAAATCGAAAAATGTGTAAATAGTACTAAATGAGTCAGAGGAGTACCATAGTACTTTTGAGGTTCCAATAGTACCACAAAAAGTACTATAGTACTAACTTTATCATCCGTGTTCCACAGTGTGCTGTTAAAATTTTGAACACCGTACTTATATATAGTATCAATACCATTGCATTATATATGTACATTAGACTGGTCCAAAAAAAAAAAAGTTGGAATTTTCACGCTCCACAACCCTAAAAATATGCCACTTTGAAAAAAATGTGGTCTGATCAAAAAAATCACCAAAAAAGTTTTGTTTAGAGGTAGCACATCGCAATTAAAGTTTCGAGTTTGTACTTGTTCTATTATTTTTAATTAATTAAAAATAATGGAAAAAATTAAAAAAATTAAATATAATTAGTACGATCGCCACATATGAAATCTAATGGCGTTTTCTTTTCTGTAAAAAAATGTTGCCTTGTTAAAAGGCAACATTTTAAAAATGTTGCCCTCACCCCATTAAAATGTTACATTTTTCCAATCAGAATAGAACACAATAAAATCACTGTAGCATTTTTCTAAACATATCCCAATAAGCACATAGGTTTTAAAAATTCAAGTGCTTTAAATTTTGCTTGAAGTAAAGTATATTTCAAATTCTAGCATTTGTATATTTAAAAAAAAATATTTCAAACTTGAATTTTTGTTTCCCTTTTGCTGGAGTATGCTATTGAAATAAAATGTAATTAAAGTTGTATTCAAGCCTTGAAACTGGAAAACAGGGCTGGAATTGGACTTCTTTTCAACTTGAATTCCAGTGAAATTGTTTATAGGGATGTATGTGTATTGTATACTCGTATGCAATATTGTTTACGCAAACTATTACTAATTGTAGCCTAGTGGTTGTGATACCTGCCTTTGACATGGGCTGGACGGGTTCAAATTCCAGACAAAGTAAAAAATAAATTTTTTTATGTATTTTCTTTTTTCAATTAAATTTTTTTTTTTTCATATTTAAAGCAAATTGTATAATTTTTTATTTATTTTTAGCCTAAAAAATTGTTAAATACTAAATAACAGCAAAACTATAAAAATCTAATTAAAATTTTATAAAAACATAAAAAAAACCAAAAAAAAATATTGTGCTCCAACCGGGGTTTGAATCTGCGACCTACTGCATCAGAAGCCATGATAGTACCCCCTAGGCCACCAAGTTGCGAGTTAGCTGGCAAAAAACATTACAGTATATACACAAGCCCAACATAATTACTCAGTGACCGAACAAGAATGTTTAGCAGCGATGCTAAGCATAAAAAAATTTCGGGCATATGTTGAAGGACATGAGTTCACAGTGATCACCGATCATGCATCGTTGAAGTGGCTCATGTCTCAAACAGACCTGAATTCACGGTTGGCAAGATGTGCTTTAAAGCTTCAAGGCTTTCAGTTCAGGATAGAGCACCGGAAGGGTAGCCAAAACGTAGTTCCTGATGCTCTTTCTCGTACCAACATCGAAGATTTGTCCGAACTACAAAATTTAAACCTGTCTGTTTTAGACGAGACTGGGATTTTCGTAGATCTGCAATCAGATCATTTTAAAAGTACTGCGTATAACGAACTGTTGGACAATGTTAGGGAAAATATCGATAAAACCCCTGACTTAAAAATTGTAGACAATTACTTATACCGACGAACTGAACATTGCACTGGAGAGCAGGTGCAAGATGATCTTTCGTGGAAACTTTGGATCCCCAAAGAGATGGTAGGAGAAGTACTCCAAAGGGCACACGATAGTCCGCTTTCATCACACGGTGGTATTAACAAAACGATCGATCGTATTAGGCGGTTTTACTTTTGGCCGAATTTGGTGAACGACGTTAGAAACTACGTTAATTCGTGCGAAATATGTAAGGGTACGAAACACCCAAATTATATAATGCGTCCACCTATGGGAAAATCACCCGAAACACACAGATTTTTCCAGAAGTTATATATAGATTTTTTAGGTCCTTATCCTAGGTCAAAATCTGGTAATGTTGGAATATTTATCGTATTAGATCATTGTTCGAAATTTTGTTTTTTAAAGGCAGTAAAAAAATTTACGGCTGATGTGGTCAACAAATACATGGAACAGGAGCTGTTTCATGCGTATGGAACTCCGGAAACTGTTGTCTCGGATAATGGGTCGCAGTTCAAATCAATCCAATTTAATAAACTATTGCAAAACTATGGTGTGAATCACGTATATACAGCTGCATACTCGCCCCAGGCAAATGCATCTGAACGCGTTAATCGTTCAGTTCTTTCAGTGGGATGAAAACATCAGCAGCATCAGTTGTTCTTTGCGATCATCTGTGCATGCTTCCATAGGTTCTTCACCTTATTACATGGCTTTCGGACAGCATATGATTACCAACGGTAAAACTTATGCACTTATTCGAAATCTTGAGATTCCGGTGAAAAAAGTTCATATACGGTCAAATATGTTCATATATGGTTTATATATGGACACATTTGAACAAATATGGATTTTTTATGAACATATATGGATTTTATATGAACATATATGGAATTATATGTGATTTCATATATGGAAAAGGATTTCATATACAGACATATATGTAGGCATCTGTTATTTCATATATGGAAAAGGCACTCATATATGGAAAAATATTGAAGTATATGTTATTCCATTTATGCAAAAGGGACTCGTATATGAACATATTTGAAAGAATACATTTTTTCATATGTGTAAAAGGAGCTCATATGGATAAATATGGAATTACATTTAATGCCGTGAATAAAAAAAGTATATGTAGCGCTTAATTTGAATGTCATACATTAATTTATATCTATAGTACAACCTTATAATAAAGGGCAGAAACGTTTGCATGTATTCGCATATATTTAATAAATTTATATGTTCATATATGTCCATATATGAACATATCTTAGGTGTTACCTCATTTTTCGGATCCATACATATATGGTTGAACCATAAATGTTCATATATGGACATTTTTCACCCGGATGTTAGAGGATAGAACAGTTAGATTTAATCGGGAAGATTCCTTTGATGTAATTCGAAGTAGAGCTGCTAAGAATGTTTCGAGGCAACAGGATCGTAACGAAAGATCTTACAATCTCAGATCACGAGAAGTTAATAATGTAGTTGGTCAGTTAGTGTTTAGAAGAAATTTTAAGCAGAGTAATTTTGAAAAAGGTTATAATGCGAAATTGGCTCATCCATTTGTGAAAGCAAGGATTCGTAAGAAGACAGGCACTTGCTATTACGAACTTGAAGATTTGAATGGTCGATTTATAGGGATATATCATGCAAAGGATATCCGACAATGAATTTGGAGAATGGTTTCACTTTTATTTCAGGTTGTTTGCACGTTTTCTATGAATAATATAAACTACAAGCGGTATCAGCTTTGTGATGCTTTTGGGCCCCAAATCTGGTTTTGGCGGGGGGGTTTTGTAGAGGCGCTTGTAGCCTAATGATTTTAATTTGTTTTCCTACCTAATTATTTATATTCACATTTTCTTTTCATTTTTCAAATTAACGATTTTTTTTTTCTTTTTGCAACACTAAATATGATTTTTTTATCTGTCAATTGTGTCATTTGACGCAAGGTACTTCGCGATAAAGGTAATGCAGTGTTGTGTCTAGGGTTTGGGATTTCCTGGACTTTTGTATTTCCCGGGAAACGGGAATGAAAAAATTTTATTCCCGGGATAAACAGATTCCCTTTTGAACAAAATTGTTAATGAAAACCACCTATATAAGTAATTTTTGTTTAAAAAAAACACTATTTCAGTGCAAATGCAGTCTGTGTAGTGAGAATTCAAAGTAAAAATATCAGAATGTTGAACATTTGATTTCACATAAATTACTCACAGCACTGACAAATGAATTGCATGATTCCAGTAGGCACCTACTACTGGACTGTCGGAAACAAACCGTTTCATCACACTTGGCCCATTAGATATGGTGGCCACAATGTTATTTTCCAAAGACAAATAAAACTCTTCTAGTCTTATTTCTACAATTCTTCTTATTTCATCAGCATTGCTTCTTCCTGATATATAAACCAACCCCAGGTTATAAAATGAATTATATCCGTTTGTACATATGTTCAAATATCTCTTTTGTGATATTCTTGTCCATTCATCTAAGATTATAGTAAATCTCCTATTGTTAGAAATATTGCTCGATATTTCTTTTATCATGATATCTTTTACATGATTGTAGTAATTTAATATAATGTTCTTTACATCGGTTTCATTTTTTTGCAATGCCAGGTTTTTATTATAAAAACTTTCTCGAATAAACGAAGATCTAGTTATGGTGCGGATTGACTGCAGCTAATTTGGATACCATTTCAGGAAATGTTTGCCCTACCATAAAACCTTTAATGCCTATTCAGCTTACACTTTTTTCTTCAGGTACTTTGCTAATTTTAGCTGAAACGTTATTCTTGTTGTTTTCTTCAAGAGAAGTTGCATAACCATCAATTTTTTTTTTTTTGTGAACCAAATTTAGATGTCGGATAACCAAATTTAGATACCACCCCAGCAAAACCTTCTATTACCAGGTAAAGGGAAATGGAATAAGAAACTAAAAATTGTAACTACTTACACTTTGGTCGCATAACACATTATTTTAACATGGGGGTGTCATTGCGGGTAAATTGTTGCCTAAATCGTACCGGTATAGGCTAAAATAAGTGATTACGAAGGAAGTACTGAAATAATTCGTTACTTGTATGGAGTGAAATAAGTCGTTACACATTAATACATATTTCATTGGTTACATATAGAGAATAAAATCAGGCGTTACCAGTAATGACTTTGTTTAAAAGTACACCGATCCGAGCAATGCAATTAGATTATAAATTTTTATTAAATCGTGCTTTCGCATAATAAGTAGTTATATAATGCAATACCAAGAACTTATTATTTTTACCCTTATTATATAACACAATATCAGTAATATATTATTTTAAAGCCTCCAAGTAAGTAGTGATATATCTCTATATCGGTAACTCATTATTTCATACCTCCCATATAAGTATTGATGTATCACAATATTAGTAACGTATTACTCTAAGTTTCTTAGTAAAACCAAGGGTAAGGGGTACCCATTGCCAGGCAATGCGTGAAAAAGGTCCAACCCATTACCAAGGTTTTGCTGGGACCGTTAACCATTAGTCTTTTCTTTTCACATTTATTAATGAAAACGTTACTTATAAAATTATTGACCCTTAATATAAAGGCGTAATTTAAATTTAAAGTCGACTTTATTTTTAATCAAACGGTTTTGTTCATTTTGTGTATGAAAACCTTACAAAAATATTTATATTTTCAAATATTTTGATTGGTTGAAAATAAATTAACCAATCAGAATGCTCCAAAAATAAACGAAGCCACCATATATTTGAAAAATTTAGATTTGTAAGAAACAAGACCTTTTGTTCATATTTCTTTTAAACATTTTACCAAGTTTTTAGATTTTAATACTTAAATTTTGAATAAGTTATGCGAAAAATCTTTATTAGTTGAAATGCTCCTTATTACTTGGCAAAGATTTTATTTGTGTGTCAAATAAATGTATTCCCTTTTAAAAGATTTTAACAATGACATTTTTGTTTTGGTATTTAAAATGTTTTTTATGACTAAAATTAAAAAATCCTATTCGAAACAAAAACAATTTAAAAAATTTAATATTTTTAAAATTTCCCGTTTTCCCGGGAAAAATATATTATTTTCCCGGGAATTCCCGGCAAACTTTTCCCGGGATTTCCCGGGAATTCCCGCACGGGATTTTCCGAACCCCAAACCCTAGTTGTGTCAGAAGATAAGGGGGGTGACATATTGGTTGTTGTATATGTGTGTGTGTTTTTATTATATTTGTATATGGTTAAGCTGAAGAAACCGAAGTTTTCCAAAATTTCCCACAAAAGTTGGTATAAATGGTCAGCCATTACCAAAAAGTCAGTCCATTTTGCTGATCGTCACTTTAAGGATTTAATCTCCAGGAAATTCTGTAAGTTTGAAAATTTTCGTTTTGAAAAATAAATTGTTTTTTTCAGGAAAATTTTTTGAAATTTTCCTAAAATTTTTATATTTTTTTAGTGAACAAAATTTTAAAATTGTTTTTAAATTTTATTTGAATAAAATTTTTGGATTTTTGTATCCCCAAATTCCCGTATTCCTATACATAATACAGGGTAAGTTTTAATTACTTAAAAAGAAATAATTTCTAAATTAAATTGATTTTTAATCAATTTGATTTTTTTAGAAAATCAATTGGATAAATTCCTTATAAAATTTTATTTTGCTTTCGGTGAAAATCCGAAGGTAATTTATAACCACAACTGGTTATAAAAATCAGCAAAATCATTCATATACCTGGCTGTTTGATAACCAAACGAAAAGGTAACAAAAGCCACACAAATAAACACACTAACAATAACTAACCCCATAACAAATTTCTTTTATTTTCATTATCTACAGACAGCATTCACAAACCTTAAGGGCACGGTATTACCCAGGTCGGAAAAGGCGGCGTCAAGACTGTTGGGGAAAATCGTTGTGCTGACGAGTATTTTTTTTCTAGGGCACGGGAAACCCTCATCGGAAACCCGCCCGCCTAAAATTTTTCTGAAACTTATTAGCAAACCATCTGTAGAATCATCATCCTTAGTGAATACTTGGGATCATGTGCAATAATGTTAGCTTTTCCTTACATGATCAAGGTTGGGAGGGGAAATATGTGTCAACATCAACACACATCCGGTTAACAAAAATGGTTTTTGTTTCTTTTGAATGTTCTTTCCTTTCCGTTTTCTTGTCTTTCTTTCTCGTTAAAGCACGTACAAAATTAAATAATTGTCTGTGCATTTACTAAATTTATACTATTCAAATGTTAGCGGCCTATTATGATCCTCCCCAATTGCCGACGAGATAGAGCCGGAAAAGTTACGTGCTATGGCTACCTACTTTTGAAACACGAATCTAAAATTTACCCTTCAGTGAACTTCAGTTACATGCTACAAAAACAAATACTAACTAAAATAGCATCAAATTCTTTAAAAATCGTGTGAAATAGGTCCTTAAATACCTTTTTCGAGCAACCGCAAACAAGTCAACATTGTACCATCAGACTCCCAATTTTTAATAAAATTTTGCGCAAATCTTTTAAAAAAAATATGTATCAAAGTTTCTATTTGTAAAAAAGCCTTAAGAACATAGCAAAAGGCCAAAATGAAGGTGTTTTTTAAAACTTCACAAAACACACGAAATACACGTCTGGCTGGAGGATGCTTTATGAAATAAAATAGACAATTTTGCATTACTGTTTCAATTCTTTTAAAAATTTAAGCTAATATAAATTATATCTCCATGCCCTTTAAGACAAGGCTGCATTTGTTTTAAAACTGTTACACAATTAACATGTTAATTCTGAAAGAACTTTAACTTTTCTTATTTTTCCTAAGAAAGTGTTCATACACATCTGTTCAAAACAACATCAATTCTAAAACATGTTCCACTAGAGCAACATTGAACCCGAACCCGTTTCAAGGAATATAAATTCGAATTAAAACAAATAACCTAAAGTTAAAAAATTTTAATTTATATAGAATTTGACTTCTGTAACTGCACACTCAGTGAATTGTCTATATGCTATTGATGAATTTATACACTGATTCAGAATTTATGCACTGATCCAGTTTCGCTGGAATTCGTCTATTGAAACTTTTAATTGAATTGATGCAATTTTTCATAAAAGTTTATGAAGAATTTCATATTATTTATTAAAAATGTCATACACCCAAAAAAGTTTTTTTTAGAAAGAGATTCATAAAAATTGTGAAGCTTTTTCATAATATTTAATAAATTTGGCTTTTATTTTTTGAAGAAAACTTCATTAGCTTATTGAAAATTTTGTTTACAGCTCGTCCGATAAAATTCTCTCAGAGTAAGTACGCTCAAACTTTAGGTTATTTTTTTACTGTTAATGGCCTTTAGTAACGAAAAAGATACTGAGAAACAAAGTAAATTGGTATTCTCAATTAACTGAAATTAAACTCAAATTTTTTTATCGATGACTTTAATGAAAATTTCGTAGCTGTAGGAAGAATCTTATTAAAATTTAAAAAATTTTACGTATAGCATTTCTTTAACCCTTTCAGACCCAGCATACACGATTGTGAGATGTGATGTTTTCTCTTAAAATTACAAATATTTTAAATACTAATAGGTTTATTTAGATAAAAAAATTTCAGTTATACTTTTAGCTAAATTATATTTCATAAAATATGAATTGACACCAGGAAATTTTAATAGTTTTAGTACCATTTTACCTTAAAGTTATAAAATGAATACATTTTTGCAAGCTAGTTGGGTCTGAAAAAGTTAAATGCAATATTAAATTTTATTATGTCAGTATTGATTAAAAATCACATTCAAAGAAATTTTGTATCTAATTTTTTTCAGATTTTTAAATTTTTTTCTGAATAAAAAATCTACGTTAAGTAATCGATATGTAACAGGTTTAGGTTTGCTGTTCATAACTTACTAATATTTTGTTAGTTTCAGCAGTTCTTTCTGCCATCTTCAACGAAATTTTAATAGATTTAGCAACATTTTACAGACCTTTTTTTTTAAAAAAATCTCAGATCCCGAAACTTTTCAACCTTCGAATATGAAAACTTTTTTATTAAATACATCGTATATATGTATATATGTGACAGCGCATAGAGAAAGGGACCTAAGGGTACAAAAATCAATTTTTTTTTTTTGATGTTGACAACATCTGAGCATCGAATGAGACCGATCCCATGCCCCAAAAGTGTTCCCTCCCAGAGATATGCGCGTTTTATGAAAGTGAAGTCGACGATTCTAAAAAAATTTTCGTACTAACAGAGTGATATTCACGATTTAAAAGAATTATAAATGAGTATTTATTATAATTCACAATTAATAATTTCAGATAATAAAGCTGGATTCGAAAAACCGCGAGCAAAATTGATATCAAAGTCATGGAAACAGCGCGCTAGGTAGAAAACAGTAAAAACCAACTACACAAAACAAGAGGTAGGGCCGACCTACGCGCGTTTTCAAGGTTGACCAACACGTTCCTGACGTCATGAGATGTGTCGCTTTCAAATGAGACCAATACCAACACGCTCAGTGATGCTACACCAAAGATACACGTATTTAATATGACGTTAATATTTAATGAAAAGAGTCAGCTTTTTGTGTTTTAATTAATAAAAAGTTAATGAAATACCTCAATTTAGCATTAAACGATTAATCGATTAACCGCCAATTTTCTCGAATAACCGACCCGAATAACCCGTTAATCCATTTTAGTGATTTTTCGAATAATGCATTAACCGGTTAACCGCCTATGTCGAATAATTGGAAACACTAATCGAAACACAAAAAAATAATGCAAATATTTCTACAACCGTTTCCTTAGACAACAACAAAATTGAAGTAGCAGAAAACACTAATAACAATCCTATTGTTACACATAAAAAAACCACACAAGAAACAAAATTACAAAAACCCACAACAACAACAACAAATAACAATAATTCTAAATCAATACATACAGTACGTCAGCTAAAAATTAGTTTAGCCAAAGATTATTTAACAAATAACCCAACAGCAACAAACTTAAAAAAAACTAAAGAAACACTAAACTTAACACAAAATAAATATCTTGCTTTCCCAAAGCCTACAACATCTCATAGCAACTATGTCGATGAACAAGACGAAATAATGTTTTTAGACGAAGAATAATTTATTTATTTTTTCTTTTAATATGGATTTGAAAATCTTACAGTGGAACATAAACGGTCTTATAAATAATTACCACGAACTACAACTTATTATAAAAGACCTTAACCCAGATATTATTTCAATCCAAGAGACTCATCTCCCATTTAATCATAACAATATAATTTATCCAAACCAATACAATGGTTTCTTCCATAACTTAGCTGAAAACACGAGAGCTAAACAAGGAATTGGAATTCTTGTAAAGAAAACAATACCCCACAAATTAATAAATATGAACCATGAAGTAGCTTCTATCACTATTCAAATAGATATTGGTATGAAAATCAATGTAGTATGCACATATATCCCTCCTCAATAAAATTTTTCATAACGCAAGTTAAAACATATAATAGACAATTTCAACACACCATTTATTATGACTGGAGATTTCAACTCTTGGAGTATGCTTTGGGGCTCAACTGAGACCAATTCGCGTGGAAAAATACTCGAAAACTTCATCATAAATGAAGATTTGATTGTTCTAAACAACGGCTCTCCTACACATTTTACTACCCATAACACGTTTACAAATGTTGACATTACATTGATTTCTTCTCAACTTGCTCCGCTCTGCTCATGGGAAACCCTTTCCGATCTATGTGGCAGTGACCATTATCCAATTTTGGTAACAATTGAAAGAAACGTCTCCCATACAAAAACTAAATTTAAACCTAAATATAAAACCGAATCAGCAGACTGGGCCTTGTATCAAAATAAATCAAGGTTGGTTACCGAAACGAATAACGGTAAGGATAACGGTAACGGTATCGAATTTCGAATGTTTCGGTAACGGTAAAGGTAACGGTATTTAAGATTGATTCGGTAACGATATACCGTTATCGAAACAGCAATACCGGTACGTACCGGTATTAAAAATTACGTTAAAAACACATAAAAACAAGTAAAAACATAGCATATTCTTGCTTTTAAGTCTTAAAAATACAGATTTTAACCTATAAATTCAATGCTGGTAGTTTTAGTAATTAAAATTATATTCTATAAATTTTGTTGCAAAAATAACTCAAGATTATAAAATAAAAAAGTTAAAAAATTGTAATTTTTTATATAAATTAATAAATACCGGTAAAATGCCGGTAACTGCCCATAAAAATAACGATAACGGTATTGGGGAATTTTTTTAGAGGTATCGGTAACGGTAACGGTATTCAATTTGAAACGGTATTTTAGCGATAACGGTAACCAACCTTGAAATAAATGCATCGAAAATATTTCTAAATCTAAAACTACCACGAATATTAACCAGCAGGCAGCGTCCTTAGTCAAATGTATAAGATCAGATCAGATCAGATTGCTCAAAACTGCAATTTGCTTGACATTTTTTTTATTCTACCACTCAAAAGCATTTCATAAAACAAGAGAAAAAAAAACATCAGCATATTGTTGTTGTTTTTCGTTTGCTTTATTTATGTAGTTGTTTTTATAAATGTTAATGTATTAGTAACAGGGATGATAAAGTTGGTACTATATTACTTCTTTTGGTACTATTAGAACCTCAAAAGTACTATGTTACTCCTTAGCATTATTTGATACCATTTTAAATTATTCAAAATAAATGGTAAAAAATCGTAAGAAACGTAATTCAAAGAAAAGGTTTCTAAAATTTTGCAAAAAATATTAAACATTTATTTGAATTTAAGAGAAAATCTTTAAATTGTTGTGTTTTTTGTTTAGTTTTACTTGATTTAGTTTTCTGAATTGATATTAGTTAATTTAAATTGTGCGGTAACTTAATTTTTAGTAAATTGGTCATGTTCGGGCATGTTGTTTGTTTTAATACCCAATCCATATATAGTTTTTTTTAATTATAAGAAATAAATTTAAAAAAAAGATTAAAATTTTATAATTTTTGACCCCGCTTTTTAAATATTAAAGATGAGATTGTATGCAAGAACAAAAGCGATAGAATAATATAAAAAAGGTAATTGGAAAGAAGAAAGAACGAAATACACTATACAATACAGAGTGAAGTGGATCTATAATATATTTTGAACCTTGTTTTAATGTACAAAAGCACTTTCATATATGTACGTTTTTTTGTTAATTTATAATAAAAAAAGTACTTTGCGGGTCGAAAAAGTACTATTTTTAAGCAGGTTGGTACTATTTTGAAAATCCAATTTATCATCCCTGATTAGTAACTAGTATTTTAAATTATTTTTTATAAAATTTTATAAATTCTCGTTGAGTTTATTATTTTATTTAGTTAAATATTTCAATTTTGCCATATTAAATCTGAATATTCATTTATTCTAAAACATTACTATAATATAGTAATGTAATTTTTAAAATTTTTTGTTTAAAAAATTTAGAATTTTTTTAAACAAAAAATCTAATTTTTGAAATTTTTTGTTTAAAAATTTTTTTAAACAAAAAATCTAAAAAATTATTTGAAAACAAATATATTTTTTAGTTTTAAAAAAAAATTTTATAACAAATTCAAAAAAATTTGAAATTTTGTTTAAAAAATAAATAAATTAAAAATTATTTTAAATCAAATTTATTTATTTTAGTTTTCAAAAACTTTTAACAGAGGCCGAAAACTAATTTCTACGAGAGAACTTTTCACATAAGTATAAATAAATCTATCAACTGAATGAAAATTGAATGCAGCTTTTATTTTAATGACATTCAAGCTAAAAATAAAGAAGTATATTTTTTATAGTTGGCATTGCAACTGCCACTTTATCCAGCTGATAGTTTATTTGGAATTTCTACAATATTGATCAATTTTTAATCCAATGAATTAATTTTTAATCAAACTCATATAAAAAACCAATAAAAATCCTAATCAAGTGTATCACTATTGAATTGAAAATTTATTCAATTAAAGTGCTACAAATTTTTAATTGAATGAACAATTTTCGTGATTGGAGGAATTTCAACGACAAAATTTATTGAATAGGCGGTTTTCATGATTGAAATTAGTTTTTATTTTTTTGTGTGTTACAGACCTCGTGTAATATGGTGGAACTCAAACTTAGATTATTTGCGAAATCAAAAACAAAATCTTTGGCACAATTTCAAGCGTGTAAGAACCGATGAAAACCTGGTTCTTTATAAAAAACATAATGCTTTGTTTAGAAGACCTATTAAGGAAAGTAAAGCTGTTTGTCTAAAAAACTTCACATCCAACATCAACCCAAATAGTTCTCCCCAGCGTATCTGGAATGATATAAAACTTATAACAGGTGGTAAAAGCTCAAATATAATTAACAACCTACAATTGGATTCAGCGACGCCTTCGTCTCCGTTTGATATTGCAAACTACTTTGCAAAACACTGGTCAGAACAGTCAGAGGACAAACATTTCACTCCAATTTTTCAACATAACAAATTGACGTCCGTTGCACAAATCTATAACCCACAAACATGCAATAAATATGCAGAAAAAATTGAAAGCCCAATCAACATCACAGAATTAGAAGACGCGTTGCATTCTGCTAAAGGTAAAACACCAGGCAATGACCGCATTTCCTATACAATGTTAAAAAATCTCCCTTCTTCAACAAAAAAGCATCTCCTTACACTTTTTAATAATATTTTCACATCCAATGTCTTCCCACAAACTTGGAAAATGGCAATTGTCATTCCAATCCCAAAGCCAAATTTCAAAGGCTTTATCTAGTCGAAATCATGTCAGCATACTATCTACCGACTTTGAACGTGCTTTTGATCGGATCGGTATTCACGTAGTTCTACAACAACTAAATGGAAAATCGGCAAAAATATGTATTCTATTGTCAAAAGCTTTCTTAGCAATCGAAAACTGAAAGTTAGAATAAACGGCGAATTATCTAACACTTATATAATGGTATACCGCAAGGGTCGCCACTATCAGTTGTGCTATTTGTTATTGTTTTTAATCAATTAAGCAAAATTCTGACCGCGCAAAAACACATTGAATTTACGCTGATGATGCAATAATTTTTACTAAACTGTACGAAAACAACAAAGTAAAAGAAATATTTTCGAACACTAAGAAAAATTGATGAATGGTGTTCAACATCAGGTGCAAAACTATCCGTAGATAAATGCAATCTATTACACATCTGCAAAAAACATAACTGCAGTATCTTTGATGTGGAATACAATAATACCAAAATCAAACGTGTAGATAACCTACGCATTTTAGGAGTTATTTTTGACAAAAGCTTTACTTTTAAAGATCATTGCCAACACCTGAGAAAAAACTTAATTTCGAGATTAAATATAGTGAAATATTTAACATCAACAAATTTTATGATTCATATCTCGACAATGATAAATATAACCCGTTCAGTTTTACTTGCGAAAATCGATTACGCTCTTCCAATATATGGTTGGTGTGCGCCCTCTCATATAAAATTAATTCAAGGACCCTATCATGCAGCAGTTCGTCGCAGCATCGGAGCCTTTTACACCAGTTCTACCATAAATATATTAGCCGAAGCTGAAATGCCGTCTATAGAAAACCGTATATCGTATCTAACATACAAATTGATACCAAAACTTTTCATTTGTCGAAATAAAATCCTTTTTCAAGAAGTTAGAAAAGCGTCAGAACACCCAGGATTCAATCTACTATCGTCAGATGTATAGACTTTTCCCGCAATCTTGGTGTACACTTTCGCCCAATATACATAAAAAACCAATCCGAACCTCCATGGCTTTTAAATAAATCTTCATTCATTCTTTCCACGAGTGATTTACCTAAAACCACGACTTTGCCTATTGTTTATAGACAAACTTTCAAAAATATATCTGACCATTTCTTTGGACTCAATTGGAATTTTATATTCACAGTCGACTGATTTTACAACTTTCGCAGCAGTAGAACAAGATGGAAATCTCATAAACTCTGGCTTACTAGATAACATCTGCTCTAACTTCACAGCTGAAGCTTTAGCAATATTGCTAGCAGTGGAATTCGCCTCAAAAAAAGACACTAAATATGTAATTTGCACTGACAGCCCTCGTACGACTCACCATTAATAAATGAAGTAAGGAACATTTGTATACAACAACCAAATAAAATTAAAATAATGTGGGTCCCTTCTCACGTTGGTATACCTGGCAACGAGTATGCCGACTTAGCTGCAGAAGAAGCAAAATGTAGGACACTACTAAAATTCTCCACCTGGGAATCTCGTGATATGTTAAATGCGATATCTTCGTACTTGAGGAACCTAAACTCTCAAAAATGGTCCAACTATCAGCACAACTACAAAAATGTAAATCCCCTTGGAATCAAACCAACCTATCCAAAAAACTGTTCCAAAAAAGACACTAATATAATAGTTCGCCTAAGAATTGGACACTGCAAATTCTCTCACAAACATCTATTGGAGAAAAATACAACGCCACGATGTTCTACTTGCATTCTACGCATCTAACGGCTTCCCACATTCTAAATGAGTGCACCGATTACAATTCATCCAGAACCAACATCTTTGGATCAAATTCACCAACCGATCTCTTGAAAAATACATGTGATAATAATATTAAATTAATTTGTTAATTCATATTTGAAAATAGTCTATATAATCAAATTTAATGTATTTTTTTTTTCTCTATTCGGAGTCGAAAGCCTCTGCAGCTAGTACTCCTTTCTTAAATTAGTTACGTAATTGTATTATGTAATTAATTATAAATACATAAATAAATAATAATAACATTAATTTGTAAATCATACTAGATTGCCAGATTGTCTCTATATGATAATTTTTTCAACAACCCGTCGGCTATAGGAATCGAACACATGCTCCGGCTGAAGTTGACTTTATAAGGCACCCCTCAAAAAAAAAAATATGACCCCCAAAAAACCGAAACACACCCAAAATGGTAAGTGCTGAAAAGAATGAAACAAAAAACACAACACATCTCCTGTTCTTATTTAACTTATTAATTCAGCTATGCAGAGATACGTTTACGTTTACGTCTGGCTGATCCAGGCTTTACGGAAATTTTATAGGATTTCCAAAAATATACAGTTTGTACAGAACCGATCAGTACTGCCTAAATTTTACTATGTAATTTGATAAAAGGTTGATATCGCTAATTTTTCGTTAAAAGTCACGCTCACTTAAAACAAGTGACAAGATGAAAAAACAAACATTACGTTAAAATTCTGTATAATTTTCTGAACCATCTCCTTGCCTTTCGTGGCGAATTTAGCCACTATTTTGATCTTTAAAAATAAAGGCAACAACAATAAAATTAAAAAAAAAGCTTGAATTGACTTAATTTCGTAAACACAAGTGTAGCTCAGATGTTAGAGCTATTGACTGGCAATCTATAGACCCAGGTTCGATTCCCGCACCAGCAAATTTTATTTAAAAAAAATACAATAAAAAATATTTTTTTTTATAAATTTATTTTTTTGAAAATATATTTTTAGACTCATTATTTTTGTCAGTACTGGTAAGCACATAGGTAACGATATATTTTGAGATTTTTCGTATGCTGGTGTGTAACCATAACTCATTATTTTTCGCGACATCGCCATATAAAGGTAATAAGAAATGTAATAACAAAAGTAAATAGTTACCATTACCAAGTACGTAGTTACATAACCACATATCTGTTAATGATTTTCTACACTGGGTAATTATAAAGTATGGGTACTCAAATAAACGGAAATTTTCTTAAGAATTCAAACATGACCACAACGTACCAAAAATGAAATTTTTTTTAAAAAAATCGCGCGAAATTTTTTGCCTGCGGCGCTATGTCCCACAATACATAAAAAACTCCCAAAATTCATTAATTTTAATTTTTTCCAAAAAGAAAACACCAACTTTGACCAAACTTTACCAACTTATGTACGCTATGTATCAAAAAATTTAAATTTTTTAAAAAAATTTAAATTTTTTAAAAAAATCGCGCGATTTATTTAAAACATTTTTCGCCTGCGACGCTGTGTCCCATAATATACAAAACACCCCTTAAAATTCATAAAATTTTCACTTTTTCCTAAAAATATCCCACACTTTTATCTTAAAAAGTTTACGTACATTTTTCAAAATAGTATTTTTTAACACCTAAAATGACAAAAATGCACCTAGCCCGAATTCTATTTTCCGGATCTTAAAAAAATGCATATTTAAAATAGTGAGAAAATTTTCTTTAATTTGAGTCGTCACACGTGCCATTTTGGGCGTGTTTCGGTTTTTCGGACCTAGCCCCGGCCCCCTTAACACCAAGAAAAACATTTTCTTTTGTAATTCCAGAGGGGGTCATATTTTTTGTTTTTTGAAGGGTGCCCCATAAAGTGAAGTTTTGTCCATGCTCCCACATTACAGACGTAACTATGCTAAAGTGCGACAGCTTAACCCTTAAATGCATGGTGTAGCCAATTAGCAACATACCAGTTTTTTAATAATAAAACCTACTTGATGCACAAAACTTCATTTTTGGACATTGGTGCCCCTTCTGTATAAAGTATTCTTTTAGTTTAGCTCAGATTTTTTAAATAATTATAGGAAAAATCTTGGTTTTTCTTCATATGTTTGTGAAAAATCTAAACCACGCGTTTTTTTTTAACAAAAAGTGTAAAATTCAAAAATGTTTGTTTAAATATTTAAATAGGTATTCTCGCAATAAAATTAATTTTGGCGATAATAAATGTATAATTCATAGTTTATATAATTTTTTCTGTTTTTTTTTCATGCACGTTAAAATAGTCACAATTTGGCAAAAAACCACATTTTTCAATAAAAATCGCCTTTTTTTAAATACATTTTTTTTGTATTTTTCTTGAAATGAAATCATATATAAAAAAATCGTTAAAATTGAAGAGATTATGCATTTAAGGCTTAACCATCTCACCCAAGTAAGGCCTTGAATACAATGTAACTAATTCGTTGTTTTCTCTCCTATTCAGCTTTCTGTTATTGTTTTTATTCAGCAGGGATCAACGCAGATACATGCAAATATTCTATTTTTAGATTTTTGTTTATATTCCAATCTCCGTGTTTCCGTGGGCGAAATTTCATTGAATCAATATAAAAATTCATAAATAGCATGTAGACAATTTCCTCAGTGTGCAGCAACAGATGTCAAATCGTAAGCATAGAGTGAGAGCAGTTTTTCAGCTTTTCAAAATTTTTTGTTTGCAATAATAAAATTTTAAAAATTAATACGCACTGTTTTTGTTAAAATAAATAAAAACATCGACTAGAGGCTGAAAAACTGCTCTCACTTTTGAAAATTAATTTAAAATTTTAAAAGAATTAAAACAGAAATGATGAATTGTCTATTGTATTTCATGAAGCCTGCTCCAACCAGACATAGAAACTTTCCCAATAAGCACATGGGTTTTAAAAATTCAAGTGCTTTAAATTTAGCTTGAAGTAAAGTATATTTCAAATTCTAGCATTTGTATATTTAAAAAAAATAGATCAAACTTGAATTTTTGTTTCTCTTTTGCTGGAGTACGCTATTGAAATAAAATGTAATTAAAGTTTTATTCAAGCCTTGAAACTGGAAAACAGGGCTGGAATTGGACTTGTTTTCAACTTGAATTCCAGTGAAATTGTTTATAGGGTTGTTATTTTGGTAAAAAATTGTATTTAAAATTAATTGCGATAATGTAAAACAAATCCGTTTTAAGAGTCTCTTAAAACGGATTTGACATGTCTCGCTGGTTCAATGTCGATTTGCTTGGAGTTTCTCAGAAAATGGTATCTAATGGCTTCTCTTTCAATCGATTTTAAAACAATTTGATCGTATTTTAGTTAGTATTTGTTTTTTTCTAAGCGTTTCTTAGAATTTCTTAGCCAAAGTTAAGATAATTATGAAGTTTTGGGAAAAAATAAAGCAAAAAATTACATATTAAAAATGTAACCGGTTAATCGACCTATTTTAATCGATTATTCGGGTCGAATAATTATTTGAGTTTTAAATTATTTTTTTCGACATTAACCGAAATAGAGACGATTAATCGAGGAATCGGTTAATCGATGAACCGAATTGGAAACACTAATTTTTGGCCAATATTTCATTGCTTTTAGGTAAAAATATAGGTATATTTTTCACGATTTAAAAAAAGTTCAAAATTCGGCAAACAATTATATAAAGAAAATTTTATTGCTGTAATTACATTTTAGTAAATAAAAATTAAAACTAATCTACATATGGGACCTAAGGGTAAAAAAAATTGATTTTTTACCCTTAGGTCCCTTTCTCTATGCGCTGTCACATATATTAACTAGTGGCTGCCCGATAATAAAATTGCTTTCAAATGACATGCAAGAATTGCCTTAAACGATGACGACTAGATAGTGAAACTTCTCATCATTCTTTTGATTAACACTTGATTTATTGAATAGTGTGTTGCGACAATGTTTTCACCCTGCGGTTAAATATTACCAGAACTTATCAATTTCAGCTTTATATTTATCTATTGTAAATAAATACACAATTTATTTACTATAACAGCATCCACGAAACATACAAATCGAATATAGGTTCTGCAAAGGAAATGAAAATTAACCAGAATCTAGACATCATTTTCAATAAAACTTACCGTTATTAAATCATTTAATTAATTGTGTGATGAAATTTATCATCAGCATTTGTTCCTCCAATTAATTTATTGGATAAAGTTCCAAAAGTAATTTTAATATTATAAAAAAAATTTGTTTTTATCAAAATATGTACGAGTATGTACGTGTACATAAAAATAAAAATATTTAATGACACTGAAATAAACAAACAAAAGAAAATTAATTTCTTTTAATGTAGAATTTACATTGAAAATAGGTGAAATCGTTAGGTATGAATTACCTATTGATATAGGTAATAAAACTATTTCAATTAATATCAAACAAAAATAGGCTACCTATGCCAGCCAATGCAATATTCCCTTTAGTATTTTTTTGTGTGTATATAACCATATATAACTATTTTTACCCGGGTATAAAGAAACACTCTTATTTAATATGTCATCTACTCACAATATACACATTTAAATAATTTTTATAACATTAACACACATTCATAATCAATTATGCTTTTTTAATATTAATGATTTTTGTGAACATTATCATTACATAATTTTATATCATAATTTTAATTTTTTTCTAATTGTCTTATTGTTGTTCTCTTTATCGAAAATGATCTGATATAGCGTTTGGAGGAAACATTTATTAAGCAAATGGAGGAAATGGAATCGTTGTATGGTGGAGCACTTATTGTAACAATGCCTTCGGAGACATTGCAGCGAGATCATTTTACAGGATCTACACGTAGCAGCCTTTCGTCGTTTTCTGAAGGCTAATTGCCTACTCTTAACCCGTACACTTATTGCTCTTCCCAATCACAACAGTTATGACAGTTATGAGAGAAAATTACCAATATGGGAAATTTTAAAGAAATTTTCTGTCGAACAGAAAAACGTTAATCTATTATTATTTACACTTTTAGAATAAAATACATATTATTACTATTAATATACCTATAAATGTATACATTATTATGTTTTAGATGTACGTGTATTTGTGAAATGCAATTTATTATATATATATTATATTAAACATATATTTATATTAAAATATAAAACAAAATACTATATGCGTAGGCATTGCTAATTGTAAATAACTATGAAACGAAATAAATATCAAGAACATTTTAATTACTCCAATTAATAAAATTTTTATTTGCATTTAGAAGAACATAAGGCCATTTACAATGAATCATACTTGCTAGGCTGCACAGTGGTTCCAAAGCAAAAAAAACCGTGGTAATAAATATGGATCTTTTCTAAACTACTGATCCAATCGAAAAAAAAAATGTTCAGAAGAACTGAAGAGAAAGATCTAGGCTTTTAGAAAATTAGTATTGAAGCCACCTTGTTATATCACAGGGTGTCAAAGTTGACCATCTCGGGTATACAAAAGCTTTATTGTCGTACAACTTTTACAAATGTGAACCGATTTTGCTGATTTTAGACTTTTTGTAATCTAGGTCATAAGATAAATAAAAAACATGCTTTAAGTACCATAGCGTCTCTTATAGTTTAAAAACTATTTAACTTTGAATTTCTAAATCTTAATTTTTTACCTTGACTTTTTTTTGGTTTCTTCCCAATAAGTTTTTCATTATCAGAACAACATCTTTGAAATTTTGTTGTGTCATTGTCATGACCTTTCTTAATTTCACAATAAAAACTATTTTCAATTATCTCCAACCGTTTAGCAATGATAGTTTTTTAAAGTCAAAACTTTTAAGCGTGTCCTGAAAATGGCATTTTTTGCAATTGACTTTATATCTAAGTTTTTAAAAGCTTTTTAACATTTTTGGACATTTTCTAAAAGAATGAGCTTCAGAAATGCTTAATAGTGCAATTCGGAATATTAGCTGCGTTTGTGCGGCATTCCTATCAATGATATCTCGAACAGTTTTGACAGTAGAAAGCCGGAATACGTTAAAAAACTGTCAAAATCATTCTTGATAACACTGATAGAGAGTCACACAAACACAGCTATTTTTGAGCATGCACCCTACGCCCAGCATTGGTTGAAAATGATGAGTTTTTGAATGTGGCAAAAAAAGTCACCACTTAGATGAATTTTTTTAATTTTGAACCATAACCGCCTGCTCAAGAACATCGACAGGGGAGCAAATTTTGTGGAAAAGTTCATATTTTCGAAAGCATTTTTTTTTATTTGTAAAAAAAATATATGAAAATTATTTATTTTTGTAAAATTTGATTTTTTTAAATTAAATGATAAACAATTGTCACACACTAAAAAAATCGTTTCGTTACTGTTAATAGTTATTTTTACATAAAAAGTTAAATTTTTATGTAATATTTTGAAATAAAATGGAGTGTAATTTTTTTTTTTTTGATTTTTTACCGGGGTGTTTAATATTTAAAATAGTTTTTAATATTTTTTTATATATTAACAAATAAGACTTATTTATCTATTCAACGATATATAAAATGTTTATATAATTTATTCCATCGAGTCGAACTAACATCTTAGGTCAAAATTTAATATTCGATAATTTTTTTCATGCTTAGTAGACTGGCCCTTATTTGTAACGTTGTTCGGAATTCCGCTCCCCGAGGCTTAGATTAGATACGAAGGCACTACGTACCGCGACCAATATAGATCTTTTGTGCTGCCTAGAGTTTTCTAGAGATTCAGGCTACCAATAAAGCCAATAATCCCGTTAGGAGAATTTCCCCAAACGTCCGAAGATGACACGAAACGGTTACCCAGGAATCTGAGTCTCCTGCCACACAGTCTCGGACATTCGCAGAGAATATGCTCCGATGTCTCACTTTCCAGCTCACAAAACCTGCAAACATCAGTGTCTGACCGGCCTGTTTGTGAAGCTGGTACCTGAGCCCACAGTGCCCAGTTAAGTATCCCGTCAGGGTCCTAAGGTTACCCCTGTCGAGTGACAATAGTCACCTTCATACTCCGCTGGAGAAGGAAATAAATCTTTTGGCCTGTCTTTGGCCAGTAGAAGTAACCGTGCCCCTCCGCAGGCACTCTCTCACACATACGCAGATGGCGAAAATCTCCGCCTGAAAGACGGAGGGGTACTTGCCCATTGGTAGAGCATGTTGGAATCTGGGTCCAAAGACATCTGCCCCCGTGTCACCATTAGCCTATATTGAGCCATCAGTGAACCATATCTGTGCCCCTCTTCGGGCTTCCAGGATTGGCTGGTCCACATATTCCTGTCAAATGACATAATGTCAAAATGCCTGACAAAAATCTGCTCCGGGATAATTTTATCCGGAGCAGATTTTTTGGGTCGTCCATAAAGATCCCGGCGATCCTCATGTCCCCGACCCCCCGGAGACGAAGTGAGCCCATACTTGCAGCCTCCTTCACGGAAATATGCAATGGTTGAATACCCGACATGCCCCCAATATCATCCGTCGAGCACGTTCTTCCAGCCCCCGTAATGCCAGTACACATCAGCCGATACAACCCAGGTAGAAATTGCCGACGTTACAACAAAAGTTGTACTGGGAGAGCACCGTTTTTTACGAAATGTCGGTACTACTTAAAACGTGCTTTGCCAGTATGTACTGTTTTCTGAAAATTAACGAGCTTTTTTTAATTTATTAAAATTAACAATTCTATAAATTTTACGTATTTTTACATCTATTACACAATTATTTATGTAAGAGAGACATCGCCTTTCTTTTCTTGTGAAGTTTCGAAAGAATACATTTGAAGAAATTCCATCAAGTCTCAAGACATTGCCAAAAAAAAAAATAAAAAAAATCTGTGATGTACACTAAGAGGACAGTAAAGTTCTAGTAAACTACTAAATTTGTTATTAAATGTACTGGAATAATACCAAAAAAATAAAATCCCAAGCCTGCGCCAACGTTGGGAAATAACTACGGCCAAGCGTTTATTGGTGTTATCATTTCGACAACATGGCAGTACAGGGAAAGTTAAAAATCCGACGCATTGCCAGTACATGTACTACCGCCTCCAATACCGGGCCAACATTGTGCCGTTTGTATTTTTCTACCTGGGAACCTTTTTAGAGTATCCCTTGCTGTTGACTGCTCAACCTTTGACCACCATGCTAAAGCACCATAAGTGATCATACCCAGGTAGAAAAATACAATCGGCACAATGTTGGCCCGGTATTGAAGGCGGTAGTACATATACTGGTAATGCGTCGGATTTTTAACGTTCACTGTACTGGCATGTTGTCGAATTGATAACACCAATAAACGCTTGGCCGCAGTTATTTCCCAACGTTGGCGCAGGCTTGGGATTTTATTTTTTTGGTATTATCCCAGTACATTTAATAACAAATTTAGTAGTTTGCTAGAACTTTACTGTCCTCTTAGTGTACATCACAGATTTTTAATGTATTCTTTCGAAACATCACAAGAAAAGAATGGCGATGTCTCTCTTACATAAATAATTGTGTAATAGATGTAAAAATACGTGAGATTTATAAAATTGTTAATTTTAATAAATTAAAAAAAGCTCGTTAATTTTCAGAAAACCGTACTGGCCAAGCACGTTTTAAGTAGTACCAGCATTTCGTAAAAAACAGTGCTCTCCCAGTACAACTTTTGTTGTAACGTCGGCAATTTCTACCTGGGTAGGTTTCACAATGGTGTCGAATGACCAGTAGACCATGTATGGTCTTAGACCCTATGTTTTCCTTCTTAAAAGGCCTTCTTGGTTACGGAGTCGAGATGATCATTCCACGTAAGGAATTTATCTAGAGTCGCTCCTAAATATTTCATACTATCCGAGAAGTCTATCGTTTTTTCCCCCAACAACAGGTTCGGTCAGGTTGACCCTTCTTCTCCTTGTGAACGGTATCAGGATCGTCTTCGCCGGGTTGATAGCACAGTACAACACATGATTTTGGGACTCAATTCTGCGAATTGCACATTAAAGTAACCCTAAAATTAAGAACTTCTGCATCATTCGTTTTGTAGTTGGCTGCATTAAAAATTTAATGGCCATACGAATTTTTTGGCTCAAGGCGGGTTTTTTAGCACTTTTTCTATATTTTAACACGGTTATATCTCGGTACACTGTTCGGAATATCTCTTTTGTGTCTGAAGAAAAGTTGTAGATATTGAATAGGAGAAAAAAAATGCTGAACAAACCTACGTGAAAAGTCCATCCAGTGCAAAAATGCCTATTTTTTAAAATTTTTCTCCCATTTTCACCTTTTTTGCTCAACAACTGGATTATAAATCCGCAAATATGCTGTTTTTTTTCTTTATAAACTTTATTTTGCATGAAAATAAAAATTCCGATTCATATTACAGCTATTCTTACACAGAAAATATGAAATTTTTACATGTTATCTATGCATGGAAACAAAATTTAGAACATTTTCAATTATTGTCAATATCCATACTCATTGAAGTTGACGCTTGTGGTTCTGATGATCTTGTTTTCTTCGTCGGTTGTTCATATTCATGTTCTGAGTCTGCATCATCATCCGAGTTAGACATAATATTCAAGGGCATGTTTTGTTCAGTGTGTCCACCAATTTCAGTGTCATCTTCATCTTCGGTGCTTTCATCTTTAAACTGCATAATTTTAGAACTCCACCAAAAAACCTCCGCAAGCACTGCATCTAATTTTTTGCCTTTGAATCGCTTTTCCATTGGCATGGTCACCTGGTGGAACCTTTCTCCTTGTTTGTCCGATTCCTGAGGTAATTGTGCCAAAAACCTATCAAGGTGGAAATGCATGAAATCTAATTTTAACGTCATGGATGCATTAATTTTTTCAAAATAATACAACAAGTTGTCCACTCGTGTCTGTATTTCATTTCGCTATACACGCTTCTTTCCTAAAACGCCTTCGATGACTTGTTTCAATGCGTCCCATGCACATAGGTGGTTATAATGGTTCGAAAGTACCCATGTAGAAAAATACAAACGGTACAATGTCAGCCCGGTATTGCAGACGGTAGTACATGCACTGGCAATGCGTCGGATTTTCAACTTTCACTGTACTGGCATGTTGTCGAAATGATAACACCAATAAACGCTTGGCAGTAGTTATTTCCTAACGTTGGCGCAGGCTTGGGATTTTATTTTTTTGGTATTATCCCAGTACATTTAATAACAAATTTAGTAGTTTGCTAGTACTTTACTGTCCTTTTAGTGTACATCACAGATTTTTAATGTATTTTTCGAAACTTTACAAGAAAAGAATTGCTATGTCACTCTGTAAAAATGGCTATGTCACTGTATGTAAAATACGTAAAATTTATAAAATTGTTAATTTTAATAAATTAAAAACAGCTCGTTAATTTTCAGAAAACAGTATTGGCAAAGCACGTTTTAAGTAGTATCGGCATTTCGTAAAAAACAGTGGTCTCCCAGTACAATTTTTGTTTATTAATTTTCTTATATCCGGTCCATTGAGAGTACCTGTTTGAAATAAAAAAAAGCATTTGCGAAAAAATTATTGGTAATGCGAATATATCGAAGTGAACAAATTTAGATATGACAATATTTAAATACAGACAACGATACGTACCGTTTCTAATTTTAGCTTCACTGAGTTTTGGAAAGATGGATTTAAAACAGCCAAAGGCGTCATCAATATCTTTGACTACCACTTCGACGAATTTCCCAGCTATTCCTAATTTTATGTGGAGCGATGGCAACAAAATATCATCTAGCTTCATAAAAGAAAACTGTACACCTTTTCCACATATCCACATTATAAGGGTATTATAACAACTTTTGCACACTGTGTTCGGCGTAAAATTTGCACCACTTAACTCTGTTTCATCAAAATAATAACAATACGCTGTTTTAAATACTTCAGTAAACATGTTTTTTCGATCCTTTTTGCCTATTTTTGGGACGATATGACCACAAACGTAACAAAAATCATCCAATTTTGGGCACTTGTAATTTTCCATATTGAAATATTCAAAGTTCTTCTGGTTTTAAAATGTAATTGACTCTGAACAAAATGGTATACCTGAAAAAAAATTCTGAAATTAAATTTTATTATTCTAATTCTTTTGGTCGAAAAAAATTACTTATGTTAATTTCCATTACAGTTACGTAATATACACTTGTCATTGTGTATACATTTGCATAATTTTCATATTTGAATACGAAAATCGCAGATTCAATAAAAAAATTTTTGAATTTCCTGTGATGACGATTTTTGCAGAATTGATAATGAAAATTGAAAGCACGTTGTTGAAATTATTTTGTTTTTCTGTCAATAAAGAAAGTTGTTGATTTGATAAAACACAATTATTGAATTTTTGTGATTTTTTAATGAAAGAATGTGTTGACTTAACACAAAGTTTTAATAATTTTTTTTAATAAAAAAACATGTTAAATTTAATTTAAATTTATTTATTGAAAAATGAAAAACAACAAAAATTATGAAAGGTGCAATAAAATTCTAAATCTTTCATATTACTAAATAACTTTATACTTTCATTAAACTTTTCCGGTTCAGACATAATATGTGCAAGTGCATCAAAGTCCAAAGAGCAACTAAAATATGAAACTTTAAAAGTAATAGACAAATTTACAAAAAGAAAAACAAAACATAGCATGCCTTGAAAAAAATCAAAATAATGGCTAAAATTTAAAAAATTTTAATTTTACTTTGATTCAAGTATTATGTTTATTGAAAATGAAAAATTATTCAATTATTTGTTTTTTAAATACATTTTGTTGAGTGTTATTTTTAAAAGTTGCAATAGTGATAAATATAATGTTTGAATCAAATTCAAAGGGTTATTGTATTTAACTTTTATATCAAACAAACGAGTTTGTTAAATTTTTTTCTGTTATATTTTTTTGTGTGTAGACTCTTGCTTTACAACTTTGCTTTAGACACAAAAGAGATATTCCGTACGGTATACCGAGATATAACCGTGTTAAAATATAGAAAAAGTGCTAAAAATCCGCCTTGAGCCAAAAAATTCGTATGGCCAATAAATTTTTAATGCAGCCAACTTGACAAAACGAATGATGCAGAAGTTCTTATTTTTGGGGCTACTTTCACGTGCAATTCTCAGAATTGAGTCCCACATCAATGAGCTGAAAAATGTTGCACTGTGTAGTCAACCCTTTTTCCCGACACCATGAGTGAGTAAAGTTCAGAGCCTTCTGCATACGATCAGAGATGGTCCTGTCATCCCAGCCGACAACGGAGATGACAAGATCATCGGCGTAGCCTTAAGTCCTGAACCCCAGGTCTATCAGACCCTCAATCAACTCATCAATGACCAGTGTCCATAGTAAAGGCGACAGTACACCGCCATGAGGACATCCTCTGGTCGCATTCACGGTCCTACTAGTATAACCTATACTGAACGTGATTTCCCTAGAGTTGAGCATCTCCAATGTCCAATTTATAATCATTGGAGATATGCCCTTTCACAACATAGACAGCCCGATCGCATCGTAGTGCGTGTTGTCAAAAGCGCCCTGTATATCATTAAAAGAACAGAGGGCAATGTTCCTTACCTCCAGTGCCTTCTGTATCACCGTGACAACATGATGGACAGCAATTTCGGTAGACTTACTCCGTTGATACGCGAACTGAAGCTCGTGTATCGGCTTACGCCTGAGGTACGTGTCCCTAATATAGTGGTCCAAAACTTTCTCCATTGTTTTAAGAAGAAAAGAGCTGAGGCTAATTCATCTATACGATTTAGGCAGATGTTCGGATTCCCCCCCCCCCCGCCTTTGGAATAAAGACCACTTTAACCCCCCTCCAATTCGTCGGAACATGACCCAGCTAAAGACTGTATCTAAATATCCTGACCAGCTGTGGGGCTATTATATCCACCCCCTTCTGCATCAGAAATGGATATATCCCGTCGGGGCCCTGCGACTTAAAGGATGAAAATCCATTTATCGCGCATTTCACTCTGTCCTCTCGAAAGACGGTAGCAGTTAGGCGTACATACCTCCCCGCAAGGGGTGTTATTTTGTAATTGGATTCAAAAAGAAAATGCTTTTGAACAGAATTTTCACACTAAAAATTCAGGGGGGTTATTACGTAATTCGATTCTAAACGGAAATGCTTTCGAACAGAATTTTCACATTGAAAATAAAGTACCATTTTTTAACAAAATTTAATTTGTTAACTCCAAAAAATTTTGTAAAACGGCAGTAACGTAAATTTGATATAATTTTTATTCAATTTGAAAAAAATGGTATTAAATCTGTGGAAAAAAGTTTAGTGAGGTTAGTTTTGTCGCGTCATTACTCGTGCTAGCATGTGTATTTGTAATTGTCGGAAATATCAATAAATTGACATTAAGTGTTTTTGTTTTTCAAAGTATAGATGCCCGAGTAAAAAAAATTGATCTCGCGCAATATCTAATTATATCCAATTTGATATTGTTTAAGATCTGCTGTAATATCTAGCTGATCCAATTAGATCTCAAAATTGGGTGTATCCAATCATATCGTATTAGATCCCATTGTATATATGGGGATAAACTAAGATCAAGTTATATCTCAAAATTGGGAGGTCCAGTGATATCTTTGGGGATAAACCTAGATCTATTTTGATCCGAAAATTGGCGGATCCAGCTATATATTTGCGGATATTTTTAGATCTAATTTGATCCGAAAAATGGCGGATCCAATTAGATCCAGCTATATATTTGGGGATAAACTTAGATCTAATTTGATCTCAATTTTGGCAGATCAAATTAGATCCCGCAATATATTTGTGGATAAACGTATATCTAATTTGATCCGAAAAAGTGGCAGATCAAATTAGATCCAGCTATATATTTGGGGATAAACTTAGATCTAATTTGATCCGAAAAATGGCACATCGAATTAGATCTAGCAATATATTTGTGGATAAACTTAGATATAAATTGATCTGAAAAATGGCAGATCAAATTAGATCCAGCAATATATTTGTGGATTAACTTAGATCTAATTTGATCCGAAAAATGGCACATCGAATTAGATTCAGCAATATATTTGTGGATAAACTTGGATATAAATTGAATAGAAAATTGGCAGATCAAATTAGATTCAGCAATATATTTTGGGATTTAGTAAGACCTAATTTGATCCAAAAAATGGCAGATCGAATTAGATCCAGCTATATATTTGTGGATAAACTTAGATCTAATTTGATCCGAAAAAGTGGCAAATCGAATTAGATCCAGCAATATATTTAGGGATAAACTTGGATGTAAATTTATCCGAAAAATACCAGATCGAATTAGATCCAGAAATATATATGTGGATAAACTTAGATCTAAATTTATCCGAAAAATTCCTAATCGAATTAGATCCAGCAATATATATGGGGATAAACTTGGATCTAAATTTAACCAAAAAATGGCAGATCAAATTAGATCCAGCAATATATTTGGGGATAAACTTGGATCTAAATTTATCAGAAAAATGGCATATCGAATTAGATCCAGCAATTTATTTCGGTATTAAAATGGCAGATCGAATTAGAAACAGCAATATATTTGGGGATTGGCATCTGAAAGTATCCATAAAAATGACAAATAAAATTAGATGCCGCATTATATTTGGGTACTACATAAGATCTCCATTTATTTGGGATTAAATAAGATCCCAGACATATATTGCCAACTGTTCAAAAAATAATAGACTGGCAGAGCACTGATTGTATAAAAATTACAATATTTTGTTAAAATAAGGTTTAAACTCAGAAGGTAACGAGTTCAATATGCATTTCTTTTACAAAATGAATTTCTTTTTATAAAATTAAAATTTTTTTTTCTATAAATTTTTTTATAAAATTATATATTTATTTTTTTATTAAATTGAAATCTTTGAATAAAATAATTTTATTTACATCTTTTTGACGCTCTACACAATTTCCAATTGTATTAATTGTTTTAAGATTTATCAATTGAATTTCAGAAATAATCAATTGAATTTCAGTTTTATCAATTGTGTTTCAGAACTCATCAATTATTTTTCACATTTATGAATTGTATTTCAGAACTAGTCAATTGAAGTTCAGTTTTATCAATTGTGTTTCAGAAATTATTTATTGTATTTCCGAAATTCACAACTGTATTTCAGAAATTATCAAACTGTATTTCAGAAATTATCAATCGTATTTCCGAAATTATGAAATGTATTTGAGAAATTTTTCTCTATTAGCTATGAAATTCTGAAATAGATTTTATTATTTCTGGACACAACTAAATAAATAAATAATTAAATTTGCGTAATATTGTAGTTTCTGAAGTGCAAATAATATTTTGTGATATACAATTAAAATTTTCTAAAATACATTTAATAATTTCTGGATACCTTTTTTCGATGCTTATAAGTTAGCTCGAAATGCTTTTTCATTCATTTAATTTGAAGCTATCACACATCTATAACAAGTCTCGTTAAATTAGAGTGTAGAGGTCTTGGCTGACAATCTGGTGGACTGGGTTAAATTTCATGTTTTTAAAAGCAAATATTAAAAAAAGTTTTCTCAATTTTTTCAAAAATGTTTTTTGAAATCTATTTTTTTGCCAAGATAGTTAATGCGACGTTCTGCCAACGCATAACCGACCATCGCCAACGGTTTGCCAGCATTGTGCCGATTATATTTTTCTGTCTGGGATGTTAAACTTAAACCTATTGTATATTAACATTAATTAACACTATATTTTTATTTTTAGGAAATACATTTTTATTTTATTATAAGTTAACATTAAATTGAATTTTAGATAATGGCACCAATTTGTAGTTGTAATTATTATATATTAAATCGTATATTCATTAACATTCTATACAGTTAGACGAGGTATATGGAACTATTTAACTTTATAAAGTGTTTATAAATTATAACTTAAATATACATATATATATGTTAAATGTACGTGAACAAATTGTTGATATGGACCCACAAATTGTATCTCCACTGATATTGGAATTATTGTACCATTACCATACATCAATATATATTGAATGATATACATATATTACAATATATGACACTGTATTATAAATATTGTTAATGAAGTAACATATCTGATAATATTTTTTATAGCGCCATACATAGTTTTACATTATTCAAATTAAACCATATATGGAATTGTATTCAAAATGTTGATGTGGTACCAAATTTGACCATATATTGTTTAAATTGTGCCATATATGACAATATATTGTTTAAATGATACCATATATGTCTATATATTAATATTGTTTAAATGACACCATATATCAATATATATGGGACTATATATGGTAGCATATATTATCATATCTGCATCTGTATTAAAAATGTCGTTCATCAGGTACCATATATGAGCATATATTGTTTAAATGGCACCATATATGGTAATATATTGCTTAAATAACACCATATATAAATATATATGGCACTATATATGGTAGCATATATTATCATATGTGGAACTGTATTAAAAATATTGTTCATGAGGTACCATATATGGGCATATATTGTTAAAATTGCACCATGTGTGATAATATATGGTTTGAATGACACCATATATGATAATATATGGTTTGAATGGCACCATATATGATAATATATAGCTTAAATAACACCATATATAAATATATATCGCACTATATATAGCACCATATATTATCATATCTGGAACTGAATTAAAGATTTGGCTTATGAGGTACCATATATGACCATATATTGTTTAAATGGCACCATATATGATAACATCTAGTTTAACTGTCACCATATATAATTATATATTAATTAAATGATACCATATATAATTATATATTGCTAAAATGCCACCATATATATTAAGATATAGTTCTATATATAACTATATATGCAATAAGATCAACCATGTCATGTAATATATAATTATATATGCCATATCTAATATTATGAAGGCCAATATCTAATTAGATGAAATTATATATGGCATAATATAAGGAAAAATTTTGTGAAAAAACGTCATATATAATTATATATGGATATACATAATGACATGTATAATTATATATTGTAATATATGCCATATATGATTATATATAATTTTTTTTACTCGGGTGATTAACAAATTCAGTGACTTAAAGTGAATTGCAAATTGAAGATTTATTAATTTTAATTTAAATAAATTTATATAATTTTGAACGTTCTCAATTAAATCGTACATTTAAATTTCTGTCATTAATTTTGATATTATCTATCTTTTTGTTATTTTGTTTAAGGCAAACTATTAATGAAAGTTATAAATAGGGCAAGGAATTTCATGCAAATGCATGTTTTTTCTCGATAGTCCAAAACTAATATGGACTAAACATTTATCCGAATCATCAAATTTAGAACAAAATGGCATCGATTTGTAGTTGCATATTTTGTCATAAATGCATATTTTTGCATATTTTGACTTTAAATGCATATTTAGTGCCTTTTTAATGCATATTTTGTGCTTTTTAATGCATATTTGTGCATTTTTAGGATAATTTTTTATTTTGTAAAAAAATATAAAAAATTGATACGTTTTCATATTTTGATTCAATCAAAATAAACATTCTTAAAACCTTATTGACCTATGGGAAATCTTCGAGTTCTGTGTCTGTTTGCAAAACAACTAACTTAAATACATTTTTAAGTTTTAGAGTGCATTATTTTTGCAAAAATAATAGTTTTTAGTGCATTATTCTTATATTTTTAATGCATATTTTTCTCTTTTAACCGCATATTTTAGGCGCATATTTTCCATTTTTAAGTGCATGAAATTCCTTGCCCTAGTTATAAATATAATGTATTTGAATTATTAATTTAAATAAAGTTATATGTTTTTGTGTATAAAATCGTACATGTGTTTTAAATAAAGAGTTTTTAGTATGTGCTATATTATAATTTCAATTTTATATTTCATTATTTTTTATATTTTATCAAATTCATTATAAAAAAGACATTGTATGTATATTGCTTAAGAAAATTTTAAATTGGTGAAATATATAAAATAATGAAATATAAGTATAAAAATTAATAATAAATCGATAAAAAATTAATTAATTAAAATGCATTGTTGAATTTAATAAATTGCATTGGTAAAACAACAAAATCATAAATAAATAAATAAATAAATAAACAAATAAATAAATAAATAAATAAATAAATAAATAAATAAATAAATAAATAAATAAATAAATAAATAAATAAATAAATAAATAAATAAATAAATAAATAAATAAATAAATAAATAAATAAATAAATAAATAAATAAATAAATAAATAAATAAATAAATAAATAAATAAATAAATAAATAAATAAATAAATAAATAAATAAATAAATAAATAAATAAATAAATAAATAAATAAATAAATAAATAAATAAATAAATAAATAAATAAATAAATAAATAAATAAATAAATAAATAAATAAATAAATAAATAAATAAATAAATAAATAAATAAATAAATAAATAAATAAATAAATAAATAAATAAATAAATAAATAAATAAATAAATAAATAAATAAATAAATAAATAAATAAATAAATAAATAAATAAATAAATAAATAAATAAATAAATAAATAAATAAATAAATAAATAAATAAATAAATAAATAAATAAATAAATAAATAAATAAATAAATAAATAAATAAATAAATAAATAAATAAATAAATAAATAAATAAATAAATAAATAAATAAATAAATAAATAAATAAATAAATAAATAAATAAATAAATAAATAAATAAATAAATAAATAAATAAATAAATAAATAAATAAATAAATAAATAAATAAATAAATAAATAAATAAATAAATAAATAAATAAATAAATAAATAAATAAATAAATAAATAAATAAATAAATAAATAAATAAATAAATAAATAAATAAATAAATAAATAAATAAATAAATAAATAAATAAATAAATAAATAAATAAATAAATAAATAAATAAATAAATAAATAAATAAATAAATAAATAAATAAATAAATAAATAAATAAATAAATAAATAAATAAATAAATAAATAAATAAATAAATAAATAAATAAATAAATAAATAAATAAATAAATAAATAAATAAATAAATAAATAAATAAATAAATAAATAAATAAATAAATAAATAAATAAATAAATAAATAAATAAATAAATAAATAAATAAATAAATAAATAAATAAATAAATAAATAAATAAATAAATAAATAAATAAATAAATAAATAAATAAATAAATAAATAAATAAATAAATAAATAAATAAATAAATAAATAAATAAATAAATAAATAAATAAATAAATAAATAAATAAATAAATAAATAAATAAATAAATAAATAAATAAATAAATAAATAAATAAATAAATAAATAAATAAATAAATAAATAAATAAATAAATAAATAAATAAATAAATAAATAAATAAATAAATAAATAAATAAATAAATAAATAAATAAATAAATAAATAAATAAATAAATAAATAAATAAATAAATAAATAAATAAATAAATAAATAAATAAATAAATAAATAAATAAATAAATAAATAAATAAATAAATAAATAAATAAATAAATAAATAAATAAATAAATAAATAAATAAATAAATAAATAAATAAATAAATAAATAAATAAATAAATAAATAAATAAATAAATAAATAAATAAATAAATAAATAAATAAATAAATAAATAAATAAATAAATAAATAAATAAATAAATAAATAAATAAATAAATAAATAAATAAATAAATAAATAAATAAATAAATAAATAAATAAATAAATAAATAAATAAATAAATAAATAAATAAATAAATAAATAAATAAATAAATAAATAAATAAATAAATAAATAAATAAATAAATAAATAAATAAATAAATAAATAAATAAATAAATAAATAAATAAATAAATAAATAAATAAATAAATAAATAAATAAATAAATAAATAAATAAATAAATAAATAAATAAATAAATAAATAAATAAATAAATAAATAAATAAATAAATAAATAAATAAATAAATAAATAAATAAATAAATAAATAAATAAATAAATAAATAAATAAATAAATAAATAAATAAATAAATAAATAAATAAATAAATAAATAAATAAATAAATAAATAAATAAATAAATAAATAAATAAATAAATAAATAAATAAATAAATAAATAAATAAATAAATAAATAAATAAATAAATAAATAAATAAATAAATAAATAAATAAATAAATAAATAAATAAATAAATAAATAAATAAATAAATAAATAAATAAATAAATAAATAAATAAATAAATAAATAAATAAATAAATAAATAAATAAATAAATAAATAAATAAATAAATAAATAAATAAATAAATAAATAAATAAATAAATAAATAAATAAATAAATAAATAAATAAATAAATAAATAAATAAATAAATAAATAAATAAATAAATAAATAAATAAATAAATAAATAAATAAATAAATAAATAAATAAATAAATAAATAAATAAATAAATAAATAAATAAATAAATAAATAAATAAATAAATAAATAAATAAATAAATAAATAAATAAATAAATAAATAAATAAATAAATAAATAAATAAATAAATAAATAAATAAATAAATAAATAAATAAATAAATAAATAAATAAATAAATAAATAAATAAATAAATAAATAAATAAATAAATAAATAAATAAATAAATAAATAAATAAATAAATAAATAAATAAATAAATAAATAAATAAATAAATAAATAAATAAATAAATAAATAAATAAATAAATAAATAAATAAATAAATAAATAAATAAATAAATAAATAAATAAATAAATAAATAAATAAATAAATAAATAAATAAATAAATAAATAAATAAATAAATAAATAAATAAATAAATAAATAAATAAATAAATAAATAAATAAATAAATAAATAAATAAATAAATAAATAAATAAATAAATAAATAAATAAATAAATAAATAAATAAATAAATAAATAAATAAATAAATAAATAAATAAATAAATAAATAAATAAATAAATAAATAAATAAATAAATAAATAAATAAATAAATAAATAAATAAATAAATAAATAAATAAATAAATAAATAAATAAATAAATAAATAAATAAATAAATAAATAAATAAATAAATAAATAAATAAATAAATAAATAAATAAATAAATAAATAAATAAATAAATAAATAAATAAATAAATAAATAAATAAATAAATAAATAAATAAATAAATAAATAAATAAATAAATAAATAAATAAATAAATAAATAAATAAATAAATAAATAAATAAATAAATAAATAAATAAATAAATAAATAAATAAATAAATAAATAAATAAATAAATAAATAAATAAATAAATAAATAAATAAATAAATAAATAAATAAATAAATAAATAAATAAATAAATAAATAAATAAATAAATAAATAAATAAATAAATAAATAAATAAATAAATAAATAAATAAATAAATAAATAAATAAATAAATAAATAAATAAATAAATAAATAAATAAATAAATAAATAAATAAATAAATAAATAAATAAATAAATAAATAAATAAATAAATAAATAAATAAATAAATAAATAAATAAATAAATAAATAAATAAATAAATAAATAAATAAATAAATAAATAAATAAATAAATAAATAAATAAATAAATAAATAAATAAATAAATAAATAAATAAATAAATAAATAAATAAATAAATAAATAAATAAATAAATAAATAAATAAATAAATAAATAAATAAATAAATAAATAAATAAATAAATAAATAAATAAATAAATAAATAAATAAATAAATAAATAAATAAATAAATAAATAAATAAATAAATAAATAAATAAATAAATAAATAAATAAATAAATAAATAAATAAATAAATAAATAAATAAATAAATAAATAAATAAATAAATAAATAAATAAATAAATAAATAAATAAATAAATAAATAAATAAATAAATAAATAAATAAATAAATAAATAAATAAATAAATAAATAAATAAATAAATAAATAAATAAATAAATAAATAAATAAATAAATAAATAAATAAATAAATAAATAAATAAATAAATAAATAAATAAATAAATAAATAAATAAATAAATAAATAAATAAATAAATAAATAAATAAATAAATAAATAAATAAATAAATAAATAAATAAATAAATAAATAAATAAATAAATAAATAAATAAATAAATAAATAAATAAATAAATAAATAAATAAATAAATAAATAAATAAATAAATAAATAAATAAATAAATAAATAAATAAATAAATAAATAAATAAATAAATAAATAAATAAATAAATAAATAAATAAATAAATAAATAAATAAATAAATAAATAAATAAATAAATAAATAAATAAATAAATAAATAAATAAATAAATAAATAAATAAATAAATAAATAAATAAATAAATAAATAAATAAATAAATAAATAAATAAATAAATAAATAAATAAATAAATAAATAAATAAATAAATAAATAAATAAATAAATAAATAAATAAATAAATAAATAAATAAATAAATAAATAAATAAATAAATAAATAAATAAATAAATAAATAAATAAATAAATAAATAAATAAATAAATAAATAAATAAATAAATAAATAAATAAATAAATAAATAAATAAATAAATAAATAAATAAATAAATAAATAAATAAATAAATAAATAAATAAATAAATAAATAAATAAATAAATAAATAAATAAATAAATAAATAAATAAATAAATAAATAAATAAATAAATAAATAAATAAATAAATAAATAAATAAATAAATAAATAAATAAATAAATAAATAAATAAATAAATAAATAAATAAATAAATAAATAAATAAATAAATAAATAAATAAATAAATAAATAAATAAATAAATAAATAAATAAATAAATAAATAAATAAATAAATAAATAAATAAATAAATAAATAAATAAATAAATAAATAAATAAATAAATAAATAAATAAATAAATAAATAAATAAATAAATAAATAAATAAATAAATAAATAAATAAATAAATAAATAAATAAATAAATAAATAAATAAATAAATAAATAAATAAATAAATAAATAAATAAATAAATAAATAAATAAATAAATAAATAAATAAATAAATAAATAAATAAATAAATAAATAAATAAATAAATAAATAAATAAATAAATAAATAAATAAATAAATAAATAAATAAATAAATAAATAAATAAATAAATAAATAAATAAATAAATAAATAAATAAATAAATAAATAAATAAATAAATAAATAAATAAATAAATAAATAAATAAATAAATAAATAAATAAATAAATAAATAAATAAATAAATAAATAAATAAATAAATAAATAAATAAATAAATAAATAAATAAATAAATAAATAAATAAATAAATAAATAAATAAATAAATAAATAAATAAATAAATAAATAAATAAATAAATAAATAAATAAATAAATAAATAAATAAATAAATAAATAAATAAATAAATAAATAAATAAATAAATAAATAAATAAATAAATAAATAAATAAATAAATAAATAAATAAATAAATAAATAAATAAATAAATAAATAAATAAATAAATAAATAAATAAATAAATAAATAAATAAATAAATAAATAAATAAATAAATAAATAAATAAATAAATAAATAAATAAATAAATAAATAAATAAATAAATAAATAAATAAATAAATAAATAAATAAATAAATAAATAAATAAATAAATAAATAAATAAATAAATAAATAAATAAATAAATAAATAAATAAATAAATAAATAAATAAATAAATAAATAAATAAATAAATAAATAAATAAATAAATAAATAAATAAATAAATAAATAAATAAATAAATAAATAAATAAATAAATAAATAAATAAATAAATAAATAAATAAATAAATAAATAAATAAATAAATAAATAAATAAATAAATAAATAAATAAATAAATAAATAAATAAATAAATAAATAAATAAATAAATAAATAAATAAATAAATAAATAAATAAATAAATAAATAAATAAATAAATAAATAAATAAATAAATAAATAAATAAATAAATAAATAAATAAATAAATAAATAAATAAATAAATAAATAAATAAATAAATAAATAAATAAATAAATAAATAAATAAATAAATAAATAAATAAATAAATAAATAAATAAATAAATAAATAAATAAATAAATAAATAAATAAATAAATAAATAAATAAATAAATAAATAAATAAATAAATAAATAAATAAATAAATAAATAAATAAATAAATAAATAAATAAATAAATAAATAAATAAATAAATAAATAAATAAATAAATAAATAAATAAATAAATAAATAAATAAATAAATAAATAAATAAATAAATAAATAAATAAATAAATAAATAAATAAATAAATAAATAAATAAATAAATAAATAAATAAATAAATAAATAAATAAATAAATAAATAAATAAATAAATAAATAAATAAATAAATAAATAAATAAATAAATAAATAAATAAATAAATAAATAAATAAATAAATAAATAAATAAATAAATAAATAAATAAATAAATAAATAAATAAATAAATAAATAAATAAATAAATAAATAAATAAATAAATAAATAAATAAATAAATAAATAAATAAATAAATAAATAAATAAATAAATAAATAAATAAATAAATAAATAAATAAATAAATAAATAAATAAATAAATAAATAAATAAATAAATAAATAAATAAATAAATAAATAAATAAATAAATAAATAAATAAATAAATAAATAAATAAATAAATAAATAAATAAATAAATAAATAAATAAATAAATAAATAAATAAATAAATAAATAAATAAATAAATAAATAAATAAATAAATAAATAAATAAATAAATAAATAAATAAATAAATAAATAAATAAATAAATAAATAAATAAATAAATAAATAAATAAATAAATAAATAAATAAATAAATAAATAAATAAATAAATAAATAAATAAATAAATAAATAAATAAATAAATAAATAAATAAATAAATAAATAAATAAATAAATAAATAAATAAATAAATAAATAAATAAATAAATAAATAAATAAATAAATAAATAAATAAATAAATAAATAAATAAATAAATAAATAAATAAATAAATAAATAAATAAATAAATAAATAAATAAATAAATAAATAAATAAATAAATAAATAAATAAATAAATAAATAAATAAATAAATAAATAAATAAATAAATAAATAAATAAATAAATAAATAAATAAATAAATAAATAAATAAATAAATAAATAAATAAATAAATAAATAAATAAATAAATAAATAAATAAATAAATAAATAAATAAATAAATAAATAAATAAATAAATAAATAAATAAATAAATAAATAAATAAATAAATAAATAAATAAATAAATAAATAAATAAATAAATAAATAAATAAATAAATAAATAAATAAATAAATAAATAAATAAATAAATAAATAAATAAATAAATAAATAAATAAATAAATAAATAAATAAATAAATAAATAAATAAATAAATAAATAAATAAATAAATAAATAAATAAATAAATAAATAAATAAATAAATAAATAAATAAATAAATAAATAAATAAATAAATAAATAAATAAATAAATAAATAAATAAATAAATAAATAAATAAATAAATAAATAAATAAATAAATAAATAAATAAATAAATAAATAAATAAATAAATAAATAAGTAAATAAATAAATAAATAAATAAATAAATAAGTAAATAAATAAATAAATAAGTAGTCGCGCGTAAGGTAGACTGCTTATAAAAACGGCTTCGCCTAACAAAAATAACTAGTACTGACGCCGAATTATAAGTAGTAAAAAATTTTTGTTTCATTATATAACCACTTATTTGGTAATGAAAGATTTTGCTGGGCTGTAAATAATCATGTAGTATAACAGACTTGAAGATTTTCTGCAGCATGCAACATTCTCGAGATGAAAAAGGATGTCTTTAGTAAGATTTGAAAAAGTGTTGTAAACTCCGTTCCTAATTTTTACACCAAACTATTTAACAAGTCAGAAACACAATGGCATATTTAGATTCACCATGTAGACAGCATTCAAAAAAATGCAGGTAAATGTTAAAAATATTCTAAAATAACCATAAACAGAGGTGATTCAACTAATATTTATGCGTCAAAAGATGATTCAACTAATAATTTTGCGTTAAATCAAAAAAAAAATTATCAGTTTTTTACCCTAAACTGCTGGATCGCTAACGATTGATTTTGCGTTTCATTGGTTTGGAGTCGATATTTCGAGCCATTACTGACATTAGTTTGACAAATTAAATTTGATTTACACAATTTAAGAATTTTTTGAACGTGAAATGTTATGTTTTTAATATATTATTTTTTAACTTCGCAACCGCTGACTGGATTTTAAAAAATTTTATATTTTTGAAAAGCATTTAAAAGGACCAATACAATGCCGATACAAAATTCAAAAAAAATTTTTTCGCGGTATGAATTGTATTTTTTTCGCGAAACCGCCAATTTGATAAACACAAAAGCATGTTGAAAACCCAAATACGAAAAACTAATAAATTGAAGAAAATTCGTGCGCAATTCTTTTTGTTATATCTTTTGCTTATGGGAATAAAAACTTCGTTACCACAAAAAAAATTAAAATTGTGCATAAAAAGTTATTGCGACAACTTGTGGAAGAGATTTTTTGCAATTAGGTTTATAATGACTAAACTTACTGATTCCATTAAGAAAATCCAAAATTTGGCCCAAAAACTTATCACATTTTTTCATTTCACCCATAATTCTTTGGAAAGCTACTTGAAATACCTCACCAATGGTATGCAACATGCCTAGACTTATTAACCTAGTACGATCCGGGTCATGATTTTAAATTTTAATTTTTTTAAATTGGATTTTTTAAATTTAAAAAAAACTTTTAAAAGAAAAAAACTCAGAAAATATTAATTTAATGAAAAATTTAACGGCCTGTTTATCTAAAAAGAAACGAAAACTAAACGAACGAAAAGGAAACGAACGATCACGTAATAAATTTGGTTTATGTAAAACGGTTATATTTTTTCGTCTAGACTTACGTGTGTTACGTTATATTTCATTTGGTTTTTGTAAATAAAAGGATTGCCAACATTTTTTTTTATCAAATTGTTCAAAGTTTTCTTAAACATTTTGCTTAAAATATTAATCGATGGTAACCCTTTTTTATTGTTTTGACAAATTTTTATAAATAAATAATCAAAACAAAATATGAAAAATATTAAAATTTATTGAAATTGATAATTAAAAAAAAAAAAATTTAAAAATTTATATTTACAAAATACAAAGTAACACACAATACAATACAAAGTACAAAGTAAATACAAAAAATTAAAAAAGTGATTAATATTGTCTAAAATAGAGTAAGAAATTAAAAGGTTTAAGCACGTCGCACCGTTTTATTTATCAAAATAATCAACTTAACGGTTTTCTTAAGTTCCATAATATGAGTGTGTAAAAATATAAAATATATACGCGTACTTGGTATTCTTTATTTTTTTGGCAAAAAATTTCATATGGTTCATAATTTTTCTTTAAACGAAAGAAAATTGGTTATCGTCTGATTTTGACTTAACTGGCAATTTGCATCGTTTTATATGCATTTATATGAACCAAAATTATAAGGAACATTTTATATGCTTACTATCGTTCGGTAAAAATTGTCTTTCGTTATACATACATGAACCAAAACAGGCACTATCCACGGCTCTCATCTGAAAAACTGAACTGGTTTTAAGAGAGTTTCAATGTAAAATAACGAAATGCGTGAAAAAGTGGTATTTTTAATTAATTATTTTTATTGTTTTTAAGCAATTTTAATTGAATTGTAAAGTGCACTTGTGTTGTTTGATATGTTCTCTGCATTAGTTTTGTATAATTACAAATTTTGCTTATTAATATTAAAAAATACGCGTTAAAACAAACACTAAAAACTGTTTCTCTTAAAACCAGTTTGCATATAAAATTAAAGAGACTTTTTAACAGCAGTTGAGGCTGGTGGTTTGTCTTTAGTCTAAATAGTCGTTGACCAAAAGCAGTTTTCGTTCGTTATTTTAACGAAAATTTCTTTTCGTTCGTAATAGATAAACAACCCGTAAGTAAAACATATAAATTTTTTTTTGATGAAATGAGTTTGGAACTTGTGCCTGAGATTAACTAATATATTGTAATATCTAAAATAAAATCAAAAATATTTTTCGTATCTATTTATATACAAAATTTTGAACGGTTTTATCAATTATATATTCCTATATAAACAATTTGCAATAAAGCAAATACTGATATATGATTTCATATAATTACATATGAGAAAATTTATAAATTTTTTTTTAATATGTCATCATATAAAAACATATAAAGTCACATACAATATTTTATATTACACGCAAAAAATAAAAGGGGGAAATCACATAAAATAAGGATATAAGTTACATAGTTTTATTATGTGTTATAGCTCTACCCAAGTTTTTGGTATAACTTATATAATATGTTTGGTAAAAAAATAATAAAACAGAAACTAACAATAACTGTACAAAAAAACTTGGTAAATATTTGTTATTCTGTTTTTGGAATTGTTAGCACTTATTTATTAAACTTAAGCTATATTTTATTTATTGATTTATATTAAATTATTTAGCTCTTTCCTTATAAAACAATTTGATTAATTTATTTAATTATTACTGGTACTAATAGTTGGATACAAATTAAAGCATTATAATCTTCATTTTTGCTTTAAAATATTAAATTTGGAAAACTATTTAAATACATAAAAACTAATTTTTTAATTTGTTACCATTCCAAACAAAACATTGTCAGCCTGTCCTATTGTAGTACTAATTCCTTTTCCAGTCTCAATCGTTGGGCCATATAAATAACAGCTTTCAAGCCAAAAACGTGTTGATCACCCCCAGCTTGTGACTGCAACCATGAAAAATAACAATCAGCACATTCTGGATAATCGGCCAACCATTTCCAGATGGCACCAACTTGTTAAAAACTTAAAGTGCAATACAAAAAACAATAAAAGTTATTAACTATTCTTATATATTTAGTTAGAATATTGTTCTACCTGGAGTCCAAATTCTAATATGATATTGTCATATTAGATTTTATTTGTTGTTTCAAAAAAGGATGATCATTTTCATTATAGACAATACAATTGTTTCGTGGGCATCACCCCAACTTTTCAGTTGTCTGCAATAAGAAAATGATAGCTTTATTACTCAAACCGAGACATTTCATAAGGTACAAAAAATCAACGGGACGAGAATTTTGTACTTTCGTATATGAACTGTCGGATTTGGTAAAACCAGCTATAAATAAACTCCTTTTTGAAAGCAACAATTACATAAAAGTACCCTTTGGGTACTATTTATATGTATGTTTGTGTGTTCGTTGTCAATAACATTTGTAAAAAAACAAAACAAATATTTTGAATGAGACAACCGTGGTATGCTTTCGTTTCAACAATTATTTTTAACTTTTGCATTAAAAAATAAAAAAATTGTTTTTTCGGACTTTCTATATTTTCATATCCCAGTGTAGAAACGGTAATGACATATCATTATTTTTTGGACTACCAGTAATGACACCCACTTACCTTCTGTATTATTTTAAAACATGTAATAATGAGTTACTGATAATTACTTATTTTTATCATTATTTCAAATAGAAAATAATTTTTTAGATTTTTTTGAAAATTTTTTGAAATCTATTTTTAGACTCAATATTTTTCAAACACTGGTAAGGATTTTTTGATTTTTTGTATGTTGGCGAGTAAGCTTACTTGTGTGCAGCAGGTCAATTGTTTTTTTATCTATTAAATATTACATGTCGATATAGCTCAGATGGTAGAGCTGTTGACTGGCAATCTGTAGACCCAGGTTCGCTTCCCGCACTAGCAAATTTTATTAAAAAAAAAAATATAATAAAAAATATTTTTTTTTTTAACAATTATTTTAATTTTTGCATTAAAAAATACAAAAATTGTTTTTTCGGACTTTCTATATTTTCATATATTTAGTTAGAATATTCTTCCACCTCAAGTCCAAATTCTAATATGATATTGTCATATTAGATTTTTATTTGTTGTTTCAAAAAGGGTTGATCATTTTCATGATAGACATCACTCTACTCTTCAGTTGTCCGCAATAAGAAAATGATAACTTTCTTACTCAAACCGAGACATTACATAAGGTACAAAAAACCAACGGGATGAGAATTTTGTACAACAATTACATAAAAGTACCCTTTGGGTACTATTTATATGTATGTCTGTTGTCAATACATTTTGTAAAAACAACTAATTTTAAACTCAAAACAAAATAAATATTTGAATGAGATTTTAGCCGTGGTGTGCTTATTTTCAACAATTATTTTAATTTTTGCATTAAAAAATACAAAAATTGTTTTTTCGGACTTTCTATATTTTCATATATTTAGTTAGAATATTCTTCTATTTTTTTTTTATTTAATTTATTTTTTAGAAAATCTATTTTTAGACTCATTATTTTTGTCAGTACTGGTAAGCACATAGGTAACGATATATTTTTTTGATTTTTCGTATGCTGGTGTGTAACGACAACTCATTATTTTTCGCGACATCGCCATATAAAGGTAATAAGAAATAAATGAATGTTCTTTTTAGTTTGACTCTAGATCATAAATTAATATCACTTTCTGTTTAAATTATTTTCAAATCAAAGAAAGATGATACAATTTTTACAAGTAAATTACAAAGAATAAAAATATATTTGAAAGAATTCGATAAGACTACAAAGCCATCATCAGTGTATTTCGTCTTGTGTGGGCTAATATTTATGTGCAAAAATATAATTTAAATAATATACATTTAAATTTAAATTTAACTGTTCGTTGTAATTCAAAAATCTGTGGTTATCATACACAGAGTTGAATAGAATCAGCTGAGATATCTTAAGAATTAAGGTTCAAAGCAAAATAGAGTAATAATAACAAAGGATAAAAATAGCATTGTTAAATTTCGTTGATGTTAGTCTAAGTTGAGTTGTTGATACGAAATTAGATTTTCTTTCAGCGGTCACATAAGTAGACAACATTAAAATATTAGCCCACACAAGACGAAATACACTGATGATGGCTTTGTAGCGAAAGCCGAAAATACGTATTCTGTATTGCTGGTCTTATCGAATTCTTTCAAATATATTTTTATTCTTTGTAATTTACTTGTAAAAATTGTATCATCTTTCTTTGATTTGAAAATAATTTAAACAGAAAGTGATATTAATTTATGATCTAGAGTTAAACTAAAAAGAACATTCATTTACTTAAAAATAAGAGATCAACTAAATATTCCCCATTCGGTAATAAGAAATGTAATAACAAAAGTAACTAGTTACCATTACCAAGTATGTAGTTACATAACCACATATCTGGTAATGATTTTCTACACTGGGATATTTAGTTAGAATATTGTTCTACCTCAAGTCCAAATTCTAATATGATATTGTCATATTAGATTTTTTTTGTTTTTTTAAAAAAGGTTAATCATTTTCATGATAGACAATACCATTGTTTCGTGGGCATCATCCCGAAAAAAACAATTTTTGTATTGTTTAAGGGGGTTAAATACTGTAACAACAGAATTTTGAGGGGCATTTTTAAACGGTTTTCAAAAATTCAAATAATATATTTACTATATTATTTTTTATTTAAAATATATATTATTGTATTATTTTTAAAAAATACTAGTTTCAAATTTGTCCCACCAAAATCGCCAGGGTTGCCACTTCATTATTAGCCTTTTTTAACCTTAATACCATCCCGGGGTCATATTTGACCCAAAGGGGGTTTCATTTCTGAATATTTATTTATCTATTCAAGCGAAAAAAAACGATACTTTTAAAATTTGAAAATTTTATAATTCTGCATCAGAAAAACATAATTTGAATTTAATTTGAATTTTTTTTGCACTGCTATTAAAAAACTTACATATTCCTCCCTCGTGGTCAAAGAATGGTTGTATTTTGTCGTTCTATTACAGGGAATTTTTGAAATAAATTCCAACAGATCAGTAGAATGTGAATAATGCATTAATGAGAAAATTACTGTTATTTTCGTACTATTTTGACATAAACAAGACGTGTTTTCTTGTAAGTAGTGAAAATATATTGCAATTTATGACTTCTGAACCAAAATATTTTATGGATAAAGAAATTGACGAAATTATAAATGAAAGTGACGACGATGGTAAGTCTTGTGAACTAATTACAGTGAGGTTCATTTATAACGAACAACATTAAAGCAAATTTTTTGGTATAACGAACTTTTACTAATGGAACTTATGGTTAGTTTAACGTGAAGTTTGTTTATAACAATTACATTTTAATTACTTGTAATTGAAAATTTTCAAATAAAATTACAAATAAATGTAACTTAAATTAAAAAAAGTCAATTAAATCTACATCTAATTGAAAATTTTCAATTACATGTAATTGTAATTGATTGTGATTTCAATTACAAATTTCAATTACATTTAGAATTAGAAAATGTTTTTTGTTAAAATTTTGCAAAAAAGAATTGGCTGGGTGGGCAGGATAGGCGTGGATAAGCATAAAAAGAATACGTCATATGGATTGATCCCTTACTCGCACTTCTTGTCATTATTTTTTTTCCTAATAATGTAATTGTAATTGACATTTTTTCAATTAGAATTACATGTAATGTGTAATTTAAAATTTTCAATTACAAATTACAGTTACATGTAACTGTTTAATTAATTACAAAATATAATGATTAACCCCCAGGTCGCAGTAACAGTTCGTAGGAACATTATTTGAATAATTGGTGCATGGATAAAAAATTGTATTTGTAAAACTTATATTCATTCAAAACTTCATTATATTTAGCTCTTGTTATACATAAATTTTAATCTATATACATGTGTAGAATGTGGTTTTGATGTATTACTTATATTATACGAGTATATTTAAAAAAATGGACACAATCAAAGTTTTAGTAGCGATTTTTCTGATGTAAGCTACGAGTTTTTACCTGAGCTAAGTGACACTGGTTCTGATGATTATTAATCCTATAACTTAGCACCATTGTCGAATATTAAAGACGATGAAATTGATCCATCATTTATGGATAAAAATGGAGTGGAGTGGCAACCGAAACCATTTGAGAATCAGTATGGAAAAGCACGTAAAGTATGTATTATGACATGGAAACCATGTGTAATACGATATGCAAAATCCTATTTATCTAATTTTTTATGTTTTTGTGAATATCTGAATAACAGAATTAAGTTTTGTGTAATTTTGTTTTTCGAAAAGTTGTTTTTTTTTAATAAAAACAGATAATTTTCAAATGGGGTCAATATCTACCCCGAGGGAGGAAAGTGTAAGTTCTTTTAATAGGTATGAAGGTTAAAAAAGGCAAACTGTACAGCCTTCATTAATTATTGGAAAATAAAAATGTAAAGTGATTCTTAATACCAGATAAATTCTTTAGTCCTTATCGTGGCCCGATTTTTATTTTAAAAAAATTTTTTTAACAAAGTTGCCACACAAACTTGAAAATTTCAAAAAAGGCGAGAAAAAACCATTTTACTTGGGAATATAAAATTTATTTGACTGAAATTCAAAAAAGGGTCACGATAAGGACTACATTTTTGTGTTGACTACGAAAGAAAAAACAGGATCGAAATCTGTTAACCCACCTTGGCTGTACAGTGGCAGCCGATTTTGAACTCATGGTTGTGAGAAAAACGCGTTTGAAGTCTGAAGTTAATTTTAAGCTAAGAAAACAACAAAATTTCAAAAAATTGTAAATGAAGAAAAGTTATATCTCCTAGCTTACTATATGTCCACCAAATTTGGGACGAATCGGTTAATGGGTGTTTGATATATTAAACCTAATAGTCTTAAAAACGATGGTAGATATATAATTATACATAATGCTACTCATATTATTTTGTAAAAATGCTATAATTTTGTACAGTTTTTATTTTATTTCGTATTTTTTTTTCCATTTTTACATATATTGATTACTTTTATAACTTATATTAAGCCATCAGCACCTGCCCCATATGACGTGTCTTCAACATCCATCAAGGAATCGTCATTGGCTTTTCTTCGAAAGCTGCGTGCAATTTTAAATCTTTTGATGTTGTTTTCATCTTTCTACTCTGCCCTGTTATAATATATACGATTTCTAATAAAAACAACCCGAGTAAAAAAAATTATATATAATCATATGTGATATATATTTCAATATATAATTAGACATGTGGTTATGTATATCCATATATAATTATATATGAGGTTTTTTCCGAAAAATTTTCCTTATATTATGCCATATATAATTTCATCTAATTAGATATCGGCCTTCATAATATTAGATATGGCATATATAATTATATATTACATAACATGGTTGTTCTTATTGCATATATAGTTATATATAGAACTATATCTTAATATATATGGTGGCATTTTAGCAATATATAATTATATATGGTATCATTTAAACAATATATAATTATATATGGTGACAGTTAAACTAGATATTATCATATATGGTGCCATTTAAACAATATATGGTCATATATGGTACCTCATAAACCAAATCTTTAATTCAGTTCCAGATATGATAATATATGGTACTATATAGAGTGCGATATATATTTATATATGGTGTTATTTAAGCTATATATTATCATATATGGTGCCATTCAAACCATATATTATCATATATGTTGCCATTCAAACCATATATTATCATATATGGTACCATTTAAACCATATATTATCATATATGGTGCAATTTCAACAATATATGCCCATATATGGTACCTCATGAACAATATTTTTAATACGGTTCCACATATGATAATATATGCTACCATATATAGTGCCATATATATTTATATATGGTGTTATTTAAGCAATATATTACCATATGTGGTGTCATTTAAACCATATATTGTCATATATGGTGCCATTTAAACAATATATGCTCATATATGGTACCTGATGAACGACATTTTTAATACAGATGCAGATATGATAATATATGCTATCACATATAGTCCCATATGTATTGATATATGGTGTCATTTAAGCAATATTAATATATAGACATATATGGTATCATTTAAACAATATATTGTCATATATGGCACAATTTAAACAATATATGGTCAAATTTGGTACCACATCAACATTTTGAATACAATTCCATATATGGTTTAATTTGAATAATGTAAAACTGTATGGCGCTATAAAAAATATTATCAGATATGTTACTTCATTAACAATATTTATAATACAGTGTCATATATTGTAATTTATGTATATCATTCAATATATATTGATGTATGGTAATGGTACAATAATTCCAATATCAGTTGAGATACAATTTGTGGGTCCATATCAACATTCACGTACATTTAACATATATATTTGTACATTTAAGTTATAATTTATAAACACTTTATAAAGTTAAATAGTTCCATAAACCTCGTCTAACTGTATAGAATGTTTAAGAATATACGATTTAATGTATAATAATTACAACTACAAATTGGTGCCATTATCTAAAATTTAATTTAATGTTAACTTATAATAAAATAAAAATGTATTTCCTAAAAATAAAAATATAGTGTTAATTAATGTTAATATACAATAGGTTTAAGTTTAACATCCCAGACAGAAAAATATAATCGGCACAATGCTGGCAAACCGTTGGCGATGGTCGGTTATGCGTTGGCAGAACGTTGCATTAACTATCTTGGCAAAAAAATAGATTTCAAAAAACATTTTTGAAAAAATTGAGAAAACTTTTTTTAATATTTGCTTTTAAAAACATGAAATTTAACCCAGTCCACCAGATTGTCAGCCAAGACCTCTACACTCTAATCTAACGAGACTTGTTATAGATGTGTGATAGCTACAAATTAAATGAATGATAAAAGCATTTCGAGCTAACTTATAAGCATCGAAAAAAGGTATTCCAGAAATTATTAAATGTATTTTAGAAAATTTTAATTGTATATCACAAAATATTATTTGCACTTCGGAAACTACAATATTACGCAAATTTAATTATTTATTTATTTAGTTGTGTCCAGAAATAATGAAATCTATTTCAGAATTTCATAGCTAATAGAGAAAAATTTCTCAAATACATTTCATAATTTCGGAAATACGATTGATAATTTCTGAAATACAGTTTGATAATTTCTGAAATACAGTTGTGAATTTCGGAAATACAATTAATAATTTCTGAAACACAATTGATAAAACTGAACTTCAATTGACTAGTTCTGAAATACAATTCATAAATGTGAAAAATAATTGATGAGTTCTGAAACACAATTGATAAAACTGAAATTCAATTGATTATTTCTGAAATACAATTGATAAATCTTAAAACAATTAATACAATTGGAAATGGTGTAGAGCGTCAAAAAGATGTAAATAAAATTATTTTATTCAAAGATTTCAATTTAATAAAAAAATAAATATATAATTTTATAAAAAAATTTATAGAAAAAAAAATTTTAATTTTATAAAAAGAAATTCATTTTGTAAAAGAAATGCATATTGAACTCGTTACCTTCTGAGTTTAAACCTTATTTTAACAAAATATTGTAATTTTTATACAATCAGTGCTCTGCCAGTCTATTATTTTTTGAACAGTTGGCAATATATGTCTGGGATCTTATTTAATCCCAAATAAATGGAGATCTTACGTAGTACCCAAATATAATGAGGCATCTAATTTTATCTGTCATTTTTATGGATACTTTTAGATGTCAATCCCCAAATATATTGCTGTTTCTAATTCGATCTGCCATTTTAATACCGAAATAAATTGCTGGATCTAATTCGATCTGCCATTTTTCTGATAAATTTAGATCCAAGTTTATCCCCAAATATATTGCTGGATCTAATTTGATCTGCCATTTTCAGATCAATTTATATCTAAGTTTATCCACAAATATATTGCTGGATCTAATTCGATGTGCCATTTTTCGGATCAAATTAGATCTAAGTTTATCCCCAAATATATAGCTAGATCTAATTCGATCTGCCACTTTTTCGGATCAAATTAGATATACGTTTATCCACAAATATATTGCCGGATCTAATTTGATCTGCCAAAATTGAGATCAAATTAGATCTAAGTTTATCCCCAAATATATAGCTGGATCTAATTGGATCCGCCATTTTTCGGATCAAATTAGATCTAAAAATATCCGCAAATATATAGCTGGATCCGCCAATTTTCGGATCAAAATAGATCTAGGTTTATCCCCAAAGATATCACTGGACCTCCCAATTTTGAGATATAACTTGATCTTAGTTTATCCCCATATATACAATGGGATATAATACGATATGATTGGATACACCCAATTTTGAGATCTAATTGGATCAGCTAGATATTACAGCAGATCTTAAACAATATCAAATTGGATATAATTAGATATTGCGCGAGATCAATTTTTTTTACTCGGGAAGTTAATAAAAATGCAAACAAAAAGTGTTACACACAAATTTACCAAATAGAGTATTACTTTGGGACTAAAATATATTTTACAAAAAAAAAACATGTGAAAATTTTATTTCTTCGAATTTTTTATTGAAGTTTTCGGAGCATATAGAGAAAAGTATGATCCAAATAAAATATTAAAAAAATTCGAAAACAAAAATTTTCCTAGAGTCGATACCCCAATGCAAAAATTAAAAATAATTGTTATTAACTATTTTAATTTGATTATATATGTAAAACCTATATGACACTTGATAGTTTCAGTATTAATAATCCAAAATAGAAGAGAGCACGAATTTCCTTATGTGAGGAATAATGTGTTTGAAGAGAACAACTATATTGAAAAGATATCAAACTGTCAAATTAGTGTTGGTATGTAATGCAGTACCCTTCATATGATTTGCATTGATGGTTCAAAAAACTAGAATCTAGAAACTAGGTGAACATATTGATGAAAATGTGGACGATAAATTTGTAAACGCACCGATAGTTGTGTATTATCTGAATATAAAGCCATATCCGTTTGAGATTGATCATTAGCCTTTTATATTATTGTATATTATTTTACATTTTTCTCACTTTTCTCACCTTTGGCATCTAGTTTTCGCCATATTGTTTTATCTTCTTTATATTTTTTAACAATTTTCAACTTTGGCTATTTTAATGCTATTTTTAGGAATTATACACATTTTACAAACATCTGGCAACAAATAAGTGAATTGTAAAACTTCCTAAATTTATTTTGTGTCTCGTACATACATTTTTTTTTATCATTTTCCCATAATATAACAAAATATTGACAATTTTTAAAATAAATAAGAAAAGAAAGTGATTTTACATAATGTTCAAAAGAATTTTTAATGTACAAATAAAAAATTATATTTTTAGGTAATTTATATAAAAATTGAGGGGTTTGATTTAAACCAGGGGTATGGCATCACCAAAAAATAAGTTATAAAAAAATCGTTATCACTAGATGGCACTTTGTAATAAAAATTAACAATTTTCTTTTTTTATTTAAATAATAACAAACAACAAAGGAAAAAATAAAAACAAATATGTAAAATTTTATTATTTGAATATATTTCGCGCTTGTTTTTTCCTTATTTTGAGCAGTTTTTAAGTTTTTAAATATAGGCTCAGCTGATACTAAACTGATACTAAATAGTTGCTCAGGTAATACTAAATAACAGCGCCCTCTATAGGTGAGTAGATTAAGTTTTGATTTCCTATCTCTATAATTAATAGCTGAGCCTATATTTAAAAACTCAAAAACTGCTCAAAATAAGAAAAAACAAGCACGGAATATATTCAAATAATAAAATTTGATATATTCGTTTGTTTATTTTACTTTGTTGTTTGTTATTATTTAAATTTAAATAAAAAAAAAAAATTGTAAATTTTTTGAACAAAGTGCCATAACGTTTTCAAAGCGTTGCAGAAAAAAACTTTAAAATGCTTTTTCAACCGTCTAACTAGCGTATGTAGAACATTCTGGTTTACAATTTCAGAGCATTGTGAAAACGACCCAAATGATAACCATGATTTACGGTCCCAGGTTGGTATTTTATATCGTTGTCAAACTGTTCCAAAAACAAATTTCAAAGTACTATCTCGACGGTCTATAAACGTTATTACAACATACCAATTTTAACGCTGTCAAATCGTTATAAAAAAAACAAATTAAGTACTTTGCCGTCGTTTTAAATGCAAGTATGGGAATCATTTTTTAAAACATTTTTATATATATAGCAATTCCATATGAAAGCGATCACCTTTTGGACGACCCCTCTCCGATTCTAAAATAAATAGTCTCAATCGATTGCCCAGCAAAAAATAATGTACCTACATATTTTTTTTATTTTTTATAGTGACTGCTTTAGTGGTGGTGTACACCACTGTCATGTGACAAAATTGAAGAATTCTTCATAAGGGACCTCATTGAAAGTTGTTTAAAAAAAAACTACTAAAGCGATCGCAACGAGTGATAGCTCGTTGGAAAGGTATTGAATCAGGCTTTAATTGAAAAATAAAATTATCCTAATTTTTCTCAGAAATTTACCTTTTTTCCCATGAAAATTAAATTTTCCCATGAAAATTAAATTATCCGATTTTCCACAGAAGCTCCTAAATTTTCCGGCTAATTTTTTTTTTTTTGGATTCCTCATAATTTTTGCTTTAAGAATCAGCAATAAAAAAATGGGCCCCGACTCCTTGTTTGGACAGGAGAGGAGCATTTAAGAGACCACCTTGTTCTCATTGTTTTTATATTTTTTATAATTGAATTATTTGTAATTATTTAACATTGTTTTATTTTATTATTAAAAATACATTTTAAAAATTATTTTACAGTTAAAAATACATTTATGAAGAAAAAATCTTTCTTATTTTACTGCTTATACTTAATTACAATATTTATTAAAAATTTCAATTGTCTTGGCATCATTATAAAATTAAAGTAACTTTAAATTTAGCACGTCGGCAGACGAAGAGTACCGCTTTACATTAATTGACATATCAGAAATATTTGGTATGAAGCAATGAAACTTTTGCGTTCCAGTTATAGTTTTGACATTATTATATCTGTTTTGAATTCGTCGCTCCATGGCATCGTGTTCTTTTTGAGTGCATAAAACTGTGTTAATGGCAATTTCCTTGCTTTTAATCCACGAAAACAAATGTTGTACATTTAAGATCTGGTCAGTATATGGCCTTTGCAAACTTGCCTTAGTCGCCATGCGTTTTAGGGTTCCCCCTAACGCATCGCATGGGCCCTTACCGTGGGACGTCGCAAAAAAGTGCCACTCGACCTTGCAGTTTTGTTCTTCTTCAATTATGCAAAGATTGTAAAAATTTTTTTTATTCTTGTACTGAGAAGCCGCGCCGTCTGAGAAAAACGTTACTTTGTCGATTGCATCGAATTTTGATCTTAAGAATTCAAACAGTTTCATTTGAAATAAATAAACGGACACATAATTATGAGCTAAACTCTCCGCGACAACAACAAGGCTTACGGTCTGTAGTTCGTTATCTTCGTTTTTGAAATAAATGCAAAAAGGATGCACCGTGCACTGGTCGTTTGCCCAGTGATAAGCCTGAATTTCATCCTGAACGTGAAAAGTGTATGAATGAATTCATTTTGGGCTAATTTCTCCTTACTTTCCTTTAGAAATTTCGATTGCATCTCGGATATGAAATGGTGCGCCTTCAGTTCATTCAACTTGAATCCGAATTCCTCGATGAATTCCGGAATCTGCTTTACCACGGTCTCAAGGGAACATCTGCCGCTGCTAATTATCCACTGTTTGAAATGCACCTCCTGAATTAACAGCTGTTCAAACTTTTCCGCCAAATATTGCTCTAGCTCGTCAATCTTCGGACAATTGTCGCATTTGGACAGATGACAATTTTCCGTGGGGTATGCGCACAACGACTTCGACAGGAGGTCCCTATATGTTTCAATTTCACCGTGAAATACTTTCAATTTCTTGCATGGAAAGAACATTAATTTGATGTTTTGATGAAACATGCCTGTCTAATGACAGCACGCATTCTTTTGGTCGTAGGATGGCAAACTTAGAAAATCCCACTTTTTCTGCTGGGTATTTCTCTTTGAACTGATGGTATGCTTCGGATAGATTACATAATAATAATCTGCGCTGCTTGTGTACTTTTTCTCCATCTTCACGTGTGATAACATAGTCACGTGTACCTGGGCAGGCGCGGCTGTTGTCATCATTGCAGTAAAAATCTTGAATCAATTTCACCGTTGCTTCGCTGAGGGTCCTTGAGCCAAATTTCTTGGTGGGAGTCGCCAATATGCCCTTCTGTCGAACTAATTCTTTGCTTCTTCTCGCGATGTAAAAAGATGTTTGAAACTGTTCAGAAATCTTGCGTATAGACCATGATTGAGGCAGCACAGATAAAATGAGATATTTCTCCGGAAAAGTGGTCGCTAAATTGAATTTTCTTTTCAACTGCTCAATCATTTGTTTGCCGTCATCAACGTCATCTGCTTGACTGCATTCGTTATCAGAGCCTTCATCAAATATTGTCGCGATTGCACTCACAACCTTGCCTTTTTTCTCTTTCCTGTATTTTTCACTTCGCAACTTTCTTTTTGTAATAGGCGATTCACCTAAAGTGGTAATAGCCTCATTCAAAGGACTCAAAGACATATTGACCATCGGAATGTCTGCCTCACTATCAGATGAAACATTTTGTTCAATTGTCATTTCACTCTCGGATTGTGGTTGCATTTGTTTCAATGCATTTCCTTGTTGAGACAAATCGATTTTACACTTGGGGCAAATGAATTCTGCTTCTTCACCGTATTGTATATTTAATTCATTCATGTATCGCTTCGAAACACCGGTTAATTTTAATACTTTTATCTTTTTCGAACGATGTCCACTCTTGTTAAACGGATTGCAGCAAAATTTATTCATTTTACTTTAAATTGTCTTTACAGCTTCACTCTTTACTTTACAAAAAAAAACACTTTAACACTTTCACGTTTAGTATTCAACTAAAATTTGACTCAGAGTGTGTGAAGTATTTATATTTATTTTTTGGTAAAAAATAGGTAAAAAAAAATAAGCGATATTTGCTTTTCTTTAATAGGAAAATTTGCGTGAACTACTGGTCATAAAATGTTTTTTAAAGAGGGACTTAATTGGTTACTGCCAATAAGCCGACCACAGGTCATAAAATGTTTTGTAAATTTTTTAAATTACCAGGTAATAAATATTTCGCCATATTTATGGAAAATCCGTGTTTTATGACTTGTTTCTGCACGTGTCATTTTAGGCGAAATATTTATTACCTGTTAATTTAAAAAATTTACAAAACATTTTATGACCTGTAGCCTCAGTCGGGTTTGGTGTGCCATTACATGCCACTGCTGCTATTATCCATGGATTTATGGCCGATCTTGTGAAGGCAGGCAGACCATATTCACTACACACTCAACTTGGGGCTCTTAAAAAAAATTGATTTTTTCTTCATAAATGTATTTTTAACTGTAAAATAATTTTTAAAATGTATTTTTAATAATAAAATAAAATAATGTTAAATAATTACAAATAATTCAATTATAAAAAATATAAAAACAATGAGAACAAGGTGGTCTCTTAAATGCTCCTCTCCTGTCCAAACAAGGAGTCGGGGCTCATTTTTTATTGCTGATTCTTAAAGCAAAAATTATGAGGAATCAAAAAAAAAAAAAATTAGCCGGAAAATTTAGGAGCTTCTGTGGAAAATCGGAAAATTTAATTTTCATGGGAAAATTTAATTTTCATGGGAAAAAAGGTAAATTTCTGAGAAAAATTAGGAAAATTTTATTTTTCAATTAAAGCCTGATTCAATACCTTTCCAACGAGCTATCACTCGTTGCGATCGCTTTAGTAGTTTTTTTTTAAAACAACTTTCAATGAGGTCCCTTATGAAGAATTCTTCAATTTTGTCACATGACAGTGGTGTACACCACCACTAAACCAGTCACTATAAAAAAAAAAAAAAAATATGTAGGTACATTATTTTTTGCTGGGCAATCGATTGAGACTATTTATTTTAAAATCGGAGAGGGGTCGTCCAAAAATTTGCCAATTTTGATCGTTTTCATATGGAATTGCTCTATATTAACATTTTTTAATAAATTATATATTATTAAATTTGAATTAAAATTTATTGTAAAGTTATGAAAAATACATTTAAATTGATAAACTTAAACAAAAAGTATTTTATTGAGGATTTTGAATTATTTAAAATATTACAAAAAAAAAATGTTCCGTTGTATGTAGAAACATATAACTTTTGAAATCTCAATTTATAAATACAATGAAATTGTGTTTATAAATTATATTATATTAGCTGTATTTTCGTTTATACCTATCAACGTTAAGTATTTATAGCAAATCTACGTCAAACTGATTGGAGTATCAAAATTTTTTAAATAGTTAGTATTTATGATAGTTCCGGTATAATCGAACGTGCGTCAGCAAAACTTTTTAGGTAGTAACGCGAAGAAGTTACGCTAGGTGTGAAAATATAAAAACGTTGAGTTTTCAACGTTGATAATTATCCACGTTGTAAGTTAACGTGCATACGAAAAGTAATATGTTAGTTTTCGTCTAAAAAACGTTTTTATGCACTTTGTGCTTTTTTGAAAGTTAACGGATATAGTTAAGTCGAAAATACAGCCATTGTAAAAGAATATTTATACCAATTGAAATTGCGGCAGCTACGTAGAAAATTAAACATTTTAAAATGACATTGAAAAAATTATCAATTAAATTGTTATTTTTTTTTTAATTCACTTCATCTCACCCTGACAATGTATGCCTACTCAGCAATGGAAATATTCTAGTAATTAAAGAAATTTTTAGCATCAAACATTGTAAACACAATTGTGATGATCTCTTTTTAAATGGCTAAATTTATATTGAAACAACTGATGTTTTTAAATATCCACTTTCATCAAAAGAAATTGGATTGTATAATGTAAAAAAATTTAACTTCATTTGGTGTAAAAAATTTTACTGGTAAATCCATTTGTAAAGGACTATTCAAAAATTCATCTATTTCTTGTTGTTGTGCTTTTGTATTGAAAGAGAATGGTGTAAACTGGGGATGCCAATCCGGATTGATATTTCAATCCCGGGATTTTCGGGACTATGGGATTTTTTGGGATCCCCGGATTTTACGGGATTTCGGAATATTTCGGGATTTAAATTTTATTTTGTTTATAAAAATTTTATTTTATATAATTAATTTTTTTATAGAATAAATCATTTTACAATTAGTTGTTAATTAATAATGTGGTACATTTTATATTTTTTTTCTGCAGTCCTTGCATAGTTTACTCGAATAATCTACTTAATTTATATTTTTACCAATATCTTGGCATCAATTTCTTGTAAATATGAGAAAATTCAAGAAAACACGTCGGTAATCTAAAATTGCTCACAATATTTATTTGCGTTGCTATTAATATTAATAAATAAGAAAATAATCCTGGGATTCGGGATTTGGCCAATCCCAAAAATTTATTAAATAAACATTTGTCATATAAACTTCTACTTATTTGCCATCTTTTGCGTAATCTTCTTTTTTCTCTTAGAAGTTGTCGAGTTTCAAGAGAAATGTTAAAGTTGGGGTAATGTTGCTGATGTATTTCTTCTAGTACTGGTGTTGAAATATATGCGGCTTTATGAATTTCATTTGTTAAATATCAACTGCCTCATCAAGCTCGATTTCTCTTTTTAAGCTGATATTAAGTCTAACTATTATGGAGGTATTGTTGAAACAGAGAGATATTTGTGTTTGGTGATAAAATATTATATTGAGGATTTTTCGAGGTAACTGAGATGTTCAAATTTACTAAAACAGGAGAGTACTACTTTTTATTTCTAAGTTATGAGCAGGTATACCAAGGTAGACAACAAAATCTAATAAATCAGGAATTTTTCGTGGGTCATTTGGCCAGTATGTTGGTGTTCCGGTAGATAAGCTTAAATAGTTTTTATTTGTTAGACATTTTAGGAGTTCTGGTCCTTAAGAATTCGAAACTCTGGAGCCCCACCAAGGGTGCTTAACGTTGTAGTCACCTCCAACAAGAAATCGCCTGCCTAGAGTGTTAAAGAATTCTTCATATTCACGACATTTAACATTATGCCGCGGAGGAAAATATGTTGACGATATTATCATCAGCACATTTGAGTTTAATACATGTAGCCTGGAGATATTGTTCTTGAACTCCATTTATGATCTCATAGTTTATTGTGGATTTAATCAATATACCAGAGCTTGCATGAGGCTTCCCAGCAGAAATTACTGCTTGCTTGGAAGCAGTTTTGTCAGGGAAAGTTGGGCAGTGAAGCGATTGCATTATTGATGATATTATGTCTGATTTTTGTTCGAGATAGCTCGCGTGAAAGCACTTGTTTCGAGATCCGAAAAGGCATGAATTCACCGCTTTTAATTAGTGTTCATGTTTTTCTTTTAAAATGTCGATAATTAATGCTTTCTCGGAAGTGCATATTATGAAGCTTTTCAACTATTTAAAATCATGCCTTCTCAAAAGCACAATATTCCTGCATATTTTTCCGTGAAGAAAAAATGCCTATTATTTTTAGTTAAACCTCTTATTTTCATTAAAATAACTTTTCTCGGCATTTTAAAAAATTTTGATAAAAGAACCGCAAAAATATTTAAACAATCAAAATGTATTGCTCATTTTATGCTGTTTCCGAAGCTGTACATTTTTAGAAGCGGTAAAAGTAGCAGTAAGAAAGCAGTCAACGTTTTTACTGCTTCCACATTTTTGCTGGGTTGTTGTCAGGAAGGTTTGTATGTATTAGATCATAACCGTTAATTTTAAAAGAGCTTTTGTTAGTAAAATGTGTCTCAGAAATTAAAAGAATGTCTATAAAATTGAGTTGCATAATACTTATAAGATTGTTAATTCGTTTTGATTTTCCATAAATATTTCAAACCTTTTTAATATATTTTGTTCCTGATTATTATTACCGATGCTGTTTCTAGCAATTCCCTTCAAAGGAATTGTTGGTTGCATTATTATTATATGAAGATTTTTCATTAATTCTAAGAAATTTTTAATTTATTTTGTAAAGAATAAAATTCTTTTTAAAATTCGTTCAGCAAAATTCTCTCTGTGTTGAGGTAATGAGTGTTTTTTTAAGGAAGTTATCGCGATTGACATGCCCTTGCTAAAATAATTTATTTTATAATACTAAAGTAAAAGGTTGCCTATCCTAACTTCTTGTTACAAAACTCATTACCGGGTAATAGTAGAAGGTTTTGTTGGGATCTGGATTTATGGCGAATTTTGCCGCAGAGCTCTACTACATATAAAATATCCGAATTTCATTAGGATCGGAAGGAACCCATCGGGATAGTTTCCTAGTTAAAAACAACTAACTAAAACTTTAAATATTTTTTCAAGATGTTCGTATTGAAAACCATTCAAATTTTAGACATTCTACTTTTCAAATTATTTTTTGTTTATTTAATTACGACCAGTTTTATAGTCAGATCTCATATCGATATATTTTGATCTCAAATCGATTTTCTGACCTTCTATATTAGGGAACATTGTTGTGTTCGAAAAACTCTTTGATACTGAAACATTTTTTGTATTCTAGGTTTGATATGAAAGTTGTAGGATTTAGAGTAATTTTTGTTATAAAACTATCACAAACACTGCAAAAATTTTTAATTTAATAATTTAAGGCACATTCCTATTATCATATTCTGAGAAATTTTTTCATATCAGAATCTCCATTGTGTTTTCTATGAAAATAAAATAAAATTTTTAAATGCTTTATACAAAACAGAATATTAAAATCTTGTGATTATTTCAGTAGAAAAGTTTGCGAATTTAGAAATAGACGGACTGCCAACAGGCCATTTTTATTCTTTATAGTAAAGTGTTGTGTTTTCAAACGCGTCGTATAGACCAAATACAATTAATATAATTTTTATTAATTCTAATTTAGTAGGTTTGAGGTTAATAAGAAGAATAAACCTTTTTCTCAAAAGTTATAAACACATTAAAATTGCAAATTAGACTAGATCCAGTTTCTTCCTTTTTCTATGGACAGGCTTCATCAGTGATTACCCATTAAATTGTATTATTGTTTATATTATTATTGTTATTGCTTTTAATTTTAAATAGAATTATAGAAAAGCGATCAAAATTAACATCTGCACTTTATCACGGTCAGAAAATCACGGAAACAGGGAAGTTAAATACTTTTTAAACTATAAAAGCTACTATGGTACTTGAAGAAAGTTTTTCTTTATCTTGTAACATAGATTACAAAAAGGCTAAAATCAATAAAATCGTTTCACATTTGCAAAAATTATAGGACCAAAAAAGCTTTTGTATACCCGAGATGGTCAACTTTGACACCCTCTAGCACCACTGTGCAGCGCGTAAACTGCATCAAATGGTGCATTTTTCTGGATCTAATGGAGTCTGTAGGGTCTTTTGTGGATTGGTTTCACTCCATTTGCGCCAATTTTGTTTATTAACAAATCCGTTAAGCCAAGAATGAGCCTCATCTCTGAACACAATTTTGCGTCTATAAGTTGCGCGAATTGATATCTGATTTTCAAAGTAAATCTGGATAATTTTGTAGCGTTGTTCAAGCGTCATAAATATAAATTTCAAAACATGAGCGCAGTCTGACAGTTCGTTTGACAGTTAGCCCTTTCGTAAGTTCTATCGGGCTTAAAAAACGCCCTTATAACTAGGAGATATATTCGCTATCGGATCGCACATCGGACAGAAAATTATGACTTTGTAAGACAACGCCATAATGTTCTCTGACAACTCTGGTAACGTAATTATTTTCTGCCCGATGTTGGGTCCGATGTGCGATAGTTTCAGTCTGTATGGATCCATGTATGTCGATTTTTAGCTGGGTATCCAATAAAGGATTTTTATTAACTTCTTAAGCATCAGAATGGATTAAAAAAAGGTAATACATATGTAAAAAAAATGTAATTTGCACTAAAATCTGCAATAAATGCATTTTTGAAAATACAATATATTTTTGTGATTTTTGTTTACATTTTTATTAATATTAGTTAAAATATAATAAATGAGATATTTTGAATAACCAAGAATTTTAGTTTTTTGAATTCTGAGAAAAAAATTTGTAGAAAACGAAACGATCTTTTAACATAAATATAATCAAGACGATCTCCTCTTTCCAAAGATACCAATATCCTACATCAAAACTACATCAAAAAATTCATGCCAGCTAAACAGGCTTTTGTCCTAGCGTGCTTGTAAAGTATACGAAATCGATTAGAGTGTGTGGACTTACAAACAGTGTTGCCAGAACTCTTAGATGGAAATGTGCTAGATTCCTAAAAAATTTCTGCTAAAATCTGCTAAATCCTAAAATAAAAAATATGCTTAGAATATGCTAAATTAAAAAATCGCAATTTTTTTATTATATTCATTATTCTAAAGATCTGCTAAATTTAATACAAAAAATATGCTGAAAATCTGCTAAATAATTTTTTTAGTATTATTTAATAAAATCTTATTAATGAAAAAATACATTTTTTTAAACCATGTTTATAAAAAATTATATTTTCATACTTTTTTAAACTATCTTCAAAGGTTATAGGAGGTTTATCAAACAAATTTTATGTGAAGGATTTGTTTTGAAAACCTCCTAGAACTTTGCAAAGTGTTTATGAATTGATATTTATTCTAAGATACTTTAAAAACGTATGAAGAGATAATTTTTTGTAAATACTGTTTAATCTGTCTTTGAGACTAACCCCTCAATTCATAAATGCTTTGTAAAGTTATGGCAGGTTTACAAAACGTCATTTTCATACAAAATTTGTTCAATAAACCTCCTATAATTTTACGAAGCATTTATGAATTTAGGGGTAAAAAAATAAACTTTCTCATTTAATTTTTTCATAATAAACATAACTGATTTTAAATTTTTGCAAGATTTTTTTATGGTTTTTGTAGCATTTTCAAATTATAGTACTATACCTATCAATTCTACACCCAAAAAATTCCTTAGTTGGTTATAACGAATATTTCAACTATCTCGTAGGTGAAATACCCCTAACTAAAACTTAGTTGAATTGTTTTAGTTGGCCTTAACTAAGTTTTTAAAAAATCTGAATTTCAACTATATTGGCAGTTGATATCAGCAATACTTAGTTGGTGGCTACGATTAAAAAGTTATGAAAACATTGTTATTAGCTGTGTTTTCTACTTAACTATATCCGTTAACTTTTAAAAAATCTGAAAGGGCATAAAAACGTTTTTTAGACGAAAACTAACATATTACTTTTCGTATGCACGTTAACTTACAACGTGGATAATTATCAACGTTGAAAACTCAACGTTTATAAATTTTCACACCTACACTCAAAAAAAAGTCAGTAAAGTCAGCAAAAAATGTTGCTGTGTCGGCAAATTTTTAGTCAGGATCGTGCTTGCAAAAAAGTTGGTAATTTCAGCAAAAGGTTTGCTGAAAATCAGCGAGCTGATTTTTACCAAAAAAATTGTAATCTTCAGCAAAAGTTTTGCTAACACTTAGTCGACTGCAAATGAAAAAAATCCTTGCTAAAATCACTAAACTTTTTGCTGAATATTAGTAGACTGAAAAAAACTCAAAAAACTTGTAGAGAAATTTTACTTTAGTTGAAAATTTAAATATAGAATATGTGTAGAGTTGTTTTCCTTTTTTTGTCATTTCCGTTTCCAGACAAGCTGCGACATCTACATCTAGTCTATCTGGTTGTCGTCCACGCTATGAATGCTGTTATCAGCACAATTTTTGTAGCAAAATAAATTAGTAAAACATTAGTTCAAAATTAGTTTAGTGCTAAAAAAATTAAAAAAAATATAACTAAATTTTTTGCTGAAAACGGAAATTGCTGAAAACTAGTACACTTGATATACAAGACGTTTTACTATTTTTTCTACTAACTTATTTTTTTGAGTGTATCTTAACTTGTTGACGTACGTTCGATTATACCGAAACTATCATGAACACTAACAAATTTTTATACTCCAATCAGTTTAACGTAGATTTACTATAAATACTTAACGTTGATAGGCATGAGCGAAAATACAGCTATTGTTATAAATATTGTTACAGAAAAAATTATTTTGTTAAAAAATATGCTAAAAATATGCTTTTATTAAATAAAACAAAATGTGCTAAAAAATCTGCTTTTGTCCAACAGAATATGCTAAAAAGCAGTTATCATATTTTTACAAAAAAAATATGTAATTGCCCAACTTAATCTGCTAAATCTAGCAGAAAATATGCTAAAATGGCAACACTGCTTACAAAATTTTCTAAAGGGTACACTTTCATTAAATTCAGTTGAAATAGTAGGAAACTGTATATATATATTTGTTCCTTTTACTCCTGCAAGGAGCATAGGGAAACTGTACTCCTACTATAAATTGGGTAAATTTACTCTATGTGCGTAATTGAAAAAAATACGCACATTATGTTTAAGATGGTGCACAAATAATGCGCAATGTAGCATTGAAAGTGCGTAAAAATTAAATGAAATTTGAAATTATTGTGTTAATTTACTAAAGTGCGTAAATTACCCCAAAAATGCGTATATTTACCACGGCTGTAGTGCTGGTAAATTCGGTTACTTTTCAATACTCGATATTACTCGATATTTTTGATTTGGATACTCGATATTACTCGATACTTTTACCGGTTTTAAATTTGAAATTTTTGAAAATTTTTTGATAACATTCTTTGAAAATGTTTATGGTAATTTAATATTTAAATTTGTAAACATATTTTTAAACTTTTTCACCATAGTTTTTCATAGCTTTTTAACATATTATTTTAAATATTTTACTTCTGCTTTTTTCTTTTAACAGAGTTGTAATTTTGTGACACATATTTTGGCAGAGTCACATTTTTATATATTTTGTCCGTCCAAAATGCAACTCTGAAAATATCGAGTAAAAAATACTCGGTACCCACTACTCATATTTTTACCAGCACTACACAGCTGTGCTTAAAGTGAAACCACCCAAAAATATTTTTTTTAAGAAAACAACAAATTGATTTTTAGTACGTATTTTATTAATAATATTATCCGTGTCATACTCAAATAATCGTTTATGTCGAAATTATTCGTTTTTAGATCTTAAGATATTTGTTATATCTATTATACTAAAATCAATTTTATTATTCTCAGTACGTTACTATTACAAAAATGGTATTTTTATGGTATCATTAAGATAAATAGAAAAACATATATTTTTGTAAAATACCATTTTTGTAATAGTAACGTATTGAGAATAATAAAATGTACTCCGTACTATCATTAGAAATATGTATGGGGGAAATGTTTTTTTTTAGTTGATCTGTTATTTAAGTAAATGAATGTTATTCTAGTTTGACTCAAAATCATAAATTAATATCACTTTCTGTTTAAATTATTTTCAAATCAAAGAAAGATGATACAATTTTTACAAGTAAATTACAAAGAATAAAAATTATTGAAAAAATTCGATAAGACCAGCAGGCAGAATGCGCATTTTCGGCTTTCGCTACAAAGCCATCATCAGTGCCTTTCGCCTTTGAGAGGGTTAATATTTTGATAATCGTCTCCTTATGTGACTGTTGAAAGCAAATCGAGTTTGTTATCAACAACTCAACTTAGAATAACATCAACGAAATTTAACAATGCTATTTTTATCCTTTTGTTATTATTACTCTTTTTTGCTTTGAACCTTAATTCTTAAGATATCTCAGCTGATTCTATTCAACTCTGTGTATGATAAACACAGATTTTTTGAATTACAACGAACCGTTAAATTTAAATTTAAATGTATGTTATTAAATTATATTTTTGCACCGTGTCAATGTGTTTAAGATGAATGGGGGAAATGTTTTTAATGAAGCCAACATCAAAAATTGATTTTTTAGCCTCAAAAAAAGTTAAAACACCGTTTTTTCTACGACAATCTACAAGAAAGGACAAAATTTGTATGAAAGCGCCATCTAGCGTGAGTTTTAGGTATTTTATCAAATTTTTGATGAAAAATTTCCAAAATCACCAACTTCAAAAGCGTGTAAAAAATATCTCGCACTAAACTAAAAAAACCCCTTGAAATGTTATGGAAAATGTGAACTTTCAGTTAATTTTGCTTTCATCCATTCCGATTTTGGTTGTTGCACTGTATTACCAAAAACAATTTCATTCTTATGTTGCTATTTCCAGATAAAAATGTGTTTGCCGAAATGTAGTAATTCACAAAATACAATCCGTTTTTTTATTATTTAAAAAAAAATTTTAAAATTTTTCCAATTTAAAATGTCAGAGTATTTATTACTCTTACACGGAGGAAAAAGACGTTTTTGTTTATGTTTGGAGGTAATTATATTATATTTACAATATATGTATTTGGAGAATGCTTCCAATTATATTGTTTTTATAGTTACTATACATATATTTCCCGGTAATAATTATATTTGTGGGATACAATTAACATATATTTGAAAAATCGGCGAATTTCCATTCTTGATACATATAAAGTTGTATCTAGCCATTATAACTTGTGTAGTTGGTAATAATCGTTTAGTTTAGCTAGACTGCATCTAGTCAGAAAATTTTGTGATATTTTTCCTTTATTTATTAATTTTATTGTAAAAGATGTGAAAAATAAAATAAATTAGTATAAATAAAACATAAAATTGTGTTAAAAAGAAAAAAACATTATTTAATTGTGTATATTATAGTATTAACTTATTATAAGAGTTTTTAATTAATATTTGCAAAGAGTATATATAATAAAGAGATTGGGGGACTCTCTGTGACTGAGTAAGCATTTGTTCTATTATGTGCCTTGGAACAGGAACATACTCAAACCAATATCACCCAGCAAACATGGCAATACGAAGAAGATTCTCCAAATATATCGCCAGGAAGAAAACATTTATTGCCGGCAATATCAATTTCGTATTCCGGAAGTTTCCTCCCTCGGAAACAACTGTTACACTAAAACAATACTTCCAGGTAATATGAAAGCAATAACTAATATGAAAGATAAAAGGGATATCGCTAAATAAACTCCCGTTACAATAAAAAAACGATTTAATTTTTTCATTATTAAATTTAAGCCTGAAAAACAATATCTGCATACATAATCCATTGACCAGCTTATAAATTATCTGGATTTCATCCTAGCCGATTTTTCCCGCGCAATTAATCTTAACTTCTCACGAGTTTATTTCCTATATATCTTTTGATTGTTTTTGTACAAATTTAGTTTTAATTTTTTCCAAATTGATAAAAGATTTCAAACAAATTTGCTTTATCTTCCAAATTATACAAAAATTGCCGAAATATTGTCATAAAAAGTTATGACAACAGATAAAATTTCCAAATATCGTCGAATTATCTTCCAAGTGATAAAAGGAAAACAATTTCAAAGTAAATACTACTTGATTATTTTCATTCAAATGAAATATCTTCTTGGAAGGTATATTTTAAATGTTTGCAGGGTCATAATGTGCGCTCTTTGTATGACTCAAAACATCGATTGTAACCAGGGATGGAAAATAATAATTTAGTTATAAAAATCAAGAATGGAACTATACTATGGAATTATACTATTCCAACAGTATTATAGCCCTAGATTATGAGTTTTAAACAACCCATACGTAAAAAATTGCAAAATAATATCGGAATACGAAAAAAGGCTTTGGGGTTCAAAAAATTAATTAAAAGATTTACATTCTGCAAACGATGCCAAAATTTTCTTTTTTTTGCAACTAACCACCAAACTTTGTTTTATGAAATGGGCATTATACTCCGTAGATTATAAATTTAAAAAACCGCACTAAAAAAATTGCAAAATAATAGAGGAACGCGAAAAAAGACTTTGTGGTAGAAAAAAATAATTAAAAAACCCAATCAGCGATTAACAGTCTGCAAATGAATACAATGACGCAAACATTTTCGTTTTTGCAGATATTTTTTTCGCGATTAATTTTTTTTTTTTTTTTTTGCAAACTAAGCACCAAACTTTTGTGTATAAAATTTGGGACTATAGACCATATATTATAAATTTAAAAAAACCACACTTAAAAAATAGCAAAATAATCGCGGAAAGCGAAAAAAGGCTTTATGGTACCAAAAATTAATTAAAAAACTTAATCAGCGATTTACATTCTGCAAACAAATATATTGATGAAAAAATTTATCGTTTTTGCAAATTTTATTTTTCGCGATTTTTTTTTGCAACTAGCCACCAAACTTTGTTGTATGAAATGTGTATTATAGTCCCTAGATTATAAATTAAAAAGAAACGTACTTAAAAAATTGCAAAATAAAAGCGGAACGCGAAAAAAGACTTTGTGGTACAAAAAATTAATTAGGAAACGTAATCAGCGATTTAGATTCTACAAAAAAATATATTGGTGCAAAAATTTTCCTTTTTGCAAATCTTATTTTTCGCGATTTTTTTTGCAACTAGGCCCCAAACTTTGTTGTCTGAAATGTGTATTATAGCCCCTAGATTATAAATTAAAAAAAAAAACGCACGTAAAGAATTGCAAAATAATAGGGGAATTTAAAAAAAGACTTTATGGTACAAAAATTTAATCTCTAGGTTATATATTTAAAAAAACCGCACTTAAAAATTGCAAAATAACGGAGGAATTCGAAAAAGGCTTTATGGTACAGAAAATGAATTAAAAGAGGTAATCAGCGATCGACATTCTGCAAGCGAATATATTGTTGCAAAAATTTCGCTTTTTGCAAATGTTTTTTTTTTCGCAATTTGTGCTAATATTTGATTATATCTAAATATTTAATTTTTATGTTTTTTAACGAGCCAAAGGAAACCTATTTTTTAGTTACTTACATTTTTAAATATGTAAGAGCGATCTAACATTTTTTGGTATAAGAGCCCGATTAAGTGAGCCTTTTCCATCCCTGATTAACCAGTCGGAGTTCGTTCCTGTTCCAAGCCGCCTAATATTTTTTCAAATAAAAATTATTGAGAGAGTTGCAAGGCCATTGATATTTGTTAATAAAAATAAATAAAAAATAAATGAAGAGATTGTAGTTATTGTTTTACAATGAAAGATTTGTATTAGATGTAAAATTCAATGTGATTTATAATATATTTAGTTATTAAATAATCGCCAAACAGTAGATGTATTAATTTTACTTTTTATGTTTTTCCATTAAAATATAGAGAAATTTGGAGAGTAGAATAAATACGCCTATTGTTTGGCATATATTAATAATTGCTTTATAACTAAATATATTATTTATATATAGTATTTGCATGGAAACATAATTTTTTTATGACACACATATTATATGTTTGCTGCCAAACATATAATATTTGTCGATAGCGTCATTTCATTTCATCCAAACATTATATATTTACAGGCAAACATAATATATTTGCTTGCAAACATAATATATTTGCATGCAAATATATATTGTTTCTAGTAAAAACACTGCGAATATGTTTAACAATTTCTCCAAATATATATATATATATGGGCATTTCCATCATGTCGAACGGGACCGTCGTACACCTTTAAAGTGAAAAAAAGTCAAAATAAAACGGATTTTTATTTTGACAATAGGCTTTACTTATATCTTTTTATTAGCCCTACAATTGGTGCTGAGGTTGATTTTTAGAAATTTTTCGTTTTCAAGATAATTGTAAAAAAACAAGGCATTCGCACGGGACAAAAACAGAAGTGGTTTTCGGGGCTAACAATTAAAATGCCGATTTCAGCGAAACCTGAAGCAATATTTCAATGTGACTAATTTTACACTGTTGTGCATTGATGTCCTTTAAAAATGGTTGTAATTTTACCCAAAAACGATTCATATTATTTTTTTAATTTAATTTTATTCACTGTCGCACGTGACATGTCGCACGGGACATTTTTTTCCATCATGAGATTTATGTTGTTTCTGTTGCTCTTTTTACGAAATTATATATAAACAAGCTTAGTAAAAATGTTTTTAAATCGACAGAAGTATTCAAGGTATTTATTTTAATATAATAACCAAAAACAAACTTAAAAGAAATATGTAGTATGAATTAACCCAGCAAAATTGTGGGATGGAAAGAACCCATTGTAGAACAACTTGTACGTGCATGCAACCTGTTATAATTTATGTTCTATCATCGGTGATTTTTGTTTGAGTTTGTCCCAAAAGCAACAGGTTCTTTTCCTCCAAACTAGAACAGGTTACTTTGGAAGCGGTTCTAGAACCAGTTATAGAACTGGTTCCGCGACAGTGAAACCTTCCATTTTGACTCCCAGGAATCAGTTCTAGAACCAGTCCCACGTAACTGGTGGTAAAAACACCTGTTCTAGAACACATTCAGAGGAAACCAGTTCAAAAAACTTTTGCTGGGAAGTATTTATTTATATGAAAATATAAAACACAGTTTTTTTTTGCTTTTACTTCTTGACCATGGTGCATGCCAATTTTAAAAAAATTTAAAAGTATGTATTTATATAAATAAATCATTTACATAAGAAAAAAAAAATTTTAATTTTTAAATTTCACCCTTACGATGTCGCACGTGACCAACTGTGTATAAGTACCAAGATCACAATTCTTCTTATTTTTCAGGTACGTTTTTTTTATTTTAATTGTATAAAAAATCTCTGTTTGTAATCAATATTTGATGAGCTTTCTGCGTGTACTTTCGACGCACTGATAACAAATGTTGTTTTTCAATGTCGCACGGGACATCGAAATATGCGACAATGCAAATCAAAAACTTACAGTTATTTTCAATCGCATTGTTTATTATGCATTCTTTTATGACTCTCTGTACCTTTAGAAATATTTTAGAAAGCAAACGTCAATGCATAACGTCTCTGTTTAAAAACTTTTATCAAAACAAAATGTGCAATAGAAATATCCAAATAAGAAAAGATGCGCTTGTGCGACTTTGCATTCGAATACCTCGAAATGGGTTATAAATAAATGCGAAATCTTTTTACGTTATTTAAATTTGATTGTTTCCCTATGAAAATATGATAAAACAAAGTGTTTTCAAGAACTTTTAATATTTTAGTCTCGGTGGACCTTTCGGTGGAAATGCCCATATATGTTTGGGACAGGCCGTTTTTTTTCAGCGTGTATGTATATGTAGTATATTTAACAACTTTTTGTGTAAATCATTTTTTTAACAGAAGAGTAGTAATTTTACGCATAATGTGTTTATTTGTAAACACATAATTTCTAAAAAATACTTTGTGTGTGTATTATTTTATATGAAAGTGTGTACAAAAAAGTTTACGCATTTTTTGTTTATATTTACCGTATTTTCGTAAAATTAACCAAAACTTTACCCGTTTTATAGTAGTAAATTTACAAACATTTTTTAGAGTGTAATATTTAAATTGTTTTGACACAAAACCGGTGCGGATTAACATTTTCGAAAAATAAAAAATTATTTTGAACTGAAAATTGTGACCAAATCGAAGAGTTTTCGCCGGTTATATGTTCAAATATAAAAATTTATTAATCTGCGGACGCACTAATTTTATTTTTTGATTTTGTCGACCGTTTTCGTGAGAAATAGTCCTTTCAATTATACGCTCTTAGTTTCTACACAAAAACTTAAATCATGTATTTTTGTTTGAATCTACCTATTTGTCACCCTGTAAATTTAAGACTTGCAACTCAATGTTACTTTTTCGCATCCATTCAAATATTTTTACAATCTACTTAATATCTTCAATTCGTAGCACATAAAAACCGAAGGTGTGTATGTTGTAAATACTTGACTCTCTTTGCCAGAATCTCAAATTAAATTTTTTTTCTTTAGTCGTGGACGAGATGTGAATCTATTACGTTGCTCTGCAAATACAGCAACCTATTAAAAAAAATAAATTTAAGAGTTAAAAAATACAAAATCACTGCTAACTAAAAAATAAAATTAAATTAAATAATTTGGCAATACTACATTTAAGTTCGACTTCAAAAAATAAAATTAATATAGTTTTTTTTACTTAAATCCAATGAAAAAGTGACGCCCTTAATCAGTGTTGTAGTGTTTGTGAGAATACATCCTTATGTATACCCTTATCCATTATTATTATACACACCCGTCGTTACTTTTTATCAATCAATTAATTTATAAAAGAAATTGAACAAAATAAGAATATGTAATCCTCATAATGAAAAATACATGTATAATGTGATATAAAATGTATCCGTTCTTACGAGAAAATATTATATAAAATCATTTTTTAATCATATTCGTGGCTTTTGAATGACAAAACGAAAATGTATGTATTTTTTAAAGGTACGGCATACTTTAGGGAGCGGTATTTCCTATAAGCACATCATTACAGCAATGTGTGAGCAACAGAGAGTTTTTCATTCATCGTGACTATGTGTGAGTATAACTGGTTAACAATAAGCAGGGTTGTCAGATTTCTTTTGCTATTTTTCGCCAACAAAGTAATGAAAATCGCCAGAAATTGGGAACAAATTTTTTGTTTCGCTTTTGAATAAAAAGATCGTCAAAAACATTTTCTTTCTGGACGAATTGCAACATTCAATTAATGCGTTTTGAGGAATTAATAACTAAAAAGGAAATTCTTTTAATTCATATTTATAACACATTTATTATTTAAGTGCACAATTGCGTTTTGAAGTGTATTAAAAAGATGGAATTGCAAAAAAACAATATATATATTAGACCGACTCACGAAAAAAGTACAAAAAAATGTGCCCCTTAAAATAAACCTTGGTTTGCTTTATGATGATTCCCAAAATATTTCGGGTTTAGTAATGAGATCTCACGTGCTGGACCATTTTTAAAAAAGACCGTTTTTTAGTTTTTGTAAGAATTTTGCAATTTAGCTAAAGATAACATACTCAATATGGGTATCATGTGAAATGTTTTTTTTAGGCGCGTCCAGCGGTATATATAGCATGTTCTAACATATCCAGACATGTCCTATTTGCAACGATATTCTATTAAAAAAAATAATTTTTCACTTTTTTGTACGTAAATGTTTGTGATTGAAATGTCAAACTTACATATCATAAGCTACAGTCGATTTAAGTGAACACGTGTTTCAGATTTTTTGAAATTCGCGATTGTTTGCGTTTAATCAGAAATTCAATGTTTTACAATTTATTAGAAAAAAAGTAAAAAAAAAGTGCCCCCTCAAAATAAACCTTGGTATGTTTTATGATGATTTCCAAAATATTTCGGGTCTAGCAAGGAGATCTCACGAGCTGGACCATTTTTAAAAAAGGTATTTTTTTAATTTTTGTAGGAATGAAGACAACATACTCAATATGGGTATCATATGAAAGGTTTTTTTGAGGCGCGTCCAGCGCAGTGTTACCAAGTCTTTTTTACAAATCCCCCTAAACTGTTCAAAAAACCACCCTAAATTTGCTCTACCACTAAAAAACATCCCCCTAAAATAAATTTTACAAAAATCCAACAATTTTGTAAGTTTTGGTTTCAAATTATTTTTAATAAATGCAAATAATTGATTTTCTAGTTGTTAAAATAAAAAAACTTCGTCATATTTTAGCTGGTTTTCTTTGATTTCCTAATCACAGATTAAAATTTTTCAACTTCAAAAATATGTAGGCTAAAAAAAATAAAAAATTTATTAAAAACTCTCAAAATTTGACAAAACCAATCATCGGACTCTAAAATTTAACTACCCCTTAATTGATTTTCTTACCCCCCAAATCTCCCCCTAACAAATTGGTACCCCTAAAACTCCACCTAAGCGGTTGAAAACTCCTAACTTGGCAACACTGGTCCAGCGGTATATCCCAGCAAAATATTGGTAATGACACCTCATTACTCATAAATAAGTACTTTTTACACAATTAAATTTTATACATTTTTATTTATTATATGTAAATATGTTTTATGTTTAAATTTTTATGACGAGTCCTAAAATTACACACTAGACAAAACTTAAATTTTTCTGAATGTATTTTCTTAAGCTAATAGTATTTGCTTAACTCCTTATTTTTAAGAATCAAGTAAGCAATCAATCGGATAACCACTTATAATTCAACTTATTGTAAGCATGTGTGTAACCACTTATTATTCAAAATCTCATAACTACTTATTTTTAATTTTTTCTTAAGCGAGCGGGTAAGCTTGACTACTTATAAAAACGGCCACGCCAAACAAAAATAATGAGTTTAGACGCCAAAAAATAAGTTGTGCAGAGCTATGAATTTCTATTATATAACCACTTATTTGGTAATGAAAGATTTTGCTGGGATATAACTTGTTCAAGCATATCCAGACATGTCCTATTTTCAAGGATATTCTATAAAAAAAACTAATTTTTGAATCTTTTGTATGGAGATGTTTGTGATTGAAATGTCAAACTTACATATCATAATCTATACTCGATTTAAGTGAACACTTGTTTCAGATTTTTTGAAATTCTCGATTTTTCGCGTTTTATCAGAAATTCAATGTGGCGGGAGAAATATATTCTAAATAGGGTAATTTGGATAATAAAACTTGTCTTTTGACGAGTAAATCTTCACTAAGAATTTTGCAAATTTCATACATTTTGCACGGTGCTCTGGACCTTTCATATGATACCCATATTGTGTATGTTGTCTTCAGATAAAATGCAAAATTCTTACAAAAACTAAAAAAAAGAAAAAGGGGACACTTTTTTCGTGAGTCGGTTTAATATATTATATATGTTTTTATCACTTATATACAGTGTGTTCGTTTACTCGAATTTCTTATTACTTTTACTACAAATGAAAAGTTTTGTTAACTTTTGTATAGAATTTTTCCAGCTGTAGTAAAAGTATTAACTTGTAGTAAGTAAACGACCACGCTTATAGATTAGGATTGTTTCAATATTAATAATAATAATATTTTGTTATATCTATTGACTTTCACCTGATGCAAAACATGATCTGGAAATGCATTTAAATATATTTTAAACTCGCAAGTTTTATTTTTAAATACTAAAAGATAAGTAACTTCAAATTTGTGTTGACACTTGAAAGTTCTTACAAAAAAAAAAAATAAAATAAGTCTTCATTAGTTGATAGTATCATGGCAGCTTTTTTCCTTATCCCCAAATAAATCTTAAAATATCCCCAAAAAATCCCCAACTAGAAAAAATGTTAAAAAAGGTACTCGAGTTTGTTTAATTTACTCAAATTTTCAAGATTTTGAACTAATTTTTTAAAGACTTCCTAAATTTGAATTTTTCAAGTTTGTCTCCACAATCAGTAGTGCGATTCTTTAACTTTTTAACGACAAAAATCGGCAGTTAGATTGTCAAAATTCGATAATTAACTACAATTGTCATTAAAACTGATTCCGTAACTTTTTCTACCGAATTTTGTCGTTAAATAATATCGTTAACTTCCGACAATTATTGTTAAGTTAACAACAGAAAAAAAGTTGTGGATAAGGTAAAATATGAGTAAACAAAATTGAATAATTTCGAAATGCGTTAAAGAAATGTATTTTATTGTAAATTTCTTAACAATTTACATTAAGAATAAGGAACTGGCGTTTGCGTTAAATTCAATGGCTTTCGTTTAACAGTGAATCAGTGAATTAACAGTGCTTTGATACATACTACTAAATTAATACTGTTTTATTCGACAAAAATTTTTATAAATCACGAAAACAAGGGTTTTAGTGGATTTTGTTTTCACAGAAAATAAATGGAATATTCTATATTCTTAAAAATAAAATTTGCCAATATTTACAACGGCTTAGTGCTTAAAATTAATTACATAATTTTTTACCCTACATGTGCAAATAAAATGAATCCAATTATATCGTATTAATTTAATTGCATCAAATTAATTCAATTGGATTAATTTTAACATTAATTAACTATACTGGTTTTCACGCTTTTTTAGGTATTTACTTAATTTTTTTCGTGCTTTTGAATATGTTTGTAGTGATAATTAATATCAACCCAGCAAAAAATAGACATTTTTTTGGCTCTGCTTGTAAGAGAAAGATACAAGCACTTCCATTACCATTACATATACGTAATTGTAATGAAATATTTTCATTTCCTATACATTCAAGTAATTGTAATGAAATTAATTTTAATTATTAAAAATTAGACATGGATTTTTATTACCGTTACTTTTATACAAAGGTAAATATTTTTCTTTTTTCGTGTGCTTTAATTTGAATTCATGGTATGCTGATTTGTCGCTTAAAGCACAAATAATGAATACCCGTGAAAAAACGATTAGATTTGATCAAGTTAGGCTTGATCCAATTGTATCTATTCACATTAGAGAGTAAATAACAAATATGGACAAATAAATATGACTTTATCTGCGATTCCGATTTTCAAAATTTTCTTAATCGTTGCCTTATATAATCATATCTTAAAATATCTTTTCTCTTATATCATTTTATATGCCATATACAAATACATATACTTGATCAAATTATATCTCGTTGAAGATAAATTTGTATATTGCTTCGAATAACACTTTATGAAACTAAATGTGACCCAAGAATATTTTAGATAAAATTATTTACTATCTCGAATCGAACAAAATGTATGTGGATTTCAATACAATTATATACCCAAGTAAAAAAAAGTGATATGGAGCCATATGAAGTTATATTTAATTATATATAATATTTTATGTAATTAGATATAATTATATCCGAAAAATGAGAACATGTTATTGTATCGAATTGTATACAATTGTATACAATTTGGTACAATTTGATACAATTTTATGCAATTCGATACAATTGTATCCGAATTTTGTCCTCATCCAATTACATCAAATTATATCTTTTTGTATAAAATTATATAAAATGTTATAAAAGTGGACATAGTTTGATATAATTATATCTAAATATTGACCTTATACTTTTCATCATATCATATCATATCATATCTAACAATATACAAAAATTATTTTTTTAAATAAAAAAGATATGCAATATCTGGAGATCAGACCTGGGGGATTTCAATTACAATTGCAAATAAATGTAATTGAAATTAAAAAAAACACAATTACATTTCATGTAACTGTAATTGAAAATTTTCAATTACAAGTAATTGTAATTGAAAGTGATTTCAATTACAAATTTCAATTACATTTAGAATTAAAGTGTTTTTTATTAAAATTTTATAGAAAAAACTGACTGGGATAGGTTGGATAAGCGTGGATAAGTATAAAAAGAATACGTCATGTTGGGTTGACCCCTCACTTGTGCTTTTTGTCATTATTTCTTTTCCGAAAAAAATGTAATTGTAATTGAAATTTTTTCAATTACAATTATATGTAATGTATAATTGCAAATTTTAAATTACAAATTACTTGTAATCGTTTTTTTTTAATTACAATTACAAATAATATGTAATTGTAATTGATTTTTTTTCAATTACAATTACATGTAATTGTGTAATTGCATGTGTAATTAATTTCCAAATATAATGAAATAAAAATAAAGGTCTGCTGAAGATCCTCTAATTTCGATAAATCTTCCATTACTTTTATCCAGATTTACCATGACAGTGCATTAAACATGAACAAAATTTTATTTATTTTTAGTAATTTTAAATTAAAGTTGACAAGACTGAAATTTTAAAGTTAATAGGATTTTAAAAATAGTAAAATATTACAAAATAGTAAAAATTACTAAAAATATATGATGCAAAAAATAAACTCACACGAATCATGCACGGGTTATATATTCTTATTCACGCTCACGCACGAATCACTTGAGTATAGTAGCTACTACTCACGATCGCGTGTTATTCACAGAGATGTTCGTGACTCACGAGCATTTCTAGTCACGCGCCAATCCCTAGTAATTAGTAAATCTAAATTTAGTTCAAAATCATTTTTAACATAGAACCACATATAATATAATACGGTTTTATATGGACCTTATATATTTTTATATAAAATCACTTTGAAATAATTGCTTATGTTTGATGATATATAATTATAGATGATTTTATAAAGAACGTTATATTGTTATATATTAAAGAAATCATGAAATATTGTAGATATGGAACCGTATTAAGTTATATATGGGTTCTTATTCGTCAATATATAATCATATCTAATACAAATTATGAAATATTTCTTATATGGCTCCACATATAGTTTTATATTATTATGTATAGTGTCATACTAAATTATATATAAACGTATATGTAATTATATCTGTAATATGTTACTTTATGTACTTATATAAAGCACATGCAATTATATATAGGCCAGTATGTAATAATATAAAATCACATATGCCTCCATATTAAAACCTTTGAGGAAAAAATATCTAACATATGACTATATAAAAGTATATCTGCTTGAATTTAAAAGCATATCCTGCCATATGTAACTATAAGTTACTATATGCAATTACATAAAATAATATATGATTATATCAAAACTTTTTTACTCGGGTACTTAATAATTCAATACGAAATTAAAAAGCTGGGGGGTTACCGCGTAACTCGAATCGAATAAAAATTTTAGCATTCGTAAATTGTGTACCTTTCGTGAAAAGTAAAGTGTTAGCAAAAATCTTACTTTTTGAATTTTTATGTGTAGTGCACAAGTTTTGGGATAAAAATAAATTAAAAAGTAAAATTTTTATACAGAATTATATTTTTAACAATATTTGCAAGATTTACGAATTCTAAAATTTTTTTCGAATCGAGGGGCTTTTACATCTAGGGTTTTTAATGACCCAGAATTTTTCATTTTTGGACTTTCATGCAAATGCATGTTTGTAGTCAGTGGCCCAAAAATGATTTTGACCAAATACTTTTCCGAATCAAAGAATTTGCAAGAAAATGGCATCGATTTGTTGTTGCATATTTTTGCATATTTTGTTATAAATGCATATTTTTGCATATTTTGTTTTTAAGTGCATATTTTGTTGCATATTTTATGATTTTTAATGCATATTTTTGCATATTTTGCACATTATTGCATATTTTTTAATATTTTTAAATATGAAATTCGATTTAAGAATTCATACATTAAAACTTAAAAAAAATACTAAAGAATTAAATATTTGGAAGCTCTGTTGGTAATACAACACTACACGAGAAAGAGAAACACATAGTATACAATATGTTGTCATCCACTAACACATTTTTTATAGATGTAATTTTAAATTAACGTTTTCGGGTGTTATTGCTCACAAACAGAAAGTTGAAAAATTTTATAAAAATTATTTTAAGGAAACTTGTCCTCGAGCATTAATTTCTGCCACTTTTTTCTCTGAGTTACGAAAGTGAGTACGATTTTATAGTACACATATTGAAGTTCTATTTTATAATAAAGTTTTTTTCAGGTAAAATGCCACACACAAAAATATATTTAACTATGTGTATTTGAAGACATATTCAGTGTGTTCGTTTACTCGAATTTCTTACTACTTTTACTACAATTGCAAAGTTTTGTTTACTTTTTGTATTGAATTTCTCCAGCTGTAGTAAATATAGTAACTTGTAGTAACCCAGCAGAAATTACTGCTTGCTTGGAAGCAGTTTTGTCAGGGAAAGGTGAGCATTGAAGCGATTGTATTATTGATGATATCATGCCAGATTTTTGTTCGACATAGCTCGCGTGAAAGCACTTGTTTGAGATCCGAAAAGGCATGAATTCACCGATTTTAATTAGTGCTCTTGATTTTCTTTTAAAATGTCGATAATTAATGCTTTTCAACTATTTAGTATCATGCCTTCTCAAAAGCACAAAATTCCTGCATATTTTTCCGTGAAGAGAAACTATCTCTTATTTTTAGTAAAACGTCTTATTTTCATTAAAATAACTCTTTTCCGCATTTTAAATATTATTGATAAAAGAACCGCGAAAATATTTAAGCAATCAAAATGTATTGCTCATTTCATGCCTTTTTGAAAAGCACAGCAAAAAGCGATAAACAATTAATCAACTTAGGCTTTTCATTAGTGCTGTTTACGAAGCTATACATTTTTAGAAGCGGTAAAAGTAGCAGTAAGGAAGCAGTAATCGTTTTTACTGCTTCCACATTTTTGCTGGGAAGTAAACGAACAAGCTTATTGTAACCGATACCTGAATTTTTACGTTTATGTTAGTTTTTAATAAATATAATTAAAAAAAACATTTATTTTTAATTGCATATTTTTTGGTTTTTAGTGCATATTTCGTTATGAATGCATATTTAAGTGCATATTTTCTATTTTATAGTGCTTATTTTAAGCGCATATTTTCGATTTTTTAGTGCATGAAAGTCCTTGCCCTGGTCATCACTTAGGATATTTTATTTAAGTAAGAAACTTCAAAACGAAATTTTCTAATTGGTGGCTATAATACTTATCCTTATTAAAGGAAATATGATTCTAGTTAAACTTTTTCATATTTAAGTTAATGTGTTTTCCGATTTTAAAGATAGGCAGACAATTTTTTATATAAAAAGAAAAAAAAAACTGAGATTTTTGTGATTTAAAAGCTGTTTCTATCTTAGTAAACGTTGTTTCTGTATGATTATAATTATTTTCTTGTATGTAGTTACTACTAACTGATAATGGATTGTATAACCCACACAGAGATAAGTTTGCTGGACCAGTTTTAATAAATTTTTTTAGTAAAAAATAAAGTTTTCTTCACAAAGTAAATGAAAAATTTCTTAAATTTGATGAAAAAGCTTCATATATTTTATGAATTTAGTTTTAATGAAGCTTTTTCATTAATTGTATGAACCTTTTAATAAATAAAATGAATATTTTGACAACATTTTATCAAAAATTCCATTAATTTAATAAAAAGTTTCAATGGACGAGGCCCAGTGAAATTCATCGGTTTTGTGTAAAAATTTATTAATATCATTCAGATAATTCCCCAGTCAGAAAAATACAAACGGGAAAGCGATGGCAAAGCACTTTAGCAGGTGGTACAAGTACTGTCAAAAAGTGCTTTCCCATTCCCAAAATGATAACATAATTAGACAAAAGGACCGGCTGTTCAAAAAGCGCCAGAAAAGCAATGGGAGAACAAAATTTTTGAACGAGGCAAAACGCTGGCAAAACCAATAAATAGGTGGTCTGGAAATATATTTTACAAAATAAAATTGAAAAAAGTTCCTATGTATTTTTTTGGTCTTGCCGTGGTTTGAACCCAGGCCGTCAGATTGGCAGACGATTACTCTACCCTGAGCTAACGACACATTTAATACTTGGTGGCTAAACAGATAAATGAGTGATAATAGCTGGTTGTGCTAAAAAGCTGGTACTGGCAAACAATTTTTTGTAAATAATATGCCAGCGTTGGGAGAGCAAAAAAAGTTGGTCTTGAAGGAGCTTTCCCACAAACAAACAAAATTGATTTTATAAAACAAAAAAAATTTTAAATTAAAAAAAACCAAAAAAAAATGTTTCCTTCCAACCGGATTTGAACTCGGAACCTTCTGACTACAAAAACTTTTTAACGAAGCGGCAGCATTTTTATAAAATCATTGGTCTATCAGCGAATTGATTTTTGCACCGCTAGCAATTTCTAAATAGGTAGCACTAGATAACCACTGGTTGCAAACCTTGGCATATCACTCTAAGCCAATTTTTTGCCAGTGTTTTAAAAACCAACGAAATTGTTGTAAAACAAATACTGGCAAAACATTTTTTGCAGTCGCTGGCAAAGCGTCCCCAATAAGTGTTCTGCCAGGCATTGATTTTTAACACCGTGGTTACCCAGTGGTATGCCAGTGCTTGATTTTTTGTACCACTGGCGATTTCTGACTGGGTCTCTCAGTTAATTAATTGGTTGTTTTCCTACACCATACATATTCATATAAACAAACAAAATTTAATGCAATTGAATAAGACCAAAACTCCGATAAAATTGGATGAAATTATATCAATTCAAATATGTTTTTTATTCGTTTATATACAATTTGATTAATCCATTTTCCGGATAAAATTTAATATAATTTAGCCAAATAAAAAAAGATATGCTACCGAATAAATTTTTTTCACGGGTAAGCTTAACAGTTCGATACTGAATTTCGAGGAGAACGGTCGTCTTTTACTAATTAGCGGATAGTTGTTTTTGACAAACGAATCAAAGTTTGAAAGAAGTACGAACAATTTGTTTATTTTTGTATTTGTGTTCCGTTGTTCTTATTGAACTCATACGTGTGACAATTTACATTAGACCTGCAGGGATAGCAATACTGCTATGGCCCCGGGGGCCAAATCAAAAACCTTAGATTTAAAAAAAATCTACCATGAAGAGACAAACATGGTCTCGACCGATTCCCATAGGTATGTTCTCGGACTTACCTACAACTTCTAGTAATCAGTTTAGTGCTCTGGCCGATATCAGAGATATGGAGTTGGATTCCACATCCAACATAACTGAAGTAAAAAAAGTTAAACCACCACCACAGGTCGTCGATGAGAAAATTTCCCTTAAGGAACTGCCAGATTTAATTGGTAAAGAGTCAATATAAACGAACTTCTATCGGAACAAAAGTTTTTCCGCAAAATATGGATTGTTATGAAAAATGCAAAAAGGTTTTATTGGAAAAGAAAATATAATTTCACACTTTCAACTCCAAAGAGAATCGCCTGTACACGGTATTTCTGTATGGCCTCCCAAAAATCAGCACAGAGGATATCAAGAAGGATATTCAAGATTATAATTTAACACCCACATTTATTTCTGAAATAAATACAAAATTCAGTTCCGCTGACAATGCAGTATATAAAGTACAATTTGCAAGGAAAAATTTCAACCCAAAATCTCTAAGTAATGTAACTGCAATATGCAACATTATTGTATCGTGGAAAAAGTATAAGCCAAGAAAAAACGAAAATCCAACTCAATGTTGGAACTGCCTTTTGTAAGGTCATGGCGGTGAACATTGCAATCGTCTTCCAGCTTGTATGATATGTGCAAATCGACACCACATAAATGTTTGCCCTCTCAGAAATCAAGACAAAATACCAGCTGTATTTTTTTGCTTCAATTGTAAAAAGCATGGTAAAGAACGTACAGACCATTCTGCAAATGATATTAAGTGCCCTTTCCGCGCTCTTTATTTAGAAACCAGAGCCAGTGTTGCCAGTTTTTTTTCAGACTTTATCCCAATTTTCAAATTGTTATCCCCAAAAATACCCAATTTTCAATTTGTTATCCCCAAAAATCCCCAATTTTTATTTTCTGGAAAAAATTCGTATTCGTTAACTTTTTTTTAAATTAATGTAAAAATAGCATATTTATTTAATTCTTTTCGGTGCCTTATACACTCAAACTCAATAAATTTTGTAATTCTAACAAATTATAAAAAAGAAAAAATGAATTTAAATACATAACAGCATAAAAAAATGGGAGCCAAATTTTTTCGTTATAAATATTTCAGAATCAAAATTTTCCGATTCATCAGCTTCAGCCATTTTGTTGCGTATGGTACTGTATAAAAAAGTTTTTAAATTTCAGCAGATGGATTGAATTTTTGACAATTGAAGAACATGTAAAGTATATATTTAATTTAAGAAGAGCTTCTTATAACTCATATTACATCCGAATAACCTTAAATATTTTGGAACCAAAAGGAATTAAAATTTTCACCAAAAGGTATTAAGGTTTGTACGCACATTAACTTTCCAGACACAAATTTGTGTAGCCTAAACTCATGTACTATTATCATCATACTTGAAAGAAATATATAAATATTTAGAATTATCAGGGTTAAATTCATAAAAATATAAAAAGGCAATAATATGTTATCCCCAAAAAATCCCCTAAAATTTCGCGTCATCCCCAATAAATCCTCGGATCCCCAAACCGACATTTTTATCCCCATTGACGAAAAAAATCCCCAATTTGGGGATAAATCCCCTAAACTGACAACACTGACCAGAGCCAAAGCAACTAGCAAAAAATCATATAATTACAACAACAGAGAACAATACTCATCACAATATATCAATACTGATCTCCCAAAAAACAACCAAAACAACATTAATATGCATCGTAATACATTATCGTATGCCGATTGCATGAAAGGAAATAACGATGTGTTCAGTGTAGATCAGGCATCGGCAAACATATACAGCCTTATTTTGTGCTTGTATGAGTGAGTTGCAGCCTCTCTCTCTCAATGCACTGACAAAGAACGTTTGTATAATAATTTGAAAATTTTAAATGTTTATAATGGGAATATAAAATAAAAATTTAAAAGCAAACAACAACTACAAAAACAAATATCAAAAACAACAACACAAAAAAAAAACAAAAAAAGCTTAGAAATAAATTACCAAAAAAATGTATCAATAAACATTATGCAGAGTGTAAAAAATCTGGCAAACAAGCGATGTGACAACCTACTTCATTGACAGCTTGTGTGAGACTGGAGTGAATTTATATATTTTTTTCTTCTATGTGTGAGCTTATGTAGGTGTGAGAGAGCGCCCATGGGCATAGGTGTTGCCGACTTCTGGTGTAGATGAACTCTTCAACATTTTTACAACAGCATTAGGTGATCTCCAACAATGTACAACAAAAATACAATAAATTCAAGTTGTGATTTCTATGGTTAGGTATGCATATGGTCTTCGATAATTCTCATTGCTTAAAAATTCTTCATTGGAATGCTAACGGCATTACTACCTTTTCTCATTTCACTCAATTCGAAAATTTACTTGAAGAGGAAAATATTCATATTGCCTCTTTAAACGAAACACATCTTAAAGAAAATAATAAAACATATTTCAAAAATTACTTAATATACTGTAACGATAGACAAGATTCAAGAGGGGGTGGAGCAGCAATAGTTGTTCGCAGGTCTGTCAAACATAAACTACTACCGATTGTAAATAGAAATTGAAATTTTTTCACTTATCATTTCTACTGCATATTCGCCAAAATATGCATCAAGTTTTGCTGATGATATGATTAAATTAACTTCATTATGTAAATATTTTATTATTTTAGGCGATTTCAACGCCAGACACTCTTCGTGGCTGTACAATCTTCAACAGACACATAACTTTTTTATATACTATCCAAATAGCCCGACGTTTCACCCATATCAAAAGAACCGTAATACTTCAGTTATTGATTTAGCATTGAGCAAGAGCACGCTGAATATTAATTTGGACGTACTTGAATCCGACATTCCCTCAGATCACAGACCTGGGGCCAGATTCCCGCAGTCGTAAGCGTTCGAAATTGTTAAAAAATCACGTTTTTAAAGTGAAAATAAAATAAGACGAATAACTATTGTTACAACTTTACCTCACATTTGTAAAAAAGGAACGAAATATTTCTCATCTAACTTAGTTTTAATCTTTGTAATCTTTTAAGTAACAATAATTGCTATCGAATAAAACTCGATCACGACTGCGCTAATTTGCACCCTGTTGTCTGTAAAATCGAAAACGAGACAGCTCATGAATTGGACACAAGTTACTATAATTACAAACTAACTGACTGACTGGGTAATTACCAATGGAATCGTAATAAATACGGAAAATTATAGTACAATAACCACAATTGACCTTGAAATCGAAAAGTTTGTTCACCTGATTTCTGAAGCTCGAATTCGTTGCACTCCAAAAGTAAGTCTCTATGGTAAAACGAACTTACCTGCAGACATCTTCAACTTAATAAAAATACGAAAAACTATTATAAGGAAACGTCAACAAACATCAATCATATCTGAAGTAAACTTTTACAAACAGAGCATCAATCTGCTGACTATTATGATCAACAACAAAATAAATACCCACCGTAATGATAAATGGTACAAAATGCTTTCAAAATTAAGGCCTGGTGACAAATCCTTCTGGAAAATCAGCCAAAGTTTAAGAGGAAAACACAACAAAAAAATTCCACATTTTATCCAAGAAAATAGAAAAATTATTACTGATGATGAGAAGGCGCAAATACTGTCTGAAACATTTGCTGCTTCAAATAATCTTACGTCTACCTACAAACATTCAATTGATAAAATTGTTAACTCCAAAGTCAATCGGTTTAAATCTACAGTCATCCATTCCGAAGAACTGGCTCTCACTTCGTTAAATGAAATCAATTTTTTAATTGCATCGCTTAAATCATCAAAATCACCTAATCTAGATGATGTCTCAAACCTCTTGATTAAAAATCTACCTCCTAAGGCAATGCGATTGCTAATGATTATTTTTAATAGCTGCATACTAATAAACTATTTTCCAAAACATTTTAAAAAAGCAAAAGTTATTGCAATTTCTAAACCAAATAAACCAAAGCACAATCCCAGCAGTTATAGACCCATTAGTTTATTGAGTAATTTGGGTAAACTCTATGAAAAAATTATTCAAAATCGTATTTGTGATATCGTTGCAAATACGTCGATAATAGCTAACGAACAATTTGGTTTCAAAAAACAACACAGTGCTGTACACCAAGTTAATCGTATAACAAATATAATCAAAGTTAATAAACATATAAAACAATCTACAGGCCTAATACTTTTGGACGTAGAAAAGGCATTCGATACAGTCTGGCATAACGGACTGGTATATAAACTGCTGCAGGCCGATATACCAAGATATCTGTGTAGACTTGTTGCAGACTATCTTGACGATAGAACATTTGTTGTCGCAGTTAATGATACACCATCCTCTCCAAAACCAATCTAATCTGGTTTGCCCCAACGTTCAATATTATCACCTTTGCTGTACTCAATTTATACTTCGGACTTTTCTCCTCCCTTTTACTTAAAGGTTGCATACTATGCATATGACACTGCCCTCATTACGTCAAGCAAACTGATGAAGGCACTGTTAAAGAAAATGGAAAAAGGATTTGCTGCCTGTAGAAAATATTTTCACAACTGGAAAATTAAAATTAACCCAAACAAAACTCAAACTATCATATTCCCATTCAACAACTCCCCCAAGCGTTCACCAAACCGTCAGTTAAGTTTTGAAAAGGAGAACATTATAATACAAAACGAGTAAAAAGGTTAAAGTCGGGCATGCCGACTATACAATACCCTACACCAGTCTGGTGTATTGTTTGGATCCGAAATTCGAATGGGTTAAAATGGGGCTTATGTCAAAATTTTCTATAATGTGAGTCAGCGCACCAAATTTCATTAAAATATCTTAATATTTGCGACCTGCAGTTTGTAACCAAGCCAATTTTGGGGGGACCCTTATATGGGCACTAGTTCTAAACATGGACCGATGTTCACCAAAATCAATAGGCTACGTTATTGGGGCAATATAGGTCTGTGTATCAAATTTCATCAAAATAGCTTAATATTTGCGACCTGCAGCGTATAAACAATATAATTTTGGGGGGACCCTTATATGGGCACTAGTTCTAAACATGGACCGATGTTCACCAAAATCAATAGGCTTCGTCCTTGGGCCAACATAGGTCTATGTACCAAATTTCATCAAAATATCTTAATATTTGCGACCTGCAGCGTATAAACAGTATAATTTTGGTAGGACCCTTATATGGGCACTAGGTCTAAACATAGACCGATGTTCACCAAAATCAATAGGCTACGTTATTGGGGCAATATAGGTCTGTGTATCAAATTTCATCAAAATATCTTAATATTTGCGACCTGCAGCGTATAAACATTATAATTTTGGTAGGACCCTTATATGGGCACTAGGTCTAAACATGGACCGATGTTCACCAAAATCAACAGGCTTCGTTATTGGCCCAATGTAGGTCTGTGTACCAAATTTCATCAAAATATCTTAATATTTACGACCTGCAGCGTATAAACAGTATAATTTTGGTAGGACCCTTATATGGGCACTAGGTCTAAACATGGACCGATGTTCACCAAAATCAATAGGCTGCATTATTGGGCCAATATAGGCCTGTGTACCAAATTTCATCAAAATATCTTAATATTTACGACCTGCAGCATATAAACAGTATAATTTTGGTAGGACCCTTATATGGGCACTAGGTCTAAACATGGACCGATGTTCAAAAAAATCAAACTTGTTCGTCCTTGGGCCAACATAGGTCTGCGTACCAAATTTCATCAAAATATCTTAATAGTTGCGACCTGTAGAGTGCGCACAAGATTGCATGGACAGACAGACAGACGGACGGACGGACGGACGGATGGACAGACGGACATCGTTAAATCGAAATAAAAAAAAATTCTGAACCGATCGGTATACTATAAGGTGGGTCTACGACCAATATTTTTTGGTGTTACAAACATCAGCACAAACTTATAATACCCTGACCACATAGTGGTGTAGGGTATAATGATGTTAAGTATTTGGGTATGTGCCTTGACAGGAAACTGAATTTTGCAAAGCACATTGACGAAACTTGTAAAGAATCCCTTAAAACGATTAGAGCTTTGTGGCCAATTCTGAACAAACGATCGTCATTAAACTTAAAAAATAAAAATTTAATATTTAAAAGTGTATTAAGGCCAACATTGACATATGCTAGTCCAATTTGATATAAAGCTGCGAAAACTCATCAGAAGAAACTTCAGATAATACAAAAGAAATGCCTTAAGATCATAAACAACAAACACTGGAGATACTCTACACATCGTCTTCACATCGAAACCGGTTATGAGCGAATAGACGACTTCATAAAGAGAATCAATATTAAGTATTATGACAACATAGAAAACTCTTCTTATCAGCTGATTAGAGAATGTAGAATTTTGGCTTCAGTGCAGCTTTAAAACATACATCCCTAAATAGAAAATGATATGTATATAATGTATTATTACTTGCGGATAATTCAACGGTATACATATATATTTTGTAATGATATTTAAAAATTTTTTTTTCTTTTTGTCATATAAAGGTTTTCCTATTTTTCCTTTAAAAATATTGAGATATAACATAATAACCCGAGTAAAAAAAATATATATAATCATATGTGGCATATATTACAATATATAATTAGACATGTCATTATGTATATCCATATATAATTATATATGACGTCTTTTTCCAAAATTTTTCCTTATGTTATGCCATATATAATTTCATCTAATTAGATATCGGCCTTTATACTATTAGATATGGTATATATGATTATATATTACATTATATTGTTTTGCAATAAATTGATTGTGACATTCGCTGTGTGGCTTGTGGCGCCGTTCTGTTGGAACCACATGTCCTCCAAGTCCATATCATCCAATTGGGGCCCAACGCTTGAGAACGACGTGTGAGAGACACATTTGGGCTTTCTTCAACTGAAGCCTCAGCGGCAGCAATATTCTCGACACTACGGGCATTTCTTTGTCTCACTGGCACGGGAACATTTTGTACTGTGCCTGTGGATTCAAATTTTTCCACTAGACGTTCAATTGTTGATCTGCTAGGACGATTATGACGACCATAAATTGGACGTAGCGCTCTTAACGTTAAGGCCACTGACTCCGAATTTTGGTAGTAAATTTTAATAATTTCGACTCGTCGTTGGCTCGTATATCTTTCCATCAAGAAATGGCAAACCTTACTGAAGAGAAATGTCAAAAGAGCGGCAAGAAATATGGCGTCGTTTGCTGTCCCTGTCTTTCTACTTTTGTAGCGTCCCTGTTGAAAAACCCTTTATTAATACTAGAGGGAATAAATCAACCTTTCTTTCAAATTAAAATAAGTATAATCACAAAGCAATCACAGATGCTCAAAAGAATAACATTAAAAATAGTCTAGATCATCATAGCCAAATCTCCAACAATTAATGCCCCAAAGGACATTTGAGAGGAACTATGTCTTCCAACTCACACACAAAATATCGCGGTCGCACAAAACCACACAGAATTACAAAAGATTTATACGACAAAATAATATCGTATCGTACTTATCAACAAAATTACCAAAATCAAACACATTGCCAGTAAAGTACTGCAAGGTCCAAATAAAAAACCATATTAACAAGAATGTAGTTCCATTTGACCAAAAGGAGCACTTTCAAAAATTAAAGAGTATTCCACACATCACTGAAATAATCAGTTGAAATGTATATCGTTAAGTCGAAAAAGACAACAACAATGCCAAAAGCACTTCCAAATTAAAAATCAGGCAAACACCGCAGTAAAAAATTGCACTTTCAAATTAATAAGAATAATCCAGATACTGTAATAAAAGCATCTTCCAATTTAAAATATTTTAAAAATACGATTATCAACACCCAAAGTACCAAGCAAAAGTGCAGCTTTCAATTTAAAATTAACCCAGACATCAGAAGTTCGCTAAACACATCCTATACCTAAAATGGAAGGTTCACAAAAAGAAAACACATAGCCATTTCGCTGTTTTTTTCATGTAAAGTGCCAAAAATGGTGATTTTTTGAAATGTTTGTATGGGGAACCCCCCAGGGGGGTTACAGGGGGTGTGCTACTGGCATGGGTGGGTCGGCCGTCATACATTTGGACTCGATTGGGACACTCTAAATGGGTCAAAGAGGGATTTTTCAAAATTTGATCCTACGGGTCAAAAGTTGGGACATCAGAATTCGTTTTAGAGCTATGTTTCCTGGGCAAAGTTTCTTATTTTGATTCCTAGAATACGATTTTCCTTGTCACTTGGGCGATTTTTAAATCGACCCGCCTAGTACACAAATAAAAATATGTTGTTCTATGTATTTTAGAGAAGAAAGTTAATTCTTTACTACCATCGTAACAAAAAGTCTTAGGCTATTTGCATGCGTTTTATACACCCGAAAACAGATTCGGTGCTGACAAATCCATTTGTTGCCAATCGAATGGTTGAGTTGCATCAAATGAATTTTTCGTTTGCTGCTACCGAATTATTCTTCATACAACTCAAATTCCATTGTCACAGTCAAATTAGTCTTGTCTCAACTGGTTTTCTGTTGCCACAACTGAAAAATTCGGCTACCCCAACTGAACAATGCGATTGACTACAAATGGGGTTATCAGAACTAAATCTGTTTTTTGGGTGTATGTATTTCAAAATATGTAGGTAACAAAGCTATTTTCCGCGTTTTTAATTACGATTTTTCAATTACTCAAAGCAGATTTTGGCTCCTTGAAACCAATAAAAAGATAAATTTTTCTCATTTTCTTATTATTATTATTATTATTTCTTATATGAGGCAATTTTTGTAAGTTTTGGTAAAGTGGGGAAATGCACATCGAAAATACTTATATGTATCGTAAACGATTCTTATACTACGTTCACAGTACGATTGTTAAACACGTTTATGTAAAAGTTAAACGTATCAGTTCACACTTAAAAATGAAGTATTTAGGTTAAACATCTCGAACAGCTGTTCCTTAACAATTAAAAAAAAAAAAATACAAAAATTTGACAAAATTTCCCAAAAAGTTATTTATTCCTCGGCCGGAGGCAATAGTTAATAATTTTCGGCATTATCCAACGTTATAGTTGCTATAAAAAGTGAAATAACATTATCCACCCCAGTCGGAAACAAGATTTTTAAATTTTTAGTTAAGGGACAACTTCATGGCTGTTTTTGGATTTTTCGTTCACCGGAAGCAAAGTTTAATAATTTGTTTTTTTCATCTATCACTTTATTAAGAAAAAAACACACTTTAACTGCTTTTTATTTAAATTTAGTTTATTTTATTCAATTTTAATTTTTTTATTTTTCTTGTTGTGTCTTCTTCTGCTTCAAACTTGTCACTCAACACCACTTGATATCAATTTTATCGTGTTTAACAACGTGTTTAAAAATAAAACACGATAATTTAGCGTGTTTAAGGGTAGAAAAAATGTACTGTGAAACATCTCACTTAAACATGTTTAACGGTTAAACACTTCAAATCGAGTTAAACACGTATATGTGAACGCCGCCTTAGTCAAAGTTTGGTTAAAACTGCGCTTTGGATTTTTTTTTAATCATCATTTATTAAAATATCTTATGTAGCGTGAATTGTTCTAACATATCCTTGGTTAAGTTTCTTAATCACAGAAATTTCTATGGTTAAATTTTAGCATTGTTTAGAAGAAATACTTGGTTAAAATTTAGATAAGTTATTCAAAAAACATGTCTACCAGTGGTTAAGGCTAGTAGAGGTCGTAACCAGGGCATAAATTGAGATAAGTTAACGGGCCTATATCAGATTTTAATTAACATTTGATTTTTTACGAACACTTTGTAAATAAAGTGTGAATATTAGGGCCAGTGTTATAATCATCACTTAGGCCCGTTAACTTATCTCAATTTATGCCCTGGTTAAGACCTCTACTAGCCTTCACCATTGGTAAACATATTTTTTGAATAACTTATCTAAATTTTAACCAATGCTAAAATTTAACCATAGAAATTTCTGTGGTTAAGAAACTTAACCAAGGCTATTTTAGAACAATTCACCCTACATAAGATAATTTAATAAATTAAACTTGTAATGAAAATCTAAAGCGCAGATTTAACCAAACTTTGACTAAGAATCGTTTATGATACAAATAAGTATTTTCGATGCGCATTTCCCCAATTTACCAAATCTTAAAAAAATTGCATCAATACTTAAAATCGTGAACACATTTTTGCTTTTTAAGCACCGTAAGTTGTTTCGATTTCACGTGAAAAAAGTGTTATACTCCATATAAAAAAAATGATTTTTCACGATAATGAGTTTCACGTGAAAATTGTGTAGAGTTTGTTTCACGTAAATTTAATGTACAAGACTATTATATTTCTGGTGAAAAAGTGACATTTTGTGTTTATTGTGATTGCGTCTTTCTTATAAAATAAAAAATTGTTAATTTTTATAAATTAAACTGCAATTTGAAGTCTTTAAAGTTCCAGTCAAATTTTTACACGTGAAAAACAACTTACGGTGCTTTAGGATTTAGGTTTCTGCGATAGCTTGCAGAAGTTGGACTCATATAAGGAAATAGGAAAAATTTATTTTTTATGGGTTCAAGGAGCCAAAACTGTCTTCAGCAATTAAAACCAAAAATGAAAAGTCGCTGTTGGTAGAAGCTTTATACATACTTTTAGTATTTTACTTGCTGATTCCAAATCTCTTTCACTTCTCAATTTTGAGAAAATCGTGATTAAAAACGCGAAAAATAGCCTTTTTACGTATTTTAAAATACTATACAAAACGCATTCAAATAGCTTAAGACGTTTTGTTACGATGGTAGTAAAGAATGAACTTTGTTCTCTATAATACATAGGACAATTTTTTAATTTGTGTACCGTTATAGGAAAAAATTCTTTTGACAACCACTCTCAAAAAAGAATTATTCCATCAATTTTGGGTAACTTACATTTAAGGATTTAGAATCAGCGTACCAAATTCAAAATAAATCATGTATCAAAGCCTAAACCTCTGAAATTTTGTTGAGGTGTGTTATCAAGGATTTGCAGAATTTTGGAACACGTGAAGTACAAGACTACTGAATTTAATTCTTAAATATAAAAAAGCGCATAGAAATCACTCTCGAATTAAAGAAATGTGAACCAATCATGTTTCAAATATTTTAAAAGTATGTGAGGAACTGCTGGACAACCCACAGTTTTGCCTCGCAATTACAAAATCATGCACAGCGATTATTTTTCTGCTCACTTTGATGTGCTGATCACATCAATTGCCTTAATCAGCGGTTGCCTCGATCAGCACGAAATACTTATTAATAATCCACTTTTATTTTATAGACTTATCAAATGGATTTAATTAAATCACCTCGCGTGGCATGTAAAAAGACACAATCATTTTATAGTATTTAGCGACCGCGAATCTTAAAAAAACGACGTGGTCAAGTGTATTATTTTTTTTATGACCAAAAACATACAAAAAACCGCGAGAAAAATTTTTAATTTTCCCGTATTGAAAAAGAAAATTTTTGTTATTAATTTTTGTTTTTCCTTTTGATTTTATTCTGACATTTCATACTAAGGTTAACTACCCAGAGTTAAAATATTGATAAGTTATTATGGTTAAATTTTCATAGGGATAAATATTTAGTATTGGTTAGTTACCCATGGTTAAGTTAAAGTTAACTGCTCGAGAAAAGTTAATGGGCCTTAGTAGGATATTTTATTTAAGTAAGAAACAATTATTTTAATTTTTGCATTAAAAAATACAAAAATTGTTTTTTCGGACTTTCTATATTTTCACATATTTAGTTAGAATATTCTTCCACCTCAAGTCCAAATTCTAATATGATATTGTCATATTAGATTTTTATTTGTTGTTTCAAAAAGGAGTTGATTTATAGCTGGTTTTACCAAATCAGACAGTTCATATACGAAAGTACAAAATTCTCGTCCCGTTGATTTTTTGTACCTTATGTAATGTCTCGGTTTGAGTAAGAAAGTTATCATTTTCTTATTGCGGACAACTGAAGAGTAGAGTGATGTCTACGAAACAATTGTATTGTCTATCATGAAAATGATCAACCCCTTTTTGAAACAACAAATAAAAATCTAATATGACAATATCATATTAGAATTTGGACTTGAGGTGGAAGAATATTCTAACTAAATATATTAAGTAAGAAACTTTAAAACCAAATTTTATAAATGGTGGCTACAATACTTATCCTTATTAAAGTAAATATATATTCTAGTTAAACTTTTTCATATTTAAGTTAATGTCTTTTCCGATTTTAAAAATAAGCAGACAATTTTTTATATAAAGAGGAAAAAACTTGAGATTTGTGTGATTTTAAAGCTGTTTCTATCTTAGTAAGCGTTGTTTGTGTATGATTTTAATTTTTTTCTTCTATGTAGTTACTACTAGCTGATAATGGATTATATTACCCACACAGAGAGAAGTTTGCTGGACCAGTTTTAATGAAATTTTTTAGTAAAATAATAAAGTTTTCTTCACAAGGTAAATGAAAAATTTCTTAAATTTGATTAAAAAGCTTCATATATTTTATGAATCTAATTTTTATGAAGCTTTTTCATTAAGGGTGAGAAATTTTTAATAAATATAATAAGTAATATAGAATTTAAACAGAAAGTGATATTAATTTATGATCTAGAGCAGACGTCGGCAACACCTATGCCAGGGATGATAAATGGGATTTTTAAAATAGTACTAACCAGCTTAAAAAATAGTACTATTTCGATCTCCATAGTACCAAACAATTTTTTCATTTAATTTTTTATTATTATAAGTTAACAAATAAAAACTCATACAAAATAAAGAGTTCTGTTCAGGGTGACCATTCGTACTGATTTGATCAGTACATGTACTGATTTTTTGTCTCGTGTACTGATGAAAAATTGTGTACTGATTTGTACTGATTTTTTTAAATTTGTACTGATTGTGCTGATTTTTAACATTTAAAAAAATACTGCATTTTTTCAATACGAAAAATCAAAATACAAATTGAATCCCCGTTAAATTGAATTAAATTTTTGTCTAAAGTAAACGAATTAATCAAGGGTTCATTTAATTGAACGCGGTAAATTCCAATAATGATTTAAGAATTAATTCAATTTTAATATTAATTTTATCAAATCCAATTTATTAATTTACTGACGAATGCCTTCATTTTTTATAAATCGAAAAAAGAACTCACTCAATTTACGAACGGTTTCGCTAAAATTTTGACCGTTCTGTTAATAAAATAAAAAAATATTTCGGTTTCGACAATAGCAAATCAGTTGATACAACAGTTATTTGGCTGTGACAAGATTTCAATTGTCATAAAAAGTATTCGGTTGTAGCAACCGAAACGGTAATCAGTACGATTCTGTTTTCTGGGTGTAGGAAACGTCATCATAAGCTAAAGATTTTTCGTAGAAAAAGTCCTTAAAATCTGAATGTTTTTATGTGGGTATTTCTAAAAGAAATGCATCTAAAATCTGAGTGTTATATGATAGAAAACAGTTCATAAAACCTTAAAATTGTCTTCAAATCATTTTATGTACACTCAAATAAAAAAGTTTGTAAAAAAAATTTGTAAACAGTTTCCAATCGCACTATACAATTTTTATATTGATTATTAGTAAAATTTTTATTTTTAGTAATCATTTTTGCTATTCTCTTATTACAAATTACGGATTTTTTTTACTTATTTTCGCTGCTGATTTCAGCAAAACATTTTACTAATTTTTCAAAACCGAGTGCTAAATTTAGCAGAAAAATATACTAATTTAAAAATATTTTTTTTTGATTTTACAATTTTAGTAGCTGCAACTAATTATTTATACTAATTTCATTGTACAAAAATTATGATATTTAGTAAGATTTTAACTGATTTTAGCAAATCGATTTTGAATTGCATTTTACATAAATTTTGCTAAAATTTAGTAGCGGCTACTAATTTTTTCTACTAATTTTATTGTACTACAGATCAGCGGACGTGTTGCTAAAATTAGCAAAAAATACCGTTGGCCTCAAAACAGTTAAATTTCCCGTAATAACAGCAACATTTTAAGTAGCCATTACAGACTTTTTTGTTGAGTGGAGTTCTACCGACAAACTTTTTTGAGTGTATATATTAGAATCAATGAATGCATCTAAAACTATAAAAAATAATATGAGATTTCTTTTAGAACCTGAACTTTTAATTTAGTATAAAATCCTTTTTTTATTTCCTTAGTTTACTTCCTAAAGTATAAGGTTTGTTTTTTTTTTGGCAAAAGTACACTTTATGGGGCATCCCTAAAAAAAATATGACCCACTCTGGAATTAAAAAAGAAATTTTTTTTCTATATGGTGTTATAGAACCGTGACCCGCTAGGTCCGAAAAACCGAAACACGCCCAAAATGGCACGTGTGAAATTTTCTCACGATTCCAAATATGCATTTTGTTTTAAGATCCGGAAAATAGAATCGGGCTAGGTGCATTTTTGTCATTTTTGGTCCCAGCAAAATCTTTATTTACCAAATAAGTGGTTATATAATAAAAATTCATAGCTCCGCACAACTTATTTTTGGCGTCTTAACTCATTATTTTTGTTTGGCGTGGTCGTTTTTATAAGTAGTCACGCTTACCCGCTCTCTTACGAAAAAATGAGAAGTAAGTAGTTATGTGATTTTGAATAATAAGTGGTTACACACATGCTTACAAAAAGTTGAATTATAAGTGGTTATCCGAGTGCTTACTTGATTCTTAAAAATAAGGAGTTACACAAATACTATTAGTTTAAAGAAATACATTCACAAAAATTTACGTTTTTCTAGTGCGTGATTTTAGGACTCGTCATAAAAATTTATATATAAAACATATTAACATATACCCAGCAAAATATTGGTAATGACGCCTCATTACTACCCAGTATAGAAACGGTAATGACATATTATTATTTTTTGGACTACCAGTAATGACACTCACTTACCTTCTGCATTATTTTAAAACATATAATAATGAGTTACTGATATTGACTTATTTTTATCATTATTTCAAATAGAAAATAATTTTCTAGATTTTTTTGAAATCTATTTTTAGACTCAATATTTTTTAAACTCTGGTAAGGATATATGTAACCACATATTTTTTGATTTTTTGTATGTTGGCGAGTAAGCTTACTTGTGTGCAGCAGATCAATTATGATTTTATCTATTAAATATTACATGTCGATATAGCTCAGATGGTAGAGCTATTGACTGGCAGACTGTAGACCCAGGTTCGATTCCCGCACCAGCAATAAACAATAGAAAATATTTTTTTTATATAATTTATTTTTTTAAAAATCTATTTTTAGACTCATTATTTTTGTCAGTACTGGTAAGCATATAGGTAACGATATATTTTTTCATTTTTCGTATGCTGGTGTGTAACCATAACTCATTATTTTTCGCGACATCGCCATATAAAGGTAATAAGAAATGTAATAACAAAAGTAACTAGTTACCATTACCAAGTATGTAGTTACATAACGACGTATCTGGTAATGATTTTCTACACTGGGTATCTGCATTACCAAAAATGATATATCATTATCTTTTGCATTACATTATAATATAAAATAATGAATTCCTAATAAGGCCCTATTGTAGTAATTTTTTTTAAATATAAAATAATGACTTACTCGTAATAGTTAAAATAAGTACTGTTTACACAGTTAAATTTTATACATTTTAATTTATTATATGTAAATATGTTTTATCTTTAAATTTTTATGACGAGTCCTAAAATTACACATTAGAAAAACTTAAATTTTTCTGAATGTATTTCCTTAAGCCAATAGTAATTGTGTAACTCCTTATTTTTAAGAATCAAGTAAGCAATCGGATAACCACTTATAATTCAACTTTTTGTAAGTGTGTAACCACCTATTATTCAAAATCTCATAACTACTTACTTCTCATTTTTTCGTAAGCGAGCGGGTAAGCCGTGACTACTTATAAAAACAACCACTCCAAACAAAAATAATGAGTTTAGACGCCAAATAATAAGTTGTGCGGAGCTATGAATTTCTATTATATAACCACTTATTTGGTAATGAAAGATTTTGCTGGGTAATAAATAAAAATGTAAAAAATTTAACTGTGTAAAAAGTGCTTATTTAAACTATTACGGGTAAGTCATTATTTTATATTTAAAAGCAATGAATATAATAGGTCGTTATTAGGAAGTTATTATTTTATATTACAAAATAATGCAAAAGGTAATGCTGTATCATTGTTGGTAATGCAGATAGTAATGAGGTGTCATTACCAATATTTTTCTGGGATCATATGACGTTTTTAAGCAATTAAATGTCAAAATAAAGTCGGGCGTGCCGACTATACAATACCCTACATCAGTCTGGTTAAAAGCCAACTAATGTTTGGATCCGAAATTCGAATGGGTTAAAATGGGACTTGTGTCAAAATTTTCTATAATTTTTGTCAGCGAACCAAATTTCATTAAAATATCTTAATATTTGCGACCTGCAGTTTGTAACCAAGCTAATTTTGGGGGGGGGCCTTTATATGGGCACTAGGTCTAAACATTAACCAAAATCAATAGGCCTCGTCCTTGGGCTGATATAGGTCGGTGTACCAAATTTCATCAAAATATCTTAATATTTCCGACCTGCAGCGTATAAAAAATATAATTTTGGTAGGAACCTTATATGGGCACTAGGTCTAAACATGGACCGATGTTCACCAAAATCAAGAGGCTTCGTCCTTGGGCCAACATAGGTCTGTGTACCAAATTTCATTAAAATATCTTAATATTTGCGACCTGCAGCGTATAAATAATATAATTTTGGGGGGACCATTATATGGGCACTAGGTCTAAACCTGGACCGATTTTAAAAATCAATAGGCGTCGTCCTTGGGCCGACATAAGTCGGTGTACCAAGTTTCATCAAAATATCCTAATATTTGCACCCTGTAGAGTGCGCACAAGAATGCATGGACAGACAGACAGACAGACGGACGGACGGACAGACGGACATCGTTAAATCGAAATAAAAAAAAATTCTGAGTCGATCGGTATACTATAAGGCGGGTTTGGGACCAATATTTTTTGGTGTTACAAACATCAGCACATACCCTGACCACATAGTGGTGTAGGGTATAAATACGATACTGTCTATAGCCAATATAGGGGCTAAAGGCCGCAAAAAAGTAAAGACATAAGCTGTGTTTTCGACTTCACCATAACCGCTAAATCATAAAAAAACTCAAAGTTATTAGGAAGGCATTATTTTATAATATAAAATAATGACTTCCCCAATAACGCCCTATTGTAGTAATTGTTTTTAAATATAAAATAATGACTTACTCGTAATTGTTTAAGATCTGCTGTAATATCTAGCTGATCCAACTAGATCTCAAAATTGGGTGTATCCAATCATATCGTATTAGATCCAATTGTATATATGGGGATAAACTAAGATCAAGTTATATCTCAAAATTGGGAGGTCCAATGATATCTTTGGGGATAAACCTAGATCTATTTTGATCCGAAAATTGGCGGATCCAGCTATATATTTGGGGATATTTTTAGATCTAATTTGATCCGAAAAATGGCGGATCCAATTAGATCCAGCTATATATTTGTGGATAAACTTATATCTAATTTGATCTCAATTTTGGCAGATCGAATTAGATCCAGCAATATATTTGTGGATGAACTTAGATCTAATTTGATCCGAAAAAGTGGCAGATCGAATTAGATCCAGCAATATATATGGGGATAAACTTGGATCTAAATTTATGCGAAAAAGTAGATCTAGGTATATGTGACCTTCTCCGAGAAAAGGGACCTAGTATGTCAAAAAACGGGTTTGGACTTAAGAGTGGATTCTGGTACCTAAAAGGGTGTAGAATAAGATGAAATGAGTTGAGGCACCTAACCATACCAAATCGCATCTCCCAACTGAAGGTGTGTTTAAAGTGATAATGCGTTAAGAAACTTTAAATGCGTTCTTCTCAAAACTTAATTTTCACACACTAGGTCCCTTTTCTCGGAGAAGGTCACATATATATTTCAGGATTAAGTTGTATCTAACTTTATCTGGAAAACGGCAGATCGAATAAGATCGAGGATTATATTTGGGGATTACGTAAGATCTAAATTTATGAAAAAAATAACAGATGAAATTAGATCCAGTAATATATTTCGGGATTGCGTAAGATCTTAACTTTTTCAATAAGTTGCAGATCGAATTGAATCCAGTGATATATTTAGTGATTTGGTAAAATCTTAAATTTTCCCATAAATTGCAGATCGAATTAGATCCAGCAATTTATTTAGGTATTAAAATGGCAGATAGAATTAGAAACAGCAATATATTTGGGGATTGACATCTAAAACTATCCATAAAAATGACAGATAAAATTAGATGCCGCATTATATTTGGTACTACGTAAGATCTCCATTTATTTGGGATTAAATAAGATCCCAGATATATATTGCCAACTGTTCAAAAAATAATACACTGGCAGAGCACTGATTTTATAAAAATTACAATATTTTGTTAAAATAAGGTTTAAACTCAGAAGGTCTCGAGTTCGATATGCATTTTTTTCACAAAATGAATTTCTTTTTATAAAATTAAAATTTTTTTTCTATAAATTTTTTTATAAAATTATATATTTATTTTTTTATTAAATTGAAATCATTGAATAAAATAATTTTATTTATATCTTTTTAACGCTCTACACCATTTCAATTGTATTAATTGTTTTTAAGATTTATTAATTGAAATAATCAATTGAATTTCAGTTTTATCAATTGTATTTCAGAACTTATCAATTATTTTTCAGATTTATGAATTGTATTTCAGAACTAGTCAATTGAAGTTCAGTTTTATCAATTCTGTTTCAGAAATTATTAATTGTATTTCAGAAATTATCAAACTGTATTTCAGAAATTATCAATTATATTTCAGAAATTATGAAATGTAATTTAGAAATTTTTCTCTATTAACTATGATAAACAATCAACAAGTTTTGAAATAGATTTGATTATTTCTGAAATACAATTAATAATTTCTGAAATACATTTAAAATTTGTGAAATGCAATTAATAGCTTCTGAAATACAGTTAATATTGTAGTTGAGTTACCATTTATGACCATATATTGCTTAAATGGCACTTTATATGACAATATACTGTTTAAATGGCACCATATATGGCATGTTCCCTATTAAAAAAAAATAATATGGAGCTTTATATGGTAATATATAACTTAGAGTCATCCACGTACCATTTGATCCGAAAAATGGCCCGATAAAATTGTATCAGTTGTTTATCAGTTTTTAACTTATTGTATCAGTTTAGATCTGACCTGATTAAATTATGTGTTAATCAGATGAAATTGTATCTGATTTTTGACCTGATACAATTTTATTGGTTTATATCACATGGTATCAGTTTAGGTCCAAATAGATATATTTGTATACAAAATTATATAGTTATATCCCAATTTTGACCTGATATCAGTTTAAAACTTTAATACAATTGTATAAGGTAAATGTCGGATACAATTATATTTTATTTATATAAAATTGAACCAATTACGATCAAACCTGACACCATTACATATAAACCGATAAAATTGCATCAAGTCAAAAATCGGATACAATTTCATCTGATTAACACATAATTTAATCAGGTCTGATCTAAACTGATACAATTAGATAAAAATTTATAAACAATCGATAAAAATATATCGGGCCATTCTTCGGATGAAACTGTATATTTATACAGATATAACTTAATCACATATATGACTATATGTAACTATTTTTATTCGGGTTGTTTAAATGATACGATATATCAAAGTATATGGTACTATATACGGTAGCATATATTATCATATCTGGAACTGTATTAAAAATGTTGTTGAAATGGCACCATATATCATAATGTATGGTTTAAATGTCACCACATATGGTAATATATTGTTTAAACGATACCATATATCAATATATATTGCACCATATATAGTAGCATATATTATTATATCTGAAACTGTATTAAAAATGTTGTTCATGAGGTCCCATATATGAGCATATAATGTTGAAATGGCACCATATATGATAATATATGGTTTAAATGGCACCATATATAGTAATATATTACTTAAATAACACCATGTATAAATATATATGGCACTATATATAGTATCATATATTATCATATCTGGAACTGTATTAAAATTTTCATCATGAGGTACCATATATGGCCATATATTGTTTAAATGGCACCATATATAATAATATATGGTTTAAATGGTACCATATATGATAATATATGGTTTGAATGGCACCATATATGATAATATATGGTGTGAATGTCACCGTATATGATAATATATTGCTTAAATAGCACCATATGTAAATATATATCGCACTATATACAGTACCATATATTATCATATCTGGAATTGAATTAAAGATTTTATTAATGAAGTACCATATATGACCATATATTGTTTAAATGGCACCATATATGATAATATCTAGTTTAACTGTCACCATATATAATTATATATTTTTTAAATGATACCATGTATAATTATATATTGCTAAAATGCCACCATATATATTAAGATATAGTTCTATATATAACTATATATGCAATAAGATCAACCATGTCATGTAATATATAATTATATATGCCTTATCTAATATTACGAGGGCCGATATCTAATTAGATGAAATTATATATGGCATAATATAAGGAAAAATTTTGTGAAAAAACGTCATATATAATTATATGGATATACATAACGACATGTATAATTATATATTGTAATATATGCCATATATGATTATATATAATTTTTTTTACTCGGGCAGTTAAATTTTATACATTTTTATTTATTATATGTAAATATGTTTTATATATACATTTTTATGACGAGTCCTAAAATCACGCACTAGAAAAACTTAAATTTTTGTGAATGTATTTCTTTAAACTAATAGTATTTGTGTAACTCCTTCTTTTTAAGAATCAAGTAAGCAATCAGATAACCGCTTATAATTCAACTTTTTGTAAGCAGGTGTGTAACCACTTATTATTCAAAATCTCATAACTACTTATTTCTCATTTTTTCGTAAGCGAGCGGGTAAGCGTGACTACTGATAAAAACGACCACGCCAAACAAAAATAATGAGTATAGACGCCAAAAAATAAGTTTTGCGGAGCTATGAATTTCTATTATATAACCACTTATTTGTTAATTTTGCTGGGATATTTTTGCGATTCATGAAGTGTTTGGTTATATGTTTTCGAATATAAAATTGGTCTAAGATTGAAAAAATTACGTTGGAAAAAACCTTATTCTTGTAATTTTTATGTTTTTGGGTTCCTTTAGATTTCGATGTTATTTGGATATGTTATACAACTTACAAAAAAAATTGTTGTCGGAACTGAATTTGGTTCCAATCGAATCGTTCGGTTGCCTCAACCGAAAATTCGGTTATTTCAACCATATTTTAGTTGTCACAACCCCATTTCGGTTGCAGCAACCGAACGATTCGGTTGGAACCAAATTCGGTTGGGAGAACAAAAATTTTTTTTAGGTGCAGGGAACAAAATTAAATAACTTTCCGTTCTAAACATATCGGCTCAAAGTGATATATATGGGGTAAAAGTGAGTTTCAATTCAATCTTTTTTGTTTGAAAACTTTTTATTAATTTTAGTACCTACACTGTTTTATAGATCTCGAAAATACCTTTCGTTTGGTATCCAATTTGTAAACATTTCCTTGTAAACATGAAAAAACCTTAAAAACGAAAAACCGGGTAATTTGTTACCCCACTTTGTAACTCTCAAATATCAGATTGGACCGCTAAAAAATTCACTTGCTTATTTTTCGTCTTCACCATATATTCAAATTTCATCCAAATCTGAGTGAGCCACACGCACAGACTTCACTTGTAAGCAATTTTGTTAAGCGAAATTAGCTTAACCCTTTGATGACCAATGGTTGATATATGTCCCATTTTTATTTTTTGTTATATTTTCCACATATTCCAACCGATTTTTTTTAAACTGACTTGTGTTAATAGAGGAGAGTTTTTGCTTTCAGATTTTACCAAATAATTGGCCCCACGTGTTCTTAGCGCCTAATTAATTGACCCCAAAATCTGAAAAATAAGTTGTTTGATCATCTCTTTTGGATGTCATTTATTCAGATGTTATTGTCTATAGTCAAGAGAATAAATATATCCTTTAATTTAATGCAAAAAAGTGTTGTTACGCCCTTTTGCAATTTAGGTGAAGATATATCAATTGATTTTCGTTTGGTTTCACTCATAGCTCAACCAAATGACGAATTGTAATTGTTGAATTTTATATGCTCGATCATATGATGGATCGTGACGACTTGGTTGCCAAACATTGTTTGTGATATCCAAATTTCTTCAAATCGTGGCGGAACCATAATATTTGATACAAGAGGCACATACTATACTGGTGATAATAATTGGTGGGTTTTTATCATTTTCACATGCGTTAAGCAATTCCACAACTTCATCCGCTGCATAAAATCGACATTGATTAGTCCTTTTATTCTTGCAGTTATATATTACACCATGCAACATTTTCAAATTTTGCTCCCACCCATGGAAGAATACATATGTATATCTGAAGGTAGACATCATTTATAGATGGACTGCATACCCACCATGTCGAGGCCCTATGCTCCTTTTAGGAACAAAAGGTATCAATATATATATATACCCATTACGTTAGATGTCCTTTTTAAAGGACTTCGAAATAATAATGCATACTAAAATGGCAATATATTTCTTTCTCACTTCTCTCCAAAATGGGCATCAAATAAGAAAGGATAATCTCCCCAGTTCAGTGATAATGTAAATTTTGACAAAAAATGACGAAGAAAATATTTTTGGAAAATTTTCAGTAGAAAAAAAAGAAAAGCTTTTATTAAAATGTAGAAATTCTTCTCTTTCATTTGATCCCATATCAGCAGCATGGAATGTATAAAATATCCTTAAAAAAGGGTTTGCCAAAAACCATACGTTGACAATATAAAGTCCTTTTATAAGGACTACTGAGGTGATCATGAAAAACTGAGTACGCAGTTTTATTAAATGTGGTTTCTTCTTTCACTTGTTAATCGATTTTTCCAAATGATCAAAATTATTTTGAAAAAAAAACGTTAGAACACTCGACTTTAAGCACGATCAGATAACCGCTTATAATTAAACTTTTTGTAAGCATGTTTGTAGCCACTTATTATTCAGAATCACATAACTACTTACTTCTCTTTTTTTCGTAAGCGAGCGGGTAAGCGTGACTACTTATAAAAACGACCACGCCAAACAAATATAATGAGCTTACACCCTCAGAAAATTTCGGTTGGAATTCGGTTGCTGCAACTTCAATTCGGTTATTGCGACTTCAATTCGGTTGTTTCAACCTCAGTTAGGTTGCTGCAACCGAATTCGGTTGTGGCAACTAAATTCGGTTGTTATAACTGTGTAAATGAGGTTGTGGCAACCGAATTTGTCAAATATTCAATTGCAGCAACCGAATTCAGTTATCACACCATATATTTATACGAATGGGGTTGCTGCAACTGAATTCGGTTGTGACCACCGAATTGTCATGAATTGAATTTTTTAAACTTCAAAAATATAAATATAAAAAATTATTTCAATGATTTTTATTTTGCTTTTGACCAGAAAACAGATAAAAATTGATAAAAAATACATTTAAAGGTTTGTTTTGCTACTAAAATCAGCTAATATATGGCATTGTACTATAACTATCCATATTTTGCAGTAATTTGTTTTAGAATGTTTGTCATATCGCAGCTTGTGTGTGAATATATTTGGGGTGTTCCAAACAGCACGGTAGTCCTATAAATCAGGTAATTACCAATGAAAAATACTCAGCCCTAAAGTTATATCAAAATACAATAACAATATATTAACTATTTCCATTTCCAGATATTCCATTTAGCGTCAAGTTAAAAAGTGAAAATTATTTAAGATCAACATCTTCATTGATTATCTGCTTGTGATGTACACGTCAATATTTTAAATTTAGGAGTCAAATAGAAAATTCATATTAACGTAGGTACATATTTTATTTGCAATTATAAGAAAAATTCTAATACGCGGTTTTTATTTCCTGAAGATATAAAAATCCTATGGCTGTAGAAAATAGCAGAATATTGGTGTTACCAGTAACACTAGTTCTGAAGATTCATAACCGTATCCTACTTGAGATCGTACTGTGCCATTTCCCAAAAATGTACGTTATTAGTAAATTTTGTTACTTTCCGCTTCGTAGAATAGGTACTACTTGCAATGCTTTTTTAAAAACCGTGAGTACCTACTAATAGAATACGAGTATACTAAAATGTAGAGTACTAAAAAAGTGTCGCTTATTAAAAAGAATGAATAGTGAAAGTATTAAATTTTGTTACGAATAAGTTCTAATAGTAGTACCTTTTCTAACAAAAAAATATTTTAAGTCATAGCCTTTTTTTAAAGAGAGTGTACTAAAACAGGAAAGGGTACCTAAGCACTGATAGGTATCTATTTCTTGAAACTACGGGCAAACTACTTCTTTTAGAGAAAGATCATTAAAAGAAATACCATTTCTTTCAGATAAAGAGTATAAAATAAATACTTTTAGCAATTACGAGTGTTTTAGCAGTTTTTCTTTTTGTCCTAGTTCTTCCTCTTCTAAAGGAATGGAGTTTCTTTTTAGCACTCTTTCAATTAAATAAAGTGTACTTCTTTTAAAGATTTTTCTTATGTACACCCTCAGAAAAAATCGTTTGGAATTAGGTTGGAGCAACAGAAATGAGGTTGCTTCAACCGAATTGAGATTGCTGCAACCGAAAAGAGGTTGCTGCAACCGAACTGAAGTTGTTGCAACCGAAATCGGTTGCGGCAGCCTAATTAGGTTGTAACAACCGAATTTATGAGGTTGTAGCAACCGAATTCATAAAAAATTAGGTTGCTACAACCGAATTTGGTTGAGGCAACTGAGATTATGCTTAACGAGGTTGCTACAACCGAATTTATTTTAAAAGGGTTGTTGCAACCGAATTTATATCTACGAGGTTGTGGCAACCTCATAATGAGTTAAATTTGAAATTATTCAAACTTCAAAAATGAAAAAATATAAAAGATTTCAATAGCTAAAAAGGAAATATTAATACTGAAATTAATAAAAATCGTTCGTAAATAATTAAAGGAAAAATTACGCGTCATTTGATTGGTAAAACATTATATTCGTCCTGGTAAATTATAAAAAATGTTAAAAAGTTGCGTCTGTAGAATGTAAGAACATACATTATTTAAAGGCAGTCATTAGCATTTCTGATGACTCCCAAGGATCCAGATACGGGTTGCTGGCGAAGAATATTAAAATTTGATAAAATGATTGACAATACACCTATGACAAAAAAAAATTTGGATATGTTGACAGGCTGTAGGTGCGTCGACCAACATTTGGTTTCGGAAGTACTAAATAGAAAGAAGTGAAAAAACTGGTTACATCTATCTGAACAACAACAAGTTAAAAACGTATCCTGCATCAAGAATCGTACTATACTGCATTACTCGGCTTACTTCATTGAATAAGGGGAATACATATTGTTCAACATCTCAAAGTTATTACATTTACTTTTGTCTTTTTCAGTTATATAGTCCGAAATCTGCAACTCAAAATTTTATGATGAATCAATAGAAAAATCATATGCCTATTTAAGAAGAAGACGTAAAAATACTTTTTCTTTGAAATTTTCTTCAAAATTGTACACAGAGGCAGATTTTTTAAATGATGCAAAAGAAAAGAGACCCTGTAGCAAAAAAGAATTAGAAAGAAATCACCCATTTTTTACAAGAAATTGTACCCTTTCTCGGAAAAAGGAGTATCTTTCATTTTAAAGAACGCGAACTTATAGAACCATGGTATTTAGTACTTTTTCTTTGAAAAATATTTACTTTTTTTAAGCACTCTAAAAGAAAGTAGACTAATATCAGCTCTCAATCTTTAAAAACAGGCAGCTCTATTTATTATAATTCCTTTAAAATATGGTGCACAGTTTTGTGAAAGAAAGAGTTCAAAAACACAAAGTGTACGAAAAGAATTAAAGTTTAGCACTATTTTTTCAAGGAAAGAGTACTTGTTTTAGTTCTCTTTCCGTTAAGGAAAATGCTTTTCCTTCACAGCAATTTAATTTAAAGAAATGATATGTTCATACCCATCCTTTACGGAAAAAGTACTTCGTTTCTTACAATTTCTTTCAAAAAACGGTATTCTATTTTAGCCCCTTTTTTTTAACGAAAACACACTTATATCAAAGCAACCAAATGTGCTAAAATCCCCAAAAAAAACTATTTATTTAGTAATCTTTTTTCAAAAATAATTTATTATTTTAGCACTCCTTTCAAAGAAATTGTCATTATTTTCATACTCTTTTTAAAGAAAAAGTTCGTATTTTAGTACTCATTCTTTCAAAGACGGGGTTATTATTTTAGTTCTCTTTTAAAGAAAATGTTCTTCTCGTAGTACTCCTTCTTAACCCTTTTTTTTAATAATTTCAAGAAAAAGTATGAAAAAATTTTACATTGCTTTAAAGAAAAGTTTATAAAAGAAGAACTCTTTCTTTATAGGTAAGAGTACAAACAGAAGTACAATTTTTTTGAAAAAAAAAATCTTACGATACATTCTTATGTAACTTATAAAATATAAAACTATTATAAACTTATAAATTTTAAATAAAAACTTAGTACTATATACATATATATAAAAACTTAAAAAGAAAACATATTTTTATTGCAAAAAATTATTTAAAATGTCAGGTAAACTAATAGAAGTAATCGGTTGAGGCAACCTCGTTCTCTAATAAATTCGGCTGCCACAACTTCCCAATAGGGTTGCTACAACCGAATTCGGTTGACACAACCCCACAATTCGGTTACCACAACCGAATTCGGTTGTCGCAACCTCGATATTCGGTTGCAGCAACCGAATTCGGTTGGCACAACCTCCAAAATTCGGCTGCCACGACCGAATTCGGTTGTAGCAACCACGAAATTCGGTTACGACAACCCCATTAATGGGGTTGATGCAACCTCGTAAATTCGGTTGGAACCTAATTCGGCTAGGACAACAAATTTTTTTGCTGGGTGTAGAAAGGATACTTCATTTAGTAATCATTTTTTTAAATTTTACCACTTTTACTACTATTTCTTTGAATGCCAGTGTTAATTTTGATAATATATGTAATTTTTTATAATAATTAGTAAAAATGAGAAAATATACCTATAAAAACATTAAAATGTGTTTTATTTTTTAAGAAAAATGTTTTAGGATTGCATCTAAAATAATAGATAATATCGGTTGCGACAACCCCGCTCTCTAAAAAATTCTGTTGTCACAACCTCTAAATAGGGTTGCAGCAACCGAATTCGGTTGTCATAACGCCAGCATTCGGTTGCCACAACCGAATTCGGTTGTCACAACCTCGAAATTCGGTTGCAACAAACAAATTCGGTTGTCACAACTTCAAAATTCAGCTGCCACAACCGAATTCGGTTGCAACAACCTCAAAATTCGGTTGTGACAACCCCATTAATGGGGTTGCGGCAACTTCGTAAATTCGGTTGGAACCTAATTCGGTTGGGACAACAAATTTTTTTGCTGGGTGTAGAGGCCAAAAAATAAGTTGTGCGGAGCTATGAATTTCTATTATATAACCACTTATTTGGTAATGAAAGATTTTGCTGGGTAAGATCAGAATGCACTAAAAACTTACAATAGTTTATAAAATTATACTTTTTATCTCTGTGGCAAATTTTGTTTCATTCGATGCAAGAACATGACTATCTCCCATATATCCTTTTTCTCATTCATTAGCAGTATTATTGCTCCCATTTTACAAGTTTTTTATGGTTCAATATTATTTTATTTTAGCAAAGCCTTCAGTATGACACACACATGGTAAAAAATATTGGGAACTTACTAAAATTTAGTGAAAACATTTTCTGACAAAATAATCAATTTTCATAAAATGTCCTGGAAAGGAGTCGCTCCCCACACAAAATCCGAATTATAATTTTTTCAATTTATTATTTTTCTTTAATAATAACTATTATATTACAAAAATAGCTTTTGACATTTATAAATTTTTTAAAAAAAATTTTACAAATAAATTAAAAAAAGCCGTTTTTTGGATTTCTATTAAATTTGTGGGCACTTGTCAAAATGATTTCATCTCAAGTGAAGACACTTAATTTTAATTTTATTGCAATATCATGATATCGCTAATATGCAAGCGACTCTTGCAATGATGCCAGAGATCAAATGTCACTTTTAGTTTTCATTTTAATTTAGCAATCAAAAAAAGACATAAATTTTTGTTAACAAGAACCGCGAAAAGTTAACAAATTAATGTTTGATAAAATTTAGCGTTTTTCGAAGAAAAATCTATAATATTTCTTAGCAAAATGGTGAATTGAGATCATTTTGTCGTTTCGCTGAAATCGTTTTGACATTTCATATCATATAATTTATTTCATTTGAAGACACCGGGTTAAAGTGGGTTAATGATATCCAGCGAAACCAAAATTCCGTATCTGAATAATTTTAAGCATATTTAATGAACAAGTTAAATAAAAAACTAGTGTTTGCAAAAATTTCGAATTTTGTGAATTTTTAATTGATATGCTATTTTCTTTTTTAAGCATTGACCAATTTCGGCCGTAATTCAGAACTGGTTAAAGTTTTCTAAATAAAAAATAAATTCTTCAATTTTGAACCTACTCGATGAAAACTTGGCAGTGTAATGAATGAAATCGACCAATCGTATTTTAAGGGAAATTAGAAAAGAATTAAGAAAAATTAAAAAATGTTAAATCCAAAAGTTTTCGAGGTTGGGAATAACAATAACCTCTATATATAAAAAATAACATGACTGACTGACTGATTGACTGACTGACTGACTGACTGACTCAACATCGCCCAGCCCAAACCGCTGAAGCTAGGAAGTTGAAATTTGGTATGTAGGTTCCTCTTTAAGCGTAGACGTCCGCTAAGACGGGATTTTTGGAAATTCCTACCGGAACGGGCAAAAAGGGGGAAAGTCTCCCCCTTGACGGCCTGCCAAAACCCCTTTGGCTAGAAAGCTGAAATTTAAGATATGTGTTCCTTGGAGAAGGGGCTAACTTTTCTGGAAAGTACTTTCTATAATTTTGGACAGGGACGTTGTAAAAATGGGGGTTAAAAGGGGTAAAAAGCCCCCCTTGACGGCCTGCCCAAACCGCTGGACGTAGGAAGTTGAAATTCGGTATAAAGGTTCCTCCACTATCGTAGACATCCACCAAGACGGAATTTTGGAAATTTTTACAGGGAGAGGCAAAAAGGGGAAAAAGTATCCCCCTTGGCGGCTTGCTCAAACTGCTGGAGCTATGAAGTTGAAATTTGGTACGTAGGTTCCTCGACCGGTGTAGCGTCCGTTGAGACGGCATTTTTGGAAATTCTTATCGGGAGGGGCAAAAAGGGGATAAAAAAAAGGACCTTTTTCCAAAAAAAGTACCTTTTTCCAAAAAAAGTACCTTTCTCCAAAAAAAGTACCTTTCTCCAAAAAAGTACCTTTTTCCAAAAAAAGTACCTTTTTACAAAAAAGTACCTTTCTCCAAAAAAAGTACCTTTTTCCAAAAAAGTACCTTTTTCCAAAAAAAGTACCTTTTTTCAAAAAAAGTTCCTTTTTTCCAAAAAAAAGTACTTTTTTCCAAAAAAAATACCTTTTTCCAAAAAAAAGTACCTTTTTCCAAAAAAGTACCTTTTTCCAAAAAATGTACCTTTTTCCAAAAAAAGCACCTTTTTCCAAAAAAGTACCTTTTTTCAAAAAAAGTACCTTTTTTCAAAAAAAAGTACCTTTTTCCAAAAAAAGTACCTTTTTCCAAAAAAAAGTACATTTTTTCCAAAAGTACCTTTTTCCAAAAAAGTACCTTTTTTAAAAAAGTACCTTTTTCCAAAAAAATACCTTTTTCAAAAAAGTACCTTTTTCCAAAAAAATACCTTTTTCAAAAAAAGTACAAATAAAGTACTTTGTAAAAACAAAGTATCTTTTTTCAAAAAATTTCGCTTCTTCCAAAAAGTACCATTTAAAAAAATATCCATTAAAAAAATGTAATTTCAAAAAAAGTATAATTTCAAGAAACCACTAAAACAAGGTTTCTTGATATTCGGCATAGACATGCGCTAAGACGGGATTTTTGGAAATTCCTACCGGAACGGGCAATAAGGGGAAAAGTCTCCCCATAAACAGTCTCACAAATTGGAAAAGTGCCTGCCCAAACCCCTGGAGGTAAGAAGTTGAATTTTGGTATAAAGGTTCCTCCACTGTAGTAGACATCGACTAAGTTTGTATTTTTGGAATTCCCTACAGGATATCCCAAAAGAAAATTCGGTATGTGAGTTCCTCCTTCTGTGTAGGCATCCGCTTAGACGGAATTTTTGAAATTCCTATCGGGAGGGGAAACAAGGCCTGCCCAATCCCTTTTGGCCAACCTAAAATTTTAAATATGTATTTCTTGGAGTAGGACTAACTCACCGGCAACATAATTTTTCTATTTTGGAACAGGAACATAGTAAAAATGGTGGTTGAAAGGGATAAATGCCCCCAATAACGGCCTGCCCAAACCGCTGAGGCAATGAAGTTGAAATTTGGTATGAATGTTCCTCATCAATTGCAGGTAGCCGCGAAGATGGAAGTTTTGTAAATTCCTAAAGGTAGGGGCAAAAAGAAGAAAAGCCTCCCCTTGGTGGCCTGTAAAAACCCCTTCGGCTAGAAACCTGAAATTTAAAATGTGGGTCCCTGGAGTAAGGGCTAACTTATTAGAAAGATACTTTTTTGAATTTTGGACAGGGTCGTTATAAAATGGGGGCTCAAAAAGGGAAAGTGGCCCCTTAACGACCTGTCCAAACTGCTGGAACTAGGAAACTGAAATTCGGTACTTAGGTTCCTCTTCCAGCCTAATTCTAACCGGGAGGGACAAAAAAAAGGTGTCCTCCTTGACAGCCAGCTCAAACTGCTGGAACCAATTTGAAAAAATATTATGCGGCTTGGAACAGGAACAAACTCCGACTGGTTAATCAGGGATGGAAAAGGGTCACTTATTCGGGCTCTTATACCAAAAAATGTTAGATCGCTCTTACATATTTAAAAATGTAAGTAACTAGAAAATAGCTTCCTCTTTGGCTCGTTAAAAAAAATTAAAATTAAATATTTAGATATTAGCAAATATTAGCACAAATTGCAAAAAAAACATTTGCAAAAAGCGAAATTTTTGCAACAATGTATTCGTTTGCAGAATATCGATCGCTGATTATCTCTTTTAATTCATTTTCTGTACCATAAAGCCTTTTTCGAATTCCGCCGTTAGTTTGCAACATTTTAAGTGCGGTTTTTTTAAATATATAACCTAGGGATTAAATTTTTGTACCATAAAATCTTTTTTTAATTTTCGCTATTATTTTGCAATTCTTTACGTGGGTTTTTTTTTTTAATTTATACTCGAGGGGCTATAATACACATTTCATACAACAAAGTTTGGTGGCCAGTTGCAAAAAAACAAAAATCGCGAAAAATAAGATTTGCAAAAAGGAAAATTTTTGCATGAATATATTTGTTTTCAGAATCTAAATCGCTGATTACGTTTCCTTATTAATTTTTTGTACCACAAAGTCTTTTTTCGCGTTCAGCTTTTATTTTGCAATTTTTTAAGTACGTTTCTTTTTAATTTATAATCTAGGGACTATAATACACATTTCATACAACAAAGTTTGGTGGCTAGTTGCAAAAAAAAAAATCGCGAAAAATAAAATTTGCAAAACGGAAATATTTTTTCATCAATATATTTCTTTGCAGAATGTAAATCGATGATTAAGTTTTTTAATTAATTTTTTGTACCATAAAACCTTTTTTCGCTTTCCGCGATTATTTTGCAATTTTTTAAGTGTGGTTTTTTTTATAATCTAGGGTCTATAGTACCAATTTTATACACAAAAGTTTGGTGCTTAGTTTGCAAAAAAAATAAATAAATCGCGAAAAAATATTTGCAAAACGAAAATTTTTGCGTCATTGTATTCATTTGCAGATTGTTAATCGCTGATTGACTTTTTTAATTATTTTTTTCTACCACAAAGTTTTTTTTCGCGTTCCTCTATTATTTTGCAATTTTTTAAGTGCGGTTTTTTAAATTTATAATCTACGGAGTCAATGCCCATTTCATAAAACAAAGTTTGGTGGTTAGTTGCAAAAAAGAAAATTTTGGCATCGTTTGCAGAATGTAAATCTTTTAATTAATTTTTTGAACTCCAAAGCCTTTTTCGCATTCCGATATTATTTTGCAATTTTTTATTTATGGTTTTTTAAAATTCATAATCTAGGGCTATAATACTGTTGGAATAGTATAATTCCATAGTATAGTTCCATTCTTGATTTTTATAACTAAATTATTATTTTCCATCCCTGGTTACAATCGATGTTTTAGTCATACGAAGAGCGCACATAATGACCCTGCAAACATTTAAAAGACACCTACCAAGAAGATATTAAAGCGATATCTTCTATTTGTGATTTGAATGAAAATAATCAAGTAGTATTTACTCTGAAATTTTCTTCATTTTATCACTTGGAAGATAATTCGGCGATATTTGTAAAAAAATAATTCAAAAATTTTATCTTTTGTCATAACTCTTTATGACAATATTGCGGCAATATCACCTTTGTATCATTTGGAAGATAAAGCAAATTTGTTTGAAATCTTTTATCAATTTTTTCTTCCTGGTGATATGTTCGGAGAATCTTCTTCGTATTGCCATGTTTCCTGGGTGATATTGGTTTGAGTATGTTCCTGTTCCAAGGCACATAATAGAACAAATGCTTTCTCAGTGATATAGAGTCCCCCAATCTCTTTATTATGTATACTCTTTGCTGGAACTAGTAAGCTGAAATTTCCTGTCGATGGATTTTCGGAAATTCCTATCGAGAGGGGCACAATACTAAGTTGACTAGAAACCTGAAATGTAAAACATATGTTCCATGGAGTATGGGCTCACTTATCGGGAAGGTGGTTTTTGGAATTTTGGACAGGGACATTGCAAAAATGGGGATTAATGAAGCGAAAAGTTCCGCTTAAAGGCCTGCCCAAACCGCTGGAGGTAGGAAGTTGAAATTTGGTATTAAAGTTCCTCCTCTATTGTAGACATCCGCTAAGATGAGATTTTTGGAAATTTCTACAGGTAGGGTCAAAAACGGGAAAAGTCTCCCCCTTAACGGCCTGGCCAAACTGCTGGAACAAGGGAGCTTAAATTCGGTATTTGGGTTCCTTCTCCAACGTTGACGTCCCCTAAGACGATATTTTTGGAAATTCATACCGGGAGGGGTAAAAAGGGAAAAAACTTCCCCCTTGACGGCCTGGCCAAACTGCTGGATATAGATAACTAAAATTATGTATGTCGTAGGTTCCTCCTCCAACGCAGACGTCCTCTAAGACGGAATTTTTGGAAATTCCTACTGGGAGGGGTAAAAACGGAATAATTCTCCTCCTTGATGGCCTAACCGAACCCTTCGGCTAGACACATGTAATCTATAATATGTTTTCCTTGAAGTATGGGCTAATTTATCGACAAGACATTTTTAGGACTTTGGACAGGAACGTGGTAAAAATGGTGGTTCAAAAGGGGAAAATTGCCCCCCCCCCCCCCTTAACGTCTGTGTCTTTAGCTAGAAATCTAAAACTTAAAGAACAGGTGTATATGGAACACTAAAATTAAGAAACTAAATAGGAAACGAGTGGAATTGAAACACTACACAAGTGGAACGAAATGGATATAAACGTTGAAGGAGTGGAATTGAAATTATAGACAATGGAAATGGATTGGAAGAGGGAAAGAAATGGAATGGACTATACAATGAAATGGAATGAGGAGCGAGATGGCATAGAATGGGGAACGAGTGGAATTGAAACACTGCAGTTAAAAGAGGAATGGAACGGAGCAAGTGCAATGAAATGGAAATAGAAGCGACTGATATCAATATCGATACACAAGACAGTAGGAACGAAATGGAACGAAACGGCGACCGAATGGAATTGGAATAACAGATAATGGTAACGAAATGCAATGGAATGGTGAACGAAATGGAATCTTGGAAGGAGTTGCATTGGAACACTAAAATTTTTAAACAAAATGGAATGGAATTTGAATTACTCAAACTGCCGGAGTTTGGTACTTGAAATTTCGCATGCGATTGAGGCAAGGTTATATATATTTGGGATTTTTGCTGGGAGGAACAAAAAGGGGTGAAGAACCCCTTTTAATTACTTGGTTGTTTTCCTACACTATACATATTCATATAAACAAACAAAATTTAATGCAATTAAATGAGACCAAAACTCCGATAAAATTGGATGAAATTATATCAATAAAAAGATCTTTTTTATTCGTTTATATACAATTTGATTAATCCATTTTCCGGATAAAATTTTATATAATTTAGTATGATGCCAAATAAAAAAAGATATGCTACCGAATAAATTTTTTTCACGGGTATGAAAAAGCAATCAAATATGGAAGTATATGTAATTTGATATACACAAAAAGGACATATATAGAGATTACATATCCGTATCATTCCATATCAAATGGATACAAAAATGGAAGATTTTGGACACGACCCCTTTCGATTTTTACAAAACTTGGTACATTCGTTCTGCTAAGTGTCACGATATTAAACGTAAAGTTTTTTTTTCCAAATTCAGTTTGGTACGCGTTCTATCGCTGTTTTAAGTTGATTTTTTCAGTAAATTTGTGAAAAATACATGATGTTCAAATGATTACAACTTTTGAACGCGTTATCCGATTATCATCACCTAGCAATGCCTATATAATATACTTTCAAAATAAATTGCAAAAATAAAATGTGTAGTGGAAAAAGGGTAATGCAACTTGAAAAATATCCTTAATTTGCAAATATCTCAAAAAACACATCTTTAATTTTCTTTAAATTATTGAAGCAGATAACTCAATATTTCAGCTACAGACTGTATAAATTTCAAATAAGAACGCCAATGGGTTCAAAAGAAAAACGCTATTTTTTAACAAAGTATTTTGAATTTTCACAAATAAACATAACACTGCCTGACACAATCTTGACTTTTAAAAATTAATAGAGCTCTGACCATCAATTCTATATATTTTGGACATTCTGATTAAAATGGCGTACTTTATTTTTCGATCTAAGGTACATATTTTCCGCGAAATTGCTTTAAAGTTCAGCGGTTTTCTATTTAGTTTTTTATATACAAAAATTTTCAAATGCAATCAATATAAATTTTTTGTGGTGAAATGTAGGCACAGGACCTGTATTCATATTTAGGGTTAAAATCTGATGCATAAAACTTAATAATAAAACCACTGTTCGCGTTTTATATTGATTTTTACGGTTTTTTAAGGTTTTAGCCAATTGAATCGCTGAAAGCGAAGAAAAAAAATGTATTCATCTGTAGCGGGCTATACGTTAAAATCGCGACTTTTGAAAAATTTTATATGGCAGCATAGGTACTAGTAGTTGTCCCAATAGTCCAACTTTTAGTACTTTTTCGCTAACAACGCTAGTTTTTTTTTTATAAAACAATAAACTTTAGAGTGAATTAAAAATAGCAAATACATGACTTGATACATTAGTAAAATAAATTTTGTTGAACAAAAGTATATTATTTTTAATTTTTTTAGGGTATAAACTTTTTATTTCAATGTGTACGGCTACGTTTTCTAGCAACCCAGCAAGCATGGCAATACGAAGAAGAATCCCCGATCATATTGCCAGGAAGAAAACATTTACTGCCGGCAATATCAATTTCATATTGCGGAAGTTTCCTTCATCGCGAACAACTGTTACCCGAAAGCAATACTTCCAGGCAATACGAAAGCAATACCCCAGGAAGATAAATCGGCGATATCGCTAATTTATTACCTGGAAGATAAAAAGGTGATATCGCCAAATAAACTCCCCGGTACAAGATAAACGATTTATTTATTCATTATTAAATATAAACCTCAAAAAGAATATCTGCATACATAATCTATTGACCAACATATTAATTATCTTGATTTCACCACAGCCGATTTTTTCCGCTCATTAAATCTAGATTTTTTGTTTCCTAAATATCTTTTGGTTCTTTTTTACAATTTAGTTTTAACTCTTTCACTACAGTGTACACATCTTTAAAAGAACATATAAAATTTGATAATGCAGAAAAAACTTTATACCTTTTGTAAATAAGTTTACTAGGCTCTTGCTCTTCAAACAAAAATCAGTATATAGATAAGCAGATAAACATGGCAATATAGCCGCGATATTTGTTAATGAAGTCTACTTTTTTTAGTATTTATATCATAATCTTCGCGAAAAAGAGGTTTTGGTGTTTCTTATAAACTAATGCAGATAGAAAATTGAAATTTGGCATAAAGATTTGTTTTATGACAAGAGGAAATATCACCGAATTATCTTCCAAATGATAAAAGGAAGACAATTTCAAAATACTACTTGATTATTTTCATTAAAATGAAAAATAGAAGATATCGCTTTAATATCTTCTTGGAAGATATCTTCCAAATGCTTACAGGAAAGTGTTTACAGAGGAGTTGGTTGCCAGTTTTTAAATAATATTCTAGAAGATAGTTTTTTTGCTCTCCTGAATTATTGTATTTTTGTAGATATGGACTGTTGAATCTAGGGTCTCGATATGGTTTCTAGTAAAATTTTATGAACTTTTTTTGGGTGCTTTTTAACTACCAATATATGGCAAAAAGCTTTATTAATTTTAGAAAGTAAATTTTCGGGTTCGGGTCGAAATCCTGTGTATAACAAAATCCTGTTTTCAAAATCCTGCTTTTCGTAATACTGTTTTACAAAAATACTGTATAACACAATACTGTTTTGCAAAATCCTGTTTTACTGGGCGGCGAAAATTTTTGTAGAAATAAAGCAAAAACGCGCGCGCTTTTTTGCTTTATTTTTACAAAAATTTTAATATGAAGATGAAGATTTGCTTAAACTGTGCGAGTGGTTTAAAAAAAACAACGTCAAGGGCTCATATCACCCAAAGTATCCTGGAATCTTTTGGTCGGTTTACGATGACATTGAGAAATCCTACCCAAGAACTCAAAATAGTGTGGAAGCTTAGCATAGAAGACTGAAAGCTGTTGTTGGGCGTAGAAAGTCAGGATTATAGTACCTTATCAGGCAGTTGGGTAATGAGGTCGTGGTAGCTGTAAATACCATTTCAAAACGCGCGAATGGAGAAAGACGTTACATAAATTTAAAGAAAAGTAAAGCGTACACAAACATTAAAAGAGTTATAAGAAAAAGGTGTGAATTAAGCCATACAGGCTACCTAAAGCGAATTGCAAAAAATCTTGTACTAATTTAAGTTTATAAAATGCATTGAAATTAATTTTTTGTTAAATGTTTTTGCTAATTTTTGAAAATTATATACTTTTGTTGAAGTTATTTTTAATAAAATAAATTTTGTAAACCAGCATTTTTACTTCACAGAATTTTGCAAAACAGTATTGTGAAATCCAGTATTTTGCAAAACAGTATTATGAAAAGCAGGATTTTAAAGTTTTTTTGGCCAGTATTTTGTCTAAACAGTATTTTACATAACAGTATTATATACGTATCCCTAAATTTTCATTTGCAATTGGCAAAGTGTTAACTAAAATTTTGCTGAATTTTCTAATTTTCTGTCTAACAATCAGCTTGATGATTTTCTGCAAACCAATTTTTGTGACATTAGCAATTAATCTGTAAGCATACTCTAAAAATTTTCTGATCAAACTTTTTTTGATGACTAGTGATTTCATTTAGTGTTTTTTCAAATCCAACGATATTAATTTTTCACTTTATTTTGATCTCTTTATAGTTTAAAAAGTGAACTCCATAATGACTCCATACTTAAGTCTAGCACTTGCTGCTCACGGACCACCGAACATATTGGAACCACTTGTGCCATCATTTAGAACGACGACGACCACTTCTACAACAACAACTACATCAACACCAGCACCTCCATCATATAGCACATTTATTCATGGTACAATCATGTCTGAAATACTTGATAACATAACAACAACGGTTGTTTTTGGAAATGATTCCTTCACGAACGCAATAAATCTGACAAACATTGTGGATAATCGTGGACCACGCTACTCGCTATCGTCAATGATTCTCATGGGCGTTGTTGCAGGTATTCTCAGTTTATTAACCGTGGTTGGAAATGTCATGGTTATGATTTCATTCAAAATCGACAAACAGCTTCAAACAATAAGCAATTACTTTCTATTCTCACTGGCCATTGCTGATTTCGCTATCGGGTTAATTTCCATGCCCTTATTTGCCGTATCAACGATTGTAGGATACTGGCCGCTCGGCCCGCATATCTGCGATACCTGGCTAGCGTTAGACTATTTGGCATCTAATGCTTCTGTTCTCAACCTTCTTATCATTAGCTTTGATCGGTATTTCAGTGTTACAAGACCGCTTACTTATCGCGCCAAGAGAACGACAAACCGAGCAGCAGTTATGATAGCAGCAGCATGGGGTATAAGCTTGATCCTGTGGCCACCTTGGATATACAGTTGGCCATATATAGAAGGAAAACGTACGGTTCCACAAGATGAATGCTACATTCAGTTCATAGAAACAAATCAGTATATTACATTCTTAACTGCTTTGGCGGCTTTTTATTTTCCTGTTACAATTATGTGCTTCCTATACTACCGCATTTGGAAAGAAACAAAAAAACGTCAGAAAGATTTGCCCAACTTGCAGGCTGGAAAAAAGGACTCTTCAAAGCGTTCGAATTCAAGGTGAATACAAATAATAACTGGCGTGAAGTTAGTCCAGAATTCTAATCCAAATTTTCAAACACAACAGGTTTGCTTTAATATCTCATTCATACTCAGGATGACCACCTGTTTAATTAGTTATCAACTGGTTCTGAAACTGCACTCATTTAGACCTGCGCTGTTTTTACATATAACGAGTTTTCAAAATTTTGGCCCTGTGCGAGGTGGCTAAATAAATTCTAAACTAAATACTAATTGACAAAAGAATTTAAATTTTTTTTGAAAAAATATGAAAATTTTTTAAAATTTCATGGAAACTTGGAAGCCTTTAATTTAGATTTTATTTAGCCAGTTCGCACACGCCTTTAATATACAAATTTACCCCTCAATTCATAAACGCTTTGTAAAATTATAGGAGGTTTATTGAACAAATTTTGTATGAAAATGACGTTTTGTAAACCTGCTGTAACTTTACAAAGCATTTATGAATTGAGGGGTTAACCTTTATATTTGAGATAATAGGGGTTTTCATATAAACTCGTAAATTCCTTATAAGACTCGTATAAATACAAGCCATATTTTTTTATGTATGGAGTTTGACATTAAACTCACAAACATACCAGCTTTACAACGTTTACGAGTATAATACGAATTTATATGAAACTCCTAATTTTATTTTCAAGTTTTGGGTCGATTTTCATCAAAAACCTAAGTACCCGGCAAACATTTGTTAAATTAATCGTCTAAATATAAAAATGCATTTCGATTCAAGTTTTTCCTAATTTTATTCTCATTGCCTTTATTTATAAATATCAAAATAGTAGCTAAACTTGCCCTGAAAGGCGAGGAGATGGTTCAGAAAATTGTAAAAAATTTTAACGTAACGTTTGTTTTTTACTTTGTCACTTAAGTGGGCGTGGCTTTTAACGAAAATTAGCAATATCGACATTTTATTAAATTACATAGTAAAATTTCGAGAGTACTGATCGGTTCTGTACAATCTGTATATTTTTGGAAATCCTATCAAATTTCTTGAAGTCTTGCATTATTCTGATCCACAAATAGTCGCCCGACTTAAAATGGAAGTACCTTAAACATGACCAAATTTCTCTTTCTTTTAAACGATTTTAAATAAAGTTAACAACACTGAAATTTTAAAGTGAATGATTTTATGCTTTTCTTACCACAATATGACAAATCAGTCAAGATTTTTTTTACGCTAAGCACCGTAAGTTGTTTTTCACGTGGAAAAATTTCACTCGAACTTTAAATGCCCCAAATTGCAATTTAAGTTATAAAAGTTAACAATTTTTTAATTTTATAACAAAGCGACAATCACAATAAACACAAAATATCACTTTTTCACCAGAAAAATAATAGTCTGGTACATTAAATTTGCGTGAAAACAAAGTTTACACAATTTTCACGTGAAACTCATTATCGTGAAAAATCATTTTTTTTTATATGGAGTATAACAGTTTTTTCACGTGAAACTCAAACAACTTACGGTGCTTTATAGTAAAAATAATTTCATGTTAAAATTTCAGAATTGTTAATTTTCTTTTAAAATCGTTAAAAACAAAGAAAAATTTGGTCATGTTTAAGGTTCTGCCATTTTAAGTCTGGTGAATATTTGTAGATAATGCAAGACTTAAGGAAATTTTATAGGATTTACAAAAATATAAAGTTTGTACAGAACCGAACAGTACTCTATAAATTTTACTATGTAATTTGATAAAAGGTCGATATGGCAAATTTTTCGTTAAAAGCTACGCCCACTTAAAATAAGCGACAAAATAAAAAACAAACATTACATTAAAATTCTGTACAACTTCTAAACCATATTCTCGCCTTTAGGGGCAAATTTAGCCACTATTTTGATTTTTAAAAATAAAGGCAACGAGAATAAAATTAGAAAAAACTTGAATCATTTCTATTATATTTTCCTTCACTGTATGTCTGTACGGCACATAGTTCGGGGACATCGCCAAAAAGTCCCCAAACTATGCGGTGTATTATTCTAAAATGTCTTCAAAGTATTCGCAAGACCTAGGAAGAGTTTGAGGACAGTCCCCAAACTAACCAAATGTCTCCATAGTAAACTGTGGATCGAAAAAATGTCCCCGGAGTATGCGCTGGGCATACACATAGCAATTTTCCGCTTAACATTCGTAAGACAGCTCTAAAAAATAAGATAATATTTATAAGCCGCTAAATTTTGCAGTGGATTTAGAATAATTGGGGTACTGATTTCGAATCTGCAACCAGTTTATTCAAATTGGCTCTGGTTTTTGCTAACTGTCACATATGGTTTGTATGAATAATAACAAATATGGTATTTTGCTGGGTAAACATCTGTCATTATAATTCAGTATTCGATAGACGCCAAAGTGTAAACACACATTTTTTCAATCGCTACCCAACAAACAATTCGTTCCGTTTACGCACCGTTTTCGGTCGGTCATTAACGGAATCCAACTCCGTATACGTACATAAGGAACATCGAAACTGATTCGAATCCGATGAAAATCCGTCAATGGCGGACCGTTTACGGACCGTTATGTCGTGTTAAAAACGGACAAGTCCGTTTAAAGTCCGTCAATGACGGACCGTTTACGGACCGTTATGTCATGTAAAAAACGGACTAGTCCGCTGAAAGTCCGTCAATGCCGGACCGTTATGTCGTGTGAAAAACTGAGTATTTCCTTGTCCGTATCCTACCGATTTTTTCCCCAAAAATAGACCATGTGTTTATTATTTTCAATACACAATACTTTTTTTCTTTTTTATAAATTCATTAATAATTATTATTTACAATTACTATTAATAAATTTCTAATTAATACAATTTCAATATTTAGCACATCCGGCTCGGTTTACCTATCTATCCAGCGCTTAGGGACCCAGAGTAAAATCCAACATCTATATGGAAAAGAGACAATAAATTAGTTATGGTTTAATTGACTGCATACACGATGCAAATTCTCACATGTTATACAAAAAACAATGGCCCGTATGAATAAAAAATAGATATTACTAATAGGGGGAAATACGGGGTTTTTTAAGCAATTACTTCACAAATCTAGTCTGACTGGGAGTAGACTAGAAATTTAATTTTTTAATTTTCGTTTACACTTGATGCTATTCTACCATCCAATTGGTAAATTTGGAGTTAAAAGCCATTCCTTAGCCCAAAGTAATTACTTCGAAGTAATTGCTAAGTTTTATTCATATGACCCAATAAGTTTCATAAATCTTACCTTGTTACTTGATGTTGTTTGATTAATGGTGTGATAGAAAGAATTCCCTCTATTGCATATTCTCCATATATTCCCGTTATAATAATATTTTCTCCGACTTTTCAAAAATATAATTTTTTATTTTGTAAACAAACTGCAACCGATGAAATCCGTATTTAAAGGTACGGAAACGGATACACCAAAACGGAGTTAAAACGTATTGTGTTCGGAAATCCATTTATACGGTCCGTTAATGTTCCGTATACGTACAAGCATTGACGGATCCGTACATTATGGACAGTTAACGTGCCGTAAAAGCCGGATTCATGAATCCGTACGTGCCGAAGAGTCCGTAAAAATGTTTCTTGGGTATAATAATGTCGAATTTTGTGCCTAAAAAAGATGTTTTGCGGAGAAGTCTGATAACCTTCTTTCATTTGAAGAAAACGGCTGCTGTAAGTTATCAATGGTTGGTAGAAGCTTACGGTCAACATGCACCAACTCAAAAAACTTGTGAACGATGGTTTGCTCGATTCCAAAGTGGTGATTTCGACATAGAAGACAAGGAGAGGCCTGGTCAGCCGAAAAAGTTTGAAGATGAGGAATTGGAAGCATTACTCCACGAAGATTGTTGTCAAACGCAAGAAGAACGTGCATTATCATTGGGAGTAGGGTATTCAATCGATTAATCGTTATTTGATAAATCGAACAATTTTGTTCAAAAATTGTTCGAATAATTTTAAATGTACAAATTTCAAATAACGATTAATTCGATTAATCGATCAATCGAAATTGTCAAAAAGTTACCAAAATATTTAAAAAAATTTATTTTTAATAATGTAATTAAATGTGCTAAAATCGCAAAACTTATTTAACAATTTGTGAAAAACAATTGCTCTAGGCTTAGGCCATTCTTGCCTAAGGAAATCATCAGGGAACCACGTTTTAGAATTTCTAGAAATATTTGTTAGATTAAACTCAATGAGAATTTATTTTCGCCTAGGAGCCTTATTAAACATCTTAAATATCAAACGAAAAACACTGAAATATTATCACAATTTGCTTTGTCATCTTGCAAAATACTAATCTGTTGTTTCAAAAGTCTAGCAATGTAGGGAAAATTAAAAAAAAAAATTTTTTAATATCATATCCAGAAGTTTTTTAAATTCTATTTAAAAAGTAAAGCAAAAAAATTACAAATAATAATAATAACAAGATTATATTCAAAATTAAAATTTATTGAGATCTAGAATAGTCTTTAATGAGAACTAAATAACTTTTCCTATATACATATAAGCTTTTCAGAAGCCATTTGAACCAACGCCATTAGAAACAATTTTGTCAAAATCAAAACTTTTTTTAAACTCCCTGCGAAATTGTTACTAATATAAAATAAAGGGAGGGAGAGCCGTAAACGTAGAGGAAAAATCAATTCCCAACACAATTTCTCTTTACATTTACGTGTTTTTATATTCAATGCATACGAAAGAGACAAAAATTAAAATATTAGTTGTTGAACATACGCGTATTATAGAGAACTACGTTTACGTCTGGCAAATGCAATGCACAATGCAAAATTAACATAGAAGGTCTGCGGTGTGGTTGTCTTTGATTTCAATTAAATTTGAAAATGCTACTAAGGCGATAAAAACGGATCATCGGACATATCCTGTATTTCACTTTCGAGTGAAAGAGAAAATTTCATAAATTTTTTTTCTAAATTTCATTTGGTTTCATTTCGAATTTAAGTGAATTATAATTGTATATTGGTCATTTAATGGAAAAAGGTCGAACCAAAACAAATTGTAATACTGACATAAATTTCAAATGAAGAACCTAGTCGCATATCAATTAATAAATTTTTTATTTTTATCAATTTTATAACAAATTACTATTTCTGTTTCTTTTTTTAAATGAAATTATTAAAAATACAACAAAATTTGTACATTATCCACACAAATTTTTTGTCGATTAATCGGTTAATTCTTAAATTTTATTCGATTAAGCGGTTAAGAAAAAAAACTAAATAATTATTTGCACGATTTATCGAATAAAATAAAAAGTCGATTAATTGAATACGCTAAATGGGAGTCACACAACAAGCCATTCCCTACGTTTAAAAGCATTGGGATTCATTCAAAAGCAAGGAAATTGGGTCCCATATGAATTAAAGCCGAGAGACGTTGAAAGGCGATTTTGCATGTCGGAAATGCTGCTTGAACGCTACAAAAACAAGTAATTTTCGCATCGTATTGTTACTGGTGATGAAAAATGGATACATTAGGATAACCCGAAGCGCAAAAAGTCATATGTAAAGCCCGGCAAACCAGCCAAATCTCCGCCGAAACCGAATATCCATGGTGTTTTGTATTATGAGCTATTAAAATCGGGTCAGACGATCACAGGGGACCTGTACTGAACACAATTGATTCTTTTGAAGAGAGCAATCAACAAAAAACGACCAGAATATGCGACCAAACATGAGTCAATAATCTTCCATCATGACAACGCTCGGCCACATGTTGCAAGACCGGTCAAAACCTATATATGTTAAAATCGCAATTTTTCAAAAATTTTATATGACAGCATACATTTTCAAGTTGTCCCCAAAGTCAAACTTTTAGTATAATATGGGGTTACCTCCAAAAATTGTTCTTGCAGAATTTCAAACAATAAACTTTCCATTTGCCAAAGTTATCGCAATAAATAAATGTACTTATTTAATAAGGTTATAGTATACTCGTAGTAATAAGGAAATTATAATATTAATTTTAGTCAAAATTAAACAAAATCTATAGTAAGCACAAGGGGTGTGCTATTTGTTGTATCGTTGTATGGTCCTAACAAAAAACAGAGTTGTTAGAATTTAATTTGCAAAAATACAACATTTGAGAATTGTACGATAAAATATTTTTACATATGTTTAGTGTCCTATGTTTGAGTGTACTAACAGATAGAAAACCCAATAAAAAATCGTTGTTAAAGTCAAACAAAAATTTGAACAACTCTGTTTTTTGTTGGGACGATACAACTTTGTGTACTGATTAACCACAAATTGACAGTAAATCACCGTAAGTTGTTTGAGTTTAACGTGAAAAAACTGCTATACTTCATATAAAAAAATTATTTTTCACGACAATCAGTTTCACGTGAAAATGGTGTAGAGTTTGTTTTCACGCCAATTTAATGTACAAGACAATTACTTTTCTTGGGAAAAAGTGACATTTTGTGTTTATTTGGATTGTGTATTTGTTATAAAATTAAAAAATTGTTCATTTGTTTAAATTAAATTGCAATTTGAGGCATTTAAAGTTCGAGTGAAATTTTTCACGTGAAAAACAACTTACGGTGCTTAACTCCCAAGGTGCATGCAGTATTTCACCATATATTGGAATTTTGTACTAAAACAGACACTGGATTAAGCCCTTGGAGTGAACAAGCTTCCGAATCTGTTCAATCTTCAAAATGGTTTGGCACAGATTTAAACGAACAACTTATGATCCGCATTACGCGGAATGGCTACAAACAGCAGTTTGTGAGTATAATTCGCTTTATATTTAAAGTTTATTATATGTACTGTATATTTTAAATAAAATAAAAACAAACGAAAAAATAAAGAAAAAAAAATATTTATGTATCAATTTAATAAGTTTTAATGGGGAACTTAGTGATTGGTTTAATTTGAGATTAGGAAGACAATTTCATGCAGTTTTCATAGTGTTTCCAATTCGGTTAATCGATTAACCGATTCCTCGATTAATCGAATCTATTTCGGTTAATGTCGAAACAAATAATTTAAAACTCAAATAATTATTCGACCCGAATAATCGGTTAAAATTGGTCGATTAACCGGTTACATTTTTAATATGGAATTTTTCCTTAATTTTTTCCCAAAACTTCACAATTTTCTTAATCTGGGCTACAAAATTACCAGAACAGCTTAGAAAAAACAAATACTAACTAAAATAGCATCAATTTCTTTAAAAATCGTGTGAAATAGGTCCTTAAATACCTTTTTCGAGCAACCGCAAACAAGTCGACATTGTACCATCAGACTCCCAATTTTTAATAAAATTTTGCGCAAATGTTTTATAAAAAATATGTATCAAAGTTTCTATTTGTAAAAAAGCCTTAAGAACATAGCAAAAGGCAAAAATGAAGGTGTTTTATAAAACTTCACAAAACACACTAAATACACGACTGGCTGGAGGATGCTTTATGAAATAAAATAGACAATTTTGCATTACTGTTTCAATTCTTTTAAAAATTTAAACTAATATAAATTATATCTCCATGTCCTTTAAGACAAGGCTGCATTTGTTTTAAAACTGTCACACAATTATCATGCTAATTCTGAAAGAACTTTAACTTTTCTTATTTTTCCTAAGAAAGTGTACATACACATCGGTTCAAAACCACATCAATTCTAAAACATATTCCACTAGAGCAACATTGAACCCGAACCCGTTTCAAGGAATATAAATTCGAATTAAAACAAATAACCTAAAGTTAAAAAATTTTAATTTATATAGAACTTGACTTCTGTAACTGCACACTCAGTGAATTGCCTATATGCTATTGATGAATTTATACACTGATTCAATTAAGTTTCGCTGGAATTCGTCTATTGAAACTTTTAATTGAATTGATGCAATTTTTCATAAAATTTATGAAGAATTTCATATTATTTATTATAAATGACATACACCCAAAAAAGTTTTTTTTAGAAATAGATTCATAAAAATTGTGAAGCTTTTTCATAAAATTTAATAAATTTGGCTTTTACTTTTTGAAAAAAACTTCATTAGCTTATTGAAAATTTTGTTTACAGCTCGTCCGATAAAATTCTCTCAGAGTAAGTGCGCTCAAACTTTAGGTTATTTTTTTACTGTTAATGGCCTTTAGTAACGAAAAAGATACTGAGAAACAAAGTAAATTGTTATTCTCAATTAACTGAAATTGATCTCAAAGAGAACTCAAATTTTTTTATCGATGACTTTAATGAAAATTTCGTAGCTGTAGGAAGAATCTTATTAAAATTTAAAAAACTTTAGGTATAGCATTTCTTTAACCCTTTCAGACCCAGCATACACGATTGTGAGATGTGATGTTTTCTCTTAAAATTACAAATATTTTAAATACTAATAGGTTTAAGTAAATGAATGTTCTTTTTAGTTTGACTCTAGATCATAAATTAATATCACTTTCTGTTTAAATTATTTTCAAATCAAAGAAAGATGATACAATTTTTACAAAGGATAAAAATAGAATTGTTAAATTTCGTTGATGTTAGTCTAAGTTGAGTTGTTGATACGAAATTCGATTTTCTTTCAGCGGTCATATAAGTAGACAAACATTAAAATATTAGCCCACTCAAGACGAAATACACTGAGGATGGCTTTGTAGCGAAAGCCGAAAATACGTATTCTGTATTGCTGGTCTTATCGAATTCTTTCAAATATATTTTTATTCTTTGTAATTTACTTGTAAAAATTGTATCATCTTTCTTTGATTTGAAAATAATTTCAACAGAAAGTGATATTAATTTATGATCTAGAGTCAAACTAAAAAGAACATTCATTTACTTAAGAATAAGAGATCAAATAAATATTCCCCCATTCAACTAATAGGTTTATTTAGATAAAAAATTTCAGTTATACTTTTAGCTAAATTATATTTCATAAAATATGAATTGACACCAGGAAATTTTAATAGTTTTAGTACCATTTTACCTTAAAGTTATAAAATGAATACATTTTTGCAAGCTAGTTGGGTCTGAAAAAGTTAAATGCAATATTAAATTTTATAGTGTCAGTATTGATTAAAAATCACATTCAAAGAAATTTTGTATCTAAACTTTTCAGATTTTTAAATTTTTTTCTGAATAAAAAATCTACGTTAAGTAATCGATATGTAACAGTTTTAGGTTTGCTGTTCTTAACTTACTAATATTTTGTTAGTTTCAGCAGTTCTTTCTGCCATCTTCAACGAAATTTTAGTAGATTTAGCAAAATTTTTACAGACCTTTTTTTTTTAAAAATCACAGATCCCGAAACTTTTCAACCTTCGAATATGAAAACTTTTTTATTAAATACATCTTTTGTGTTTTAATTAATAAAAAGTTAATGAAATACCTTAATTTAGCAATAAACGATTAATCGATTAGCCGCCAATTTTCTCGAATAACCGACCCGAATAACTGGTTAATCTATTTTAGTGATTTTTCGAATAATGCATTAACCGGTTAACCGCCTATGTCGAATAATTGGAAACACTAAGTTTCCATCACTAAAGCATACTTTCGGTCTGACAAAAATTTTAAATTGTGTTTATTTAATTGCAAATAGCTTGCTTTTAAGCCCTATGCCTACTTTTAGTATTTTTTTCAGTAGTCATTTTTCGATTTCTCCAGGGGTGCCAAATTTGTTTAAATAAAAAACTTGAAATTGCCATAACTTTTGATTTCGTCGTGCGATTTTTTTAATAATAATTTTTTTGAAGGGAAACTAACGCACTTTACTTTGTGTTTGTATTTTTTGACAACTATTTATTTTAGCAGTTGTTTTTTTCAAGAGTTTCCCAATGGCCCCCAATTTTTTTAAACAAAAAACTTTAAATGGTCATAACTTTTAAATTCGTCTAGAGATTTTTTTAAAAATGCTTTTGTTTTTAATCATTAATATAGTGTATTCAACCCCTATACTCACTTTCTGTGGAGCATTTTTTTGTCAATACCTAATTCCAGACCAACCGTGAAGTGTGATATATCGATTTTTTGACTCGAGGAGACCAGTGTTTTGCTATAAAGGAAAAATCCAATTAAAAAAAACAAATTTAAAAAGGCGACCCCTACTTACGCAACAAAAAAAATTTTTCTGGAATTATCGAAAAAGTTTAATGATTTTTTCCGAGCTTTAATTTTATGACATTTATATAAATGCCGAAGCTATAACGGAAAATTAAAAAAAGGCTACCCCTACGTTCGGCAAAAAATTTTTTTTTTTTTGGAATTGCCTTGCAAAAATACTTTATATTTGAAGGTGTACAGCGCACTTTCTTTTGCCTGTAAGGTGGTACGGTCTAATGCATACATTTTTTGTTGAAATAGTTCAGTAGTGACTTTCGTGTGTATAATAAAGTACGGCACAATTCGACATTTTATGTAAAAATGTCATTATCAAAAATTTCATGCATTGCTGTGTCATTCAATTCAAATAAGGTGTTATGCCATGTTGTGCCAACACAATCATACTGTCATAGCATGTCATTGCAACTTATGGTGTTTTCTTTTCTGGAAAAAAATATTGTTGTTGTTAAAGTGTAAAATTTTAACAATTGTTGGTCGCCTTTTTCAATTTTTCAATAGCTTCGGCATTTAAAATCGGATTTTAAAGTGTGATATATCGATTTTTTTGCCTCGAGGAGACCTGTGTTTTGCTATAAAGGAAAAATCCAATGAAAAAAAAAAAATTAAAAAGGCGACCCATACGTTCGGCAACCAATATATAAAAAAAATTCTACTGGGTTTATCGAAAAACTTCATTAGCAAAAGTTTAATGATTTTTTGCGAGCTTTAATTTTCTGACATTAGGGTGGTAGATTAGGGTTGTAGCAACTGAGATCTGGTGGCTAACTACTAGAACGGGATACCTGAGGTCAATGGCCCTCGAGAGAAAAACATCGATGTATCATACTTTAAGATCCGACTGTAAATGCCAAAGATATAACGAAAAATGTAAAATGGCGAACCCTACGTTCGGCAAAAAAAAAATTTTTTTTTTTTGAAAACTCCTTGCAAAAATACTTTATATTGGAGGGTGTACGGCGAACTTTTTTTTTTTTTTGCCTGTAAGTTGGTACGCTCTAATGTACATACAAATGTGTATGTATATGCAATATTGTTTACGCTAGCTACTACTATTTGATAGCCTAGTGGTTGTGATGCTTGCCTTTGGCTCGGGATGGCCAGGTTCAAATCCCAGCCAAGGTGAAGTAATTTTTATATACCTCTACTCTCTTTTTATTTTTTCAATTTAGAAGTTTTCCTCCATATTAAAAAAAATTGTATCATTTTTTTTTATTTATTGGTAGCGTAAAAAATAGTAAATAGTAAATACTAAATAACAGAGCAAAGTATTAAAAAACTAAATAAAATTTTATAAAAAAAAAACATTAAAATGAAAAAACAATAAAATGAAAAAAAATGTTGTGGTTCAACCCGGGTTTGAACCTGCGACCTTCTGCATCAGAAGCCAGGATAGTACCCTCTAGGCCACCAAGTTGCGAGTTTGCTGGCAAACAACATTGCAGTATATACACATAACTTTGATGAAAAGAAAAAAACAGGGCAACGCGCTACCCCGTAAAAGAACACAAAAAAGGCAATTCAAAAGCAAAGTGCAAAAATGGCAACATTGAGTGCGTTTACCAGACGCTCAACTGTTGCTAATCCGCTACTCAACAATCTGGTGAACGATTTGATTAGCTACCGCTAAGTCAACATGTTGTGGTAGCGCTACCTTGTTTCGGTAGCATTAAAATTTTACGCTACTTGTGAGCAGTTAATAATACATCAGCTGTCGTTTGTTTTTTTGTATATTTTTTTTAAAGAATAATAAACATATACAAATATGATTATAAAGGAATAAAAAATTTCGAAAAAATCAATGAAACATCTACAAATATTTTTATTTTAAAACAAAAGTAGCATCGTTCACCAAATTATGGTAATCATAAAGCGCTACATATCATTTGCAGAGGTAGCGGGTTTCTCTGGTAAACTTGCCCATTTTTGTCAGAAAAGAAAACACCATTAGCTAAGCTGTTGTACGCTGTTGTGTTCAATCCCAGTGTAGAAACGGTAATGACATATCATTATTTTTTGGAGTACCAGTAATGACACCCACTTACCTTCTGCATTATTTTAAAACATATAATAATGAGTTACTGATAATAACTTATTTTTATCATTATTTCAAATAGAAAATAATTTTTTTACATTTTTTAGACTCAATATTTTTTAAACACTGGTAAGGATATATGTAACCACATATTTTTTGATTTTTTGTATGTTGGCGAGTAAGCTTACTTGTGTGCAGCAGGTCAATTATGTTTTTATTTATTAAATATTACATGTCGATATAGCTCAGATGGTAGAGCAGTTGACTGGCAATCTCAAGACCCAGGTTCGATTCCCGCACCAGCAAATTTTATTAAAAAAAAAAATACAATAAAAAATATTTTTTTTTTGTATAATTTATTTTTTTGAAAATCTATTTTTAGACTCATTATTTTTGTCAGTACTGGTAAGCACATAGGTAACGATATATTTTTTGATTTTTCGTATGCTGGTGTGTAACGACAACACATTATTTTTCGCGACATCGCCATATAAAGGTAATAAGAAATGTAATAACAAAAGTAACTAGTTACCATTACCAAGAATGTAGTTACATAACCACATATCTGGTAATGATTTTCTACACTGGGATACCATGCCTTTAATGTTTTTTCTGCAGCATGTTTTTAATACTGTTTAATCCTACCTTGTATGAAAATATTTATTATTCTTTATTATTTTGTAAATAAAGACACATATTATGTATGTCATATTGCATAAATAAATTAAATGCACTTTTCGAACCCTTTCTAATTAAATTTATACTTCCAACAAAAAAAAATAGTATACTTTACTAAAAATTACTGTAGGTACTACTCGTATTACTGAATTTTTTTTTTAAACATCAGATTTCATTTATTATTGATATTGTTGCGAAATTATTGTAAGTTTCATAGTTTATACAATATGACATATGTATATACAAATTTTTAATTTTTTTATTTCCAAATTGGCTTTGATATTTACCATCGGACATTGTGTTATATTAAATTTTTTTTTAAGACTTAAAAAAATTTTGAAATTTTGAGCGAATATAGTTACAAAAGTTATTGAGATATTGATACACACTTAAGTTTGAAAAATAGTGCATGGAATCAAGCTTACACTGTAAAATGAGTTTTTTTCTTGAGCTATAGTTACACTCATAGAAATAAATCTGTAAAAACAGCAGAAGAAACTGCTGAAATAAGTAGATTGTTTTGCTAAATACTAGTAGAATATGAACAGCAAAATTAAAACTGTTTACAGAATTTTAATATTTAACTTTTACAATAGTTAATTGAAAATAACAAATTGTACTGTAGAATCTGCACAAAATTTTGCTAAATATTAGTAGACTAAAAATAGCAAAAATAAACTGTTATATCTACAAATTTTTTGCTATTTTTAAACAAAATTTAGTTAAATGCAAATAGCAGTCTATAATCAGCAGAAATATTTGCTAAAAAAAATTGTAACCTGCTGTTTTCGAAAGGCTCGATTATTATTTGCATTTCAAAAAAAACTTAGAAAATTTGAAATTTTTCTGTGATTTTTTAGGCTACAAATTATTTCTAAAAAATTTTTGTTCATTTTAGTAGGCTAATTTGCTATTTTCCATTAACAAAAATTTAACTGAAATATAGCTAAAATTCTGTATATTTAACAGTTTTATTTTTGCTCTTCCTATATTACTAATATATACACTCTCAGAACAATTCCGTTGTGGCAACGGAATTTTTTTCCAACCGAATTCATTCAGTTGCTGCAACCTCGTAATTCGGTTACAGCAACAGAATTCGATTTCAATTTGGTTGCGACAACCGAATTATCAGTTGCCACAACCGAATTCTAGAGCGAACAAACTGACTTCACCGTTATTTTTTATTTCTTCAAATATATTAAATAACTTCCTTTTTGAACTTTTTTTCCTGGTAGAATATATGCCACTTTAAATTTTTAATTTTATTTCGCTTGAACTGCTCATTTTCACGGAATTGATACAATTTATTAAAAATTCAAAAAATAATTAACGTATATACTAAGGCTGCATTCACACCTAATTCTTAAACACATGTTTAGCTAAAACACGTATTTTAGCTCTTTATTCTACTACAACAGTTCTTTATTCTTTTACACTCGTTTTAGCTAAACACGTGTTTAAGATTTAGGTGTAAATGCCGTTTAACACTGCGATAGACTGAAGTGACCTAATAATATAGGTTGCAGGTCTAGCTGAATGTATTACGAAACCGGTTTGAGGAGTTGCAATATACCCATTAATTTATTAATAACACCGTTACTTTTTTTAGATACTTGCAAAAATATTGTTTGTGGAACAGCTTCATAGGCGTACCTAGAACATTTTTCTGGGGTAGGCAACGGCCCCATTTATGTTTGGCTGTTTATTTGCCAATTCTCGGAACCTTAATCTTAAAAAACACTTTCGACATTATGTTTGCGACAAAAAAAGACTTTTAAAAATAACTCCCTCCCTTTTTTTTTTTTTTTTTTTTTTAACTCCAATTTATTTTGCAATCTATCTATAAAGATATTTAGCATTTTTTCTTAAAGTGGGTACATAAGTAATTAAACTAAAACTAAAAAACATGCAGAGGAAGCAACCACTGTTGCACCTTTATATAAGTATTATAAAATTTAAAAATTTTTTAAATTATCTTGTCACAATTAGCTGTGTTAGCGGAAATCTTCTAAGTCTTCTTTGGGTAGAAGATATCTGCAGCAGATCTGCAGCTAAAGCATTAGGATGCAGTGACAGGCGGTATGAATAACGTTCGTTAATTAAGTTGATCTCTTCCTGCACTGTTGGAATGCAGAAGTCGTTATGCAGTATATTATTTGATACATAATTTGGCGCGTTTGCGATCGTGCGTAGTGCTTTCGACTGAAAACGTTGTATAATACTGATGTTGGTTTTTGCGGCTGATCCCCAAATTTGTATACCATATGTCCATATGGGTTTAATAATGGTTTTATATATGAGTAACTTGTTGTCTATCGAAAGTTTTGAATTTTTTCCTATGAGCCAATACAAGGACGTGAGTTTTATACCCAGTTGTTTACGTTTGGTGAAAATATGTTTTTGCCATGTAAGACGCCTATCTAGGTGGATTCCTAAATATTTTGTGTTGTCGGATTGGGGAAGAGTATCAGAACCCAACATTACACTAGGGCAATAGTTTTTTCTTAATGTGAAAGTTACCTGTACTGATTTACTAGCGTTGGCTTTCATTCTCCACGTTTCAAGCCACTCTTGAATTTTACTGAGATGTACTTGAAGGTTTATTGATGCAGTTATATGATTTTGATGGGAAGACAGAATCACAGTGTCATCAGCAAAAGTTGCGATGGAGGTGAGGTCGTTTGTGGGTAGATCAGCAGTAAATAATGTATAAAGGATAGGTCCTAATACACTGCCTTGTGGTACTCCCGATTGAATTTTATACAGCTTAGTATGCTCATCTTTGAATTTGGCTAAAAAGTATCTATCTTCCAAATATGACTTCAGTAGTTCGAAGTAAGGATATGGCAATTGTTTTTTTAACTTGTATAAGAGCCCTGCGTGCCACACTTTATCAAAAGCTTGCGTGATGTCTAAAAATACAGCTGAACAATATAGTTTCTTTTCAAACGCTGTTCTTATTAACCTAACCACTCTATGAACTTGTTAAACAGTGGAATGTTGTTCTCTAAAGCCGAATTGATGGATTGGAATGAGTTCCCTTTCTTGAAGATTAGGTTTTAATCTGTACAGTAGCAGTTTTTCAAATATTTTACTTAAAACTGGCAAAAGACTTATTGGTCTGTACGATGCTACATCTTCAGGCGGTTTGCCAGGTTTTGGAATTAATATTATTTGGGGCACTTTAAGTTGGACAGGGAAATACCCATGTCTTAACATAGCATTAAATATATGAGTTAGATACTTTAGTCCAACTAAAGGCAATTCTTTTAAAATTTTAATTGAAATTAGGTCATAACCAGGAGATTTTTTCCTATTAGATTGTTCCTTTATTAGTTTTTCTAGTTCTTTATAAGTGACAGGCTTAATTGGAAAATCCATTTGACCGGGAGATTCTAGGAATTCATATATTTTTGTATCATCAATTCGCGCTGAGGGACTGTATGGTTGAAAAACTTCTGACAAGTGAGTAGCAAATAATTCTGCTTTTTCTTTATTTGTTTTTGCCCATAGTCCATTGGATTTCTTTAATGGAGGTATTCTAGCCGTAGCTCTATCAAAGTTTTTAGCTGCTTTCCATAGAGAGTAATTTGTGGCATCTGTCGGTGTAAGATTTGCTAGATAGTTCTCAAACTCATTATTCTCTTGTAAATTTATAGCATGCTTTAGCTCTTTGCAAGCTTTATTTAGTTTTCTTTTATCATTTGGATGTTTTGTATTTTGCCAAATTTTCCTTAATTGCCGTTTATCGGAGATCATTTTTTTAATATCTCTACTAATAGAAACGCGGTTTTTGAAATTTGAAGTATTTGTTTTAGGAGTAGAATGCCATGCCGACTGTTGTATTTAAGGGAAACGTGCAATTGTAAGCTAATTTCACAACATTGCTTAAATATACTCCAATTTGTGTTTTTAGAGTATAGAGAAGGCGGTGGCTGATTTTCAGCTATTTCCGATTTTAACGTTACTAAAATAGGTGAATGGTCTGAAGACAAATCAAAACATGATTTAATATTGAAATCTTTTTTGTTTATGTTCTTTAGAACACAAAAGTCGACCAGATCAGGAGTTTTGTTTATGTTGGATGGCCAATAAGTTGGTTCTCCAGTTGATAGATGTTGAAGATTTTTAGTTTTAATTACATCGAGTAATACTTTTCCCCTAGGATTACGTAGTCTAGAACCCCATTGCTGGTTTTTTGCGTTAAAATCACCACCAACCAAAAATGTGGGACCAAGACTAGAGAAGTAGTGTTCAAACTGTTCATTTATTATTGTGCATGACGGAGGGCAGTATATGGAGGCTATAGTGATTGGACCATGTTTACCCAGAATTCGAATTGCAGTCGATTGTATAAATATTTTACTGTAATCGTTTAGTAGTTCATGTTTTATATTATTTTTGATTATAATTGCAGTTCCACCTCTTGCGGTACCTGCGGGATGATTTGTAGCATAAATTGTGTACCCTTGAATTCTAGTAAAGCTTTTATTGGTGAAATGTGTTTCCGATATTAGCATAATGTCAATATCGTTTGTGCAAATAAAGGCTTTTAACTCTAATATATGGTGCATTAAACCATTTGCATTCCATACTGCTAGGTTAAAGAATTTATTCATTTGATGTTTTATTAATAAAGACTGTTAATAGATTGAGTATTGTACTCATTTGTTGCATAAGGGTTTTCATCATTGACTTGAGCTCACACATATCGCTATTTTCAGGCGGCGTCTGAGTATTTTGGGTTACGGGGGGCATATTTTTTATCACATTAGCGTATGTTTGATGGGTTGATTTGGGTTGGTTCTGCTGTTTTTGCGCTGTTGGTAATGTTACAGTTTGATTTTGTTGATTCTGAACTGTTAATTCTGGAAGTATTTTATTTCGAAGTCTGGGATATAATTTATCTTGCAGATCTTTATAAACTTGGCAACCTTTATAGTTAGCTGGGTGATTTTTTTCACATAAAACACATTTAACATCATCTGATTTGGACTTTCTTTGGCAGTCTTTGGTGTGATGATTTCCAGTGCATTTTACACAACGAGAGGAATGGTTGCAGAATTTTTTTGTGTGACCATATCTTTGACAGTTAGTGCATTGTGGTATTACACGTTTTGGCTTTGGAGGTTCAAAAACTATTTTTGTGTGGAGCATTGAATTAATTTCATAAACTTCTTTATTGTTCTGGCTTGGTTTGAGATTAACCCAAAATAGCGAAAGTGGTTTTTTAGTTTTCCTGTCAATGATATTGCTTATATTTACCACTTCATGACCTTTTAATACTCCTCCCCTCCCTTTTGATGAAATTTTCAAAATTTTCAAATGTTTTTAATAAAAAACTCTGAAAAATGCATCCTTTTTTCTGAAGAAACCTCGTGCAGGGAATGCTATACGCTCAGAATAGTATAAGATTTTTATATTTGATGGAGAAAAGAAATCTAAGATCAACCTGTCTCATATTTTCTTCCACCTCTGACGAACCCATTCTTACCCCCTATTTTGACCACTTAAATTACCGAGGTGATCAAAAACTGACATTTTCATCGTAGAATTATTGCTTCTACAACATATTGAAATTGCCTCAAAATGGCACACTCATAGAAATAAATCTGTAAAAATAGCAGAAGAAGTAACTCACAATTAGTTAAAAATTATGCTGCAGAAGAAACTGTTAAATTAGCAGATTTTTTTTTGCTAAATGCAAGTAAAATAAGAACAGCAAAAATAAACCTGTTAAATTTACAGTTCTACAATTTTTTTAGTAAATATTTCTGCTAAATTAACATTATTGACTGCAATTGGCATTCAACTAAATTTAGCTTAAAAATAACAAAAAATTATAGATATAACAGTTTGTTTTTGCTATTTTTAGTCTACTAATATTTACCAAAATTTTCTGTAGATTTTACAATACAATACAAGTTAACTTAAATATAACTAAAATTTTGCAAGTTTAACAGCTTTATTTTAGCTGTTCTTATTTTGCTAGTATTTAGCAAAAAAAAACACAATTCTTTCTGGAGCATCGTTTTTAACTAATTTTTAGTAGCTTTTTCTGCTATTTTTACGGATTTATTTCTAATTATTCCTTTAAAAAACTATAAATCCAAGAAATTTTTCTCTTATAGCCAGAACTAAGATCGATTTGTTTCTTAAATATTTCTTAAGTAAGAATTTTTAAACATTTCATATTTAAGAAAAGTACAAAAATCGATATTAGTTCTGGCTATAAAACTGACCCTTAGATTCCAACAAATTAGCTGCCTAGGAAACTAGAAGACATTTTCCTAATCAAAAACACAGGATTAACTGATATTAAAAAAAAAAAAATAATCATAGAGCAAGAATTATAGACAGATCTTTTTAAATTCTGGAGTGGGCAAAAAGCAGTCTAGGGTGGGCTTTGCCCACCCCAGACCGGCCTAAGTCCGCTAATGAAGAGCTTAAAAAAACATAGTTTTACTTGAATTAAAGAAAATCGGTTTTTCATTGTTTAGAAAAAGTACCATAACTTTGTCAATTTTTAACCATTTTTAACAAGCGAATGCTCATTATAATGAGGAAAACACTAACTTTAAGAATATTATTGTCTTAAAAGTAGATTCGAAAAAAGCCCTCGTAGAAGTTGAAAAAGTTTTAAAAAACTGAAAATTTTAATTATTAATAAAAAATCTCTACATATTTATATTAATAAATAATAATCATGTTACTGACATGATTCGCCGCTCCGTTGATAGGAGAAATCCTTGCTTACTTGTTCTTCTTGATTTAACGAAAGCTTTTGAGTCAGTTAATCACTGCAGACTAATATCTAAACTTTACAATGAATTTAATCTTTCTTGGTCCAGCTGTAGATTAGTTTGCATACGGTAATCACAAATCTGACTTATTTGATATTTCGTCTGGCGTCCCACAAGGTTGCATCCTTGGACCACTCCTTTTTAGGGCCTATATTAACGACATTAGTGATTGTATAAGGAATTCTTCTATGAATATTTTTGCAAATGATATTCAGCTGTGTAGTTTTAGTGATACTCACTCATACAATGACTGTTCTCTGAAGATGAATGATGACCTTGAAAGAGTTTCTGCATGCACACAAAAAATTATTTTCATATTTGAATACGAAAATCGCAGATTCAATAAAAAAAATTTTTGAATTTCCTGTGATGACGATTTTTGCAGAATTGATAATGAAAATTGTAAGCACGTTGTTGAAATTATTTTGTTTTTCTGTCAATAAAGAAAGTTGTTGATTTGATAAAACGCAATTGTTGAATTTTTGTGATTTTTTAATGAAAGAATGTGTTGATTTAACAAAAAGTTTTAATAATTTTTTAAATAAAAAAACATGTTAAATTTAATTTATTAAGAAATAAAAAAAACAACAAAAATTATAAAAGGTGCAATAAAATTCTAAATCTTTCATATTACTATTATTTAGTATTTTATTATTTATAATTTCATTAAACTTTTCCGGTACACACATAATATGTGCAACCGCATCAAAGTCCAAAGAGCAACTAACATATGAAACTACAAAAGTAATAGACAAACTTACAAAAAGAAGAACAAAACATAGCATGCCTTGAAAAAAATCAAAATAACGGCCAAAATTGATTTTTACTTTGATTCAAGTATTATGTTTATTGAAAATGAAAAATTATTCAATTATTTGTTTATCAATGCATTTTGTTGAGTGTTATTTTTAAAAGTTGCAATAGTGATAAACATAATGTTTGAATCAAATTCAAAGGGTTATTGTATTTAACTTTTATATCAAACAAACGAGTTTGTTAAATATTTTTCTGGTATATTTTTTTGTGTGTGGGCAAGTGAGAATTGTATAGCAATTAATCCACGTAAAACTCAGGCTATTGCTTTTGGTCGGGCTCGTGATTCTTCCTTACCTAATATATTATTAGATGGAAATGAAATTGGGCTCTCCGATAATATATTGTGCCTTGGAGTAACTATTGATAGGAACCTTAAATTTTGTACTCATATTGATAATACTATATCTAAAATTGGTTATACTCTCAGGAAACTATATAGTTTATCCTGTTACTTACCGTCAAGTAAGATATCGTCTTGCTCATGCCATTCTAATGCCCCATTTACTTTATTGTATTGAATTATATTGTGGTACAAACGAGAAATTTATTTCTAAATGTAAAATGTGTTATAACAGAATTATTAGATTTGTCTATAATTTAGGATATAGGGATCATATTTCCCAATACTCAATAAACTTTTTAGGATGTTCGTTTTCTTATCTCATAAAAATTCGAACCCTTTGCCTCTTCTACAGATCTATAAAATATCGTAATCCCTCATATATAACACGTAAATTTGATTATCTTTATTCAACCCGGAATACTCAGATTAACATTGACTCGTTTTATAGAACCATCTATGAATTTTCTTTCCAAATTCGGGTAACTCGAATATGGAACAACCTACCCATAAACTTGCGATCATTTTCTCTTTCAGTCAGTGGCTTCAGGAAAAATCTAGCTGTGCATTTCAACACCGTTGATGGTATTTAAATTTATTTTTTAATCATCACATAAATGACTTATCGCCAGTAGTTTTAGTATTTTTAATATTTTTTTTGCGAAAGGAGTGTATGGTTATTAGGGATTTAATTTTCAATATTTGTAATTGTTTAGTATTTAAGATTTGTTTATATTAATTTTTTATATATATATATATATATATTTTTTTTTTTATGTTTTACTGACAAAATGTATATGCTTGGAATCTTTTCCTATCAATGTGTCCAATATTTGGAAGTTTTTGATTAAATAAATGAGTAATAAGAATAATAATAATATAAAGAAGGTATACATCTATATTAGGAAAGACCAGGCAAGTTTCTTTTAAATACAGTTTAAAAATTCAAAATCGGTTTAAAAGTTACTGAGTTACAAATGTTTAAATGCGACAGTCCCAAAAATTACAACTTTTGTACACATAAATTATTTTGAAGGTAAAATTAACTAAAAATACAATTTAAAACGAATAAAATTCAGTTAAAAACCGGTCTACTCACATTTTCATTTAATTTAACAATTTTTTTATTTGTTTTTGACCATCAATAATTGACTATCAGAAACTGTAAAATCAACTTTAAGTTAATTTATTTTTACTATACAAATAACAAGCAAAATGGTGCGAACAACGAAATTTATATTTGATTTTACTAAAAAACTAAAAAAAAAACAAATTGGATAACTGTGTTGTTGTTTTTTAATTTCAAACAACTTTTACTACAAAATACCTTTTTTGGTTAATTTTTTTAGTTTTATTTTAAAACAAAAAAATTTACTAGAAAATTTGACTGTTACAAAACATCTGTATTTTTATTTAGTTAAATTTTTAAATAACTTGTGAAAAAAATAAAAATTTTTTTTCTTCTACACCCAAAAAATTATATGGTAGCATAGTTAACAAAATTCATAGTTTGAATTTTCTTTAAATCAACTATCATAATCAGTAACAACTATGGAAAAAGTTGAGAAATGATAATTTCTAGTTGCCCTGTAATATGAAATTGAAACAATTGAAATTGTCAATGAAATTTTAAAAAGAAAGCTAAAAATGTGAACAATATAAAAACTGAAATGTTTTTATATTTTCTTGAAGGTAAAATTGTTTTGTAATTTTATTGGCACATTTTTTAACAAAAATCCTATATTTTGCAGATTAAAAGTGAAATCAATGCAATAAGTTTGCAATAAAATTCCAGAAAGAAACATCAAACCCATAAAGAAAATCGCAAATATGAAGGGCATGCAGAAAATAATATAACACAAAAAATTAAGAATTTTATAATGTATTATAATATAATGTATAAAACATGTATTCACATAAATAAAAGGTGTAAAATGTTGCAATTGTTAAAATCGAAACATATGTACATATATAGCCATATTTGTAGACCTTATCAACCAGATTTAATACTTTTTGTTCACTATGATATAGTGAGGGTTATTTCACCTATGCCATAGTGGAAAAAGTAGTGATCATCAACTACGCATTTTTATGAGTGTACGAACAACTGTTATTATTTTTAAAAACAACTCAACGGAAAAACTTCAGAAACAACCAGTGTTGCCGTTTTGGTTATTTTTAACCAAAATTGGTTTTTTTTCCAATGTGGAGATGTGAACTTTTTTTCATTTTGGTAACTTTTTTGGCAATCATATATATTTTTTCTGTGTTTTTAGGTTTATAAGCAGTACGCTTGTATGAAGCTTCCCGTACAAATTGAATATCTTTGTAGGAACAATTGTAACTTTTTTGCGCATAATTCGAAACGTATTCTTGAATTTAAAGAATTTTAAGATTATTGCAGTGTAGAGTCATATAAAATATTAGGTATTTCTGGTACCCGGTGACTGACACTATGTAATGTAATCAATCGTATAACTGAGCAGTGGCCTGTTTTGCATTTCTATTTTATATCGCTCGACTTGGAAGCAAACGATAAAAAGCTGGTGAATTGTTATCGCCTACTAGTTAGTAGGCGATACTAGCTTTATGGTTTATTTTTTATTTCTCTCATATATTCTTAATATAATAAAGAAATTCAATCGGAAGAAATTCGTCTTCCATATGTTAATGGTCAATTGAAATTAAATTTTAAATTAGTTTTGAGCAATTTCACCAAAAGTAATTACGTTAATAGTTTAATTTCATTAAAAACGGTTAATTTACTTGATGTAATTAATTAAATGTAGAAAAAAATTTATTTTCCGTAAAGCTGAACTATGTTTAAATGAAAGTAACTTGTCCAACTTAAAAAAATATGAAATTAATAAAAAACACAATCTTTTTATATAGAACTTTTAAAAGAAATTTCAAAATACTTTGAATTTTCAAGAAAATATTTAAAACATCTTGCCATAATAACACCAAATTAAATTTTAAATAATTTTGAAATAACTTTGGAGCCTTTATTGTCATTTTTCCCAAACTTAACGAGCTGTAATGAAGAAAAGATTTTAACCCAATGGAAATTATTAAGATTTTCGAACATTACAGAATTAAACAGTGACATGGATATAGTTGAATTTTGGGATGAAGAATCCAAATGCAAAAAGGGAATGGATGAAAACTGTTTTGAATAACAAATTTATTTTGATCACAATCCACTGACATTGCCACATAGTTTAGTTGCTGCCGAAAGAAAATTTTCACAATTTATTTTAATAAAAACAAAGTTTCGAAATAACCTTGATAATATAATGCAATTAAAAAAATTGTGCAAAAACCAAAATCATTCTCACTATGTGTGGTCTGCCAAAGAGATGTTTTAACCTTATAGAATAATATTTTTTATACTTTAAATAACACAGTAATGAATTCTACCTGAAACTAATTTGTTGATCTCTATTTGGAATGAAATTAAATTCAAATTCTTTAGTTATTAACGGTGGGTCTCATACTGAAGGTTTTAGAGTATGAGACCCACTGAAGTAAGTATTTAATATGTAAAAGAATCTAAAATACAAATTTTGTTAATAATTAAATTTAAATAATAACCCCTCAATTCATAAAAGCATTGTAAAGTTATATATACCCTACGGGGAAAGAGGAGTCAATTGCCCTCCAAGGACCTATCTCGTGACCGGTCAACCGAAGGCATATTACTAAATTAGTACAAATATGAACAATAAAAAATGAATTAATTTTCTTAGTATTTTCTGATTCGTTATTTTCACTGTTGCTTTTAAAAAAACTTGACCGATACCTAAATAAAAACAAAATTCGCGGCATATTTTAAAAAATATTTTTTATTTATTTTACTCTTTTATTTATTTTTAACTTTATTTTTTCACGATTTACTTATTTTAGCTCTTATTTTAAATTTCTATAATGTTTTGCTAAGAAATTTTAAGTTATGTATTTTCAACGTTTTTTTTAATGTTAAAGCTGTTTTAGTTTTAACAATTGGTATTTCATTTAACTTTTTATTGTAACTTAAGGGGAATTTTTTAAATTTTTATTTATATTATCAGAGGTTTTGAGGTAGTTTTCTAATTTTTAATTGATTTTTTAATTTAATTATGGCCAACGCAAAAAACAAGTCAACTGCCATTAAGGGAGCTATCCCATGACCGGTCAATCGGGGGCATATTCAAGACACTTCACCATATATGTGTGTGTGTTAATGTTGTTTTATTTTCTATTTTTTTTCTTTTCCATGTTTTTTTATTTGCTGTGTGTGTTTGTTTTTTCTTTCTCTTTTTTATTTGAACAGAAACGAAAAACATATAACTTAACCATCAGCAAGGCATCACGCATAAGCAACGTTAGCTCAGACGGTAGAGCGTTTGCCTTACAAGCAGAAGGTTGTGTTATCGAGCCCTACTTCAACGCCAAGTAGATTATTTTTAATTCTTAATTTTTTATTAGTTTATTTGAAAAGCTATTTTTAGACACACCACCTTACTGCCACAATGTGTCTAAACTGTGGAAATTGGTCATTTCCAATGACAACGCCATGTTAAAGTGATATGTCTCTTTCAAACAAAAAGAGCGATCAGCGACCGGTCTCCGCCCCCTTGGGACCTATCCTGCGTGTCATCTGGGACCGGTCCCTTTCCCCGTAGGGTATATAAAAAATTTGTTCAATAAACCTCCTATAATTTTACACAGCGTTTATGAATTTAGGGGTAAATATTTTAATATATTTAAATAAAAACTAAGAAACTTTAAATTTTGGTTATTTTTTTTCTCACTTGGTAACTTTTTTTAAACATTTTGGTTACAAAACATTTTTGTTTGTGGCAACACTGGAAACAGCTTTTTTTTGTAGCACCGTGTTAAAAGAAGTTTTTATATTTTATAATAAGTTTTCTTATTTTATTTCCAGTTTTATTGCATATAATGAGACATACAAAAGATTATAATGCATCAATAACAATATATGTTGCACAGTGTTGCCAACTCTTGAAGGCAGGAAAGCACCGTGAGTATTGTGAAAACGGGTAAAAAGGGTAAAAATTTACCAAAATTATCCCATTAGCACGATATTAATTTTTTGAAAAATTTAATTCCAGAATTTAAAAACACATTTTAGTTTTGTAAAATCGTGTAAAAAAGGTTAAAAAATAACTAAAAAGGGGGTAAAAAAGAACCAAACTAATATTTAAAAATTTTGAAGTTTAAATATAACGAAGTTGCTATTTAAAATTGTACTACAAACACTGGAAAATGTATTTTTTGTATAGTTCGTATTATTTTTTCAACTTTGACAGAAAATTGAAGAAAAATTAAAAAAAACGCGAACAAATACCAAAAATATAAACTGCACAAAAAGCACTAAAAGCACTGCCAAAAATTTGAAAAAGCACTGTAAATACCCGCTTTTTTTAAACGGGTATTTGTAAAAAATCACCGGGTACGGGAAGGAAAAAAGCACCAAAAAATACCCGAAAAGCACTGAAATGGCAACACTGATGCTGCATATGTCGCATGTGTCGCACTTGTTGACATGTTCATTTTATATGTCCATGTATGCAAAATCACTGTTAAAAGTGTGCATATATTTGATTTGAATTTGTTCGACAGTGTCTTCATATGTTATTGTTAAACACAGTGATTCAAAGACTGGCATTCGCTAAGAAGTTTTTCTTTAACTTTAACTACAACTTTAAATAACACTATGCGACGGTCAAAATCGGGATGGGATGAAACCAAAGGGAAATGTTATATCGGTCAAAAACAAGTTATACGTGTCCCGGCGTTTCGCTGGGTCACCCCTAGGAATCGAGATATATCTTTTTTATGTTTGTTACCGCTACCATAAAAATCAATAACCTTTTGTTTATTACTTTTTTTTAATATTTTAGGCAAAAAATATTTTTTTCTTCATACATTTATTTTTACCGGCAAAACTGTTGAGTATATAGAAAAACGTTATATGAACAGATTAAAGGAATTGTAATTTTTAATTTTTTAATTGTTTGAGCAAAATCGGACTAGTGGTTCTCGAGTTATGTCAAAAAAAAGACCACCAAAGGTCAAATCGATATATCTCGATTCCTAGGGTTGACCCAGCGAAACGCCGGGACATGTATAACTTCTTTTTTACCGATATAACTTTCCCCGGTAGTTTGAACCCTTCCCGATCACTGACCCCTACCATTTGTCTCACAGTGTAATTTAAGAAACACCAGCAGAAGTCATTGAATAACTTTCAGTTATTCTAAAAGAGTCAGCAATTGTTTTGAGTGGTTTAAGTTTTTCGTTATATGCTATAACTTAAACCACACAAAAAATCTACTGCTGCCGAAACAGTTTAAGCACAAAACAATATTTACTGCTGTAGCAATAAAATCACTTTTCAATTATTTGCTGGCAGATTAAAAAAAAGTAACAAGGAAAACTGGAAGCTAAAACCAAAAAACGATCAATAGCTGATTCTGCTTTGTTTTGTTTGAAACGGTATGTATTAGGGATACCGATCCCGAAATCCCGATCCCGAAAATCCAGGGATTTTCGGGATTTAGAAATCCCGAAATCCCGGGATTGGTCTTGAAAAAATCCCGGGATTTCCGATTTCATTATTTGGCATATTTTATCTCTTTTTTATTTGTTTTCATTGTTATATTCGACCTAAATCACATAAATCTAATATCTTATTAAATGTTATTAAAGAACTAATTTTTCCCATTCATAAATAATGGATTAAAATAGATTAGAGATTAAATAAATCTGAATAAAAACCTTATAATAATTTAAAAACTTTTATTCAGTTGTGAAACTTTTGAAAATGGTAATTTAGCTTTTAACGGACATGTTTTTATTTATTTTATTGATGATTTGCTAAAATCATAACTTCATGCAAAATAATTTTGTCGACTAAAAACGGCAAATTTTTGTTAAATTAAAAAATCTAACAATCTGCCTTTCGGAAATCATCTGAGGTATGTGCTTAATACTTTTTGTTAGTTGAAACTAATAGTCACTAAATATTTCTGATGATTTCAGCAGAGTTTGTATTTGCATTCAATTAATTTTAGCCAAATATCACAAAAATTTGTAGATATAGCAGTATTTTAGCTACTTTTGGTTAAAAAGTTTCTTCAGAGGTAAACTGCAATTTGCTTAAATTTAAGTCATTAGTATATTTATTATATTTCGGAAATTTAACAATTATTTAGTAAACAAGTTCCGTTGATTTCAGTAGTTTTAATCGCGGAACCTTTTTTGCTAATTTTTGGTAGCTTTTCTGCTCTTTTTACATACTTATTTCTATAAGTGAAGTTTCTGTTTAAAGTCAGATTCACTCCACTCTGAGTGGATTTTGTTCCTTTCATTTTTGCACTTATATATTTTTTGTATCATGCTATCTCTATTTTACACCCTCAACTCTGCAGCGTGGAGTACTCCAGCATTGTGAATCCGGCTTAATTTGTTTATTTCTTCATACTACAAGAAATAATAAGAAGATTTATAATGATTATTTAAAGTTTTAGGGTTTATTTCAGCAATTTACTTTTAAAATTAAAAATATGACGAAACAAAAAAATCCCGAAACCCCGAAAAATCCCGAAATCTCGAAAAATCCCGGGATCCCGATAAATCCCGGGATCCCGAAAAATCCCGGAATCCCGGGATTTAAATTTTCAAAATCCCGAATCCCGGGATTTGTAAAAACCAGTCCCGTTCGGAATCCCTAGTATGTATGTATTGAAAGCAGAACATGAAGATATTGATGTTGCCAACGCATTTAGTTTACAAAAACGTATATTTTTGGCACACATATTGGAAAAAAATAAAAGTGATGTTTAGTGCAAATATCGTAATGTTTTTCGATTGTGTAATTTATTCGGAAATAAAATTAACAATATTTACGAAAATTTACAATTATTTTCATATATTTAGTTAGAATATTCTTCTACCTTAAGTCCAAATTCTAATATGATATTTTCATATTAGATTTTATTTGTTGTTTCAAAAAGGGGGTTGATCATTTTCATGATAGACAATACAATTGTTTCATAGGCATCACCCTACTCTTCTTGCGGCCCTATGTTCCACTGGGAATTAAAGGATTAAATATACCCTACTCTTCAGTTGTCCGCAATAAGAAAATGATAACTTTCTTACTCAAACCAAGACATTACATAAGGTACAAAAAATCAACGTGACGAGAATTTTATACTTTCGTATATGAACTTTCTGATTTGGTAAAACCAGTTATAAATCAACTCCTTTTTGAAAGCAACAATTGATTTTTTGTACCTTATGTAATGTCTTGGTTTGAGTAAGAAAGTTATCATTTTCTTATTGCGGACAACTGAAGAGTAGGGTGATGCCTATGAAACTATTGTATTGTCTATCATGAAAATGATCAACCCCCTTTTTGAAACAACAAATAAAATCTAATATGACAATATCATATTAGAATTTGGACTTAAGGTAGAAGAATATTCTAACTAAATATACGAAAATATAGAAAGTCCAAAAAACAATTTTTGTATTTTTAATGCAAAAATTAGGATGAATTTACAATTATTTTTTATTTTTAATTGAATAAGAGTTCAATTAATAATAAAAAGTGATTGTAATTTTAGCGGTATGTTTTGCAAATTTCAACAGAACAGAATTTTTTACCTGGATTTAATCTACCTGTATATACTCCTGTTACTCCTTTGCAATTAATATAAATATCTAAAAAATTTTGTAAGTTCAAAATTCAGAAACATATCTTTATTTAATTTTTGTTTCAATGAAATACCCTAGGACGTTTGTCAAAAGTCAAAAAAATGCAGTTATGGTACTTTTTTGGTAATGTTTTGTTGTTTTACAGTTGCTACAAAATTGTTTTTTTTAATTTTAGGGAACTTTATGCGGATTTTTATCGAAAGTCTATTTTTTCATTATGGTGGCAAGCCTATGGATAGGCTGGGTTTTGAATTAAAGTTTGAAATTGCAGTTATTATTTAAAATACTAATTATTATTCCAAACTAAATGAATTTAATATAAAAATATTGTTTAAAAATTTGTCTATAAATTCTAAAACAGAAAATTTTCGAGATGTTTAATTCCGTGTGATTTTACAAATCCACTCTAAAAATCCGAATCTCAGAACAGGGGTGTTTGATTTATTTTCAATCTAATAAAAATTCTGTGAATAAAAACATCATAAATACTTACAACACTCAAATGAAAAAGTCTTTGAAATTTACAGAAAAGTTTACAATTGTTATAATTTATAATTTTACTAAGTTTAGGCCATTTTTAATGATTTAATTAATTTTTATCATGCTTTGACTTTTTCTACATATTTTAGATTTTAGAAATTTCACCTTAAAACGTATTTGCCCCAATTATGGAAACAACATTAAAAGTTAAAAAATTTCAAAATCGGCTTTAAAAATTTTTTTTTAATATTTTTATAAAATAAGTTGTAAGGTGGGATGTAATATATTTTACTTACTAATTTTTCTACAAACTTTTTAATTTGAGCTTACTTGTCTGGAAATATTTATGAATATTTTTAGACAAATATATATGTATATATATTTCTTTTCTTAGAAATATGCAGAAAAATAGTATAATAACAAGTCAAAATTTTACCAGAGTTGTTTATAAAATGTAAATTCTATTTGGAGTTGATCATATTTGATCCTAAACCGAACAAAAATAACACATTTAAATATTTTTTAATTATTTTTACTTGTTTTTTAAATAAAAAATCCGATTTGCTAACTTCAAATTAAAATCTCTAATTTTTTAATTCATTTTTGCTTTTAATTTTAATTAATTTAAAACACAATTCGAAATATTTTTATTAAAATGACTTTTATAACATAGCGCTTGAAATTTCTTAACGCGTTCGTTAACTTAATATTTGATTTTAACTCATAGAAAAGTTGTAATATTTATCTGTTTCCATGGTTGTATCTTAAAGGATACAGTGCGCATTTAAGGGTTAACAAAAAACTTTATTTACTTATCTGACAATCAAATATTTTAAAAATAAGTTATAAGTAACGGTGTTCCATTGTATTATATTAAATTTACCATCAACAATATAACTGTTTTCCGTCAATAAAAACAGGTCTCAAATATAATAAAAAGACGCTTGTGTACATGAAACTGTTCGACATTGCTTTTTAAAATCCGTTATTTAAATTTGTGTGTGAAAATCAGTTTTACTTTGTTTTGTTTTTTTTTTTAGCTGTGGTTAATAATTTTGTTGCTGATCAGTCTTGTAAGTACCCGGTCAGTTTTCAAAAGTATATTTTTGTTAAAGTCGACTTTATTTTAAAGCAAAGGTTTTGTTTTAACCGTACTATACAAAATATTTACCCCTAAATTCATAAACGCTTTGTAAAACTATAGGAGGTTTATTGAACAAATTTTGTATGAAAATGACGTTTTGTAAACCTGCTATAACTTTACAAAGCATTTATTAATTGATGGATTAAAATAGAACTTTTGAAATAATGCGAAACATATATATTAAAAAATTTTGTTTATTTTTATTGAAAACCAAAACAAAATATTCAAAAATAAAAGGGAAATTTGTAAACCAAATTTAAACAAAATTTGAAAATTTCAAATTTAAAACAGAATTTTAAAGTATATTTTAAATATTTTGTATGGTACGAAAATTAAAATAATAGCCGGCTTTTGTGATTTAAAATCGACTTTTTCTTTTTTATAGTAAAGGTGAAAGGTTTTATGAAATTTTTAGTTATTCCGTTTTCTCAAAAAATAAAAATAAATATAGAGTTACAGTTTTAAAATAACACTGCATGACAAAATCTTGACTTTAAAAAATTAATAGAGCTCTGACCATCAATTCTATATATTTCGGACATACTTACAATGGCGTATTTTATTTTTCGATCAATGGTACAGATTTTTCGCTAAATGTCTTTAAAGTTTGTCGGTTGTCCATTCAGTTTTTTATATAAAAAAATTTTCAAATTCAATTAATATGCACTTTTTGTGTTAAAATGTAAGCACAGGACCTGTGGCCACATTTACGATATACATGCGATGTGCTTATCTTGATATTAAAACCACTACTTAGCGTTTTATATAGGTTGTTATGGTTTTTTGCTATTTCAGCGACTTTAGTCGCCGAATGTACAATTGACCTCAATAAATGTAATGCCTTAGTAAGGAAGCAATTAAAAGGAAAATATTTCAATAAGAAATGTATTCATCTATAGCGGCCTATACGTTAAAATCGCGATTTTTCAAAAATTTTGTATGGCAGCATAGCTTTCCAAGATGTCCCCAAAGTCCAACTTTTAGTATAATGTGGGGTCACCTCTAAAAACTGTTCTTGCAAAATTTCAAGCAAAACAGTTTCCATTTGCAAAAGTTGTCCTAATAAATACATTTTTTACTAAGGTTAGTATCGTACTAAAAACACTTTAGTATCTTAAAATGTCTTTAGTACGATACTAACCTCAGTAAAAAATGTATTTATTAGGATAACTTTTGCAAATGGAAACTGTTTTGCTTGAAATTTTGCAAGAACAGTTTTTAGAGGTGACACCATATTATACTAAAAGTTGGAGTTTGGGGACATCTTGGAAAGCCATACAATTTTTTTGAAAAATCGCGATTTTAACGTATAGGCCGCTATAGATGAATACATTTTTTTTATTGAAGTATTTTCCTTTTAATTGCTTCCTTACTAAAGCATTACATTTATTGAGGTCGATTGTACATTCGGCGACTAAAGTCGCTGAAATAGCAAAAAACTATAAAAACCTATATAAAACGCTAAGTAGTGGTTTAAATATCAAGATAAGCACATCGCATTTATATCGTAAATGTGGCCACAGGTCCTGTGCTTACATTTTAACACAAAAAGTGCATATTAATTGAATTTGAAAATTTTTTTATATAAAAAACTGAATGGACAACCGACAAACTTTAAAGACATTTAGCGAAAAATCTGTACCATTGATCGAAAAATAAAATACGCCATTCAAAAATTCAAAAATAAAGCCTTTTACTATTAAAAATAAAAACTTTACAGATATAGATACATTTGGAAAAAATATAACTATATAACTGGTTTGAAAAATTAATAGTTATATTTTTTTCCAAATTTATAAAAGTAAAGTTTTTATTTTTAATAGTAAAAGGCTTTATTTTTGAATCATGTAGGTTGATAAACAGCATCCGGTTTCTAATTTGTTTATTTTTACTAGCACACGCTGCAAAATTGCTTATTTAAAAATTGTATTTGTACGTTATTGTTTTCTTCTACTGAACGGCAGAAAACAAGTTTGAATTCAGTGAACTTATTTTATTTTTTTTCAATTCAGTGAACTTATTTTATTTTTTTTTCAATTCAGTGAACTTATTATTTTTTTTTTTAATTCACTGAACGAAAATGAAATTGAACGAATTCAGTAGTGAATTAATTCAGTAAGGAATTAATTCACTTTTTTTTCCGTTCGATTTATAAAATTGAACGCGTTCACCGGTGAATTAATTAATTTGATTTAATAAAAAGAACTATTGCAATTGAATTAAATCTTTGAATTTGTTGTTTGATGAACGCGTTCATTTGAACGAATTCAGTGAATTACTTAAGAAAAGGAATTCATTCAATTCTAGAGGAAATTGAATTCGATTGGTAGTGAATTCATTCCAAAAGGAATTAATTCTTCAAAGCTCTGTAATCAGCATGGCCGAGATATATAGAACTGATGGTCAGATCTTCATTAATTTTTTGAGTTTAATGCAATGTAATTATCTTCAAACAGGATGATTTTAAAATCTTTTAGATAATTTTAGAATAAACATATGTATTTTTGTGCAATTTTGCTCCAAAGTTTAATATTGCTGGATTAATGAATAAATGCCCTAACTTCATTCTTAATTTCTAAATGGGGGAAGGCAATAAAACTCTAAAAACCTTCAATATACAGTTTCTCTGAATAAAATTTTTTATTAATACAAAAACAGTAAAATAGAAAGTATAAAGTTTTTCAGATTTCCTTTTCCTCTAATGGAATATTAAGTCGAGTTAGGGCCTTTCAGTATTATACATTAAGTTTATTTATGAAAAATTTTAAAAGAATAACATGTTCGATTTTACACTTAGGGCATTTCTTTTAACTTTTGCGTTCATGTTTGTTGGGTAATTTGGATTTTAAAAAGGTAGATTCAAAAACAATTTGAATTATAAAAAAATGTTTATGAAACTATTGGCTGGTACTTATCTCCAATGATTAGTTTACTTTAATCCAGTGATGCGCAAAATTGATTTGCAATTGTATTAGTGAGCAAGAGGAGAACTGCACTGGGAAAAAAATTGGACCAATTAAAAAATATGTCTTTTTAAATATTTATCAATCCCCAGGTGAAAATGTTCATATATGGCCATATATGGCAACTAGGGTTTTTCTTTTCCCGGACTTCTTCATTTCCCGGGACAGCGGGATTTTTTTCGGAATTTCCCGGGATCCCGGGAATTCCCGCTCGTTAGAAAATAAATAAATTCGACATATATTGTGCTTGAAAAACTCAATTTTTATCCAAACACCGTTTGACAAAGTTTATCTTTTGGTTGTATCCATGAGAAAATGTTTTGAAAGGAGGGCTAAATATCCATATCTTCCACTATTTTTAGGTCAATTGGTTTAACAATTGAAATCGTGAATTAGTATTTATGTAATATATTTATATGAATGGCCGTCCTAATTAAAAAAAAAAACTCTTTATTATATATTAACTAAATATTAATTTCGCGGTTTAACCTGTTAAACGAATTGATATAGAAAAGTGAAATACACGGTTATTTTATTTTTATCTCTTTTTTCAGGATATTTTGGAATTGTTATTGGGTGCAAACTTATGTCGGACCTGTTTTGTAGTCAGAACTAAAATCAATTTTTTGCTTAAATATTTCTTATACATGAAATCAAAAAATTTCTATTTCTAGATATTTTGCTTTTTCTATGCAGATTTTCAAAAGTATCCGTCTAGAATTACTTTTATAAAAAAGTTTAAAAGTGAGTATTTTTCACATAAATTTTTAGGCAAATTCGCCTAAATTGTTTTATAAAAGTAGAATTGTTTTTTAAAATATTAAATAGTTTCTTGACTTTAATTGGTTTTCTTAAATAGACATTTTTTATACAAAACTCCTTAAAAAGAAATTATTTAATTTTCATATTTAGTTGCATTTTAAATTAGCATATAAAAAATTCAAAATAATTTGAAAAAGCATCACATGTATTTATTATTTTAAAAATAAATAATATTTAAATAATATATTCAAATATTATTTAAAGGAATAGCAATTGAACTTTAAATGAAATTATTTGAAGTAAAAGAAACTGAAAATACTTATATTAATCGAAAATACGAAAAAATTACTATTTTTTAACTTTAATGCCTAGTTTATTGGAGGTATTTGGAACTGAACTGAAATGTTGTTTAAGGCTGGTTTACACTATAAGATTTTCGGTACGATTTTACTTCAGTGCACATGCAAAACAAGGTTGCAAAATCTTTCCGAGAATCTTATAGTTTAAAAGAGCCTACATAAATATTGCTTTATTTGAACAAAGATCATCATCTTAAAGAAGAAAAAATTTCCCGAAGGACAAGTATTTTAGTTTGTAAATTTGGTAATGGCTAATATAATATATTTAGGTTTAACTAAACCAAATTCAACTGGCATCCAAAAACAATTTGGCTTAATTCAGTTTATTAAATTTTAAATCGTATTTTTTAATTTTAAATATTCTTTATTTAAATTAATTTAAAAAATTCAATGCTTTAAATTTAAATAAAGCTTCTAAAATTGCAATAAAACTAGCTAAAACTACTGTAAAAGAAGAAAAAAAATCCCGGGAAATCCCGCATAAAATTCCCGGGATTGCCGGATTCAAAAAAGGGCGGGATTCCCGGGAATCCCGTCCCTGGAATTCCCGGGACATAAACCCTAATGGCAACATATATGGGTTCGGATCAGAAATTTGAGGGTATATGGCCATATATGGAGATATATGAATGTTCATATAAATTTTTTTTTTATTTTTTAATAAAAATATTGCTTTTTTTATTCAAATTAAATGTAAATATTATAATTCTATTCATACGTTACTGATGAATTTGTACATTTGAATGAAATTGAGAAATTATGAAATTTTATAATTTAGAAAATAAAATTAAATTGTAGTAGTAGACAAAAAAACATCACATAAAATTTAAAATTTTCAAAGTTCCCTTTTCGTTTTTAATGGAAATCAAATCTAGCCTTCTGAAATCAACAGTTTAATATTTTTAGCAAATATTTCTTTTGATTTTATAAACTGCTACTTGCATTAAACAAAATTTAACAAAAAGATACAACAGTTTGTTTTAGCCATTTTTAGTTTACTAATATTTGGCAAAATTTTCTGCAGATTTTCTAAATTTAGAAGTTTTATTTTTGCTGTTTTTATCTTACTGCAACATTTTCAATTGTATTTCAAAATTTATCATTTTATTTCAGAAGTTATCAATTATTTTTCTGATTTATCAATTGTATTTCAGAAATAATCAATTGAATTTCAGTTTACTCAATTGTATTGTAGAAGTTATGAATTGTTTTTCAGATTTACCAATTGTATTTCAGAAATAATCAATTTATTTCGAGTTTTATAATTGCTTTTCAGAAATTATCAATTGATTTTCATATTTATCAATTGTATATCAGAAACTACCAATTGTATTTCAGAAATTATAAATTGTATTTCAGAAACTGAAAATTGTATTTCAGAAACTGAAAATTGTATTTCAGAAATTGAAAATTGTATTTCAGAAATTTATTAATTGTATTTCAGAAATTCGCAATTGCATTTCAGAAATTATCAAATATGTTTTACAAACAATCAATTGTATTTCTGAAACTGGTAACTGTGTTTTAGAAATTGCCAATTGTATTTAAGAAATTATCAAATTTACCCCATGGTAAAATAAAACTTAAAACATTACCCATATATGGAATAATATATGAATTCATATATGGAATATATGAACCAATATATGGACCAATAAATTCAGTATATTATCATATATGGATTCATACATTTGAATGTATTTACCCATATATGCTTCCATACATAACATATATGTTCATATATGATCATACATTAAACCATATATGCTCATACATGAAACCATATATGACAATATATGAACATATATTAACATTTTCACCTGGGTCTCCATATTTTTATACAATCTTAATGAAATTCTCTGCAACATATTTTTATAAATTTTAAACAAAATCTTCTATATTAATACTTTTATGGCAATTTGTTTATATTTTGTTTTTTTTTATTTTTATTAAAGATCTACTATTACTACGAAAATAATCATAATGTCTTTTTATAACATAGTCCCTAGATTCCTTAAATGTTTTATAACGTAAAAGGCATTGCATGATATCAAAAACGTTTTTCATCATATATTTTCTGAATATCATAAATAATTGTTTTTAGTGCACTTGAAAAAAATATCAAAACACCCGCTAAGCATGTGCACTCGTCGCTGTCTCAGTGACGACTAAATTAAAGAGCATAAGAATATGTATGAGGTAGTAAATTCACAATTTGAAACGCGCACCACTGTTTTAATCATTGATTTAGAAATCATTGATTAGCCCTTAAACTTACTTAAAATAATATCGGTAACTTATAAAAATTTAATCAATGATTTGTTAATTTTAGATATTTTCATTTGACAATACGAATAAGAACTAAAAGAAATTAAAAAAAGTTTGGAAACTCGCGAAATAAGAGTTTTTTATTGAATTTTTCGCATGATACGGGGTCATAATATTATAAAATAGATGACCAAATTGTTGTTTTAAAAATCATCAATCGCTAAATGCCTCAAATAGGAAGTGTGTTTTTGCATGCTACATGCATATCTTAATTTTTTTCATTGGGTTAGTGTGTATAATTATAAATTTGTTTGTAGTCCAGGAAGGTGTTATTAAGAAATATTTATGAAGGACACGATGATTTTTGATACAATAAATATCAAAAACATCAAAAAGTCAGAATTTATTAGAAAACTAGGTTCAAAGGAAAAGTAAAATAACTATGCCTCTATATTATTTGTTATACTTTTAGGTAAATATATCTGGATCAAATTTAATATACACATACAGTGACATCTCCCAAAGCAGTACATTTTTACAAACCGCGAAACGCTTGATTTTCTTGATTATATTTTTAAGATATCTTCCAACAATTTTGTGTACAAAGCAAAAATCTTCTGAAGAGTCATGTCTGTGGAATTTTGTATTAATTGAAAAAATTAGAATTTTCGAATTTTGTGAAAAATAAAAGATATGAATCCAAAAATATTCCTAGGAAGAACAAATATATGGCGTACTTAAAAATTGTACTGCAGGAAATATTTAAGTATGCCAATAACTGATCTAAACAACTACCATAGAATCTCAGCAGTATGCATAAATCTTAACCTCTCTCTGTTAACTGACTCCGTCCGACATTTCAACAATTTTTAATAGAATGTGGTAGATTAAGTTTTATGGTTAAATTTTATTAAATAGTAAAAATTGGTTAAATAAATAAGCAAAATAAGAAAACATTTAATAAAAAACTATACTCATTAACTGCAATTTAAGGTCTTGCAGGAACAAGTGAAGTATGTCTTATATCTTTATTTTTTTTATTTTATTTACAATCTTTTTGCATAAGTCAATGCTTCGTTCCACATACGTTATTGCGGGTAGCCAATTTTACCAAGGGATTATATTGTCGAAATTGTGTGTAAATTGTTATTGCCTCCCGTAATTTGAGTAGCCTCGATAACAAAGTGGAATAGACCTTATAACAGATACATTTTAACACTATTAACTGATTTAAAAAAAAAAAACATAAAATTAAAACATTCAAGTGTGTGTTAGAGCTCTTGTTGGCTCTAGAGTTGGTCAACACCTAAAATACCCCTACGGGAAATTTTAACAAACTGTTACCGAACTGGCCCCTTTATATGAAATAGACTGGTCACTTTTACATGGCGTTGTCATAGGAGGTGGAAATTGACCCCTTGTGACATGTCACAAGACAAATCCTAGGACAGGTTACTGAACTCTCAATTTCAGGGACCTGTCCTGGGATTTGTCTTGTGACATGTCACAAGGGGTCAATTTCCCCCTCCTATGACAACGCCACGTAAAAGTGACCAGTCTATTTCATATAAAGGGGCCAGTTTGGTGACAGTTTGTTAAAATCTTCCGTAGGGACATGTATATTTGATAATTAAACAAACAATTGATATACATGTTTGTAATACCAAATAAATGCAAATATAATTAGATGATTTGTAAACGTTACACACAAAAACATTTTCAACGCTCAGGCCAATATTTTATAGCAAATAATGGCATACAAACACCAGTAATAACACTCGATATTTAATTAACACTATGGTTATCAATAATTCTTAAGCCACTAATATGACGTACTCCACCGCCGGGAGTGTCAACAATTTTTATTTTTCATTGATTCCAGAATATTGTAATGTGGCTCCGAGTAAAGAATCCACAACAGATCCAAATAAACCAGCAATGCCACCACATAAAATTAAAGGCCATTGTGGTGGTTCTGAAGCCGTTAAACGTACTGTAATGAAATATGCTAAACCCACTATTACGCCTCCCAAGAAACTAACAATGAGACCAATGTAAGAAACACCACCATTTGTGCCACGTGGTACACGTTTAAACAAAATTCGAAAATTTTAATTATTTTTAATTAGAAACGACAGAATTAAAAAAATTATTGTGAGACACCTTAAACACATTTTTTGGTCAAATTTTCCTTCCATCAATCATGGTATATTTGTGCTAAATAAAGATCAAAATTATGACCGATTCTAACAAACTATTCGTACAGAATTAGGGATGCCAATCGGGATTGGTTTTCTAAAATCCCGGGATTCGGGATTTCAAAATTAAAAAAACGGGATCCCGGGACGGATTGGCATTTTTCGGGATCCCGAATTTTTTTTCGGGATTTCCTGATTTTTTGCCATTTTGGGAATTTTTTTATTTAAAAAAATGTGTAAAAATTTAAAATTTATGTAAAACACTTACGCCTCAATTCATAAATGCTTTGTAAAGTTATGGCAGGTTTACAAAACGACATTTTCATATAAAATTTGTTCAATAAACCTCCTATAATTTTACAAAGCGTTTATGAATTTAGGGGTTAAAATTTATAAGTGCCTTATAAGAAAAATTTTTCATACAAATTTTATTTTACAAGAATTACAATAAGAATTTAACTCCGTCGATATGTTGTGTGCTATTTTTGTTTACAATAATTTTATATTCACTATTCTTATATCATTTTAATTTAAAATTGTGAATTAGATTTTAGAATTTTCAATTAGCTTTAGAATTTTTTAATTGTTTTCCACATATTGGTCAGAAATTCAAATGAAAAATTCTGAAATACAACGTTTTATTCTGAATTTTAATCGATGATTACCGAAATATAATAAGAAATTCTGCACAATATAGATTTGTATAAAATTATATTTAACAAAAATCGTTTAAAAATATCAGCAGGCTTATAATTTTGGAAAAATTACCATATATTTTTGCAATTCGGAAATACCGGGATTCGAGCTTAAGAATCCCGGGATTCGGGACTCATTTTTATTGAATAATCCCGGGATTTCGGGACTCGGGATTTCGGGATTGGCATCCCTATACAGAATCCAATATTATGTCATATTATTAAAATTTCCCAAAAATATTTTCTTAATTCCAATTGGTGTTTTTAGAGAAGATATATGTGCAAATTACTAAAGATATTCATTATTTAGAGGGCACATAAAGATGTTGTACGGTGTTTATTTACAGATTAATCCCAATAAGCACATAGGTTTTAAAAATTCAAGTGCTTTAAATTTAGCTTGAAGTAAATTACATATATTTCAAATTCTAGCATTTGTATATTTAACAAAAATATTTCAAACTTGAATTTTTGTTTCCCATTTGCTGGAGTATGCTATTGAAATAAAATGTAATAAAAGTTGAATTCAAGCCTTGAAACTGGAAAACAGGGCTGGAATTGAACTTGAATTCCAGTGAAATTGTTTATAGGGAATTGTTCTATTTGAAACTTTTTAAAAAGTTACCAACATTAGAAAAAATTGTTAATACTAACATGATTTGTAGGGTGGAAAATCTTTGTTTAAGATCTTAATCACAGAAATTTCTGTAATTAAATTTAAGCAATGTTTAGAGTAAAATCAGAGATTAAAATTTGATGAGTTACTGTAATTAAGTGCTAAACAATGATTTTCTTCTTAATCATTGTTTAATATCACATAAGATACCAGCCCTATATGTATCATCATGATTTGTCTCAAGGGGTAAGGCGATGAACTTCTAAACAAAAGGTCGTTGGTTCGAATCGCGGCTGGTGTTGAAACAAAACAACAAAATTGCTTTGAATTTAAAATGGAAGAAAATTAAATTAAAGAGAAATAAAAAAACAAACAGAAAGATAATAGAAAAAAAGTATTTTTGTGTTGTTTCGTTATTTTGCATTATATTGACGTGGAAATAAGTACAATTTTTCGAACAAAAATGGAATCATATATTCTGTCGAAAAATATTCGATATTTGGATGAAATACCGAATCTATAAATCAACAATTTTTCGGAATTATATCACCTTGCAAGCTACATAGGAAAATACCCTCATTCTTGGTATTATATCGAATTCGATATCGATGAAATTTTACGAGAAAATGATTCCGTTTCGATACAAGCTTGACTCATTTGGCATACTGGAAATGGTCAAAACTCTATTCATTTTTAAAAGTTAAGATTTAGTCATCCTGTGTAATTTCAATAAAAAAATTATAATTTAGTAACTACCCTACGGGGAAAAGACCGGTCCAAAGTGACACGCGGGATTGGTCCCAAGGGGGGAGGGACCGGTCCTTGTTTGAAAGAGACACGTCACTTTAACATGGCGTTGTCATTGGAAGGGACCAATTGGCACAGTTTAGACAACTTGTGGCATGTAAGGTGGTGTGTCTAAAAATAGCTTTCCAAATAAACTAATAAAAAATAAGAATTAAAAAAATCTACTTGGTGTCAAGTAGGGCTCGATAACACAACGTTCTGCTGGCAAGGCAAATGCTCTACCGTCTGAGATAATGTTGCTTGTGCATAATCACTGGCTGATGGTGAAGTTATCTAATTTGAATTTCTGTTCAAATAAAAAAGAAAAAAACACTACAAGCAAAAACTACGGCCTCTAGTGGAGGTATAAGAAATTAAAATTGAAAACTTGAAGCTTTGTACGCACTTAAAGCGTTATTATTTTATAAAAAACTTAAGGGGTTATTTTGTAAAACCTTGCGTTGCGTTTTACAAAATATAAATGGGTTATTTTGTTTAAAGTTTAAATTATTTCCTTCGCGGTATTTTCAATAATTTTTTTTTAAAAAATTTGGTATTTTTAGACATTTTTTAAAAATTATTATTTATTATTTAGCAATTCTGATTGCTCAGATTTGTATGCTTTTTTGCTAGTTGAGAGAAAATAACCCAATCTTAAAATTTTAAAAACGGATTAATTTTCTGTATACATACAATTTTACAAATACGGAAACCCCTTGATCCGATCAGTCAATTTATTTCTTAAAGTACGTACTGAACGAAGAATGTTTCTTCTCTTATATACACGGAGAAAAAAGACGTTTTTGTATATGTTTGGAGGTAATCAATGTATGTTTACAAACTACCATATATATATTTGCAGTGTGCTTCCAATTATATTGTTTTTATAGTTACTATACATATATTTCCCGGTAATAATTATATTTGTGGATACAATTAACATATATTTGGAAAAACGGCGAATTTCCATTCTTGATACATATAAAGTTGTATGTAGCCATTATAACTTTTGTAGTTGGTAATAATCGTTTAGTTTAGCTAGACTGCATCTATTCAGAAAATTTAGTGATATTTTTACTTTATTTATTAATTTTATTGTGAAAGATGTGAAAAAATAAAATAAATTAGTATAAATAAAGCATATAATTGTGTTAAAAAGAAAAAAAAAATTATTTAATTGTGTATATTAAAGTATTAACTTATTATAAGAGTTTTTAATTAATATTTGTTAATAAAAATAAATAAAAAACAAATGAAGAGATTGTAGTTATTGTTTTTCAATGAATGTATTAGATGTAAAATTCAATGTGATTTATAATATAGTTAGTTATTAAATAATCGCCAAACAGTAGATGTATTAATTTTACTTTTTATGTTTTTCCATTAAAATATAGAGAAATTTGGAGAGTAGAATAAATACGCCTATTGTTTGGCATATATTAATAATTGCTTTATAACTAAATATATTATTTATATATAGTATTTGCATGGAAACATAATTTGTTTATGACACACATGTTATATGTTTGCTGCCAAATATATAATATTTGTCGATAGCGTCATTTCATTTCATCCAAACATTATATATTTACAGGCAAATATAATATATTTGCTTGCACACATAATATATTTGCATTTAAATATATATTGTTTCTAGTAAAAACACTGCGAATATGTTTAACAATTTCTCCAAATATATATATATTACCAGCAAAAATATGTTTGGGACAGGCCGTTTTTTTCAGCGTGTACGATCCTAAGGTTTCTAAAAATAATAATTTGATTTTAATAAATGCTTAAAAAGTGTGAAAAAATATTAATTTTATGTTAGTGCCTGTCTATGGGGCACAATCACCAGATGGCCCCTGGAGCTACAAAGAGTTGGTGCATCCCTGCCTAAAATGCTCTATAAGACTTTTCTATATTTAAAATATGTTTAATAGTAAATTAGAACAATCGTGTTCATTCTTAAATTTATATTAATTATTCAGTTTTTTGTAATTTTGAAGAATCATTATATTATAGTTTTAAATTATTTTTTTAACGTAGTGGAGATTTATTGATTAAAAAGAATCACATATCTTAAAGAACTTATTACAAATTATTTACTTCAGTCATTAAAAGATTGACTTTGCTGTATTAACAAATTTTTTTGTTGAAATTGTATCTAGCTCTTTTGGCGAATAAACCCCAGGTTTGGGGCAGTTACGCCGAATTGAGTTACTTTGAAAATCATTAAAAAAATAATAGAAAATATGCAAATAATTAGAATAAAAATCATATAAATTAAAGCCAAGATATGTAGGTTTTCAATTTGAAAGTAATGTTTGAAAAATAATTAGGGGTTAAGAAATGACAGTGCTTTGAAAAAAAATCGCGAAGGATCCCCCTTCTACCCTACTTTCATGTCGCGTTAGAAACATTGAGGCTGACTGCAATGATCATTTGGCAAGATCTTCCAAAACCGCAGAATCTATTTTTGGTTAAATATACTGCAAGAAGCTTATTGGGACAAATCCGAATTTATATATATATTTAATTTACACACGCTGAAAAAAACGGCCTGTCCCAAAAATATTTTTGCTGGTAATATATATATATATATATTATATATATTTGGAGAAATTGTTAAACATATTCGCCGTGTTTTTACTAGAAACAATATATAAATATTTGCATGCATATATATTATGTTTGCAAGCAAATATATTATTTTTGCCAGTAAATATATAATGTTTGGATGAAATGAAATGACGCTTGCTGCCAAACATATAATATGTGTGTCATAAACAAATTATGTTCCTATGCAAATACAATATATAAATAATATATTTAGGTATAAAGCAAGTATTAATATATGCCAAACAATAGGCGTATTTATTCTACTCTCCAAATTTCTCTATATTTCAGTGGAAAAACATAAAAAGTAAAATTAATACATCTACTGTTTGGCGATTATTTAATAACTAAATATATTATAAATCACATTGAATTTTACATCTAATACATTCATTGAAAAACAATAACTACAATCTCTTCATTTATTTTTTATTTATTTTTATTAACAAATATGAATTAAAAACTCTTATAATAAGTTAAAACTTTAATATACACAATTAAATAATTTTTTTTCTTTTTAACACAATTTTATGTTTTATTTATTTTATTTTATCACATCTTTCACAATAAAATTAATAATTTAAGGAAAAATATCACTAAATTTTCTGACTAGATACAGTCTAGCTAAACTAAACGATTATTACCAACTACAAAAGTTATAACTTTATGTGTATCAAGAATGGAAATTCGCCGTTTTTCCAAATATATGTTAATTGTATCCCACAAATATAATTATTATAAAGTTAAAAATGCAAAACTATGTATTCTTAGATGACAAAATATGACTAATTTACAAACAAACCCATGTTTACCGGGAAATATATGTATAGTAACTATAAAAACAATATAATTGAAAGTATACTCCAAATACATATATGGTAGTTTGTAAACATATATATAATTACCTCCAAATATATACAAAAACGTCTTTTTCCTCCGTGCAGCCACATCCAAACTAAATTACTTGTTTCTCCTAAAGTAGACTTTTTCGTGGATAGTTAAAAATTTTAATTTTAAAATAATTATGAAAAGCCAACATTATAATGCATAACTTATGTTGAAAACAAAATTTTGTAATGGCAAATTATGCCTAGCATACATAATCACTCACGATTTTTATAAAAACTTATAAAAAAAAATAAATTAAAAAAAAAAAGTTTTAGAAAACAGTTTTTGTAATTGAATTTTTAGTCTATTTTATTTACAAAAAATTCAAAAACATGGTCATCCCAGTAAAACCTTCTATTACCCTTAATGACTTTGGTAAGAAGAAATAAGGGTAGGTAACCTCTTACTTTTCTATTACTAAAGCTATTATTTTAACAAGGGCATGTCCATCGAGGTAACTCCTTACCTACCCAGTGTAGAAACGGTAATGACATATCATTATTTTTTGGACTACCAGTAATGACACCCACTTACCGTCTGTATTATTTTAAAACATATAATAATGAGTTACTGATAATGACTTATTTTTATCATTATTTCAAATAGAAAATAATTTTCTAGATTTTTTTGAAAATTTTTTGAAATCTATTTTTAGACTCAATATTTTTTAAACACTGGTAAGGATATATGTAACCACATATTTTTTGATTTTTTGAATGTTGGCGAGTAAGCTACTTGTGTGCAGCAGGTCAATTGTCTTTTTATCTTTTAAATATTACATGTCGATATAGCTCAGATGGTAGAGCTGTTGACTGGCAATCTGTAGACCCAGGTTCGATTCCCGCACCAGCAAATTTTATGTAAAAGAAAAAATACTATAAAAAATATTTTTTTTTATATAATTTATTTTTCAGAAAATCTATTTTTAGACTCATTATTTTTGTCAGTACTGGTAAGCACATAGGTATATTTTTTTGATTTTTCGTATGCTGGTGTGTAACGACAACTCATTATTTTTCGCGACATCGCCAAATAAAGGTAATAAGAAATGTAATAACAAAAGTAACTAGTTACCATTACCAAGTATGTAGTTGCATAACCACATATCTGGTAATGATTTTCTACACTGGGTAGTAATATGTTATTCTGAATTTACATGTTACACATACCAGGTTACAACACTCTAGGTTACAAATAACCTTAAAATAATACGTTTTTTTTCTTCAAATTTCAATTTGTTTTATATTGAGTATTAAATTAAAAATTACATATTTTTGACAAAAAATTTTGGAGACATTTTTTTTATAAGTTTTGGTTATAGAAATAAGCATTTTGTAATGAAGGGGGTAAGCTCTTACTTTTCTATTACTAGACCTATTATTTTAACAAGGGCATGTCCATCGATGTAACTCCTTACCTAATAACATGTTCTTCTGAACTTACAGGTAAGGAGTAGGGTTTGGGGTTCGGGAATTCCCGGGAAATCCCGGGAAAAGTTTGCCGGGAATTCCCGGGAAAATAATATATTTTTCCCGGGAAAACGGGAAATTTTAAAAATATTAAATTTTTTAAATTGTTTTTGTTTTGAATAGGATTTTTTAATTTTAGTCATAAAAAACATTTTAAATACCAAAACAAAAATGTCATTGCTAAAATCTTTTAAAAGGGAATACATTTATTTGACACACAAATAAAATCTTTGCCAAGTAAGAAGGAGCATTTCAACTAATAAAGATTTTTCGCATAACTTATTCAAAATTTAAGTAGTAAAACCTAAAAACTTGGTAAAATGTTTAAAAGAAATATGAAAAAAAGCTTTGTTTCTTACAAATAATCGCCCTTCCTATCTAAATTTTTCAAATATATAATTAAGGTAAAGTCGACTTTAGTTAAAATATTGGTGGTATACCTTGACTTGGTTTATTTTTGGAGCATTCTGATTGGTTAATTTATTTTCAACCACTCAAAATATTTGAAAATATTAATATTTTTGTAAGGTTTTAATACACAAAATGAACAAAACCGTTTGATTAAAAATAAAGTCGACTTTAAATTTAAAATACGCTTTTATATTAAGGGTCAATAATTTTATAAGTAACGTTTTCATTAATAAATGTGAAAAGAAAAGACTAATGGTTAACGGTGGTATCTAAATTTGGTTATCCGACATCTAAATTTGGTTCACAAAAAAAAAAAAAAATTGATGGTCATGCAACTTCTCTGGAAGAAAACAACAAGAATAATATTTCAGCTAAAATTAGCAAAGTACCTGAAGAAAAAATTGTAAGCTGAATAGGCATTAAAGGTTTTATGGTAGTGCAAACATTTCCTGAAATGGTATCCAAATTAGCTGCAGTCAATCCGCACCATAACTAGATCTTCGTTTATTCGAGAAAGTTTTTATAATAAAAACCTGGCATTGCAAAAAAATGAAACCGATGTAAACAACATTATATTAAATTACTACAATCATGTAAAAGATATCATGATAAAAGAAATATCGAGCAATATTTCTAACAATAGAAGATTTACTATAATCTTAGATGAATGGACAAGAATATCACAACAATGTATAAATGGAAATAATTCATTTTATAACCTGGGGTTGGTTTATATATCAGGAAGATGTAATGCTGATGAAATAAGAAGAATTGTAGAAATAAGACTAGAAGAGTTTTATTTGTCTTTGGAAAATAACATTGTGGCCACCATATCTAATGGGCCAAGTTTGATGAAACGGTTTGTTTCCGACAGTCCAGTAGTAGGTGCTTTCTGCTGGAATCATGCAATTCATTTGGCAGTGCTGCGAGTAATTTATGTGAAATCAAATGTTCAACATTCTGATGGTTTTTACTTTGAATTCTCACTACACAGACTGCATTTGTACTGAAATAGTTTTTTTTTAACAAAAATTACTTATATGGTGGTTTTCATTAACAATTTTGTTTAAAAATATTTATCCCGGGAATCAAACTTTTTCATTCCCGTTTCCCGGAAAATAAAAAAGTCCGGGAAATCCCAAACCCTAGTAAGGAGTTTTTAAAAACATTTTGTTTAAATTTTAATTTTTTAAACTGATTACACAGTACAACAAAATAAAAAAAATTTGATGCATCGGGATTGCGATATATCATTTCTAATATATTTTGGGACGCAGATCACGTATATGGCTCTAGAATTTTAAAGTTAGCTATAGTTTAAGAAATATTTGCAAAAAGTTTTTGTAGGAAAATTAAATTTTTTAATAAACTTTTTGCAAAAAAATATAAAATTGAAAAGTAATAAAGCCTTTAATTTGATATATTGCACGTTTTGACAGCTGCGATAATATTCCCTTTATATGCATTTAAAATTTAAATTTCTCTTTTTTCACGATTTTGTTAATAAATAATCTGCGATGAAAGGAAAAGCTAATATTTGAATTTGTACCTTTAGTAAACATCTCATGTTACTTAATTTATCAAAAAAATTTCACATTTTCTGTTTTAATTTTAAGTTAATATTGACTAAACCTGAAAAAGATTGACTTTTTTAATACCGAGAAATGAAGGAGTCTGTGACAAATCTTAAATATTAAAATCCAGATAAAACCATTCAGAAATGTAAAACATATATTTTCTACAATTATCTTAATTTTTGCATTAAAAATACAAAAATTGTTTTTTCGGACTTTCTATATTTTCATATAGGATTTGATTTATAGCTGGTTTTACCAAATCAGACAGTTCATATACGAAAGTATAAAATTCTCGTCCCGTTGATTTTTTGTACCTTATGTAATGTCTCGGTTTGAGTAAGAAAGTTATCATTTTCTTATTGCGGACAACTGAAGAGTAAGGTGATGCCTACGAAACAATTGTATTGTCTATCATGAAAATGATCAACCCCTTTTTTGAAACAACAAATAAAATCTAATATGACAATATCATATTAGAATTTGGACTTGAGGTAGAAGAATATTCTAACTAAATATAATAAAATATATTTCCTATCAATTTCAAAAAATTTTTAGACAATCGAAGTGCAAATTTCGAAAAAATAACGATTTTAAAATATGCATGTTCAAAATGTACTTTATTTCTTTTTCCATAGTAAATTCATATAAAATTTATTTGAAATAAAAAATATGTAAAATGTGTATTTCGGATTGAATTTTCTGCAAATGTTGAAACAGAAGTTGTGATTCCTTTGATAAAAAGGATTTAGTGGAATATGAATTTACGTCATATGTAAAGATTTTGCAAATCCGATTAAGGGGTTTCATTAGATTTGCAAAATAGGAAAATAAGTCAAGTTTTCATTTTAATTGCAATTATATCCCAGATCCTTTATTTAATCACAATAAGTTGATGTGTTTCTAAAAGTTCAAAGTCTATATTTTTAAACCATATTAAAAATTATTCGTGGTTTAGTCAGGTATATGAATAAATAAGAAATTTTAACGAAAAAACTGTCTTTTTGCTGAAAGTTAAATTTGCAAATATTTCAAAAACTAGAGCTAATTTTTAAATTTGGTGTTCACATTCGTGTTATTCATCCTAAAATCTATCATAATTAGGGTTTATGTCCCGGGAATTCCCGGGAATCCCGCCCTTTTTCGGATCCCGCAATCCCGGGAATTTTGGTCGGGATTTCCCGGGATTTTTTTTATTCTTTTACAGAAGTTCTAGCTAGTATTAATGCAATTTCGGAAGCTTTATTTAAATTTAAAGCATTCATTTTTTGAACTAATTTAAAAAAAAATATTTAAAATTAAAAAAATACGATTTAAAATTTAATAAGCTGAATTAGGCCAAATTTTTTTCGGATGTCAGTTGAATTTAGTTAAACCGAAAAAAATTTTATCAGCCATTACCAAGTTTACCACCAAAAATACTTTTACATATTTCGGAAAAACTTTTTTCTTTAAAATGATGTTCTTTGTTCAAATAAAGCAATATTTGTATAGGCTGATTTACACTATAAGATTTTCGGAAAGATTTTGCAACCTTGCCTATAAGTTTTGCATGTATACTGAAGTAAAATCGTACCCAAAATCTTATAGTGTAAACCAGCCTTATACAACATCCCAACATCATTATTTCAGTTCCAAAAACCTCCAAAAAACTAGGAATCCAAATTAAAAAATTGGTAATATTTTCGTATTTTCAATTGATATAAGTATTTTGAGTTTCTTTAACTTAAAATAATTTTATTTAAAGTTCAGTTGCTATTCCATTATTTCAATTGTATTTTTAAATATTATTTGTTTTCAAAATAATCCATCAGATGCTTTTTCAAAATATTTTAGATGTTTTTATATGTTAATTTAAAATGCCACTAAATATGAAAATTCTATAATTTCTTTTTAAGTAGCTGTGGCATAAAAAATGTCTATTCAAGATTTAAGTTAAGAAAAATAATGTTTTAGTGTCTATTTTTATAAAACAATTTAGGCGAATTTGCTTAAAAATTTGTGTGAAAATACTCACTTTCAAACTATTTTATAAAAATAATTCTAGACGGATACTTTTGAAAATCTGCGTAGAAAGAAACAAAATATCTAGAAATAGAAATTTTTGGATTTCATATTTGAGAAATATTTAAGCAAGAAATTGATTCTGACTATAAAACTGGTCCGACACAAGTTTGCACCCATTAACTATTCCAATATATCCTGAAAAAAGGGATGAAAATAAAATACCCGTGTCTTTCACTTTTTCTATATCAATTCTTTTAACCGTATAAACCGCCAATTAATATTTAGTTAATATATTTCTAAGAGTTTTTTTAAAATTAAGACGGCCTTCCATATAAATATATTACCTAAATATTAATTCACGATTTAAATTGTTAAACGAATTGATCTAGAAAAAGTGGAAGACATGGATACTTTGTATTTAGCCACCCTTTTAGAATATATTAAATAAGTTCATTTTCTCATGGGTACAACCAAAAGATGAACTTTGTCGGACGGTGTTTTAACAGAAACCGAGTTTTTAAAGTACAACATATATCGAATTTATATATTTTCTACCGAGCGGGAATTCCCGGGATCCCGGGAAATTCTGAAAAAAATCCCGCTGTCCCGGGAAATGAAAAAGTCCGGGAAAAGAAAAACCCTAATCATAATTGATATGTCGCATGCCCGATGCATTTTTAGTGTTGTACTGTGTTATCAATTTTAAATTCACAGGTTTTTAACAAAAAATAGAATTTCTAAAACTTTATAGAAAAAAAAAATTATTTATACCAATAAAACATACAAACGTATGAACTTGGTATTACAAGTAATGCAAGGGTAAGCGGTTGGATATATTACCAGATAATATGCATTGTAGTACCCAGGGACGTGCGGTGAAGTTTTTAATTGGGTGTTCTCCACAAATATTTGAGAACAGTGCAAATCTATGGTCATAGGAAAATTACACAAGTGCAAAAAGTACAACCATACTTGCATATCTGGAAAATCAATGATAAACGGTAAAAAAAAAATTAAAAAATTTTATTTCATTTATATTTTTAAATCCCAAGATTTCAATGGAAATCTCGACCGGAATTCTTGACCGTTTACATTTGTACTTTATGACAGTAGCGAGATTTCTATTTGACAACCGCATTTTTTTTTGGAAATAAAGTACCATAAAAATAACCTTAAATTAAAAATATTACTAAAAACCATTTTATTCATTGGCGGAGTACAATTTACATTATTTTATGTAAAGATCTAACGCCAATTATGTTAGTAAATTCGTTTTTTTGTAAGGACGACAAGCTAGATGCCGGATTTTTCAATATTGTGATGGAAGAAAGACATGCACGCAGTATTGTATTATATGAAAGTCTAAACATTTGTGAGATTTCTTACATATCTTGCGAATTTACGGGATTTCATTTGTATGGGGAATCTCGATTTCACATGAGATTTTGATTGAAGTCTATATTTTAGTCGAAATCTCGGTATTTGGGTGCAGATGTAAATGCAACTTAAAATTACATTTACCCTCTTGTTTTTATAAAGCGAGCGGAATAATTCCGCCAGAGGAATTATTGTAACAAAAATAAAATACATTCCGCTGGAAGAATATTTCTTTTCGCTTTAGAAAAACAGGGGAGCAGTAATTGATTGTTGAGAATATTGTAAATTTTCGAAGTTTTTCTCTGTTTCTAGCGTTTTTTCCGTGTTTGTAATGATTTTTAATAATTTTTTATCGATTTTCCGTTCGAAAAAACTTTGTTTATAAATTATATTTTTTACTCTCTCTAATATTCCTTGTTTCATTTCATCAATCCTATATCCATTCAATACAAAATTAAGCAAGTGTCATACGGGTTTAAATAAGACTATTCTTGGTTTCTTCCAATACCAATACCAGAACGTTATAGATGGGGTGCCGTTTTTTTGTTCTTCTTTAATTTATTTTTATTGTTTTGTTTTATTTTTTACCTTTAATTTTTTATGATTTTTAATTAATTATTTTTAAATTGATATTATCTTTTTTTACATTACAAAAAGTACGATTTTTTTATGGAATTTTTAAAATTGAAAACCTGAAATTCATAAAATTCAAGCTAGCCTTTGAAATTCAAGAAATATCAAATAAAATTTAAAGGTAAAAACTACCAAATAAAGCAAAAAAAAATTCCAATTGACATTAAAAAAAAAATCAAAATAAAGCTCAAATGATACCAAATTAAATCCAGTTTACATTTATTTAATTTCAATTGATATTTTTTTATTTCATTTTGTATGTTTTAAATTTAAATTTATATTTTTTAATTTATTTGGTATTTTTGAATTGCAATTGATATTCTTCAATTTCATTTGGTTTTTTGCTTATTAATTGATATATTTTTTTAATTTCAATTGGTATTTTTTTAATAGCAAATCGTGTTTTTTAATTTCAAATTGATTTTTTTTAATATTAAATGGTATTGGTATTTTTTATTTCATTTAAAATTTTGTGAATATAAATTTGATTTTTTAAATTTCATTTGTGTTTTTTATTCCGTATTTTTTTTTTGTTAATTTGAAATGGTGTTTTTTGAATTTGAAATAATATTTTTCAATTTGGTATTTTTTGAACATCAAAAAACATTTTTTCATTTAAAATTGCTAGTTACAAAATACAAAAGCTGTTCTTTGGTTATTATGTATATTTTATTAATTTCAAATAAAGCTTTAAAAAGAAATTGCAATTTTTTAATTTGCAGAAAGAATCATTTGAGTTTAATTTACATTTCGAAATTAATTGTTATTTTTTGGATAACAAGTAGTGTATTATTTTTAGGTTTTTTCAGTAACAATTAGGGTTTGGGGTTCGGGAATTCCCGGGAAAAGTTTGCCGGGAACTCCCGGGAAAATAATATATTTTTCCCGGGAAAACGGGAAATTTTAAAAATATTAAATTTTTTAAATTGTTTTTGTTTGGAATAGGATTTTTTAATTTTAGTCATAAAAAACATTTTAAATACCAAAACAAAAATGTCATTCTTAAAATCTTTTAAAAGGGAATCAATTTCTTTGACACAGAAAAAAAATCGTTTACAAGTAATTAGGAGCATTTCAACTAATAAAGATTTTTCGCATAACTTATTTAAAATTTAAGTAGTAAAACGTAAAAACTTGGTAAAATGTTTAAAAGAAATATGAACAAAAAATTTTGTTTCTTACTATCTAAATTTTTTAAATGTATATTTTAGTTAATTTCGATTTTGTTAAAATATTGGGTGGCAGTATACCTTGACTTACTATCTAAATTTTTTAAATGTATATTTTAGTTAAATTCGATTTTGTTAAAATATTGGGTGGCAGTATACCTTGACTTGGTTTATATTTGGAGTATTCTGATGTTATTATTTTTTTGATTGGTTAATTTATTTTCAACCAATCAAAATGTTTGAAAATATAAATATTTTTGTAGGGTTTTCATACACAAAATGAACAAAACCGTATTATTAAAAATAAAGTCGACTTTAAATTTAAAGTAATCCTTTATATTAAGGGACAATCATTTTATAAGTTACGTTTTCATTATTAATTGTGATATTTTCAAGTAAGTGTACTAATATATTATTTTATATTAAAGAATAAAATGTCAGGAGTATGGAAGTACTTTACAAAAAAGGATAATACAGCGCAGTGCAATGTTTGCCCTAAAAGACTAATGGTTAACGGAGGTAGCTTATCCGACATCTTAGCCTTATCCGACATCTTAGCCTTATCCGACATATAAATTTGGTTCACAAAAAAAAATGATAGTCGTGCAACTTTTCTTGCAGAAAACAACAACAAGAATAACGTTCCAGCTAACATTAGCAAAGTACCCGAAGAAAAAGTGTAAGCTGTATAGGCATTGAACGTTTTATGGTAGGGCAAACATTTCCTGAAATGGTATCTAAATACCGGCGGAATGTCAATCCGCACCATAACTAGATTTTCGTTTATTCGAGAAACTTTTTATATAGAAAACATGGCTTTGCCAAAAAATTAAAAAATGTAAAGAATATTATATTAAATTACTACAATCATGGAAAAGATATCACGATAAAAAAATTATCGAGGCATATTTCTAACAATAGGAGATTTACTATAATCTTAGATGAATGGAGTAGAATATAAACGGAAATAATTCATATTATAACCTGGGGTTGGTTTATACATACCCTACGGGAAATTTTAACAAACTGTCACCGAACTGGCCCCTTTATATGAAATAGACTGGTCACTTTTACATGGCGTTGTCATAGGAGGTGGAAATTGACCCCTTGTGACATGTCAGAAGACAAATCCCAGGACAGGTTCCTGAACTTTGTTTTTTATGAGAGTTCAGTAACCTGTCATAGGATTTGTCTTGTGACATGTCACAAGGGATCAATTTCCCCCTCCTATGACAACGCCATGTAAAAGTGACCAGTCTATTTCATATAAAGGGGCCAGTTCGGTGACAGTTTGTTAAAATTTCCCGTAGGGTATGTATATCAGGAAGATGTAATGCTGATGAAATAAGAAGAATTGTAGAAATAAGACTAGAAGAGTTTTATTTGTCTTTGGAAAATAACATTGTGGCCACCATATCTAATGGGCCAAGTGTGATGAAACGGTTTGTTTCCGACAGTCCAGTAGTAGGTGCTTTCTGCTGGAATCATGCAATTCATTTGGCAGTGCTGCGAGTAATTTATGTGGAATCAAATGTTCAACATTCTGATATTTTTTACTTTGAATTCTCACTATAAATTACTTATATAGGTGGTTTTCATTAACAATTTTGTTCAAAAATATATATATATATATATTAGGGCGGGCCAAATTTTTTTTCGATTAGAGCCGCCCCCTAGGATGATTCTATGGACAATTCTAAGCAACTTTGGTGAAGGAACCATAGGTCTATCTCGATTTTCGAGTCTCCCACTTTTCAAAAAATGATTTTTTCCCTATAACATCATTTTGATTTAAAATTCGATTTTTTATTCTTCGTTATATTATCTTTTTTATGTGTATATGCGGGGTTTTTGGGGTCGAGAAATTCATTTTTGATCTTTATTTTTACCTATGACCACCACCAGAGGGCGTTTCATGCATATTTTAACTATTTTTCGTCTATTTTCCTGCATTCAATTAGGAAGCTGCATAGAGAGATCTTTCAGGATAAAATTTCAATGAATTCTCTTTACGCAATAATTCATTAACATTAAGCGGATAATTCATTAAAATTATGCAGATAACTCACTCAATGTGTCATAGCAGACCCCTACGTACACCTAAGGGGCCTAGAGACTATTCTTTGGATGGCCAGTTCCCTACTTGGGTCATCGAAGATCTAACTACCCTACCGGTCCGTCAGTCCGGTAATCTTGCGGAAAGATAAAACAGGGAATAGGAGCCCTAAAATGTCAAATTTACCGGTTCCTACATCCGTCGTGACACCCTGCTAACAAAATGAACAAAGAAACCACACACATTCTAACAACAGAAACTAAAATCGAAAAAAACCCCAGCACCCATGCAATAACATAGCCGTATAGGCACTTGGGCAATTCCTGAAGCGCTTTCATCCCCTGCCAAAGGGACTCATCAGCAGGATTAACCTACTAGTTCCTTAGAACTCCTGTGGGACGCATGCATAAAATGCTCCCGAAGAACGCCTAAATCATCAAAAAATTCCAACCCGTCCCATAAATCATAAATCAAAAACCCCAACAATCCATCACATCCGTTCCCGTATCACGCCAGATAGTCAATAGTCGCTGCCCTTAATATCCGCGCACTATTACACATATTCGTAAGAACACAATAAAATTCATCTAACAAAAATACCCATTAAACACCAGATACATATACACAACATAAATCCCCCAAAAAACAATAACTTCAAAACTTACCCCATCCATTCCATATGCCACTCCCAAGCGACACTTTCCGCCCTCCATACGTACGCAACAGTTGCTCTCCACAGTCCACAATCACGAAATAACTCACAATTTGCAGCAGGAAAATCAATTCGAAAGCAAATAATTTCACAACTAAAATGTCAAAAAATAAATAAAAATGTGATCAAGGCCCCAGACCCAAATCACAATCAAGATACCCACCGCACCAGCAAGCAGCGACAGAAAACGTCAAACTGCCCATCTCGTGAAATCAACCCAATAACTCCACAATCCTCGCCCTATCATAGCCCCAATCCCAGTATACCTATCGGAACCTACACTCAAAAAATTCTCTTCATCGGTCAAATTCCCGTAAAACAGATATCCAAAGACAACATATACAGCCCAAATCAGCCAGTATCAAAAGCAAAATTAAAAATCAAAATGCCAAAAATCCTCAAGAAACCACGAATGGACGTCACCAGTAAATTGACAAAATTAAAATAATCCTTAAAAACCGTCAATAAAACATAATCAACACATCCACAGGACCTGAGAGAGATACCTACTGAAACGTGGATTTGTCCACCAACTTTACATACTCTATCGCTCAAGAAAAACCAATTGATGAAAGTGATTTTTCCTCAATAACTTTTTCAAGGCAAAAATTCCTATAAAGTCAATAGGCAGTGTTAATTCCCATCTAAAGCTACGTGGAGATGAGAGGGAGGTACGGGAGCCATCTCTTTTATTCAATTAGGAAGAAAGCTGCACAGAGAGAGCTTTCTGGATAAAATTTCAATGAATTCCCTTTACGCAATAATTCATTAACATTATGCGGATAATTCATTAAAATCATGCAGACAACTCACTCAATGTGTCATTGCAGACCCCTACGTACACCTAAGGGGCCTAGAGACGATTCTTTTGATGGCCAGTTCCCTACTTGGGTCATCGAAGATCGTGGACAAATCCATGTTTCGGTAGGTATCTCTCTCAGGTCCTGTGGATGTGTTGATTATGTTTTATTGACGGTTTTTAGGGATTATTTTAATTTTGTCAATTTATTGGTGACGTCCATTCATTGGTTTTTTGCAGTGAGGGATATTCGCGTGTTTTGTGGGATTTTTTGGGGTGCTGATTTTTGGCATTTTGATTTTTGATTTTGTTTCTTATACTGCCTGGATTGGGCTGTATTCCTTGGCTTTGGGTGTATTGTATTATGGGGATGTGGCCGATGGAATTTTTTGAGTGTAGGATCCGCGGGGTGGATTGGGATTGTCACTGGGATAAGGCGGAGGTGATGGGGTTATTAGACTGATTTCACGGGATGGGCAGTTTGGTGTTACAGCCGCTGCTTACTAATACGGTTGGTATCTTGATTGTGATTTGTGTTTGGGGACCTGATCACATAGGGTTTGTTATTTTTTGACAATTTGGAACTATTTTTTGTATTTCATTTGAATTGTTCGGTTCGGTATTTTGTTTTTAATTTTATTTTTCTTGTCGCGATTATGATTGGTGGGAACGTATATTATGGTCTTAGTCGAGGCGGAAGGTGTTGTTTGCCGGTGCTGCATGGGGTAAATGGGGTGAGTTTTTGAATTTATTGCTTTTTGGGGAATCTGTATATGGGGTATTGATGAGCTATTTTTTGTTGTTCTGATTTTATTGTGTGTGTTATAGTCCGCGGTTGTTGTGACCAGCGGTTATTGGTTCTCGGGCGTGGTACTGGAATGGATGGGGAAGGCTTTTTGGATTGCTTTGATTTATGGTTTTTTGGGACGGGTTAGGATGTGGTTTGTTATGTTCGGGAGCATATTATATATGCGTCTCATAGGGGTTCCACGGAACTAGTAGGTTAATCTTGCTGATGAGTCCCTTTGGCAGGGGACGAAAGCGCTTCAGGAATTGCCCAAGTGCCTACACGGCTATGTTATTGCACGGGTGGTGGGTATTTTCGATTTTAGTTTTCTGTTGTTAAATTTTGTGTGGTTTCTTTTTTCATTTTGTTAGCAGGGTGGGGCGATGGATGGAGGAACCGGTAAGTTTGACATTTTAGGGCTCCTTTTCCCTGTTTTGTCTTTCCGCAGGATTACGGGACTTACGGACCGGTAGGGTAGATAGATCATCGATGACCCAAGTAGGGAACTGGCCATCCAAAGAATCGTCTCTAGGCCCCTTAGGTGTACGTAGGGTTCTGCTATGACACATTGAGTAAGTTATCTGCATAATTTTAATGAATTATCCGCATAATGTTATTGAATTATTGCGTAAAGAGAATTCATTGAAATTTTATCCAGAAAGCTCTCCCTATGCAGCTTTTTTCCTAATTGAATGAAGGAAAATAGACGAAAAATAGTTAAAATATGCATGAAACGCCCTCTGGTGGTGGTCATAGGTAAAAATAAAGATAAAAAATGAATTTCTCGACCCCAAAAACCCCCCATATACACATAAAAAAGAAAATATAACGATGAATAAAAATCGAATTTTGAATCAAAATGATGTTATAGGGAAAAAATCATTTTTTGAAAAGTGGGAGACTAGAAAATCGAGATAGACCTATGGTTCCTTCACCAAAGTTGCTTAGAATTGTCCATAGAATCATCCTTGGGGCGGCTCTAATCAGGAAGTTCATTTTTGTTTGAAATATTTCCTTTTATTTAATTCTTAAGTATTTAGCATTTACTTTTCCGCAAAATGAAGAAAATTTTTTAAAAAATTAAATTAATTAATTACAAATTAATAGCAAAAATTTCATCTCTGCAATGAGGCAATACTATTTAATTTGTTTGCTATTTTGATTTCCTATATTTTATAGTCAGATTTTTTCTTAGATTTTACTTACTTACTATGACTATAAATTATTCACTGATTCATAAAATGAATACATTTTTATACGAATTGATTAAAAAAATAAATATTTCTTGCAAGCTCTAGCCTTATTTATTAGTAATGCGCAGTTTTTTTCTTCGCACAATATGTTTTTGTATGTATGCGTGTTTTCTCTGCAACATTGTGTGTTTTTTTTATGTGTCTCGGTTCGACATTTTTGACAGCACATTTCTAACATATATTTGGGTTTAAACTATGTTGCTCAACAAATATTTTTTCCTAGCAGGTCTGTGCTGTTTGTTTTGTTGAACAAATGTTTCATTGCGTGTTACTACATTTTGACGATTTTTACTATCTAAAATAGCCAAATGACGATTTTTTCCTTCAAAATTACGATTTTTTCCTTCAAAATGACGATTTTTTTTAATATGAAATACAGCAAGAAATGTGCAAAAATACGATACTTTTCCAATCTATAATTCTAAATATCAAATTTTTAGTTTATAAGGCACATCTACACGAGAGATAAAATTTCTAGAGATAGAGCAAAAAACACCTCTAATTCGCTCTATTGTGAATAATTTAAGCTATTTAGAGGTGTTTTTTGCTCTATATCTAGCTATTTTATCTCTCGTGTAGATGTATGTGCCTTTAGAATTATGCAGAATTGCAAGCAAATTAATGTGGGAACAAATTAAAAAACCGCTGCAAAATCAGAAATTTTTATTTAGCAAATCTATAGGATTTTTGAAAAATATTTTATAGTATATTTAGACTGAGCAAAAACTACACCCAAAAATTTCTTAGTTGTTTCTTACTAAATTTTCAACTATCTCGTAGGTGAAATACCTCCAACTACATCTTAGTTGATTTGATTTAGTTTTTAATAATATTTCTGAAAAATAAACATCAACAATTATTATAGTTGAATTAAGTTGAACCTGCAAATTAGTTGAAAATAACGACTTAAAATCGAATTTGGTTGACAGAAATGATCGATATTTTTATTAATAATTATGAATTTAATTAAAAGTTATTCTATATTTTGTTCATTTTAACATTTTACAAATACGTAAAGAATTTTTGCAAATATATGTAAGCTCTGTGCCACTTTCGTTACCGGTGGTTTCCAATTTTATCAAAAATCTTTTCTCTTCTCAAAATTGTATGTAAATGGTTGTTGTTTCGGGTAAATTTCCCGCAGTATCGACATGGAACAATCTTATAATAATTATTCAGCTCAGAAATTATCATTTTAGATTTCTCAACTTTTCTCTGAAAACATAATAAAATTAACTGCAATATTTATAAAAGAATCATTTAAATTGAAACTTACCACAAAATCTTAAAATTGAATGTGATTTTTTATATTTGGCATAATTTTTTATGATTTTGAATAAAAAACTTTTGAGTTTTGAGTTTCTAATTTACTTTTCTTTTATTGAAATTCTTGTTGTTTAGTTTTTGGCATTTTACATTGAATTTTTCATTTACAGGGTAATTACAAAATTAACTCCAATAGGTGTTTGTAATTAATATAGTCGTTTTAAATATAGGCTGAGTTCCAAAACGTCATTTGCAATGCAACTGAACAAAGTCATGCATTCGTAAACGCAATTGATGCGCATATATAAAGCAAACTGTGCATCACAAATGTTGTTGATGCTTTGTTGACATGTTTTTATTACAAAGTAAGCAACACACTTGTTTGCTCTGTATCGAAACAGTAGTAAAACCGCAAACACTGCAATGTGTTTTGACGTTTAGGAACTCACCCATATTTTAAATTAACCAAGAATTTTTTCAACTATCCAACTACGGAATTTTTTGAGTGTAGTAGTTTTTGGACATTTTTAGTTTTTGAGCCGAAAACTATAAAATTAATTTCTACACAATATTCATACAAACTGAAAACCAGATTGTACCTGGTTTTTGCCAAAAACCAACTAAAAATATCTGAAATTTGCAGTTTTGATACACCCGATTTCTTTTATAAGTAATTTTCGATACACCTTGTTAAAAGGAATATAGAATTAAAGCAATTGTCAAATAAATGTTTTAATAATTTTTTTAATTTAATTTACCCATAAAAATATAATAAAAAGTGTTTAATAAAAAAGTGATGTGACAAAGAAAAACCAAATAAGCAGTGTAAATGATCTGGCTTTTGTAATTTAGTTTTGTAGAAAACCCACCTGGTTTTTGCTCAGTCTAAATTCAGTATTAGATTAAAAGTGTTCATATTGAAATTCTAATTGAAATTATATCTAGAAAAAAATGCAAAAATCCGTTCCAGTATACCAACATTTTTTATTAATTGCTAAACTGCCGATTTTTCTTTAAGATACGTATTTTGAAATGTACAAAACTTACAGGAAAAATAATAAAAAATATGATTTTTGTGTAAAACTTCTGTCCTAAAACTGTAACGAATCTCAATTTTTTGGAAGAATGTCTGTAAAATACATAATAAGGGTGGGTGCGAACTGGCTAAATAAAATCTAAATTAAATTCAGGTTTCCAAATTCCTATGAAATTTTACAAGTTTTCAAACATTTTGCAAAGAAAATATAAACACTTTTGTCAGTTTGTTTTTAGTTTAGAATTTATTTAGCCACTACGCACAGGGCCTAAATATTTTAGAATCTGAAATTTTTGTTGGTATTTCCTTTTGTTTAAAGCAACCTTTTCATGATATGAAAAGAAATTTCGATGATGTTTATAAAAATTTTAGTAAATATGTTAAATTGAACAAGCACGAAATGATTTCAAAAGGATAATTTTTAAAATGCTTATTAAGTTTTTAAGTTCCTTATAACACAAATAGTGTTATTTTGACGATTTTGAACTATTTTTTTACGATTTTTCAAAAGCTATGACGATTTTGACGATATTTTCCAGAATTTTTGACGATTTTATACCTAAGAAACCTGGCAACACTGCTACTACTACACTGATAGAATTTTCGTTCATACTATTAATGAATCGATTTCATTAATCTGAATTCACTGAGTTAATGAAAAATTCATTAATTTAATGAATTTTTCATTATATATTTTCAACTAACCCGTAAGATATGCTATAATTTTTATAAGGGTTTTGAATTTGCTAATTACTAAAATAGATATATGTTCCAGTAATGAACGCTAGGGTTGCAAACTGAAATTATTTAAATATAAAAGTCCAAATAATGACATCATTTTGTTTTGGCTTTAGATCAATCGGTAACTCGATAATGTTTACATTCTGGTGATTGCGGGTTCAAGTCGACTTCAGGGAGAGGTCAAAAACGTTATAAAAACGAAAAGGAAATATATGTACAAATAAAAATAAATAAAAAAAGTAACGCAAAAAAATATATTTTTTTCAATTAGCTTTCCTTTAATGAATACGTTTCATAGATCTAATGAACGCGTTCTTTGGGGACTTTTCAATGAAAAAAATCATTGTATTAATGAACAAATTCATTAATACTACGCACAAAATTCTATCAGCCCGGTGAAAAATGTTCATATACGCTCAAACATCTTCATATATGGTTTATGTATGGACACATATGAACAAATATGGATTTTTTATGAACATATATGGATTTTATATGAACATATATGGTAGTATATGTGATTCCATATATGGAAAAAATTTCATATACAGACATATATGGAAGCATCTGTTATTTCATATATGGAAATGGCATTCATATATGGACAAATATGAAAGTATATGTTATTCAATTTATGCAAAAGGGACTTGTATATGAACATATTTCGAAGAATACATTTTTCCATATATGTAAAAGGAACTCATATTAGGATAAATATGGAATTATATTTAATGCCATGAATAAAAAAAAGAACATATGTAGCGCCTAATTTGAATGTCATACATAAATTTATATCTATCGTACAACCTTATAATAAAGGACAGCAACGTTCTCATGTATTCGCATATATTTAATAAATGTATATGTTCATATATGTCCACATATGAACATATACTTAGGTGTTGCCTCATTTTTCGGATTCATACATATATGGTTGAACCATAAATGTTCATATATGGACATTTTTCACCGGGAGTGTATGTATATCAGTAGTAATAACATTTATTTTCGTAGGAACATTGTGTATATAGTCTTCAACATCGTGTGTGTATTCAAAATACATCGCAACAGTACACGATCTACTTAATATAAATACAGTAAGTGACTAATGTGCGGAAATATTATAGAATCCTGGGAAATTTTATAAAAATTTTAAATTTACAAACATGTGAAATATTTTTAAGGTGTGCAGAGAACACCTCCGCACATTGAGAGAACGTCACACCATATATTACCAAGGTTTTGCTGGGATTGTATTTTGGTATTACATTGTTACTTTCGACGGATGTATACAAGGTTAAAGGTAAATTGACAATATAAAATCCTTATAATAGCTGTGTTTGTGTGACTACCTATCAAAGTTATCTAGAACGATTTTGACAGTTTTTCAACGTATTCCGGCTTTCTACTTTCAAAATTATTCGAGATAGCATTGATAGGAATACCGCACGAACACAGCTATTATTTAAGTGAGCTCGAGGTACCTACTTCTAGATTTTTTTATAAAATATCTTTCTTATATACATAATACCAATATTTTGTCATTCTTTGAATTACATCATCATCATTACATAATACTTAAACAACAATAAACTATGTCAACATTTCATTTAAAACTTTTTTAATTTTGTAATGAAAAATACTATCAATTTAAGGAAAGAAAGTGTTCGGTAGCTTAAAAACATTATTTTAAGAAACAAAAATTTGTGATATGACATTGGGCTAACTTAAGGATAGTAAATAATGTATGTTTAAAAATGTAATAATTTAAATTTTTCTCTTTTACAGCGACGAGAATACTGTTATAAACCACACCGGTATGCTATCTATATCGCAACTAGCAGGTGTAGCAAACGACCAAGATGCATGGAGGCGGCCAAGATCTGAGTCTTCTGCGGATGTTGAAAGTGTTTACATGCCAAACATGATTATTGATTCAAGTTACCAAGGAATACACTCAAGAAAATCAAGTGTACGTATGATAGTGATACCTTTTGTGGTGATAATTATAGAACTCGTAACAGCTTGTCCAATCAGAATAAAATTTTGAAGTGGCTTTAGAAATGACTTAATAGCTCGTTTAGACATCGAAATTAATCTACTTGATTAAAGTTAATCCAACTTTTTAATCTTCATAGTTTACGTATAGATTTTTTGACAGTTGAAAGATTAACTTGACAGTTAAAAGTTTAACTCTGGAAAATTTCAGTGTTAGACAGCGTCACAATATTTTTACGGCAGCGTCTCAATCTTAATTTTTATAGACATTGTTTTCAGTTTTTAGTGTTGCCAACCGTTATTATAACAAAAAACAGCGTAGCATACAATTAGTATTATGAATACAGAGTCGTTTAGAACTGGTAACCAGATTAAAATTTGGATTAACTGTTAATCAAAAAGATTAAAATGTGGTTTAATCGAATCGATTAAGCAGTTAATCCGACTTTTACTAGATTAACTTTTCTGTGTGAATTGGGTATGAGGCTCTATGTAGTATATTTCAACGTAGGATAAATGTGGCCGTTGGCTGATTTTGTTGCAGTCTAAATGCTAAAACTTAGTATTTTTTTAAATGTATATATTTTTTTTCATTTTATTCCTTTCAAAAGTTACAATAGCACTTAACTATAGTGTTTTTAAATTAATAATTATGGTGTGTTAATTCACTAAAGAGCTCTAATTACCGTAAAAATCTCTAAGTTTGTATTTATTTATTTATTTAGTTAAGTCTATGGATTTTAAATCCTTACAGACTATATTATTTAAATTGATTACAAACAATATTATTTAATTTAATTACAAACAATATTATAAGGCTATGTATTTAAAAACAAGATAATACTACGTTTAATGACACTAACACTCACAGAAAAGTCAATAAAATTATACATCTCATTAAAATCTCTGCATATTCTACGAAAAGGATCAGAATTTGCGTAATTTGTTTGAAAGACCTGAAGATACAATGGTGTAAAATTGCGAGTTGATCGTTGCGGAACGTTAAATTTAACATTATTAAGCAGGAATTCAGAACAAACATTACCATTAAGCAAATTAACTAAAAACGTAATGTTAAGCATTTTTCTTCGGCTTTCTAGTGTAGGCAATTTAACTCGTTCAAGTCTAACTGAATAGGATGGAATAGTTTCAGAAGGGTTCCAAGTTGAGTTCCCTAAGCAGAGCAATAAAAATTGTTTTTGGACAGATTCTATTCGATTTATGTGAACATCATAATCAGGATCCCAGATAATAGAACCATATTCGATGATTGGTCTTACCAAAGATGTGTATAACTGCTTCGTAATTATAGGATCAGTGAACTCCTTTGCCCAACGCTTTATAAAAGCAAGTACTCCACGAGCTTTGTTTATCATTGACGTAATGTGTTTTATAAAATCTAATTTTGAATCAAGTAAAACACCAAGATCTAAAATCTCTTTGACTAATTCAAGTTGGCTGTCACCAAAAGTATAGAAACCAAGAGAATTCCATTTTCTGGAAAAACGCATGTGCTTGCATTTTGTTAAATTAAGTTCCATGAGGTTAATATTACACCAGTTATAAAAGTTATCCAAGTCAAGTTGAAGATTGAGCATTTCCGAAGGTTCTTTGTAGCTTAAGAAGATTTTTACATCATCGGCATACATTAATACATTACAATTGTGTATTGCACACGGCAAATCATTTATAAAAAGTGAGAATAAGATTGGACCAAGGTGGCTTCCTTGCGGTACTCCAGAATTGACGATAATGCCCTTGGATGTTGTATTATTAAAACGAACACTTTGTTTCCTACAGATAAGGTATGACTCGAGCCAGCGAAGACTGTTGTTAGTAAAACCCATTAGTGAAAGTTTACTAAGAAGAAGACTATGGTTGACCTTCATTACTAGGTTCATGATTTAAGTACTTCATTGTATTTGGAAATCCTGTAGATTTCCGTTTAGAATTTACGAATTTACAAAATGACTTAGGATCAATTTTAAATTTAAACTTCATATCGTTTAAATAATTATTGTACAGCTTCATGTTTAGTAAATTATATTCGGCACGTGATACAGAATATTTACCATAAGTACAAGATGATCCGGATTTTTTATATTTTTTGTAAAATTTGTTTTTTATATTTTTTAGTCTGGATAGCTGTCTTGAGCTCCAGGGAGGGCCTGACTGTTTAAACACAGTGATTTTCGGAACACATTCATCTAAATATTCAAAAATAGTTTTATAGAAAGTATTAATCATAGAATCGATGGAAGATGGTCTGCCATTTGAGATGTATAACTTATCAAGCCAGTTTGTATTACTTAGAAGATATTTTAAGTTTATGTAATTTGTTCGTTTGAAGCAGTAGACCTTTTCATTATTCACTATGGTTTTACGTTTAACAAATGGAGTATTACAAGTAATTTCAATGGTAGGATGGTAACGATCCTCAGGTCTAGAAATTGGAATAGCTCGAGTTAATGAACAGTCAGTAGGTTCATTCACAAACACCAAATCTAACAGTTTTCCATATTCGTTATAAACACCATTAAATTGGAAAAGGCACAAGTCGTAGAGATTATTAGAAAAGACATCGATCCAATAATTTGCGTTTGTAGGAGTATAATAAAAAGAATCTGGTAAGAGCTTCCAAGAAACTGAGGGCAAGTTAAAGTCACCAAAAACAAAAATTGAATCATCTGGCTGGGCAGACGATACAACGGATTTAATGTTCTCGTAATGTTGATTATAAATTAGAGCATCAGAATTCGGTTGAATATATGAACAGGTTAAGTATATATGTTTGTGTTTTAGTTTTATACGAACAGCAACAAATTCAATTTTGTGAGAAGTATTAGGTGTAATTTCCTCTGACGAAAAAAGGCAAGAAACAGCAATTAAAACGCCACCACCAATTGTAGTAGTTTCTCTATCGAGTCTGTATACGTTGTATCCATTACAAAAAATTACACGCATAGAAAATACATGGTTGCAACATGATCAGTGCTGCAAAACTACCCTGTGGGAAAAGGAACCGGTCCCAGGACACGTCACGTGACCGGTCCTTGGGGACGAGGACCGGTCGTGGGACCGGTTCTTTTATATGAAAAGGACCGGTAAATTTAACATGGGCTTGTCCTAGGAGGGGGTCAATTGCCCCTTGTGACGTGTCACAGGACCGACGCAAAATAACCAGTCATAGCACTGAAGTAAAACAACCTGTCACAGGAATGATGCAAAAGAACCTATCATTGGAGTGGCGCAAATGAACTTGTCACGGGACTGGTGCAGATGAACATGTCACAGAACTGACGAAAAAGAACCTTTCATAGGACTGACACAAAAGAACCTATCACAGGACTGACGAAAAAGAACATGTCGTAGGACTGATACAAAAGAACCTATCACAGGACTGGCGTAAATGAATTGTTTATGTATAAACAAGTTTTGAGCAACAAGTTTTTTAGGTAACGGTACTATTCAATACTCTTTGTATTTTTGCAGAAACAGAAGAAAATGTAAGTGACCTTATATTTTTCAAAAAAATGTACCTTTTTCCAAAAAGAGTACATTTTTCCAAAAAAGTACCTTTTTCCAAAAAAAAGTACCTTTATCCACAAAAAGTACCTTTATAAAAAAAAATACGTTTTTCCAAAAAAGTGCCTTTTTCGAGAAAAGTACCTTTTTTCAAAAAAAAACCTTATTCCAAAAAAAAAAACTTTTTCCAAAAAGTATCTTTTCCCAAAAAAAGTAACCTTTTTCAAAAAAAAGTACCATATTCAAAAAGATACCTTTTTTCAAAAGAATGCATTAGAGGAAGCAGTTGCACTTGCCTTTTTTGATCCACACGTAGACTCAAAAATAAAGGAAAAGATGGTTTTGGCGTTGCAAATAGATTCCGATGAAGACAATCATATCGGCGATGATGTTGATATTTTCCCTTCTAAAAAAGTGTGTGCAAGCGTTGATGAATTACAATTATTCACATCCAAGGATTTAAGCTCTTTTGTAACTCCTAAAACAAAAAAAAAATTTTCTCGTCTGGAAATTTCTACGGATTTCTTACGCTTTGATCCGTCAAACTGGCCTAAGAGTGAAGCATTTTGTAAAGGGGGACAAATCGTAAAATGCATTACTGTTGTGAATGATGCCGCCAAAAGAAAAGTCAAACTAATAACTGACTATTTGTGGCCCTATGTTCCGTATAGGAACTACGGGAACTTATATATATATATAATAACTGACTATAACAGATGCTTAACACACAACGAAGACGATAAACAGTACTTGTTACACATTGTAGAGGGCTACCGTAAGGACTTCCCAGCCTATACAAAATCTTCAATGATTTAAAATAAAAATAATAAGCCTATTAAATAAAAATTAAAGTAAAAACATTATATTTACAGTATTTCTTATTACAAAAATTTATAAAATGCAAAAAAAAAAGTATTTGGGTGGTTTTTCAAAATTTTAACCTTTGACCTCATTGTGGCACGGGTTGGTACCCTCCGATCAACCTGAAAATTTGCTACATCAATTTTGGCATCAAATCGCATATTTTTATCGCTACCCACATTCAAGTTTCAAAAAAAAGTTTTTAACGCGAGGTCTAATGGGCACTAGGTCTAAACATGGACCGATGTTCACCAAAATCAATAGGCTTCGTCCTTGGGCCGACATAAGTCGGTGTACCATTTTTCATCAAAATATCTTAATATTTGCGACCTGCAGCGTATAAACAACATAATTTTGGTAGGACCCTTATATGGGCACTAGGTCTAAACATGGACCGATGTTCACCAAAATCAATAGACGTTGTCCTTGGGCCAACGTAGGTCTGTGTACCAAAGTTCATCAAAATATCTTAATATTTCCGACCTGCAGCGTATAAAACATATAATTTTAGTAGAACCCTTATATGGGCACTAGGTCTAAACATGGACCGATGTTCACCAAAATCAATAGGCTTTGTCGTTGGGCCGACATAAGTGGGTGTACCATATTTCATCAAAATATCTTAATATTTGCGACCTGCAGCGTATAAACAATATAATTTTAGTAGTATAATTTTAGACCTAGTGCCCTTATATGGGCACTAGGTCTAAACATTGACCGATGTTTACCAAATTCAATAGGCGTCGTCCTTGGGCCGACATAAGTCGTTGTACCAAGTTTCATCAAAATATCTTACTATTTGCGACCTGTAGAGTGCGCACAAGAATGCATGGACAGACAGACAGACGGACGGACAGACGGACATCGTTAAATCGAAATAAAAAAAAATTATGAGCCGATCGGTATAAGGTGGGTCTAGGACCAAAAAATAAGGTGGGTCTAGGACCAATATTTTTTGGTGTTACAAACATCAGCAGAAACTTATAATACCCTGACCACATAGTGGTGTAGGGTATAATTAGCACGAAATAAAATTGGCTAAGCCTTATCTGACACATCGTAGACCCGACGGACATATACCCGAACTTTTCAGATCATTTCTTAATGAAGGATAATTTATAAATTTATATTTTTTTAAAAAATTAATACAATGTCTCATCAAAAAACTCCAAATTTGATTTTTTTTTTAAAATAAATATTTGCCAATTCTCTATAACAATTTACTACTATTTTTTCAATTATGATCAAGGACAGTTCCAAAAAACGTAATTTTTTCAAGCACATAAGTAATTCCCGACCATGCGCGGTTCCAGCAATTAATATAAGGGGAAAAATCATACGCCTCAGTGCCCAACTCAATGTATTTGTCTACGGTGGCGTATGATTTTTCCCCTTATATTAATTGCTGGAACCGCGCATGTTCCCGACATAACAATAATTAATCAAATGAAAGTCAATATTATGTGGAATGCATTCCACATCAGTAAAGAATATTTTGAAGTACAACATTAACCAGTAAAGTATTCTATCCTAAGTTAGGGGTTAATTTCGGAAGGGTGATTCGATTAACTTTTTTTAACTTTAGATTTGGGCCTAGGAGACCAAAATTCTAAAAAATATATTTTATTAGGAGGCTATGCAAAAAGTCGAGTACTATAAATGACAAAGGCAATTAAATTATTTAAATCTCGATATTTTGAAAAGTAATACCCTGGGATAATATTTAATCCCATTATACTTCGGGATCCCAGAATTTCTTCTGATTTTTAAAATTTTTTCGAAAAACAGTTTTTCTATAAAGAATCAGTTTTTATTTACAGTTTTTCTAAAAAAAATATATGGTAACACTGATTATAGTCCCTATATTATAAATTTAAAACAACCGCACTTAAAAAATTGCAAAATAATGGCGGAACGCGAAAAAAAGACTTTATGGTACAAAAAATTGATTAAAAAACGTAATCAGCGAATTGAATTTTTTTAATAAATTCACAATAAAAGCACAAATATATGAAACAGCCTATTAATTTAATGTCAGAAAAAACTACGAATGAAAATTAAAAGAGAAACAAAAAAATTGAAAAACTTACAAATAAAAGGTTTTTATTAAATTTTTTTTATGAAATATGTTTAGAAAAAATACTACAACACCTCACCAAATACATATTTTCCATCTTGGACATGGATAAATAGCTGAAATAGAAATGGCAATTTTTCACTCTACACTATTGCAATGGAATTTTTCAATTGTGTTAAAATATAAATTGAAGTGATAAAACTAAAAAGGCAGACTGTTTATCGCTGTTTTATATAAAATATAATTAAAAATTGAAAGTTAAAGTAAAATCCTTCATCATCGAATTCGGTATTAAAAATTAGGGTGAAAGAAGTGTCGGACAGAAAATTCTTTTTAAAATAGGTAAAATCTAACCCCATCTGTTGAGCACTTTTAGAAATACTTTTTGGATTTATTAAATCCAAGTGATTAGAAAAAACGGCTAATATTAATTTACTGAATAATAATTTTTCTGGTTACCTACATATAATTTTTTAATAAGCATCAGCCTGAGCCAGCAATTTCTAAGACTGATTTCAGCGAATTTTCTGCAGTTTTACGTTTTTCGAAAAGCTTATCTGTCAATGGTAATTATTTTTTTTAATTGATACATTATCAATGGTAATGAAATTAAAAACAATTGTCATTAGTCAATGAAATCAAATTCGGAAATCATTAACATTAATTTGAAACAATGGTAACGAAAATAATTTCATTACCAATGATATCAATCAATATTAATGAAATCGTCAATTAATTAGTCCACCTAAGTCATTAGTCCCAAGTATGATTTATATCAAATATGCTAAATAATTCAAGAATTAATTCCAAAGATATTGCCATAAATATGATCCGTGTGTTAGCCAAGCAAAAGAAAGGAGTTAATATATGTCATGTAAACGCGCAGAGCTTAAACAACAAAATATATGAATTCAGATTAAGCTTCGAAAATTCTTTGATAGATATTGTATGCATATCTGAGACCTGGTTATAGGAAACAACCCCTGATAGCTTGATTTGTTTGCGAGGATACAAAACCTTCCGAGCTGATCGAAAGTCCCATGCTGGTGCTGTTGCAATCTTTGTAAAGGATAGTATCAAATGTAATTTTAAATGTAAAAGTAAATCTTAAGACATTAATCAAAATGTAATGTATCGCAACAATAATCAGCAGTTTGATAGAGATAAAATTGAGTATTTGTTTGTTGAAATGGTTTCAAATAGTAAAACACTACTTGTGGGTTGTGTCTACAGACCGAATCGCTATATTCCTATTGATTTCCTAATGGGTGAACTGGAGGATTTAACACTTGCATATTTAGATATACTAATTGCTGGGGATTTCAACTCAAACCTTTTAACGGAATCGATGCTTGTTGAGAATATGATATTAATTGGCCTTGCACCTATAAACTGTCGTATGCCCAACGAGCATATAATTAAAAGAGGTACCAACTCACCCCACCTCTGTTAAATCACTCTCTTCATAATTTGTATCGAAAAATGTTACCATATGAATTACACATGTCTGTAAAGGCTAACATTTTTCGATACAAAATGTTAATGTTCGAAAGAGGCGATGAAAACCGCCTGGTATGCCTACACATTATACAACCACAACAAACAAATTACTGGATCTCTTTTTCGTAAATAATACACAAAAAGTCAAATTATATGATCAACTCTCAGCACCTTGTTTTTCGAGGCACGACTTGATTTTTGCTACATATGATTTTCAACTACATATATCATGAAGTCCAAAAATTCACTTACCGTGATTACAAAAATGTGAACTACCAAATTTTAGAAGAACAATTTTCTCTTATAAATTTGAGATGCATATATCTAATGTTGTCCACCGATGAACATTTGCATTTTTTGGAGAATAATATATCATACTTGTATAACCTTGCCGTGCCTCTGAAAACGAAGGTAGTCAAAGGAAAAACTAGGCCATGGTTTTCATCATCCATAAAGTCATTAATTGAGCGGAGGGATTTAGCTTACTCACGATGGAAACGTTTTAAGATTCCTCTACTGAAGAATGAGTATTACCAGTTAAGAAAGGAAGTAGATCGTGTGATCAGAAATGCTAAATCAGCACATTATACGGAACGGTTTAGAAATGCAGTTGATAGTAAAAAGACTTGGCAAACTATTCGAGATATTGGGGTCGGAAAATCTACGAATTCAGTTAATGATGATTTAAATCAGTGTCGCCCAGGGATGATAAAGTTGGTACTATAGTACTTTTTATGGTACTATTAGAACCTCAAAAGTACTATGGTACTCCTATGACTCATTTAGTACTATTTACAAATTTTCATGTTTTAATTTTTTTTTTTTGATACCAAATATTATATTTAAAACGAGTAAAGAGGTTAAAGTCGGGCATGCCGACTATACAATACCCTACACCAGTCTGGTTAAAAGCCAACTAATGTTTGGATCCGAAATTCGAATGGGTTAAAATGGGACTTGTGCCAAAATTTTCTATGTGAGTCAGCAAACCAAATTTCATTAAAATATCTTAATATTTGCGACCTGCAGTTTGTAACCAAGCCAATTTTGGGGGGCACCCTTATATGTGCACTAGGTCTAAACATGGACCGGTGTTAACCAAAATCAATAGGCTTCGTCCTTGGGCTGATATAGGTCGGTGTACCAAATTTCAGCAAAATATCTTAATATTTGCGACCTGCAGCGTATAAACAATATAATTTTGGGGGACCCTTATATGGGCACTAGGTCTAAACATGGACCGGTGTTAACTAAAATCAATACGCTTCAACCTTGGGCTGACATAGGTCGGTGTACCAAATTTCATCAAAATATCTTAATATTTGCGACCTGCAGCGTATAAACAATATAATTTTGGTAGGACCCTTATATGGGCACTAGGTCTAAACATCGACCGATGTTCACCAAAATCAATAGGCTTCGTCCTTGGGCCGACATAAGTCGGTGTACCAAGTTTCATCAAAATATCTTAATATTTGCGACCTGTAGACAGAGCTTTGAAGAATTAATCCTTTTTTGAATGAATTCACTACAAATTGAATTCAATTTTCTTTAGAATTGAATGAATTCCTTTTCTTAAGTAATTCACTGAATTCGTTCAACTGAACGCGTTCATCGAACAATAAATTCAAAGAATTAATTCCATTGCAATAGTTCTCTTTATTAAATCAAATCAATTAATTCACTGGTGAACGCGTTCAATTTTATAAATCAAACAGAAAAAAAAGTGAATTAATTCCTTACTGAATTAATTCACCACTGAATTCATTCAATTTCATTCAGTGAATTAAAAAAAATAAAATTACATTCAGTGAATTAAAAAAAAATAAAATTACATTCAGTGAATTAAAAAAATTAAATAACGTTCAGTGAATTAAAAAAGAGAAAAATACGTTCACTGAATTGAAAATAAAATTACGTTCACTTAATTGAAAAACAAAAATTACGTATGCTGAATTAAAAGCCTGTTTTCTGCCGTTCAGTAGAAGAAAACATTGTATTGTAAAAACGTATAAATGAAATACGTCATAGTGAAGCATCTACATTTTACTGGGAAGCATAAGTTTGAAAAATTAATAGTTATATTTTTTCTAAATTTATCTATATCTGTAAAGTTTTTATTTTTAATAGTAAAAGGCTTTATTTTTTAATCATGTAGGTTAATAAAATGCATCGAGTTTCTCTAACACTTAATATATATGTAATTTTATTTGTAAATAAATGTTTTCTTCTACTGAACGGCAGAAAACAGGCTTTGAGTTCAATGAACGTATTTTTTTTAATTCACTGAACGTAATTTTATTTTTTTTAATTCACTGAATGTAATTTTATTTTTTTTAATTCACTGAATGTAATTTTATTTTTTTTTTAATTCACTGAATGAAAATGAAATTGAATGAATTCAGTGGTGAATTAATTCAAGAAGGAATTAATTAAATTTTTTGCCGTTCGATTTATAATATTGAACGCGTTCACCAGTGAATTAATTCATTTGATTTAATAAAAAGAACTATAGCAATTGCATTAATTCGTAACCAAATAAATCGAACGAAAACAAATATGAATTAAATCCATTCAATATATGGTGCTTTGTGAATTAATTCATCGAATTTTTAATTCAGAATTGAAAAATTTAATTAAGGAATTAATTCTTCAAAGCTCTGCCTGTAGAGTGCGCACAATAACGCATGGACAGACAGACAGACGTACGGACGGACAGACGGACATCGTTAAATCGAAATAAAAAAAAATTCTGAGTCGATCGGTATACTATAAGGTGGGTCTGGGACCAATATTTTTTGGTGTTACAAACATCAGCACAAACTTATAATACCCTGACCACATAGTGGTGTAGGGTATAATGAACAAATTAACTACCGGAGTTTAAAATACGAAATTCAATGAAACAAATTAGGGGTTTTCATATAAGATCGTAAGTTCCTTGTAAACTTTGTATAAATAAAAACCATATTTTGTATGTATGGAGTTTGACATTAAACTGATAAACGTACCAGGTTTACATCGTTTATGAGCAGAATACGAGTATATATGAAAACCCATATTATTAAAATATGTAAAGAAAAATATTAAAAATAAGGTAATTAAAATTTTTCGAAAATTTAGTATTTTTGATTTAAAAAGATCCTTACTAAATTGTTGTGATAACCAAGAAGTTGCGTTCACAGGCAAGCCCGCCTCCAGGCGGGCTATATTAAATTGACCAGAAATTCGCCAAAGGGGTATTTTATAATAACAAATTATCCTTTTTCAACAGAAAACAAAATTTATTAAATTTTTTGTGAAGAATTTTTTGTATACAATGCACGGTTTGGAAGCGAGAAAGTGTCAAAGATAAAGGGGGTTATTTTGTAATACGCAACGCCTTGCGTTGCGTTGTTTTCCATACAAATTGTTTTTGTAACAATAACAATTTACACACAAATCAACGCAACGCAAAGCGTTGCGTTTTACAAAATAACCCACAAAATTTCGTAAAATTTTAAAAATTAAATATTTTAAAACAACCAAAAGTTTCAAAAATCTTAAAAACATATTTAAATTGACTAAAACAATTGATAGTGACCACGTAGTAAGATTGGAGCTTAAGCTATTCAAAAAGTTCCTTACTTTGGTCCAAGGACGCACAGTATTCCATAAGGAGACCTTTAAAGGACATCGACTTAACTTCAAAACGAATGGAAGGATTTTTTTGAAATTTGGTAAAAAGAATATATTTGGTATAGGTAGCAAATCTTATAAGTCTGAATAATATATATTGAAATTTTGGTGCGTTTTCGCTCAATTTCGCATTTTTCGAAAAACGAAAATCGCTACATCCTCTTAAGTAACAGCACAAATAATGTAATTTTTTCATTGCAATTATTTCTTGGTAAAAGAAATAATTTGTGCCTAAACCTAGTAATTTTTATGCGCTAGTTTTCAAGATTCACCCTTAAACTATTTTGGCCCATATCGCCTAAAGTAGGCAACGAAAAAAAATTTTGTAGAAGAACTTATTGTTTATTTTTCGTGAGGAACACATGGTATAAATTTCATTGCAAAAAAGCTTATGCCGGTTAGAGGGTTAATTGAGGTGGTACTTAATTTAATTGTTGAATAAAACAAATAAGCCCATTGGCGTAACTAGACCATTTTTCTGGGGTGGGCAAGGCCCCATTTATCTTTGGCTGTTTATTTGCCCATTCTCAGATCCTTAATCTTAAAAAACACTTTCGACAGTATGCTTGCGATTTTTTCATACAAAAAGACTTTTAAAAATAACTCCCTCACTTTTGATAAAATTTTCAAAACTTTCAAATGGTTTTTATAGAAAACTCTGAAAAATGCATCCTTTTTTCTAAATAAAACCTCGTGCAGGGAATGCTATACGCTCAGAATAGCCAGAACTAAGATCGATTTATTTTTTAAATATTTTTTAAGTAAGTATTTTTAAACAACATTTCTTATTTAAGAAATATTCAAGACAAAAATCGATATTAGATGTGGCTGTAAAAACAAATTATCTTCCTAGGAAACTAGAAGACATTTTCCCACTCAAAAACACAGGATTAACTGATATTTAAAAAAAAATAATCTTAGAACAAGAATTATAGACAGATTTTTTTTAAATTCTGGGGTGGGCAAAAAGCCGTCCTAAGTCCGCCAATGAATAAGCTGAATTGATTAAATCCCTTTAAAATAATTTTAACCTTCCAACGAAATTGAATCGTTGCTAGAAGCTTCAATGGGAGTGATGTAATTATATTATGTACTAGCGGGCGCAGCCCGCTACGTTGTTAGCGTGCCTTAAAGTTTAGGGCACAGCCCCCCACCCCCGACAATTTTTTTTAAATAAATAATTCTGCACAACAATGGGTTTAAAATAAATAAATAAATATTTTATCACTTTTTCTCATGAAAGTGGATTGTTAGTAATGAATCCATAATAAATTGCAATATACGTGTGTATGTTAAGATAATTTGGTAAAGTGCGAACTTAGGTAGATAGACCCGTAAGTAGTTTTGTTCATTTGTGTTTTGAATGAAAATAAATAACGTAAAGAAGGGTTGGCAAGCAATTTATAATATTAAATATAGCGGGCAAAGCTACGTATCTACGTTGTTAGCGTGCATTGAAGTTTTTTTTTAATTCCAGTTTATGTAAAGGTAGACCTGGCAATTCAAGTAAATTCACAAATTCAGTTGGAAAATTTACTGCGTCGGTTTCTTCCACCGGTGCTTCGTTGCATGAAGCTTAAATATCGGAATATATAAGTTCCATTCCTTTTCTAAGGTTTTTTCTCTTTTAGAAAATTTGTTTAACTTTTTGGAGAGTATGTTTCAATGCTACATAAGTTTCATATTCCGTTGATAGTGTTTGAAGAGGTAATTCCCTCTTCCAATCCATTTGCATTTTCTATGATTTCAATTCCACTCGTTCAACGTTTATATCCATTTCATTCCACTTGTGTAGTGTTTCAATTCCACTCGTTTCCTATTTAGTTTCTTAATTTTAGTGTTTCATATACACTTGTTCTTTAAGTTTTAGGTTTCTAGCTAAAGACGCAGACGTTAAGGGGGGGGGGGGGGCAATTTCCCCCTTTTGAACCACCATTTTTACTACGTTCCTGTCCAAAGTCCTAGAAATGCCTTGTCGGTAAGTTAGCCCATACTCCAAGGAAAACATATTATATATTACAGGTTTCTAGCCGAAGGGTTCGGTTAGGCCATCAAGGGGGAGAATTATTCCGTTTTTACCCCTCCCGGTAGGAATTTCCAAAAATTCCGTCTTAGAGGACGTCTGCGTTGGAGGAGGAACCTACCACATACATAATTTTAGGTCTCTATATCCAGCAGTTTGGCCAGGCCGTCAAGGGGGAAGTTTTTTCCCTTTTTACCCCTCCCGGTATGAATTTCCAAAAACACCATCTTAGGGGACGTCAACGTTGGAGAAGGAACCCAAATACCGAATTTAAGCTCCCTTGTTCCAGCAGTTTGGCCAGGCCGTTAAGGGGGAGACTTTTCCCGTTTTTGACCCTACCTGTAGAAATTTCCAAAAATCTCATCTTAGCGGATGTCTACAATAGAGGAGGAACTTTAATACCAAATTTCAACTTCCTACCTCCAGCGGTTTGGGCAGGCCTTTAAGCGGCACTTTTCGCTTCATTAATCCCCATTTTTGCAATGTCCCTGTCCAAAAAGCACCTTCCCGGTAAGTGAGCCCATACTCCAAGTAACATATGTTTTACATTTCAGGTTTCTAACCAACTTTTACTATTTGTGCCCCTCTCGGTAGGAATTTCCGAAAATCCATCGACAGGGAATTCCAGCTTCCTAGTTCCAGCAGTTTGAGCAGGCTGTCAAGGGGGACACTTTTTCTTTTTTTGTCCCTCCCGGTTGGAATTAGGCTGGAAGAGGAACCTAAGTACCGAATTTCAGCTTCCTAGTTCCAGCAGTTTGGACAGGTCGTTAAGGGGCAACTTTCCCTTTTTGAGCCCCCATTTTATAACGACCCTGTCCAAAATTCAAAAAAGTATCTTTCTAATGAGTTAGCCCTTACTCCAGGGACCCACATTTTGAGCTTCAGGTTTCTAGCCGAAGGGGTTTTTACAGGCCCCCAAGGTGAGGCTTTTCTTCTTTTTGCCCCTCCCTTTAGGAATTTACAAAAATTCCATCTTCGTGGCTATCTGCGATGGATGAGGAACATTCATACCAAATTTCAACTGCATTGCCTAAGCGGTTTGGGCAGGCCGTTAGTGGGGACATTTTTCCCTTTCAACCACCATTTTTACTATGTTCCTGTTCCAAAATAGAAAAATTACGTTGCCGGTGAGTTAGTCCTACTCCAAGGAATACATATTTAAAATTTTAGGTTGGCCAAAAGGGATTGGGCAAGCCGTCAGGAGGAGACCTTTACCTTATTTCCCCTCCCGATAGGAATTTCACAATTCCGTCTAAGCGGACGCCTACACAGAAGGAGGAACTCACATACCAAGTTTCCTTTTGGGATATCCTGTAGGGAATTCCAAAAATACAAACTTAGTCGATGTCTACTACGGTGGAGGAACCTTTATACCAAATTTCAACTTCTTACCTCCAGTGGTTTGGGCAGGCACTTTTCCAATTTGTGAGACTGTTTATGGGTAGACTTTTCCCCTTTTTGCCCGTTCCGGTAGGAATTTCCAAAAATCCCGTCTTTGCGCACGTCTATGCCGAATATCAAGAAACCTTATTTTAGTGGAGATATCCGTGGGGGGAGGAAAAAAGTGTTTTTTTTGAAATTATATATTATTTTAAATGGTACTTTTTGGAAAAACGAATTTTTTTGGAAAAAGATACTTTGTTTTTACAAAGTACTTTATTTGTACTTTTTTTGGAAAAGGTATTTTTTTTTTAAAAGGTGTTTTTTTTTGGAAAAATGTATGTTTTTTGGAAGAAGGTACTTTTTTTGGAAAAGGTACTTCTTTTGGAAAAGGAAAATTTTTTTAGAAAAAGGTACTTTTTTTGGGAAAAGGTACTTTTTTTTGGAAAAGGTACTTTTTTTGAAAAAGGTATTTTTTTTAAAAAATGTATGTTTTTTGGGAAAAGGAACATTTTTTTAGAAAAAGGTACTTTTTTTTGGGAAAAGGTACTTTTTTTTGGAAAAGATACTTTTTTTGAAAAAGGTATTTTTTTGGAAAAATGTATGTTTTTTGGGAAATGGTACTTTTTTTGGAAAAGGTACTTTTTTTTTTGGGAAAGGTACATTTTTTTTAGAAAAGGTAAATTTTTTGGAAAAAGGTACATTTTTTAAAAAAGATACTTTTTTTGGAAAAAGCTACTTTTTTGGAAAAAGGAATTTTTTTTGGAAAAAGGTACTTTTTTTGGAAAAAGGTACTTTTTTTGGAAAAAGGTACTTTTTTGGAAAAAGGTACTTTTTTGGAAAAAGGTACTTTTTTTGGAAAAAGGTACTTTTTTTCGGGAAAAGGTACTTTTTTGGAAAAAGGTACTTTTTTTGGAAAAAGGTACTTTTTTTGGAAAAGGGTACTTTTTTGGAAAAAGGTACTTTTTTTGGAATAAGGTACTTTTTTTGGAAAAAGGTACTTTTTTTGGAAAAAGGAATTTTTTTTGGAAAAAGGTACTTTTTTGGAAAAAGGTACTTTTTTTGGAAAAAGGTACTTTTTTTGGAAAAAGGTACTTTTTTTGGAAAAAGGTACTTTTTTTGGAAAAAGGTACTTTTTTTTGGAAAAAGGTACTTTTTTTGGAAAAAGGTACTTTTTTTTGGAAAAAGGTACTTTTTTTGGAAAAAGGTACTTTTTTTGGAAAAAGGTACTTTTTTTTTGGAAAAAGGTACTTTTTTTGGAAAAAGGTACTTTTTTTGGGAAAAGGTACTTTTTTTAGGAAAAGGTACTTTTTTGGAAAAAGGTACTTTTTTGTCCCATTTTTGCCCCTCCCGATAAGAATTTCCAAAAATGCCGTCTCAACGGACGTCTACACCGGTCGAGGAACCTACATACAAAATTTCCACTTCATAGCTCCAGCAGTTTCAGCAGGCCGTCAAGGGGGAGACTTTTTCCACTTTTTGCCCATCCCTGAAAAAATTTCCAAAACTCCCGTCTTGGTGGATGTCTACGATAGTGGAGGAACCTTTATACCAAATTTCAACTTCCTACCTTCAGCGGTTGGGCAGGCCTTTTTCCCCTTTTTAACCCCCATTTTTACAACGTCCCTGTCCAAAATTCCAGTAAGTACTTTCCAGAAAAGTTAGCCCATACTCCAAGGAACACATATCTTAAATTTCAGCTTTCTAGCCAAAGGGGTTTTGGCAGGCCGCCAAGGGGGAGACTTTTCCCCTTTTTGCCCGTTCCGGTCGGAATTTCCAAAAATCCCGTCTTAGCGGACGTCTACGCCGAAAGAGGAACCTACATTCCAAATTTCAACTTCCTAGCTTTAGCGGTTTGGGCTAGGCGATGTTGAGTCAGTCAGTCACGTTATTCTTTTATATATAGAGACTAGCGGGCACAGCCCGCTACGTTGTTAGCGTGCCTTAAAGGTTAAGGGGGGGGGGGGGCAGCGCCCTCCCACAATTTTTATTAACTTCGTTTTTTTATTTAAAGTTTTTTTATTTAAAGCCTTCACCCAGCCACCACAAATAAATAATTCTGCACAACAATGGGTTTAAAATAAATAAATATTTGATCACTTTTAGTCATGAAAGTGGATTGTTAGTAATGAATCCATAATAATTTGCAATATGCGTGTGTATGTCAAGATAATTTGGAAAAGTGCGAACTTAGGTAGATAGACCCGTAAGTAGTTTTATTCATTTGTGTTTTAAATGAAAATAAAAAACGTAAAGCAGGGTTGGCAAGCGATTTATAATATTAAAGATAGCGGGCGCAGCCCGCTACGTTGTTAGCGTGCCTTAAAGTTTAGGGGGGGGGGGGCTGTGCCCCCCCCCCCCGACAATTTTTTTTAAATTCGCTTTTTATTTAAAGTACAGTTTTTATAATAAAAGCCTTCACCCAGCCACCACAAATAAATAATTCTGCACAACAATGGGTTTAAAATAAATAAATATTTGATCACTTTTTCTCATGAAAGTGGATTGTTAGTAATGAATCCATAATAAATTGCAATATACGTGTGTATGTTAAGATAATTTGGTAAAGTGCGAACTTAGGTAGATAGACCCGTAAGTAGTTTTGTTCATTTGTGTTTTGAATGAAAATAAATAACGTAAAGCAGGGTTGGAAAGCATTTTATAATATTAAAAATAGCGGGCAAAGCTACGTTGTTAGCGTGTCTTAAAGTTTTTTTTTTAATTCCAGTTTATGTAAAGGTAGACCTGGCAATTCAAGTAAATTCACAAATTCAGTTGGAAAATTTACTGCGTCGGTTTCTTCCACCGGTGCTTCGTTACATGAAGTTTAAATATCGGAATATATAAGTTATATTCCTTTTCTAAGGTTTTTTCTCTTTCAGAAAATTTGTTTAACTTTTTGGAGAGTATGTTTCAATGCTACATAAGTTTCATATTCCGTTGATAGTGTTTGAAGAGGTAATTCCCTCTTCCAATCCATTTGCATTGTCTATAATTTCAATTCCACTCGTTCAACGTTTATATCCATTTCATTCCACTTGTGTAGTGTTTCAATTCCACTCGTTTCCTATTTAGTTTCTTAATTTTAGTGTTTCATATACACTTGTTCTTTAAGTTTTAGGTTTCTAGCTAAAGACGCAGACGTTAAGGGGGGGGGGGGGAAATTTCCCCCTTTTGAACCACCATTTTTACCACGTTCCTGTCCAAAGTCCTAGAAATGCCTTGTCGATAAGTTAGCCCATACTCCAAGGAAAACATATTATATATTACAGGTTTCTAGCCGAAGGGTTCGGTTAGGCCATCAAGGGGGAGAATTATTCCGTTTTTACCCCTCCCGGTAGGAATTTCCAAAAATTCCGTCTTAGAGGACGTCTGCGTTGGAGGAGGAACCTACCACATACATAATTTTAGGTCTCTATATCCAGCAGTTTGGCCAGGCCGTCAAGGGGGAAGTTTTTTCCCTTTTTACCCCTCCCGGTATGAATTTCCAAAAACACCATCTTAGGGGACGTCAACGTTGGAGAAGGAACCCAAATACCGAATTTAAGCTCCCTTGTTCCTGCAGTTTGGCCAGGCCGTTAAGGGGGAGACTTTTCCCGTTTTTGACCCTACCTGTAGAAATTTCCAAAAATCTCATCTTAGCGGATGTCTACAATAGAGGAGGAACTTTAATACCAAATTTCAACTTCCTACCTCCAGCGGTTTGGGCAGGCCTTTAAGCGGCACTTTTCACTTCATTAATCCCCAATTTTGCAATGTCCCTGTCCAAAAAGCACCTTCCCGGTAAGTGAGCCCATACTCCAAGTAACATATGTTTTACATTTCAGGTTTCTAACCAACTTTTACTATTTGTGCCCCTCTCGGTAGGAATTTTCGAAAATCCATCGACAGGGAATTCCAGCTTCCTAGTTCCAGCAGTTTGAGCAGGCTGAGAGGAACCTAAGTACCGAATTTCAGCTTCCTAGTTCCAGCAGTTTGGACAGGTTGTTAAGGGGCAACTTTCCCTTTTTGAGCCCCCATTTTATAACGACCCTGTCCAAAATTCAAAAAAGTATCTTTCTAATAAGTTAGCCCTCACTCCAGGGACCCACATTTTAAGCTTCAGGTTTCTAGCCGAAGGGGTTTTTACCGGCCCCCAAGGTGAGGCTTTTCTTCTTTTTGCCCCTCCCTTTAGGAATTTACAAAAATTCCAACTTCGCGGCTATCTGCGATGGATGAGGAACATTCATACCAAATTTCAACTGCATTGCCTAAGCGGTTTGGGCAGGCCGTTAGTGGGGACATTTTTCCCTTTCAACCACCATTTTTACTATGTTCCTGTTCCAAAATAGAAAAATTACGTTGCCGGTGAGTTAGTCCTACTCCAAGGAATACATATTTAAAATTTTAGGTTGGCCAAAAGGGATTGGGCAAGCCGTCAGGAGGAGACTTTTACCTTATTTCCCCTCCCGATAGGAATTTCAAAAATTCCGTCTAAGCGGACGCCTACACAGAAGGAGGAACTCACATACCGTGTTTCCTTTTGGGATATCCTGTAGGGAATTCCAAAAATACAAACTTAGTCGATGTCTACTACAGTGGAGGAACCTTTATACCAAATTTCAACTTCTTACCTCCAGTGGTTTGGGCAGGCACTTTTCCAATTTGTGAGACTGTTTATGGGGAGACTTTTCCCCTTTTTGCCCGTTCCGGTAGGAATTTCCAAAAATCCCGTCTTAGAGCACGTCTATGCCGAATATCAAGAAACCTTGTTTTAGTGGAGATATCCGTGGGGGGAGGAAAAAAAGTAGTTTTTTTTAATATTATATAGGTTTTTACTCTCAAATTAACACTTTTTCCATTCAAATTAAATTTTTTACAAATCAAACTCAATTTTTTTCAAAGCAACTTCAATTTTATTCGGAGCAAATTAAATTATTTTCAACACATATTCATTTTTTTTCATTTTATATTAAATTTTTTTCTTTTTGAATTAAATTTTATTTTTTTCAAAATCAATTTTTTTCACTTCAAATTAATTTTTCCACGAATTCAATATAGAAAGATTTAAAAACCTGTTTTTTTCTTTTATTCGTGATTCCTTTACTATTATTGTGTTATTTATAATACTGTAAAATATTTTCCAGTACAATAATAAAAACGCCGATTAATGAATGTACTAAAAAACATTTTGTAACGGTAAACATAAAATGCTAACAAGTGTTTGACTACTGAGTCAATTAGTTGGTAGATCAAGTGAAATTAAAGTTGTTACAATTTTAAAGAAATTCCTATTTTGTAACTTATATTAATACTAAATAAATAACAAAATGTCATCCAGCGAAGAAAGTAGTCGCGCTACCAGTTATGGTGTATCGAATGTACGAAATTATCGTCGGCTTCAGTTTCTAACAGATAGTTCTTCCGAGGAAAATATATCTGAAATAACATCGCCTGATCGTCATCGCAGAAGACGTGAAAAATATAACCATATTAGCGTAGATAAAAAAAATATTTTGATCAAGTTTTATAACGAAGGAAAAACTATTGCTGAATCAGCCGAAATAGCTGGTATAAATAAAAATACAGCTACATCCATTATAAATCGCTACAAGAAGGAAGGGTGCGTTATCATGAAAAACCGTGGTGGAAGACGTCACTCCAAATTGACTCCCGAAATATTGGAAAAAATTGAAGAGATAATTGAAAGAAATCCATGTATAACATTAAAAGGCATTCGCGGAAAGATTCTAGAAATTCATAATGTGGATTTAAGTACAACAAGCATACATACTGCATTAAAATCTTTGCGAATTACCTTAAAAACTGCGACAATTAACATAGATCGTTTAAATTCCGATGCTACCATTCAACAACGCATACCGTATGCAATGAATTTTGCCCAAAATGCTCCGGAAATAAGAGGAAAAATAATATTCACTGACGAATCCGGTTTCAATTACCACCTTCGGAGAAACAAGGCTAGATCCAAAGTAAATACCGCAGCACATGTAATTGTTCCTACCGTTAGAGGACGCAATGTTTCCCTAATTGCAGCAATGAACATACATGGCATTGTACATAAAAAAGTAATTGCCAATTCCTCGGTTAATACCAATATTTTCACATCTTTCCTTGAAGAATTATTCGATAAATTAGCTGAATCCAATATCACAGGTGCTTGGCTGATCCTTGACAATTCAAAGATACACAAAACGCAAGTAGTGAAAGATAAAATTGCTGAGTCCGGTCATATTTTAGTTTTTCTTCCTCCATACTTCCCTATGCTAAACCCAATTGAAAAAGTTTTCTCAAAAACTAAACTCTGTGCTCGTAATATGCTAGCTGATCCAGAGAGTAACATGGACTTGGTCACCATAATTAACCGATCAGTATAATCCGTAACACCTTCAGATTGCAACAATTATTATGTTGATATGACTATGAATTTGTCATTAGCTGCAACTGGAGAACCGTTACATTGAAAATTTTATATAGCAAGTAATAGAAGCTTATTCTAAATTTAATTTTGTATAAATAAAAATAATTTTTTAAGTATTTTGCGTTTAATTAAAAAAAATTAAATTTGAAGTTAAAAAAATTTAATGTAAAATGAAAAAAAATTAATTTGAAATCAAAAATATTCAATATGATTTGTAAAAACTTTAATTTGAGTTGAAAAAAATTTAATTTGTTTTGAATAAAATTGAAATTACTTTGAAAAAAATTGAGTTTGATTTGAAAAAATTTGAATTTTAATCGAAAAAACGTTAATTTGAGAATAAAAACCTATATATTATTTTAAATGGTACTTTTTGGAAAAACGAAATTTTTTGGAAAAAGATACTTTGTTTTTACAAAGTACTTTATTTGTACTTTTTTTGGAAAAGGTATTTTTTTTTTAAATGGTGTTTTTTTTTGGAAAAATGTATGTTTTTTGGAAAAAGGTACTTTTTTTGGTAAAGGTACTTCTTTTGGAAAAGGAAAATTTTTTTTAGAAAAAGGTCTTTTTTTTGGGAAAAGGTACTTTTTTGGAAAAGGTACTTTTTTCGAAAAAGGTATTTTTTTGAAAAAATGTATGTTTTTTGGGAAAAGGAAAATTTTTTTAGAAAAAGGTACTTTTTTGGGAAAAAGTACTTTTTTTTGGAAAAGGTACTTTTTTTGAAAAAGGTATTTTTTTGGAAAAATGTATGTTTTTTGGGAAAAGGTACTTTTTTTTTTTGGAAAAGGTAAATTTTTTTAGAAAAAGGTACATTTTTTGGAAAAAGGTACTTTTTTTAAAAAAGGTACTTTTTTTTGGAAAAAGGTACTTTTTTTGAAAAAAGGTATTTTTTTTGGAAAAAGGTACTTTTTTTGGAAAAAGGTACTTTTTTTGGAAAAAGGTACTTTTTTTGAAAAAGGAATTTTTTTTGGAAAAAGGTACTTTTTTTTGGAAAAAGGTACTTTTTTTGGAAAAAGGTACTTTTTTTTGGAAAAAGGTACTGTTTTCGGGAAAATGTACTTTTTTGGAAAAAGGTACTTTTTTTGAAAAAAGGTACTTTTTTTGGAAAAAGGTACTTTTTTTTTGGAAAATGGTACTTTTTTTTGGAAAAAGGTACTTTTTTTGGAAAAAGGTACTTTTTTTGGAAAAAGGTACTTTTTTGGAAAAAGGTACTTTTTTTGGGAAAAGGTACTTTTTTTTGGAAAAAGGTACTTTTTTTGGAAAAAGGAATTTTTTTTGGAAAAGGTACTTTTTTTGGAAAAAGGTACTTTTTTTGTCCCCGTTTTGCCCCTCCCGATAAGAATTTCCAAAAATGCCGTCTCAACGGACGTCTACACCGGTCGAGGAACCTACATACAAAATTTCCACTTCATAGCTCCACCAGTTTGAGCAGGCCGTCAAGGGGGAGACTTTTTCCCCTTTTTGCCCGTCTCTGTAAAAATTTCCAAAACTCCCGTCTTGGTGGATGTCTACGATAGTGGAGGAACCTTTATACCAAATTTCAACTTCCTACCTCCAGCGGTTTGGGCAGGCCGTCAAGGGGGCCTTTTTCCCCTTTTTAACCCCCATTTTTACAACGTCCCTGTCCAAAATTCCAGTAAGTACTTTCCAGAAAAGTTAGCCCATACTCCAAGGAACACATATCTTTTTCAGCTTTCTAGCCAAAGGGGTTTTGACAGGCCGCCAAGGGGGAGACTTTTCCCCTTTTTGCCCGTTCCGGTCGGAATTTCCAAAAATCCCGTCTTAGCGGACGTCTACGCCGAAAGAGGAACCTACATTCCAAATTTCAACTTCCTAGCTTTAGCGGTTTGGGCTAGGCGATGTTGAGTCAGTCAGTCACGTTATTCTTTTATATATAGAGACTAGCGGGCACAGCCCGCTACGTTGTTAGCGTGCCTTAAAGGTTAAGGGGGGGGGGGCAGCGCCCTCCCACAATTTTTATTAAATTCGTTTTTTTATTTAAAGTTTTTTTATTTAAAGCCTTCACCCAGCCACCACAAATAAATAATTCTGCACAACAATGGGTTTAAAATAAATAAATATTTGATCACTTTTAGTCATGAAAGTGGATTGTTAGTAATGAATCCATAATAATTTGCAATATGCGTGTGTATGTCAAGATAATTTGGAAAAGTGCGAACTTAGGTAGATAGACCCGTAAGTAGTTTTATTCATTTGTGTTTTAAATGAAAATAAAAAACGTAAAGCAGGGTTGGCAAGCGATTTATAATATTAAAGATAGCGGGCGCAGCCCGCTACGTTGTTAGCGTGCCTTAAAGTTTAGGGGGGGGCTGCGCCCCCCCCCCCCGACAATTTTTTTTAAATTCGCTTTTTATTTAAAGTACAGTTTTTATAATAAAAGCCTTCACCCAGCCACCACAAATAAATAATTCTGCACAACAATGGGTTTAAAATAAATAAATATTTGATCACTTTTTCTCATGAAAGTGGATTGTTAGTAATGAATCCATAAAAAATTGCAATATACGTGTGTATGTTAAGATAATTTGGTAAAGTGCGAACTTAGGTAGAATTTTTTTTGGAAAAAGGTACTTTTTTTGGAAAAAGGTACTTTTTTTGGAAAAAGGTACTTTTTTTGGAAAAAGGTACTTTTTTTGGAAAAAGGTACTTTTTTTGGAAAAAGGTACTTTTTTTTGGAAAAAGGTACTTTTTTTGGAAAAAGGTACTTTTTTTGGAAAAAGGTCCTTTTTTTGGAAAAAGGTACTTTTTTTGGAAAAAGGTACTTTTTTTGGAAAAAGGTACTTTTTTTTTGGAAAAAGGTACTTTTTTTGGAAAAAGGTACTTTTTTTGGGAAAAGGTACTTTTTTTAGGAAAAGGTACTTTTTTGGAAAAAGGTACTTTTTTGTCCCATTTTTGCCCCTCCCGATAAGAATTTCCAAAAATGCCGTCTCAACGGACGTCTACACCGGTCGAGGAACCTACATACAAAATTTCCACTTCATAGCTCCAGCAGTTTCAGCAGGCCGTCAAGGGGGAGACTTTTTCCACTTTTTGCCCATCCCTGAAAAAATTTCCAAAACTCCCGTCTTGGTGGATGTCTACGATAGTGGAGGAACCTTTATACCAAATTTCAACTTCCTACCTTCAGCGGTTGGGCAGGCCTTTTTCCCCTTTTTAACCCCCATTTTTACAACGTCCCTGTCCAAAATTCCAGTAAGTACTTTCCAGAAAAGTTAGCCCATACTCCAAGGAACACATATCTTAAATTTCAGCTTTCTAGCCAAAGGGGTTTTGGCAGGCCGCCAAGGGGGAGACTTTTCCCCTTTTTGCCCGTTCCGGTCGGAATTTCCAAAAATCCCGTCTTAGCGGACGTCTACGCCGAAAGAGGAACCTACATTCCAAATTTCAACTTCCTAGCTTTAGCGGTTTGGGCTAGGCGATGTTGAGTCAGTCACGTTATTCTTTTATATATAGAGACTAGCGGGCACAGCCCGCTACGTTGTTAGCGTGCCTTAAAGGTTAAGGGGGGGGGGGGCAGCGCCCTCCCACAAATTTCCACTTCATAGCTCCAGCAGTTTCAGCAGGCCGTCAAGGGGGAGACTTTTTCCACTTTTTGCCCATCCCTGAAAAAATTTCCAAAACTCCCGTCTTGGTGGATGTCTACGATAGTGGAGGAACCTTTATACCAAATTTCAACTTCCTACCTTCAGCGGTTGGGCAGGCCTTTTTCCCCTTTTTAACCCCCATTTTTACAACGTCCCTGTCCAAAATTCCAGTAAGTACTTTCCAGAAAAGTTAGCCCATACTCCAAGGAACACATATCTTAAATTTCAGCTTTCTAGCCAAAGGGGTTTTGGCAGGCCGCCAAGGGGGAGACTTTTCCCCTTTTTGCCCGTTCCGGTCGGAATTTCCAAAAATCCCGTCTTAGCGGACGTCTACGCCGAAAGAGGAACCTACATTCCAAATTTCAACTTCCTAGCTTTAGCGGTTTGGGCTAGGCGATGTTGAGTCAGTCAGTCACGTTATTCTTTTATATATAGAGACTAGCGGGCACAGCCCGCTACGTTGTTAGCGTGCCTTAAAGGTTAAGGGGGGGGGGGGCAGCGCCCTCCCACAATTTTTATTAAATTCGTTTTTTTATTTAAAGTTTTTTTATTTAAAGCCTTCACCCAGCCACCACAAATAAATAATTCTGCACAACAATGGGTTTAAAATAAATAAATATTTGATCACTTTTAGTCATGAAAGTGGATTGTTAGTAATGAATCCATAGTAATTTGCAATATGCGTGTGTATGTCAAGATAATTTGGAAAAGTGCGAACTTAGGTAGATAGACCCGTAAGTAGTTTTATTCATTTGTGTTTTAAATGAAAATAAAAAACGTAAAGCAGGGTTGGCAAGCGATTTATAATATTAAAGATAGCGGGCGCAGCCCGCTACGTTGTTAGCGTGCCTTAAAGTTTAGGGGGGGGGCTGTGCCCCCCCCGACAATTTTTTTTAAATTCGCTTTTTATTTAAAGTACAGTTTTTATAATAAAAGCCTTCACCCAGCCACCACAAATAAATAATTCTGCACAACAATGGGTTTAAAATAAATAAATATTTGATCACTTTTTCTCATGAAAGTGGATTGTTAGTAATGAATCCATAATAAATTGCAATATACGTGTGTATGTTAAGATAATTTGGTAAAGTGCGAACTTAGGTAGATAGACCCGTAAGTAGTTTTGTTCATTTGTGTTTTGAATGAAAATAAATAACGTAAAGCAGGGTTGGAAAGCATTTTATAATATTAAAACGAGTAAAAAGGTTAAAGTCGGGCATGCCGACTATAGAATACCCTACACCAGTCTGGGTAAAAGCCAACTAATGTCACCAAAATCAATAGGCTGCGTTATTGGGCCAATATAGGTCTGTGTACCAAATTTCATCAAAATATCTTAATATTTGCGACCTGCAGCGTATAAACAGTATAATTTTGGTAGGACCCTTATATGGGCACTAGGTCTAAACATGGACCGATGTTCATCAAAATCAATAGGCTTCGTCCGTGGGCCAAAATAGGTCTGTGTACCAAACTTCGTCAAAATATCTTAATATTTACGACGTGCATCGTATAAACAATATAATTTTGGGGGGACTAGGTCTAAACATAGACCGATGTTCACCAAAATCAATAGGCTTCGTCCTTGGGCTGATGTAAGTCGGTGTACCAAATTTCATCAAAATATCTTAATATTTGCGACCTGCAGCGTATAAACAATATAATTTTGGTAGGACCCTTATATGGGCACTAGGTCTAAACATGGACCGATGTTCACCAAAATCAATAGGCTTTGTCCTTGGGCCAACGTAGGTCTATGTACCAAATTTTATCAAAATATCTTAATATTTGCGACCTGCAGCGTATAAACCATATAATTTTAGTAGGACCCTTATATGGGCACTAGGTCTAAACATGGACCGATGTTCACCAAAATCAATAGGCTGCGTTACTGGGCCAATGTAGGTCTGTATACCAAATTTTATCAAAATATCTTAATATTTACGACCTGCAGCGTATAAACAGTATAATTTTGGTAGGACCCTTATATGGGCACTAGGTCTAAACATGGACCGATGTTCACCAAAATCAATAGGCTGCGTTATTGGGCCAATATAGGTCTGTGTACCAAATTTCATCAAAATATCTTAATATTTACGACCTGCAGCGTATAAACAGTATAATTTTGGTAGGACCCTTATATGGGCACTAGGTCTAAACATGGACCGATGTTCACCAAAATCAATAGGCTGCGTTATTGGGCCAATATAGGTCTGTGTACCAAATTTCATCAAAATATCTTAATATTTACGACCTGCAGCGTATAAACAATATAATTTTGGTAGGACCCTTATATGGGCACTAGGTCTAAACATGGACCGATGTTCAAAAAAATCAAACTTGTTCGTCCTTGGGCCAACATAGGTCTATATACCAAATTTCATCGAAATATCTTAATAGGTGCGACCTGTAGAGTGCGTACAAGATTGCATGGACAGACAGACAGACGGACGGACGGACGGACGGACAGACGGACATCGTTAAATCGAAATAAAAAAAAATTCTGAACCGATCGGTATACTATAAGGTGGGTCTACGACCAATATTTTTTGGTGTTACAAACATCAGCACAAACTTATAATACCCTGACCACATAGTGGTGTAGGGTATAAATAGCGGGCAAAGCTACGTTGTTAGCGTGTCTTAAAGTTTTTTTTTTAATTCCAGTTTATGTAAAGGTAGACCTGGCAATTCAAGTAAATTCACAAATTCAGTTGGAAAATTTACTGCGTCGGTTTCTTCCACCGGTGCTTCGTTACATGAAGTTTAAATATCGGAATATATAAGTTATATTCCTTTTCTAAGGTTTTTTCTCTTTCAGAAAATTTGTTTAACTTTTTGGAGAGTATGTTTCAATGCTACATAAGTTTCATATTCCGTTGATAGTGTTTGAAGAGGTAATTCCCTCTTCCAATCCATTTGCATTGTCTATAATTTCATTTCCACTCGTTCAACGTTTATATCCATTTCATTCCACTTGTGTAGTGTTTCAATTCCACTCGTTTCCTATTTAGTTTCTTAATTTTAGTGTTTCATATACACTTGTTCTTTAAGTTTTAGGTTTCTAGCTAAAGACGCAGACGTTAAGGGGGGGGGGGGGAAATTTCCCCCTTTTGAACCACCATTTTTACCACGTTCCTGTCCAAATTCCTAGAAATGCCTTGTCGATAAGTTAGCCCATACTCCAAGGAAAACATATTATATATTACAGGTTTCTAGCCGAAGGGTTCGGTTAGGCCATCAAGGGGGAGAATTATTCCGTTTTTACCCCTCCCGGTAGGAATTTCCAAAATTTCCGTCTTAGAGGACGTCTACGTTGGAGGAGGAACCTACTACATACATAATTTTAGGTCTCTACAGTTTGGCCAGGCCGTCAAGGGGGAAGTTTTTTCCCTTTTTACCCCTCCCGGTATGAATTTCCAAAAATACCATCTTAGGGGACGTCAACGTTGGAGAAGGAACCCAAATTAAGATCCCTTGTTCCAGAAGTTTGGCCAGGCCGTTAAGGGGGAGACTTTTCCTGTTTTTGACCCTACCTGTAGAAATTTCCAAAAATCTCATCTTAGCGGATGTATACAATAGAGGAGGAACTTTAATACCAAATTTCAACTTCCTACCTCCAGCGGTTTGGGCAGACCTTTAAGCGGCACTTTTCGCTTCATTAATCCCCATTTTTGCAATGTCCCTGTCCAAAAAGCACCTTCCCGGTAGGTGAGCACATACTCCAAGTAACATATGTTTTACATTTCAGGTTTCTAGCCAACTTTTACTATTTGTGCCCCTCTCGGTAGGAATTTTCGAAAATCCATCGACAGGGAATTCCAGCTTCCTAGTTCCAGCAGTTTGAGCAGGCTGAGAGGAACCTAAGTACCGAATTTCAGCTTCCTAGTTCCAGCAGTTTGGACAGGTTGTTAAGGGGCAACTTTCCCTTTTTGAGCCCCCATTTTATAACGACCCTGTCCAAAATTCAAAAAAGTATCTTTCTAATAAGTTAGCCCTCACTCCAGGGACCCACATTTTAAGCTTCAGGTTTCTAGCCGAAGGGGTTTTTACCGGCCCCCAAGGTGAGGCTTTTCTTCTTTTTGCCCCTCCCTTTAGGAATTTACAAAAATTCCATCTTCGCGGCTATCTGCGATGGATGAGGAACATTCATACCAAATTTCAACTGCATTGCCTAAGCGGTTTGGGCAGGCCGTTAGTGGGGACATTTTTCCCTTTCAACCACCATTTTTACTATGTTCCTGTTCCAAAATAGAAAAATTACGTTGCCGGTGAGTTAGTCCTACTCCAAGGAATACATATTTAAAATTTTAGGTTGGCCAAAAGGGATTGGGCAAGCCGTCAGGAGGAGACTTTTACCTTATTTCCCCTCCCGATAGGAATTTCAAAAATTCCGTCTAAGCGGACGCCTACACAGAAGGAGGAACTCACATACCGTGTTTCCTTTTGGGATATCCTGTAGGGAATTCCAAAAATACAAACTTGGTCGATGTCTACTACAGTGGAGGAACCTTTATACCAAATTTCAACTTCTTACCTCCAGTGGTTTGGGCAGGCACATTTCCAATTTGTGAGACTGTTTATGGGGAGACTTTTCCCCTTTTTGCCCGTTCCGGTAGGAATTTCCAAAAATCCCGTCTTAGAGCACGTCTATGCCGAATATCAAGAAACCTTGTTTTAGTGGAGATATCCGTGGGGGGAGGAAAAAAAGTAGTTTTTTTGAAATTATATATTATTTTAAATGGTACTTTTTGGAAAAACGAAATTTTTTGGAAAAAGATACTTTGTTTTTACAAAGTACTTTATTTGTACTTTTTTTGGAAAAGGTATTTTTTTTTTAAAAAGGTGTTTTTTGGAAAAAGGTACTTTTTTTGGTAAAGGTACTTCTTTTGGAAAAGGAAAAATTTTTTTTAGAAAAAGGTCTTTTTTTTGGGAAAAGGTACTTTTTTGGAAAAGGTACTTTTTTTGAAAAAGGTATTTTTTTGAAAAAATGTATGTTTTTTGGGAAAAGGAACATTTTTGTAGAAAAAGGTACTTTTTTGGGAAAAAGTACTTTTTTTTGGAAAAGGTACTTTTTTTGAAAAAGGTATTTTTTTGGAAAAATGTATGTTTTTTGGGAAAAGGTACTTTTTTTTTTGGAAAAGGTAAATTTTTTTAGAAAAAGGTACATTTTTTGGAAAAAGGTACTTTTTTTAAAAAAGGTACTTTTTTTTGGAAAAAGGTACTTTTTTTGAAAAAAGGTATTTTTTTTGGAAAAAGGTACTTTTTTTGGAAAAAGGTACTTTTTTTGAAAAAGGAATTTTTTTTGGAAAAAGGTACTTTTTTTTGGAAAAAGGTACTTTTTTTTGGAAAAACGTACTTTTTTTGGAAAAAGGTACTTTTTTTTGGAAAAAGGTACTGTTTTCGGGAAAATGTACTTTTTTGGAAAAAGGTACTTTTTTTGAAAAAAGGTACTTTTTTTGGAAAAAGGTACTTTTTTTGGAAAAAGGTACTTTTTTTGGAAAAAGGTACTTTTTTTGGAAAAAGGTACTTTTTTTGGGAAAAGGTACTTTTTTTTGGAAAAAGGTACTTTTTTTGGAAAAAGGAATTTTTTTTGGAAAAGGTACTTTTTTTGGAAAAAGGTACTTTTTTCGGAAAAAGGTACTTTTTTTTGGAAAAAGGTACTTTTTTTTGGAAAAAGGTACTTTTTTTTTGGAAAAAGGTACTTTTTTGGGAAAAGGTACTTTTTTTGGGAAAAGGTACTTTTTTGGAAAAAGGTACTTTTTTTGTCCCCTTTTTGCCCCTCCCGATAAGAATTTCCAAAAATGCCGTCTCAACGGACGTCTACACCGGTCGAGGAACCTACATACAAAATTTCCACTTCATAGCTCCACCAGTTTGAGCAGGCCGTCAAGGGGGAGACTCTTTCCCCTTTTTGCCCGTCTCTGTAAAAATTTCCAAAACTCCCGTCTTGGTGGATGTCTACGATAGTGGAGGAACCTTTATACCAAATTTCAACTTCCTACCTCCAGCAGTTTGGGCAGGCCGTCAAGGGGGGCCTTTTTCCCCTTTTTAACCCCCATTTTTACAACGTCCCTGTCCAAAATTCTAGAAAGTACTTTCCAGAAAAGTTAGCGCCTACTCCAAGGAACACATATCTTAAATTTCAGCTTTCTAGCCATAGGGGTTTTGGCAGGCCGTCAAGGGGGACACTTTCCCCCTTTTTGCCCGTTCCGGTAGGAATTTCCAAAAATCCCGTCTTAGCGGACGTCTACCCCGAAAGAGGAACCTACATACCAAATTTCAACTTCCTAGCTTCAGCGGTTTGGGCTGGGCGATGTTGAGTCAGTCAGTCAGTCAGTCATTCAGTCAGTCAGTCACGTTATTCTTTTATATATAGAGATAACCCACCCAGGAAAATTTTCTGTTGCAAACAATCGGTTCTACAATAGCTACTTTTCATTCACAACCCCTTCCACTGTCGATTCTAACACCGATTATTTTTGTTTGAAATTGTCCCAACAGCAACCACTTCAATAGCTCCAAAGTGTAACCGGTTGCCCTAGAATCAGTTCTGGAACTAGTTCTAGAACTGATTCTACGTCACCCATACCTTCCATATAGGATCCCAGGAACTAGTTCCGGAATCAGTTCCATGGAACCGGTTGCAGTGGAACCAGTTGTAGAATAGCTGTGGTTGGCTAGGGATTGTAAAAAATGTTCATGGGCAGGAAAATTTTCTGTTCCAAAGAATCGGTTGTACAATAGCTGCTTTTCATTCACAACCCCTTCTACTGTCGATTCTAACACCGATTCTTTTTGTTTGAAATTGTCCCAAAAGCAACCCCTTCTATAGCTCCAAAGTGGAACCGGTTGCTCTAGAATCAGTTCTGGAACTGATTCTACGTCACCCACACCTTCCATATAGGATCCCAGGAACTGGTTCCGGAACCAGTTCCATGGAATCGGTTGCAGTGGAACCAGTTGTAGAATGGGTGTGGTTGGCTACCGATTGTAAAAAATTTTCCTGGGAAGTACATTAACTAAAATAAAAAAAAAACCAAATTGAATACGACTTTCAGGGACTTCATTCAAACAAAAATTTTAATCAAACGTCAGAACAAATTTATTATATTGCATACCAAATAATTCTATAGAAACACATTTACCAAGTTCAAATATCGAGTTTTCCAATAGTGGAAGGGATCGTATTTCCGGGTTTATGCTATCTATTACGTCTAATATTCTAGTTTCCGAGTTGTAAATATCGGCTCGACAGTTAGCGAGATAAAGCCAAAACGATTATCTTGATTTTTTCGGGTTTTTAATTTTTTTTTAACAACCATGAAAAGAAATAAAATATTTGCAATTTTTCGGACTTTTCCGAGCATAAAACGCTGTAAAAAAGAGCCGGGAGGAACTAAGCCAAATTTGAGCCTTGGTCTTTGCCCGGGATGATCACTACCTCACTAACGAATAAAATTAAATAGGTACGTTGAAAGAAATCAAATAAAATTGCTTTGATTGGGTTATACCATTAAATACCAATACATTCAATATCAGATAGGACCTCTCCATTATTACTAAGTCAATACATGGACCGATTTTAACCATTCTTAATAGCGTTAGTTATCGATGCAGTAGAAACTTATGTACCAAATTTCGTCAAATTATCTTTTAAAATGCGACCTGTCATTTGTCAAAATGTCATTTGTCAAGCTAAAACGGAATTTTAGAAATTTTTCCATAAAATTGACAAGAAAAATTAACCATTAGCAAAAAAAAAACTAATTGTTTTTAAATGTACCATGACTAATTTTTACGGATAAATGAGTGTTTCCATGGTAGTAAAGCATAAAAAGTGTTTCTTTGGATGAAAAGGAAACGTTTGAGTTAGAAGCTAACCAATTTTTACAAAATGCTGTAAAATACTTAGAAAAAAGATATGATTTTGGAGAAAAAATCAGTTTTTTAGAAAATTGCTGTTTTAAATATAAAAACCTCGTTGTTGTCAAGGGATAATTAAGCAGAGCTGCCATTTATTTTAAAAATATCAAATTCAATTAATATTGATATGCTGTATGCAGATTACTACTGCCTTCGGAAAGTTTTTGAAGAATTGCCTAAAGACATATCAATTGACAATATAGGGGCCCATTTTTTTAATAAATGTGGTACAAAGAATGTAGAAAATCTGTATAAATTAATATCATTTAAATTTTCAAGTCAATTTTGCAATTTTTTTGCCAATTTAACTGAATTTTAAATTGTCAAGAAAAATCAAGTCTTCTTTTTTAATGTAAAGAAAAGTCAAGCTTTTCCTCTGAATGTCAAGCTTTTTGCCAATTTCGATCTGGCAAGCCTAGGTGTAGAATACAAAAAATTTTTATTGGTACTATGTAGGTGGAAAAAGTACTATTTTTTAAGCAAGTTAGTACTATTTCGAAAATCCCATTTATCATCCCTGGTGTCGCCCAAACACTTGTTAGAACGACGAAAATTAATCGGCTTTTTACACGTACACAACCCGAACGTCAACGAAACAAAAAACAGAGAGCATAGAAATATAAAAAAATCATTATTTGCATCACTGTTGGTAAAAGTGGCACAAAAGTGCCATTTGTGGCACTATTGAATGTTCAATGGCACTTTGGCAGTCTTCATAGAATTTTGGCACTTTTTAAGAAAATTTCTATATAATTTCATAAAAGGTCGATATCGCTGGTTTTTCATTAAAAGCCACGTCTACTTAGAACAGGTAGCAAAATTAAAAAACAAACTCCACACTTAAAATTTCTACAATTTTCTGGACCACCTTCCACTTCTTTGGGGACAATTTAATCATTATTTTGATCTTTAAAAATAAAAGCAATGGGGATAAAATTATAAAAACTTTAATAGATTCTATTGTATTGTCCGTCACTGGAATTCTTCAAGAATTTGTTATGGTATTCTGGTTTTTTTATGACAAGCAAAAGTTTTAAAAATTTCACCATACAATGGTGAAAGCTTTATCTGCCAAAAATAATATAAAATGATCAAAAAATTGTAATTTGTGAAAAATTACGATTTTTTCGACAATTTTATGAAATCTTAAATGAAATGAAAACTTAAAAAAATGTCCAGGAACCGCAGAACACGAGAGAACTAATTCTAAACACTTGGAGTTTCCTTTAAATTTTAGCATCAAGTATTTTGAGCTTATTCCTAACCAGGGGTATGGCATCACCAAAAACAAAAGTTATAACGACATCGTTATCACTAGATGGCACTTTGTTCAAAAAATTGACAATTTTCTTTTTTTATTTAAATTGAAATAATAACAAACAAAAACGCAAATAAAAAAAGGAATTCTCAAATTTTATTATTTGAACATATTTTGCGTTTGATTTTTTTCTTATTTTGCGCAGTTTTCAGCAATTTTTGGATTTTTTAAATATAGGCTCAGCTGATACTAAAGTGATACTAAATAGTTGCTCAGGTGATACTAAATTTCAGCTCCCCCTACCGGTGAGTAGTGTAAGTTTTGATTTCCTATCTCTATAATTAAAAGTCTCTGTTCCTAACAACTTTAGCCCCAAAAATCCCATGTTACTACGTAATCTTTTGGAGGAATTTGCAGGAATTTAAAAATCGGTAAAAGGTTCGATGCATCTTAAAATAATATCCCAAAATATGAATGAGGTATTTCGTGTTATATTTCTGTGAAGAAAAATTATAAAATTCTTCAAAAGAAAATAAAACTTATATTTTAAATTGTTGACGAATGAAAATATATGTGCTTTTTATTACATGACAATTTTGTCAAGGTTTTGCTGTGACAATTTTTCTTAGAATACCAAAATTATAATAATTTCCATTCACACCAGTTTTGTGACAATTTTGTTATTGTTTTAAAGTTTATAATAAGGGTGTAAATGTATAAATATTTGAAATAAAAGCTGAACATATTTTTTGAAACATTTGCATGTTGCTTAATTTTTTTGGCACTTTTAAAGCTTTTTTGTCACTTTTTTGGCATCATTTAGGCAATAAATGAAAATTCTCAAATACCATCACTGATTTGAATGTCTGCTGTCAACAGAGTAGGTCTATGTCGCTTTGTTTCACCAAATAAGTACACAGATAATATTTTGCAACAACCAATGAAATTAAAATATATGTGTGGTATATAACTTAAAAATATCTGCATTATAATTGTTTATATTGAAAACAATTACAACGCAGAGATTTTTAGCTTTGTTATATTTAATAAGAATTAATATAAATTATTTTGATTTCTTTTTGTTTTTTAATTTATTAATATTTATAACATTATTTATCTATTATTTTTACACAATAAATTATTTGCAAAGAATACTTGCACCTATTTTCTTAAAGAATATTCTTTTATTAACTATTAATTGCTTTTATGTTTATTTCTTTTTTAATTCGCTCATTGCTAAAATTTAACACAAGAACATAAATAGTAAAACAATCCAACAAACAAAACCAAGTGATTTTGTTCAGTGCAATGGGTACCAATACATTCTCTTTTTTTTTTGTAACATAACTAATACATTCTCAATTCTCTTTGTGGGCACCACTGATTTAAATGCAGACAACCTTAATAATATTTTTACCAACATTCCCACGATTGGTAATGGCATCTCGGTAAAAAACACCATCAGTACACGCTGAAAAACGGCCTGTCCCAAATTGTTAAACACTTTCGCCGTGTTTTTACTAGAAACAATATATATTCGCATTCAAATATATATATGTTTGCCTGTAAATATATAAATGTTTAGATGATATTAAATGGCGCTATCGACAAATATATATATGTTTGACAGCAAGTATATAATATGTGTGTCATAAACAAATTATACTTCCATGCAAATTTTTAATAATATATTTAGTTATAAAGCAATTATTAATATATGCCAAACAATAGGCGTATTTATTTTACTCTCCTGTTCGGACTCGCATGGGTTAATTATTGCTCATGCAAAAATCAGCAAAAAAAAACTTTATGCAAAGTTCAATAACTTAAATATTGTTATTTATGCTTAGTCAGTAATTCATTCATTATGACCTATTTTAATTGTTTGTTATGTTATGTTATCTTATTTTATTTTACTATATGCAATTCTGAATTTTTTATAAGTTAAACCATAGATGGGCACAAGTAAATACCATGGTACTTGTACTTGAAATTTTTTAAGTACAAGTACCACGTTTCCAATGTACTTTGTAATGAGTACCAATTACTAGGGAAGTACTTGATACTTAAGTACCAGTATCTAAAAATGTACTAGGTACTTGCTAAGTACACTTGGTACTTGCTAAGTCCAAGGTACTTGCTAAGTACACTTGGTACTTGCTAAGTACTATAGTACTTGTTAAGTACTTTTGGTACTTGCTAAGTTCTATGGTAATTGCTGAGTTCTATGGTACTTGCTAAGTACTTGTGGTACTTATTAAGTACTATGGTACTTGTTAAGTACCTTTGGTACTTGATAAGTACTATGATACTTGCTAAGTGCCTTTGGTACTTGTTAAGTACTATGGTACTTGTTAAGTACCTTTGGTACTTGTTAAGTACTATGGTACTTGTTAAGTACCTTTGGTACTTGTTAAGTACTATGGTACTTGTTAAGTACTATAGGTACTTGCTAAGTACTATGGTACTATAAGTATAATAGGTACTTAGTATAATAGGTACTTAACAAGTACTATGGTACTTGCTAAGTACTATTATACTATATTTTGTGTGTTTATGTCTTTAAAAAAAAATACAAAAAAAATTAAAAATTTTATTAAAAGACTCAGGAAGAACCAGTTAACAAGCCTAAAAAATATTAGTGGGATTCATGTAGCGTCGTATCTTAATGTTAAATAGCGTAAACCTTGTATTTATACCAGGGATGGAAAGAAAGCTCGAGCGAGCCATAAATATATTCATTTTTTTAAAAAGCTCGGAAGCCAAAATTAAAAGAGCTACTCAAATGAAAAAAGCTCGCAACTAAAAAAAATAAAGAGCTTATAAAAATGAAAAGGCTCATTTACAAAACTGAATAGAGTTTTTTAAATCGAGCAGCTCGTATAAAAAATTTCATATAGCTTTTTTATCGAGCAGCTCTTTAACGAAATTTAATTGAGTTTTTTGAAATCGAGCCGCTAAAAAAGCTCGCTCCCATTAAAATAATTTAGTTATTATAAAAAACAAAAACGGTAACTTAGTTACACTATATCCACTATATAAAAATCACCAAAATAAAAAAAATCTAAAATTTTAAAAAATCGTCAAAATCCGAGTAAAAAAAATAATATGATGTCATATGTAATGATATCTTATTTAATATAATTGGAGATATGCTATGATCCGAAAAATGGTGGATAAAATTATATCGGATAAGATCTAAATATATTAAATCATATATAATCTTATCCGTATTTTGACCCGATATAATCATATCTAATTTGATGTAGAAAGACATAATTATATAACGCATTATATTTCAGGCTCAAAACAAAAACTATTAAAAAGTACTAAAAAATAACACCCTTAAGTTAAGAATTCAAAATTTAAATAAAACTTTAATATGTAAATTCATAAATGATTTATAAAATTATAGCAGGTTTACAAAACAAATTTCCATACAAAATTTGTTTCATAAACCTCCTATAACTTTATAAAGCATTTATGAGTTTACACATAAGTATTTAGAAGTAGTTGTACATAATTGTAACCAAGCATTTTATGCTTTCTCATATAAACTTGTAGTCTACCCGTAAACTGTGTAAACCTGGTATGTTTATAAGTTTAATGTCAAATTCCATACATAAAAAATATGGCTTGTATTTATACAAGGCTTACGAGGAATTTAGGAGTTATAATGAGTACGCCTTTTATATTTTGAAATCATACATACATAAATATTTCTCAGAAAAATATAGAATTTTTTTTACAAAAAAAATTTAACATTGAGCTATATAAGACTCTATATGTTTACCGATAAATCCATTTTTAATTATATATGATGCTGTATTAAAATTGTCATAGCATATGTAACTAAATGTGGTATATATTTGGGGACATTTATATTTATACTGATCTATATATGACATCATATAAGAAATTTTTGGAAAACTCAAAGCTATACATAATTATATCCACAAAGATATAGTGTCACATTTGCCTATATATAAACATATTAGTCCAAATTAAATTATATAATTTCCTATATAACTATTTTTACTCGGGAAATTAAAAAAAATCGGCAAAATTGGAAAAAATTTTAAAAATGGCAAAAATTTAAAAAATCGTAAAAATTGGAAAACAAATCGCCAAATTTAAAAAATCATGTAGATTTTATAAAAAAATTTAAAAGTTTTCGCACTTATTTTTCCACAGACGACTCACTATGACTTCACCCTTCCAAAACCGTAGTCCGTTTTCATTTAACTCTTTCAGTTTTCGAGATATGGGCGATCCACCAAATAATATCCCTTTTCTCTCTACGAGGCTTAGTTTTCGAGAAAAACGCGATCTTAAAATCTAGCAATGAAAGTCAAAATTCAGTTTCGGTATCGGGGTATTGGTGGTGGGTTTTGACATTTGGAGCAAATATTTTTCCTCAAGCTCTTTTAGTTTGGGAGATATGGACGATTAAAATTTTATTTAAGCGATTTTCACACTTGTTTTTCCACAGACGACTCACTATGACTTCCCCGTTCCAAATCGGGGGTGGGTTTTGACCTCTATTTCAAACATTTCTCCCCTTACCCTTCTAGTTTTCGAGATATGGACGACCTAAGTTTTATTTAAACGATTTTCGCCTTAATTTTTTCACAGATGACTCAATTTTGGAAGGAAGCCATAATGAATCTTCTGTGAAAAAATAAAGGCGAAAATCGCTTAAATAAAACTTAAGTCGCCCATATCTCGAAAACTAGAAGGGCTAGGGGAGAAATGTTTGCACCAGAGGTCAAAACCCACCCCCAGTAGCCCGATACCGAAACTAAATTTTGACTTGCATTGCTAGATTTTAAGATCGAGTTTTTCTCCAACACTAAGCCTCGTAGAGAGAAAAGGGATTTTATATGGTATATCGCCCATATCTCGAAAACTAAATGAGCTAAATGAAAACGGACAATGGTTTTGGAACTGGGAAAAATGACTGCACCAAAGGTCAAAACTCACTACCAGTACCCCGATAGCGAAACTAAATTTTGACTTGCATTGCTAGATTTTAAAATCGCGTTTTTCTCGAAAACTAAGCCTCGTAGACAGAAAAGGGATATTATTTGGCGTATCGCCCATATCGAGAAAACTCAAAGAGTTAAATGAAAACGGACAACGGTTTTGGAAGGGGGAAGTCATAGTGAGTCGTCTGTGGAAAAATAAGTACGAAAATGGCTTAAATAAAATTTTAATCGTCCATATCTCCCAAACTTTAAGAGCTATAGGAAAAATATTTGCACCAAACGTCAAAACCCACTACCAGTACCCCGATACCGAAACTAAATTTTGACGTGCATTGCTAGATTTTAAAATCGCGTTTTTCTCGAAAACTAAGCCTCGTAGAGAGAAAAGGGATATTATTTGGTGTATCCATATCTCGAAAACTGAAAGAGTTAAATGAAAACGGACAACGGTCGTTTATGTATGCTTTGAATCATCCTGAACAAACACTTTATAAATCAATACAGTCGGCTTAACTTGATACATATTTAAAAAAGCAGCTCTTCGTTCTCTCTTGATAAAATAACAAATAAATACATTGCATTAAACGATTAATCGATTAATCGCCAATTTTGTCAATTAACCGACCCGAACAACGGGTTAATCAATTTAAATAAATACAATTTAAAAGTAATTATACGCTTAAACGCGGTGATTTTAACTTAATATAGATTTTAACCACAGCGCCAACAGGAATGATTCATCAATATGTATACCAGATAAAAACATTAACGACGCTTTATTCAAAAACCGGTGGCACATAAAAAAATTTAAGGTTTACCGATATTGTAGTACCCGATATTAAAATAATTATTATGTGTAAACCAATTATCGTGGCCCTTTATTCCTTATAGGAACCACAGGACATAATATATGTAAATATAAATCAATTATGATGTTAACTTCAAATAAATAGCAAAGCATTTAAAATTAGTAGTTTGATTTCATGAATTTAAACAAAATTTTAATTTGGTGTACTTTTTTTATATTGAATATGCACCCAGAAAAGAGATTCGTTGTGATAACCGAATTTGTTGCCAATCGAATTAAGGCGGTTACGATAACTTTCTTTAAATTTAGTGATATATCGATCAGGATACGTGAATGGTCAGGGTATACCAATGTGTATTTTCAGTTGTGAATACCAAATCTTTTAAAAAATAATTCAGTGCCTATAATCGAATTCAAAAAGTTTGCACACTATTTCCAATCAAAAACAAAATACCAAAATTTATTTCTTTTTTGTTTTATTTATTGTATATAAAATATTTAAAATTTTGAAATACATACAGTAATTTATGCATGGAAATAAATTTTAAAAGAAATATTTAACTATCACAATTAAAACACAAACGGTGTTAGTTAACCCAAAAATTTGTTGTTGTTTTGTGTATATTTTTTGACATTTTATTTTGTTTTTAGTTAAGTTAAAGTTAAACCTACAGTATGAGACCCACCGTAAGAGTATAAGAAGATTTAAAAATTAGTTTCCTGATGATGTGTTTTCTTATGACAATAACCAATAACTTTCCCTCATAAATTGCATAATTTGTTACATATATTGTTTTAGGAAAAACTGAGATTATTCTAGAGAAAAAGCTCAGATCTGCTAAGAAAATAAATCAGATTCTGAAAATTATACTTTTCAGAGAATCTCTTGGTATTCCTTTAGTTCGCAGCATTTTTTGTTAGGTAAACTTACAGTTTATAAATCTGTGACTGCCGAGAAACAATGAATAACAGAAAATTTTCTCAAAATTTTGGAGGATAAGAAACAACATGGAAACTATTTTTTTTCAATAAACAACCCAGTCAGAAATCGCCAGTGGTACAAAAAATCAAGCACTGGCATACCACTGGGTAGCAACGGTGTTAAAAATAAATGACTTGCAGAACACTCATTTGGGACGCTTTGCCAGCGTTTGCGAAAAGCATTTTACCAGTATTTTTTTTACAAAAATTTCGGTGGTTTAAAAAAAAACCACTGGCAAAGAATTGGCTTAGAGTGATATGCCAAGGTTTGCAACCAGTGGTTATCCAGTGCTACCTAGCCAATGCTACCAGGCGTACAAAAATCAATTCACTGGAAAACCAATGATTTTATAAAAATGCTGACGCTTCGTTAAAAAATGTTTGTAGTCGGAAGGTTCCGAGTTCAAATCCGGTTGCAAGCAAAAAAATTTTTTTTAATTTTTTTTAATTTAAATTTTTTTTTGTTTTATAAAATCATTTTTTTTGTTTGTGGGAAAGCTCCTTCAAGACCAACTTTTTTTTGTCTTCCCAACACTGGCATAGTAGTTACTAAAAATTGTTTGCCAGTACTAGCATTTTGGCACAGCCAGTAGTTGTCCAGCTATTATCACTCATTTATGTGTTTAGCCATCAAATATTATATGTCTCGTTAGCTCAGTGGGTAGAGCAATCGTCTGCCAATCTGATGGCCTGGGTTCAAATCACGGCAGGACCAAAAAAAATACATATGAACTTTTTTAAATTTTATTTTGGAAAATATATTTCCAGACTACCTATTTATTGGTTTTGCCAGCGTTTTGCCAACGTTTAAAAATTTTGTTCCTCCAGTGCTTTTCCGGGGCTTTTTGAACAGCCGGTCCTTTTGTCTAATGATGTTATCATTTTGGGAATGGGAAAGCACTTTTTGCCAGTACTTGTACCACCTGCTAAAGTGCTTTACCACCGCTTTCCCGTTTGTATTTTTCTGACTGGGGTGTTTAGCCATTAAATATTATATGTCTCGTTAGCTCAGTGGGTAGAGCAATCGGCTGCCAATCTGACGGCCTGGGTTCAAATCACGGCAGGACCAAAAAAATACATATGAACTTTTTTTTAATTTTATTTTGGAAAATATATTTCCAGACCACCTATTTATTGGTTTTGCCAGCGTTTTGCCAACGTTTAAAAATTTTGTTCCTCCAGTGCTTTTCCGGCGCTTTTTGAACAGCCGGTCCTTTTGTCTAATGATGTTATCATTTTGGGAATGGGAAAGCACTTTTTGCCAGTACTTATACCACCTGTTAAAGTGCTTTGCCACCGCTTTCCCGTTTGTATTTTTCTGACTGGGAAGTCGAATGTATATTTTCAAACACACCTACGATATATTGCTGGGTTTGCAATATAATTTAAATATTTTATAGCGCTTTATAATGATAAAGATGGTTGTAATTCCACGTGTTTTGAAGTTCTCTTCTCGAAAATTTTATTTAGATAACGATGCTGCAAAATAGTTATCAATTAGACTTATTGTTCGAATAACAAGAAAATCACAGCTTACGATAGTTTTCACATATTTTATCTTGATTTTTCCTTATTCTTATCGTACGTATTTTGTAACATGTTGTGGTTTAATTTTTTTGTATTTATTTTATATTTTAGTCTATTTTTTACAAATAAATTTTACTTTTATTATTTGTAAAATAAATAATTTGACACAAATGGCAAATAACCAAAAATTGGTGGTTATGACTATTACCTAATAGTTGTATCCACTGAAAGTCCTAATAATCCTCTTTCAATTTCAAAGTTCGGTGGGATAACTAATAAAAAAGTCAGTGGGACAGAAATGTTAATTACATTGACCAGAAGTTGTTTTAACCGTATAATAATTTCCAAATTATTTTCGATAGCAAACTGTTTGTTACAGATATAGTAAATTCATTGCGATAATTTTTAATTTTGTACAAAACTGAAATATTTTTTCTAATAGCATAATTTACAATAATTCAACTTAAATATTTGTTGAGTAACCAAAATACATTAATATCAGCCGAATTCCAACAGACCTTTTCTCTGTGTGTGGGAAATATAGAAAAAAACTTGAAGTTCCTACATCTTCTTAACTTTGTAACGTGCCGTTACAAATAACCTACTTATTTCATTTCATTTCTTTATTTTTATAAAGTCTATGGATAACAATGATCCTTACAGACTACTCGCTAAAAAAAAATTAAAAGAAATTAGGTCTGTTTCCTTACTTTTTGGGTAAAGTTCGGTAAAATGAGAGTTAACAAGAAATACTCTCAGGAAGTGACAAAAATGCCCAAAAGTAAACGAACGCGAAAAACTATATTTGAAGCCCGAAAAACAAACGTCAATAGATTTATGCATTATAGTTCATTTTGGTGAGCGCTCTTTCTAGGTCTTGTTCAATTTGTTGTAAAAATCTAGATAGCGTTTCTAGTTAAACCCCTTTTTTAATCATAAATTTTAATAAAAATTTCCTTCTTAGGCATTTCTATTTACAAAAAGGAATACGTTCTTTATTAAATTTGGTAAAGATTTTAATATTAAACAATAGCTTCGGTTTATTTACATATTTATCTCTATAACACATTTAAACAAGCTTCTTCAAAAAATTGTCAGTAATTTTATTGAGTTGTAAAATAACCGATAAACTTTTGCAACTTTTATACTAATTTTTGTAAATGATAATCATATTTTCTGCTGATTTTCTGCTTTTTAGCTGATAAAAACAATTTACCCAAATTTACACGAAAACAAAGTCTGAGCTCTTTCGTGCAAGAAGAACAAGAATATTACTCTCTCATGACAGCTCTCATTTACCCAATTGTGCAGTAAGAAAACGCTTTTTGGTAAAATTGGGATCCTGCGGGATCCCAATGTTGAGTACCCGAACACACCTATTATATAAATAAAGTTTAAACATATGTTTTGAATAACTAAAATCTCAAACAGTATTATTCTCTAAATTATTAAAATTAATCTGAGATCTAATTAAGCGTTCATTTAACGAATAATTCGCTTTATGCATACATATGAAAAAATAGCCATGGTTCCTCAAAGATCTAGAGGGAACATTAAACTTTATCAGTGATAATAACTCTGGGCATTTTATATTTGAATTCACAATATCAAATAAAAATAAAAAAGATTGGATTGACCTCCTATTCTCTAGTGTTTGCAAATTAATCAAATTGCAACGAATATTATAGTGTACGTGTTCAGTAAAATTAATAGAAGAGCAATTTTCGTAAATCTTTTCTGAACTCTCTCCAGAAGGTTAATATGACAAGCATTAAAAGGGCTCCAAATAACAGACGCATATTTCAACTTCGACTACCCAGGTAGAAAAATACAAACGGCACAATGTCGGCCCGGTATTGGAAACGGTAGTACATGTACTGGCAATGCGTCGGATTTTCAACTTTCACTGTACTGGCATGGTGTCGAAATGATAACACCAATAAACGCTTGGCCGTAGTTATTTCTCAACGTTGGCGCAGGCTTGGGATTTTATTTTTTTGGTATTATCTAGGGATGCCAATCGGGATTGGTTTTTAAAAACCCGGGATTCGTGACGGATCGGGATTTTTCGGGATCCCGAATTTCAAAAATTTCAAATTTATGTAAAAAAAATATAGGGTCATATGCATAAACACTTAAAATTTAAAAGTGACTTATAAAACAAATTTTTCATACAAATTTCATTTTATAAATATGTTATAAGGTTTTCAAATTGTTATACATGATCATTGTAAAATATAACTGTTTTATACGATTTTTTACATTTACATACTCCTGTTTATTTCTAAAGAACGAAAGAATTGAAAAAACTCAAGAATTAACATTTTAACTCTTTCGATATGTTGTGTGCTATTTTTGTTTATAATAATTTTATATTCACTATCCTTATATCATTGTAATTTAAAATTCTCAATTAAATTTTAGAATTTTCAATTAGTTTCAGAATTTTTTAATTGTTTTCCACATATAGTGCAAAAATTCAAATAAAAAATTCTGAAATACAACTTTTTATTCTGAATTTTAATCGATGATTTCCGAAATATAATAAGAAATACAACACAATATAGATTTATATAAAATTATATTTAACAAAAATGGTTTAAAAATACCAGCAGGGTTACATTTTTGGAAAAAGTACCACAAGTTTTTGCAATTGTAAAAATCCCGGAATTGGAGCTTAAGAATACCGGGATTCGGGACTCATTTTTATTGAATAATCCCGGGATTTCGGGACTCGGGATTTCGGGATTGGCATCCCTAGTATTATCCCAGTGCATTTAATAACAAATTTTGCTAGTACTTCACAAGAATGGCTGTATCTTCACAAGAATGGCTGTGTCTTCACAAGAATGGCTGTGTCTCTCTTACATAAATAATTGTGTAAAAGATGCAAAAATACATAAAATTATAAAATTGTTAATTTTAATAAATTAAAAAAAGCTTGTTAATTTTCAGAAAACAACACTGGCAGAGCACGTTTTAAGTAGTACCGGCATTTCGTAAAAAACAGTGCTCTCTCAGTACAATTTTTGTTGCAACGTCGGCAATTTCTACGTGGGTAGGCTTGCCAGATCGAAATTGGTGAAAAGCTTGACGTTCAGAGAAAAAAGCTTGATTTTTCTTGACAATTTAAAATTCAGTTAAATAAGCAAAAAAATTCCAAAATCGACTTGAAAATTTAAATGATATTAATTTATACAGATTTTCTACACTGTACCACATTTTTTAAAGAAATGGGCCCATATGTTGTCAATGGATATGTGTTATGGCAATTCTTCAAAAACTTCCCGAAGGCAGCAGTAATCTGCATACAACATATCAGTATTTATATTTAAAACAGCAATTTGCTAAAAAAACTGATTTGTCTGCAAAATCATATCTGTTTACTAAGTATTTTACAGCATTTCGTAAAAATTGGTAAGCTTCTAACTCATTCAAAGAAAGACTTTTTATGCTTTACTACCATGGAAACAGTCATTTATCCGTAAAAATTAGTCATGGTACATTTAAAAACAATTATTTTTTTTTTGCTAATGGTTAATTTTTCTTGATTTTTCTTATGAATTTGATAGAAAAATTTCTAAAATTCCTTTATAGCTTGACAAATGACATTTTTTCTTTATTCTTGACACGCATTGAAAAAGCTTGACAATCAAGCCAAATCAGCCCGTCTGGCAACCCTAACTTCGACCTAACAAAGGAACAATATAATAATTTTCGAGTGTAAGGATCCTTAAAATCCTGACAATTTATTTATATACCTAATGCAAATACTGATACCCCTAACCAACAATCTGTTTTCGCTTGTATAGACTTGTATAGAAAAACCTTCTAGTAATTCTTACTAGGTTGATAAACCCAATTGCTTATAATAAAAAAGTTGTGTGGCCTAGAGCCATTAGATTAAGTAATTTAAGTAGTTTAAGATCTTGGCAAATAAAACTGTGTGCGATACAGGATCGTACAGTTAAATTGAACAAAAGAAGCGATCGTTTTTTTATTTCAATGGAGTCAGACCTTTCACGAACCTGGACAAACTGAGTCGTACCCCGGCCCATAGCTTACATAGATCTCTTACTCTTTGACATTCGCTGTGCACGTAACTCATAAGAATGTGTTAGACATACTTGGTATATCTATACAAAATAAATTTCAATGAATTTGTAAAAATTTGTTTGTTGACAAAAGAAGAAGAAGATTGAGATATCTATGTAATCTATGCCTCGGCCCAAGACAAAACTGTATCACAACTATAGCAGATTTATTATATGTTTGAACGAATTTTTATAGGAATTAAATGGGAAAGGGCATATATAAAATAATTTTTCAAATAGATTAAGAAATTCATATTTGGGAGCTTATTTTTGTATTTTGCACTTTAAACCGCCATAGCTTTGACGACCCCTGCATTAAGTAATTCACGCGAACTAATTTGAACAGTTCAATGTATATAATAATTTTACGATACTTTTGACTAATGCTTGAATTTACTACTTACTCATTTAGATTAAGAGCATACGCAATTCAAAACAAACATATCCATGTCTTGGTGGAATAAAAGAATGGTGCATTGCGTGGTGGCACTCAGGTCGTGATGATTCTGATGAATATCCGTATGAACAGGAAGATCCATCTGATATGGGGTATGTTAAGCAATCAATCTACTTTTAATAAATATTTTATGTTGATTTTCCCAAAACCACATTTTTTAATCCCATTTTTTATATTACATTTATTTTGCTTCGTTAAAAAAATATGTTTATTACTTAATGTTTATTTTGATTTTAAAGTTTAAAACTGCTTATTAAATAATACCGAATATTACCAAAATAAAAAAATATGCACATTTTTTAATCCCCGGATATATATTAGATTTATTTTACTTCGTTAAAAAATCTGTTTTTTACTTAAAAAGTTGATGCATTTTCTGGAGCTAATAATATATATTTTTGTACAAATGTAAATCTATAAAATAAGAATTTGGTAGTTCAGTAGTGATTGTCGTTTAAACAAGTTAATTTTTATTTTTTCTTCCTAATGCAGTCTAATACTGCTTGTGTTAGTTGCTTTAGCGCTGTTGGTGGTATATTTACTAGTTGCATAACATGCAGTAGTCTACTCCATAAAGGGTGTTCTGGTGTTAATAGTGATCGTGATTTTAATGTTTTAATTTCGTCAAATAATATTGTTTATAACTGCAATAAATGCGCTAAAGGATCTAATAATTTAATTGCTATGATAAAAATTTTGTCAAATGATGTAAGAGAATTAAAAAAGTTATTTAATGCCTTTATATTAGATCACCCATATGTGCAAAAGTGTTATTCATGCAGTTCCCCGCCCATTTTCGGATAGGATGAGAGTAAAAAGTGCGATATGTGCAAAAATTGGGTTTCTGCGATGGAAACCGGCAGGCCGTTTAATTTATGTCCTCAAAATTACCCTAAAAAAGGTTCATGGATTTATCCATCTATAACACTTAAACTAGAAGTTTCTGGTGATTAAGTTACATACACTGATAGAATTTTCGTTCATACTATTAATGAATCGATTTCATTAATCTGAATTCACTGATTTAATGAAAAAATTTCATTGAGTTAATGAAAAATTCATTAATTTAATGAATTTTTTCATTATATATTTTCAACTAACCCGTAAGATATGCTATAATTTTTATAAGGGTTTTGAATTTGCTAATTACTAAAATAGACATATGTTCCAGTAATGAACGCTAGGGTTGCAAACTGAAATTATTTAAATATAAAAGTCCAAATAATGACATCATTTTATTTTGGCTATTTAGATCAATCGGTAACGCTATAATGTTTACATTCTGGTGATGCGGGTTCAAGTCGACTTCAGGGAGATGTCAAAAACGTTGTAAAAACGAAAAAGAAATATATGTACAAATAAAAATTAATAAAATAAAAATAAATAAAACAAGTAACGCAAAAAAAAATATATTTTTTTCAATTAGTTTTCATTTAATGAATACGTTTCATTGATCTAATGAACGCGTTCTTTGGGGACTTTTCAATGAAAAAAATCATTGGATTAATAAACAAATTCATTAATACTATGCACAAAATTCTATCAGTGTAGCTGTTGTTTACACAATGTAAAGGCAAACATTTTCTTTATACAAACTTTTAACCCTCTCATGACCGTTAGTGGTGTTTTAAGCGGTAAACATAAATTTTTTTGTCAAAACTAAACTTTGAATGTCTCATTTAATTTTGGAGACTTGTAAATACGTATACTCTTCATCATATAATAGGAAATTTAGCGTAAATGAAAGCAAAATAAGTTTTTTTAAATATTTCGTACATTCCATGACAGAAAGCCTAAAAACTGATGAGTTATAGATTTTTTACATATGTGCACTAGGAAGCCATGTGAATCTTCCATTTTGGGTATAAGATGTGTTCAGCGAACTTATGTAAAACACTACGAGGTACAGTTTTGTGGAACTATTTAACCGTCTAACTCTACAATTAAAGGAACTTTTTTGGCCCCGTTTTTAAAGGGGACAAAAAGACCCGTAAGCTGAAGAGTTAGAGGGTTAAAATGTTCCACAGAAGTGTTCAACATAGTGCTTTACATGAAATAGAAGAGTCACATGGTTTCCTCCTAAAATTTAGGTTTGTGGGCATTTCAGCGGCAATTGTGTATAAGTATGAAATTAACCTTTAAACACATTTTAAGTTTTGACTTGTTTCTGGCATTGAACTTAAATTTTCAACCTTGATGTCTTCAGAGACTTATAGTAGAATTTCATCACAAATATTTTTGTGGAATATTTTAACTAGGGAATGCAAAACTCCGCACTTTTTCATTTCCCGGGAAAGCGGGAAATTTATTTTGAATTCCCGGGATCCCGCAAGGGAAATAAATTAGAAAATATTTTATAATTTAACAATTTTTATAAAGAAAATGTCTTAAAAGCCTCAAATTTTCATGATCATGAAAAAGCTCAGATGGTTTTTATTGGAATTTCACTGTGGAACAAATTCAGGTTAGCAAAAGTTAGGTCGATTCTGTGAGTGAGGGGTGAAAATAGAGGCTAAATTAGAAGACCCGTATCGCGGCGTTTGTTAGTTCGAATTTTTTTTTAATCGACCTTCGAACTTTGCAGTCAAATGCCGATTTTCAGCATATTGTTTATTGGCTATAACTCGTCGACTAATTGATATTTTTTATATCTGTAAAAGCCAAATTATTGCTAGAGACCTGTGCAACAATTAAATTTTTTTTTTAAATTTATTAAGAAAATTTTTCTGGTGCTTATGAAGCAAAATGTTGGAAAAATGATTTTTTTTTCATGCTTTTTGAAAATATTTTCCACAAAACTAAGTCTTTTTTGCTTTCTGTTTCAAAAAAATATAATTTTGAAATGTTAGTTAGGAAAAGTTTTAAGTAAAAAAATTAAATTAATTAAATTAATGATTTGGCCAGTTGCCGTTTAGCAGGCGGCTGTGGATCAACACCACTGCTCTCTCTCTAATATCTTGGTCATCGTCATCATCATAAAAATAACTCACTGCACAACGAATGCACAACTTTCCCTTATGGGAATATGTGTGTATAAAAAGTTGTGCACTGGATGTTAGTCGTTAGTTTTAACTTATGAATACCGCTATATATTTTTTAACAGACTCTAAAAGGAACTTAAAAAGTTCGATCAAGTACACAAATTAATCGGTGTGTTCGTTTACTCGAAAATCTTACTACATTTACTACAATTGTTGTTTTGTTTACTTTTTGAATTTTTCCAGTTGCGGTAAAATTAGCAAATTTTATTAAGTAAACGAACAAGCCTAATGTAAAATTTTTACTATTTTCAAAACATTGGAAAGTTTTGCATAAGAAAATTTGAAATAATTAACTTTATTATTTTAACTGTATTTTTTGAAATCCCGGGATTCCCGGTCCAAATTGCGGGGATTGCGGGAAATGAAAAATGCTTAATTTCCCGGGAATCCCGGGACGGGAAATCCCGGGATGCATTCCCTAATTGTAACCCTCTAACTCCTCAATGTAAGGTACTTTTTGACATAGCTGTTAAGTAATGATTAGTAATCATAATAATTAGTAATTAGATTACTTTCGTTTTGAAGGTGAAGTAATGATTAAATTACGATTATATTCAGTTTCGGACGATTACTAGTTGATTATGATTCCAAATAATCTAAAAGTAATCAGGATTACTTGTAATTACGACAAAATATAATCAAAAAGAATCATAAATAATAAATAAAAAAACCAAAGTAATTTCTATATTTTTACCATGAAAACTTATCCAAAATGTTTTTTCAAATTTGAAATGACATTTCAGAACATTTCAATCACGCAAAAATTATACTAAAGCGGGCCATACATTTGCAATATTATGGTACAACTTTGCAAGTGGTGCAAGCATATTGACCGTGTATGTATTAAATTGAAGGTCGAACAATATTATGTAGTGAATCAAAACACTTTTGATTTTTATTGGACAACTTCAAATATTGCATAATCTATTGGCAACACTGTGCAATTTTAATTTTGCGCTGTTTATGTTTGTGTGCATTTTGAGGTTATGTTGAAGTCATACACTGATAGAATTTTCGTTCATTCTATTAATGAATCGATTTCATTAATCTGAATTCATTGAGTTAATGATAAATTTTCATTGAATTAATGAAAAATTCATTAATTACATGAATTTTTTCATTATATATTTTCAACTAACCCGTAAGATATGCTATAATTTTTATAAGGGTTTTGAATTTGCTAATTACTAAAATAGATATATGTTCCAGTAATGAACGCTAGGGTTGCAAACTGAAATTATTTAAATATAAAAGTGCAAATAATTACATCATTTTATTTTGGCTATTTAGATGAATCGGTAATGCGGTAATGTTTACATTCTGGTGATTGCGGGTTCAAGTTAAGTTCAGGGAGATGTCAAAAACGTTATAAAAACAAAAAAGAAATATATGTACAAATAAAAATTAATAAAATAAACAATAAATAAAAAAGTAACGTAAAAAAATATATTTTTCTTTCTTTGGCATTGGCGTACCTAGACCATTTATCTGGGGTAGGCAAGCGACCCATTAATTTTCTGCTGTTTATTTGCCCATTCTCACACTCTTAATCCCAACCCAGCAAAATCTTTCATTACCAAATAAGTGGTTATATAATAGAAATTCATAGCTCCGCACAACTTATTTTTTGGCGTCTAAACTCATTATTTTTGTTTGGCGTGGTCGGTTTTATAAGTAGTCACGCTTACACGCTCGCTTACGAAAAAATGAAAAATAAGTAGTTATGAGATTTTTAATAATAAGTGGTTACACACATACTTACAAAAAGTTGAATTATAAGTGGTTATCCGATTGCTTACTTGATTCAAAAAAATAAGCAAATACTATTAGCTTAAGGAAATACATTCAGAAAAATTTAAGTTTTCTCTAGTGTGTAATTTTATGACTCGTCATAGAAATTTAAACATAAAACATATTTACATATAATAAATAAAAATGTATAAAATTTAACTGTGTAAAAAGTACTTTTTTAAACTATTACGAGTAAGTCATTACTTTATATTTAGAAACAATGAATACAATAGGCCGTTATTAGGAAGTCATTATTTTATATTATAAAATAATGCAGAAGGTAATGATATATCATTTTTGGTAATGCAGATAGTAATGAGGTGTCATTACCAACATTTTGCTGGGAACAAACACTTTCGGCATTATGCTTACAATTTTTTCACACAAAAAAAAAACTTAAAAATGATTACTTGCCTTCTAATAAAATGTTCATACATTTTCCTATCAAAATCGCCATATTTTTATACAAAACTCTGAAAAGTGCATCTATTTTTCTGAAGAAAACCTCGTACCATAAATGTGTTCTAAGCTATATTTTCAGATTATTATGATAGAGAAAAGAAATCTAAGATCAACCTGTCTAATTCTACCTCGGACGAATCCTTTCTAACCCCATATTCTGATCACTTAAATTATCGAGGTGGTCAAAAACAGTGAGATGTTCATCTTACAATTTTTTTTATACAAAATATTGAAATATCATTAAAATAACATAGTAATGTTTAGTTTGAAGAAACTTCCTAGTTAGATATCAACAAATTATTCATTTAGAAAACTATGAAATCTAAGATATTTAACTCACCAAAAAAGATTATGCGTTATATTTCTATTATTGAACAACTTTGCGATTCTAATAATTTTTCTTAAAGAAAAACTCTTATGGTCAATTTTATAATCAGAACTAAGATCGAGTTGTTTCTTAAATATTTCTTAGGTAAGAATTTTTCAAACAACTTTCTTATTTAAGAAATATTTAAAACAAAAATCGATCTTAGTTCTGACTATAGAACTGACCCTTAGATTTCAACAACTTAGCTGCCAGGAATCAAGTAGAGATTTTCCCAAACCAAAAACACAGGTTTATTTGATATAAAAAAAGTAATATTGTGATACTTTTTGCCATCAAAATTATAGATAAAAGAATTGTAGGTAGATTTTTTTAAAATTCTGGGGTGGCCAAAAATCAGTCTAGGGTGGGCCTAAGTCCGCCAATGTTCTTTGGGGACTTTTCAATGAAAAAAATCATCATTGGATTAATGAACAAATTCATTAATACTATGCAGAAAATTCTATCTGTGTACATTGCATAAAATATTGTGGCGATCTTTTGTTGCATAATATCTTGCAATTTATTGTATGGTGTGTGGCAAAACGAGAAAAATACAGTGCCATTATATTGGACATAATATTGCAAATGTATGGGGGGCTTAAGCCACTGTAACTCATGCCGAATATTTTTGAAAATAATCAAAAATAATCAAAAGTAATCTTTGAAAGTAGTCGAATTATTTTTTGATTACTTTTGATTCTTTTTGATTATTTTATGGTAATCTCAAGTAATCTTGATTACTTTTAGATTATTTGTAATCGTAATCAATTAGTAATCAGAAACTGTTTAATAGAGAATTATATAATCAATACAATTCTTTTCAAAATGTAATCTAATTGATTAGTAATCGTAATCGAAATTTAACAGCTATGCTTTTTGACCCTTTTCAAAAGGGCCACAAACGACCCGTAAGTTGAAGAGTTAGAGGGTTAAAATGTTCGGCAAAAATGTTTGCCATAAAATTCTACTATGAGTCTCTGAAGACATCAAAGATTAAAATTGAGGTTCAATGCCAGAAATAAGTCAGAACTTAAAATATGTTTAAGAGTTAATTTCGTGCCAATCTGAAGGCGCTGAATAGAGCATCCATATGTGCAAAAGTGATATTTTCTCACCTCCCCACTCACTTTCTGGTAGATTGGGTGTAAAATATCCCCGCGAAAATTGAAAAAAAATTTTACCTAACTCAGCTAGATTTTAAAAATGCAAATATCTCATAAACTACTAATGCTAGAAAGAAAAGGACGTTTATTTGGGTTTTCGCCTATATCTTGAAAACTAAGCGAGATAGAGCAAAACGGTTAAAATTTTTGCGCTTGGGTGTTAATACACCCATAAAACCTCTTTAGTGTAAACTAATTTTACCTAACTCAGCTAGATTTTAAAAGAAGGAAAACGACGTTTATTTGGGTTTTCGCCTATATCTCGAATTTTTTTTAATTTTACTTTTTATTTGAAAAATTGTACTTTTTTGAAAAATTTTACCTTTTTGGAAAAATATTTTTTTTATTAATTTTTTTTTTACCAATGAAAATTTTTTGAAAAATTCTACTTTTTTTTAAAAAATTATACTTTTTTTGCAAAATAATTTTTTTTATTAAAAATTTTACTTTTTTTTTGAAAATTTTAATTTTTTTTTGAAAAATTGTACTTTTGAAAATTTTAAATTTTTTTCGAAAAATTGTACTTTTTATGAAAAATTGCAATTTTTTTCAAAAATTTAGCTTTTTTTGAAAAATGGCAATTTTTTTCAAAAATTGTACTTTTTTGAAAAATTGCAATATTTTTCCAAAATTGTACTTTTTTTAAAAAATTGCAATTTTTGTAAAATTTTGAATGTTCTTTTTAGTTTGACTCTAGATCATAAATTAATATCACTTTCTGTTTTAAATTATTTTCAAATCAAAGAAAGATGATACAATTTTTTTTTGAATTACAACGAACCGTTAAATTTAAATTTAAATGCATATTATTTAAATTATATTTTTGCACCGTGTCAATGTGTTTTAAGATGAATGGGGGAATATTTAGTTGATCTCTTATTTTTAAGTAAATGAATGTTCGTTTTTGTTTGACTCTAGATCATAAATTAATATCACTTTCTGTTTAAATTATTTTCAAATTAAAGAAAGATGATACATCTTAAAACACATTGACACGGTGCAAAAATATAATTTAAATAATATGCATTTAAATTTAAATTTAACGGTTCGTTGTAATTCAAATATCTGTGGTTATCATACACAGAGTTGAATAGAATCAGCTGAGATATCTTAAGAATTAAGGTTCGAAGCAAAATAGAGTAATAATAACAAAAGGATAAAAATAGCATTGTTAAATTTCGTTGATGTTAGTCTAAGTTGAGTTGTTGATACGAAATTCGATTTTCTTTCAGCGGTCACATAAGTAGACGAACACTAAAATATTAGCCCACACAAGACGAAATACACTGATGATGGCTTTGTAGCGAAAGCCGAAAATACGTATTCCGTATTGCTGGTCTTATCGAATTCTTTCAAATATATTTTTATTCTTTGTAATTTACTTGTAAAAATTTTATCATCTTTCTTTGATTTGAAAATAATTTAAAACAGAAAGTGATATTAATTTATGATCTAGAGTCAAACTAAAAGAACATTCATTTACTTAAAAATAAGAGATCAACTAAAATATTCCCCCAATTGCAATATTTTAAAAAATTGTACTTTTTTTCAAAAATTTACTTTTTGTTGAAAAATTGTACTTTTTTTTTGAAAAATTGTACTCTTTTTTATGGTACTTTTTGTAAATATATTTGGGCACTTGTGCCCCACATTCGAATGTGTGAATGAGCATTTTCCATCTTCGATTTCAGCGAGTTTTACTCCATTTTTACGTTTTCCTGTCAATGGCAATTATTTTTTTTTAATTTATTCATTATCAATGGTAATGAAATTTAAAATCATTGTCATTAATCAATGAAATTAAATTTTAGAATCATTATCATTAATTAAAAAAATGGTAATGAAAATAATTTCATTACAATTGATATCAATGCAATGGTAATGAAATCATCAATTAATTAGTCCACCTAATTAATTAGTCCCATGTATGATCTGAATGAAAAGCTATCTATAAATTCAGAATCACTGATATGTCGTTACAACTATCCAAAAAAAAAAATTAGTTTTTTTAAAAAACCTCCATAATCCCAGCAAAAATATAGCAATGTTAACCAGAAATCAAAAATAATGATTTTCAGAAAAGGTGGAAAATTATCCCGTAAAGAAAAGTGGTTTTATAAGGGACATGAAATAAAGATATCCTCATATATGGAATCGGCAACACCATAATCAAATTTAACATTTTTTAGCATAAACGAACTCACAAGGTTTTGATATACAAGTGCTATTTGTTTTGTTTACAGTGAGTTAGGAAAATCAATTTGGCCAAAAAATGGAAATTTCAAGAGAAGGTTTTCGTTGGATTATTTTTTTTTTCACTACTTTCGAAGTGTATTATCTCAACAAGAATGTGTCGATGAACTAAGTTCTTTGTATGGTAAAGCAGCATCAAAAACCACAGTATATCGCTGGTACAGTGAATTCAATCGAGGTCGTAGTTCGGTCGCCGACGAATTCCGTGAAGGTCGTCCAAAATCGGTTGTTGTGCCACAAAACATCGATGCAGTGCGTGAACTGATAATGCAAGACCGTCATGTGACATATCGTGTGATAAAGGCATCCTTGCACATTAGTTCCACTTCAATACATTCGATTTTGCATGAACACTTAGTTGTAGAGATGGGCACGTGAGTGAATTTTCACTCACACTCACTCACGCTCACTATAAAAAAATTCTAATCACGCACAATCGTTCACGGTAAAAAAATTATTACTCACGCTCACTCTCGTTCACTTGAGTAAATTGAACTTTCAGTCACACTCACGCGTGATTCACGTGAATCACGCAAATTCACGAAACTAAAGCTTCCCAGAAAAACATAATATTCAAAAATTAAGAAAAATTAAACTCGAAATTGCGCCCTGTATAGGGTATGAGTTTCGGAAATTCCCGAGCGGGAGTTGTAAATGCTCTGGACAATTTATTACACTCGGTTTCAAACCACACTAGTTCTGCAAACGATTCCATGGAACTGGTTCCAGAGCTATGATGACGTAGACTAACCTAAAATCAGTTCTATAACTAGTTCCAGAACTGATTCTATTGCAGCCGTTTCCACTTTGGAGTTATAGAAGTGGTTGCTTTTGGGACAATTTCAAATAAAAATCATCGGTGTTAGAATTGACAGCATAAGGGGTTGTAAAGAAAAGGTACCCAGGAAAATTTTTTACAATCGGTTGGCAACCACACCGATTCTACAACTGGTTTCCCTGCAACCTATTTCATGGGACTAGTTCCGGAAGCAGTTCCGAGGATATTATATGGAAGGTGTGACTGATGGAGAATCAGTTCTATAACTGGTCGCGCGTAAGCTGGGCTGCTTATAAAAACGACTTCGTTTAACAAAAATTACTAGTACTGAGACCGAATTATAAATAATAATAAATGTTAGTGTCATTATTTAACCACTTATTCGATAATGAAAGCTTTAGGTGGGATATTATTCCATAGAGCATACAATGCCAGCAAAACCTTTCATTACCATGTAATGAGTTTTAGGTATTGAAATCTTAAGTGTTCACTAGTTACCTTTTAATTACTGAACTACTTATTTTAACATGGTGATGTCAGTGGAGGAAAGTCATTACACTGATGTTACCTGTAAGTAGTTTATCAACTGCTCTATAAATAGATGTTGAATATAAATTTAAAAGAATATAAAAATTTAAAAACTAATATGAGCTGACACGTATTGATCAGCGTACCCCACGATCGTCAGGCAAACACTCTAACCATTAGACTACGACATCACTATGATTTTTAATGCTTTTTATTGTGGCAGCTGTTATACATATCTATTTTTCACAAAACTTGTTATTAAATACTGCTTAATGAACATCAACATTTCTATAAATAGATGTTTAATATAAATTACAAAAAAAAAAAAAAAAAAAACAATGGAAGCTAACACGAGTTGATCAGCGATCCTCATGTCTGTCATGCAAAAACGCTCAACACTAGGCTACGCCATAGTTATGGTTTTTAATGATTTAGAACATATTGTTACGAAAATGGCTTGGCCTAGTATAGAAAACTCTGGACTTTTCTAGAAGAAAATAGCCTAAGAGACGGGATGGACAAAATATATCAATCTGGCAACATAGTACTATATTTAATTATACACCTAAGAATATGCTATGATTAATTACGCATTAGAATTGTATAGTTGGATGAATATAAGAGTTTGTGTGTATGTATAATGTCAAGCCTAATGTAGAGTTATATTGTATAGTTGGTTAATTATAAATGTTTGTGTGTCTGTATAGTCTCTAAGCGTGATGTAGACTTATTATAAGTGTTTGTGTGTTTGTATAGCGTTAAGTCTAATGTAGAGTAATATTGTATAGTTGGTTAATAATAAGTGTTTGTGTGTATGTATAGTCTGTAAGCGTATGTAGAGTTAAGTATAGCATGCTAGAATTATCCAGTGTGTTGTAGAAATATGGCTGTTACTATATAAGGCGCGCGTTAACATTAGTGGGAGAAGTTGATAATTAGCAGTTGTGCTGTTAAGACCGCGAGTTAATATCGTGTTAAAGTTAGTAGCGCTCTAGTAATGGTCATAATAGAGAGAGTTTGTAAATAAGTCATAGTGTGTAAATAAATACGAGTGTCTAAGCTATTTCAAACTTAAGTGTGTTCGTGTTTTGGTTATTGGCTAATTGGTTGTTATTAACGCTGTGACAGCACCAGGACTGTTTATCTAAGGGAGATAAACGAACGTTTTGTAAGGTAAAACGTAATAATTGGTGTCAGCGTTGGGACTGGTTATTTTGATCGCAATAGAAAAGAATCCGGTTTATTTAAGGGAAATAAACCAACGTTTTTAAAAAGTAAAAACGTAACAATATGTTAACATTGCAACAAATGTTATTAACATATTTCTTTGGTGCACGGTGCAAAAGCATGCGAGCGACTTCATAGAGCCTTAACAATACATTTTAATTGTTAACTTTTATATATTTGCATTTAGTGAAAAGAAAAATTCATATTTGGGTCATAGTCCAGGAGGTTCAATGGGAGCCTATTCTTTATTTCCTTCCATTTTTCAATGGGAACTGTAATTGAAGTATTTTTTAAAATATGTACGAATAATTAAAAAATATGTAAATAATCGTAAAATAATAAAGTACGTTAATAAAATTAACTATTTTGTTTTTTTAGAGACAAAAAATGAAATCTCTAACAAATTCGTAATTTACAATCAAATGCATTTACAAAGAAAAGAACAACATTTTATATACATTTTTGAAAGTTGTTTTAAAGCACATACATTCGAAGCAGAAAAAGAGCACTTATCGCTCCATTGTAACCAATTTAAAAGTTGTTTGTTTTGAATGACTTACACATATTTTTGCTGCGATGTGTGTAACAAAAGTAATGAACATTTTTTCATTACAATTACTCTTATATAATGGTAATGAAATTTTTTTTATCTTTTTGTAATGCAGCGAATATGGACAAATACTAACAAAAACGACCTCGTCGAATAAAAATGATGAGTTTTGACACTGAGACAATAATTCTACTGCTTATTATTTAGGTATTAGTAATGAGCACCCATGGCTGAGATTATGCTGGGCCTCGCTTCAAAATCGTATGTTGTACAACAAAAGAAGTAAATTATGTTTTCTATTGACATAATTGATTTTATAAAAATTGTTATTTAGCCAGAAATTTTTTTAGATCTGAAGACCGCTTTTTAGAGGCCTTAGGCATTAGAAGGATAATTTAGAAGTATTAATGGAGCAAATGACATTGGCAAGCGATAAATTGGGTATGTTTTAGATATGCCTATTAATATTTACGTGTCTATTCAAAGTTGTGACTATAATTGCAACATTATTAAAGCCAATACCTTGGCATTCGAGAAAAAATAACTTTATTTAAAAAAAAATAACTTCACAAGTTATAAATTCTAAAAAAATAAAATTATTTATTTTGGTTTTTAAAACACTTTTATAACCTAATAAACTTCAGTATAACTTTAAAAAATTACGAATGGTAGAGCTTTTTGAAAGTCTATAATGCAGATTGGGGAACATCTGAAACAATGAATCTTTTAAAATGAAAATCGAAAGGAAATATAACAAATTTTTTTAAACGCTTTAAGATTTATACTAAAAGCAAAAATATCGATTTTGGCAGAATGCCAAAAAAAGTCATAAAAGTATTTTTAACTCGGCAAATTATATTTTATCCTAAAATTTGATAAGTAAGTTGGCAGGAGGTATATCACAGATTTGTATGACTTGATAAGAGAACTAAATGTCTTAAAAAAGTAGGCATTTAAACCAAAATCCATTAATTAAAATATTTCCATTCCTTCATCCTTAAAATTGACGTTCTTAATAAAATACGACTTAAACGATTTGTATATTAATAAAACAAATCAAAATAAAAAAATGTTACCAAAAAAAAGATACTTTTCGATTTTCATTCCCGTTTCCCGGGAAACCCTAGACGTGTATGAAATTTTGCAATTTATTTTGTATTAAAAATACCTATAAATATAAAGTCGCCTAAAACAATTACTGAAAAAGCACAAAAAAAGGCGTGAGTCGTTAAAATTCGACTCACGCACACTCACTCACGGAAAATTTTATTCACGCACTCAATCACGAACATTTGTAATCTACTCACACTCACTCACGTTCACGTGAGTAAATTAAGGTTTTACTCGCACTCACGCGTGACTCACGTGAATCACGCAAAATTCTGCTCACGAGTCCATCTCTGTCCATATATATTTCATGTATGGACATATTTGGAAGTATATGTAATTTCATATATTCAAAAGAATATGAAAGTATATATGACTCCATATGTACGAAAAGGACTCATATATGCGCATATATGGATGTATATGACATTCCATATCTGCAAAAAGCTTTCAAATATGGACGAATATGGAGGTGTATGTCATTACATATACACATAAAGGACTTATATATGGGCATATATGAAAGTATATGTGATTATCTACAAAAATCATATATGGATATATATGAAAGAAAAAGGAATAACATACCATATATGCAAAAATCACTCATACATATATGGACCATAAATGATTTACATTTTCTAAATTCGTTATATTAAGGCCGAGTTTTTGGGATGTAAATTAAACTTAGTTTAGTTAACCCGAAAACGATTTTTTCAACAATTATAAGTTAATTATCAAAAATTTGCCTTTATTGAAATAAAACAAAATATTGTTGTGTTGTATTTCAAACTAAATTATTTTATTTTATTTTCAAAAGAAAGAATGTTAGTTATATAACTGTATTGCAGTGGCGATGTACTGTTGTGATGTATTTTGTATACATACACGAGTTCCTACGAAAATAAATGTTATTAGTAGTAATTGTAGTAACAAGCAAAATAATAATTTGTGCGTAAAACCTAACAGCACATTCCTGCTAAAAAAAAATATTTGTTGAGCAATATAGTTTAAACACAAATATATGTTGAAATGTGCTGTCAAAAATGTCGAACCAAGACACATAAAAAAAAACACACAATGTTGCAGAGAAAACACGCATACATACAAAAACATATTGTGCGAAGAAAAAAACTGCACATTACTAATAAACCCACATAGCATTTTATGAAATTTTTGATCACATTCGAGTCATTTATGACCCCTCTGGACAATTAAAATGATCATATTTGAATTCATTTTCTGATCATAAATGACTGTTTTGTCGGTAGAAAATGGTACCCTACCCGCGACTCTTCTTGATGAGTCTTTTATGACTCGCTTTTCTGATCAGTTTCGACTCATTTCTGACTCATTTTTATAATTATTTGTAAGTCTTCTTCGAGTCATTTTTTAGTCGTTTTCTAATCATTTGCGAATCTTTTTCGAGTCATTTTTGGTCGTGATTATGATCGTTTGGGAGTCTTTTTCGTGTCATTTTTTAGCCGTATTTCTAATTGTTTACAAACAGTACTTATTTAAACTATTACGAATAAGTCATTATTTTATATTTAGAAACAATGAATACAATAGCCCGTTATTAGGAAGTCATTATTTTATATTATAAAATAACGCAAAAGGTAATGATATATCATTTTTGGTAATGCAGATAGTAATGAGGTGTCATTACCAATATTTTGCTGGGTATATCCAACAGCAAGTACCTAGATTTTGAATTTTAAAAATTGAAAAAAAAACATAGCTGAAATTGAAAAGTTTCAAATATCAGAAAAAATCGACAAAACAAAAAAAAATGCAAAAATTTTAAAAAATGGCCAAAATTAAAAAAACCATCAAAAGTGAAAAAAACTTGAAAATTAAAAAAAAACGTCAAAAGTGAAAAAATCACCAAAAGAAAAAAATCGGCGAAATTGGAAAAAATTTAAAAAAATGACAAAAATTGAAAAAATCGTACCAATTGGAAAACAAATCGCCAAATTTAAAAAATTATGTAGATTTTATAAAAAAATTTAAAAAATCGACAAAATGTTAAAAAATCTTCAAAATTTCTCACCATCGTCAAAAATTAAAAAAATTCGCCAAATTAAAAAAAATCTTTAAAATTTATAAAAAATCGCCAAAATTTGAAAAATTGCCTAAATTGAAAAATTTTGAAAAAATCGTCAAACTTGAAAAAATGGTCAATATTTGAAAAATTTAAAAAAAATCGTCAAAAATTAGACAAAATCGCCAAAATTCGTTTTGAAAAAATTGTCAATATTTGAAAAAATTACCAAAATCGTTAAAATTTCAAAAAGTCGTCAAAAATTGGAAAAAATCGGAAAATTTTGAAAAATTGGCAAAATTGAAAAATTTTGTAAAAATTTTGAAAAAATCATACTAACTTGAAAAAAATCGTCAATATTTGCAAAAATTGCCCAAATTGTCAAAATTAAAAAAAACAATCTTCAAAAATTTGACAAAATCGCCAAAATTGAGAAATATCGTAAAAATTTTTAAAATTGTCAAAATTTTAAAAAATTACCAAAAAGTCGTCAAAAATTTGGAAAAAATTGCCAAAATTAAAAAATTTTTTAAAAATTTCGAAAAAATCGTCATAACTTGAAAAAATTGTCAATATTTGAAAAAATTGCCCAAACCCAGTGTAGAAAATCATTACCAGGTTATTAGGGTTTGGGATTTCCCGGACTTTTTTATTTCCCGGGAAACGGGAATGAAAAAATTAATTTCCCGGGAATCCCGGGAAATGTTTTTGAACAAAATTGTTAATGAAAACCACCTATAAAAATAATTTTTGTTAAAAAAAACACTATTTCAGTACAAATGCAGTCTGTGTAGTGAGATTTCAAAGTAAAAAATATCAGAATGTTGAACATTTGATTTCACATAAATTAATCACAGCACTGCCAAATGAATTGCATGATTCCAGCAGAAAGCACCTACTACTGGACTGTCGGAAACAAACCGTTTCATCACACTTGGCCCATTAGATATGGTGGCCACAATGTTATTTTCCAAAGGCAATTAAAACTCTTCTAGTCTTATTTCTACAATTTTTCTTATTTCATCAGCATTACATCTTCCTGATATATAAACCAACCCCAGGTTATATAATGAATTATTTACGTTTATACTTATGTTCAAATATCTCTTTTGTGATATTCTTGTCCATTCATCTAAGATTATAGTAAATCTCCTATTGTTAGAAATATTGCTCAATATTTCTTTTCTCATGATATCTTTTACATGATTGTAGTAATTTAATATAATGTTCTTTACATCGGTTTCTTTTTTTGCAATGCCAGGTTTTTATTATAAAAACTTTCTCGAATAAACGAAGATCTAGTTATGGTGCGGATTGACTGCGGCTAATTTGGATACCATTTTAGGAAATGTTTGCCCTACCATAAAACCTTTAATGCCTATTCAGCTTACACTTTTTTCTTCGGGTACTTTGCTAATTTTAGCTTGTTGTTGTTTTCTTCAAGAGAAGTTGCATGACCATCAATTTTTTTTTTTTTTTTTTTGTGAACCAAATTTAGATGTCGGATAACCAAATTTAGATACCACCGGTAAAATTACTTGGCAAAGATTTTAAATGTGTGTCAAATAAATGTATTCCCTTTTAAAAGATTTTAACAATGAAATTTTTGTTTTGGTATTTGAAATGTTTTTTATGACTAAAATTAAAAAATCCTATTCGAAACAAAAACAATTTAAAAAATTTAATATTTTTAAAATTTCCCGTTTTCCCGGGAAAAATATATTATTTTCCCGGGAATTCCCGGCAAACTTTTCCCGGGATTTCCCGCCCGGGAATTCCCGAACCCCAAACCCTAGTGGTTATGTAACTACATACTTGGTAATGGTAACTAGTTACTTTTGTTATTACATTTCTTATTACCTTTATATGGCGATGTCGCGAAAAATAATGAGTTATGGTTGCACAACAGCATACGAAAAATCAAAAAATATATCGTTACCCATGTGCTTACTAGTACTGACAAAAATAATGAGTCTAAAAATAGATTTTCAAAAAAATAAAATAAATATAAAAAAAAATATTTTTTATTGTATTTCTTTTTTTAACCCAGTGTAGAAAATCATTACCAGATATGTGGTTATGTAACTACATACTTGGTAATGGTAACTAGTTACTTTTGTTATTACATTTCTTATTACCTTTATATGGCGATGTCGCGAAAAATAATGAGTTGTCGTTACACACCAGCATACGAAAAATCAAAAAATATATCGTTACCAATGTGCTTACCAGTACTGACAAAAATAATGAGTCTAAAAATAGATTTTCTAAAAAATAAATTATATAAAAAAAAATATTTTTTATTGTATTTTTTTTTTTTTTTAATAAAATTTGCTGGTGCGGGAATCGAACCTGGGTCTACAGATTGCCAGTCAACAGCTCTACCATCTGAGCTATATCGACATGTAATATTTAATAGATAAAAACATAATTGACCTGCTGCACACAAGTAAGCTTACTCGCCAACATACAAAAAATCAAAAAATATGTGGTTACATATATCCTTACCAGTGTTTAAAAAATATTGAGTCTAAAAATAGATTTCAAAAAATTTTCAAAAAAATCTAAAAAATTATTTTCTACTTGAAATAATGATAAAAATAAGTCATTATCAGTAACTCATTATTATATGTTTTAAAATAATACAGAAGGTAAGTGGGTGTCATTACTGGTAGTCCAAAATATAATGATATGTCATTACCGTTTCTACACTGGAAAATAAAATTTTCTGGTGCGGGAATCGAACCTGGGTCTACAGATTGCCAGTCAATAGCTCTACCATCTGAGCTATATCGACGTGTAATATTTAATAGATAAAACCATAATTGACCTGCTGCACACAAGTAAGCTTACTCGCCAACATACAAAAAATAAAAAATAAGTGGTTACATATATCCTTACCAGTGTTTAAAAAATATTGAGTCTAAAAATAGATTTCAAAAAACTTTCAAAAAAATCTAGAAAATTATTTTCTATTTGAAATAATGATAAAAATAAGTCATTATCTGTAACTCATTATTATATGTTTTAAAATTATGCAGAAGGTAAGTGGGTGTCATTACTGGTAGTCCAAAAAATAATGATATGTAATTACCGTTTCTACACTGGGAATAGTCAAAATTTAAAAAAATTGTCAAAAAATAGACAAAATCTCCCAAATTGTAAAATATCTTAAAATTTTTGAAAAAATCGTCTTGAAAAAATGTCAATATGTGAAAAATTACCAAAATCGTCAAAATTTCAAAATGTCGTCAACAATTGGAAAAAATCGGGAAATTTTGAAAAATTGAAAAAAATTTAAAATTTAAAAAAAAAATTACCAAAAGTTGTCAAAAATTGAAAAAAATTGCAAAAATTGCCAAAATTGAAAAAATGTAAAAATTTGTGAAAATCGACAAAAATTATAAAAAATCGCCAAAATTGAAAAAAATTTACAGGTATTAAAAAACGAAATTTCCGAAATTTATTTCTCGAATTTATTTTTCCTTGTTCCAAAACCGTTGTCCGTTTTCATTTAACTCATTCAGGTTTCGAGATATGGGCGATGTACAAAATAAAAGCCCTTTTCTCTCTACGAGGCTTAAGGTTCAATTAGACGTGTCATAACGCCATAGCCGTAACCATAACGCCATAGCAGACAACCAAAATTCAATTGGTATCTACGGTTACGGTTATGGCGTTATGGCATGTCAGTATAATCGAATACATTGTAGACCATAAGATTGGTTTGAACAGCTGTTTTGTATGGTTATGGTTACGGCACGTCTAATTGAGCCTTTAGTTTTCGAGAAAAACGCAATTTTAAATTCTAGCAATGCAAGTCAAAATTTAGTTTCGGTATCGGGGTATTGGTAGTGGGTTTTAACCTCATTTTTCCTCTAGCTCTTCTAGTTTGGGAGATATGGATGATTAAAATTTTATTTTAGCGATTTTCGCACTAATTTTTCCACAGGTGACTCACAATGAACTCCTTGTTCAAAAACCGTTGTCCGTTTTCATTTAACTCATTCAGTTTTCAAGATATGGGCGACATACTATATAAAATCCCTTTTCTCTCTACGAGTCTTAGTTTTCGAGAAAAACGCGATCTTAAAATCTAGCAATGCAAGTCAAACATTTCTCCCCTAGCCCTTCTAGTTTTCGAGATATGGACGACTTAAGTTTAATTTAAGCGATTTTGGCCTTAATTTTTTTTCACAGACGACTCAATTTTGGAAGGAAGCAATAATCCTCGTGGAGAGAAAAGGGCTTTTATTTGTAATATCGCTAGTATCTTTAAACTAAATGAGTTAAATGAAAACGGACAACGGTTTTGGAGCAGAGAAAAATTTTGGCGATTTTTTCTAATTTTTGTCGATTTTCACAAATTTCTACGAGTTTTTAAATTGTGGCAATTTTTCCGATTATTTCCAATTTTTTAAATTTTGACAATTTTTGATTTTTTCAAATATTTACAATTTTTTCAGGGCGATTTTTTCCAAATTTTTACGATATTTTGCAATTTTGGCGAATTTTTATAATTGTTTTTTAAATTTTCACTAGTTGGGCAATTTTTTTAAATATTGCCGATTTTTTTTAAGTTATGACAATTTTTTTAAAACTTTCATAAAATTTTTCAATTTTGGCAATTTTTTCCAATTTTTGACGACTTTTTGAAATTTTGTTGACGATTTTTTCAAAATTTTTACGATATTTTGGCGATTTTATCTAATTTTTGACGATTTTTTTTAATTTTGACCATTTGGGCAATTTTTTCAAATATTTTCAAGTTAGGACGATTTTTTAAAAATTTTTCATTTTTGGAAATTTTTCAAATATTGTAGATTTTTTCTAATTTTGAACGATTTTTTTTAATATGGCGCTTTTTTTATAATTTAGACGATGTTGATAAATTTTGAAGATTTTTTAAATTTTGTCGATTTTTTAAATTTTTTTATAAAATCTGCATGATTTTTTAATTTGGCGATTAGTTTTTCAAGTTTTGCGTTTTTATTTAAACTTTTGCCATTTTTTAAAATTTTTTTCCAATTTTGGCAATTTTTTTTTTAATTTTTGACGATTTTCTAAAATTTTGTAATTTTTTTTATTTTGGTGTTTTTTTCACTTTTAACAATTTTTTTTTCAATTTTGGCGATTTTTGGTGTTTTTTTTTAAATTTTAAAATTTTTTTGTTTTGGCGATTTTTTCTGATATTTGAAACTTTTTTTCAATTTCAGCGATTTTTTACATCCATGTAATACCGTTAACGTGCCTATTCCTACGAGAGGTCTGCGACTCTTAGTTGTGACTGTATTCCCCATGTATTTTTTATTACAAAGTCACAATAAATTATATTTTTAAAATTTTCGCATGAAAACTTCAAAAAAATTGAGAATTGGTATCGACACAATCATAAAATTGACAAATAAAATCTGAATTTTTTGAATTTTATTGTTGCTTTGTATGAAAAGTTGTGACTCTCAATCTTAAAAATAGTCTTATGACGACCACAACGAGTCAAAAGTAGGAATAGGCACCTAAAATGCACAAATATACACATAATTATTGTGAAACTTGACGAGTGCAGTAGTATTGAAAACTACTATAGTACTTAGCAAGTACCAAAGGTACTTAACAAGTACCATAGTACTTAGCAAGTACCAAAGGTACTTAACAAGTACCATGGTACTTAGCAAGTACCAAAGGAACTTAACAAGTACCATAGTACTTAACAAGTAGCAAAGGTACTTAGCAAGTACCATAGTACTTAGCAAGTACCATAGTACTTAGCAAGTACCATAGTACTTAGCAAGTACCATAGTACTTAACAAGTACCAAAGGTACTTAGCAAGTACCATAGAAAGTACCAACTAATTAATCAAGTAATTGTACTTAAGTACAAGTACATTCAAAGTACTTGTACTTTACTAGTACTTAAGTACTGAGGTACTGAATACTTCCCGACTATGATTGAAATGCCATCTGTGTACATGATTAATGTTATGTCCAACTGATTTCTGTCAGCATTTATACGTCGATACTCCGACCCATCCACTATATCAGAAATTAAATCATCTTGATTTGAAATATTCATAAGGTTTTTAGCAAGATTATTAATTTCAAATAATTTTACTATTTGGTCAAATATATCTATAATAAAGTGTTTTCGGCATTTTGTGCCCATAGGAAGTATATCATTAATTAAACTCAAGTGGGTTTTTAACACCGATTTGGGTAAATTGTGTTTAGTGAATGTTTAGGGCTTGCCTAAATAAAAACACGGTTCTTTGTTCGTTTTAATTTAAATTTAGCTTAAGTTTTATTTATTTTTAATTTTTAGTATAATTTTAATTTGTGTATGATTTTTAGTTTTTAATTTCTAATTGTTGTAATTTGTATTGTAATTTTTAATTGTAATTTTGTTTTTATTGTAATGTGCCACTGTTTTTTCACTGTTCACTATGTGTTTCTTTATTTTGTGTGTTTTTTGTTCAGTTGTTAAAGTTAGAGTGTTTGTTATTTATTTTTGTGTTTAGTATTGATGCTTTGCAATGCATCAATACACATTCCTTTTAACAACAATAACAATTAGTAAAAGGAGATTCAGCAAAAAAGTTGGTTACAGTGCAGTTGATTATTTTAGGGGTACACTAATGTGTATTAGTTTAGGGGCATCTCTAAACAGTGAGTATATCCAAAACTCTTAAAACTCAAACATTTAATCAGAAGTTAATAATTCTATATGAGAAGAACTTGACTGTGAAAGTTGATCAACATTTATTTCAAGTCATCAGAACTGTTTGCATCGATGACATTTTGTAATGTGTGAGCATTTTTTTTCGCTCCCAACGGTTCACTGTACTTAGTGGCACCTACATAAAAAAATAAGACAAGAAACATAATAAAGTTAACAAAACATATTATTTGAAAGAATACCCGAGTAAAAAAAATTGATCTCGCGCAGTATCTAATTACATCCAATTTGATATTGTTTAAGATCTGCTGTAATATCTAGCTGATCCAATTAGATCTCAAAATTGGGTGTATCCAATCATATCGTATTAGATCCCACTGTATATATGGGGATAAACTAAGATCAAGTTATATCTCAAAATTGGGAGGTCCAATGATATCTTTGGGGATAAACCTAGAACTAATTTGATCCGAAAAATGGCGGATCCAGCTATATATTTGCGGATAAACTTAGATCTAATTTGATCCGAAAAATGGCGGATCCAATTAGATCCAGCTATATATTTGGGGATAAACTTAGATCTAATTTGATCTCAATTTTGGCAGACCAAATTAGATCCGGCAATATATTTGTGGATAAACGTATATCTAATTTTATCCGAAAAAGTGGCAGATCGAATTAGATCCAACAATATATTTGTGGATAAACTTAGATCTAATTTGATCCGAAAAATGGCAGATCGAATTAGATCCAGCAATATATTTGGGGATAAACTTAGATCTAATTTGATCCGAAAAATGGCAGACCGAAAAAATGGGTTAATCTAATTATATAAAATTAGATTTAATACAAAAAGTTACATTTTATTTGATACCATTAGACAAAAATAACTCATTCAAAAATCGCTCAGATTGCATTAAATTGTCCATTCTATTGAAATTACTTCTTGATTATCATTATGTCACATCCAATTTTATATAATTAGATAAACTCATTTTTCGGATCGTATTTCATCATATTAGATCCAAGGTGGATCTAAATTACTGCAGTACGATCCACCATTTTTCGGATAAAATTTTATTTTTTTTTGCAATATGAATTTCTTTTTATAAAATTATAATTTCTTTTCTATACATTTTTTTATAAAATTATATTTTTTTTATTAAATTGAATTTTTTTTAATTAAATAACTTTATTTACATCTTTTTGACGCTCTACTCCATTTCCAATTGTATCAATTGTTTTTAAGATTTATCAATTATGTTTCAGAAATAATCAATTGTATTTCAGAACTTATCAATTATTTTTCAGATTTATGAATTGTTTTTCAGAACTAGTCTATTGAATTTCAGTTTTATCAATTGTATTTCAGAAATTATTAATTGTATTTCCGAAATTCACAACTGTATTTCAGAAATTATCAAACTGTATTTCAGAAATTATCAATTGTATTTCAGAAACTATGAAATGTATTTCAGAAATTTTTCTCTATTAACTATGAAATACAATCAATAAATTCTGAAATAGATTTGATTATTTCTGAAATGCAATTAATAATTTCTGAAATACATTCGATAATTTCTAAAATACAATTATAATTTCTGAAATACAATTAATAGCTTCTGAAATACAGTTAATATTGTAGTTGCTGATGAGTTATCATATATGACAATACATTGTTTAAATGGTACCATATATGAAAATATATTGTTTAAATGGTACCATACATGGTATGTTGTTTAAATGATACGATATATCAAAGTATAAGGTACTATACAATATAGTAAAAATGTTGTACATGAGGTACCATATATGACCATATGTTGTTGAAATGGCACCATATATCATAATATATGGTTTAAATGACACCATATATGGTAGTATATTGTTTAAATGATATCATATATCAATATATATAGCACTATATATAATAGCATATATTATCATATCTGGAACTGTATTAAAAATGTTGTTCATGAGGTCCCATATATGAGCATATATTGTTAAAATAGCACCATATATGATAATATAAGGTTTAAGTGGCACCATATATGGTAATATATTGCTTAAATAACACCATATATAAATATATATGGCACTATATAGTATCTTATATTATCTTATCTGGTACTGTATTACAAATTTTGATCATGAGGTACCATATATGACCATATATTGTTTAAATGGCACCATATATGCTAATATATTGCTTAAATAACACCACCGGGTGAAAAATGTCTATATATGAACATTTATGGTTCAACCATGTATGTATGGATCCGAAAAATGAGGTAACACCTAAGTATATGTTAATATGTGGACATATATGAACATATACATTTATTAAATATATGCGAATACATGCGAACGTTGCTGTCCTGTATTATAAGGTTGTACGATAGATATAAATTTATGTATAACACTCAAATTAGGCGCTACATATGTTCCTTTTTTTATTCATGGCATTAAATATAATTCCATATTTATCCAAATATGAGTTCCTTTTACATATATGGAAAAATGTATTCTTCGAAATATGTTCACATACAAGTCCTTTTTGCATAAATTGAATAACATATACTTTCATATTTGTCCATATATGAGTGTCATTTCCATATATGAAATAACAGATGCTTCCATATATGTCTGTATATGAAATTTTTTCCATATATGGAATCACATATACTTCCATATATGTTCATATAAAATCCATATATGTTCATAAAAAATCCATATTTGTTCATATGTGTCCATACATAAACCATATATGAACATGTTTGAGCGTATATGAGCATTTTTCACCGGGCACATATAAATATATATTGCACCATATATAGTAGCATATATTATCATATCTGCAACTGTATTAAAGATTTTATTCATCAGGTACCATATATGACCATATATTGTTTAAATTCCACCATATATGCTAATATCTAGTTTAACTGGCACCATATATAGTTATGTATTGTTGAAATGATACCATATATAATTATATATTGCTAAGATGCCACCATATATATTAAGATATAGCTCTATATACAACTATATATGCAATAAGATCAGCCATGCTATGTAATATATAATCATATATACCATATCCAATATTATAAAGGCCGGTATCTAATTAGATGAAATTATATATGGCATAATATAAGGAACAATTTTGGAAATATTCGTCATATATAATTGTATATGGATACACATAACGACATGTCTAATTATATATTGTAATATATGCCACATATGATTATATATAATTTTTTTTATCGGGTATTTAAAAAATTGTAAATTTTGATTCAATCCCATGAACCGTTTATTTTTTAATTCATTGAGACCTGGTAACTTACCTCGAAATAACCAAAGTTTAGTGCTTAACCATAGTTATGAATGTAAAATTAATATAAAAGTATCTGTAGTTAACGTTTAACTATGGTTATATTTTTAGATAAGTTACCGGACCTAAATAATTTATACGAATGTTTAAAAATGAGTTCCGTACCATAAATAAGATCTTTTCCTGAGATGGATACCATTCAAAATTTGTAATTCAAACCTTGTTACACATTTCCTAGTTTAGACGATGCCTTTTAAAAGCATTGTTTTGGCAACCTAACTATAGGTTAATTTTGGACGTCTTTTGCTAAACATTTTTTATTCAATTTATATAATTTCAAAATATCAAAACAGAATTTTCAAAAGTTTCTGGGGTACTTCACTTAGAATATTATGTATGTAAGTACAATAGAAATCGCTTCAAATATACTTAATTATTACAAATTATTCAAAACAAATGTTTTGTTCAATTGTTTTTACTAACTTTTTAAAGTGCATTTTCACGGTTGAGAAAACTGTTAGATATTACGCAAAATATAAGTTTAAAAGATTCTATTGTAAAAAAAACCTATAATACTGTCGCTAATTACAATTTCATTTTGCTACCGTTTGCTACCGTCGCTACCCTTTAAATACCACTACCGAAATAAAACAAAAACATCGTTACCTTTAAAATAACTTTACCTTAAAAATACCGCTACCAATGTAAGTGAAATAACGTAACCAAAAACTTAACCGTTACACTTAACCCTCTAAAGCTGAAATTTACACCATTTACCAATTTTTGTTTGTTTGCTTACTTTAGGCGATATTGCCAAAATAAGTTTATTGTGTATCTTGAAAACTATTACATAAATATTAAAAGGTTAAAGGTTGAATTATTCCTTTTACCAATATATAACTGTAATCCAAAAACTAAATTTTTCACGAGATTGAGCGAAAATGTACCTTAACATCAATATGTATTGTTCGAATTAAAAAGATTTGCTATAAATTCTAAGTATATTCTTTTTGCCAAATTTCATAAACATCCGTCCATTCGTTTTCAAGTTAAGGCAATGTCCTCTAAAGGTATCCTGATAGAATCCTGTGTGTCCATGGACCAAAGTAAGCACTGACTATGAAGGTTTTAATCTTGCTTTGAATCCATTACTAACACTGGGTCTCATACTCAAGGTTTAAGAGTTAACTATTAGTCGACCCAAAAATTTGTTTTTTTTTTTTGTCCAATAGTTATTTTATGGAAAAAATCGTATGTACAATACTTTTTGAATTGTGTAGTTTTCTCAAAGAACAATTTTAGAGAATAATTCTATGAACTTTAGGAAAGCCTAATATCACTTTTTTGAGTTTTTTATCGATTATTTCTCAAAAAAGAGTCTGCCATAATACATAAATTTAGATTCAGAAAAGAGAGTTATCCGGGCATTGGTAGGTATCTATTGTTTGAAATTATGGGCATTGAAGAAACTTGGATTTGCGATAGAAGGGACAAGAGTAATAAAAATTTGTTAACATACGTCGCTATCTAATTTTTAAGTGTAAAATGCATTTTGAAGTTGTTCCAAACTTTTTAGTTTGGGAACTTTTTCATTTTATTGTATAAATTTCTTTTGAAACCGACATGCAAAAAAGCTAAAAATAAAATATATGGGGTCACTTTTGACCCCAGCTTTTACCCCTAAATGTGAGATTGTCGACCTAACGAAAATGTTTGTTCCATAGTTATTTGTGATCTTAAACATATCGAAGTTCCATTAAGATCTGCGGGTTATACTAATGTGAAATTTCATTACAAGTTTGCAATTTGCTTCCTAATTTTATGTTAGACCGAGGTACGAACATTTTTAAACTCTGAATATGTGTCAACGACTACAGATGACAATCCGTAGCACTATCTCACTTTTACCGCAAGTAAAAAATGTTTTTTTTTATTAATTTTATTTAATAAATAAAAAAATTTAAATCAGGGTAGTGTGAACATGCTTCAGAACAATAAATTTTCACACTACTCGTAAAAAGAATTATCACCATGATACCAGTCATACCAACAATAGATTTTGTATCGTTCTTCTAAGCCCTATATGATGTCTTCTTTTTTGCAGTAGGTTCATTGAAAGACAAGTTATCAACGCCTTGGCCTTCATCATTATTTCCTTTGAATGAACCACGTCTGGTTCGTTTTGAACATGAAGGGTTTTCAATGTTCATTTTATTTTCAACGTTTATTTCTTTCACAATATTTATTAGATTGATTTATATTAAGTGCGTTCCCGTACGTACCCAATGTTACCGAAATTTACCCAAAAGCGTTCCCGTACTCGAAAATTGGGTAAATGAGAGCGCTAATGCAAGTGTATTAGTGTTTCTATTTTTACCAAAATTTACCCAGACTTTTTCTTCGGGTAAACTTTGGTAAAACAGCTGATGCAAATATAAACAAAAAACAAATGCGAAAATAAATTAAAAATTTTAATTAAATAAAGAAATAAGCAAAGAAACTTGGTTTTTTGCAAGAATTAATTGAACAAAATCAAAAACAACTTTTAAATGCGAATAAATATGTTTATTTGTGCCAATTTGCAAACTGAAATTATACGTATTTTCACATAAGTGATGGGATTTTCGGCACAATCTAAGATTGATTGGTACAATGGCACAACCGATACTATTGGGCACATTTTGGTTATCTACAAAATTTAATAAATAACAATTCTTTAAAAATTCTTTAATTTTTAGTTTCTAAGCATTTATTGTTATTAAAATACCATTTCGAATAATGCAAAACTAAAAAATGTCATCGCAGATATTACCGAATAACCCATAGAATTTTAAAAACTCATATGCTTTAAATTTAGCTTAGAGCTTCTAAAGAATTAATTTAAGTTTAATTCATGAAAAATTTAATTCAGTTTTAGAAAATGTTTATATGTATACAATTCCGTGCAACCATTCCTAAAGAATTCATTCATTGGCTGCATTCCCAAATCTTTAATAAGAATCGAATGAATTTCATTTATCTTTCACCTTTTAATTGAATGAATTCAAGAAAATTTTAATTCATTCAAAATAGAATTAATTCCATAAGAATGCTTTTACAAAATGAAAGTTGAAAATACGGGTTCTGAGTGAAAATTGAGTTTTGCCACAATAAAGGCCCATTTGGCACATTTTAGTCACACACTTGGCACAAAAGAAACATTTTCAAGTCCCATCACTGTTTCACATTATTCGTTGAAATAAGTTTTTGGGCTAGAAAAGTAGTTTTTTGCGTTCCCGTACTATTGGGTAATTTTGTCATTTTGTGAGAGGATTTTGGGCTTACTCTCATTTTACCGAACTTTACCCAAAAAGTAAAGAAACACACCTATTATATATTTGGCGGGTTTAATATTCTCAATTTTTTTCTTCTTTTTTGACAATTAAACAATTGAATGCTTTTCAATGTTGCCAACAAATACTTAAAACAAAAACGCTTTGTATTTAATATTTCTGGAGAAATACTATACGCAGAATTTTTTTTATCGAATTAGTTTTACAATGCTTTGAACTTTCTACATAAATACGGCAATATATTTTTTGTTGACCACGCTACTTTTTAACTCTTTCACTACCATTGTACACTACAGTGTACACATCTTTAAAGGAATATATAAAATTTAATAGTGCAAAAAAGCTTTAGAGCAATTCCATATGAAAACGATCAAAATTGGCAAATTTTTGGACGACCCCTCTCCGATTTTAAAATAAATAGCCTCAATCGATTGCTTAGCAAAAAATAATGTACCTACATATTTTTTTTTTTTTTATAGTGACTGGTTTAGTGGTGGTGTACACCACTGTCATGTGACAAAATTGAAGAATTCTTCATAAGGGACCTCATTGAAAGTTGTTTTAAAAAAAATATTTATTACCTGGTAATTTAAAAAATTTACAAAACATTTTATGACCTGTGGTCGGCTTATTGGCAGTAACCAATTAAGTCCCTCTTTAAAAAACATTTTATGACCAGTAGTTCACGCAAATTTTCCTATTAAAGAAAAGCAAATATCGCTTATTTTTTTTTACCTATTTTTTACCAAAAAATAAATATAAATACTTCACACACTCTGAGTCAAATTTTAGTTGAATACTAAACGTGAAAGTGTTAAAGTGTTTTTTTTGTAAAGTAAAGAGTGAAGCTGTAAAGACAATTTAAAGTAAAATGAATAAATTTTGCTGCAATCCGTTTAACAAGAGTGGACATCGTTCGAAAAAGATAAAAGTATTAAAATTAACTGGTGTTTCGAAGCGATACATGAATGAATTAAATATACAATACGGTGAAGAAGCAGAATTCATTTGCCCCAAGTGTAAAATCGATTTGTCTCAACAAGCAAATGCATTGAAACAAATGCAACCACAATCCGAGAGTGAAATGACAATTGAACAAAATGTTTCATCTGATAGTCAGGCAGACATTCCGATGGTCAATATGTCTTTGAGTCCTTTGAATGAGGCTATTACCACTTTAGGTGAATCGCCTATTACAAAAAGAAAGTTGCGAAGTGAAAAATACAGGAAAGAGAAAAAAGGCAAGGTTATGAGTGCAATCGCGACAATATTTGATGAAGGCTCTGATAACGAATGCAGTCAAGCAGATGACGTTGATGACGGCAAACAAATGATTGAGCAGTTGAAAAGAAAATTCAATTTAGCGACCACTTTTCCGGAGAAATATCTCATTTTATCTGTGCTGCCTCAATCATGGTCTATACGCAAGATTTCTGAACAGTTTCAAACATCTTTTTACATCGCGAGAAGAAGCAAAGAATTAGTTCGACAGAAGGGCATATTGGCGACTCCCACCAAGAAATTTGGCTCAAGGACCCTCAGCGAAGCAACGGTGAAATTGATTCAAGATTTTTACTGCAGTGATGACAACAGCCGCGCCTGCCCAGGTACACGTGACTATGTTATCACACGTGAAGATGGAGAAAAAGTACACAAGCAGCGCAGATTATTATTATGTAATCTATCCGAAGCATACCATCAGTTCAAAGAGAAATACCCAGCAGAAAAAGTGGGATTTTCTAAGTTTGCCATCCTACGACCAAAAGAATGCGTGCTGGCATTAGACAGGCACGGAACGCATTCAGTCTGCGTTTGCATGTTTCATCAAAACATCAAATTAATGTTCTTTCCATGCAAGAAATTGAAAGTATTTCACGGTGAAATTGAAACATATAGGGACCTCCTGTCGAAGTCGTTGTGCGCATACCCCACGGAAAATTGTCATCTGTCCAAATGCGACAATTGTCCGAAGATTGACGAGCTAGAGCAATATTTGGCGGAAAAGTTTGAACAGCTGTTAATTCAGGAGGTGCATTTCAAACAGTGGATAATTAGCAGCGGCAGATGTTCCCTTGAGACCGTGGTAAAGCAGATTCCGGAATTCATCGAGGAATTCGGATTCAAGTTGAATGAACTGAAGGCGCACCATTTCATATCCGAGATGCAATCGAAATTTCTAAAGGAAAGTAAGGAGAAATTAGCCCAAAATGAATTCATTGTGATAAGCGACTTTGCCGAGAATTACACTTTTCACGTTCAGGATGAAATTCAGGCTTATCACTGGGCAAACGACCAGTGCACGGTGCATCCTTTTTGCATTTATTTCAAAAACGAAGATAACGAACTACAGACCGTAAGCCTTGTTGTTGTCGCGGAGAGTTTAGCTCATAATTATGTGTCCGTTTATTTATTTCAAATGAAACTGTTTGAATTCTTAAGATCAAAATTCGATGCAATCGACAAAGTAACGTTTTTCTCAGACGGCGCGGCTTCTCAGTACAAGAATAAAAAAAATTTTTACAATCTTTGCATAATTGAAGAAGAACAAAACTGTAAGGTCGAGTGGCACTTTTTTGCGACGTCCCACGGTAAGGGCCCATGCGATGCGTTAGGGGGAACCCTAAAACGCATGGCGACTAAGGCAAGTTTGCAAAGGCCATATACTGACCAGATCTTAAATGTACAACATTTGTTTTCGTGGATTAAAAGCAAGGAAATTGCCATTAACACAGTTTTATGCACTCAAAAAGAACACGATGCCATGGAGCGACGAATTCAAAACAGATATAATAATGTCAAAACTATAACTGGAACGCAAAAGTTTCATTGCTTCATACCAAATATTTCTGATATGTCAATTAATGTAAAGCGGTACTCTTCGTCTGCCGACGTGCTAAATTTAAAGTTACTTTAATTTTATAATGATGCCAAGACAATTGAAATTTTTAATAAATATTGTAATTAAGTATAAGCAGCAAAATAAGAAAGATTTTTTCTTCATAAATGTATTTTTAACTGTAAAATAATTTTTAAAATGTATTTTTAATAATAAAATAAAACAATGTTAAATAATTATAAATAATTCAATTATAAAAAATATAAAAACAATGAGAACAAGGTGGTCTCTTAAATGCTCCTCTCCTGTCCAAACAAGGAGTCGGGCCCCATTTTTTTATTGCTGATTCTTAAAGCAAAAATTATGAGGAATCCAAAAAAAAAAAAATTAGCCGGAAAATTTAGGAGCTTCTGTGGAAAATCGGAAAATTTAATTTTCATGGGAAAATTTAATTTTCATGGGAAAAAAGGTAAATTTCTGAGAAAAATTAGGAAAATTTTATTTTTCAATTAAAGCCTGATTCAATACACACAGAGAAAAAATACGTAATTTTCCAACTGAAATTTGGTTACATCTACTAAAATAGGTTGGTGCAACTGAATATTGGCTATCACAACGAAATTCGGTTCATACAACTGAATTTTAGTTGCAATACCCAAAATATTTAGGAATCACATTCCAATATGGTTTTACCAACCGAATTTATTGGTTGCAGCAACCAAAATAGGCTTAGCAATTCGGTTGACAATTCTTTTTCCTGTGTGTACCTTTCCAACGAGCTATCACTCGTTGCGATCGCTTTAGTAGTTTTTTTTAAAACAACTTTCAATGAGGTCCCTTATGAAGAATTCTTCAATTTTGTCACATGACAGTGGTGTACACCACCACTAAACCAGTCACTATAAAAAAAAAAAAAATATGTAGGTACATTATTTTTTGCTGGGCAATCGATTGAGACTATTTATTTTAGAATCGGTGAGGGGTCGTCCAAAAGGTGATCGCTTTCATATGGAATTGCTCTTTATGCTTTTTACAAATAAGTTTATTAGGATCTTGGACTTCAAATAAAAATCATTATATGTATAAGCAGTTCTACATGACAATATGGTCACAATATTGTCAATTTTTTGAATAAATCATAATCTCCGTGAAAAGGGGGTTTTGGTATTTCTCCTAAACTAATGAAGATAGATAATTGAAATTTGGCATAAGCTTCGTTTTATGACGAGAAGAAATCAAACCAAAAGATTTTTGGCTGCTTGATTTTCGACCGCAATTTTCGGTGGATAGGAGGGGAAGGGGGCAAAATATGTTGTACACTGAGAGAATTATCATCACTTCAGTAATGAATTTCTTCATAGTTTCAATGAAAATTGTCACTGGAACTCGTCCATTGAAACTTTTCATAGAATCTATGAAACAGGTTTCATTAAAGTCAATGTTTATGAAAAGTTCATAAAATTAATGAAACTCTTCATAAAATTAATAGGCCACTCGTCCAATGAATAAATCATTCAGCCAATGAAGGGCTTCATAAAATCTATGATGCAATTTCATTTACTACTATTTATTATAGTTGGTTGTTGGCGGTGCTAAGCTGGAGTGGATAAATAAAAAGTACTTAGCAAATGCAAAAGGCGTAATAAAATCGAAGCATATTTACGGAAGTACAAAATATATCTAAAGAAAGAATTCATTAAAAGTTTCCTAAAAAAAGTTTCGAAAAAATTAATATGATTTATAAAAAATTTTCGTAGTCCAAAATTAATAATAAAAAATTAGTTTAAAAAAAAATAAAAATTATAAAAGATTATTCTCTCAGGAAATGACGATATTTTATAAAAAAAAATTAAAAAAGTAAATACTATTGAATAATTTCATATATATAAAGAACATTTTCATTACATTTATGGAGATCTTATTTATGAAATTCAATGAATTTTTTAAATGAAATTATGAAATGAATGGGGGAATATTTAGTTGATTTCTTATTTTTAAGTAAATGAATGTTCTTTTAGTTTGACTCTAGATCATAAATTAATATCACTTTCTGTTTTTTTAAATTATTTTCAAATCAAAGAAAGATGATACAATTTTTACAAGTAAATTACAAAGAATAAAAATATATTTGAAAGAATTCGATAAGACCAGCAATACAGAATACATAACACATAAGTAGACAATCATAACACATAAGTAGACAATCATAACACATAAGTAGACAATCATTTAAATATTAACCACTCAAGACGAAATACACTAATGATGGCTCTGTAGCGAAAGCCGAAAATACGTATTCTGTATTGCTGGTCTTATCGAATTCTTTCAAATATATTTTTATTCTTCGTAATTTACTTATAAAAATTGTATCATCTTTCTTTGATTTGAAAATAATTTAAAAAGCAGAAAGTGATATTAATTTATGATCTAGAGTCAAACTAAAAGAACATTCATTTATTTGAAATTATGAAATTTTATGAAAGAAAAGTTATGAACAATTTCATAATATTAAATAAATATTATATACATAATGAAATTTTTCATTGGTTCTACGAAAAAAATTCTATGAAATTATATCATTAATATCATGAAGGATAATTCTCTCAGTGTATATTTTTTCTAATTTGAGGACCCTTAACAAGAATCTGAAGTCAAAATAACGATACATCCGCAAACAAAAAGTCGGTAGTGAAAGGGTTAAAATTGATTTTCGAATAAAGTTATTCTTATACGAATAAGAAATACTTATACGATCAGTAGTGCGATTCTCTAACTTTTTAACGACAAAATTCGGTAGTTAGATTGTCAAAATTCGATAATTATCTACAATTGTTGTTAAAACTGATTCCGTAACTTTTTCTACCGAATTTTGTCGTTAAATAATATCGTTAACTTCCGACAATTATTGTTAAGTTAACGACAAAAAAAAAGTTGTAGATAAGGTAACGGATGAACAAATAAAATGTGAATAGTTGCAAAATACGTTAAAGAAATTTATTTTAATGCAAATTTTCTAGAAATTTACAGTAAGAATAAGGAACTGGCATTTAAATGATTGAATTTTAGAGTATTGTGATATGGTTAGCCAGTGCATTCAATTGAATGCTTATGCTCTTAATTTTAAGCAATAGATGCTTATTAGTACTTTGATGCCCACTAGTTTTTATTTGTCTACGCGGTAGATATCTAAGCACAGATAGGAACTATTGCTTGAAATTACAAGCACTAATAATCCCAATTTTAACCTCGACTTGAATATCCTTTTAAGCTAATTTATTTCTTCTAAAATAGAATTCATTAAGCTCAATTCACGTGCTGGAGTACTCCACGCTGCATTGTGAATCGAGCTTAATGAATTCTTAAAAAAATTTAGTCTGCTACACTCTAAAAAGGGCGTGTAAACTTACTGATGATTATAATATATCATCGTTTACATATCAGTTGCATAATGTTTGTTTTAAAGACTTACTAAAGTATAAAAGCCTTTTGATGATGCATAAGCTGATATATTCAAAGGAACCTGAATATCTCTATAGAAGAATTACTTTTGCCAATCTCCACGTGGAAGAGGCCTGATCTCACAAAAATATAAATACGTTTTATCTACAAGACAATTTTTTAATTACACAATCGGTCTTTGGAATGACTTACCATCAAATATTAAATTGGTTAGCAACACAATACGCTTTAAAATGGAACTATTAAATTTGTTTAAAATGTATTAAATGTTTTTCAATTTTATAATGTTTATTTTAATTTATATGTATGTTTGTGCAATTTAAAATTCACTATGTTATTTTTAAGTTTTTTAATTTATAATTAATATCAATTTATAAATTGTATTTGACAAAACATTTACTTGAAAGTTTTACGTGCTATCACTGTAATTTATAAGATTTATTCTTGTTGTGATAGTTTGAATCAATAAACTAAACTAAGCTTTTCTTTAGAAATCCCCCAAATCCTAAGGATGGGTTTCTTTAGAAAAACTCATATTCGGAGGACTTTTTTTCTTTAGAAATAAGCTCAAATCCTAGGAAATATTTTCTATAGAAAACTTTTTAGATTATGAGGGCATTTTATATAGAAAAATCTTATAAGCTTTTTCCCCTATAAAATTTCATAGAATCTGAGAACTCGCTCGAGAAACTCGCAGAATTTCATTATTATTTTTACACGTTTAAATTATATATTGTAACTGAGAATTTTCATCCTAATCGTTATTGTTAATAATACTTGCTATGGTTTTCTTCATGAATTTTCTATTTAATAAAACATTTATATCTTTAAAATGCATTTTCTTTTATTTTACAAAATTTTGAGGTGCAGTTATTAATAAAAAACATTTTCATTGTATATATACACTCATAAAAAAAAGTCCGTTCAAATGGTTCAAAATTGTGCTGGCGCAAATACATGTACTATTTTCTGTTATTTTAGCAGAATTTTTACCTATTTGTACGGACTTTTTTAGAGAAAATAACAGAAAAATTAGTTCAATTTAATCAGGACGCGTTTAACAGACTTTTGTACTAACTTTTTTTTATAAGTGTACGCATTTTTTAGCGTGTTTGTAGACATCCTAAATGTAGGTTCATGCATTTAATATAGTTCTTTTAGACACATATAATTTAATTTTGAACAAAATCGAAATGTTGCTAAACGTTTTTGATATAATTAAAAACATAATTTTAGACACATTGTGCCATTATTTTAAAACACATTGTGTCTAATATTTTAATTTTAAACATTGTGCCTATTTTTGCCCAATTTATAGTAGGTATCAATTTACCTACTTTTAATAGAGTAGATTTCAACAAATATTTATTAGAGTGTAGTAGTGTTTCCAATTATTCGACATAGGCGGTTAACCGGTTAATGCATTATTCGAAAAATCACTAAAATTGATTAACCGGTTATTCGGGTCGGTTAATCGTTTAATGAAAAATAAATGTATTTCCTTAACTTTTTATCAATTAATACACACTTTTCATTAAATATTAACGTTACATACATATGGCCCTATGCCCTATGCTCCTTGCAGGAGCAAAAGGAACAAATATATATATATATACATATAAACACGATGTATTTAATAAAAAAGTTTTCATATTCTAAGGTTAAAAAGTTTCGGAATCTGAGATTTTTTAAAAAAGGTCTGTAAAAATGTTGCTAAATCTACTAAAATTTCGTTAAAGCTGGCAGAAAGAACTGCTGAAACTAGCAAAATATTAGTAAGCTAAGAACAGCAAACTTAAAACTGTTACATATCGATTACTTAACGTAGATTTTTTGTTTAGAAAAAATATTTTAATCAATACTGACACAATAAAATTTAATATTGCATTTAAAGAAATGCTATACCTTAAGTTTTTTTAATTTTAATAAGATTTTTCCTACACTATGAAATTTTCATTAAGGCATCGCTAAAAAAATTTGAGTTTTCTTGGAGATTAATTTCAGTTAATTGAGAATACCAGTTTACTTTGTTGTACCTATCTTTTTCGTTACTAAGGAACATTAACAGTAAAAAATAACCTATAGTTTGAGCGAACTTACTCTGAGAGAATTTTATCGGATCATATTTTAAACAAAATTTTTAATAAGCTAATGAAGTTTTCATATATTTAGTGAAATTATTCTTCTACCTTAAGTCCAAATTCGAATGTAATATTGTCATATTAGATTTTATTTGTTGTTTCAAAAAGGGGGTGATCATTTTCATGATAGACAATACAATTGTTTCGTAGGCATCACCCTACTCTTCAGTTGTCCGCAATAAGAAAATTATAACTTCTTTTTTTTCTTCACAATGTAAATGCCAAATTTATTAAATTTTATGAAAAAGCTTCATGATTTTTATGAATCTCTTTTTAATAAAACTTTTTTGCGTGTATGACATTTTTAATAAATAATATGAAAGTTTTATAAAATTTTATGAAAAATTGCATCAATTCTATTAAAAGTTTCAATAGACGAATTCCAGTGAAACTTAATTGAATCAGTGTATAAATTCATCAATAGCAAATAGACAATTCTCTGAGTGTGCAGATACAGAAGTCAAATTCTATATAAATTAAAATTTTTTAATTATAATTTTTTGTTAACTTGACGTTATTTGTTTTAATTCGAATTAAAACTCATTGAAACGGGTTCGGGTTCCATGTTGCTCTAGTGGAACATGTTTTAGAATTGATGTGGTTGTGAACCGATTATACACACTTTCTTAGGAAAAATAAGAAAAGTTAGAGTTCTTAAGAGTGATATGCCAAGGTTTGCAACCAGTGGTTATCCAGTGCTACCTAGCAAATGTACCAGGCGTACAAAAATCAATTCACTGGTAGACCAATGATTTTATAAAAATGCTGACGCTTCGTTAAAAAATGGTTGTAGTCGGAAGGTTCCGAGTTCAAATCCGGTTGTAAGCAAAAATTTTTTTTTGGATTTTTTTTAATTTAAAATTTTTTCTGTTTTATAAAATCAATTTTTTTGTTTGTGGGAAATCTCCTTCAAGACCAACTTTTTTTTTGCCCTCCCAACACTGGCATACTAGTTACTAAAAATTGTTTTCCAGTACTAGCATTTTGGCTCAGCCAGTAGTTGTCCAGCTATTATCACTCATTTATGTGTTTAGCCATTAAATATTATATGTCTCGTTAGCTCAGTGGGTTGAGCAATCGTCTGTCAATCTGACGGCCTGGGTTCAAATCACGGTAGGACCAAAAAAATACATATGAACTTTTTTTTAATTTTATTTTGGAAAATATATTTCCAGACCACCTATTTATAGGTTTTGCCAGCGTTTTGCCAACGTTTAAAAATTTTGTTCCTCCAGTGCTTTTCCGGCGCTTTTTGAACAGCCGGTCCTTTTGTCTAATGAAGTTATCAGTTTGGGAATGGGAAAGCACTTTTTGCCAGTACTTGTACCACCTGTTAAAGTGCTTTGCCATCGCTTTCCCGTTTGTATTTTTCTGATTGGGTAGTTTTAATTTTTAAAAGAATTGAAACAGTAATGCATAATAGTCTATTGCGTGTTTTGAGAAGTTTTAAAAAACACCTTCATTTTGGCCTTTTGCTATGTTCTTAAGGCTTTTTTACAAATAGAAACTTTGGTATTTTTTTTTAACATTTGCGCAAAATTTTATTAAAAATTGGGATTCTCTCAAAACATATGACGTGTCTCGATGGTGCAATGTCGACTTGCTTGCGGTTGCTCGAAAAAGGTATCTAAAGCCTTAAGAACCTATTTCACACGTTTTTAAAAGAATTTGATGCTATTTTAGTTAGTATTTGTTTTTTTCTAAGCTTTTCTTGTAATTTTTTATCCATATCTCACGATCCCACGGGCCTCGCGGTTCCGATATAAATAGGCGATATTGCTTTATTTGCGTATAGAAGATATAAAAAAGTATTCAAATATCGCCGATATATCTTCTGGAAGATAAAAAGAAGATATCGCAAGAAAACCACCCAAATGATATAAATACGATTTTATATATATTTTTTAATTTTTTATTAACAACAAATATAAGTCAAATTTACATATATTTAATTTATATTACACGTATTTTGGACCAACTACCCCATCTACTAGACTTCCTTGGATTTAAATTCATGTTACCATCAGTTATTTTCTGTCAAAAATAGAATTTTAAATTTCGTTTAAAATACACTTATATAAAATATACCTTAATTTTTGCAATCTTATTTGTGTACTTATCCCAAAATTATCTGTTTGTAAATTTGTTTCAAATTTTGTCTGAATTATTGCCCTCTTTTAATAAAAGACAAATGTATTTTTGACATTTTTTCCATATCGCCCATATATCTTCCAACTGATAAAAGGAAGATATGTCCAAATACTACTTTGACTGTCTTCAAAGTGATAAATTTATGATATATGTATATATATATATAGGTATATCTTCCAAATACTTATTGGGATATTATTATTTTTATACTCTTTTTATTCATTATAAGAGTGCTATGTGATGCATCAATATTTATATGGCGGGTATGAAATAATGGTTACCGATATACAGATGTGCCACTAATTATTCGGATGATTTAAAATAATGCATTACTGATATTGTGTTATGTAATAACCATGGCAAGTTTAAAATGGCACAAAAAAAGTTGAAATTTGGCAGGCAAAATGGCACGAAAAAATAATAAAATTGGCACAAAAAAACCAAAACATTTTAAAGTATAATGAAGGAATTTACCGTTGAAGTGCAATCGCCGTATATTAGTATGATTTAAAAAAAAAATCAGGAATTCTATTAAATATTAAAAAAAATATCGTTTTCTTATAAATTTTTTACAAAAATTATATTCAAAAATTGAGTCCTTACTGAATTTTATATCATTTGAAAATGAAAAGTCTAAAAAAATAGACAAAATGACTTTTTTGGCAAGGATTTGTAAAAATGGCATTTTTACAAAATAAGTGAAAAAATGGCAAAAATATCATTTAATGGCAAATGCCAAAAAAACTTGTCCTGGTAATAACATACTAATAAGGGTAAATATAATAAGTTGTTATTGTTATTAATATCTATGTATACGTCCTTTCCTCTCATTATTTGATTTTACCAAGTATTTAGCAGGGAACGAAAAAAAAACCTTGTGATTAATTTTATTAATATCGCTTCAAAGGGAGTTGGCCTATCGCCTGTGTTTATAAAGCGAGCGGAATAATTCCGCCTGAGGAACGTGTGTAATTTGTTATGCAACAAAATTAAAATACAAACAATTCCTCTGGAGGCATAAGTCCGTTCGATTTGTAAAACAGGGGGTTAATTGACTTCTAAAAAGCTCGTATATATGAAAAATTTTAGTTCTCATTGAAGATTATTTGGATCTTAATTAGGATTAACATTTCCCGAGTAAAAAAGTTTTGATATAATCATATATTATTTTATGTAATTGCTTATAGTAACTTATAGCTACATATGTCCACTTATGCTTTTAAATTCAAGCAGATATACTTTTATATAGTCATATGTTAGATATTTTTTCCTCACAGGTTTTAATATGGAGACATATGTGATTTTATATTATTACATACTGGCATACATATAATTGCATATGCTATATATAAGTACATAAAGTAACATATTACATATGTAATTACATATACGTTTATATATAATTTAGTATGACACTATACATAATACTATAAAACTATATGTGGAGCCATATAAGAAATATTCCATAATTTGTGTTACATATGATTATATATTGACAAATAAGAACCCATATATAAATTAATATGGTTCCATATCTACAATATTTCATAATTTCTTTAATATATAACAATACAATGTTCTTTATAAAATCATCTATAATTATATATCATCCCACATAAGCAATTATTTCAAAGTGATTTTATATAAAAATATATAAGGTCCATATAAAACCGTATTATATTATATGTGGTTTTATGTTAAGAATGATTTTGAACTTGTTTTAGATTTAGTAATTACTAGGAATTGGCGCGTGACTAGAAATGTTCGTGAGTCACGTTATTCACACGTGATCGTGAGTAATAATTACTATACTAAAGTGATTCGTGCGTGAGTCTGAGAATATATAATTCGTACTTGATTCGTGCGTGAGTGTGAATAAGAATATATAACCCGTGCATGATTGGTGTGTGAGTTTATTTTTTGCATCATATATTTTTAGTAATTTTCACTATTTTGTAATATTTTACTATTTTTTTTTACTATTTTTCTTACTATTTTTCTTATATCTTGGTTGTATAACATAATCCTATTAACTTTAAAATTTCAGTCTTGTTAACTTTATTTTAAAATTACTAAAAATAAAGAAAATTTTGTTCATGTTTAATGCACTGTCATGGTAAATCTGGATAAAAGTAATGGAAGATTTATCGAAATTATAGGATCTCCAGCAGACCTTTGGGTTAATCATTATATTTGGAAATTAATTACTTATGCAATTACACAATTACATATAATTGTAATTGAAAAAAATTCAATTACAATTACATATTATTTGTAATTGTAATTCAAGAAAAAACAATTACATGTGATTTGTAATTGAAAATTTTCAATTATAAATTACATATAATTGTAATTGAAAAAATGTCAATTACAATTACATTTTTTTCGGAAAAGAAATAATGACAAAGAGCACAAGTGAGGGGTCAGCCCAATATGACGTATTCTTTTTATACTTATCCACGCCTATCCAACCTATCCCAGTCAGTTTTTTCTACAAAATTTTAACAAAAAACATTTTCATTCTAAATGTAATTGAAATTTGTAATTGAAATCACTTTCAATTACAATTACCTGTAATTGAAAATTTTCAATTACAGTTACATGAAATGTAATTGAGTTTTTTTTAATATCAATTACATTTATATGCAACTGTAATTGAAATCCCCCAGGTCTGATCTCCAGATATTGCATATCTTTTTTATTTAAAAAAATAATTTTTGTATATTGTTAGATGTGGTCATATATAATATGATCAAAAGTATAAGTTCAATATTTAGATATAATTGTATCCAACTATGTCCACTTTTATAACATTTTATATAATTTTATACAAAAAGATATAATTTGATGTAATTGGATGAGGACAAAATTCGGATACAATTGCATAAAATTGTATCAAATTGTACCAAATTGTATACAATTGTATACAATTCGATACAATAAGATAAAATAAGATGTTCTCATTTTTCGGATATAATTATATCTAATTACATAAAAGATTATATATAATTAAATATAACTTCATATGGCTCCATATAATTTTTTTTTACATGGGTTACTATAATCTTGTAATAAACTTTTTTTGTTAATTTTAAATTGTATTTTAAAAAACTTCTTCATATGATATTAAAAAATATTTTTTTCTTTTAATTCGCCCTTAATAAAGTCGAATTATAGCACAAGCTTTATATTTATTAATTAATGATTTCGAGTAACACAAACATATATAAAATCTTAAAAAGCTAATTTACGTAATGGTTATACGTAAGCAGATGTCACTACATTGCTAGATCTGCTATACCTCATTCATACTAAACCCAAAACTAGTAGTTTTCAAATTTATTTCATTTTCGATTGTCAAATCCCATACGAATTTTAAATCGAAAACTTAAAAAAACTAAAACTTCCATTTTTGGGTTCAGTATGAATGAGGCTTTAAGCAAGAATGAAAATCGTATAGGCACAAGCCTACAGCAAATAATTTACCAGAATTTTTGAAATAAGTTTCGGAATGTTAGTACATTTAAAATGTCCAAATGACGAATAATTCGAATAAAAAGAAAAATATATTTTTTAAACACTTTTGTAATTTTTTATCAATTTCTGTTCATCGATTAATCTTATTAAAATATTGGAATTATTCCTTATCCGAAATTTGGACATTTTAAATTATTCGAACTATTTTTTTAGCTAAATTGTTCGATTCATCCAACAACGATTAATTAATTAATTAAATACCCTAGTAAATATATAAACAAAAACTATAACATTTTAAAAATATTGCAACGTAGCAAAAGTAAACAGTTTTTTTCCTCTCCTCGAAACATGAAAAACAAACAGCTAATTTCCGAGGCGCAGCGACGATATTCTTTATAGTATTTTCTCATTTTTTATTATTCATTTTACTAAAGGTTGTTTTTTTTTTTTTCTTTAAATAGATGTGCTTCAAATATCATGCGTGATACATATTCTCTAGGCGGAAGTGTCAGTGGAGTACGCCCACCGAGTATATTATTACCAGATGTATCGCCGATTCCTATAAGGCCTCCTTTGACTCCACTTTCTCAAATTCAGGATATGACGTCTGTATCAGGAACACGAGAAACACGATCTTTATCAAATAATAAAATAGGAACTCGTTCTGTTAGCCAGGAATCGGTTTATACTATCCTAATACGATTGCCACCTGACGGCGCCAGTGCAAGTAATGGTGTCGAAATGGCACCATCAATAAAAATGATTCATGAGGACTCACCAGTTGCTCCCACCAATTTAGTTGCTCGACGAGCATTGCCATCTCGGGACTCAGAATATAGTCTACCGCTAGGACGTCGAATGTCTCATATCGCTCCTGATGTTCGAATACCTTTAAATGCAAAAATAATTCCAAAGCAGCTTGGAAAATCTGCACATACAAATGCGAGAAATGTTGGAAAAAAGAAGAAAAAATCACAAGAGAAACGGCAGGAGTCAAAAGCAGCAAAAACTCTATCAGCAATACTTTTAAGTTTTATTATAACTTGGACCCCGTACAATATTTTAGTATTAATAAAACCGCTAACTACCTGTTCCGATTGTATACCAAACGAACTATGGGAGTTCTTTTATGCCCTTTGTTATATTAACTCCACGATCAACCCAGTCTGTTATGCTCTTTGCAATGCATCATTTCGAAGAACTTATATACGCATTCTGACTTGTAAGTGGCATACTCGAAATCGCGAGGGAATGGTTCGAGGTGTTTATAACTGAACTAAATTTAAACATTGTGCAAATGATTTTGAATACTTATTTATTCTCCCATTTTGTGTCAAACATGTAAACAATATGAAAAATCGTAAAACTGTATAATTTATTATAAGAACTGTACGATTTTCCAAATTTCGTTACCTAATATGTATAAAATATTTGATTGTTTAAAATGAATTTATCCTAAATGCTAGGTTTGTATCTCAACATAAAGATTTTTGTTACCCCAAAATAAATAATGATAAATTAAACGATCTAGACTACATTTATTTGAAGTATTGTACTGTATCGTCACTTAAAATGCAAAACAATGCAACATCACTTTTCATAGGTTTCCTGGAAAAGCAAAAAACGTTGCAAAACAAAAATTATTTCAGATATAAAAACAATTTTTTTATATTTTGGCTTAAAACACAACAACAGATCTATTCCCGAGGAAAAAACAGTATTTTTGGATAAATTTTTCAAGTTATGTCGGTTACGTTATTTTGAATTTGTGTTTTCTGAAACGGAATGACGTATCATCAATGAAAATGTTTTATTATATAAAGTAAAGCAAACGTTACTAACAAAGGGTTTTTCAACAGGGACGCTACAAAAGTAGAAAGACAGGGACAGCAAACGACGCCATATTTCTTGCCGCTCTTTTGACATTTCTCTTCAGTAAGGTTTGCCATTTCATGATGGAAAGATATACGAGCCAACAACAAGTCGAAATTATTAAAATTTACTACCGAAATTCGGAGTCAGTGGCCTCAATGTTAAGAGCGCTACGTCCAATTTATGGTCGTCATAATCGTCCTAGCAGATCAACAATTGAGCGTCTAGTGGAAAAATTTGAATCCACAGGCACAGTACAAAATGTTCCCGTGCCAGTGAGACAAAGAAGTGCCCATAGTGTCGAGAATATTGCTGCAGCTGAGGCTTCAGTTGAAGAAAGCCCAAATGTGTCTCTCACACGTCGTTCTCAAGCGTTGGGCATCTCTGTGACGTCGTTCTGGCGAATTTTGCGAAAAGATCTTGGCCTTCATCCTTACAAGATCAAATTGACGCAAGAACTGAAGCCGCTTGACCACCCGAAGCGTCGTATGTTCTTGAATTGGGCTGAGCAACAACTTGAAAATGATTCGGATTATCACCGAAAAATCATCTTCAGCGATGAGGCTCATTTCTGGCTGAATGGCTTCGTCAATAAACAAAATATGCGTTATTGGTCAGACAGCAATCCTCACGTGCTCCATGAGTCATCATTGCATCCCGCAAAAATTACGGTTTGGTGCGGTTTATGGGCCGGCGGCGTCATTGGGCCGTACTTCTTTCATGATGATCAAGACCGGCACGTTACTGTGAATGGTAATCGCTACCGTTCAATGATGACCGAATATTTTTGGCCCCAATTGGATGATATGGACTTGGAGGACATGTGGTTCCAACAGGACGGCGCCACAAGCCATACAGGAATGTCACAATCAATTTATTGCAAACCAAGTTTGGAGAACGTGTTATCTCACGAAATGGTCCAGTCGATTGGCCGCCTCGGTCGTGCGATTTGACGCCGTTGGACTATTTCTTGTAGGGCTACGTCAAATCTATGGTCTATGCCAACAAGCCAGCGACGATTGATGAACTTCGTACGAATATCGAACGTGAAATTGCAGCAGTATCGGCCGATTTATGCTTGAAAACCGTCGAAAATTGGGTTCAGCGTCTGGACTTCTGCAAGCGTGCCCGTGGTGGCCATGCAAAAGAGATCGATTTCCATACATAATGGCATCGAACGTACTTTCACAGGAATAAAGAATTTCATTGATATCCGAAACCGTCTTTGTTTTATTTAAAAAAACTTTTGTAGCGCTCTTATTGAAAAACCCTTTTTAAAACAATTTCGAAATATAAGTAAAATTTTAGGTTCAATAACAAATTAAGAGATTATTCTGCTATGATTTTTGATAATTTGGTGAGTTTCCTGATTACTAGCTTACAGTCTATTATAACACACTGCAACAGCCATTCTGGGGGGTGAGAAATTCCAAGTCAGGGTGAAAGTTCTAGGCCAGTATAGTAAAACCTCCAAAGGGTTTGACGTTCTCAGCCCAAACTTTTTATGATCTTCTGTATTTGTTCCTTGTCTTGATGTTTGCTTGCTTAGTTTTTCAGCTATAACTCAAGAACCATTGATGATTTCTGATTTTATTATTCAGCAAAATTATAGCTAAGGCTTAAATAAATAATTTTTATTAATATATCCATGAAAAAATTAAGTTGGACTAATTTTATCGAATGAAATCTTCAAAATTTTGTAATTTTTCCCCCTTTTTCATCAATTTTTGCCAATAACTCCAAATTTCTGGCCATAAACGACTGAAAAATAAAGCCAGACAATTCAAAATATTTTTGAGTATGCTGATTACTTTTTCCTTCGTATTTCCAAAAGGTGGCGTCTTAATCGATCTTGATTGAAAACCGAGGGCCCGAATTCTATAAGACAATTATGAATATTTTTTGGGGAATCATTGGCGACGGTGATTTATTAGACAAATCACAATTACACACAGCTGTGGATAGGTAATAATATAGTAAATATATTTTTTATTTGTATGTACATTTTCATATGTTATTTATTATATGTCATAGTAATTTCCACATTTGTGTTATTTAGTTTATACGTATTTCACATTATATACGGACGTACTTACACATTCAATTCAAAGCAAAATATGAAGTTTGGAAGCCAGATATACACCTGTCACACACATCTTACCACTTCATTTTTCGCAGTACTTTTTAAATTTCTCAGCTTATGTTTGGAACACATGCAAATTTTTTAAACATGTATTTTATAAATAAAAATACGGTCAAAATTTTTTAAAGTTTTTAAAAGTTTTTAATTTTTATTTAAAAAATAATTTCAAAAAAAGTAAATCGGCTAACTGTCAGTCAAGTTTAAAAAGAAAAACTAAAATTCTTTGCTTTAAAATTCCACAAAAGTATACAGACGACTTCTTTGTTTTTGTATTTACCGTTATAACGGGATAAAAAATTAATGATTTTTATTGTTTCTTATAAAATTGTAAACTGTTAGTACGACTAGCTGCAATTACAGTAAAGAACTTTTGTGAAATTAATTACAATGTGAGAAATAAGTGAAGACATAAGAAAACTTGTGGTTAAGTTAAAAAGTAAAGAGAAATCCTTGTTAGAAGTTGGAAATATACTAAATTTGCCTAAGTCCACAGTAGATACAATAATCATAAATTATAATGCAACTGGTACATACGCCAGTGCTCCCAGATCTGGACGCCCAAAAAAGATAGATGAACGAACTGAAAGAGTAATTGTCAGAAGAATTACAGAAAATCCTAAGTTAAGCGCCGTAAAACTATCCAAAGAAGTGCTAAAATATGATGCGATCGATGTTCATCCAGAAACCATCCGTCGTTGCTTGAAAAAAAAAATTATTTACACACCCACATTGCCAGAAAGAAGCCATTTGTTAGTCAGGTCAATATGAAGAAAAGGCTGGATTATGCACTTAAGTACCAATACATACAATTAAGGGATGCAACCATCTGGGAACGTGTATCTTCACTGATGAGTGTAAATTTAACGTTTTCGGAAGTGATGGTATATGTAAGGTATGGCGAAAACCAAATTCTGCTCTAGATCCTAAAAACCTAAGAGCTACAGTCAAGCATGGGGCGGATCAGTCATGGTGTGGGGTTGTTGGCAAATTAAAATTTATAGACGGAATTATGAATGCGGGTATGTATTTGGATATTTTGAAGGAAGACTTTCTTCCAAGCGTTGAAAAACTTCATCTATATGGCGGCTACACCATGCATGACAACGATCCCAAATATTCTGCGCTGTTGGTAAGGGAGAGGTTACTATATAATGTTAACTCGAAATTGGAGCATCCTCCTCAGTCTCCAGACCTTAACGTTATTGAACATTTATGGGCATATTTGAAGCAACAGGTTCAAAAAGCAAATCCGTCATCTGTCCAACAGCTAAAGACTATTTTAACGGCTGAATGGGAGAAGGTTTCTCCAGAAATTACTAAAAAACTAGCTTAGTCAATGCCAAAGAGATTAAAGGAACTGATTAAACTAAAGGGAGGACCTACCAGTTACTTAACTATTTTTTAAACATATTTTTATTCAACCGTCCGTAGACTTTTGCTGAAGTTAAAATAATATGAACTGTGATTTTTAATTTATAAAAAATTAATTTTGTTATTTTAGTGATAATTGAATTATGGTTTAGTTATTTAATGAAAAAGAAATAAAAATGGATATTTTTTAGTTTTGTTTATGAAAAAATTGAGTATATGATGTCGTCCGTAGACTTTTGTGGTACACTCAGGGAATTATGTAGGTAAAATCAACTGCAAATGACAGTTAAAATAACTGCATTTGCACTTAAAAAGGTGTAGACTACATTTGCAGTTAAATTAACTGCAAAATTAAGTAATTTTTAACTGTTAAAAATCAACTGACAAATGTAGTAAAAACAACTACAAATGCAATTGAAACAACATACATGCAAATTATTGTAAAACTGTACAAACAACTTGCAAATGTAGTTAAAAAAACATAAATAATTTCAACAATTATTTTAATTTGAATTTGAATTTGAATTTAATTTATTTATTTGATGTCCTGTACAACAAGACAAAAAGTCTTATAGTTAAAGTACAGGATTATTATATGTAATTATTAGAATATATGTACAATAAAAAAAAGAACATATAAATAAATAGAAAGTACAAAATTGAAATTTTTAGAAAAAAGTAAAAAAAAATAAAAAAGTACATCATTAGAATTAAGATTAAACATTAAAAATTAGAAATTATTACAATTGAAATTGATCAAAGTTAAACAGAGCAAAGTTTATAAATGTTTACACTTAATTAAACAAAATTTATATGTTAACTGTAAAATTCGTAAATTGATTTCTTAAACTGCCCTGCGTTGCTTAAAAATTGTATGTTTGGCGGTAGCGAGTTCCAAAGACGAATAGATTCTGTATAAAATTGCCATTCAGAGACCAGAAACTCATACAAAACGGGAACTATATTATTATTTCTTTCCGATTGTGAAAAGGATAATCGATTATAAAGATATTTAGGTTCACGTGTGTTCACGATCTTATGCATAAGCGTAAGTGCCTTTATTTTCAAAAGATCATAGAGTCTTACTCCATATAGCTTTTTCTCATAGGGTGTAATATGGGAAAATCGTCTCAAATTATAAACATATCTCAATATAGCATTATATGTTGAGGTTAATTTGTTTAAGCTTACAGAATCGCAGCACGCAAATACTTCGCATCCGTATAATAGTGTTGGAATAAGGTAAGTTTTCGCAAGTAGTGCTCGTATATGGACTGGTGTTAAATGTTGGGTACTCCACAAAGACCGTAACATAGAATAAGTTTTACCGGCAGCAGCATTTACATGATCAGTCCATGTTAGAGTTTTATTAAAAATTATACCAAGATTTTTAGTTTTCGTCACTATTTCAATTCTTTGATTGTTAAGAGTTATATCTAAGACATTAGGTGGCTTAATTGATTTTTTGGTTATTATAAGGCATTTGGACTTAGCGGGATTAAGACATAAACCATTTGCTGTTGCCCATATATAAATTTTCGAGAGATCAGCATTTATTTTATCTATGCAATTATTAAGTTCATCCTTTTGACTGCATATATATAATTGCACATCATCAGCATACATATGTGATTTACAAAAAGAAAGTTGATTGGGAAGATCATTTACATAAATTGTAAACAGTAGAGGACCAAGAATCGAACCTTGTGGAACGCCTTTAAGCACCGGTAGTGCCCTAGAATTTTTATTGTTTGCGTGCACATATTGTTGACGATCAGTTAAGTATGACGCTATTAGACGATTTGCAGGAGAAGAAAAATAAAACATTGTCTCCAGCTTCATACAGAGTATTTCATGATTCACAGTATCGAATGCTTTTGAATGGTCCAAAAGTATAAGAAAGGCAATGTTCTCATCATCAATATACTCACGAATTTCCTCCGACACATCAATAAGGGTAGTTACACAACTATGTTTAGGACGAAACCCAGATTGCCTGTCCGTAAGAAAATTATTATCCTTTAAATATTGCCTTATTTGTAGATGCAGTAACCTTTCAAGTACTTTGGACAAATAGGGCAAAATAGCAATGGGACGATGTTCTTTATTTGGTTTCGGAATGGGTAGTATTTTTGCGCATTTCCAACTTTTGGGGAAAACACTTTTTGTGATGATGGTGTTAAAAATGTGTGTAATATGAGGCATAATATGAGACATAATTGCCTTTAGAAATCTGGGGTGGATATTATCAGAACCAACAGCATTCGATTTAACAGCATAGCAAGCAGACAGTACTTCAGGCGGGCATACACATTGGAAACTAAATTGACTATGATTTTCTAGTAAAGTAGAGCTTAAATTCTGGGTATAGAAACTATTGTTTAATGTAATATTGGGGAGATTTACAAAAGATTCATTAAGCCTATCAACATTAATATCAATGTTAACTGTTGACCTAGCTTTACCAACACCTATTTCTCGAATAGTTTTCCAAGTTTTATTTGTGTCCGCAGCAGATTGAAATAAACTCGAATAATGTTCAGATTTCGCACGTTTGATCATCTTATTCACATCTCTTCTTGCCAGACAATACTCCTCATGTAGTGCATCAGTCTTAAAGCGTTTCCAACGTTTAAAAACTATATCCCGATAAATTATTTTTACTTTTATTTGATCATTAAACCAAGGTTTCCTTTTGTTATTATAAGTTATTGTCTTCAATGGTACAGATTTGTTGAATATGTTTGCCAAATTTTGCTCTAAAAAACTGACCTGGTCATCAACAGATGGCATATAATAGATGGAATTCCAATCGATTACAGATATCTCCCGTGATATAGTGTTATTTTTCATCCGTTTAAAGTCATAGTACGTGACCATATCAAGCGATTTCTTAAGTTTAAAGTCATATGTGAGAAAAATTAAATCATGCTTGGAAAAACATGGCGCTGAGAGCTGGTCAAAAAGTAGAGCTTTCGATTCCCTGCTAACAAAGAAAAGATCGAGTAAAGAACTATTTGTAGAAGTAAAATGCGTAGGGAGCTCAGTGTTTATTGGTGTAAGACCAATGGATTGCATTACACCTATTAGGTAGGTTTCACAGAGAACATTTGAATTAAAATCGCCACATACTACAATATCATCAAAATTTACGGTTATAGTTTCAAGTTTATTAATAAAGGTGTCGAGCTTGATTCTTCGGTGGGGTCGATAGACACATCCAATCAGTATTTTCCTCCCACAGCATTAAAAAATACAAAAATTGTTTTTTCGGACTTTCTATATTTTCATATATTTAGTTAGAATATTCTTCCACCTCAAGTCCAAATTCTAATATGATATTGTCATATTAGATTTTTATTTGTTGTTTCAAAAAGGGTTGATCATTTTCATGATAGACAATACAATTGTTTCGTAGACATCACTCTACTCTTCAGTTGTCCGCTAAGAAAATGATAACTTTCCTACTCAAACCGAGACATTACATAAGGTACAAAAAACCAACGGGATGAGAATTTTGTACTTTCGTATATGAACTGTCTGATTTGGTAAAACCAGTTATAAAACAAATAAAAATCTAATATGACAATATCATATTAGAATTTGGACTTGAGGTGGAAGAATATTCTAACTAAATATATGAAAATATAGAAAGTCCGAAAAAACAATTTTTGTATTTTTTAATGCAAAAATTAAAATAATTGTTGAAAATAAGCACACCACGGCTAAAATCTCATTCAAATATTTATTTTGTTTTGAGTTTAAAATTAGTTGTTTTTACAAAATGTATTGACAACAGACATACATATAAATAGTACCCAAAGGGTACTTTTATGTAATTGTTGCTTTCAAAAAGGAGTTGATTTATAACTGGTTTTACCAAATCAGACAGTTCATATACGAAAGTACAAAATTCTCATCCCGTTGGTTTTTTGTAGCTTATGTAATGTCTCGGTTTGAGTAGGAAAGTTATCATTTTCTTAGCGGACAACTGAAGAGTAGAGTGATGTCTACGAAACAATTGTATTGTCTATCATGAAAATGATCAACCCTTTTTGAAACAACAAATAAAAATCTAATATGACAATATCATATTAGAATTTGGACTTGAGGTGGAAGAATATTCTAACTAAATATACATAAATAATTTTTTTTTTTTTAATTATTAATTTAATAAAAAAAAACAAATTTATGTAAACACTATTAACTTAATTTTATTCTATAATAAATTTAAAATTGAGAAATCAAAATTTACACTTAATGTCACTTTTTTTTTCACTATTAAGATATTGTTGTACATGTCCGTCTGTGAGGTATGAAATATCCTGTTGTTTGGCTTCCTTTTTTTTTCTTTATATTATAAAACTTACCTTATTATTTTAGTAATTTAATAAAAAATATATAACCTTTTCCGTATTACGCGTGCTCACTCTTTGGCGTTGTTTTATGACTAAGACAAGAGAAAACATGTTATACTCATATTCTTTCACTAGAAATTTCTAAACAAGTGATTCATACACATACTTCTGTTTGCTTCGTGTGTGTGCATACACACTTGAAAATTTAAGTATTTGAAAATAAAATTCAAAATAACTGCATAAAATAAATGTTACTACAATGTAGTAATTTTTGTAGTTTGTTTAAAAAAATAACTGTCAAAAACATTGAAAAATTTTGTTCTAAGTAAATTAACTACAATTGTAGTTAAAATAACTACAACCGCATTACTACATAAGTAACTGTCATGTAGCAACTGCAGAACTTTTCTGAGTGTGTAGTGTAAGTACTTTTTTCCAAAAACTGCTATTTTCCTTTATTAGGATATTCTCCTGACAAATACTTAACAGAGTTTTTATTTCAAAAACCTCCACACTTTCAGAAATAAAAAGACGATCGTTTCGGGGATTTTGCTGGTCCCCTTTATCAGTTTTCTTTAGAAAGTGGTGGCATTACTGCAAATTCAAGCATCAAAATCTCATATTCAATGTAGTCTGCTACATCAACAAAATGTGAGTGAAGCAAACAATAAAATATGTTTTCGAAGTTTGGAAATAAGTAATTATTATGTTAATTCATAATAAGGAAATTGGCCTCGAACTAAAATGAATAAATTTCTAATTTAAAAATACGGTTTTTAACAAAATTGGATTGATTTCGAAAGTGTGTTTTTCTCTTTTTCCATATGAAATATGTTTTTCTTTTACTAGCCGTTTTTTCTAATCACTTGGATATAATAAATCCAAAAAGTATTTCTAAAAGTGCTCAACAGATGGGGTTAGATTCTCCCTATTTTAAAAAGAATTTTCTGTCCGACACTTCTTTCATCCTAATTTTTAATACCGAATTCGATGATGAAGGATTTTACTTTAACTTTTAAATTTTAATTATATTTTATATAAAACAGCGATAAACAGTCTGCCTTTTCAATTTTATCACTTCAATTTATATTTTTACACAATTGAAAAATTCCATTGCAATATTTAATATTCACTAATTGGATATAGAGCAATTCCATATGAAAGCGATCACCTTTTGGACGACCCCTCTCCGATTCTAAAATAAATAGTCTCAATCGATTGCCCAGCAAAAAATAATGTACCTACATATTTTTTTTTTTTTATAGTGACTGGTTTAGTGGTGGTGTACACCACTGTCATGTGACAAAATTGAAGAATTCTTCATAAGGGACCTCATTGAAAGTTGTTTTACTAAAGCGATCGCAACGAGTGATAGCTCGTTGGAAAGGTATTGAATCAGGCTTTAATTGAAAAATAAATTCCTAATTTTTCTCAGAAATTTACCTTTTTTCCCATGAAAATTAAATTTTCCGATTTTCCACAGAAGCTCCTAAATTTTCCGGCTAATTTTTTTTTTTTGGATTCCTCATAATTTTTGCTTTAAGAATCAGCAATAAAAAAATGGGCCCCGACTCCTTGTTTGGACAGGAGAGGAGCATTTAAGAGACCACCTGTTCTCATTGTTTTTATATTTTTTATAATTGAATTATTTGTAATTATTTAACATTGTTTTATTTTATTATTAAAAATACATTTTAAAAATTATTTTACAGTTAAAAATACATTTATGAAGAAAAAATCTTTCTTATTTTGCTGCTTATACTTAATTACAATATTTATTAAAAATTTCAATTGTCTTATAAAATTAAAGTAACTTTAAATTTAGCACGTCGGCAGACGAAGAGTACCGCTTTACATTAATTGACATATCAGAAATATTTGGTATGAAGCAATGAAACTTTTGCGTTCCAGTTATAGTTTTGACATTATTATATCTGTTTTGAATTCGTCGCTCCATGGCATCGTGTTCTTTTTGAGTGCATAAAACTGTGTTAATGGCAATTTCCTTGCTTTTAATCCACGAAAACAAATGTTGTACATTTAAGATCTGGTCAGTATATGGCCTTTGCAAACTTGCCTTAGTCGCCATGCGTTTTAGGGTTCCCCCTAACGCATCGCATGGGCCCTTACCGTGGGACGTCGCAAAAAAGTGCCACTCGACCTTGCAGTTTTGTTCTTCTTCAATTATGCAAAGATTGTAAAAATTTTTTTTATTCTTGTACTGAGAAGCCGCGCCGTCTGAGAAAAACGTTACTTTGTCGATTGCATCGAATTTTGATCTTAAGAATTCAAACAGTTTCATTTGAAATAAATAAACGGACACATAATTATGAGCTAAACTCTCCGCGACAACAACAAGGCTTACGGTCTGTAGTTCGTTATCTTCGTTTTTGAAATAAATGCAAAAAGGATGCACCGTGCACTGGTCGTTTGCCCAGTGATAAGCCTGAATTTCATCCTGAACGAGAAAAGTGTAATTCTCGGCAAAGTCGCTTATCACAATGAATTCATTTTGGGTTGATTTCTCCTTACTTTCCTTTAGAAATTTCGATTGCATCTCGGATATGAAATGGTGCGCCTTCAGTTCATTCAACTTGAATCCGAATTCCTCGATGAATTCCGGAATCTGCTTTACCACGGTCTCAAGGGAACATCTGCCGCTGCTAATTATCCACTGTTTGAAATGCACCTCCTGAATTAACAGCTGTTCAAACTTTTCCGCCAAATATTGCTCTAGCTCGTCAATCTTCGGACAATTGTCGCATTTGGACAGATGACAATTTTCCGTGGGGTATGCGCACAACGACTTCGACAGGAGGTCCCTATATGTTTCAATTTCACCGTGAAATACTTTCAATTTCTTGCATGGAAAGAACATTAATTTGATGTTTTGATGAAACATGCAAACGCAGACTGAATGCGTTCCGTGCCTGTCTAATGCCAGCACGCATTCTTTTGGTCGTAGGATGGCAAACTTAGAAAATCCCACTTTTTCTGCTGGGTATTTCTCTTTGAACTGATGGTATGCTTCGGATAGATTACATAATAATAATCAGCGCTGCTTGTGTACTTTTTCTCCATCTTCACGTGTGATAACATAGTCACGTGTACCTGGGCAGGCGCGGCTGTTGTCATCATTGCAGTAAAAATCTTGAATCAATTTCACCGTTGCTTCGCTGAGGGTCCTTGAGCCAAATTTCTTGGTGGGAGTCGCCAATATGCCCTTCTGTCGAACTAATTCTTTGCTCCTTCTCGCGATGTAAAAAGATGTTTGAAACTGTTCAGAAATCTTGCGTATAGACCATGATTGAGGCAGCACAGATAAAATGAGATATTTCTCCGGAAAAGTGGTCGCTAAATTGAATTTTCTTTTCAACTGCTCAATCATTTGTTTGCCGTCATCAACGTCATCTGCTTGACTGCATTCGTTATCAGAGCCTTCATCAAATATTGTCGCGATTGCACTCATAACCTTGCCTTTTTTCTCCTTCCTGTATTTTTCACTTCGCAACTTTCTTTTTGTAATAGGCGATTCACCTAAAGTGGTAATAGCCTCATTCAAAGGACTCAAAGACATATTGACCATCGGAATGTCTGCCTCACTATCAGATGAAACATTTTGTTCAATTGTCATTTCACTCTCGGATTGTGGTTGCATTTGTTTCAATGCATTTGCTTGTTGAGACAAATCGATTTTACACTTGGGGCAAATGAATTCTGCTTCTTCACCGTATTGTATATTTAATTCATTCATGTATCGCTTCGAAACACCAGTTAATTTTAATACTTTTATCTTTTCCGAACGATGTCCACTCTTGTTAAACGGATTGCAGCAAAATTTATTCATTTTACTTTAAATTGTCTTTACAGCTTCACTCTTTACTTTACAAAAAAAAAAACACTTTAACACTTTCACGTTTAGTATTCAACTAAAATTTGACTCAGAGTGTGTGAAGTATTTATATTTATTTTTTGGTAAAAAATAGGTAAAAAAAAATAAGCGATATTTGCTTTTCTTTAATAGGAAAATTTGCGTGAACTACTGGTCATAAAATGTTTTTTAAAGAGGGACTTAATTGGTTACTGCCAATAAGCCGACCACAGGTCATAAAATGTTTTGTAAATTTTTTAAATTACCAGGTAATAAATATTTCGCCATATTTATGGAAAATCCGTGTTTTATGACTTGTTTCTGCACGTGTCATTTTAGGCGAAATATTTACTACCTGGTAATTTAAAAAATTTACAAAACATTTTATGACCTGTAGCCTCAGTCGGGTTTGGTGTGCCATTACATGCCACTGCTGCTATTATCCATGGATTTATGGCCGATCTTGTGAAGGCAGGCAGACCATATTCACTACACACTCAACTTGGGGCTCTTAAAAAAAATTGATTTTTTCTTCATAAATGTATTTTTAACTGTAAAATAATTTTTAAAATGTATTTTTAATAATAAAATAAAATAATGTTAAATAATTACAAATAATTCAATTATAAAAAATATAAAAACAATGAGAACAAGGTGGTCTCTTAAATGCTCCTCTCTTGTCCAAACAAGGAGTCGGGGCCCATTTTTTATTGCTGATTCTTAAAGCAAAAATTATGAGGAATCCAAAAAAAAAAAAAAATTAGCCGGAAAATTTAGGAGCCTCTGTGGAAAATCGGAAAATTTAATTTTCATGGGAAAATTTAATTTTCATGGGAAAAAAGGTAAATTTCTGAGAAAAATTAGGAAAATTTTATTTTTCAATTAAAGCCTGATTCAATACCTTTCCAACGAGCTATCACTCGTTGCGATCGCTTTAGTAGTTTTTTTTTAAAACAACTTTCAATGAGGTCCCTTATGAAGAATTCTTCAATTTTGTCACATGACAGTGGTGTACACCACCACTAAACCAGTCACTATAAAAAAAAAATATATGTAGGTACATTATTTTTTGCTGGGCAATCGATTGAGACTATTTATTTTAAAATCGGAGAGGGGTCGTCCAAAAATTTGCCAATTTTGATCGTTTTCATATGGAATTGCTCTATAATTAAATTACTTACAATAGAGTGAAAAATTGCCATTTCTATTTCAGCTATTTCTCCATGTCCATTTCAGCTATTTCTCTATGTAGTTTTTTTTTTAAACATATTTCATAAAAAAAAATTTAATAAAATCCTTTTATTTGTAAGTTTTTCAATTTTTTTGTTTCTCTTTTAATTTTCTTTCGTATTTTTTTCTGTCATTAAATTAATAGGCTGTTTCATATATTTGTGCTTTTATTATGGATTTATTAAATCCAGCTTTTTTTTGGATTTAATAAATCCATTTTTTGTATGAAAAATTCTAAATACAGGTGATTAAAAAAACGCTAAATGTTTAAGGTGCGTTTACAATGACGTTTACAATCTGTAGCAAATTTTGTTTTTTTCTCTTTCATACTAACACATTTTTGTATTGTGCTATCTCTTGTTATTCCACTCCAGAGTAAAACTTGTTTGACTCTGGAATACAGATTTGCTACACTCTGGAGTTATGACTTAACTGTTTAACATGACAAATATACCCAAAAAAAAAAAACACATCTCTAATTTGTTCACATATCTAAGTGTCAACAAATTAAAAAAAAATAATACCAAAATATATTAAATAAATATAATATGATTTAAAATAAAAAAAAATATTTAAATTAAAAACGGTAAAAATTCTGGCAAAAAAGTGGCGAAAATATTAAGTAAGTACTAAAATGTCAAATAAGTTTTGAAGTAACTCTACTCTGCATTTCGAACAGTTAACATTTTAATCTGTGCTGCAGAGTAGAGTCACTCTACCATTGTTAAAGCACCTTTAATCGTTTGTCTAATGAGCTTTCTTTGGTGGAAACTAAATTGATAAATAAAATTCAAAGTGTCGTCAAACTCATGCAAGAAAGAGCAATTCAATTAGAGGAACGTATTACATGTATTGAGAAAGAACTTACAATTGTTGATAAACTGAGCGCAGTAATTGAAGAGCTTAAAAAGTCAGTACATGAAATGAAAACAAACCCAATACAGAAAACAGTGAAGGACATAACTGGTGATGCAATAATATTTGGTATCAATTATAATGATTTCGAAAACCTAAAGAGCATATTTAATCAAGTGTGCCGGTCTATTGATTTTATGCCACCTCCACTGCGTGACATTTTTCGTGTACGATCCAGAAATCCTGGAAATAAGAACACTGTTGTAATTGCTAAATTTTACACGCCATTTGACAGAAATCGCTGCCTTAAAGCCTTCTTTGACTATCGTAGAAGAACAAAAATACTACTTTTCGCATTTACGAAAGCTTAGATACGGAAAGTAGAAAACTCCTTCAAACTGCTATAGAATATAAGCGCAAAGGAAAATTGGTGAGCGTATTTTCTGCTAAAGGAAGAGTTTATGTCCGTCTTCAGAAAAACTCGGAAGCCTTACACGTTGCGGACTTAAGTGCTTTGGAGGAGATAATTATTATTTAAAATATATTCTTTCATATTTACTTTTTATTCTTTTTTCAATTATAACTGACTAAATTAAATTAATTTGATTGTGAGTATTCGATCTTTAATTTTATTTTTTTTATTTTTTATTTTAGTTTTTTTTTTCCATTATACGCTTGCAGTAAAAACAGTTTTTTCGTTGATATATCATGAATCAATTGGATTTGCGTAATGCTGTTAACAGGAAACATTCTGTTGTATTGAATATATGTATTGTGTCAGCAGCGTTCTGGTTTGAATATTGTTCATTTTAATGCCAGAGGCTTAAAACTCACAATTTGATATATTTTGTGTTACTGAAACTTGGTCTAGTGATGTAGTGTCGAAAAGTCACTATATGATTAATGGTTTTAATTTGTTCCTGAACAGCAGGAAAAATGATAAAGGAGGGGGTGGTGTTGCCATATTTTGCAAAGTGAACCTCAATGCTAGGTTTGTCAATAAATCCTATGATTCTGAAGTTAAATACATTAATGTTGAGATTTGTGATACTATGACAAAAATTCTGGTATCATGTGTCTATAATCCTAACAAATTAAATAGCATTGAACCGTTTTTTCGGACCTTGGTCAGCGTCTTATTGATTTTGATTATTATATTATCTGTGGTGACTTTAATGTGAATTTGCTCGCTGAGGATAAATATAGTAATGATTTGAATAATTTTTTTAGTTCTGCTGGGCTGGTGATCGTAAATGACCTGATGCCTACGCGGTTTTCCTATAATAGTACCCTTAGTCTATTAAACTTATTTTTTCTATCCGACTCAAGTATATTGCTTTTGTATGACCAGATATCTTTTGTTTCCGATCAAGACCTTCTCTTTTGTACCGTGAATATCAATATTAATAGAGATGAAACTTCGCGACTTGTGACTTATAGGGACTACAATGCGGTCGATTTGTTTTCCTTGTACTCTGAACTGTTAGTTTTGAGTTTCACTGATTGCTGGTATGAGTCTTCTGTTGATGGTAAGTTGGATGTCCTACTCTCAACTCTTCAGGATGTGTATAATAGACATGTGCCTATGCGCAGTTTCTATGCTAGGAATTGTTCATGTCCCTGGTACACTGCGGCTGTTAAGCAATCTATTCGTGAACGTAATCGTTGCTTTGATATTTGGAAATGTAACAGGTCGTCAGTCAATAGGATAGCATATGCAAGGGCTAGGAATCGTGCTACGCTGGTTACTAGGCAGGCAAAAAGGCCTATTTTCTCCGGAAACTTGACACTTCCCAGCCATCGGGTCAGCTTCGGAAGAATATTAGATATTTGGGCGTCCATTCTAGACGTTCATCTGATTGTTATTTTGATCTCGATTTGCTTAATGCCAGTTTTTGTACAAATGGTAATGATGATGGAAATGATTATAGTGACAATTCACACCACGTTGCTCAAGTAATTTTCAATTCAGTGCTGTGTCTGAGAATGACGTCTTTAGGGCGATTATGAATGTCCGATCTAAAGCTGTTGGTGAGGATGGTGTATCTGTGAGATTATTGAAGATGATGCTGCCATTTGCTATTGGTTCGCTGACACACATTTATAACCATTGCATAAGAACCTCAACTTTTCCAAGTTTGTGGAAAGTGGAAAGGGTAATACCAGTGACAAAGGTGCCTGTTCCGATGTGTCCTAGTGATTTTAGGCCAATTAGTATACTTTCGGTTTTATCTAAAATATTTGAATCCCTCATGTACGGACAGATTACTGAATACCTTGAGGTTAATGCACTTTTATCACCTCTTCCTTCGGGTTTTCGTGCAGCCCACAGTTGTACTACTGCAGCTCTGATGGTTGTTGATTATATAAGGCCAGCATACGATGTAGGGAATTTGTCATTTATGTGTTTGTTGGACTTCTCCAAGGTGTTTGATATTGTAGATCATTCGATGCCAGAAGCTTAAATATTATTTTGGCTTTGATGATGTGGCATTGAAACTTATGGACAATTACTTATCTGGGCGAGCCCAGAAGGTCATTGTAGGTGCGAAGGAGTCCAGCCTTAGAAGAGTTACATCTGGCGTTCCTCAGGGGTCTGTTCTCGGACCGCTGCTTTTTAGTATTTTTTTAAATGATTTATTCACAGTTTGTAAGAGTGCTAGAATTCATGCATATGCAGATGATATACAAATCTACATATCCAATCGTGTTGGTCTATTGGAGGATTTAAGTTGTAGGCTTAATGAGGATCTATATGCTATTTCACAGTGGGCTGGGGCAAATAAGTTGATGCTTAATCCTGCTAAATCTTTCGTCTTACCAATTAATAGATATGAACTCATCTTTGAGCAATGTCCTACGATTTATCTTGAGAATGTTCCACTTAAGTATATTAATAAAGCTAAACATTTGGGGTTTTATATCAACTCTACTTTGTCATGTAGGGATCACATTAAGAATGTGGCACGTAATATCTTTCTTACCCTTCCGAATTTACGAATATCGGCTAGTTTTACACCCATTGAGATCACGAAAAAGCTTGTTATTCAATTGATATTACCTCACATAACATATGCTTCGGAAGTTATAGTAAACTTGATTCGCACTCACTACATAAGCTTCAGGTATCTTTTAACAATGCAACTCGTTATGTGTATGGTTTACGTCGCTTTGGTAGCATATCATCTTGGAGAAAGATGGTTCTTGGCTGTGATTTGGTGGATTATTTGCGTATGAGGAACTTATTATTTTTACATAGATTGCTTTGCGGGAAGACTCCTGCTTATTTGTACGACAAACTTGAAATTGGTTCGTCAACCAGATGCCTGATGCTTGTCATCCCCAGATACAACTTTCTGAACGCTAGCAGATTTTTCTTTGTTAATGCCATTAAACTATGGACAACCTTACATCTAAGTATAAAACGCATAGAAAGCAAAAACTGTTTCAAGCAAGCCCTTCTTGAATATATTCTTGGTAATAACTAATTCTCTAAAAAAAAAATTAAATCTTTAAAAAAATGAAATCTTGACTTATTTTACATTTGTTAGTAAATTTAAAAATATTATTATTACCTATTTGTTTTTAATAATTATTATTTTCCTTAAATTTTAATTCATTATATGTTTACTTTATTGTCTTTAAATTACATTGTTATTATTATTTTTCTTTACTGTTTTTTCTTAAGTGTCAATACATATTAATTTATTTATTATTAATATAAATCATTAATCATGACTCCCATTATGTAACACTCATTGGACTGTAAAAGAATTTTATTCTTATTGTCCTTATAATGAAAAAAAAACCAAAAAAAAAACTTAAACTTAAATATTATTATTAAGTCTAATAAAATGGCGACCCCCCTCTGGAAATCCCAAATATATATAATTTTTCCTCAATCGCATGCGAAATTTTAAGTACCAAACTCCGGCAGTTTGAGTCATTCAAATTCCATTCCATTTTGTTTAACAATTTTAGTGTTCCAATGCAACTCCTTCCAAGATTCCATTTCGTTCACCATTCCATTGCATTTCGTTCCCATTATCTGTTATACCAATTCCACTCGTTCCCCGATTCATTCCATTTCGTTCCTACCGTCTTGTGTATCGAGATTGATATCAGTCGCTTCTATTTCCATTCCATTTCTTTGCACTTGCACCGTTCCATTCCTCTTTTAACTGCAGTGTTTCAATTCTACTCGTTCCCCATTCTATGTCATCTCGCTCCTCATTCAATTTCGTTCTATAGTCCATTCCATTTCGATCCCTCTTCCAATCCATTTCCATTGTCTATAATTTCAATTCCACTCGTACAACGTTTATATCCATTTCGTTCCACTTGTGTAGTGTTTCAATTCCACTCGTTTCCTATATAGTTTCTTAATTTTAGTGTTACACATAAACTTGTTCTTTAAGTTTTAGGTTTCTAGCTAAAGACGCAGACGTTAAGGGGGGGGGGGCATTTTTCCCCTTTTGAACCACCATTTTTACCACGTTCCTTGCCAAAGTCCTAAAAATGCCTTGTCAATAAGTTAGCCCATACTCCAAGGAAAACATATTATAGATTACAGGTTTCTAGCCGAAGGGTTCGGTTAGGCCATCAAAGGGGAGAATTATTCCGTTTTTAGCCAACCCGGTAGAAATTTCAAAAAATTAGAGGACGTCTGCGTTGGAGATGGAACCTGCTACATACATAATTTTAGGTCTCTATATGCAGAAGTTTCAAGGGGGAAGTTTTTTCCCTTTTTACCCCTCCCGGTATGAATTTCCAAAAATACCGTCTTAGGGAACGTCAACGTTGGAGAAGGAAGCCAAATACCGAATTTAAGCTCTCTAATTCCATCAGTTTGGCCAGGCCGTTAAGGTGGAGACTTTTCTTGTTTTTGACCCTACCTGTGGAAATTTCCAAAAATCTCATCTTAGCGGATGTCTACAATAGAGGAGGAACTTTAATACCAAATTTCAACTTCCTATCTCCAGCGGTTTGGGCAGCCCTTTAAGCGGCACTTTTCGCTTCATTAATCACCATTTGTGCAATGTCCCTGTCCAAAATTCCAAAAAGCACCTTCCCGATAAGTGAGCCCATACTCCAAGGAACATAAGTTTTACATTTCAGGTTTCTAGCCAACTTTTACTATTTGTGCACCTCTCGGTATGAATTTCCGAAAATCCATCGACAGGGAATTTCAGCTTCCTAGTTCCAGCAGTTTGAGCAGGCTGTCAAGGGGGACACTTTTTCTTTTTTTGTCTCTCCCGGTTGGATTTAGGCTGGAAGAGGAACCTAAGTACCGAATTTCAGCTTCCTAGTTCCAACAGTTTGGACAGCTCGTTAAGGGGCCACTTTCCCTTTTTGAGCCCCCATTTTATAACGACCCTCTCCAAAATTCAAAAAAGTATCTTTCTAATAAGTTAGGCCTTTTAATTTTTAAATTTCAGGTTTCTAGCCGAAGGGGATTTTACAGGCCGGTGAGTTAATCCTACTCCAAGGAATACATATTTAAAATTTTAGGTTGGCCAAAAGGGATTGGGCAGGCCGTCAAGGAGAAGAATTTTCCCCTTATTTCCCCTCCCGATAGGAATTTCAAAAATTCCGTCTAAGCGGACGCCTACACAGAAGGAGGAACTCACATACCGAATTTCCTTTTGGGATATCCTGTAGGGAATTCCAAAAATACAAACTTAGTCGATGCCTACCACAGTGGAGGAACCTTTCTACCAAATTTCAACTGCTTACCTCCAGTGGTTTGGGCAGGCACTTTTCCAATTTTTGAGACTGTTTATGGGAAGATTTTTTCCCTTTTTGCCCGTTCCGGTAAAAATTTACAAAAATCCCGTCTTAGCGACGTCTATGCCGAATATCAGGAAACCTTGTTTTAGTAGAGATATCCGTGGGGGGAGGAAAAAAGGACTTTTTTTGAAATTATATTTTTTTAAATGGTACTTTTTGGAAAAAGCGAAATTTTTTGGAAAACGATACTTTTTTTTTACAAAGTACTTTATTTGAACTTTTTTGAAAAAGGTATTTTTTTTGGAAAAATGTATTTTTTTTTGGAAAAAGGTACTTTTTTTGGAAAAGGTACTTTTTTGAAAAAAGTATTTTTTTGGAAAAATGTATGTTTTTTGAAAAAAGGTACTTTTTTTGGAAAAGGTACTTTTTTTGGAAGAGGTAGATTTTTTTAGAAAAAGGTACTTGTTTTGGAAAAGGTTCTTTTTTTGGAAAAGGTAAATTTTTTTTAGAAAAAGATACTTTTTTTGGAAAAGGGTACTTTTTTTTGGAAAAAGGTACTTTTTTTTGAAAAAAGGTACTTTTTTGGAAAAAGGTACTTTTTTGAAAAAGGTACTTTTTTTGGGAAACGGTACATTTTTTGGAAAACGGTACTTTTTTTGGAAAAAGGTACTTTTTTTTGAAAATGGTACTTTTTTTGGAAAAAGGTACCTTTTTTGTCCACTTTTTGCCCCTCCCGATAAGAATTTCCAAAAATGCCGTCTCAACGGAAGTCTACACCGGTCGAGGAACCTACACACCAAATTTCAACTTCATAGCTCCAGAAGTTTGAGCAGACCGTCAAGGGGGAGAGTTTTTGTCCCTCCCTGTAAAAATTTCCAAAAATCCCGTCTTGGTGGATGTCTACGATAGTGTAGGAACCTTTATACCAAATTTCAACTTCCTACCTGCAGCGGTTTGGGCAGGCCGTGAAGGGGGACCTTTTTCCCCTTTTTAACCCCCATTTTTACAACGTCCCTGTCCAAAATTCCAGAAACTACTTTCCAGAAAAGTTAGCCCATACTCTAAGGAACACATATCTTAAATTTCAGCTTTCTATCCAAATGGGTTTTGGCAGGCCGCCAAGGGGGAGACTTCCACTTTTTACCCGTTCCGGTAGGAATTTCCAAAAATCCCGTCTTAGCGGACGTCTACACCGGAGGAGGAACATGCATACCAAATTTCAACTTCCCAGCTTCAGCGGTTTTGGGCTCGGCGATGTTGAGTCAGTGATTCAGTCAGTCACATTATTCTTTTATATATAGAGATAAGATATAATTGAGATACAGCAAAAAATACCGTTATAATTTGTATTTAAACAAGCGTTTGTCAAACAAAATTCAGTGGTAAGATGTGCGTGATGCGGGTGTAAATAGGTTTCGCTATTGCTGTGGTAAATATGTATAAGCAACAGTACTAATTGGGTGCAAAACAATCAAAAACAAAGCAAACACAATAGTACTCCAACCAAAATGTTATAGTGAACAAACATTGGGTGCCAAATATGTATAGTGTGTAAAAGTTGTTACAATCGTCTAATGGAACGAAAAAATAGAAGACGTGAATGTAACCATTAGGTATCCCAATGACTTGGACTAATCCTGGCGATGGTCACAATCGATTGAATTGCTACGGATGTGCGTAGCAATATTACATTCGTGTTGCATGTGCCGAAACACCATTGTCTCATTCGGACTACATTCCTATGTCAAAATTTTCCAGCCCAGATGTTCTATCTTCTATGACTGCTCCGGCTTTTGCACCAACATATAATCCCGAACCATCTAAATCCAAGCAGCATATTTTAATAAATCAAAATCAGTTTGATTCAGTTGTTGCCAAATTGGAATTGACACAGCATAAATCAGAAGAGTTGGCTTGGTTTTTGAAATCAATACATTTTTTGGCACCCGGTACGAAAGTCACAACTTATCGAAGTCAAGTCGAAAGCGGTTTTTCTGCATAAGAACAATGAAAAACCTTTGGTTCCAATCGCGTATAGTACAGAAATGAAAGAAACATATGACGAACTACAAAATATTTTAAAAATTGTTAACTACGCTAAACATTTGTGGCGCATATGCTGCGATTTAAAAGTTGTAGCAATGCTGTGCTTTTTGTGCGATTGGGACTCACTATGCACTATGGAGACCAATTTGCATGCCACGAATGGAAACACAGAGAGAACAGGAGGTTAGAAGTGGCCAATATTATTCGTGAACCTCTGGTGCCGAAAGAGAAGGTATTGATGCCACTGCATATTAAATTTGGAATTGTTAAGAATTTCATCAAAAGAGATACGTTGTTTTTGTGTTTGAAATTAATTTACCCGAGACACAGCGAAAGTAAAATTAAAGAAGGAAGTTATAATAACATATTCCAACTTTTCGAAACACATTTCTTATGATTTTCTATCAGAGCAAATTCATTTATTCCATATATACGAAAGCTAATTAAAAGTGACGCATTAAACAACATTTTGATTGATCAATTGGCAATCAAAGCAGTAATAGAAGGCTACCCAGCATAATAATAATAATAATATAATAAAAATTCATAGCTCCGCACAACTTATTTTTTGGCGTTTAAACTCATTATTTTTGTTTGGCGTGGTCGTTTTTATAAGCAGTCACGCTTACCCGCTCGCTTACGAAAAAATGAGAAAAAAGTAGTTATGAGATTTTGAATAAAAAGTGGTTACACAAATGTTTACGAAAAGTTGAATTATAAGTGGTTATCCGATTGCTTACTTGATTCTTAAAAATAAGGAGTTAGGCAAATACTATTAGCCTAAGGAAATACATTCAGAAAAACTTAAGTTTTCTCTAGTGTGTAATTTTAGGACTTATCATAAAAATTTAAACATACCCAGTGTAGAAAATCATTACCAGATATGTGGTTATGTAACTACTTACTTGGTAATGGTAACTAGTTACTTTTGTTATTACATTTTTTATTACCTTTATATGGTGATGTCGCGAAAAATAATGAGTTGTCGTTACACACCAGCATACGAAAAATCAAAAAATATATCGTTACCTATGTGCTTACCAGTACTGACAAAAATAATGAGTCTAAAAATAGATTTTCGAAAAAATAAATTATATAAAAAAAAATATTTTTTATTGTATTTTTTTTTTTAATAAAATTTGCTGGTGCGGGAATCGAACCTGGGTATACAGATTACCAGTCAACAGCTCTACCTTCTGAGCTATATCGACATGTAATATTTAATAGATAAAAACATAATTGACCTGCTGCACACAAGTAAGCTTACTCGCCAACATACAAAAAATCAAAAAATATGTGGTTACATATATCCTTACCAGTGTTTAAAAAATATTGAGTCTAAAAATAGATTTCAAAAATTTTCAAAAAAATCTAAAAATTTATTTTCTATTTGAAATAATGATAAAAATAAGTCATTATCAGTAACTCATTATTATATGTTTTAAAATAATGCAGAAGGTAAGTGGGTGTCATTACTGGTACTCCAAAAAATAATGATATGTCATTACCGTTTCTACAATGTGTTAAACATATTTACATATAATAAAAATATTTAACTGTGTAAAAAGTACTTATTTAAACTAATACGAGTAAGTCATTATTTTAATTTAGAAACAATGAATACAATAGGCCGTTATTATAGAAGTCATTATTATACACACTAAAAAAGGCATGAAAACTTGCTGCTATTGAGTGTGTAAATTTGTGTGTAAAAAGGCGCAGAATGCTCATTATTAGGCATAATATGTTTAGAAAATTAATTTACACACTTTTTCTTTATAGTTAGGCATATAATGCAGCAAAAATTATGTTGACAAACATGTTTCCAAATTTATAAACACATACCAAAAAAAATTACATACCAAAAAAAATTACACATTTAATATAACGGATTTTTGTATGTACGCATTTGTGTTTAATTTTAAATTTAATGCGTAACTAAGACATGTCAATATTATTTTAATATTTTTTATTAAAACTGAAAAAACAGGCACATACATTTGGTAAATATAGAAAAAATTGATAATAACATCAACATTTCGGGGAAAAATGGATCATATGCCGAATTTTTATTAGAATTAGTGAATACTTAAATAATATTTAGGTGGTAAGTATATTTTCTTTGTTTGCTAAGAACTCATTAACATGTGATTTTTCTTCCTTAGCTTAATATTTTGGATGAATTATCACAATTCTAATGGGCATTCATAACCACCAAAGTGTATGGTCAGCAATTATTAAGATGGAAATGAAACATTTCGGGTCAACCACAAAGAGATTCTAGAAAATACTGAAGCTGGACTTGGAATAAGTGTTATAAGTTTGTGCTTATCATCGGCTTGCCTGCAAGTAGTGCTATGTGTTTTTTAATAGATTTTCAGGAGAGCAAAAAAACTCTTAAAAAATAACCTATTAAGATATTTTATTGTAAGGAACCATAAAACATGACCAAATTTAAAGAAACTGAGAACACATTTGGACTTAATCCCCGTATAAACCTACCGTTCCTGTATTTGCTTCAATGATTTTTTCTGCAATTTTATTCATATTTTCACTATTTTAATTCCTCCATTAGGTTCTCCGCTTCTTCATATGAAAATCTTCAGATTATGGAGACTTTTTTCTTTAGAAAAAATATCAGATTGTTCCGTTCCTGAAAACATTTCCTATAGAAACCCGAAAGATTCTGTCCAATTTTTTTTTATATGGAAACCTGTAGATTCTGGTGATTTATTCTTATAAAAAAACACTTAAATCTGAGAAGTTTTTTGATAGATAAACTTTTAAACATTCATACTTCTTTCTATCTGAGGACTTTTTCCAATAGATTTCTATGAAAAACATTCTGAAACTGACGACTATTTTAAATGAAAAAAGCATACGAACGTTTTACAATAAGAAATACTTAGATCCTTTTTCTGTTAAGGATTTTTCTATAGATTTTCTGGTCCATTTTAGTTTTTATGACTTTTTTCTATATAAAACTCCTTAGATTCTGAAGATTTTTCTAAGATTCTTAATAAGCTTTACTTTAGAAATCCCTCAAGAAGACGGGCTTCTTTAGAAAAGCTCTCAGATTATGAGGATTTTTTTCCTTTGAAATAAGCTCAAATCCTAGGAAATATTTTCTACAGAAAACTTCTTTTTTCCATATAGAAAAATCTTATAAGCTGATGGCTTTTTCTCCTATAAAATTTTCTAGAATCTGAGAACTCGCTCGAGAAACTCGCAAGTTTCATTATTATTTTTGCACGTTTAAATTATATATTGTAACTGAAAATTTTCTTTCTAATCGCTATTGTTAATAATACTTCCTATGGTTTTTTTCATGAATTTTCTATATAATAAAATATTCATATCTTTCAAATGCATTTCATTTTATTTTAAAAAGATTTAAGGTGCAGTTATTAATAAAAATCAATTTCATTGTATATATAAGCATTTTTTAGCGTGTTTTTAGACATCCTAAATGTAGGTTCATGCATTTAATATAGTTCTTTTAGACACATATAATTTAATTTTGAACAAAATCGAAATGTTGCTAAACGTTTTTGATATAATTAAAAACATAATATTAGACACATTGTGGCTATTAGTTTTAAACACATTGTGTCTAATATTTGAATTTTAAACATTGTGCCTATTTTAGCCCAATTTATAGTAGGTATCAAGTTACCTACTTTTAATGGAGTACACTCACATAACAATTCGGTTATGACAACCGAATTTTTTTCCAACCGAATTACTGAGGTTGCCGCAACCGAATTTCTGAGGTTGCCACAACCGAATCGTTATGGAAATTCGGTTGCCACAACCGAACCGTTATGGAAATTCTGTTGCCACAACCGAATCGTTATGACAATTCGGTTGCCACAACGGAATCATTTTCTAGCAATTCGGTTGCCACAACCGAATTATTTACAGAACGGGGTTGTCCCTACCGAATACTTTTTACATTTTAGCAGTAATTTTAAAAATATTTCTTGCAATAAAGACTCAAATTCCTTTTTAATTTATTTATTATTATAATTAACAAATAAAATACTGAAAAACTCTAAAATATGAAATAACATAACAATACACCCAGAAAACAGATTCGGTGCTGACAACCGCATTTTTAGCCAGTCGAATGGTTCGGTTGTGGTAGTCGAGATTTTCAGTTGTGACAACAGAAAACCAATTGAGACAGGCTTAATTTGACTGCGACATCGGAATTTCAGTTGTATCAAGAATAATTCGGTAGTCACAACCGAAAAATTCATGAAACTGAATCATTCGATTGACAACAAACTGGGTTGTCAGCACCGAATCTGTTTTCTGGGTGTATGTATATTTAGCCAATTTCTTAAACATGCGGGTATTCTTAAATATTATTAAAATACGAGTAAAGGAATACTTATAAATAACAATATACAAAATTATAAACAATAGTTAGTATAAATAAACTTAATAAGAAAATTGCTTCAAGTATGTGAACTTTTTTAATACTATCAGAGAAATTATACCTTTTTAAGAAAAAAGCTCAAAGAAAATGCACTCTCTTTTATACAATTTCTAAGCAACGTACTTCTTTGACTAAGTATTTAAGTTAAGTATTTTTTTTAAGTTCTTTATCGAAAATTTGGAACTGTTTTTTTCATTTGAGAAATCAAATATCTTCCAAAGAGTACAAAAAGAGTGCATGTACATCCTTTACTACCATTTCAAAGAAGGTATTCTGGTACTCCTTTTCGAACTCTTTGGGGAAGAGGTTCTTCCTTTAGTTCTCTTTGGAAGAAAAGTAAATTATTTTAAGATTATTTAAAAAAAAGGTAAATCTTTTATAATCTATTGGAACAATGAACCTCTTTAGGCACCCTTTACAAAAAGGGCATTTATTTAAAGATTTGACTGTTGTATTAATTGTTAGTACTAAAAGGTGACGAATATAAATCTGTTACAGAAGGAGTAATTCTCTCGACAAAACCACGTTGATACATTTTTAAGGAAAACTCTCCTTCCAAGAAATGGTAAAATTTTTATCATCCTCTGAAAGAAGAATTGTTAATTTTTATGAAAAATTGTAATATTTACCTGAAGTATGTTTAAAAGGCTAATTTTTACATACATTTTTTCAAAAGAGTTTTACAAGAAGTGAACTTTTATCAAACAAGAGTGATTTTTAAGATTTTTTTAAGGTATCCAATATAATGTTTTGAAAATAAAAAATACGTTTTCTTAGAAAGATTTTTTGGAGGTCCCTTTCATAGAATGGCTACTTAAAAAATAATGAAAGAATCCTAAAAAAAGTACATTTTTAACGAAAAAACTATGGCTTTACTATAAAATAGTATTTTGAATTTAAAATCGACTTTATTTTGTGAGTGCTGAAATTAAAATTTTTTCCTAATTTCTTTTTTTTTCCAAAACTATTTCTTTTTATACAATGCTCTGTTCTTCAATTATAATTGGTTCCTTTGAGGTAATGGTGTAATCAAAAAGGTTACTTCTTTTAGAACTTATTCAAAGAAAGGATATTTCTTTAAATGCTAGTTCAAAGAAAGAATATACTTTTATTAATCTTTCAAAAAAAGGTAAATTTTTTAACACTTAAAAAGTAGACGCTTTTAAGGAAATGGAATTTTAGATCCCATTCATAAAAAAGTACATTTTTGCACTGTTTCCGTGTGAAGATATTTATTAAAATACTATTTTGTAAACAGAGTTCTTTTCCCAGTTAAAAATTTAAACATTTTTCGATAAGAGAAAGGAGTACAAAAAGTATTCTATTATATCTTAAGGTCCGATAACTGAATGTTCCGCTAAAATTTTGCAGTTAAATTCAGATTTTATATAGAAAACAACAACAAATATGTCAGTTAAAGTCCCAGTTAGTAGCTAACTGGTCATTTAGTAATCGGGCCTAAGTGTCTATGTTTATAACACTTATGGTTAACAAATACTACCTTTGTAAAATAAGGATACTAGTCTACCACTCTTATTCTACCGATATACAAAATTTAAATTGCCTCTTGTGATAACACATTTCCAAAATGGGTTGGTCGATATTGATGTCAGTGCGGGAAAGTTCTGTTATTTTGAAAATACACTTCAGTATTATGCTTGAATGCAGTCATCAATGGAGTAATATTATGGCTTACAAACAAACAGCATCTTCGTTAATACCATACCAACATACTGCAAATGGTAACATCTTCTTGTCGTAGTTTATTTTGCATCGAATATAGTAGATTTCAATAGGAACGCAGAACCGAAATGGAAAGTTATTGCTTTGAAATTTCCTTCCTTTTGATGGACACCCTATACGATACATACAGACAAGGATATTTAAGAATTATCAGTTGTTATTTTTGAATAAATACCATTCTTTATGTACATGCAGTGAATATCTTCCTTAACATTATTTTAACTCCACCCGCTCCGTCTTATTGATGATACTGGATTAACCGTCTTCCATTATTCTCTCGTGTTTATTTGCCTAACATGCCTTTCATTTAGAGATTATTTAATAAATATTACCAAATTGGTGCGTTTTCTTTATAATTATTATAAAAAGTTTTATATATTTTCTATTTTTTGACATTTTGTTATTAGTTTAGAAAATAAATAACTCAATTCCAGGACCACAACCGAATTGAAATCAAATTCGGCTGCAGCAACCTAATTGTAAATTAATTCGGTTGCTGCAACCAAATTCATATACCATTCGGTTACTGCAACCGAATTGATGGAAAATTCGGTTGGTGCAGCAAAACTAATAAGCAATTCGGTTGCCGCAGCCGAATTAATAAGAAATTCGGTTGCTGCAACCGCAAAATTCGGCTGTGACAACAAAACTAGATTGATTTTATATAATCTTGTTGCCACAACCGAATTGGAACTTAATTCGGCTGCAGCGACCATATAGTTCGGTTGTGATGACAAACTTCCGTTGCGACAACGAAATTCGGTTGCAGCAACCGAATATTCGGTTGAGGCAACCTCGCTCCAACCGAATCGTTCTGTGAGTGTAGATTTCAACAAATATTTATTAGAGTGTATATTATAAAATGCTCACAAACATGCATTCATGTCCATACATGGATACATAAATATCCATACATGCATCATATATGTCCACACATGTGCATTAACGAAATTTGAGGTAATATCTACATGCATGATCATGCATGTTAATGCGTGTTCATGTGTGTTCATACATGTACACACATGTAGATATTACCTCAAATTTCGTTAATGCACATGTGTGGACATATGTGATGCATGTATGGAGATTTATGTATCCATGTATGGACATGAATGCATGTCTATGAGCATGCATGAACATACATTGAACCTGTATGTATTCATATATGTCGATTTTTAGCTGGGTATCTACTAAAAAACCTTTAAAAAATTGAGAAAAAGTCAAAAAATTAAAATTTGGCGCCTCGAAAATAATTTTTTTGATATAATCATGCTTTTAAAAATAAAGATGACAAAAGTTGACCGATTATGAAAAAGATGACAGAAAGAGTACACTAATTTTATAGATGACAGCGAGTGAAAATAGATGACTGTCCTCCAAAAAAGATGACATATGGTCACCTTAAACTTTATACTTGGGAATGGTAACTAGTTACTTTTGTTATTACATTTCTTATTACCTTTATATGGCGATGTCGCGAAAAATAATGAGTTATGGTTACACACCAGCATACGAAAAATCAAAAAATATATCGTTACCTATGTGCTTGCCAGTACTGACAAAAATAATGAGTCTAAAAATAGATTTTCAAAAAAATAAATTATATAAAAAAAATATTTTTTATTGTATTTTTTTTAAATAAAATTTCCTGGTGCGGGAATCGAACCTAGGTCTACAAATTGCCAGTCAATAGCCCTACCATCTGAGCTATATCGACATGTAATATTTAATAGATAAAAACATAATTGACCTGCTGCACACAAGTAAGCTTACTCGCCAACATACAAAAAATCAAAAAATATCTGGTTACATATACCCTTACCAGTGTTTAAAAAATATTGAGTCTAAAAATAGATTTAAACAAATTAAAAAAATAATCTAGAAAATTATTTTCTATTTGAAATAATGATAAAAATATGTCATTATCAGTAACTTATTACTATGTATTAAAATAATGCAGAAGGTAAGTGGGTGTCATTACTGGTAGTCCAAAAAATAATGATATGTCATTACCGTTTCTACACTGGGTAGCTAAGAAATTTGAGCTAGATTCAACAGAAACATTACCTGATTTAACTGAAAATTTCTGCTAAAATGTCGCTTATAGTCTTGGTTTTTGGGCTCTACGACACAAGGCCCATATTTATTTTTGGGAGTATAGATGGCTTATAAAGATTGATAAGTTCATAGCATCGAATTTTTGTCCATTTTGCTCTATCTCGCATAGTTTCCGAGATATAAGCCATTTTGTTATTATACAATAAAAAAGTATGAAAATATAGAGCCATCTCTATGTGATATTGATAGCATAGACACAAAAATATAAAATTTGGGAAATAATTGGGGTTTAAATTATCTGAAAAATTTGTTAAATTAGGAAACATAAATTACTAAAAATTAGGATGCAAAGTTAGTTCCAATACGGATGAAAGTAATTGTTATGCTAAATGGGATTTACAAAAATTGTAGTTCAATCCTAAATTTTAAGAAAAAATAACATAAAAAATTAGTTCATTTGCGCCAGAACGCGTTTAACAGACTTTTGTACTAACTTTTTTTTATAAGTGTAGCAGCTACCATTTTTCTGTCGCAAGAATGTTAACATCCTTCTCATAAATTGGCGTCAACATGTCCTTGAAAATTCATTATTTGCATCATCATCTTACTACTTCAGCAGTCAATTGACCACCGAATCTGAAAAACAAGGCGAACGCTTTCATCAAGTTGCTATGCCATTTGAAATGAGGTAATATTGAGTTATTTTTCCAAACTCATTTTAATACAACAAAAGATCACAGATACAGGCAAGTGTTCGAAGAAAAGGATAATCCTGATCATCAAGAAGAGATCATCATCCTGATCATCATTTAACCACCCGATTTAAAAATTTATAGCTGTGTTTTCGACTTAACTAATAAAAAAAACTCAAATAAAATAGAGAAAAGTATGTGAAGTTAAATTTAAACGAGTAAAAAAGTTAAAGTCGGGCATGCCGACTATACCATACCCTACACCAGTCTGGTTAAAAGCCAACTAATGTTTAGACCCGAAATTCGACTGGGTCAAAACGGGACTTGTGTCAAAATTTTCTATAAAATGATAAAAGAAGAGAAAATCGTAAATATAGCCCATATGGGCGATAGGTCCAAATATGGACCGATCCTATCTAGAATCTATAGGCTTTGTCCTTGGCACCATGTGAGCCAGCGAACCAAATTTAATTGAAATATCTTCATATTTCCGACCTGCAGTGAGTAAAAAAACAAATTTTGGGGGACCCTTATATGGGCACTAGGTCTAAACTAGGACCGATTTTAACCAAAATCAATAGGCTTTGTCCTTGAGCATAGGTAGGTGTACCAAATTTCATCAAAATATCTTCATATTTACGACCTGTAGAGTGCGCACAAGAATGCATGGACAGACAGCAGGCACCAGAAAACGTTTTTTTTTTTGTTTTTATCAAAAATAAATATCACTAAAGTTCAAAATGTTTTTATTTCTCAATCGAAAACAAAAAATTTCAAATGTACTTTAAAACAAAAATATCCCTCAAGTTGAAATTCGAAAAATATCTTTAGGTATAAATATCAAAGATAAAAAAATTGATAAAAAAATAAAACTTTTTAAAACGTTTTAAAAAACGTTTTTTTTTTGTTTTTCATCTTTGTACTAAGTACAAAAATATGAATAGAATTTTAAAATTTTTGTTTTATTTTTATGGTGGAGATTATTATGGTTTTTGGTTTCAAATCTGTAGAAAATCATATAATATCCTAGAGTGAACTGTTGAGCGGTATATACATACAAACATATATTGCAAATATTTTTTTTTTTTTGCTACAATGTTTGCCTATTGACCAGCATTTTGCACTAATATTATTCATTTTCCGCCATTAATTCGCAATTTTTTAAGTGCAGATTTTTAAAATTTATAACCTAGGGACCATAATACCCATATCTCATACCAAAGTTTGGTAATTAGTTCGCAAAAAAAAAATTGCCAAAAAAAATTTGGAAAAAAAAATTTTTTTCCATTAATGTATTCTTTTGCAGAATATAAATTGCTGATTAGGTTTCTTAACTATTTTTTTGTATCATAAAGGCTTTTTTCGCATTCCGCCAATATTTTGCAATTTTTTGAGTGCGGTTTTTTTAAATTTTTAACCTTAGGACAATAATTCCCATATCTTATGCCGAAGTTTGGTGGTTAGTATGCAAAAAGTTTCGCGAAAAAAAATTTAGCAAAAAGGAACATTTTTCCATCAACATATTCTTTTGAAGAATGTAAATCGCTGACTGAGTTTTTTAATTTATTTTTTGTACCATAAAGCTTTTTTTCGCGTTCCGCCATTATTTTGCAAATTTTTAAGAGCGGTTTTTTTTAACTCACAACCTAGGGACTATAATACTTATATCCTATACCAAAATTATCTGGTTAGACTGCAAAAACAAAAAAAATTGGGAAAAACAATTTTCCAAAAAGGAATAGTTTTGCATCAATATACATATGTATATGTATGTAACATATGTATAGCAGAATGTTAATCGCTGATTAAGTTTAAAAAATTTTGAATGCGGTTTTTTAAAATTCATAAATTTGGGACTATGATACCCATATCTTATGCCAAAGTTTGGTAGTTCGTACGCAAAAAATTTCGGGAAAAATAAGTTTTGCAAAAAGGAAAATTTCTGCATCAACATATTCGTTTGCAGAATGTAAATCGCTGACTGAGTTTTTAAATTTATTTTTTGTACCAAAAAGCTTTTTTTCGCGTTCCGCGATTTTTTTTTGCAATTTTTTAAGTGCGGATTTTTAAAATTCATAATCTTGGGACTATAATACCAATATTCTCATATAAAAGTTTGGTGGTTAGTTTGCAAAAAAAATTCGCGAAAAAAATTTTACGAAAAGAAAATTTTTTGTATCAGTGTATTTGTTTGCAGAATGTAAATTTCTGATAAGAATTTTTAAGTCATTTTTTGTACCATAAAGTTTTTTTTCGCGTTCCGCCATTAGTTTGCAATTTTTTAAGTGGGGTTCTTTAAAATCCATAATCTAGGGACTATAATACATATATCCTATACCAAAATTAGCTAGTTAGATTGCAAAAACAAAAAATCACGACAAAAAAATTTGCAAAACTACATCAATATATTTGCTTGCAGAATGTTAATCGCTGATTATCATGCTTTGTAGAAGTCTTTTCGGCGGAAATTTTTATTACTTTTTAATAACGCAAAGGTTTATATCATTGGATGCAGAAATATGTCTATATGAATGTTGTTTTAAGAATTTTTACAAAATTTATATGTAATTGTAATCAGAAAAAACTAAAAAAAACGTTTTATTTTGTTTTTTCCTCAATACAAAAAAAACGTTTTTTTTTTGTTTTTTCCTCAGTACAAAATAAAAATAATTCTCAACTTTCCTGAAAATATCAGTACGGATATTTTTAAAATTTTGTTTTCGAAAAGAAAACAAAAAATAAAAAAATTGATGAAAACAAAATATCCATCAAGAAAAATAAATTCATTTGTACACAAGTGATTTTTTTTTATTGAGGAAAAAACAAAATAAAACGTTTTAAAAGTATTAATATCGGGTGCCTGACAGACAGACAGGCGGACATCGTTAAATCGAAATAAAACGTAATTCTGAGTCGATCGGTATCTAGGGTCGGATGGGTCTAGGTCCAATATTTTTTGGTGTTACAACCATCAGCACAAACTTATACCCTGACCACGTAGTGGTGTATGGTATAAAAATAAATTCAAAACTCACATTTTCAATTTGCCTTTATTGGGTTAATATTCAACAAAAAAGGGTGTGAAGTTGAATTCAAAAAATAAATTCAAGAAATAAATTAAAAAATAAATTCCAAAATTTTTAAAAAATATCAAGTGCAGGTGGGCCCAGGGGCAATTTTCAACAGACCTGAATGGGGGTTGGTCACATATGAAATAAAAATCTCAGCTCACTTTAATCAACCGTTGCTCAGGAAAGCAGCCATAAATTTTCAAAAATGCGAAATTCAAATTTTTAAATTTGTCAAGTTCACGTGGGCCCAGTGCCAATTTCGAACAGACTTAAGTGGGGTTTGGTCATACACATGGACAAGGCAAAGGGTGTAGATTTTAATTTTGAGCTAACTTTATTAGTTGCTCAGGAAAGCCGCCATAATTTTTAAAAATGTGAAATTTTAATTTTTAATCATGTCAAGTTCAGGTGGGCCCAGGGCCAATTTCGAATAGACCTGAATGGGGTTTAGTCATGCACATGGACAGGGCTGACGGAGCAGATTTTAATTCTGAGCTAAGTTTATTCAATAGTTGCTGAGGAAAACAGCTATACATTTTGAAAAATGTGAAATTTTAATTTTGAAACATGTGAAGTTCAGGTGGGCCCAGGGCCAATTTCGAACAGAACGGGGTTTGGTCATACACATGCACAGAGCTGAGAGAGTAGATTTAATTTATGAGCTCACTTTACTCATACACATGGACAGGGCTGACGGAGTAGATTTTAATTCTGAGCTCACTTTATTCAATAGTTGCTCATACATTTTCAAAAATGTGAAATTTTAATTTTTAAACATGTCAAGTTCAGGTGGCCCCAGGGCCAATTTGGAACAGATCTAAATGGGGTTTGGTAAAGTACGAAAAAAGTGCTGAGAGAGTAGATTTTAGTTGTAAGGAACCTCCGGTTACTCCGGGTTTGATACTGGGATAGTTCAGCTAGTCCAGGGTCCTAACACTAAATTTATTTATCCACGTAATATTGATTAAAACACTTGGGTTTTTTTATTATTTAGCACTCTATATATTTTTTTGTACCATAAAATTTAAACTTCAACATTTTCCCGGTGATAGATCGACTGGGCCGTCTCCTTGCTGCTTTACCGGGCGTCAACGTGTGAAATCCTTAACACTCCTATCTCTAGCTGTTATCCTGATATATATTCGGATGTAATCCGAGTGTCAGATGGAAATCTAACTGCGGTGGATGGTAATCCGCCCCTAAAACTGCGTCGGATGAATATCCAACCCCTTCGTCCTGGTTGTAAAACCGGGAGCCTCTTCACTACTTTAGTTAGATGTAAATCTAACTCCCTAAAATTCCACACTTGCGATATCTTACCACTCCACGTGTTGGCTGCTGGCCGGCTGTCGAATTAAGAGATATCTGCCTTCAAAACTCCTGCTTAGATACCGTCTTCCGGCTGCAGTTGTGTTGTTTTGTGGTTACCACATTCTCTAAAATATTATTGGTCTAACTGTACTGCTTACGGTTTCACACTAACACTGCTGTGGTTGTTTTCAAAATATATATTTATGGTTATGTGTTACGGTTGTTGTTGCCAGTTGTGTGCCAGTTTTAAGCTGAGTTACGCATGATTGTTGTGTTTGTAAGTTTGTGGCTTGAAGTTTTAGTCTCGTAGTTGTTCTCCTCGTACTCATTCTCTTTGTAGTTTCTCCCTTTGTAGTTCCTTATTTGCAGTTTCTCTTTGTAGTTCACCTCTTTGTAGTTTATCTCTTTGTAGTTTCTCTCTTTGTAGTTTCTCTCTTTGTAGTTTCGTGATGGATGAAAATCTATCCCCCCTGTGACGGATGAAAATCCGTCCCAAAAGTGATGCAAATCCGTCCCCAATATGATGGATGGAAATCCATCCCAAGTATGATGGATGGAAATCCGCCCCCAATGCGATGGATGAAAATCCATCCCCAGTGTGATGGATGGAAATCCGTCGCCAAGTGTGATGAATGGAAATCCGTCTCCTCTGAATAAACCATTTGACTTTAAACTTAATTATGTTCACTTACTCAGTTGTGGGCACAAATTTTCATCCAAAGATTTGGGTCCTCACCTAATTCTAAGCTCACTGTATTCAATAGTTACTCAGGAAAGCAGCCATAAAGTTTTAAAAATGTGAAATTATAATTTTTAAACGTGTCAAGTTCAGGTGGGCCCAGGGCCCATTTTGAATATACATGAATGGTGTCTGGTCACACACATGGACAGGGCTGAGAGAGTAGATTTTAATTCTGAGCTCACTTTATTCAATAGTTGCTCATGAAAGCAGCCATAAATTTTAAAATATGTGAAATTTAATGTTTTTTAGTTTGACTCTAGATCAGTGCTGTTCAGTTTATAGGACAATTGTCCCTGCTCAATTTACATGTATTCTTACGCTCTTGCTTTTAGTCGCCACTGAAATAGGGTTATATAGTTGCAACAAAAAGTCGACTTTTCAACTTTTTTTAAAATTTAAAAAGACGACTTTTCGACTTTTTATAGGTAAAAGTCGATAGGTATGGTCAGATAGGTAAGGTCAGAGGTCAAATTTTAGGGGTTTTTAATTTTTCTTAAACATATTTATATAACATATATTCCTGAGCGGATTTTTATGAAATTTCTTGGTATTATTTTTCTAAGTCTAAAAATAATATTCCTAATTTAGTTTTAGAAAATTAACCCTCAAGTGCTCTTGGGGATTTTTTGGCCCTATGGTAAAAAAATCATAATATTTTTTCAGTGGGGCATACAGGCCCCAACAGCTCTTAATGGTAAATTTTCTGAAATTAAATTAAGAATATAATTTCTAGGCCTAGAAAAATAATATCAGAAAGTTTCATCAATATTCGCTCAGGAATATCTGTTATATTAATATGTTTAAAAAAATTAAAGTCTCTTAAAATTTCACCTCTGACCTTACACAGGGACAATTTAATATATTTATATTTTGCCCTAATTTTCAGGATTGAAGTATTTGATCTTGTGTTGTTATATTCCGGCCAAAATTATTTGAAATTAAAATAAGAAAAAAGAAAAACTTGCCTAAAAGCTAAATAAATGACAAGAATCGCCGTTTTCTCGAAATCCGTTAAAATAAAATCTCTGCCCAGCCAAATGAAAAAAGGAATTCCTACAATTTTTGTAGTTTTTAATCTACAAGATGTTCTTAATAAAACCTTAAAGTCCAATCGTTGATTTTTTAAAATTTCTTTAAAAAAATTTTTTAAAATGTAAAATTGTAGATTTGAAAACAGTGTTTAAGAATTCCGACCTTTTTGGCACTAATTTAAAATGAGTTTGCAAAGCACATGATAAAAAATACTTTTTAATTGAGTACCTTGGAGTTAATTAAATAAGAAAATGTTTTTGCATTAAATTATTTCTACAAATTTCAAAATTTGGGCTCGAACTTCTTGATTAAGAGTTCTGTGACACATTAGTTGCCGGGGGGCAATTGTAATCTTGGTTTTTAACCGATTTTAGTTTTTATTGCCTTATTAGAAACATAATTTACTGTTTATTACGATTTTTTAATCCTTTTAATTCAAGATTAATTTAAAATATTAAAAATTTTAACAAATTAAAAAAAAGTCATGTATACCGTACTTCAAAATTCAGGGCCGTTGAGGCACGTGTTCCTCTTATCCGATTGTCCTAATTTTTTGGGAGACGTGGTTTTACACCCAAATACATATTTTAAGGGGGGGGGGCCAGTCAATAACTTTTTGGAGCACCCTAGTGCAGTGGTCGGCATCCATAGCCACCAGTGGCCGATCATAATCGGCTTTTCACACGTACACAACACGAATGGCAACAAAACTATCAACTTAGAGCGTAAAATTTATTTAGTAGCATGGTAGCTTTCAACAAAGCAGGTTGACATCGCCTTGTTTAAGAAATTTTAGAAAAATATTACACTCTTAAAATTTTACAAGAACAGGAAATTTATTATGAATAGGGCAAGGAATTTAATGCACTAAAAAATGGAAAATATGCGGCTAAAAAAGAAGAATATGCATTAAAAATATAAGAAATATGCACTAAAAACTATTATTTTTACAAAAATAATGCAATTTAAAACTTAAAAATATATTTAAGTTAGTTATTTTTCAAACAGACACAGAACTCGAAGATTTTCCATAGGTCAGTAAGATTTTTAAGAATGTTTAGTTTGATTGAATCAAAATATAAAAATTTTAATTTTTTTTCTTACAAAATAAAAAATGCTCCTAAAAATAAAAAATATGCATTAAAAAGGCACCAAATATGCATTTAAAGTCAAAATATGCAAAAATATGCATTTATGACAAAATATGCAAAAATATGCAACTACTAATCGATGCCATTTTGTTCTAAATTTGATGATTCGGATAATTATTTAGTCCATATTAATTTTGGACTATCGACAAAAAATATGCATTTGCATGGAATTCCTTGCCATAATTATGAATTATTTTTATTTCCTTAGTTCATTAAAATTTACTAACTAATGGAATACTTTTTAAGAATAAATAATTTATATACAAAAAAATACATATTTTTTAAATAATGTGTATAATAAAATTTATTATGAATTATTAAAAAAAATTAAATTACTATAAATTATTTTTTTTTTATTTCTTTAATTCATTCATGCATTCATTATTACATTTCTTCATTAATTCATGTTCTTAATATACAAATATAAATTTAAAAATGATAAACTAATTTCTCACAGTGAAGAAACACAATACATTCACATTCTATCTTTGTGCCGAACACTGCCCTAATGTGTATGCACACAAGCCGAATACAGTACAGTAGGATTGAGAAATGACGAGCGTAAAAGCTTCGAGTATGTATCGGTCTCTGAGCGCATATGTAACCCGAATACAATTCGTTTGCCGTCGGTTTCATAGATTACATCAGGGATGATAAAGTTAGTACTATAGAACTTTTTGTGGTACTATTGGAACATCAAAAGTACTATGGTACTCCTCTGACTCATTTAGTACTATTTACATATTTTTCGATTTTTAAATTTTTTGTGCTTTTTTAATTTTCAGAGAACACATCAAATATCGGAGTTTTAGATAAAAAATACTTATGATGAAAACATTTACCCCTAAATTCATAAACGCTTTGTAAAATTATAGGAGGTTTATTGAACAAATTTTGTATGAAAATGACGTTTTGTAAACCTGTTATAACTTTACAAAGCATTTATAAATTGAGGGGTTAAAATATTAGATGTTACTAGTATTGAAAACTCAAGTTAAACACATAAAAAATGTTCTTTCGCATTTTTTTTTTATTAAAATACGTATGTATACAAACAAAAATATTAAAAATTAGGAGAATTAAGAAAACTAGAAATTTTTGTATTTTTTGAAACCAGCAAAATGTTTTCCCCATCAGAGCTCCTAAAGAATTCACTCATTCGAAGTTCATTTCTGAATGATTAAATACCTAAAACCTATTTCGAAGAATCGAATGAATTCTTAATGCACCTAATACAATCATTAAATTCATTTGATTCGATTGTCAATCAATTTGTTCATTTGAAAATATTCTTATGACATTAAAATAATATTCGCTAAAAAACGAAGTCGAATACGATATTAAGGCACTTTAAATTCTGAACCCTGCACTCACAGAAATAAACCTGTAAAAATAGCAGAAAAAGCTACTAAAAATTAATCAAAAATGGCCTTACACAAGAAACTGCTGAGATTAGCAGATTTTTTAAATATATTTTATATATTTTTTATATATTTTTTATATTTAACTTTTAGTTCATTGAAAATAACAAATTATACTGTAAAATCTGCAGAAAATATTAGTAGAGTAAAAATAGCAAAAATACAAAATTTTTGTTACTTTTAAGTTAAATTTAGTTGAATGAAAATAGCAGTCTATCCCGCTAAAATCTACGAAATGGTTGCTAAAAATAGTAAACTGCTGATTTCAGAAGACTAGATTTTTATTCGTATTAAAAAAATAAAAAAAAAAGATTTCTAGATTTAAAATTTTTGCTGATTTTTAGTCTACTAATTATTATTTGTTACTAATTTCAGCAGGTTAAGTTTTTATTTTCTGTTAACTAAATTTTATTCAAATATAACTTAAATTTTATATATATACTAGCGGGCAAGCCCGCTAGATTTAGCAGTATGCCTTAGGGATGTCAGTTACACCAAAAACTAATTTTTTCGTGTCGGGCAAGCCCGCTACGTTGTTAACGTACCTTTAAAATGTAATTTGTTTTGTATAGGAATTAAATATTTTTATGAAAATAAAATACAATGGTCCTTACTATATAAGAGTATTTTAAATTTAAAGTCGACTTTATTTTTAATCATATGGTTTTGTTCATTTTCAAGTCAAGGCATACCGCCACCCAATATTTTAACTAAAGTCGATAAAAGTCCCCTTCGATGCGAATGCTTATTAGGAGCTTATAAAAAAATTAATAATGGTGAAAATTATTATTCAGATGAATCCTAGGTTAAAACAAATTTTCTACTTTTAAGTAAAAATAAAATCAAATAGACACACTTAATAATTAACAATAAATAACGATGACGATGTGAGGGCTGTGGTGTAATGGTTAGCGCGATGAACTGTTATACATGTGGTTGCGGGTTCGATCCCCAGCTACCGCAACAACAATTTGGAAAAATCATGTGTAGGATTTTTCTATCCCTAATACAGTGTCCTCCTTCACTAATCCCATAGCACTTAACCCCACCGAAGTAAAATAATATAACAGGGCTTTGAAAAAAACTGCCTCAACAAAAGTTCGCCAGCTCAGCATCAAATGGCGCGCAACAACTGTTATAAAACTCAACATCTCGCGAAATTATAGTGTTGCCATATTCGAGGCCTTTCATATTTCTCAACCTCCTATTTCTTCTTTATCCCCTTTCCAAATAAAGCAACACGCTAAATAAGGTTGGATTAGATTAATGCTATAAGTGCTGCCTCGTTGTCATAGTAACGCCAAGGCCTGGTTGTCATAACAACACGAAAATTTTATGTGTAGGGACGCCCTAATCCGCTAGCGGTATGAAAAATACCTTACGACCTATTCTCATACCTACCAAATACACATACAAAATTTCATAAAAATCGGTAGGGCCGTTTCGGAGGAGTTCGACCACAAACACCGTGACACGAGAATTTTATATATGTATATGGGTGAAATAAAAAAATGTGATAAATTTCTGGGCCAAATTTTTGAGAAGCAAAAAGTGTTAATATTTCGGTTTTTTCTTAATGGAATCAGTAAGTTTAGTCATTATAAACCTAATTGCAAAAAATCTCTTCTACAAGTTGTCGCAATAACTTTTTTTGCACAATTTTAATTTTTTTTGTTGTAACGGAGTTTACATTTCTGCAAGCAAAAGATATAAAAAAAAATTGCGTACGAATTTTCTTCAATTTATTAGTTTTTCGTATTTGGGTTTTCAACTTGCTTTCCAATGATATATAATTTGTGTTTATCAAATTGGCGGTTTCGCGAAAAAAAATTACAATTCATTCCGCGAAAAAATTTTTTTTTTTTAATTTTGTATTTTTGGTCCTTTTAAATGCTTTTCAAAAATATAAAATTTTTTAAAATACAAACAGCGGTTGCGCAGTTTAATATATTATAAACATAATATTTCGCGATCAAAAAATTCTTAAATTGTGTGAAACAAATTTAATTTGTCAAACTAATGTCAGTAATGACTCGAAATATCGATTCAAAACCAATGAAATGCAAAATCAATCGTTTTTCGCTCCAGCAGCTTAGGGTAAAAAACTGATAACTTTTTTTTATTTGACGCAAAATTATTAGTTGAATCGTCTTTTGACGCATAAATATTAGTTGAATCACCTCTGTTTATGGTTATTTTAAAATATTTTAAACATTTATCTACATTTATTTGAATGAAACCTGATGCAAACAATTGTGGTTACGGAGTTTACAGTTACGGAGTTTACATTTGGTTACTTTTTTCGTTTTCTTTCAGAAACGCTTTGTCAGAATTTTTTTTCCGAAACAAAATCGCATGATGCCTACAAGGTGAATCCAAATATGACATTTTTATCAAAAATTATGACGAAAAATCGTTACAGAGTTGAAGTCGTGATAGCTAAGATATACGAAAAAGTTTGTAAAATGTATTAATTTTTATTAAAAACGGCACTTTTCCTCTTCATAAAAATTCTTACAGTTAGTGTTTAGCTTTATTGGTTATTAAAATATAAGCAATTAAAATTAAAAAACCTTATGAGTTACTTGTTACGGAGTTAACATTTGGCCTATAAAATTGGTCACAAATTTTATGTAGTAACCAAAAATTGGTCAGATTGTTATAAATTTTGTAGAACTGGTGACAATGCGCTGATATATATCGCAATATATAACTCAAATGTAATCCATGCATTAGAAATTAGCTGGTTACACGGTTTTTATCACATTTTTTGATATCACCCATATAGATTTAACAGTTTGGTTTTTGCTTTTCTTATCTTACTAATATTTTACAAAAGTAATCTGATAGAATTTTTTTATGCAACGTAATTTATAACTAATTTTTAATAGTTTTAGCTAAAATTTTTACGTTTTTCTATTGCTGTATGAGTTAGATATAACAGAACTCTTTATTTTTTATGAGTTTTTATTTGTTAATTTATAATGATAAAAAAAATTGTATAAAAAAAATTTTGGTACTATAGAGGTCGAAAAAGTACTATTTTTTAAGCTGGTTAGTACTATTTTACAAATCCCATTTATCATCCCTGGATTACATAGATATTTCACTCTTCTTCTTCTTTTGTTAACAAACATATTTTTTCACAACATAATCAAATATTTTTGTATAGGTATAGAACGTATGTCCAAACCATTCTCATGAGTTACGTGTACTGGTAGCAAATGTCAAATAGTAAGAGCTGTCTGTAATCTATGGTCTGTTTAGAGTTGTGAATTTTCCATATTTTTTGAGTACTCAATACTTTTCAATTGAATACTCGATACTACTCAATACTTTTAGCGGTTTTTTTGAATTTAAAAATAAAAATGTTATGAATTGCTGTTTATAAGGAAAAATAATAGATGTGTTGGGGTACTCAACATTGGGATCCCGCGGGATCCCAATTTTACCAAAAAGCGTTTTCTTACTACACAATTGGGTAAATGAGAGATGTCATGAGAGAGTAATATTCTTGTTCTTCTTGCACGAAAAAGCCCAGACTTTTTTTTCGTGTAAATTTGGGTAAATTTTTTTTATCAGCTGTTATATCATCAGTTGGGTTCAACTAGTTCAATTGCACTATTCACTAATTTGAACCAAAGACCTAGTTCACAACTAATAGCTCTTTTAGTTCAATCGCTATCTACATTCTTTAGAAAATATGTTTATCATTTACAAAAATTAGTATAATAGTTGCAAAAGCCTATCGGTAATTTTACAACTCCATAAAATTACAGACAATTTTTGAAGACGCTTGTTTAAATGTGTTAAAGAGATAAATATGTAAATAAATCTAAGCTTTTGTTTAATATTAAAATCATTTCCAAATTTAATAAACTATGTATTCCTTTTTGTAAATAGAAATGCCTAAAAAGGAAATTTTTATTAAACTTTTCATTTAAAAAGGGGTTTAAATAGAAAAGCTATTTAGATTTTTACAACAAATTGAACAAGAACTAGAAAGAGCGCTCATCAAAACGAACTATAATGCACAAATCTATTGACGTTTGTTTTTCGGGCTTCAAATATGGTTTTTCGCTTTCGTTTACTTTTGTGCATTTTTGTCATTTCGTGAGAGTATTTCTTGTTAACTCTCATTTTACCGAACTTTACCCAAAAAGTAAAGAAACAGACCTAATAACTATTCACATACAAGTGTTATTGTTACTTACATTTTAATTAATTTAAAACATTTTAAATAGAGAAATTAAATAATTTTTCTCAAAAATCGTTACAAATTTATTTGCTTCACAAATAGAGTTGTATTTTCAGAGCTGTATTTTTAGAGTACTATTATTGGAGTTGTATTTACATACGAAAAATACACATTTCTACGGAAAATTGCATCTTTTAAAAGTATTGAGTAGTACCGTTTTAGTATTGAGTACTCAAAAAAACAGACAGTATTGAGTACTCAGTACCGGAACAATTTAAATTGACTCATTTGGTACAATTTAAATATTTTCCAAATTTAAAATTTTTGTATTGATATAAACTTTCTGCACTTTAAAGCTTTGAGCAAATATTCTTATTTCACAAGTACACGAAAATCATTCTACCAAAAACTTGTGAATATATTATTATATTGGCTTTAGATGCCAACTTTAAGCCCGGTGATAAAACCAAACTTTTTTCAATGTATTCTAAACCTTAAGCGCTTGCAGCGGTCTAAAAATACATTCGAAAATATATTATTATTTTCTCTTAGTTAGCTTATCAATACGTAGTTTTTGAGTAGGTACTATTAATAAATAAAATTCCAGAATTTACGGATATGTAGTAATTATTATTTACCTGTTTAAACTTTAAACATTGTTTAAATAAAAAGTTTTATAGTACATTTTCTGCCCTTAAACACGCTAAATTATCATGTTTAATTAATGATATCAATTGGTGTTGAAAAATACATTAAAATTGAATAAAATAAATTAAATTGAAATAAAAACCAGTTAAAATGTCTTAACAAAGTGATAGAAGAACAAAACAATTAAATTCTGCTTCCGGTAAACGAAAAATTTAGAAACAGCCATGAAGTTGTCCCCTAACTAGAAATTGAAAAAACTTATCGAGAACCGATGGAAAAATAATTTTCTGGCAAATTTTGTTAAATTTTTGTTTTTCCTATCCTTAACAATTGTACACATTGTACAATTTTGGGTGTGAATTGCTATGTTTAACTTTTACACTAACGTGTTTAAGAATCGTACTGTGAACAGCGTATAAAAATAACTAGAGTTAAGCATTAATCACAAACATTTTCATATAAATTTGACATTCATAACTAAAGTAAATCACTTAACTCTGGTTATAAGTTAGCAGGTGCTTGTATCGTACACAGCAATAATCACAGCAAGCTTGACTTAAATTGGACAAAATTTTTTATAAAAACTAAATTGGAAGGGGTTGGAAAAGTATAAATTTTTGAAGATAAAATTTTCTGTAAGTTTGACATTAAGCGGACAAATGTTCTCTATTGAAAGGTGTTGGTACCATGAGAGTCAAAAATAGAGTTGTAAAAGTATTGAGTATTCCGGTACTGAGTACTCAATACTGACTGTTTTTTTGGGTACTCAATACTAAAACGGTACTACTCAATACTTTTAAAGATGCAATTTTCCGTAGAAATGTGTATTTTTCGTATAAAAATACAACTCTAAAAATAGTACTCTAAAAATACAGCTCTGAAAATACAACTCTATTTGTGAAGCAAAGAAATTTGTAACGAATTTTTTAATTAATTTATTTAAAATGTTTTAAATTAATTAAAATGTAAATAACAATAGTTATTTAACACGTGTATGTGAATTGTGATAATTTTTCCTAATAAATACGAATTCATAACATTTTTATTTTTAAATTAAAAAAACCGTTAAAAGTATTGAGTAGTATCGAGTACTCAATTGAAAAGTATTGAGTAGTATTGAGTACTCAAAAAATACCGAAATTTCACAACTCTAGTCAAAAAAGTACAATTTTCTTCTCTGGTTGGTACAAAATCAAAAAACTCATTTTCCATCTTGATATACTATATTAAGTCGCTGTTGCCAACTTGGGGCTTTTTCAGCTAAGCTGGCGCTTTTTTATTGCTCATAGCGGGAAGATGTGTTTTAGCAGTTAGCGGGAATTTTGTTGCTTTTCCAAATAAGAAAAATGTCTAATAAATGGAATACCAAATTGTAATCGGAACATTTTCCTTTAAAATAAGAACATTTTCATTCACAATGGAGTAACACAAGATTAACAAAGTTTACAATTATCGAAGTACTTCGGAGAAATGCAACTTCAAAAGCTTTTTGTTATATTAAACAATTTTTTGTTAAATTTAAATATATTTAATATTTTCTAAGATAAGTTACAAAAGAAAAAAACTTAACTAACTTAACATATTTTACAATGCGTAGAAATGGAATGGGACAAAAACTTAACCAAGCTGGCAAAACCTTCTAAGCAATTTTAAACCTACTTGTATTTTTTAATAACTTCAACCAAATATTTTTGTACTTGTAGTATTTTACCTAAGTACTTTGATAATTATACACTTTTTATTTGTTATTTGAAAAAATACAATTAAAGCCGTATATTGACCCTCTAATGCTTTTTCTTCTGATTGCGATAATATTTGAATTATATATTTGGCATTGAAAATCTACTATGGAACAAATATTCAAATTTAATTTATCGCTTCAACCTTTAAAGCACAATAAAGGTTGAAGACGAATCAAGAAGTCCCATAGCCAAAAATTTCGATTTTTACTATAAACAACACTTTTAGTAAAATAATATCATATCACGAAAATTATTGATCTAGTGTTGTTATTTCAGAAGTTATGGCGATTTTCGCTTTTTTAAAATAACGAAATTTGGCGAGTTTGGTACTAAAAATCAATAAATTTTGAAGAAATTGGTTTTTCTTACTACTAACTATGAGTATATAACCTGTGTTTAATTAAAAAAAATCTGTGCGCTAGCTTTTGAGTTACAGAGATATTAGTAAGACGAATCCTTACGTTATTCTGTGAGTCCTAGGGCAAAAATTGTAACTGATTTTAGAACTGGAGACTTCAATATAGCTTTATATAAACGATAATATATGCTAGATCGTAAATGTATTTTTGACGATATTTTAATTATTTTTTTCTGTTTTAAAAAGTTAATTTTTTTCAAATTTACGACATTTTCACTTTACATCCTTCTCGCTTGAAAATTGTTCCTTATTCAAAGTGTGAAGGAAAAAAAGTAGGTAACTATGTTGTCTATGGATGTAATATAACTTGTTTAATAAAAAATAGTTTTTTAGCCAAAAACTATTTAAGATCTGAAGACCGTTTTTTAGCGGACTTGGGCATTAGAGGGTTAAATATTTTTCACGATGTGCTGCTAAATTTAAATATTCTTTTAACTCATTTTATACCGCTTAGAAATATCGTGCAATTTTTTAAGAAATTTAGTAGAATTATGTGTTTATAATATAGTTTTTTTTCAAAATATTTCTTTAAAACCCGAAATTTCCTAACAAATTGTTACCACCTTTTCTCTAAAAATATCGTTGTAAAAAGATTAGAATCGCAAAACAAACCGCTCGTTGTTAAAAATAATAAAAATCTGTAGAAATTCTGGCATATAATGCAAAATTTTTGATACTTTTGAATTTTTTAATTAAAAATTTATCGAAAAACTCGCTTAGTTTTCGTAGCTTTTAAAATTTAACTAAGAAATTTAGCTAAATTTTATTAAAAAAATTAATAACAAAGAAATTGATTTAAAAAAATCAAATCGTTTTGCAAAAAAACCCCTACAAGATAAATCTATTTTATTTATAAGTATGTCTCAAACTGACGAGAAACCCGTCAAATTAGCAACACCTATTGAAAGTGTTTTTGAAACAGGTACCGTTTTGAAACAACATCAATTTTAATTTGTTATTGTTTTGCATGTAGTTTGTTGCCGTTATCACAGAATTAGAGACGGGCGCGTGGCACGAAATGTTCATGAGTCATGTGATTCAAATTACTGTGAGTTAAAATTACTGCGTGAGTTGAAAAAGTGCTCGTCCTTGAGTCTTGAGTTATTATTTCTTTTTCATTCGTGAGAGTGCTTGAGCGTGAGTCAGAAATCACTCATGCGCCCACCTCTACAACGAATCATGACTACGCAATATAAATGTGGGTTAACAATAACAAAAAAAAACCAAAAACAAATCTAATCGAAACGAAGCGTATTCGGGTTGTCGACGGAAGAAAATCTACTACTACCACAAGGAAGTGTTGAAAGCATTATACATGACGGTATTGTTTGCTTGCGTTATAAGACAAACGAAAACGCTACGCTTCGGTTTGTGTACGAACACATAGATTGGGTACGTGTTCTTTAGGCGTACCGTACCCTAAATGTTGTGTACAGTTTATTTTCCCACTCTGATTTATTTAGTCTATGGAATTAATCCTTACAGACAATAATATTAAAATTTACATAATTTTAAAAAATATTATAAGCGAACTATGTGTTGAGAATTAAAATGATGGTACGTTTAATGCAATTAAAAAAAATTTATTAATGAAAAATCAATATAATTAAAAAATTCATTAAAATCGTTGCACATTCTTATAATAGGATCCGCGTCAGCATAGTTTTGACGAAAAAACGGATTTTAGTATCTCGTTGGACGTTGAGGGACATTAAACACCAGGTTACTGACAAGAAATTCAGAGCATACATCACCATTAATCAGCTTGAATAAAAACGTAACATTCATCATTTTTCTTCGGCTTTCTAAGGTAGGTAACTTGATGCGAGCCAGTCCGGTCGAATAGGATGTAAGTTCGGCCGCAGGCCCCAAATAAAAGCTCCGCAAACAGAAGAGCAGAAATTGTTTTTGGACGGATTCAATCAATTGGTCACGAACATTTTGTTGAGGATCCCAGATAATGGAACCATATTCCAAAATTGGCCTCACAAAGGCAGTATAAAGTTGCTTTGTGACATTCGGTTCGACGAATTCTTTGGCCCACCATTTAATGAAAGAAAGTGCGCCACGAGCTTTATTTACCGTCAAAGTAATATGTTGTATAAAAGTAAATTTGGCATTCAAAAGAATACCAAGATCATGAAGTGTATCTACTAACTCCAACTTGTAGCAACCCAAAGAGTAGTAATCCGGATCACAAAACTTTCTAGAAAATCGAATGTGTATGCATTTATTCAGGTTTAACTCCATTAAATTCAAACAACACCATTCATGGAAGCTATACAAATCCTGTTGAGGGTATGTGTGATCAGAAAAATGATCGAAGCTATGAAAGATTTTCACATCATCAGCATACATTAAGACATTGGAATATTTTATCGCTAACGGTAGGTCATTAATAAAAAGAGAAAACAAAATTGCTCCAAGATGGCTACTTTGGGGAACTCCCGAGCCAACAGTAATATTCTTAGATACTGCATTGTTGAATAAAAGACGTTGTTTTCTGCTGTTTAGGTATGATTTAATCCAGTTCAAACAGATTTTGGTAAATCCCATTAAGTGAAACTTTTTAATAAGGAGATTGTTCAGATATGAACATGTTTTTTATATTATTATTTTCTTTTCTTTGTAATTTTATGTGGAAGAGATATTTGAAAAGATGTACTTAATACTCTTTGTTTAATCAGTTCGGAGAATTAGGAATATTAGAAAATCCCTTTCATATTTAAATAGGATAGAATGTGTTTATCTCTATGTGTGATCACGTGTATTGTTTTATGATATACAATGACGGGAAATTCCACAATGTGTTTATCTCTGTGTGTGATATCGTGTATTGTTTTATGATAACGGAAAATTCCACAATGTGTTTATCACATAACACAAACTATGGTTTTCCCTATCATAAAATGTCGCGCATGTGTACTAAAGACGTGCACTTGTATATCTTAAAGTATTTCCAAAACAAATATACCATATACATAACTATTACTATTGGTATAAATAAGAGAAGAAGTGTAACTGATATTGTTATGTTTTGTTTCAACGCACTCACTTTATTCATAAACACAATACCAGTTATTTCTTGTTTTGCATTGAGTGAAGCATTTACTTGTTTCTTGTTCTCAAATACCTATTGTACCACAAATATTTTCAAGTAATTGTTGTGGAAACAAATAATCAAGTGACTAAAGATTAACTTTGTTGTGAAATTTGTATTTAAAAATTAATAAAATTCAATTAAAACAAAAAATTGTATTTAATTTAAATTAGTGAAAAAGTGGTCGAAGGAAGACATGGGGTTGATTTGGTCGAAATTTTCACAATATATTTATTGGCCGCGTACAATAAGTATCTATTGTACAATCTTCATTATCTGTTTTATTTGTTTGAGCATACCATAGTAAAACAAATATATTACGCTCATTCTCTCTTTATTCATTTACACACAATCTACTAGAAAGAATAACAATATCAACTTGTACCAGAAACACTAAACTACTTATCAATACGTATTCAAATCAGTAGACATACCGAAACTTGTACAAGCAGTTCTATCTGTGCACGTGTTTAATGTGTACCCCCAGGAGGTAGAATAGTTTTAGTTTAGTTTTAAGATTATTGTACTTAGTTCTTAAGGTTTTAAATTTTAATAAATCAGTATCTTACAAATATTCAAAAAGTGTAGACGTGTTTTATATACGCGCGTACATTAGTGGTCCTTCGAAATTTTTTAACAAAAAAGATTCAGTGCGGGAATTTACGCGAAAAACGTAATTCGGGTAAACGATTGATTCGGGTTGAAAGATCGAAGTTGGCATCAGAACAAGGTGCCTTTTTTAAAAAAAAGGGAGCGGCAACTATAGAAAAATATGGTAGAAAAAGCTAAAATCATAAAGCAACTTAAACAGTTTGCGGAGAAGATATGTGGGCTACTACCGAAACTAAATGTATCGCAGATACGGATGAGCAAAGTAATTTCGTATGAAACGCAGTTGGAAGCTGCTTGGAATACTTTTAGGGGAATACATAGCAGTATACCACAGGAACATAAAAAGGACGAGGAGCTAAAGTCCCTGTATGAAAGCACTGAGGAAAAATACATCAGCGCATGTCAAATAATACAGACATTTAAAGATGCTGCAATGGGGCAAGAAAAAGCGCTGCAGATAAAAGGCGCTGAAGAAGATGAATGGAATAGCCCCGTAAATAGTAAAGATCAGCAAAATGTTAGTGCAAGTGCGAGCGTCGCGGTTATTGACAGAAAAAAGAGGCGCTTTTATAAATTGATAGATTAGCTGGAAGAAAAGTTAAACCAGCTAGAAATTATTTCGGGCTCATTGTCAGAAAATGCGCTCGATGTGAAAAAATCCGTTATAGCGAGGGATTATATGGATGTGAATACACTCTATGATGAGATGATCGAAAATCCATTGTATGAGGATATTGGAGATGAATTCCTCAAAGTCCAAAATGACTATGACGCCATGACAGAAAAATTGGCGGATAGAATGAATGAGCTGAAGGAAGATAATAAGGTTTCAAGTACGAAGCTGGAACACGTAAAAATTACACATTTCAGTGGTGATTTAAATGATTGGCCAGCATTCCACGATCTGTTTCAGCAGTTGATAGATTCAAAGAAATCTCTATCCAACGTGGAAAAATTATGCAGACTGAAAAGTATTGTCCACGGTGAAGCGGGCAGAACTTTCCAGCATATAAAAACAACAGATGCTAATTATGAAGCAACGTGGACGATGCTTAAAAACAAATATGAAAACAGAAGATTGCTATTTGCAAACTTGGTTGATAAATTACTTGATCAACCGAGTATTATTAGCCAAGGAGGTGCGGGTATAAAGCAGCTGTTAAGTACGACAACAGAGTGTCTGCAAGCACTAAAAGCGATGGGCATTCCCCTTAAGGACGCTGATCCATTTATTGCTAGAATTGTGATTAGGAAGATTGATAGAGACGGATTATTTTGGTACGAACAAAGTATTCAGAAAACCAAAGATATCCAAAGCCTGGATGATGTAATGAGGTTCCTGGAGCAACAGTATCTCTCTCAACAAGCAATCCAAAATAAGAAAGGAAATAACCCTCCGGCTAAGACTCCAGCAAAGTATTCCCATACGGTCCAAACATCAGATCTGGGTTGCAAATATTGCTCGATAACAGGGCACTCGATAGAAGACCCAGCGCAATAAAATTGGATAAAGTCTGGAAAGCTTTGTGAAATCTGTATGAATCATCAAGCGCATAAAAAGTGCTTTAAATACAAAAAGACATGCAGCAAATGTGGAAGAAAGCATCATACACTCCTGCATTATGCTGAATTCGAGAAGAAGAAAACTGAACAACAAGAAAATCATCAACATTCAGCTAATTTGGTTACAAAAGCAAATACATCAGTAACACTATTAGCAACAGCTCAAATAAAAATTAGATCTGGTTTAGGAGATCTAATAGTGCTAAGGGCCTTAATTGATCAAGGCTCACAGTGGACATCAATTTCAGAAGAAGCTGCGCAAATCCTGCAATTGCCAAAACAAAGAATGAAGACAGAGAAACGGGTTGGGAAACACAGTGGTAGGCGTTTCAAAATCAACAATGAAAATAGCAATACGTCCGAGATTCCAAAGTAACGCTGTTCATCATGCAAATGCTTTAGTGTTAAAACATTTAGCATCAGCGCAACCTGACAAATCTTTCAATGAAGATTTGGAAAAATGGGGTAACTATTGCTTAGCTGATCCCAATTTCAACAAATCGGACAGAGTTGATGTGGTAATTGGCGCAGATCTGTTCAGTGAAATAATACAACCTGGTATAGTGAAACGAGGTAAAATCGTTGGTCAAGAAACAACGCTGGGTTGGATTCTCTCTGGTGTACTTAATTTACCAGCGTCTTCAAACAAAGTAGTAATGGCTGTTACGAGAGGAATAGAGCGCTTTTGGGAAATGGAAGAAATTCCTGCTGATGCATCGGCAAGTGAAGTAGATGATCGATGTGAAAAGTTATTTCAAACAACAACTAGTTTGAATGAAAACAATAGATGGGTAGTTAAATTACCTTTCAAAGATGACCGAGACTTGGGGGATTCTAGGAAGATGGCAGTAGCAAGATTACTCAGCTTAGAGAAGAAGTTAAGGCTAGATCCAAATTTAAACGCTGAGTATCACAAATTTATGGAAGATTACTTGAAGGATGGCCATATGGAGAAGCTTAACAAGCAAAATACTGGTAAATATTATATGCCTCATCAAGCGGTGATAAGAAATGAACATTCCACAACAAAAGTATGGGTGGTGTTTGATGAATCTGCGAAATCATCCAACGGCCGAAGTCTCAATGATGTTTTACATACAGGGACGAAATTACAATATGACATTTTTGAAATTTTAATAATGTGGAGATTATGGCAATATGTGGTGACTGCGGATGTGAAGAAGATGTTTCGTCAAATAAAAGTAGCAGAAGACGATCAATCGTACCAAATAATATTATGGCGAAGATATGTTAAAAAAATCTATAGAAGAATACAAACTTAAAACTGTTACGTATGGAACAGCATGTGCACCATTTTTGTCTAAACGGATTTTGCTCGAAATTGCAAATGATTGCAAAGATACAAATCTAAAACTTCATACGATCATAAAGAATAATTTCTACATGGATGACTTAATGACTGGTGCTGACACCAAAGACGAGTGTATGAAGATACAAGTAGAAGTAAACAATCAAATTCAAAAATTCGGCCTATTGTTAAGGAAGAGGCTGTCCAATGAAAAATGTATACTGGCACAAATTGCTGATATGAGCGACAATAAAGTTGTGCAAATTAAAGAGGGGGAAGCTGTAAAAACTTTGGGAGTCCAGTGGGAACCAGAAACAGATAACTTTACATTTTACATCAAGATTCCTGAAAATACCATTTTAACGAAGAGATTGGCGTTATCTACTTTGGCAAAGATATTCGACCCACTTGGATGGTTAGCACCTATAACAACGCTAGAAAAGTTATATATTCAAAAATTATGGCTTATGGAGCTAGAATGGGATGTAAAATTGTCTGATGAACTCTCAGAAGAATGGCATAATATTTAGAACTTATCCATGATCGGCAGCGTGAAAATTCCTCGATGGCTCATTACAATGATAGGGTATGAGTGGGAGCTGCATGGCTTTGCAGATGCTTCAGGAAAGGCTTATGCAGCAGTGGTGTATGCCAAAGTTGGTTCTACTATAACATTGATTGCTGCTAAAAGTAAGGTAAATCCAATTAAGAACAGAAAGAAATTGCCGAAGTTAGAACTATGTGCTGCACATCTTTTAGCAAAACTAATCAACAAAGTTGTATGGTCAATACAACGAAATATCAAAATATATGCATGGGGTGATTCAACATTTGCCCTAGCATGGGTAAAAAATGAAGAAAAAACGAAAGATAAATTCATCAGAACGAGAGTAAATGAAATAAAAGAATTGATTCCAACAGCAAAGTGGAATCACATACGATCCAAAGACAACCCAGCAGATCCAGCATCGAGGGGAATGATACCAGATAAATTGATTGAGAATAGCTTGTGGTGGAATGGTCCCACATGGTTAAAAGAAGATGAGGAAATATGGCCGAAGCAGACTATTACAACTACACTTAGTGCAGTAGTAACCATAAATCAAAATCCAAATTTCTTAGATAAGTTGATCCCAAAAATATCAAATTATAATAAAATGATAAGAGTGGTGGCTTATGTACTCAGGTTTATCAAAAAATTAAAAGGTAATCGATGTCCTATTTACTTATCAACAGATGAATTGAACAATGCAAAGACAATTCTGATTCGAGACGTCCAAATGAAATTATTTCCGTAAGAAATTTCCTGTCTAAAAAATAAGAAAGAAATACCTATAAAGAATAAAGTTTGCAGTCTTAATCCATTCTTAGACGAAAACGATATTTTACGAGTTGGAGGTAGGTTAACTAATTAAGGTTAAATTACAATAGGAAGCATCCGATTTTATTGGCGAGATGTACGTTTACGGATCTAATTGTAAATTGGGTTCATACTACAACATTATACGGTGGTGTAAAAGTTATGGAATCCGTAATCAGAAGAACATTTTGGGTTATTGGTGCCAAAAATAATATAAAGAAGCACATACGAAGCTGCGTAAAATGTCAAAGATACAGACAAAAAAACATGAAGCAGATAATGGGAAATCTTACTGAAAATAGAATAGCTGTTTCTCCCCCGTTTACACACAGTGTTGTAGATTATGCTGGCCCAATCCAAATGCGGGTATCCAGGGGCCGAAGTCAAAAAACATACAAAGGTTATATAGCGGTATTTGTTTGCTTGGCAACAAATCTTGAGGCGGTAAGTGAATTATCAATAGAAGTATTCATGGCAGCACTTAGGAGATTCTTTGCAAGAAGAGGAAAGAGTGCCCATATATATTCCGACAACGGAACTAATTTTGTGGGTGCAGCTAGAAAAATTGAAAAAGAATACGCAGATGCACTTAAAAATAACTCGTCAGAAGCTGGAGTCTTGGCTGATGAAAATATAAAGTGGCATTTTATTCCCCCCGGAGCTCCTCACTTTGGAGGAATTTGGGAGGCTGCTGTGAAATCTGTTAAGCATCATTTGCGACGTGTTATCGGAGAAGCTAAATTGACATTTGAAGAAATGGCGACACTGTTATCGCAGGTGGAAGGTGTGCTGAATTCGCGTCCATTGTGTGAATTGCCAGGTAACACAGAAGATATAGAAGTGATAACACCAGGGCATTTTGTTATTGGAAGACCTTTGCTTAAATTACCAGAAGGAGGTAATGAACTTGAAAGAGTTCACTTAACAGATGGAAGCTATTGCAGAAGATGAAGCGTGATTTCTGGAAACAGTGGAAAGATGAGTACTTAACTACTCTACAGCAAAGAAGAAAATGGAAGCAGTCTTTTCCCAATATTAATATAGATGATGTAGTATTGATAAAAGATGAAAACACTTCTCCAGCAAAATGGCCTTTAGGCACAGTAATGCAAACGCATCCTGGTGTTGATGGAAAGACAATTAAAGTTCAGCAAGGGGTTTTAAAGCGGCCAATAGCGAAAATCTGTCCGCTGGTGTCCGTGCAAGAGCCAGAAGTAGATGTGCAGCGGTCGACTACATATTTGAGTACATCACAAAATACTGCCAAGATGTATGATGGGAGCCTGTCCAAAATAATAGTGGTAATGTTAATGATGTTGTTTGGAAATATGGCTTCTGCTAACAAAACATCAAAAACCGAAATAACTACATTTAACGAGAAGACTGCAATTTACTTAGATAATCTTGGTACAACAATACGCTATCTAGCATGAACGAGCGTATTGAAATAGTTCAAAACACGAATCTACTATTTGCTTTAAACCGGATGTCTCGCCAAAAACGTGGTATAGATTTCATCGGTTCGTTTTACCACTTATTATTTGGTTTAATGGATAATGACGATCGCCAAAATCTAGAAGGGGATATGAGAAACCTCTTGGAGAATCAGTATAATTTAAAAGATTTAATAAGAAAACAAACGTCTACGGTGGACTCAACTATGAATTTGTTCACAAAATCTGTAGATGAAGTGAATGCAAAGTTTACTGTACTTCAGACGAGAATCGACAACATCACCCTTATGGTTCAAGAAAAGATGTTTATTTACAAAGAATCGATCAAGTTTTTTGCTATTGCTAGGCAAATAGAAGCTCAGTTAGAAGAGGTGGAGAAAACGCAGTCCCAGATTATTCGTCTTTTAATGGATATAAACCATGGAAAAATTAGTCCGGATTTATTGAAGCAACGAATGTGAAATGGCGCCGCTGAAACCACACAAAGATGTAAATTGTCATTTTATAGAAGTAAGCAACAAGAACACATGGATAAAACTAAGCCATAAACAGACGTGGCTTTTCAAAACAAATGCTAATTCCACTCTGCATGTATACGTGGGGTTAAGATGCAAGATTTGATTTAACTCCCAAAGCAGGGAGTATTAAAGTTAAGCGCTGGCTGCTCTGGTCAAGAGGGAAGAACAATATTACCTGCTAGCTCTGATAGAAGTGAATCCATAGAAGGAAGTTTCGGAACCTACCTAATTAATGAAATTAGTTACAATACAAGTCAGTTTATCAAACCTTTGGGATCTATGGTAATTGATCACTCAGCTGAAATTCTTGCGGTAAAAGAAGAGATCAAAAATCTTAAGGCAACGGACGTCCATTTAAAGGGACTAAATTTTCATCGTGCAACAGGCCATTTATCATTAATTGTAGTGAGTATTGGTATTGTAATAGCAGTAATTTATTTTATAAGAAAATGCATTTTGAAAAATAGGGCAGGTATAATTATAGTTCGCCGGCCGCAGAATGTTCAGATATGAACATGTTTTTTATATTATTATTTTCTTTTCTTTGTAATTTTAAGTGGAAGAGATATTTGAAAAGATGTACTTAAAACTCTTTGTTTAATCAGTTCGGAGAATCAAGGATATTAGAAAATCCTTTTCATATTTAAATAGGATAGAATGTGTTTATCTCTATGTGTGATCACGTGTATTGTTTTATGATATACAATGACGGGAAATTCCACAATGTGTTTATCTCTGTGTGTGATATCGTGTATTGTTTTATGATAACGGAAAATTCCACAATGTGTTTATCACATAACACAAACTATGGTTTTCCCTATCATAAAATGTCGCGCATGTGTACCCCCAGGAGGTAGAATAGTTTTAGTTTAGTTTTAAGATTATTGTACTTAGTTCTTAAGGTTTTAAATTTTAATAAATCAGTATCTTACAAATATTCAAAAAGTGTAGACGTGTTTTATTAAACGCGTACAGAGATTATGATTAACTTTATCAAAGGCTTCGCTAAAGTCTGTGTATATAGCATCAGTATGTTGACCATTAGTAAATCCCCGGTTAACTACAGTTGTAAGGTGTAACAAGTTTGTAGTGGTAGAGCAACCTTTGCGGAAATCATGTTGAAACGGTGACAGTATGGAAGAGATTTTATGACATAGTTGTTCTGTTAGGCATTTCTCAAACAGTTTAGGTATTGTACTCAATTTAGCAATTCCTCTGTAATTTGTCATAACTGACTTATTACCAGATTTAAATAAAAGTATAATAATGTTTAGGAAAGTATCCATTGATAACTTCAAAAACCCAAGAATTAAATCATGATCTGGGAAAAATATTTACATGGGCTTCAGCAAATGGATTGCGTCTCAATCCAAATAAATCAAAATGCTTAATAATAAAGAAAAAACACTTACAAATTGATGGTGAAATAAATATTTTTCTTGGTGGTTCAAAAATTAATATTGTAGACACGGCTAAAAATTTAGGAGTTACATTTAATAACACGTTAACATGGTCAGATCATATTAACCAGGCCAGTGGTAGAACATATAGTATGCTGCGAAATCTATGGGCCACTCAACACTTTACCCCCTTGAAAGTTAGAATATTGCTTGCAAAAACATATGTTCTACCAACACTCTTATATTCATCGGAAATTTTCACTGGTTGCAACTCCAATGATATGAGAAAACTTACCATAACCTACAATAACATAATCCGTTACATTTATAGTTTAAAAAGATTTGATCATATATCCCAGTATTCCACCCGTTTATTCAATATGTCTTTTTTCGACTATCTTAAGTTCAGAAACGTTATTTTCATTCATAAAATCATTATTACAAAGGAGCCAAAATATCTTTACGATCGTTTACAATTCTTTATATCTCCAAGAGGCAAGGGCATAACTCAATTTCGTCATCGTGACCATGCTTCCGAATGTCAGTTTTTTATATTCACCATACATCTCTGGAACCAACTTCCAAATAATTTGCAGACCACAGTCAACGCAATAAGATTTCGAAAATTACTTGTCGAATATTTTTCATAAACCTTTTTTTTTTATTTCATTTCATTTGATTTTCATTTTCATTTCTTGTATTATTATTATGTAAATCAATTTTTTTATTTAATAACTGTTTTTTATTTTTATTATTTTTTTTTATACATACATTTTTATATTTATTTTTATTTTATATTTTTTAAAATTTTTTTTTATTTTTATTTTTTATTCTTTTAATCACAATCTAATTTATTATTACTGTATAACTTGTCTGATTCTAATGCTGTCATTTATAAGATATTATGTCTTGTTGTATTAGAAAGCCAAAATAAATAAATACAAATACAAAATACAAATACAAATTGGATGGATATATTAAACATGATACATAAAGAAGTACCCAAGGCATGATAACAATTAGTTAGTACGCAACTGGGTACGCCATCAGGTCCATGAAAAAATGAAGATTTGAGGCTTTTAGGACATTTTTTAATATCTGATGTAGTAAGAAGTGAAAAAGATATAGATTGTTGTTCAGTCAGAGGAATTGGATAATTATCAAAATCAACGTAGACAGCATCAGAGTAAGTACCCAGGAAAAAAAGTGAGGAAAAAGAAGTAGTAAAAACATAACAACAGATGAATAGGGAGTAGTGATAATTTGTGGTTTTCACTGATGAATTTAACATTGGCTTATCATAGGAGGGAAGTTGTTCTTCTTTGAAACAAATTATGTATATTTGAACCGATGAAAAGGAAATTTATTTTCACTTGTTTTTATTTTAATTTAATTAAAAAAAAAAAAAAAACATCATGCATCGTGTAGGGTTTGAACCCACACTCGTTGGCATTTCAAGCAGACGCTCTACCCTTATGCTATGGCTTCCCGAGTAAAAAAAATGATATATAATCACATGTGGCATATATTACAATATATAATTAGACATGTCGTTATGTATATCCATATATAATTATATATGACGTCTTTCTCCAAAATTTTTACTTATATTATGCCATATATAATTACATCTAATTACATATCGGCCTTTATAATATTAGATATGGTATATATGATTATATGTTACATAGCATGGCTGATCTTATTGCATATATAGTTGTATATAGAGCTATATCTTAATATATATGGCGACATTTTAGGAATATATAATTATATATGGTATCATTTAAACAATACATAACTATATATGGTGCCAGTTAAACTATATATTATCATATATGGTGGCATTTAAACAATATATGGTCATATATGGTACCTCATGAACAAAATCTTTAATACAGTTGCAGATATGATAATATATGCTACTAAATATAGTGCCATATATATTTATATATGGTGTTATTTAAGCCATATATTAGCATATATGGTGCCATTTAAACCATATATTATTATATATGGTGCCATTTAAACAATATATGGCCATATATGGTACCTCATGATCAACATTTTTAATACAGTTCCAGATATGATAATACATGATTCTATATATAGTGCCATATATATTTATATATGGTGTTACTTAAGTAATATATTACTATATATGGTGCTATTTAAACAATATATATTCATATATGGTGCCATTTCAACAATATATGCTCATATATGGGACCTCATGAACAACATTTTTAATACAGTTCCAGATATAATAATATATGCTACTATATAAAGTGCAATATATATTGATATATGGTATCATTTAAACAATATATTACCATATGTGGTGACATTTAAACAATACATTGTGATATATGGTACCATTTCAAAAATATATGTTCATATATGGTACCTTATGAACAACATTTTTAACACAGTTCCAGATATGATAATATATGCTACCATATATAGTACCATATACTTTGATATATCGTATCATTTAAACAACCCGAGTAAAAATAGTTACATATAGTCATATATGTGATTAAGTTATATCTGTATAAATATACAGTTTCATCGGAAGAATGGCCCGATATATTTTTATCAATTGTTTATCAATTTTTATCTAAATGTATCAGTTTAGATCTGACCTGATTAAATTATGTGTTAATCAGATGAAATTGTATCAGATTTTTGACCTGATACAAATTTATCGGTTTGATCATAATTGGTTCAATTTTATATAAATAAAGAGCAATTCCATATGAAAGCGATCACCTTTTGGACGACCCCTCTCTGATTCTAAAATAAATAGTCTCAATCGATTGCCCAGCAAAAAATAATGTACCTACATATTTTTTTTTTGTATAGTGACTGGTTTAGTGGTGGTGTACACCACTGTCATGTGACAAAATTGAAGAATTCTTCAAAAGGGACCTCATTGAAAGTTGTTTTAAAAAAAAACTACTAAAGCGATCGCAACGAGTGATAGCTCGTTGGAAAGGTATTGAATCAGGCTTTAATTAAAAAATAAAATTTTCCTAATTTTTCTCAGAAATTTACCTTTTTTCCCATGAAAATTAAATTTTCCCATGAAAATTAAATTTTCCCATGAAAATTAAATTTTCAGATTTTCTACAGAAGCTCCTAAATTTTCCTGCTAATTTTTTTTTTTTTGGATTCCTCATAATTTTTGCTTTAAGAATCAGCAATAAAAAAATGGGCCCCGACTCCTTGTTTGGACAGGAGAGGAGCATTTAAGAGACCACCTTGTTCTCATTGTTTTTATATTTTTTATAATTGAATTATTTGTAATTATTTAACATTGTTTTATTTTATTATTAAAAATACATTTTAAAAATTATTTTACAGTTAAAAATACATTTATGAAGAAAACATCTTTCTTATTTTGCTGCTTATACTTAATTACAATATTTATTAAAAAATTTCAATTGTCTTGGCATCATTATAAAATTAAAGTAACTTTAAATTTAGCACGTCGGCAGACGAAGAGTACCGCTTTACATTAATTGACATATCAGAAATATTTGGTATGAAGCAATGAAACTTTTGCGTTCCAGTTATAGTTTTGACATTATTATATCTGTTTTGAATTCGTCACTCCATGGCATCGTGTTCTTTTTGAGTGCATAAAACTGTGTTAATGGCAATTTCCTTGCTTTGAATCCACGAAAACAAATGTTGTACATTTAAGATCTGGTCAGTATATGGCCTTTGCAAACTTGCCTTAGTCGCCATGCGTTTTAGGGTTCCCCCTAACGCATCGCATGGGCCCTTACCGTGGGACGTCGCAAAAAAGTGCCACTCGACCTTGCAGTTTTGTTCTTCTTCAATTATGCAAAGATTGTAAAAATTTTTTTTATTCTTGTACTGAGAAGCCGCGCCGTCTGAGAAAAACGTTACTTTGTCGATTGCATCGAATTTTGATCTTAAGAATTCAAACAGTTTCATTTGAAATAAATAAACGGACACATAATTATGAGCTAAACTCTCCGCGACAACAACAAGGCTTACGGTCTGTAGTTCGTTATCTTCGTTTTTGAAATAAATGCAAAAAGGATGCACCGTGCACTGGTCGTTTGCCCAGTGATAAGCCTGAATTTCATCCTGAACGAGAAAAGTGTAATTCTCGGCAAAGTCGCTTATCACAATGAATTCATTTTGGGCTAATTTCTCCTTACTTTCCTTTATAAATTTCGATTGCACCTCGGATATGAAATGGTGCGCCTTTAGTTCATTCAACTTGAATCCGAATTCCTCGATGAATTCCGGAATCTGCTTTACCACGGTCTCAAGGGAACATCTGCCGCTGCTAATTATCCACTGTTTGAAATGCACCTCCTGAATTAACAGCTGTTCAAACTTTTCCGCCAAATATTGCTCTAGCTCGTCAATCTTCGGACAATTGTCGCATTTGGACAGATGACAATTTTCCGTGGGGTATGCGCACAACGACTTCGACACGAGGTCCCTATATGTTTCAATTTCACCGTGAAATACTTTCAATTTCTTGCATGGAAAGAATATTAATTTGATGTTTTGATGAAACATGCAAACGCAGACTGAATGCGTTCCGTGCCTGTCTAATGCCAGCACGCATTCTTTTGGTCGTAGGATGCCAAACTTAGAAAATCCCACTTTTTCTGCTGGGTATTTCTCTTTGAACTGATGGTATGCTTCGGATAGATTACATAATAATAATCTGCGCTGCTTGTGTACTTTTTCTCCATCTTCACGTGTGATAACATAGTCACGTGTACCTGGGCAGGCGCGGCTGTTGTCATCATTGCAGTAAAAATCTTGAATCTATTTCACCGTTGCTTCGCTGAGGGTCCTTGAGCCAAATTTCTTGGTGGGAGTCGCCAATATGCCCTTCTGTCGAACTAATTCTTTGCTTCTTCTCGCGATGTAAAAAGATGTTTGAAACTGTTCAGAAATCTTGCGTATAGACCATGATTGAGGCAGCACAGATAAAATGAGATATTTCTCCGGAAAAGTGGTCGCTAAATTGAATTTTCTTTTCAACTGCTCAATCATTTGTTTGCCGTCATCAACGTCATCTGCTTGACTGCATTCGTTATCAGAGCCTTCATCAAATATTGTCGCGATTGCACTCATAACCTTGCCTTTTTTCTCTTTCCTGTATTTTTCACTTCGCAACTTTCTTTTTGTAATAGGCGATTCACCTAAAGTGGTAATAGCCTCATTCAAAGGACTCAAAGACATATTGACCATCGGAATGTCTGCCTCACTATCAGATGAAACATTTTGTTCAATTGTCATTTCACTCTCGGATTGTGGTTGCATTTGCTTCAATGCATTTGCTTGTTGAGACAAATTGATTTTACACTTGGGGCAAATGAATTCTGCTTCTTCACCGTATTGTATATTTAATTCATTCATGTATCGCTTCGAAACACCAGTTAATTTTAATACTTTTATCTTTTTCGAACGATGTCCACTCTTGTTAAACGGATTGCAGCAAAATTTATTCATTTTACTTTAAATTGTCTTTACAGCTTCACTCTTTACTTTACAAAAAAAACACTTTAACACTTTCACGTTTAGTATTCAACTAAAATTTGACTCAGAGTGTGTGAAGTATTTATATTTATTTTTTGGTAAAAAATAGGTAAAAAAAAATAAGCGATATTTGCTTTTCTTTAATAGGAAAATTTGATTGAACTACTGGTCATAAAATGTTTTTTAAAGAGGGACTTAATTGGTTACTGCCATTAAGCCCACCACAGGTCATAAAATGTTTTGTAAATTTTTTAAATTACCAGGTAATAAATATTTCGCCATATTTATGGAAAATCCGTGTTTTATGACTTGTTTCTGCACGTGTCATTTTAGGCGAAATATTTACTACCTGGTAATTTAAAAAATTTACAAAACATTTTATGACCTGTAGCCTCAGTCGGGTTTGGTGTGCCATTACATGCCACTGCTGCTATTATCCATGGATTTATGGCCGATCTTGTGAAGGCAGGCAGACCATATTCACTACACACTCAACTTGGGGCTCTTAAAAAAAATTGATTTTTTCTTCATAAATGTATTTTTAACTGTAAAATAATTTTTAAAATGTATTTTTAATAATAAAATAAAATAATGTTAAATAATTACAAATAATTCAATTATAAAAAATATAAAAACAATGAGAACAAGGTGGTCTCTTAAATGCTCCTCTCCTGTCCAAACAAGGAGTCGGGGCCCATTTTTTTATTGCTGATTCTTAAAGCAAAAATTATGAGGAATCCAAAAAAAAAAAAATTAGCCGGAAAATTTAAGAGCTTCTGTGGAAAATCGGAAAATTTAATTTTCATGGGAAAATTTAACTTTCATGGGAAAAAAGGTAAATTTCTGAGAAAAATTAGGAAAATTTTATTTTTCAATTAAAGCCTGATTCAATACCTTTCCAACGAGCTATCACTCGTTGCGATCGCTTTAGTAGTTTTTTTTTTGTCACATGACAGTGGTGGTGTACACCACTAAACCAGTCACTATAAAAAAAAAAAAAAATATTTAGGTACATTATTTTTTGCTGGGCAATCGATTGAGACTATTTATTTTAAAATCGGAGAGGGGTCGTCCAAAAATTTGCCAATTTTGATCGTTTTCATATGGAATTGCTCTAAAATATAATTGTATCCGACATTTACCTTATACAATTGTATCAAAGTTTTAAACTGATATCAGGTCAAAATTGGGATATAACTATATAATTTTGTATACAAATATATCTATTTAGACCTAAACTGATACCATGTGATATAAACCAATAAAATTGTATCAGGTCAAAAATCAGATACAATTTCATTTGATTAACACGTAATTTAATCAGGTCAGATCTAAACTGATGTAATTAGATAAAAACTGATAAACAACTGATACAATTTTATCGGGCCATTTTTCGGATCAAATGGTACATGGATGACTCTAAGTTATATATTAACATATAAAGCTCCATATTGTTTTTTTTTAATAGGGAACATACCATATATGGTGCCATTTAATCAATATTTGTCATATATGGTGCCATTTAAACAATATATGGTAACTCATCAGCAACTACAATATTAACTGTATTTCAGAAGCTATTAATTGTATTTCAGAAATTTTAAATATATTTAAATATAATCAAATCTATAGTCTTGTTCAGTAAATTGTTATATTTATTTAATATTTATTTATTTCTTTCTATTTTTATCAAGGTTGGTTACCGAAACGAATAACGGTAAGGGTAACGGTAACGGTATCAGATTTCGTTTGTTTAGGTAACGGTAAAGGTAACGGTATTTAAGACTGTTTCGGTAACGGTATACCGTTATCGAAACAGCAATACCGGTACGTACCGGTATTCAAAATTATGTTAAAAACATATATAGAAACAAGTAAAAACATGGCATATTTTTGCTAAAGTGCTAATATTATGCGGACGTGTTTTGTTTTGCTCTACAAAAATCGTTAAATAAACTTGTATTGTTGTTGAAAAAATAACAAAAAACAATAGAAAAAGCGCAAAAAGACGCTTTATAAATGTACGTTAAGATAAATAAAGATTTTAAATATAATCAAAAGAGAATTGAACAAGCAAATAATAAAAATTTTTAAAAGATCAAGAACCAATAGTGCAGAAAAAGAATAATAATAACAAACAATATGCCTGTTAAGCGCTCTCCGCCTACTCCAAATTCCTTGCTAATTCCAGCAATAAATAATAAAAGCTCTCCCGCGCAAAATGCATCCACATCCAGTATAAATGTATACGATCACTCTTCTCTCACTGCGCATGCGCAAAAAAAAGTACTCCCTTGGTCTATAGAGTGTTCTACAGCAACTACAACATTATCAAATAAAAGTTTTTTACCCTATCCCCTGTCTTTAGCTACTCTTCCTCTAACAAGTGTAACATCAGCATCATTCTCTACAGTAACTACACAATTACCCAATACTACCACGGTTACAACATCCATAAATTCCCCCCTTATACCGATTATTCCCACATGTAATTCGTACATTACCAAAAATCTCCTAAACAAAACCCAAGCATACACAATGAATGGCAGGAGAGCATAACAAACAATAATTCAATAACAAAGAGTGCAAATCTAACAACTACACACACACAACAATCAAACATACAATCACCAAAGCAGTCGGCAGTGGTCGCAGCAAAAGGTGCTATACCTAAAATAATAAAATCTAAAACACCGAGTAATATAACAACGAAAAAAATACCAATTGGCATCGATACATACATTACGATCACTAAGCGTAAGTTAAGCCCCAAATCCGCAAAAGTTAAGCCTTCCCCGAAGCAAACTAAAAATACCGATCCTGTGAATATGGAAAGTCAAAATCGCTTTTCCATTTTAAACACAGATGATAATGAAGAAACCCCAGTGAAATCTGTAAAAGAATTTACACCTGCCCCTATTCATCTCCGTGAACCGAACTCTAACGATCTTGTTAATGATTTAGCCGAGCTTGTAGGAACAAATAATTTTTATGTAGTATCAACACGAGTGGGAAATGTTCAGGAAACTAAAATTAAAACATTCACTGAAAATCATTATAGATCCATTACTCAATATCTTGATTCCAAAAAGAAAAACTATTATACTTTTCAATTAAAAAGTGCTAAAGGCCTGATGGTTGTTTTAAAAGGTATAGAAAGCAACATTCCAACCAAGGAAATTCAGGAGGCTCTAGAAAAGGAGGGCTATGAAATTAAGTCTATAAACAACATTATCAATAAAAATAAAATTCTTCAACCCCTGTTCAGAGTAGAATTAAACTTCGATTCTAAAAAACTTAAAAAGAACGAAACACACCCGATCTATAGCCTTCGATATCTTCTGCATAGAAGAATAAGTGTTGAAGAGCCTCGTAAACGCAATGGATTACCCCAATGCGTAAATTGTCAAGAATTTGGTCACACACGGGGGTATTGCCAATTACCACCTGTATGTGTAATATGCGGTGATATTCACAAATCGTCGGAATGTGCATCTTCTAGATCTGACCCAAACGTTAAAAAATGTAGCAACTGCGGTGGAAACCACACTGCGAATTACAGAGGCTGTCCAGTATACATAAATATTAGACAAAGGACAATGAAAAGACCTCATTGACCACAATACCAGCCAACAGAATTCCCAAATCTGCCCAATAATTCTCGATCGACTGATCGTACTCCTTCAAATGCCCAACACACTACTTCTCATAGTGCTAGTACAAGCAATTTTTCGTATGCACAAATCGCCACTTCCCAAAGCGTTGGTTCTACGCAAACCAATTCATACCCACTGCCCTCGCTGGAAACGCCTTCTCCTCCCCAGAAAAGCTCGCTGGAAAACTCAATTGAAACTTTAGTTCAAACCATTAACAACTTCATGGCCAATATGAATGATGCAAGATTTACTTCGCAACCAAGGCATGCTTATGCAGGCTTTCTTAGATAAAAAATGAACGTTTTAAAAATATGTTATTGGAACGCAAACGGCTTAAGCTTACACAAAAACGAACTAAATTATTTCCTCGGAAACAAGCAAATTGACGTTATGCTTGTTTCTGAGACGCATTTAACCCCAAGAAGTTCTTTTTCAATACAAGGATACAAAATTTATGACACAAAAGACCCCAAAGACAGAGGATGCGGTGGTGCAGCGGTTATCATAAAGTCTCGTTTAAAACACTTTCCAATGCCCGACTTTCGTGAAAACTATCTTCAAGCCAGCACTATATGCCTCGAAGAATTTAACATGAACCTTGTTATTTCATCAATTTACTCCCCTCCTAGATTTCCGATAACAGAAATTCAGTACACGGACTTCTTTAAATCGTTAGGTCCCCGCTTTCTGGGAGCTGGTGACTACAATGCCAAACACACATTCTGGGGGTTACTGCTGATTACTCCCAAGGGCCGTGTTTTATTTAATACAATTTCAAAAATGGGTATGGATGTTATATCAAGCGGAGAACCCACTTACTGGCCAACAGATAGGCAAAAAATACCAGATTTGATAGATTTTGGAGTGACAAAGGCTATTTCAAGGGAATTAGTACAGGTAGAATTGTCATTAGATTTGTCGTCAGATCACACACCCACCATTGTTTGTATCCAGGGCCCCCGAGAAATTGTAAACCCATATGGTGACTCAGCGCTTACGGGAAAAAATACAGATTGGCTAAAATACAGAATGTTTATTAGTTCTCATTGTTCGGAAAATATACCGTTAAGAACAACAGACGATATTGACCTCTCTGTTAAAAATCTAGAATTACAAATCAAACCTGCTGCTCAACTGGCTACAAAGCCCCGCCGACACAAAAGACCAAACAGAATTTTTTCTATAGAAGTCGAAAGACTAAAGAATAATGATAAAAGAATTGCACGAAGAGAATGGCAACAGCACAGATCTCCACAACTAAAGGAACGATTTAAAGAATGCACGAAGAATTTGCGAAGACTTCTTGAAGAAAAAAGAATTGAATCGCTTAGCAGATATCTCGAAAACTTAGATCCATCAGCTAAAACTGATTACTCTTTGTGGCGTGCTACAAAAAATCTTAAAAGACCCGTTACATGTAAGCCTCCTTTGCGAAAACCAAATGGAAATTGGGCCAGAAACGACACGGAAAAAGGAAATCTGTTCGTGGATCATTTGAAGGAAGTTTTTACGCCAAACTTATCTAGTACTATAATAGAGCCGCCTCCTACTACATCCCAGGACATAGTATGTCCCCCGCTTATGTTTGAAATGCGAGAGGTTGAAAAAGCTATTATTGAATTAGACCCAAAAAAAGCACCTGGCATCGATAAGATAAGTAATAAAATGCTTGTAAAATTACCCCGTATAGCATTAAGAATTATTCTCTTTATTTTTAATGCTATTTTACGCCTTGAGTACTATCCCCCGGAATGGAAAGTATCACTTGTTAAAATGATACCCAAACCAGGCAAAGACCACACAAAAGTTGAATCCTATAGACCAATCAGTCTTTTACCGAATATATCAAAACTGTTCGAAAAGCTACTCATGAATAAGTTGACCTTGTATGTGACGAAAACAATACTATTCCAGCACATCAATTTGGCTTCAGGAGAAAACATAAAACCATTGAACAAGTACATAGGCTAATCACTGTAATAAGAAAGGCATTTGAGGGAAAAAAATACTGCTCTGCTATCTTTATTGATGTCTCACAAGCCTTTGATAAAGTTTGGCATGAGGGACTTCTTTTTAAAATAAAACTTTTGTTACCGTCAAATACCCATAAGCTCCTAGAAAGCTATATAACAATTCGTAAATTCGTTCTCGCGGAAAAAAGTTTCTTCAGCTCCCCCCAGGACATTTGTGCTGGAGTGCCGCAAGGTAGTATTTTGGAACCACTTCTGTATATCCTATATACATCTGATATGCCATTAAACTTGAATACCCATACGTCCACTTTTGCTGATGATACAGCAATCCTTAGTGTCCACAATTACCCATTAGTAGCGTCAAGATTGTTACAAAATCATATATCACAATTGGAAACTTGGTTAGATAAATGGAAAATTAAAGTGAATGAACAGAAATGTATACACGTAACTTTTACTTTAAGAAGAGAATCGTGTCCACCGATTCAAATAAATAATAATAATATACCCCAACAATCAAATGTGAAATATCTCGGTATACACCTTGACCGTCGCTTTACATGGAAAAATCACATAGATGCGAAACTTACCCAGATAAAGTTAAAAACTGTTGAGCTTACGTGGCTTATGAGTAGGAACTCTTTACTTGCCTTAGATTGTAAACTGTTGCTTTATAACTCGATAATTAAACCCATACGGTGCTGTGGAATTCAACTCTGGGGTACTGTCTCAGCATCTAACATAGAAAAATTGCAAAGACGTCAAAACAGGCTTCTTAGAATGATCACGTGTGCACCCTGGTATATAAGAAACTCCAACATACATAAGGATCTCAACGTAAACCTTGTTAGAGATGAAATCAGAAGACATAGCGAAAACTACTTAAAGAAACTAGAAACACATCCGAATACACTAGCCCGGAGTCTACTAAATAGCAGTGGTCACCTGCGACTAAGAAGGAGACATACTGCTGACTTGGTCCACTTATAGAGAATAACTTAAAATGAAACCACAAAATTTTGTCTGGCACTGGCTGGACTTAAAACTTTTATTTAGTCTTAAGATTTGAATACTTATTGTTAGTTCACACATATTTAGTGAAGATTCAATAAATAAATAAAACAGGAAAAAAAAAAAAAAAATCTATAAATTTTTCGTAAAAAAAAAAAACACTCAAGATTATAAAATAAAAAAATTGTAATTTTTATATAAAATAATAAATACCGGTAAAATACCGGTAACTACCCATTAAAATAACGGTATCGGTAACGATAACAGTATTTAGAAATTTTTTTAGAGGTATCGATAACGGTAACGGTATTCAATTTGAAACGGTATTTTAGCGATAACGGTATTATAACGATAACGGTAACCAACCTTGATTTTTATTAACAAAAATATATAACAAATTGGAAAATATATAAAGTTGTTTTTTTTTAAGTGTTTTTTTTTTATAAAAATAATACACTCATAGAAAGAAGTAAAGCTGTAAAAATAGGAGAAAAGCTACTAAAAATTATGTAATTAAAAATGACCTTGCAAAAAAACTTGTGATATTAGCAGATTTTTTTTGCTAAATACTAGTAAGATAAGGAAAAATAAAACTATTAAATTTACAAAATTTTGGTTACATTTAAGTTAACTTTTAATACGAATTACCTTGATATAATCCGGAAAAAAAATTTGCAGCATATTAGTAGATAAAAAATAGTTTTTTCTGCAAGGTAATTTTTAACTTATTTTTACTAGTTCAAACTAAAATGTTGACAGGATTTTTCTGTTATATTTAGTTTCTAAATACATTTAGTAAAAATTTGATCAAAATGGATTTTTTAAATTACAATTTTTTAAATACAAATAAAATTGTAATATTTTCCTTTTTCGTATTTTAACAAAAAATATTTGAAGAATTACATTTTTTTTTTTAATATTACAAAATATCAACCCACTCAAAGGCGAAAGTCACTGATGATGGCTTTGTAGCGAAAGCCGAAAATGCGCATTCTGCCTTGCTGGTCTTATCGAATTCTTTCAATAATTTTTATTCTTTGCAATTTACTTGTAAAAATTGTATCATCTTTCTTTGATTTGAAAATAATTTAAACAGAAAGTGATATTAATTTATGATCTTGAGTCAAACTAAAATAACATTCATTTAATTACATATTTATTTAAAACTTTTATATTTCCAAAAAATTTCATTAAAAATTAATAGAAAATTAAAAAAAAAAATTTTAAATCATTTCAAAAATTAATTTTTGAGTGTACAAAAATAGAAAAAAATAAAAATTTTACAGTGAAAACTACAAAAAATTATTAATTGTGTAAAAAAAGTTCCAAAATTTTTTTTCGACCTGGTGGGATTCGAACTCGCAACCCTCTGATTTCTGTGCCAGCACGTTCATATGCAACCCCCATACAAAATATTAACTTCTTATCACCCATCAAAAAGAACTTCTGACTAGCATATATTTATTGCAGCATTAGATGTTGTTTAAAACCCATTCCTAAGGGAGTAATTCTTTGTGTGGTAATGAAGGAAGTCATTCCATTTATTTTTGCTGGGTAGTTGCAAAAAAGTCGGTAAATATGTCTTTTATAACCAAATCATCGCTAGATTCTGTTGTTAAATTGAATTTACAAATTTACAAAAAGTTTTCGGATCACGTTTAAAATTTAGTTCATGTTGAGTAAATTATATTCAGCACGTACAATAGAATATTTACCATATCTTGTTACTGTAGCCTGTACTACAATATATATTTCATTTAATTAATTTAAGTATATTCATTTATAATTAGAGACCTATACGATAGAGCACTCTTTATATAAATTACGAGATTATCTTAATTCTCATCGTTTACGCCATTTAATGCGTTAATAATATCATCTTCGGCTAAAATTGCTTTTCCAAAAAATTGCATCCTGTATGTTCTAAGAAAATGTTGAATATTTTCCAATTCGTTCATATTGCATATGGTGCAATTACCTTGCCTATATGGGTTATATATATATATTCCTCTAACTCCCATTGGAGCATAGGGCGCTTAACGATTCGTTAGCAGGGTAAGTTCAGAAAAGTGGATTGCTAGCCCTCCTTTCTTAGATTGGTGATAGGGTTGCTATCCTTGTGTCCAATCCCACGTTTCAGTCATGCTTCAGCAAACGTTCATCATCATTTACCTACTTTCCTGAGACGCCAAGTTGTCCGTGGCCATTCAGGTTACATGACTGTGTGCCTTCTCACTCTAGCTAGCTTTCAGCGGGTGCTGGAAAGCCATTGCCCGGGAAATACTTGGTCTAGGACCGGAAGTAGTGAGCTGCTTGAACAGTCATACAAGTCTTTCCGCACTACGTGCACCTCTGATGAAAGTAATATGGGTTAGAGCAATTTAATTGGATTAATCCACATCTAGATTTTAATATACACATTATCTTAGATCTATTATATAGTTCACTAGCGGGCGCAGCCCGCTACGTTGTTAGCGTGCCTAAATGTTTTTTAAATTCGTTTTTTTATTTAAAGTACAGTTTTTATAATAAAACCCTTCACCCTGCCACCACAAATAAATAATTCTGCACAACAATGGGTTTAAAATAAATAAATATTTGATCACTTTTTCTCATGAAAGTGGATTGTTAGTAATGAATCCATAATAAATTGCAATATACGTGTGTATGTTAAGATAATTTGGTAAAGTGCGAACTTAGGTAGATAGACCCGTAAGTAGTTTTGTTCATTTGTGTTTTGAATGAAAATAAATAATGAAAGCAGGATTGCAAAGCATTTTATAATATTAAAAATAGAGTGCAAAGCCCGCTACGTTGTTAGCGTGCCTTAAAGTTTTTTTTTTAATTCCAGTTTATGTAAAGCTAGACCTGGCAATTCAAGTAAATTTACAAATTCAGTTGGAAAATTTACTGCGTCGGTTTCTTCCACCGGTGCTTCATTACCTGCAGTTTAAATATCAGAATATATAAGTACCATTAATTTTATAAGGTTTTTCCCTTTTAGAAAATTTGTTTAACTTTTTGGAGAGTATGTTTCAATGCTACATATGTTTCATATTCCGTGGATAGTGTTTGAACAGGTAAGTAAAAGGGGTTCTTCACCCCTTTTTGTTCCTCCCAGTAAAAATCCCAAATATATATAATCTTGCCTCTATCGCATGCGAAATTTCATGTACCAAACTCCGGCAGTTTGAGTCATTCAAATTCCATTCCATTTTGTTTAACAATTTTAGTGTTCCAATGCAACTCCTTCCAAGATTCCATTTCGTTCACCATTCCATTGCATTTCGTTGCCATTATCTGTTATTCCAACTCCACTCGTTCCCCGTTTCATTCCATTTCGTACCTACTGTCTTGTGTATCGATATTGATATCAGTCGCTTCGCTTTCCATTTCTTTGCACTTTCTCCATTCCATTCCTCTTTTAACTGCAGTGTTTCAATTCCACTCGTTTCTTATGTAGTTTCTTAATTTTAGTGTTCCCACTTGTTCTTTAAGTTTTAGGTTTCTAGCTAAAGACGCTGACGTTAAGGGGGGGGGGGCAATTTTCCCCTTTTGAACCACCATTTTTACCACGTTCCTGTCCAAAGTCCTAAAAATGCCTTGTCGATAAGTTGGCCCATACTCCAAGGAAAACATATTATAGATTACAGGTTTCTAGCCGAAGGGTTCGGTTAGGCCATCAAGGGGGAGAATTATTCCGTTTTTACCCCTCCCGGTAGGAATTTCCAAAACTTCCGTCTTAGAAGACGTCTGAGTTGGAGGAGGAATCTACTACATACATAATTTTAGGTCTCTATACCCAGCAGTTTAGCCAGGCCTTCAAGAGGGAAGTTTTTTACCTTTTTACACTACCTGTGGAAATTTCCAAAAATCTCATCTTAGCGGATGTCTACAATAGAGGAGGAACTTTAGTACCAAATTTCAACTTCCTACCTCCAGCAGTTGGGCGGGCCTTTAAGCGGCACTTTTCGCTTCATTAATCCCCATTTTTGCAATGTCCCTGTCCAAAATTCCACAAAGCACCTTCCCGATAAGTGAGCCCATACTCCAAGGAACATATGTTTTACATTTCAGGATTCTAGCCAACTTTTACTATTTGTGCCCCTCTGGGTAGGAATTTCCGAAAATCCATCGACAGGGAATTTCAGCTTCCTAGTTCCAGCAGTTTGAGCCGGCTGTCAAGTGGGACTCTTTTTCTTTTTTTGTCCCTCCCGGTTGGAATTAGGCTGGAAGAGAAACCTAAGTACCGAATTTCAGCTTCCTAGTTCCAGCAGTTTGGACAGGTCGTTAAGGGGCCACTTTCCCTTTTTGAGCCCCTATTTTATAACGACCCTGTCCAAAATTCAAAATACTATCTTTCTAATAAGTTAGCCAGGGACCCACATTTTAAATTTCAGGTTTCTAGCCGAAGAGGTTTTTACAGGCCACCAAGGGGACGCTTTCTTCTTTTTGCCCCTCCCTTTAGAAATTTACAAAAATTCGATCTACGCGGCTGTCTGCGATGGATGATTTTTTTTTCAACTTCATTGCCTCAGCGGTTTGGGCAGGCCATTATTGGGGACATTTTTCCCTTTTAACCCACATTTTTACTATGTTCCTGTTCCAAAATAGAAAAATTACGTTGCCGGTGAGTTAGTCCTACTCCAGGGAATACATATTAAAAAAAGTACCTTTTTCCAAAAAAAATACCTTTTTCCAAAAAAGTACCTTTTTGTGGTAAAAGGTACTTTTTTTGGAAAAAGGTACTTTTTTTGGAAAAAGGTACTTTTTTGGAAAAAGGTACTTTTTTTGGAAAAAGGTAGTTTTTTGGAAAAAGGTATTTTTTTTGCCCTTTTTGCCCCTCCCGATAAGAATTTCCCAAAATGCCGTCTCAACGGACGTCTACACCGGTCGAGGAACCTACATACCAAATTTCAAGTTCATAGCTCCAGCAGTTTGAGCAGGCCGTCAAGGGGGAGACTTTTAAATCCATAAACACCAGCTAGGCGGTACCTTTTTCCGAAAAAAGTATCTTTTTCGAAAAAAAGTACCTTTTTACAAAAAAAGGACCTTTTTCCAAAAAAAAAGTTCCTTTTTCAAAAAAGTACATTTTTATAAAAAAGTGTCTTTTTCCAAAAAAAGTACCTTTTTATACGATAATATTTTCATTTCTTTAAAACGACTTTCATTATTTATACCCATAACCAATTTCTCTCCCTCTCCTTCACAGACTTTTCTTTGCTATTTATTGGATTTATTAAGAATAAATGATGAAATACTATTATAATGTAGATTTAATGTTACATTGTTATACATGTTTATCTAAAACTTCTTTAGCATTTTGATTACCACATTTTAGATTTTTATCCCATGAAAACCATTTATCTGCCACTCTAAATTTATCATTTATAACACTTACACGATGCGATTTATCTATACTTAATATTTCTTTCTTAATTTTAATCATAACTTTCTTGTGATGTTGTTTAAGTATGCTGAGATCTTTTTCCACATATACAGAAGTACCTTTTAATTGCACGCTTCTCTTCAATATATCAACAGTCTGCTTAGAGTCCATTTCCGCTATTGCCGTTACCTTCCCCTTATGCGAGTTTAATTTCCTAGTTGATTTAATGATATATTGTTTCTTAATATTTAATTTATCTCTGCAAATTGTTTTTATTGCTTCTGATAATGACGATTTTGTATCATCAATACCTCTAAAAATTACATTCTTTCTTTTTAATTGTTCTTCTATTCGATTAAATCTTACTTTCTCTTCACTTCTTTCCGATTGAATACATTGAATTTCATTTTTTAAAGCTTGATTTTCTTTTTGTAGATCTGCTACTTGCCTAGTTACTTCAGATATTTGTATTTTAATTTCTTCTATGTCTTCTTTCGTCGGCAAGTTATCGGTCTTTTCTTGCAGTAGTGCTGCCATCATCATATTTAGCTGCGTTATTAGATCTGTAGCTGACATTGTTCCTACATTTTGATTTAGGTGATCCATATTTTCGTTTTATTTTCCTTGCAAACCACTGTGCTAATTCAAATTTATTTATTATTAACAGTAGAACCCCGGACATAAACCACTTCTTTCACCAGTTTGCAAAAGTGGGATTAGCTTAGACACCAACCATTTGAATTATTATTTATCACAGGGTGATGAAGAAATTTACAAAGTGAGACTAAATATTTTATAGATGCGCCAAAATTATTAACATAAAAGCTTTCGTATACTATTTTCGCCTTTTGCTTTAATCGGTTAACACTTCAGCTGATTTGACAGAACTTGTTTGAAGAAAATTATACACACTTTCAATTATATTTGCCTGATTTTTTGTGTTTTTTCAATTATTAAAACATTGTTCTTAAACTGATTACTTGACTTCATTTATCATTTATACATTTGGTATAATTTTGTAGGTATTTTCGCACAGTTTTTTTTTAATATTTTGATAAGTTCTTCCGATTTTGAAGTGTTTTTAACACGGAGTTGGAATAAATACAATCGGCCACTTCCACAATCAAACTCTTATTCGCACGCCAATTACTGAAAGCTTCCTCTCTGGATCTGACTGCATTTCTGCACGTCTGGTTAAACCAACACTTATGTTTTGATTTAGCCGGAATGTACTTTGAAGGAATAAAAAATTTCGTTCCAAGCAAAATCACGCGTTCTACCATTTTCGCAGCGGCATCAACATCGTCATTAAAGAAACATAGTTTCCAGTTGAATTGCCGATAAAAATCGTTAAGCCTGGTGTATGAAAAGGATGCGGAAACGGTATAGTGATCCGAGTTACCGAGAGGTGCAAATGATCTTACTTCATACTTTTTAGGGTCCGAAGTGAGAAAAAGGTCAATGGTATTCTGAGATTGCCCTTCAACACACGGAATGTGTGTTGGCTCATTCACCAACTGCACCGGGTGATTGTGTGCGGCGAAAAGTTCGACGTAAGTGCCAACGGAAGTCGTCCCTCTCGAATGGCGAAGCCATGAAGAGTTGTGAATATTGAAATCACCAGCAACCACGATTTCACTATTCGGACAACTCTCCAAGATTCCCGAAATGTAGGCGGAAAGAGAATCAAAACAATTAAATGTCTTGACCGTTTCCATGTTTGGGCTTCTATAAAGAAATCCGAAATGCAAGATGTGCGCCCTGATCTTGAATTTAACCCAAAGACAGTTAAATTCATTATAATGCGTGCTTAATTGTTGCTGTCACTGGTACACAAAGATAAAAAGCGATAGAAGGTGATATCCAGGTATATGAAAATCCTGTGCATCAGCATCTTTATTCACCTGGGTCTCACCGCGCTTGAACAAAAACGAATGTTTATTCGGGTGTTGATTATGTATGATGATTTTGCAATCAGCAGTTGCAGTTCTCCGGTGTATACATATGATGCTTTCCTAAGCTACTGTCCAGCTAAAAAAAGGTATGTCATCAATGTGAAACAAACAGTATTTATTGTCGTATATGATACGAATAAAATTTGGAGCAACTTTTTCAAATTTTCCAAATAGTTTTGAAGAAAATATTCCTTGAATATTGTATATCGCAAATATTCTGTGTGAATGGAAATATTTCTTATAAAATATATTATGGCAACTATAAGTATGAGTGATATTCCTTTAGGTATATCGCTCAAGCGCACAGAGGAGTATTTTACCCGAAAAGTTGGCCAAAATTATTAAACGTGTGTTTTGAACTAAAACTTCAGGGTTTTTGATAGTTTTAGGTTTAATTTGATAAAAAGAATCTAGTGTACTTCGCAGAAGAATGCGAGTTTCGAAATTTTTTTTGTATTTTAATCCTTTTTCGACCAAAGTTTTAAGAAACATGGATACACATAAAGTAGTTTAGATAAATTTTATGCCTATGCAACACCCCCTAGCGGAAATATTTGGAACTCAAGTTTAAACTTCGTATCTCCGGAACTAATCAAGGTTTTTCCAAAACTAAGATTTTGTATTTTTTGTATAACAAATCTCTACATAAAATTTAAAGTTTTTTAATTATATATGAATTGATTTTTGAGATTTATTAAAAAAAAAATTGTTCAAATAGGGAAAAGCTGCATAGAGAGGATGCATAAATTTCAATGAACTTCCTCATCGCAAAAATTCATTAATAAAGGGTTCTTCAACAGGGACGCTACAAAAGTAGAAAGACAGGGACAGCAAACGACCCCATATTTCTTTCCGCTCTTTTGACATTTCTCTTCAGTAAGGTTTGCCATTTCATGATGGAAAGATATACGAGCCAAAAACGAGTCGAAATTATTAAAATTTACTACCGACATTCGGAGTCAGTGGCCTCAGCGTTAAGAGCGCTACGTCCAATTTATGGTCGTCATAATGAATGGCTTCGTCAATAAACAAAATATGCGTTATTGGTCAGACAGCAATCCACACGTACTCCATGAGTCATCATTGTATCCCGAAAAAATTACGGTTTGGTGCGGTTTATGGGCCGGCGTCGTCATTGGGCCGTACTTCTTCCGTGATGATCAAGACCGGCACGTTACTGTGAATGGGAATCGCTACCGTTCAATGTTAACCGAATATTTTTGGCCCCAATTGGATGATATGGACTTGGAGGACATATGGTTCCAACAGGACGGCGCCATAAGCCACACAGCGAATGTCACAATCAATATATTGCAAACCAAGTTTGGAGAACGTGTTATCTCACTAAATGGTCCAGTCGATTGGCCGCCTCGGTCGTGCGATTTGACGCCGTTGGACTATTTCTTGTGGGGCTACGTCAAATCTATGGTCTATGCCAAGAAGCAAGCGACGATTGATGAACTTCGTACAAATATCGGCCGATTTATGCTTGAAAACCGTCGAAAATTGGGTTAAGCGTCTGGACTTCTGCAAGCGTGCCCGTGGTGGCTATGCAAAAGATATCGATTTCCATACATAATGGCATCGAATGTACTTTCACAGGAATAAAGAATTTCATTGATATTAAAAACCGTTTTTGTTTTATTTAAAAAAACTTTTGTAGCGCTCTTATTGAAGAACCCTTTGTTATGCAGATAACTCCCTCAATTTGTCATTGCAGACCCTATCGTACACCTAAGAGGCCTAGAGACCATTCTATGTTCTTGTAATAGTCCGCCAATCCGGTAGTCCTGCGGAAAGAAATTTAGGGGAAAAAGAGCCCTAAAATATCAAACTTATCGGTTTTTCCATTCATCGCTACTACTTACCAACACAAATGAAAACAAAAACCCCGCAAAAACTAAACCAGAAAACAAAAACAGAATAACCAAACCCACCATCCGTACAAAAACATAACCGTGCAGGCATTTGGGCAAATCCTGAAGCGCGTTCGCACAGTCCTTTGTCCCATAGACAAAAATAAAATAATTTGAGCCCCGATTTCGACGAATATATTTTTTGTATATGTATATTAGACTGTCCCTTAAAATAGCGATTTGTCGATTTTCTTTCATTACACCCCTAAGTTTTATTGGAAATGGTCCCAAATGGAAGAAATCGATTTTCTTTTTTTTTTTTTGAAAACGTTAACCCGTGCCGAAAGTTGGACGAAAATGACCCATTTTGGAAAAAAAAGTGTATTACTATTAAAAATTCCCAAAATTAGAAATTAAGAAATTTTTTATTCCATTTATTCATTTAGTATAGTCAAAATGATTCAGGCCCATTAACTTTTCTCGAGAAGTTAGCTTTACCTTAACCATGGGTAACTAACCAATACTAAATATTTATCCCTATGAAAATTTAACCATAATAACTTATCAATATTTTAACTCTGGGTAGTTAACCTTAGTATGAAATGTCAGAATAAAAACAAAAAGAAAAACAAAAATTAATAACAAAAAATTTTTTTTTTCAGTACGGGAAAATTAAAAGTTTTTCTCGCGGTTTTTTGTGTGTTTCTGGTCGTAAAAAAAATAATTCACTTGACCACGTCGTTTTTTTTTAAGATCCGCGGTCGCTAAATGCTATAAAATGATTGTGTCTTTTTGCATACTACGAGAGGTGATTTAATTAAATCCATTTGGTAAGTCTATAAAATAAAAGTGGATTATTGGAACTATTAATAGGTATTTCGTGCTAATCGAGACAACCGCGGATAGATTCGCGCATAAATTAAAAAAAAAATAGTGGAAATTTTGTGATAGATTATTAAATTAAGGCAATTTATGTGATCAGCACATCAAAGTGAGTAGAAAAATAATCGCTGTGCATGATTTTGTATCTTTTTGTAATTGCGAGTCAAAACTGTGTGTTGTCCAGGGGTTCCTCACATACTTTTAAAATATTTAAAACATGATTGGTTCACATTTCATAAATTCGAGAGTGATTTCTATGCGCTTTTTATATTTAAGAATTAAATTCAGTAGTCTTGTACTTCATTCAGTAGTCTTCAGCTTTGATACATGATTCATTTTGAATTTGATACGCTGATTCCAAATTCTTAAATGTAAGTTATCCAAAATTGATGGAACAATTGTTTTTCTGAGAGTGGTTTTCAAAAGATTTTTTTCCTATAACGGTACACAAATTAAGAAAATGTTGTCCTATGTATTTTAGAGAACAAAATTCATTCTTTACTACCATCGTAACAAAAAGTCTTAAGCTATTTGAATGCGTTTTGTATAGTATTTTAAAATTCGTAGAACGCTATTTTTCGCGTTCTTAATCACGATTTTCTCTAAAGTGAGAGGTGATAGAGAATTCGGAATAGAGATTTGGAATCAGTAAGTAAAATATTAAAAGTATGTATCAAGCTTCTACCAACAGCGACTTTTCATTTTGTAGAGGTGTATAATTCGTGTCAAATTGTTGTAATATTGGTCACCATTTTTGGTTTTAATTATTCAAGACAGATTTTGGCTACCTGAACCAATAAAAAAATAAATTTTTCCTATTTCCTTATATGAGGCCAATTTCTGTAAGCTATCACAGAAACCTAAATCCTAAATAGCAAAAATTTGTGCACGATTTTAAGTACTGATGCAATTTTTATAAGTTTTGGTAAAGTGGGGGAAATGCACATCGAAAATACTTACATGTGTCATAAACGATTCTTAGTCAAAGTTTGGTTAAAGCTGCGCTTTAAATTTTTTTAATAATCATCATTACAAGTCTAATGTATTAAAATATCTTATGAAGGGGGAATTGTTCTAAAATAGCCTTGGTTAAGTTTCTTAACCACAGAAATTTCTATGGTTAAATTTTAGCATTGGTTAGAAGAAATGCTTGGTTAAAATTTAGATAAGTTATTCAAAAAATATGTTTACCAGTGGTTAAGGCTAGTAGAGGTCTTAACCAGGGTATAAATTGAGATAAGTTAACGGGCCTCAGACGTTGAATTCTGACTTAATCGGATATCATTAATACACTTTAGCCTGGATTCCAAAATGGCCCACAAATTTGATAAAAATGCAAAAACGTGTTTTTTTTTTAATTAATTTTAAAGATTTTTTAAAATGCCTAATTTGGAGATGTCGATTGCTATTTGTACCACATAATATTTGATATTAAAGGAAAAAAATAAATTGGAAAAATGATAATTCGAGTTTGTGTTTGGAGCGACTGCTTTCAAGGACATTTTACAAAAATTGCTCATTTTGTCAAAAATTAAACAAAATTTAAATGTTTTCATAAAATTTTACACAGTTTTCGGAAAAACAACACTTAAATTTGGTTAGAATATAATTATCTTTACGTTTGTTTAAAAAATCTTTAACCCTTAGTGGCCTGGGGTTAGAAAAGACCCATGAAACTTAATATAAATTATGACTACGATAGTGTAAAAATTTTAGCGACTTTAGCGAAAAAGATAATTTTTTTGGATCTTACAAAAATAATTGCTAAAAATTCATTTTTAGAGGTATCTTTAAAATTTTTCTTTTTTTAAATATTTAAATATATTCGAATCAATAAAAGATAATAAAATTGTAAAAGAATCTGCAATTAACACATCAAATTAGTTTTTGAATTTTTACAATATTTTTACTGGGAGCCTAAAAATATCATAAGTTGAATGGAAGTTTAAAAAAAATTATGTTAATTGATTTTAAAATTTTTTATCATGCTCTTATAATTTTGTATAAGAAAAAATAAAGAAAAGAACCAATTTCTTAATCTAACTAAACTAAAAGTTCTATAGGTGTCACCTACCTTGATTTAATTTTTGAAAAAACAATACTTTTATAGAATTTTCAGACAATTAAAGCATACTAGGAATCAATTTTTTTTAATTTTAACAACTTAAGGAATAAATATCAGAAAGCAAGTCCTTCAAAGTAGACTTGTGTCGTTCGTGAACGAACTAGTTCAATTGAGCTGGTCACTCAATTGATCGAAAAACCTAGTTCACTTCTAATCGCTCTTTTAGTTTAATCGTTAATTTTATTACCTTTGGTGGAGTAAATTTATTACTTTTTAATTAATTAAAAAACTTATTTTACACTAATCATTTTTCTTTTTTTCTTAAAATTCTTAATTTGTCTGAATTTTATATCTGTGATAACTAAAAGACAAGCAAAATGAATAGGTAGCTAAAAAAATAGCCAAACGAACGATGGGAAAAATTGTTTTATGAACTATTGAACGAAATTGTCAACGAGCGAATGAACAAGAAGAGCGAACTAGTTTTTTACAAGAAATTGAACTAAAAAGAGCGGTCACCAAAATGAACTAGAATTTAAGCATATTACATAGTAAATAAAGACCATAGAAAAAAAATACATAGCGATTGATTTAAGAAATTAAACCTGTTATAGGTTTGAAGACTTTTGAATGGTGGCTTTATTAGAAAGTTTGGGCAGGATGCACAAATCTTGTAGGGACCCATTTGAATTAGATGCCCAATCAATAATGTCGTTAAATGATGAAATTATGTAATCAATTCGAACATTGGTTTGAGCATTTTGTCCGTAAAAGTGTCCTTTCCTAAACATTATAGGATTTTGCAATATCTTTTGTCTTTACTTTTTCATTTATTTGTTATAAAATGTTTAATTTATCCAAAATACTCAACTGGACCATTTTTAAAAATGTATTTTTGAATTGAAAAAAATGATAAAGACGTTTTCATATAAACTCGTATTCTACTCGTACACACAAAAAAATATTGTTAAACTTTTTTCAATTAAAACGATTTATTAAATTATTTCAAAAGGTGTCAATTAAAAATTAATCCAATAGATTAAATAATTGCTCAAAACTGCAATTTGCTTGCCATTTTTTTTATTCTATCGCTCAAAAGCATTTCATAAAAAAAGAGAAAAACATCACCATATTGTTGTTGTTTTTCGTTTGTTTTATTTATGTGGTTGCTTTTATAAATGTTTATGTATTAGTAACAGATATTTTAAATTAATTTCTATAAAATTTTATAAATTCTCGTTAAGTTTATTATTTTATTTAGTTATATATATTCATTTTGCCTATTTAAATCTAAATATTCATTTATTCTAAAACATTATTGTAAACAAATAATGTAATTTATGAAATTTTGTTTAATAAAATCAATATTTTAGTTAAACAAAAAAATCGCAAAAATAAATTAAAAATTTTTTTAAATAAAATATATTTTATTTAGTTTTCAACAAAAACAAACAATTTTTTAATTTTTAAAAAAATTTTGACAGAGTCCTTGTGTCTCAGAAAAATGAAGAAAACTAATTTCTGCGAGAGAATTTTTCATATAAGTATAAATAAATCTATCAAATGAATGAAAATTGCATGCAGGTTTTCTTTTAATAAAATTCAATGTTATGAAATTCAAGCTAAAAATAAAGAAATATATTTTTTTATAGTTGGCATGACAACTACCACTTTATCCAGCTGATTAGAGTTTTATTTAGAATTTGTACAATATTGATCAATTTTTAATCCAATCGATTAATTTTTAATCAAATGTATATAATATGCTATTTACAAGGTATACGATATTGATCAATTTTTAATCCAATGAATTAATTTTTAATCAAATATATATAAAAAAACCAATAAAAATCCTAATCAAATGTATCACTATTTTATTGAAAATTTATTCAATTAAAGAGCTACAAATTTTTAATTGAATGGACAATTTTTGTGATTGGAGGAATTTCAACGATAAAATTGATTGAAAAGGCGGTTTTCATGATTGAATTTAGTTTTTATTTTTTTGTGTGTAGATGGTTAAATCTACTATATTTATGAGTTTAATGTCAAACTCCATATATAAAAAATATGGCTTGTATTTATACAAGCTTTACAGAGAATTTACGAGTTATAATGAGTATCCTAATATATTTGTTAAAAAGAAAATTATAGAATTTCGAGGTGTCAAAAAATGTATTTTTGTAATTTCATCTCTTATGGGTTACGAAAAAGTTTCCAAATTTCTTTGATTTTAATAAAATGGTATAATTTTTTTTTCGAAAAATTAAGGTAATATTATTTTTAAAAAATGGATAGACTTTGGCAAAAAACATTATCTATTTCATAATTAAATCCTTAAATATAATTAATTTTTGGTTAAAATCATAGATGGGCACAAGTACATTAAGTACAAGTACCATGGTACTTGTACTTGAAATTTTTTAAGTACAAGTACCAAGTTGCAAATGTACTATGTAATGAGTACCAATTACTAGGGAAGTACTTGATACTTAAGTACCAATACCTTAAAATGTACTAGGTACTTGCTAAGTACACTTGGCACTTGCTAAGTCCAAGGTACTTGCTAAGTACACTTGGTACTTGCTAAGTCCTATGGTACTTGTTAAGTACTTTTTCTACTTGCTAAGTTCTATGGTACTTGCTAAGTACTTCTGGTACTTATTAAGAACTATGGTACTTGTTAAGTACCTGTGGTACATGTTAAGTACCTGTGGTACTTGTTAAGTACTATAGGTACTTGCTAAGTACTATGATACTATATTTTGTCTGTTATGTCTTTAAAAAAAAATACAAAAAAAATTAAAAATTTTAATAAAAGACTCAGGAAGAACCAGTTAACAAGCCTAAGAAAGATTAGTGGGATTCATGTAGCGTCGTATATTAATGTTATATAGCGTAAACCTTGTATTTATACCAGGGATGGAAAGAAAGCTCGATCGAGCCATAAATATATACATTTTTTTAAAAAGCTCGGAAGCCAAAATTAAAAGAGCTGCTCAAATGAAATAAGCTCGCAACTAAAAAAAATAAAGAGCTTATAAAAATGAAAAGCCTCGTTTACAAAACTGAATAGAGTTTTTTAAATCGAGCAGCTCGTTTCATAGAGCTTTTTTATCGAGCCGCTAAAAAAGCTTGTTCCCATTAAAATAATTTGGTTATTATAAAAAACAAAAATGGTAACTTAGTTACACTATATCCAACAGTAATATAGTCCCTAGATTTTGAATTTTAAAAATTGAAAAAAAAATATAGCTGAAATTGAAAAGTTTCAAATATCAGAAAAAATCGCCAAAACAAAAAAAAAATGCAAAAATTTTAAAAAATGGCCAAAATTAAAGAAAATCATCAAAAGTAAAAAAAACTTTAAAATTAAAAAAAACGTCAAAAGTGAAAAAATCACCAAAATAAAAAAACATCTAAAATTTTAAAAAATCGTCAAAAATTAAAAAAAATGGCAAAAATTGAAAAAATCGTAGAAATTGGATAACAAATCGCCAAACTTAAAAAATCATGTAGATTTTATAAAAAAATTTAAAAAATCGACAAAATGTTAAAAAATCTTCAAAATTTCTCAACATCGTCAAAAATTAATAAAATCGCCAAATTAAAAAATATCTTTAAAATTTAGAAAAAAACGGCCAAAATTTGAAAAATTGCCTAAATTGAAAAATTTTGAATAAATCGTCATAACTTGAAAAATGGTCAATATTTGAAAAATTAAAAAAAAAATCGTCAAAAATTAGACAAAATCGCCAAAATTGCGAAATATCGTAAAAATTTTTAAAATTGTCAATATTCTAAAAAATTACCAAAATTTCAAAAAGTCGTCAAAAATTTTTAAAAAATTTTAAAAATTTCCAAAATAAAAAAATTTTGAAAAAATCGTCATAACTTGAAAAAATCGTCAATATGTGAAAAAATTGCCCAAATAGTCAAAATTTAAAAAAATTGTCAAAAATTAGACAAAATCTCCAAAATTCCCAATAAGCAATTTTGCTGGAATTCAAGTGGAAATCAACTATAATTCCAATCATACATTCAAGCCTTGAATTACACTTGAATTGCACTGTAATTCAATAGCATCTACCAGCAAAAGGGGTGCTTAAATTGCAGTCGAACATATCAGTGTAAATCAACTTTAATTCTAGGCTTGAATTCAAGTGTTATTAAAGCCTAATTTAAAGCTATATTCAAGTGCAATTCAAGTCTGAAATATATTATTAATAAAAGATTGTTTAAGAAATACCCCAAAATTTTGCCAAATTAAAATTTTATTGATTTGCTAAAAATATAATATTAATTTGCAATTAAGAATACGATTTTAAAAACTCATACAATGAAAAACTTAAAAAATACTGCGAAAATAAAATTTTACAACGAAATGTGAGCGAATTAAAGATGATGATTGTAGATTGGATAGATGTAGGGGAAGAAACAAACAAGCTTAATACACCCATATTTAAAGTTATTCTATTCATAGATTGATGGTCAAACGAGAATTTTCGTACACCTGTTACATGAAGAAAATATACACATTAAAAATAGTTTTTTTTTCACTTTTCGTTATTAAGATTAAAGGGCGGATTATGGGACCGTAAACGTATATGTGATGTAACTGTACCGTGCCATAGCTAAAAAGTACACTTATAGATTATCGTAAACGACATTACTATTTAGCATCTATTTCATGTGGTTTTATATTTTATTCTAAATTTTTCCATTTATTTGTTAATTTTTATTCCTTATTTGTTGTTTGAATCATTTTTCTTTATTCATTTCATATTTTTTCCGACTAAAATCAGTCAGCTGTTTCGATGCCGGATAGAAAATTCTGATTTCAACAGAATGATCCGGCAAGTTCGTTTACATTTACGTGTTAGTAACCATTCGTATACATTTCTTCTTGTGGTATCGAAATAGCTGATTCGTTACAGATACGTTTACGGTTGGGTAACTCAGCCTTAACTTACCTTAAATAATCCCTCCAGATGTGTATGCGGTTTTAAATCGGCCCATTGCCATCTACAAAGTTATAACTAAAAGAATATAATGTATGAGTTCATACATATTTATTTTTATCTTAATTTTATATGTCTTACCTATCATTTTTCAGCTTGAATTAGGGAAAAAGGCACCAATTCTTAATATTATTTCTTATTGTTTTTAAACATATTCGTAGCAAATTTTGGAAATTATTTTCTTTTGTTCAAAACGTAATGACATATTTTTCAAACACAACCAAACCTAATTGAACTTGAATTTTACTTGAAAAAAGGCAATAAATAAAGCTCAATTCCAGCAAAAATAAAAGCACTTGAATTTTTAGTTTTTGTGTGTTTATTGGGTTGTAAAATATCGTAAAATTTTTGAAAAAATCGTCAATATGTGAAAAATTACCAAAATCGTCAAAATTTCAAAAAGTCGTCAAAAATTGGAAAGAATCGGGAAATTTTGATAATTTGAAAAAAATTAAAAATTTTAAAAAATTACCAAAATTTAAAAAATTTGTCAAAAATTGGAAAAAATTTCAAAAATTGCCAATATTGAAAAAATGTAAAAATTTGTGAAAATCGACAAAAATTAGAAAAAATCGCCAAAATTTAAAAAATTGTCCACCCGGTGAAAAATGTTCATATACGCTCAAATATGTTCATATATGGTTTATATATGGATACATTTGAACAAATATGGATTTTTTATGAACATATATGGATTTTATATGAACATATATGGAAGTATATGTGAATCCATATATGGAAAAAGATTTCATATACAGACATATATGAAGGCATCTGTTATTTCATATATGGAAAAGGCACTCATATATGGAAAAATATTGAAGTATATGTTATTCCATTTATGCAAAAGGGACTCGTATATGAACATATTTGAAAGAATACATTTTTTCATATGTGTAAAAGGAGCTCATATGGATAAATATGGAATTACATTTAATGCCGTGAATAAAAAAAGTATATGTAGCGCTTAATTTGAATGTCATACATTAATTTATATCTATAGTACAACCTTATAATAAAGGACAGCAAAGTTTGCATGTATTCGCATATATTTAATAAATGTATATGTTAATATATGTCCATATATGAACATATACTTAGGTGTTACCTCATTTTTCGGATCCATACATATATGGTTGAACAATAAATGTTCATATATGGATATTTTTCACCGGGCAGGTATTAAAAAACAAAATTCCAAAATTTATTTCTCGAATTTATTTTTCCTTGTTCCAAAACCGTTGTCCGTTTTCATTTAACTCATTTGTGGGCGCTGTGGTGTAATGGTTAGCGCGTTGGACTGTTACACGTGAGGTTGCGGGTTCGAGCCCCAACCAAGGCAACATCAATTTATAAAAAAAAAATAATAATATGTATGAGTTTTATCTATCCCTCGTACATATCGCAGCGTCCTCCTTCGGTGTTCCCATAGCACTTAACCCCACCGAAGTAAAATAATATAACAGGGCTATGAACTAAAAAGCTTCAACAAAGTTCGCCAACTCACCATCAGATGGCGTGCAACAACTGTTCTAAAATTCAACATCTCGCGCAATTATATTTGAAGCCCTTCATATTTGAAGCCCTTCATCTTTCACCACTTTTCACTTCTTCTCTATCCCCTTTCCAAAAAGAAGCAACACGTTAATTAATAGAAAGAATTTCCTGAGTGTTGCTTTTCTTAAAAACAAAAAAAAAAAAAAATTTAACTCATTTGGTTTTAAAGATACTAGCGATATTACAAATAAAAGCCCTTTGACCTCCTTGTTCCGAAACCGTTGTCCGTTTTCATTTAACTCATTCAGTTTTCGAGATATGGGCGATATACCAAATAAAAGCCCTTTTCTCTCTACGAGGCTTAGTTTTCGAGAAAAACGCGATTTTAAAATCTAGCAATGCAAGTCAAAATTTAGTTTCGGTATCGGGTATTGGTAGTGGGTTTTGACGTTTGGTACAGTCATTTTTCCTCTAGCTCTTCTAGTTTGGGAGATATGGATGATTAAAATTTTATTTTAGCGATTTTCGCACTAATTTACAGGTGACTAACAATGGCCTCCTTGTTCCAAAACCGTTGTCCGTTTTCATTTAACTCATTCAGTTTTCGAGATATGGGCGATATACCAAATAAAAGCCCATTTCTCTCTACGAGGCTTAGTTTTCGAGAAAAACGCGATTTTAAAATCTAGCAATGCAAGTCAAAATTTAGTTTCGGTGTCGGGGTATTGGTAGTGGGTTTTAACCTTTGGTGCAGTCATTTTTCCTCTAGCTCTTCTAGTTTGGGAGATATGGACGATTAAAATTTTATTAAAGCGATTTTCGCTCTAATTTTTCCACAGGTGACTCACAATGACCTCCTTGTTCCAAACCCGTTCTCCGTTTTCATTTAACTCAATTTATTTTTTCACAGATGATTCATTATGGCTTCCTTCCAATTTTTGAAATTTTGACGATTTTGGTAATTTTTTCAAATATTGACAATTTTTTCAAGGCGATTTTTCCAAATTTTTACGATATTTTGCAATTTTGGCGAATTTTTCTAATTTTTTTTTATATTTTGACTATTTGGGCAATTTTTTCAAATATTGCCGATTTTTTTAAGTTATGACGATTTTTTTAAAACTTTCATAAAATTTTTCAATTTTGGCTATATTTAAAATTTTTCCAATTTTTGACGACTTTTTGAAATTTTGACGATTTTGATAATTTTTTCAAATATTGACAATTTTTCAAGACGGTTTTTTCAAAATTTTTACGATATTTTGCAATTTTGGCGATTTTGTATAATTTTGGCGATTTTGTCTAATTTTTGACGATTTTTTTTGTAATTTTGACCATTTGGGCAATTTTTTCAAATATTGACGATTTTTTCAAGTTAGGACGATTTTTTAAAAATTTTTCAATTTTGGAAATTTTTCAAATTTTGGCGATTTTTTCTAATTTTGAACATTTGGGCAATTTTTTCAAATATTGACGATTTTTTCAAGTTAGGACGATTTTTTAAAAATTTTTCAATTTTGGAAATTTTTCAAATTTTGGCGATTTTTTCTAATTTTGAACGATTTTTTTTAATATGGCGCTTTTTTTTATAATTTAGACGATGTTGATAAATTTTGAGGATTTTTTAAAATTTTTAAAAAATAGAACAACCGTGTAAAAGTTTCTTTGCTTTAGTTCTAATTTCTATAAATAGAATTAAAAGCTTGAATGTTGAAAAGCACGAATCATTGCTTTACATATTGAAGGAACTTCAATGAAAAAGCACAACTACAACATAGGGAAAAATAATAGCTTTGTTAAAGACATGTGGTTTTCGTTAGTTATAATAATGAAAAATGGATAAGTAAAAATGTTTGAATTTACTTCTCAAAATGCATTTCTTTGAAATTGAACATATACATATATACAAAAAACTAAAATCTACATTGTAGCCTAGAGAGGACCCAATAAAGACAATCTGATGATAGTGAGCGGTGTCACTTGAAAATGCATTAATTGTCAACCATTGGTTCTAGGAAAGTTTTTTTCATAAGTTTTTCTCTATTGGTTGTAAAATAAAAATTGTAAATTCTATTTAGAATTTGTAATATTTGATCTTAAACCGAACAAAAATAACACTCAATTTTGTCGATTTTTTAAATTTTTTTATAAAATCTGCATGATTCTTTAAATTTAGCGATTAGTTTCCCAAGTTTTGCGTTTTTATTGAAATTTTTGCCATTTTTTTAAATTTTTTCCAATTTTGGCAATTTTTTTTCAAATTTTTGACGATTTCCTAAAATTTTAGATTTTTTTTATTTTGGAGTTTTTTTCACTTTTGACAATTTTTTTTCAATTTTGGCAATTTTTGGAGTCTTTTTTCTAATCTTGACGATTTTTTTTTAAATTTTAAAATTTTTTTGTTTTGGCGATTTTTTCTGATATTTTAAATTTTTTTTCAATTTCAGCGATTTTTTACATTTATGTAATACCGTTAACATGCCTATTCCTACGAGAGGTCTGCTACTCTTAGTTGTGACTGTATTCCCCATGTATTTGTTATTGCAAAGTCACAATAAATTTTATTTATTAAAATTTTCGCTTGAAAACTTCAAAAAAATTAAGAATTGGTATAGACACAATCATAAAATTGACAAATAAAATCTGAATTTTTAGAATTTTATTGTTGCTTTGTATGAAAAGTTGTGACTCTCAGTCTTAAAAATAGTCTTATGAAGGCCACAACGAGTCAAAAGTAGGAATAGGCACCTAAAATGCACAAATATACACGTGAAACTTGACGAGTGCAGTAGTATTGAAAACTACTATAGTACTTAGTAAGTACTATAGTACTTAGTAAGTACCATAGTACTTAGCAAGTACCAAAAGTACTTAACAAGTACCATAGTACTTAGCAAGTACCAAAAGTACTTAACAAGTACCATAGTACTTAGCAAGTACCATAGTACTTAGCAAGTACCAAAGGTACTTAGCAAGTACCAAAGGTACTTAACAAGTACCATAGTACTTAACAAGTACCATAGAACTTAGCAAGTACCGACGGTACTTAGCAAGTACCAAAGGTACTTAACAAGTACCATAGTACTTAACAAGTACCAAAGGTACTAAGCAAGTACCATATAACTTAGCAAGTACCCGTAGTACTTAGCAAGTTCCACAGTATTTGTTAAGTACCTTGATACTTAGAAAGTACCAAGTAATTGTACTTAAGTACAGTTACATTCAAAGTACTTGTTCTTATTTTTCTTAAGTACAAGTACCAAGTACTTGTACTTTACTAGTACTTAAGTACTGAGGTACTGAATACTTCCCGACTATGGTTAAAATCCTAAAAATTAATTTATAATATATTAAAAGAAATTATGTTAATTGATTTTCTTTCATATTATTATTTTATTGTTAAGAATAGACTTTTAGATATTTAAAAAAATGATCTACAAATTTTTTTTTACAGAAATAACAAAAAAAAAATTTTTTAAAGACTCTTTTTTATATCTCATTCACGTAATAAAAGCTACATATCGTCGGCTTGCCTGGAAGTTGTGTTATGTGTTTTTTTAATAGATTTTCAGGAGAGCGAAAAAATTGTTAAAAAATAGCCTTTTAAGGTATTTTATTGACATCATATGCCTTAATGATGATTTTAGTAAATGAGGTCGTGAACAGCACTACTTGCAAGCAAGCCGACGATATGTATATTTAATTTTTTAATTAAATTACCAGTTGCTAAAAATAATCTTTGAACTTTGATTTTTGAACTTTGGGAGTAAATTCAATTAAGTATCACCGCTAAAAACAATACGAGGACATTTTTCTGGAACATTCTGACCCCCTAACTCTTCAAGAAAACGGAATTTTTTGGCCCCTTTTTAAAAAGGAACAAAAAAGACCCGTAAGTTGAAGATTTAAAGGGTTAAAATGTTACCAGTAGTGTTTTACATAAGTTTGCTAAACACATCATATGGCTAAAATGGAAGATTCCCATGCATTCTCTCTAAAATCCAGGATTGTAGGACATTTGAGCGCCAATGCTGAATAAATACGAAATTAACCCTTAAACACATTTTAAGATTTCACTTATTACTGGCACTGAAGTTAAATTTTCAATGCTGATATTTTAAAAGGCTTATAGTAGAGTTTCATGACAAATATTTTTGCGGAACATTTTAACCCTCTAACAATTTAACTTTTTGTCAATTTTGAAAAAGGGCCAAAAAAGTCCCTTTAATTGAAGAGTTAGAAGGTTAAAATGTTCCATAAAAATATTCCTCGTAGTGTTTTACATAAATTCGCTGAACATACACTATATCTAAAATGGAGGATTCACGTGGTTTCCTATTTTAATCCTATTTAATTTTTTTTGGTTTTAGAAAAATCATTTCTTATGAGAGGCAATTTTTTTTTTTTAAAGAATCGATTTTACCCAAATTTGACACAAATATGGCTTGACTTTATATCAATTCACGTGCTAAATTTCATGGCAATCGCATAATTTTGTCAGGTTTTATAGAGATTTTAAAATAAAGGATATATGGCAGGACTAAGAGTCCTTGCTTCGATTTTGATAAAAATTGACGTTTCCAGTTTTATGTGTATCTCAATGGATACTTCTTGTAATTTTACGTCCATTTATGTAGATAATATAATATTTTGAAATTTCAGGACCTATGGGAGGTAGGCGTGTCCTTGGTCTGATATTTCCAAAATTAAAATTTGTCTCAACTAAGGGGTTCTGTGTTAGTGTACCAAATTTCAAAACTCTGTCTCCACTCCTTCTATTTTTGTACAATCGTTATATGGGATCAAAGCACATTTTTTGAGTAATTTACGCGAAAATTCAAGTTTATTTGTTATAATACCGGTTTATTCTTCCAAGCGAAATTCGAACCTAATTTTGACCGGGAATGTAAGTTTGAATTCTTCCATGAAAACATTTGATAACGATAAACAAATAACTTTGTAGCTGGCAAGGCAAAAGTACTGGCAAAAAGTGCTTTCCAATTCCCATAATGATAACAGTACTAGACAAAAGGACCGGCTCACAGTTGGTTGAAACATAGGTAAACTGAGGATTAATTCAGGGAAGCCAATTATTGTTTATATAAAATTTTTTTTGGAATAACTGTACATTATTTAGTGAAAAAATAAGGTTTTTGAAAAAAAAAACTGATAGAAAATATTTTTTTATTTAAAAAAGAAGAGAAAAATTATACACTTATACAAATAAGTCCGTAAAAATAGCAGAAAAAGTTACTAAAAATTAGTTAAAAATGATGCTGCAGAAAAAACTGCTAATATTAGCAGAATCAGTTTGCTAAATATTAATAAAATGAAAACAGCAAAAAAAACTGTTAAATTTACAGAATTTTAGTAATAATATTTGAGCTAAATTGTTGTTAATTGCAAATAACAATTTAACTTGCTGAAATCAGCAAAAAAATTGCTAAATAATATCAGAATGAAAATAGCAAAAAAAAAACTGTTAAATCTACAAAATTTTTGCTAAAATTTTCTGAACCCGAGTAAAAAAGTTTTGATATAATCATATATTATTTTATGTAATTGCATATAGTAACTTATAGTTACATATGGCCACATATGCTTTTAAATTCAAGCAGATATACTTTTATATAGTCATATGTTAGATATTTTTTCCTCAAAGGTTTTAATATGGAGACATATGTGATTTTATATTATTACATATTGGCCTACATATATATGTATGTGCTATATATAAGTACATAAAGTAACATATAAAAGACATAATTACATGTACGTTTATATATAATTTAGTATGACACTATACATAATAATATAAAACTATGTGGATCCATATAAGAAATCTTTTATAATTTGTGTTAGTTATGATTATATATTGACGAATATGAACCCATATATAACTTATAACATTCTTTACAAAATCATCTATATAAAAACATAATATAATAGGCAATTTTTTCAAAGTGATTTTATATAAAAATATATAAAACCGTATTGTATTATATTTGGTTCCATGTTATCAATGATTTTGAACTAGTTTTAGATTTAGTAATTACTAGGGATTGGCGCGTGACACGAAATCTTCGTGAGTCACGTTATTCACACGTGATCGTGAGTAATAATTACTATACTTAAGTGATTCGTGCGTGAGCGTGAGTAAGAATAACCCGTGATTGATTCGTGTGTGAGTTTATTTTTTGCATAATATGTTTTTAGTAATTTTTACTGTTTTGCGTGAGAATTTTCTGATTGTAAGTTTAATAAGTAAGTTAATATAATCATGTGTGCTGAGTAAAAAACGAAATGCTCGTGCGTGAGTAATTTTTTTTTTTGGTTTTTTTTTTTGAGCATGAGTCACAAATGGCTTTAATACGAAATTCTATATACTATAACGTACACTTGACTGATTTCTTATATCTTGGTTGTATATCATAATCCTATTAACTTTAAAATTTCAGTGTTGTTAACTTTATTTTAAAATTACTAAATTAAAAGAAATTTTTTTTCATGCTTATTGCACTGTCATGATAAATCTGGATAAAAGTAATGGAAGATTTATCGAAATTATAAGATCTCCAGCAGGCCTGAGGTTAATCATTACATTTTGTAATTAATTACACATGCAATTACACAATTACATGTAATTGTAATTGAAAAAAAAAACTCATCTATAATTACATATTCGGCCTTATTACGAGTGTCATAGTCGTAGTCGAAACTAAGTCGAATTTGCTGAAAATTCACTAAAAACGCAACTTTTGAACAATTTTTCAATTGGATTTACCATAGCACTCAGATTTAAAAAAATCCAGCATCAGAGTTTCATTTCTTTATAATTTCCATTATATACAAAATCATTTTATATGGAGTCGAAAATTTCGACTACAAATTCGACACTTGTAATCAGGCCGATTATTTGTAATTGCAATTCAAAAAAGAACAATTACAACTACAAGCAATTGAAAATTTTTTTTTATTTAAAAAAATTATTTTTGTATGTATATTGTTAGATATGGTCCTATGTAAAGTATAAGGTTAATATTTAGATATAATTGCATCAAACTATGTCCACTTTTATAACATTTTATATAATTTTATACAAAAATATATAATTTGATGTAATTGGATGAGGACAAAATTCGGATACAATTGTATCGAATTGTATCATATTGTATCAAATTGTACCAAATTGTATACAATTGTATACAATTCGATACAATATGATACAATAAGACGTTCTCATTTTTCGGATATAATTATATCTAATTACATAAAAGATTATATATAATTAAATATAATTTCATATGGCTCCATATCAATTTTTTTTACTTGGGAAATCAACAAAACTTTTGCAGATTACTAGTGGACTGGAAAAAGGTAAAAAAGCAGCAAATGAAATGAAAATTAATAAATAAAAAATAAATGTGTATTTAAAAACATACTTGGGACCAGTTTATTGAATGTGTCAATTAATTGAAATTTTTTCAATTGGCATTGTTCAATGCCTAAATGCCCATTTATAATTGATGAAAGAAGTATTTGTTTTCATGTTTTAATAAAAGAATAAATTAAGAAAAAAAATTAAAAATTCGCGTATTTCTTATATATTTTTTTTACAATGCTTTTTCTTCAATTATGTGTACATTTCATTACCATTGTTTTCATCAATGCAAATTGAAAAAATTTCATTGGCATTGCATGGTGATGAAATTTGTTGGCATTGACATTGAGATAAAGTAATGTCAATTATATTTCAATGCCAATTAAAATTTCCCAAAAATGATTTTTTTGTAAAAGTGGTAATATTTATAGACAATAATATGTTAACCATAACAACCCAGTCAGAAATCGCCAGTGGTACAAAAAATCAAGCACTGGCATACCACTGGGTAACCACGGTGTTAAAAATAAATGACTGGCAGAACACTCATTTGAGACGCTTTGCCAGCGTTTGCAAAAAGCGTTTTGCCCGTATTTCTTTTACAAAAATTTCGGGGGTTTATAAAAAAACCACTGGCATAGAATTGGCTTAGAGTGATATGCCAGGGTTTGCAACCAGTGGTTATCCAGTGCTACCTAGCCAATGCTACCAGTGGTATAAAAATCAATTCACTGGTAGACCAATGATTTTCTACAAATGCTGACGCTTTGTTAAAAAAGGTTTGTAGTCAGAAGGTTTCGAGTTCAAATCCGGTTGCAAGGAAACATTTTTTTTTTGATTTTTTTTAATTTAAAATTTTGTTTGTTTTATAAAATCAAGACCAACTTTTCTTTTGCCCTCCCAACGTTGGCATATTAGTTACAAAAAATTATTTGCCAGTACTAGCCTTTTGGCACAGCCAGTAGCTGTCCAGCTCTTATCACCCATTTATGTGTTTAGCCATCAAATATTATATGTCTCGTTAGCTCAGTGGGTAGAGCAATCGTCTGCCAATCTGACGCCCTGGGTTCAAATCACGGCAGGACCAAAAAAATACATATGAACTTTTTTAAAATTTTATTTTGCCAACGTTCAAAAATTTTGTTTCTCCAGTGCTTTTCCGGCGCTTTTTGAACAGCCGGTCCTTTTGTCTAATGATGTTATCATTTTGGGAATGGGAAAGCACTTTTTGCCAGTACTTGTACCACCTGTTAAAGTTCTTTACCACCGCTTTCCCATTTGTATTTTTCTGATTGGGAAAATGTATTTCAGATACCCTTCTTTTGATTTTCATTGTTTGCTGATCGGATATGTACTTGCGAATTTATTTGAGTTTACATTTTCACCTCTAAAGGTCCACCCACAGGAAAGAAGGTGTGGCGGATTAAAAATATCGTATTCTTTAAATAAGATTAAAAAGTACAATATTGGGGGAAAAAAATTATGGTCATCTCCGTAAACTCCACTTGCTCCCCAGAGATACTTTTAATCACAATTTTCATATTAAAATGGTTCGTCCACAATAAACCTTGATCTTTGAAAATTAATGTATTACGATAAATAGAAATTTTTCTCATAAATTTTAATAATTTAGATATTTTGTGAGTAGGACAAATTTTCAACCATTTCAATTTAGCTTTATTTAAAAACTGCATTATTTTTGGCGAGTTAAAAATATGCAGTAATTTTTATGAGTCATTTAACATTCTGTTTATAAGCGCTCCAAAATTGGTGGTTTAGTTTATAAAAAATTCAGCAAAATACTCTAAAGTTAGCAAATTTATTGTTAAAAATTAGTAACTAAATTCAGCAAAAAAAAATAGCAAAAAATTTGTAAGTTAGTAATGTGGAGTTGCAAAAAAATGAACTAAAAATTAAATTTTAACTAAAAATTAGTTAAAAATTTGTTAAGTTGAAATACTAACAGTTTTACTAACTTTTCTACAAACTTTTTTCTATGAGTGTATGTACATATATATGCATTTAAATCCATTTTGGGTATTATTGTGATAATAGCTTTAGATATCTTCAACATCATCACCATAATCATCATTATCATTATAATGATCATTATCATCATGATCATAATCATCATGATCATAATCATCATTATCATGATCAGAATCCTCATCATCATTGTCGCCTTCTTTGGGAAGAATTAACAATTCCAAAGCCACCTGCGGTATTTTGTGTGTATTTTTTTTATATTAGTTTTACTCATGCTGGAAATATATGGATCTGAAGTAAGCAGAAATCTATTAAATATGTCTTCATTAGTTTTGTCCCGGCTGCATTTACGCGCAAAGTATTCCCTATAGTTTTTAAAGTCTTTGTTTCTAGCCTCTTGCGCTTCCTCTGATAGCTCACCAATTGGCAAAAGGGCATTGGATATTATTTCCGGTCCGTGTATAAAAAATTTATGAAGGGTAGGTGACATTTTGTACCATGGATATATTTTAACAAAATGTTTTGCAGTATTGTGTGCAAAGTCACTAAACTTTTCACTATTGACCTCGTGGCCACATGACACGACAATAAGTATTATATGCATTCTGTTTATTAAATCTAGATCAATTTTTGTTATTTCTGAGGAAACTTCTGCATTCTTAAAAAACCTTCTCGCGGTATTGCCATCATTTGTGTTGCCAAAGCCTGGTTTTGGTTGGTCAATGATCAATCCGGAAGGACTTCCAAAAAAAGTCGATAATTTTATAAATACGAAATAATAAATTAAGATTTCAATGTTAAATAAATTTGTACAATATGCCAATAAATTTGCGTATTTTAAAGAGTTTTTATATTGCACGATTTGAGTTTTATTTAACTTAATGCAACTACAAATTTTTTTCGATACACTCCTTAGCTTATGTTAGAAATTATTTAGAATATGTTGAAATTTACCCAATTTATAGTAGGAATCTTTACTTGTTCCATACTTCTATGTATGTTCATATGCTTGTGCCCAATTTTTTTATGTAGGGTACAATGAACTATAACAATTAAAAGAGATGGAAGCGTGACACGATATTTTTTAAATGCAGTGTTCGTGAGTTACATATAATTTTATCAAGAAATTTATTTATAATAACGTAAGTTATTGCCGAATTTGTGCGTTAGCTTATTTTTTATATTTTTTTTAGCATTTAATATACATATTAGTATTTAAGCTTTAATTTTGTTCGAACATTAAGTGTTTTCGTGATCATTTCGAGCTCGTGAGTTAATTTTAAATTTAATAAAAGCACGAACGTATGCAAAACTTAGAATTCGGTGTAAATAAAACAGAAATTATTTTTTGTAAGTGGGCGTGAGTCAAAATTAACTCACGCAACCATCTCTGATAGAAACCAAACTCATTTATAACAATAACTTTAATACCGAAAATAAAGACAAAAGAGAGTTAAAAACAAACAAGTTGATTTGTTGTTTGTTTTTTCAGATTAAGTATTTAGCAACTGGAGTTCTTTCACAAAAAATTTAATAAGTAAAAAAACGCGGTGCCTCTGCAAAAGTTTGGTGTGGAATATATAAGCTAAAATACTATATTAAAATATCACTTAATAAAATTTGCTGGATCGCAACAAGAAATTTGTTGAAACTCTGTGTATATATCGAAAATACCCCAAATATGGAGCACTTTTTAAAAAAATATTAAAAATATTTGCAAAAAATTTATCTAAAAAACATTAATGCAATTATGTAGCCAAATACCTGAAGTTGATGGTTCCATTTTAATAAAATTACTTTTAGAACGCTTAATAAGAATTATCAGCACCCAAAATATCTCAATTTTCAGTTTTAGGCACGGCACGAAAAATTTTGAAAAATTATTTGACTTTGACAGCTCACAGTCGATAGAGTAATTTACTCAAAACAAAAGTTTTTGGCAAATAGTGATGTAGAATTTAATTACCTTTCACCCAGTACCACACACGAATGTGTAGGATAAAGTTCAGCTTTTGAATTAATCCTCACTTTTAGTACATTTCAACCCTCTGTGCGGCTGTTCAAAAAGCGCCGGAAATTTACTGGAGAAACAAAACTTTGAACGTTGGTAAACCGCTGGAAAAACATAAATAGGTGGTCTGGAAATATATTTTCCAAAATAAAATTTAAAAAAAAGTTCATATGTATGTAGTTTTTTTTTGGTCCTGCCGTGATATGAACCAGACCGTCAGACGATAGCTCTACCCACTGAGCTAACTAGACATGTAATACTTGGTGGCTAAAAACGTAAATCAATGATAATAGATGGACAACTGTACTAAAATGCTAGCACTGGCAAAACGTTTTTTGGAACTAATATCCCAGTATTGGAAACCCAAAAAGAAAGTTGGTCTAAAAGGAACTTTTCTACAAACAAAAAATTTGAACAAAAATCTTACCCCTAAATTCATAAACGCTTTGTAAAATTATAGTAGGTTTATTGAACAAATTTTGTATGAAAATGACGTTTTGTAAACCTGCTATAACTTTACATTAGCATTTATGAATTGAGGGGTTAATCTTTTTTAACAATATTAAATTTTTGACAGTTTTAAATAATAGTTAAAAAATAAAAGAAAACGAACATTTTTAGGAAATATATGCGTTTTCTAATTGCAATTCCCCTACAAACCAGATCGTTGCATTTAATGGAAGTTTTGGTTTTGCATAACAAAATACACGAAGCCGATAAGTAAAAATAGTTACCTACATGTAATATAATTTTTTTTCTGCCTCTTTTGTGGTACGTTAAATTTAATATCTTTTTTGTTCAGAATTTGTTTATTTGCTATTGGTTCTTAATTTTTATTTTAAAAACATTCACATTTTAAAATGTTAAATATTTTTATGCTTATGTCAAAAATTCTACTACACCCTAAAAATTCCTTAGTTGTTTATAACGAAAATATCAACTATCTCATAGGTGAAATACCACTAACTAATATATAGTTGAATTGATTTAGTTGAAGTCAACTAGGTTTTTTCAAATATCAGCAGTTCAACTAGAAATGTAGCAACTTACAACGATGTGCTAAACCAAATTGACATATTTGGCAAATATCAACTACTGCCAATCAAAGATGGTTGATAGGAACCATAGATTTAGATGTTTTATTTAAATTTTCAAGTGAAACAATAACGAATTTTTGTAACAATTTTATTTTAAAACACTTTCCATACGTACTATATATTTGTCACTTTTATTTATTTATTTTGTTACGTACGTTCTTGCCCACACACACACATTGGCTTTTGTCTTGCTATCTTCTTAGGGTCCATGAATTTACTGAATTTCAAAATCTGCCATATGAAAATTGGTAAATATGTAAAAAAGAAGGAAAACTACAAATGCTTACCATTCACCAATTTTCTATAGAACTTAAAATAAAAACAAAAATATATTTTTAAAAATAACACGTCTTTTTATTTTGTTTAATAAATGCTTGACAATTTCAATGTAAATATTAGTAGTATTCACTTCAACTCACATATATCGTAACTCGTAACTAAAACCTTAGTTACTTGCGATTATCATAGTTTTTCGATATTTTTTTAAATCAACTAAGGAATTCCTTAACTATGGAATTTTTTCGGTGTAGGCCTATGGGCTAATGAAATTTTATTCACCTCAAAACTGTCAAAAATTTACCATAAAGAATACTTTGCTACCGTTTCACACACACTCTATAAAACAAAAATTAAATTAAAAAAATAAAAAAATTAAATTTTTGCTTGTAACCGGATTTGAACTCGGAACCTTCTAACTACAAACCTTTTTTAACGAAGCGTCATCATTTCTATAAAATCATTGTTTTATCAGTGAATTGATTTTTGTACCGCTGCAATTTTTTACTAGGTAGCATCATCCCAGCAAAATATTGGTAATGACACCTCATTAATATCTGCCCTTCCTAATAGCGGCCTATTGTATTTATTGTTTCTAAATATAAAATAATGACTTACTCGTAAAAGTTTAGATAAGTACTTTTTACACATTTAAATTTTATACATTTTTATTTATTATATGTAAATATGTTTTATGTTTAAATTTTTATGTCGAGTCCTAAAATTACACACTAGAGAAAACTTAAATTTTTCTGAATGTATTTCCTTAAGCTAATAGTATTTGCTTAACTCCTTATTTTTAAGAATCAAGTAAGCAATCGGATAACCACTTATAATTCAACTTTTTATAAGCATGTGTGTAACCACTTATTATTCAAAATCTCATAACTACTTATTTCTCATTTTTTCGTAAGCGAGCGGGTAAGCGTGACTGCTTATAAAAACTACCACGCCAAACAAAAATAATGAGTTTAGATGCCAAAAAATGAGTTGTGCGGAGCTATGAATTTCTATTATATAACCACTTATTTGGTAATGAAAGATTTTGCTGGGATGGTTTAATTATAAAAGGTTAGCTACATCGATGTTTTTTTTGGTTGATATTTTTTTTTACGAATTTTCAAAAAGGAATAAGCAAATAAAATTTGGCATAAACGACAAATCTTTACACTAAAATATTTTTGTTTAAAAAATGTGAAAGAATTTCGCATATTCTGCCCCAGCAAAATATTGGTAATGACACCTCATTGCTGTCTGCATTACCAATAATGATATATCATTACCTTTTGCATTATTTTGTAATATAAAATAATGACTTCCTAATAACGGCCTTTTGTAGTCATTGCTTTTAAATATAAAATAATGGCTTACTCGCAATAGTTTAAATAAGTACTTTTTACAAAGTTAAATTTTATACATTTATATTTATTACATGTAAATATGTTTTGTGTTAAAATTTTTATGTCGAGTCCTAAAATTACACACTAGAGAAAACTTAAATTTTTCTGAATGTATTTCCTTAAGCTAATAGTATTTGCTTAACTCCTTATTTTTAAGAATCAAGTAAGCAGTCGGATAACCACTTATAATTCAACTTTTTGTAAGCATGTTTGTAACCAGTTATTATTCAGAATCTCATAACTACTTACTTCTCATTTTTTCGTAAGCGAGCGTGACTACTTATAAAAACGACCATGCCAAACAAAAATAATAAGTTTAGACGCCAAAAAATAAGTTGTGCGGAGCTATGAATTTCTATTATATAACCACTTATTTGGTAATGAAAGATTTTGCTGGGGCTTTGTGATTGCGAGAACTTTAATTGTAATTCAATTTATAGGCTAAAATCTAATTTTCATGAATCGTAAAGAGCATACATATATCAAACTTAAGTGAGGCAAATTCTGTACTCAACATAAAAGTCGATTTTGAAATGTTATTGTTCTGGTTAGTGTCACAAAGAACAGTCCTTGGTAATTGGTCTGTGGGTAGCATTGGTTTTCTTATAAACCACTGAAATTTTTATAAAACAAATACTGGCAAAACGCTTTATGCAAACATTGGCAAAGTGCACTCGGAAAAGTTCTGCAGTTACTACATGAAAGTTATTTGTGTAGTAATGCGGTTGTAGTTATTTTAACTACAATTGCAGTTAATTTACTTAGAGCAAAATTTTTAATGTTTTTGACAGTTATTTCTTTAAACAAACTTCAAAAACTTCTACATTGTAGTAACATTTATTTTATGCAGTTATTTTGAATTTTGTTACAAATACTTAAATTTTCAAGTATGTGTGTGTGTACGAAGTAAAGACAAATGTGTGTACGGAGCATTTGTTTAGAAATTCCTAGTGAAATAATATGAGAAGGACATATTTAATCTTGTCTTAGTCATAAACTAACGCTAAAGAGTAAAGACGCGTAATACGGAAAAGGTTATATATTTTATTGAATTATTAAAATAATAAGGCAAGTTTTATAATATAAAATATAAATTTATTTACAGGAATATTAAAATATATTGTATTTATTTTCTTTCAGTTCTTTTATATTTTCATTCCATTCTACCTGGAGAGAAAAAGGAAGCCAAACAATATTTTATACCTCTCAGATGGACATCTAGAACAATATAGTGAAAAATAAAAGTGATATTAAGTGTAAATTTTGATTTCTCAATTTTAAATTTATTATGAAATAAAATTAAGTTAAGAGTATTTACATAAATTTGCTTTTATTAAATTAATAATTTTTATTTATGTTAATTTAACTACATTTGCAGTTATTTGTACAGTTTTACAATAATTTGCATGTACGTTGTTTTAATTGCATTTGTGGTTGTTTTTACATTTGTCAGTTGATTTTTAACAGTTCATATTGCAGTTGACTTAAATGCAAATGTAGTCTACACTTTTTAAACTGCAAATGCAGTTATTTTAACTGTCATTTGCAGTTAATTTTACATACATTATTCCCTGATTGTGTTCCAAATCAGTGTTCTGCCTGTCATTTGTTTTTAACACCTCGGTTACACAATGCTTGCCGGTACTTGATCTTTTGTACCACAGGCAATTTTTGACTGGGATGTTTCAATATTCACAAAATGTATCACATTATTAATTAACAACTATTAAATAATTATAAAACGCTTAATTCTATAAAAAAAAATTAGTTACATAACATACAAAAAAAAAAAAAAATCCCGTAGTCCTGAAAATTCCGGGATCGGGATTTTCAAAATCCCGAATCTAGAATCCCATTAATATCATATAAATCTCTTAAAACAGAAAAAAATCAATAAAAACGGATGAAATTTTCTTAACTTTCCTGATTTCAACAGTGTCCCTGAACTACAAACCTCAACTTAAAATCTTGAAAATTTTCAATATAATGCAGAATTTAATTGCCCATCCAGCTGTGTACTTTGTTTTTTAAATTCTTTTAAATTTATTTTTGCCTTTTTGGCCAGCTTTTTGGGTCAAATACTCCTCTGTGAAGTGTAAATATTGTTTTTTTAAGAAATATTTCTATTCCTATAGAATATTTGCGGTACGCAATATTCAAGAATATTTTCTGCAAAACTAAGCCGAGTGACACTATGAAACTTTCAGTGTGAAAAGAAAAACATCTGAGAATTTTTCTAAAATAAAAAAATTTTGCCCGATTTTTAAATAAATTTAATTTTCTATTACACTAATTTAAAAAAATTATTTTTAAATTTACCATTACAAATCTATTGATTAAATTAAATTATATTTATAATAAATTTAAAATATATGCTTTATTTGTCAATATTCAAGAACGCCTGCTCCTCCTCCTACACTCATAAAAAAACCCGTACAAATAGTTCAAAATTCTGCTAAAATAATAGGAAATAGTACCTGTATTTGCGCCAGCAGAATTTTCAATGAAGTTGAGAATTATGGTCTGCTAAATTTAGGTACCCAGCTAAAAATCGACATATATGAATACATACAGGTTAAATGTATGTTCATACATGCTCATAAACATGCATTCATGTCCATACATGGATACATAAATCTCCATACATGCATCATATATGTTCACACATGTGCATTAACGAAATTTGAGGTAATATATACATGTATGTACATGTATGAACACGCATGAACATGCATGATCATGCATGTAGATATTACCTCAAATTTCGTTAAAGCACATGTGTGGACATGTATGATGCATGTATGGAGATTTATGTTTCCATGTATGGACATGAATGCATGTTCATGAGCATGCATGAACATACATTTAACCTGTATGTATTCATATATGGCGATTTTTAGCTGCCCGAGTAAAAAAAGTTAGATGTTATAAAATACAAACGTATCTTTTTTCGGTATAGCCTAAACTACAATTTGATCCGAAAAGTGGTGGATCGTACTGTATTAATTTAGATACACCTTGGATCAGGGATGATAAATGGGATTTGTAAAATAGTACTAACCAGCTTAAAAAATAGTACTTTTTCGACCTCTATAGTACCAACATTTTTTTTATACAATTTTTTTTATCATCCCATGTGAAAATCGAAATATATGTGAGCATACATGATCATACATTGGCTCGTATGTGATCATGCATGGGCATACATAGTCATATACGTACATGCATATGTATGACCATACATGATCTTATATATTTCCATATACCTTTGGATCCGAAATTTGATTGAGCATACATGAATCATATGTGAGCATATATGGTCATATATGAACATGTACGGCCATATACCCTCAAATTTCGGATCCAAAGATATATGGAAATATATGAGATCATGTATGGTCATACATTGAACTATGCATGTACGTATATGACAATGTATGCCCATGCATGATCATATACAAGTCAATGTATGATCATGTGTGTTCATATATATATTTCGATTTTCACATGGGATTATAAATTAACAAATAAAAACTCATAAAAAATAAAGAGTTCTGTTATATCTAACTCATACAGCAATAGAAAAACGTAAAAATTTTAGCTAAAACTATTAAAAATTAGTTATAAATTGCGTTGCATAAAAAAATTCTATCAGATTACTTTTGTAAAATATTAGTAAGATAAGAACAGCAAAAACCAAACTGTTAAATCTATATGGGTGATATCAAAAAATGTGATAAAAACCGTGTAACCAGCTAATTTCTAATGCATGGATTACATTTGAGTTATATATTGCGATATATATCAGCGCATTTTCACCAGTTCTACAAAATTTATAACAATCTGAGCAATTTTTGGTTAATACATAAAATTTGTGACCAATTTTATAGGCCAAATGTAAACTCCGTAACAAGTAACTCATATAAGGTTTTTTAACTTTAATTCCCAACAAACAATTCGTTCCGTTTACGCACCGTTTTCGGTCCGTCATAAACGGAATCCAACTCCGTATACGTACCGTTTTCTGGATCCGTATACGGACCAGAAAACGGAACATAAGGAACATTGAAACTGATTCGAATCCGTTGAAAATCCGTCAATGGCGGACCGTTTACGGACCGTTATGTCGTATTAAAAACGGACAAGTCCGTTTAAAGTCCGTCAATGACGGACCGTTTACGGACCGTTATGTCATGTAAAAAACGGACTAGTCCGCTGAAAGTCCGTCAATGCCAGACCGTTTTCGGACCGTTATGTCGTGTGAAAAACTGAGTATTTCCTTGTCCGTATCCTACCGATTTTTTCCACAAAAATAGACCATATACACAAAAAATACACAATACTTTTTTCCTTATAAATTCATTAATAATTATTATTTACAATTACTATTAGTAAATTTCTAATTAATTCAATTACAATATTTAGCACATCCGGCTCGGTTTACCTATCTATCCAGCGCTTAGGGACCCAGAGTAAAATCCAACATCTATATGGAAAAGAGACAATAAGGGTACTCATGATAACGCTTAAAACCCTCGCAAACTGTGCAATCTGCGCATTTTTCCACTCTCGCAAATGAACTGTCAAAAATTGTTTGAAAATTCATTTACGCAACCCTTGTAAATTTCCGAGACAATTTTGTCTCTTAAACTTGCACTGTTTAATTGTGCATTTGATGAGTCAGCTGTTTTTCGTTTACTTTTTTACAGAAAGAAAATAGTGATGTAAAAAAATAATGGTTACTAAATCAATACAAAATTTTATTTACGATTGAGTTCTAACTACAAATATTTTTAAATAATTTATGTCAGAAAAGTTAATTTTATTATTTTTTTTTTATTTTATAACACTTTAAATTTATTTTTTAAATATGAATATATATATAGGTATTTGTGAAATAAATATATGTAACTGAATAACGAATAAATTTAACAAATCAAGTAATTACTGCGTTCACATCACTAAAAAAAATGGCGGAAGTAAGTTAAATTGTGAAAAAAATTAAATAAAATTTAATAAAATTTTCCTTTTTAGCAGAAAATGGCTGAAAAAAATTTGAAGCGACGCAGGGTAAATGGCACTCATCGTTGGTCTGATGAAGAGACCCTCCATTTAGTACAAGAAGTAGCTGAAGAAGTAAAAGATAAGCCGGAATCTTTTGAAGTAAGTATTGCTGTTGATTGTTTGTGTACAGAATTATATTTTTATTTAAACTTTTTTCAGAAGCCTACCGCACAAATTTTTTATAAAAAAATTTGTGGTAAATCTGCTGTATTAAAAACTATTGACTGGATACCTATGAAAAATAAAATGCGGCATCTAAAATCAACATACATGTCTGCTCTTAGCTGGAAAAATCAAACCGGAGCTGGTCTTTTAGCCAGCGGCGATGAAAAAAGTGTAGAGGAGTACATTGCTAAGATTTGTCCCAAATAGAATCACCTAGAACAAATATTTGGGCAAAGACGAGGTGTGAATCCCTCATTAATAGTAGAAACTTCAATGGAATCAGAATATATTGGCAATGGTATCGAAGAAAACAATTTTTTGGGTTTCAACAGTGAAGATATTGGTTTTGAAATTTTAGAAGACACCACAATTAGTTCTCCAGAACCTTCACCAAATTCTCAATCTTCACTTGATTCAACACCATTCAAAGAAACTATGAAAAAGTTTCAACAATCAACTCCAAAAACCAAAAATGCAAATCCGTTTTGTTTGCTTCTTTCTCTGCAAGAAAAAAAGTTGGATATTGAAGTAAAGAGATTTGAACTAGAGAAGGAAGTGGCAGGAAGCGAAAAGGAATTAAAAAAAATTCAATTGGAGCAGGATTTTGAAATACGAAAGCGTCAAGTGGAGAGTGAAGAAAGAATTAAAAAATACGAAATAGAAATTAAATATAAATATAAATCTACCACTGAATAATGTTTTTTTTATTACTTTTTGTTTTAAAGTAGAATACGTATGTATGTATTTGCCACTGAATTAAAAATGTTTTGTTTTTTTGTTGTTACTTTATTTTTAAAAGTAGAATATTACATAGTTTTTTAATAAATGAATTTTATGAGTTTTGTTCTTTAATTAATTCTAAAAGCGCTCGTCTTTTTATTTCTCCTTCTACTGTGGAGCAATTTTGTGGTTCTTGGTTATCATGTGGTATTTCAAAGTCATCATTTTCACTTGGTAATATAAAATCCTCCGATTCTTTTTGATCCAATAAAATGTTGTGTAATATGGCGCAAACTAAAACCCAGTCATAAGCTAACTTTAAAGATGATTTGTTTTTAATTTGAATTTTTAATTCTTTTAAGCTATTAAATCGTTCTTTTAGTGAACCAAAACAATGTTCAATTCTAATACGATAACGACTTAAAGTTTTGTTGAATACAGTACGTTCTTTTAAATTGGCTTCCGACGAATTTGATCTAAAAGGAGTTATAACAGTACTGGTTAATTTATACGCACTGTCTCCAGCTAACCATTGTGCTCCAGTTAAGAACTTATTCGTCTTTAAAGACAAGTCACAATTGTTGTAAATTCTTGCATCGTGCACGCTCCCTGGATATCCCAGAACCAAGTGGCGAACACGAAGCCGATGGTCGCAAATACCTTGTACTTTTAACGAATATATATGCTTCCTGGAAAAATATGATTCAGGGTCATCTACCGGTTTTTCTGCTAACTTTATTTCGGTACCATCTACGTAGCCAATACAATGGGGCAATTCGTAAAAAGTATTTGAAACCATGTTTTTGCGCTCTAAATTGTCTGGCCAGTACAGAAATTGCTCCTTTAGTTTCAGTATCACCTTAAAAATTCTGTTAGTGATTATCTGAAATGAAATAGTGTCCAGTTAGTTATTAAAACTAATACATAATCTTTTTACTTATTACATGAATGGTCCCACCGTCACCAATTCCAAATAAACTAGCAATTTTGCATAGCGATGCGCCTTCTCCATATGAACCCAACCGATATAAAACAATTATTAATTGTAATTCTACAGGCAACTGTTTGCATGAATGCGGACCGTGGAATACTTCATCATTTTTAATAAGATTTACAATTATTTGAAAACTGTGCCAACTGACCCTCACAATTTGCTTAAATCTGTTCTCATCCAAATAAGGCAAAACGTCGGAAAGAAATTTACCTGATTTTGGAACAGAATGATGTATAAATGGCATTGCGTATCGAAAATATTCTCCAGCTGCAAGAACATAAGTAAAGTCTTCCAAAATTTCATCTTCTTTCTTACGTTGTTTATCTGTAAAATTTTAACCAAGTGTTAATATAATAAAAATTAAAAATTAATTATACTTACCGTCGTTTGGTCCAAAAACTTATAAAGTTATTAAATCACCAACAACAATTTCTTCAAATAACTTAAGCAATTTAGTTTTACCGCTTTCTTTAGGCATTTTTATTTTTAGATAAAATTTCTTTAAATTTTTATGTTTTGTTTTTATTAAATTTATTTCTGTTTTGACATTTCTTTCAAATTGACATTAACTGTTAAAATTTGCGAAATAGTTCAAAAGGGGGCTTCATGAATCAAGTGTCGCAAATTTGCCCAATTGCACAAATGGTAATTTTAAGCGTTATCATGAGTAGTACCCTTAATAAATTAGTTATGATGTAATTGACTGTGTACACGATGCAAATTCTCACATGTTATACACAAAACAATAAGTTTCATAAATCTTACCTTGTTACTTGATGTTGTTTGATTAATGGTATGATGGAAAGAATTCCCTCTATTGCATATTCTCTATATATTCCCGTTATAATAATATTTTCGCCGACTTTTCAAAAATATAATTTTTTATTTTGTAAACAAACTGCAACCGACGAAATCCGTATTTAAAGGTACGGAAACGGATACACCAAAACGGAGTTAAAACGTATTGTGTTCGAAAATCCATTTATACGGTCCGTTAATGTTCCGCATACGTACAAGCATTGACGGATACGTACATTACGGACAGTTAGCGTGCCGTAAAAGCCAGATTCATGAATCCGTACGTGCCGGAGAGTCCGTAAAAATGTTTCTTGGGTTGCTTATATTTTAATAACCAATAAAGCTAAACACTAACTGTAAGAATTTTTATGAAGAGGAAAAGTGCCGTTTTTAATAAAAATTAATACATTTTACAAGCTTTTTCGTATATCTTAGCTATCACGACTTCAACTCTGTAACGATTTTTCGTCATAATTTTTGATAAAAATGTCATATTTGGATTCACCTTGTAGGCATCATGCGATTTTGTTTCGGAAAAAAAAATCTGACAAAGCGTTTCTGAAAGAAAACAAAAAAAGTAACCAAATGTAAACTCCGTAACTGTAAACTCCGTAACCACAATTGTTTGCATCATTTATCTATTTCAAATAAATGCAGATAAATGTTTAAAATATTTTAAAATAACCATAAACAGAGGTGATTCAACTAATATTTATGCGTCAAAAGACGATTCAACTAATAATTTTGCGTCAAATCAAAAAAAGTTATCAGTTTTTTACCCTAAGCTGCTGGAACGAAAAACGATTGATTTTGCATTTCATTGGTTTTGAATCGATATTTCGAGTCATTACTGACATTAGTTTGACAAATTAAATTTGTTTCACACAATTTAAGAATTTTTCGATCGCGAAATGTTATATTTTTAATATATTATATTGTAACTGCGCAACCGCTGTTTGGATTTTAAAAAATTTTATATTTTTGAAAAGCATTTAAAAGGACCAAAAATACAAAACTAAAAAAAGAAAATTTTTTTCGCGGAATGAATTGTATTTTTATTCGCGAAACCGCCAATTTGATAAACACAAATTATATATCATTGGAAAGCAAGTTGAAAACCCAAATACGAAAAACTAATAAATTGAAGAAAATTCGTACGCAACTTTTTTTTATATCTTTTGCTTGCAGAAATGTAAACTCCGTTACAACAAAAAAAAATTAAAATTGTGCAAAAAAAGCTATTGCGACAACTTGTAGAAGAGATTTTTGCAATTAGGTTTATAATGACTAAACTTACTGATTCCATTAACATTTTTTTATTTCACCCATATACATATATAAAATTCTCGTGTCACGGTGTTTGTGGTCGAACTCCTCCGAAACGGCTCTACCGATTTTTATGAAATTTTGTATGAGTATTTGGTAGGTATGAGAATAGGTCGTAAGGTATTTTTCATACCGCTAGGGGATTAGGGCGTCCCTACATATAAAATTTTCGTGTTGCTATGACAACCAAGCCTTGGCGTTACTATGACAACCAGGCAGCACTTATAGCATTAATCTAATCCAACCTTATTTAGCGTGTTGCTTTATTTGGAAAGCGGATAAAGAAGAAATAGGAGGTGGCGAAATATCAAAGGCCTCGAATATGGCAACACTATAATTTCGCGAGATGTTGAGTTTTATAACAGTTGTTGCGCGCCATTTGATGCTGAGTTGGCGAACTTTTGTTGAGGCAGTTTATTTCAAAGCCCTGTTATATTATTTTACTTCGGTGGGGTTAAGTGCTATGGGATTAGTGAAGGAGGACACTGTATTAGGGATAGAAAAATCCTACACATGATTTTTCCAAATTGTTGTTGCGGTAGCTGGGGATCGAACCCGCAACCACATGTATAACAGTTCATCGCGCTAACCATTACACCACAGCCCTCACATCGTCATCGTTATTTATTGTTAATTATTAAGTGTGTCTATTTGATTTTATTTTTACTTAAAAGTAGAAAATTTGTTTTAACCTAGGATTCATCTGAATAATAATTTTCACCATTATTAATTTTTTTATAAGCTCCTAATAAGCATTCGCATCGAAGGGGACTTTTATCGACTTTAGTCAATGGCCTTGCAACTCTCTTAATATTTTTTATTTGAAAAAATATTATGCGGCTTGGAACAGGAACGAACTCCGACTGGTTAATCAGGGATGGAAAAGGCTCACTTAATAGGGCTCTTATACCAAAAAATGTTAGATCGATCTTACATATTTAAAAATGTTAGTATCTAAAAAATAGCTTCCTCTTTGGCTCGTTAAAAAAAATTAAAATTAAATATTTTGATATTAGCAAATATTAGCACAAATTGCGAAAAAAAAACATTTGCAAAAAGCGAAATTTTTGCAACAATATATTCGTTTGAATGTCGATCGCTGATTACGTCTTTAAATTCATTTTCTGTACCTAAAGCCTTTTTCGAATTCCGCCGTTATTTTGCAAGGGATTAAATTTTTGTACCATAAAGTCTTTTTCAAAATTCCTCTATTATTTTGCAATTCTTTACGTGCGTTTTTTTTTTTTTAATTTATAATCTAGGGGGTATAATACACATTTCATACAACAAAGTTTGGTGGCTAGTTGCAAAAAAAATCGCGAAAAATAAAATTTGCAAAAAGGAAAATTTTTGCATCAATATATTGGTTTGCAGGATCTAAATCGCTGATTACGTTTCCTAATTCATTTTTTGTACCACAAAGTCTTTTTTCGCGTTCCGCTTTTATTTTGCAATTTTTTAAGTACGTTTCTTTTTAATTTATAATCTAGGGACTATAATACACATTTCATACAACAAAGTTTGGTGGCTAGTAGCAAAAAAAAAAAATCGCGAAAAATAAAATTTGCAAAAAGGAAAAATTGTTTCATCAATATATGTATTTGTTTGCAGAATGTAAATCGCTGATTAAGTTTTTTAATTAATTTTTGTACCATAAAGCCTTTTTTCGCTTTCCGCGATTATTTTGCAATTTTTTAAGTGTGGTTTTTTTAAATTTATAATCGAGGGTCTATAGTACCAATTTTATACACAAAAGTTTGGTGCTTAGTTTGCAAAAAAAAAAAAAAAAAAAATAAATCGCGAAAAAAATATTTGCCAAAAAAAAAATTTTTGGGTCATTGTATTCATTTGCAGATTGTTAATCGCTGATTGAGTTTTTTAATTATTTTTTTCTACCACAAATTCTTTTTTCACGTTCCTCTATTATTTTGCAATTTTTTAAGTGCGGTTTTTTAAATTTATAATCTACGGAGTATAATGCCCATTTCATAAAACAAAGTTTGGTACTTATTTTATTATGGTTTTTTAAAATTCATAATCTAGGGCTATAATGTTGGAATAGTATAATTCCATAGTATAGATCCATTCTTGATTTTTATAACTAAATTATTATTTTCCATCCCTGGTTACAATCGATGTTTTGAGTCATACAAAGAGCGCACATAATGACCCTGCAAACATTTAAAAGATACCTTCCAAGAAGATATTAAAGCGATATCTTCTATTTGTCATTTGAATGAACATAATCAAGTAGTATTTACTTTCAAATTGTCTTGCTTTTATCACTTGGTAGATAATTCGGCGATATTTGGAAAAAAATAATTCAAAAATTTTATCTTTTGTCATAACTTTTTAAGACAATATCCGTTTTTTCTAATCACTTGGATTTAATAAATTCAAAAAGTATTTCTAAAAGTGCTCAACAGATGGGGTTAGATTTTTCCTATTTTAAAAAAATTTTCTGTCCGACACTTCTTTCCCTTAATTTTTAATACCGAATTCGATGATGAAGGATTCTACTTTAACTTTTAATTTATAATTATATTTTACATAAAACAGCGATAAACAGTCTGCCTTTTCAGTTTTATCACTTCAATTTATATTTTTACACAATTGAAAAATTCCATTGCAATATTTAATATTCACTAATTGGATTTAATTAAATTACTTACTGTAGAGTGAAAAATTGTCATTTCTATTTGAGCAATTTCTCCATGTCTAAGATGAAAAATATGTATTTAGTGAGTTGTAGTTTTTTTTACTAAACATATTTCATAAAAAAAAAATTTAAGAAAAACCTTTTATTTGTTAGTTTTTCAATTTTTTTGTTTCTCTTTTAATTTTCATTCGTATTTTTTTCTGACATTAAATTAATAGGCTGTTTCATATATTTGTGCTTTTATTGTGGATTTATTAAATCCAGCTTTTTTTTTTTTGATTTAATAAATCCATTTTTTGTATGAAAAATTCTAAATTCCTTTGTATCATTTGGAAGATAAAGCAAATTTGTTTGAAATCTTTTATCAATTTGGAAAAAATTAAAACTAAATTTGTACAAAAACAATCAGAATATATATAGGAAATAAAGATTAATTGCGCGGGAAAAATCAGCTAAGATGAAATCAAGATAATTTATAAGTTGGTCAATGGATTATGTATGCAGATATTGTTTTTCAGGCTTAAATTTAATAATGAAAAAATTAAATCCTTTTTTTTTATTGTACAGGGAGTTTATTTAGCGATATCCCTTTTATCTTCCATATGAGTTATTGCTTTCATATTGCCTGGAAGTATTGTTTTAGTGTAACAGTTGTTTCCGACGGAGGAAACTTCCGGAATACGAAATTGATATTGCCGGTATTAAATGTTTTCTTCCTAGCGATATGTTCGGAGAATCTTCTTCGTATTGTCATGTTTGCTGGGTGAAATTGGTTTGAGTATGTTCCTGTTCCAAGGCACATAATAGAACAAATGCTTTGTCAGTGATAGAGAGTCCCCCAATCTCTTTATTATGTATACTCTTTGCTTTAGTTAAAATATTGGGTGGCAGTATGCCTTGACTTGAAAATGAACAAAACCATATGATTAAAAATAAAGTCTACTTTAAATTTAAAATACTCTTTTATAGTAAGGACCATTGTATTTTATTTTCATAAAAATATTTAATTCCTATACAAAACAAATTACATTTTAAAGGTATGTTAACAACGTAGCGGGCTTGCCCGACACGAAAAAATTCGTTTTTGGTGTAACTGACATCCCTAAGGCATACCGCTAAATCTAGTGGGCAAGCCCGTATGGTATATATACATAAAATTTAAGTTATATTTGAATAAAATTTAGTTAACAGAAAATAAAAACTTAACCTGCTAAAATTAGTAACAAATAATAATTAGTAGACTAAAAATCAGCAAAAATTTTAAATCTAGAAATCTTTTTTTATTTTTTTTAATACGAATAAAAATCTAGTCTTCTGAAGGAGAAGGTTTTAAAATAAAATCTGTAATTAATATTCGAAACAGAGAAAAACTACCCCAACCCCTGTTTTGTATTGAACTAGAACCCAACGATGTTAAATTGAAGAAGAGTGAGGTACACCCAATTTACAAACTGAAACTGAACTGAACTGAACTGGAGGAGCCCCATAAAAGAAAAGGCCCCATACAGTGTACTAACTGTCAAGAATTTGGCCATTCTAAAACGTATTGCCAGCATCCTGCAGTTTGCGTGATTTGTGGTGAGCTACACAGCTCAAAAGACTGTAACAAGTCTAAAGGCGACCAAAAATTGAAAAAATGTAGTAATTGTGGTGAAAATCACACGGCCAATTACCGAGGATGTCCTGCATACTCAATTGTTAAGCGCTCTATTGTCAGAAGGCAGTTATACAACAGAGAACCCCAAAACATTCAAGAGCAATTTAACTCGCAACCCCAATTGCCCAATCTAGAAATTTATAACCCGCAGCCCCAATTGCCGAACGCGCAGCATTTTACGAACCAAAATCAGACCTTTGCATCTATTGTAAAAGGTCATACATCATCTGTAAATTTTCAAGAAAATATAAGTGATGAATCTAATTCTAATATGAAAACAAATCAAAATAAATACCAAGGTCAAAAATCGGACTTTAGTGGACTTGAAGCAGCAATTGATGTGTTAGTACAAACGGTCTCAGATTTTACAAAATCTATGAACAATATGATACAGGAGATGATGAAGATGCAGTCTATGTTACTGCAGGCTTTACTGAGTAAACCATGAATACTCTGAAAATATGTTTTTGGAACGCTGACGGCATACGCCAACATAAAGAAGAACTCAGTTATTTTCTAAGAAGCAAACAGATTGACATAATGCTTGTTTCTGAGACCCACTTAACCCCTCGTAGTAATTTTTCAATTAATGAGTATACATTTTATGACACAAAAGATCCCAGAGGCAGGGCGTGTGGAGGCTCAGGTATCTTAATAAAAACTCGCTTGAAACATTATCTCATGTGTGATCTTTGTGAGGATTATCTTCAAGCCTCTTCAGTATTTATAGAAGAAAATAATATGAACCTAGTGATCTCTTCGGTTTATTTCCCCCCGAAATTTAAGATTTCTGAAAATCAATTTAAATCTTTTTTCGAATCATTAGGCTCACGCTTTCTGGCAGCTGGCGATTACAATGCCAAGCACACTTTCTGGGGGTCAAGGCTCTGTTCCGCGAGGGGCCGTGTATTGTTTGATACAATTAATAAAATTGGTTTGGATATGATCTCCAGCGGCGAACCCACACACTGGCCATCAGATCGAAATAAAATACCGGATCTCATTGATTTTGGAGTAACTAAAAATACAGCAAGAAATTTGGTGCACTTAGAATCCTCATTGGAACTCTCTTCTGATCATACACCCACTATTGTTTCTCTTATAAACCCTCGAATTGTATCTCCAACCGGTGACTTAGCACTTACAGGCAAAGGAACAAATTGGCTAAAATATAAAAAATTTATCAGTACTCATTGCTCGGAAAATATATTGCTAAGAACAACAGAGGACATTGATCTCTCACTTAGGAATTTTGAATCCTATCTTAAACTTGCTGCACGACTTGCTACCAAACCGCCCCGACAATCCAGACAAAATCCAATTTTTTCAGTCGATATTGAGCGACTCTTAAATGAGAAAAGAAGAGCTCGTAGAGAGTGGCAGCTTCACAGATCTCCTGCACTTAAGGCTCGATTTAAAGAATGCTCAAACAAGTTACGCAAATTACTTGAATTACAAAGAAATAACTCACTGAATGATTTTTTGGAAAATCTGGAGGCTACGGCAAGAACTGACTATTCATTATGGCGTGCTACAAAGAATCTAAAAAGACCTGTTATATGTAAACCTCCAATGCGTAAATCTGACGGAAGTTGGGCTAGAAATGATACAGAGAAAGGCGAGTTGTTTGCAGAACATTTAAAATCTGTATTTATGCCAAACGATCTAAACACAATAGTCGAGTTACCACCAATTTTGCCACGGCACGTAGAGGTACCCATTCGCTTTGAGTTGCGAGAGGTCGAAAATGCTATCTCAGAATTAAACCCAAAAAAAGCTTTTGGTACCGATAAAATTAGTAATAAAATGATCTTGGAGTTACCCCAGATAGCTGTAAGAATAATACTTTTTATTTTTAATGCAATATTACGCCTTGAGTATTATCCACCAGTATGGAAGGTCTCCCTCATTAAAATGATACCCAAGCCAGGAAAAGATCTCATAGGCCTATAAGTCTTTTATCTAATTTATCAAAACTCTTCGAGAAACTATTGGCAAACAGAATAACGATAACTGTAACTCAACATAACCTAATTCCTGCTCATCAGTTCGGTTTTCGTAAAAAGCATGGCACCATTGAGCAAGTTCACAGACTTGTTAGTGAAATACGAAAGGCCTTTGAGGATAAGAATTACTGTTCTGCACTCTTTATTGACGTATCGCAAGCCTTTGATAAAGTTTGGCACGAAGGTTTGTTATTTAAAATTAAAAATATACTGCCACGTAACACACATAATATACTCGAAAGCTATATAAGCAATCGTAAATTTGTTGTCAATGAAAAAGATTTCTTCAGCTCTCCTCAAGATATTCGAGCCGGTGTCCCTCAAGGTAGCATTTTAGGCCCACTATTGTATCTTTTGTATACTTCTGACATGCCAACTGATAGTAATACTCATACGTCTACATTTGCTGATGATACGGCTATCTTGAGTTGTCACAAAAACCCATATGAAGCCTCTCGAATATTGCAGGAACACGTATTTGAACTGGAATCGTGGCTGAAAAAGTGGAAGATAAAGGCGAATGAACAGAAATGTATTCATTTGACTTTTACTTTAAGGAAAGAAACACGCTCTTTTATCGAAATTAACAATCACAAAGTGCCCCAACACTCTAATGTCAAATATCTTGGTATACATCTTGATCGTCGTCTCACGTGGAAGAACCATATCGACGCCAAAATAACACAAATAAAACTTAAAGCAATAGAACTTAATTGGCTAATTGGAAGAAATTCTAGACTTGGCCTTGATTGCAAGTTGTTGTTGTATAATTCGATTTTGAAACCTATATGGTGCTACGGCATCCAAATCTGGCGCACTGCGTCTGCATCAAATGTTCAAGAAATTCAAAGGAAGCAGAACAATATTTTGCGAACCATTGTCTGCGCACCATGGTATATAAGAAATGCGAACATATACTCAGATTTGAATGTTCCCACCGTTAATGATGAAATCGCGAGATACACCTTAAACTACTTAAAGAGGCTGCAACTGCACCCAAATTCATTGGCTCGTAAACTGCTTGAGGATCAAGGACACCGACGCCTCGTAAGAAGGACCACCGCTGATTTGGCTCTATAGAATAAATGTATATTCTTTATAACAAAATGTTGGTTTTTAATTTCTATTTAAAAAATAAAAAATTAGTTTTTTCGACCTTTTTAAAAATCAAACTTCTAATTTATCGTTTTTAACTTTTTCTATACATTTACTTTGCATCAAATTAAAAAAATATTTAATGTTAAAAATTAAAATTTTGTCTGGCACTGGCTGGGCTTAATATTTTAGCTTTAGTACATAAGATTTGATAAACTTATTGTTAGTTCACTGTTGTGAAGATTCAATAAATAAAATTATGAGAAAAAAAAAAAAGTCTTCTGAAATCAGCAGTTTACTATTTTTAGCAACCATTTCGTAGATTTTAGCGGGATAGACTGCTATTTTCATTCAACTAAATTTAACTTAAAAGTAACAAAAATTTTGTAGATATAACAGTTTATATTAATATTTTCTGCAGATTTTACAGTATAATTTGTTATTTTCAATGAACTAAAAGTTAAATATAAAAAATATATAAAATATATTAAAAAAATCTGCTAATCTCAGCAGTTTCTTTTGTAAGGCCATTTTTGCTTAATTTTTAGTAGCTTTTTCTGCTATTTTTACAGGTTTATTTCTGTAAGTGTAGGGTTCAGAATTTAAAGTCCCTTAATATCGTATTCGACTTCGTTTTATAGCGAATATTATTTTAATGTCATAAGAATATTATCAAATGAATAAATTGATTGACAATCGAATCAAATGAATTTAATGATTACATTAGGTGCATTAAGAATTCATTCGATTCTTCGAAATAGGTTTTAGGTATTTAATCATTCAGAAAAGAAAATCGAATGAGTGAATTCTTTAGGAGCTCTGATGGGGAAAACATTTTGCTGGTTTCAAAAAATACAAAAATTTCTAGTTTTCTTAATTCTCCTAATTTTTAATATTTTTGTTTGTATACATACGTATTTTAATAAAAAAAAATGCGAAAGAACATTTTTTATGTGTTTAACTTGAGTTTTCAATAGTAACATCTAATATTTTAACCCCTCAATTCATAAATGCTTTGTAAAGTTATAACAGGTTTACAAAACGTCATTTTCATACAAAATTTGTTCAATAAACCTCCTATAATTTTAGAAAGCGTTTATGAATTTAGGCGTAAATGTTTTCAACATAAGTATTTTTTATCTAAAACTCCGATATTTGATGTGTTCGACAATAATATCTCTGAAAATTAAAAAAGCACAAAAAATTAAAAAATCGAAAAATGTGTAAATAGTACTAAATGAGTCAGAGGAGTACCATAGTACTTTTGAGGTTCCAATAGTACCACAAAAAGTACTATAGTACTAACTTTATCATCCCTGCCTTGGATCTAATATGATGAAATACGATCCGAAAAATGGGTTTATCTTACTAGATATAATTAGATTTAGTACAATTTATTTGATACCATTAGACAAGAATACTTCATTCAAAGTTCGCTCATATTGCATTAAATCGTCCATTCTATTGAAATTAGTTTTTGATTGTCATTATGTCACATCCAATTCTATATGATTAGATTAACAAATTTTCGGATCGTATTTCTTCATATTAGATCTAAGGTGCATATAAATGAATACAGTACCATTTTTCGGATCAAATTTTGTTTTGGCCAACATCAGAAAAAATATGATTGCATGTTGTACCTCCTTAATTTTTTTAATAGGGTGGGTAAGCTAAATTTTGCACACTGCTAAATACACAGACAATTCTAGTTAACTTAGCTAAGAAATTTGAGGTAAATTCAACAGAAGCATTACCTGATTTAACTGAAAATTTCAGCTGAAATGTCCCTTACAGTCTTGGTTTTTGGGCTCTACAGATCTGTTCCGAGACAGGCCCATGTTTATTTTTGGGAGTATATATGGCTTATAAAGGGTGATAAGTTCATAGTATCGAATTTTTGTCCATTTTGCTCTATCTCGCTTAGTGTCCGAGATATAAGCCATTTTGTGATTATACAATAAAAAAATTATGAATATAAAGCGCCATCTCTATGTGATATTGATAGCAGAGACACAAAAATATAAACTTTGGAAAATAATTGGGCTTTAAGTTAGTTAAAAAATTTGTAAAATTAAGAAACATAAATTACTAAAAATTAGGATGCAAAGTTAGTTCAAATACGGATGAAGGTAATTGTTATGCCAAATGGGATTTTCAGAAATATTAGTTCAATCCTAAATTTTTAGAAAAAATAACAGAAAAAATCAGTTCATTTGCAACAGAACGCGTTTAACAGACTTTTGTACTAACTTATTTTTATAAGCGTATATAAGAAACTAGCGGGCGCAGCCCGCTACGTTGTTAGCGTGCCTTAAAGGTTAAGGGGGGGGGGGGCTTCGCCCTCCCCCCCGGGGGGCTGCGCCCCCCACAATTTTTATTAAATTCGTTTTTTATTTAAAGTTTTTTTATTTAAAGCCTTCACCCAGCCACCACAAATAAATAATTCTGCACAACAATGGGTTTAAAATAAATAAATATTTGATCACTTTTTCTCATGAAAGTGGATTGTTAGTAATGAATCCATAATAAATTGCAATATACGTGTGTATGTTAAGATAATTTGGTAAAGTGCGAACTTAGGTAGATAGACCCGTAAGTAGTTTTGTTCATTTGTGTTTTGAATGAAAATAAATAACGTAAAGCAGGGTTGGAAAGCATTTTATAATATTAAAAATAGCGGGCAAAGCTACGTTGTTAGCGTGTCTTAAAGTTTTTTTTTAATTCCAGTTTATGTAAAGGTAGACCTGGCAATTCAAGTAAATTCACAAATTCAGTTGGAAAATTTACTGCGTCGGTTTCTTCCACCTGTGTTTCGTTACATGAAGTTTAAATATCGGAATATATAAGTTCCATTCCTTTTCTAAGGTTTTTTCTCTTTTAGAAAATTTGTTTAACTTTTTGGAGAGTATGTTTCAATGCTACATAAGTTTCATATTCCGTTGATAGTGTTTGAACAGGTAATTCCCTCTTCCAATCCATTTGCATTGTCTATAATTTCAATTCCACTCGTTCAACGTTTATATCCATTTCATTCCACTTGTGTAGTGTTTCAATCCCACTCGTTTCCTATTTAGTTTCTTAATTTTAGTGTTTCATATACACTTGTTCTTTAAGTTTTAGGTTTCTAGCTAAAGACGCAGACGTTAAGGGGGGGGGGGCAATTTTCCGCTTTTGAACCACCATTTTTACCACGTTCCTGTCCAAAGTCCTAGAAATGCCTTGTCGATAAGTTAGCCCATACTCCAAGGAAAACATATTATATATTACAGGTTTCTAGCCGAAGGGTTCGGTTAAGCCATCAAGGAGGAGAATTATTCCGTTTTTACCCCTCCCGGTAGGAATTTCCAAAAATTCCGTCTTAGAGGACGTCTGCGTTGGAGGAGGAACCTACTACATACATAATTTTAGGTCTCTATATCCAGCAGTTTGGCCAGGCCGTCAAGGGGGAAGTTTTTTCCCTTTTTACCCCTCCCGGTATGAATTTCCAAAAATACCATCTTAGGGGACGTCAACGTTGGAGAAGGAACCCAATTTAAGATCCCTTGTTCCAGCCGTTTGGCCAGGCCGTTAAGGGGGAGACTTTTCCTGTTTTTGACCCTACCTGTAGAAATTTCCAAAAATCTCATCTTAGCGGATGTCTACAATAGAGGAGGAACTTTAATACCAAATTTCAACTTCCTACCTCCAGCGGTTTGGGCAGGCCTTTAAGCGGCACTTTTCGCTTCATTAATCCCCATTTTTGCAATGTCCCTGTCCAAAAAGCACCTTCTCGGTAAGTGAGCACATACTCCAAGTAACATATGTTTTACATTTCAGGTTTCTAGCCAACTTTTACTATTTGTGCCCCTCTCGGTAGGAATTTCCGAAAATCCATCGACAGGGAATTCCAGCTTCCTAGTTCCAGCAGTTTGAGTAGGCTGAGAGGAACTTAAGTACCGAATTTCAGCTTCCTAGTTCCAGCAGTTTGGACAGGTCGTTAAGGGGCAACTTTCCCTTTTTGAGCCCCCATTTTATAACGACCCTGTTCAAAATTCAAAAAAGTATCTTTCTAATAAGTTAGCCCTCACTCCAGGGACCCACATTTTAAGCTTCAGGTTTCTAGCCGAAGGTGTTTTTACCGGCCCCCAAGGTGAGGCTTTTTTTTTTTGCCCCTCCCTTTAGGAATTTACAAAAATTCCATCTTCGCGGCTATCTGCGATGGATGAGGAACATTCATACCAAATTTCAACTGCATTGCCTAAGCGGTTTGGGCAGGCCGTTAGTGGGGACATTTTTCCCTTTCAACCACCATTTTTACTATGTTCCTGTTCCAAAATAGAAAAATTACGTTGCCGGTGAATTAGTCCTACTCCAAGGAATACATATTTAAAATTTTAGGTTGGCCAAAAGGGATTGGGCAAGCCGGCAGGAGGAGACTTTTACCTTATTTCCCCTCCCGATAGGAATTTCAAAAATTCCGTCTAAGCGGACGCCTACACAGAAGCAGGAACTCACATACCGAGTTTCCTTTTGGGATATCCTGTAGGGAATTCCAAAAATACAAACTTAGTCGATGTCTACTACAGTGGAGGAACCTTTATACCAAATTTCAACTTCTTACCTCCAGTGGTTTGGGCAGGCACTTTTCCAATTTGTGAGACTGTTTATGGGGAGACTTTTCCCCTTTTTGCCCGTTCCGGTAGGAATTTCCAAAAATCCCGTCTTAGCGCACGTCTATGCCGAATATCAAGAAACCTTGTTTTAGTGGAGATATCCGTGGGGGGAGGAAAAAAAGTAGTTTTTTTGAAATTATATATTATTTTAAATGGTACTTTTTGGTAAAACGAAATTTTTTGGAAAAAGATACTTTGTTTTTACAAAGTACTTTATTTGTACTTTTTTTGCAAAAGGTATTTTTTTTTAAAAAGTTGTTTTTTTTGGAAAAATGTATGTTTTTTGGAAAAAGGTACTTTTTTGGAAAAGGTACTTCTTTTGGAAAAGGAAAATTTTTTTAGAAAAAGGTACTTTTTTTGGGAAAAGGTACTTTTTTTTTGGAAAAGGGTACTTTTTTTGGAAAAAGGTACTTTTTTTGGAAAAAGGTACTTTTTTTGGAAAAAGGTACTTCTTTTGAAAAAAGGTACTTTTTTTGGAAAAAGGTACTTTTTTTGGAAAAAGGTACTTTTTTTGGAAAAAGGTACTTTTTTTGGAAAAATGTACTTTTTTTGGAAAAAGGTACTTTTTTTGGAAAAAGGTACTTTTTTTGGAAAAAGGTACTTTTTTTGGAAAAAGGTACTTTTTTTGGAAAAAGGTACTTTTTTTTTGGAAAAGGGTACTTTTTTTGTAAAAAGGTACTTTTTTTGGAAAAAGGTACTTTTTTTGGAAAAAGGTACTTTTTTTGGAAAAAGGTACTTTTTTTGGAAAAAGGTACTTTTTTTGGAAAAATGTACTTTTTTTGGAAAAAGGTACTTTTTTTGGAAAAAGGTACTTTTTTTTGGAAAAAGGTACTTTTGTTGGAAAAAGGTACTTTTTTTTGTAAAAGGTACTTTTTTTTGAAAAAGGTACTTTTTTTGGAAAAAGGTACTTTTTTTGGAAAAAGGTACTTTTTTTGGGAAAAGGTACTTTTTTGGAAAAAGGTACTTTTTTTGTCCCCTTTTTGCCCCTCCCGATAAGAATTTCCAAAAATGCCGTCTCAACGGACGTCTACACCGGTCGAGGAACCTACATACCAAATTTCAACTTCATAGCTCCAACAGTTTGAGCAGGCCGTCAAGGGGGAGACTTTTTCCCCGTTTTGCCCGTCCCTGTAAAAATTTCCAAAACTCCCGTCTTGGTGGATGTCTACGATAGTGGAGGAACCTTTATACCAAATTTCAACTTCTTACCTCCAGCGGTTTGGGCAGGCCGTCAAGGGGGGCCTTTTTCCCCTTTTTAACCCCCATTTTTACAACGTCCCTGTCCAAAATTCTAGAAAGTACTTTCCAGAAAAGTTAGCCCCTACTCCAAGGAACACATATCTTAAATTTCAGCTTTCTAGCCAAAGGGGTTTTGGCAGGCCGTCAAGGGGGACACTTTCCCCCTTTTTGCCCGTTCCGGTAGGAATTTCCAAAAATCCCGTCTTAGTGGACGTCTACCCCGAAAGAGGAACCTACATACCAAATTTCAACTTCCTAGCTTCAGCGGTTTGGGCTGGGCGATGTTGAGTCAGTCAGTCAGTCAGTCAGTCAGTCACGTTATTCTTTTATATATAGAGATTAAATTCAAAATAAATACAGTAAAACTCGGTTAAGACGAACTCCGGGGGAGCAAATAAATTAGTTCGTCTTAAGCGAAGTTCGTATTAAACAAGGTCAAGTTTGTCTAAAATACTTTTTTTATGCACAAAATAATTAATTAATATAATTAAAAATTTGAATAAAAAATTGTATAATCCTTTCATTGCATTTAGTTTAATAAATCGTTTTTAAGGAAAAAAGCTGTGTGAAAAGTTTGAAATTTGTCAAATTGAAAAATATTTATACACAATATTTCCAATTTTTAAGAGTTCGTATTAAACATTGAGAATAATATGAAATTTAGTGTGTGGGACTGTTACAAACAGTTCGGTTAAACCGAGGGTTCGCCTTGAGCGACTTCGTATTAACAGATGTTTTTTATATGAATAATTATTGCAAAACGTCGGGACTTTCAAATTGGTTCGTATTAACCGAGAATTCGTCTTAACCGAGTTCGTATTAAGCGAGTTTTATTGTATTTGTTTTTAATACATATTTGAAAATTTTAATATAAATATACCCACCAAAATTTTTTTGAACTGGTTACCTTCGAATCTGTTCTAGAATAGGTCTTTTTACAACCGGTTCCATGGAACAGGTTCTAGAACTGATTACTGGGAGTGAAAATGTAAGGTACCAAAGCAACCTGTTCTAGTTTGGAGGAAAACAACCTGTTGCTTTTGGGACACACTCAAACAAAAATCACCGATGATAGAATATAAAGTAGAACAGGTTGCAGGCAAGTACAACTTTTTCTACAACCGGTTCTTTGCATCTGGCAATTTTGCTGGGTATTTAAATCAGAAACTTATTTTATTTGTTTATATTGTTAATCAATTTATCTTACGAGATCCTCGATTATACTTATAAATAAAATTTAAAAACTTAACTTAAACAAGCATTTTCAACGATGGGTTACATACTGTAGGCTTAACTTGGAGTTAACTACTAAACAAAAGAAAATGTCAAAAAAATTTGTACAAAAACAACAACCAAATTTTGGGTTAACTATTAGTTAACTCTGAAACCTTCCCAGCAAAATTTTTATGAACTGGTTGCCTTTGAATCTGTTCTAGAATAGGTGTTTTTACCACCGGTTCCGTGGAATAGGTTCTAGAACTGATTCCTGGAAGTCAAAATGGAAGGCCTCACTCCGGTTCTATAACTGGTTCTAGAACCGGTTCCACAGCAACCTATTCTAGTTTGGAGGAACATAACCTGTTGCTCAAACTCAAACAAAAATCACCGATGATAGAACATAAATTAGAACAGGTTGCATGCAAGAACAAGTTGTTCTACCGGTTCTTTGCATCCGACAATTTTACGATTTAAACTTAAAAAAAGTATTACTTAAAAAGCAACAAAAAATATTTTAATATAACTTTATTTACACAGAAAGAATTTTGCTGGATGAGTTTTAATAAAATTCTTCAGTAAACTAATGAAGTTTTCTTAAAAAAATAAATCAGAAAATTCTTATATTTAAAAAACAAAACTTCATACATACCCAGCAAAAAAAATGCAATTAGTGCTTTACAAACTACTTCTTTTAATGCTTCACAAGTATCCGTTAGTGTATTTTTACTGCTTTTTTAGAAGTTATTCTGAACAACTTCAAAAAATCACTTCTTTCATTGCTTCCCAAGTATCCGTTATTACAGTTTTACAGCTTTTTTAGAATTACTTCTGAACCACATCCAAAAAATCATTGCTTCTAAAGAGTAATTGCTCTAAAAGTGATCGTAAAAAGTGATTTTGGTATCATTTGGCATTTTCAAACAGAGGGTCCCAAGTTCGATTCCCGGCGGGACCAATATTTTTTTTATTTTTTTTTTTAATTTTTTTTATTCTATGAATTTTTTTTTTAATATTTATAATTTATTTTTTTTTTAATTCAATATTTTTTTTTAATTTTTAAATTTTTAAAAATATGTATAAATAAAAAAATTGTGAGATGATTTTTATTTACCTGTAAAAATAGCACTGAAACCAATATTAAATTGGAGTGCATCTTTTACTCTTGTTTAATAAGTACTTTTATTGAAGGGAATAGTGAACAATATCTCGCATTAACAAAGTGGTGTTTTTATGCCAGTTAACTTTCATATCAAAGAATAGCTCAGCGGTAGAGCTCAGCCACTAGCAAGTTCGATACCCGGTGGCGGCAATAAAAAAAAGTTTGTAAAATAAAAAAAATTTAATTTTTTTTTGCGAAGAATTTTTTTTTAACTTTTAATTTGTGAAAAAGAGCTTCCTTTGCACTCGTTCAAAAAGTACTGAAAAAATGTTAAAGTCGGAGTACTCCTCTCCTATGACAACTCAATGTTAAAATCATTAGTGTTTATGTTAAAAAAGAAGTACATCTAGATCATCAATTGTAGTGCTTTTTCTACTGTTTTGGCATCTCTTTTTTCGTTGGGTATATTTTATTAATCTAGTTTTAGTGAAACTTTTACATTTAGTGTACGAAACTTTTAATAAATAAAATGAAATTTTTCAAAAAATTTTATAAAAAAATTTATTAACTCATTAATGTCGGCTAAATTATCTAAAATTACGCTCAATTTAAGACTATCCAGAGTCATTTTAATGAAAATTTTATTCGTGGTTAAGGTTAAAGACCAACTTCACTACCATAACCAAGAGTAAAATTCTCCTCAAGATAACTCTAAAAAGTGTTAAAATAAGCATTCTTTGAGATAAGTTAGCCGACCTAAAAGGTTCAATGGACAAGTTCCAGTAAACTTCATTGGTTTTAAGAAAACAATTATTATATCATGCAGATAATTCCATCAGTGCTTGAAATTTCTTAATAGAACCAATGCAATAATTATGAAAAAATAAACAGTAATTCAAGGTAAACCTATAAATCAATAATCAGGAATATTTATTAGGAAACCATGTTTAAAACAAAACCACTTTTAAACATAAGATAATAGAAGTTTATATTATCAATGAACAAGTATTGTCCTATAGAAAGATACCGACTACTTTAAATGAGCTTCTAAATATTGTAACAAATGGCCAAACTGCAGTTTGTGGGGTTTCGTCAAAAACATAAAAAAATATGATCCCCTCTAGAATTAAAAAATAAAAAAACCGATATTAATTTTGGGAGGGGCATATAAGTGTGGCACTCAAAATATAAGGAAAATTAAGTAAAATTAAAAGTTAAAGTTTTTGTAATTTAGAATAAGTTTTTTTAAGCCAATAAAATAAATTGTAAATAAACAACTAGCAACAAATTGGTGACCCCGCCGAGATTCTGGCCGGACGACGCCATTTCGGCCGGACCACGCTATTGGAAATAGTCTCAGGATTCCAAAAGTGAGATTTTTCCAAAAAAAAATTCTTTTTTATCTATAAAACGTAGCCCTATCTAGAGCCATTTTAGTCCCCTAAGAGAGGGGACTGAAAATTATGAAATTTTCTTGTATTTACCATATGGTACTCAAATGATAGAAAATGTTCCCAAGACTTCAAAAATAATTTTTTTTCAATAATCTATAAACGCATTAAAAATTTAGACATTAAAAAAAAACATTTTTTTGATAAATCGCGCGATTTTTCCAAAAAAAAATTTGTCTGCGGCGCAATAAAACAACATCACTTCTGAAATTGTATTTACATCAAAAAGTTTAATTTTTATATAATCGACAAAAGTTTGTGTAGCTTGTAACGACTTATTTTCGCTAGGGTATACTCAGCCTCTGTCCAGTGTTCGCTACAAGAAATAAATGCACACTGCTTTAGTTAATTTTAATCCACAATAGGTTTTTCCTTTATTTGTATTAATTCCTATAATTCGTTTACAGAGTTTACGGTTCGGGTCCCTTCGTGTCCTCTCGGTTGCTCGTTTTATCCTCGTTCCACTGCGGTCCGCTCGCCTCTTCTGCCCAGATAATTCACTTGGCGCTATGCACTTCCTTGTTGACGGGAACTTGTGGTTTGTCCCTTCTGCACACTTCGGTTTCGCTCGGCTCGTCCTCGGATTTTACTATTGCCTGCCTGTTCCTAAAACTTCAAACTTCAATATCACAAATTATTTTGCTCAGTGATGCCAAACCCACAAAGTGATCGGGAAACACCAAGTGTGCTTTTGGCTTAGTACCCCTGTAACTTCGTCAGGTGATCGGCAAACACCATCCGAAGTTCACTGGTGCTCGGTAACCACCAAATGGAGGTACTACTACTACTACTATCCACCACCAAATGTTTCTCGAAGTGATCGCTAACCACCAGGAGAAATACTTGACTACTCAAATCTTATTCTAACTTCGTGCGGTGATCGCTGAACACCACCCAAAGTGTTCCCACTCACGCGTGACTCACACTTGTCTGTAACTTCGTCAGGTGATCGCTAAACACCATCCGAAGTTATCAAAACCACGCTCACTAACTTTGCCTGGTGATCGGTAAACACCAGTCAAAGTGTTCCCACTCACGCGTGACTCACTCTTGTCTGTAACTTCGTCAGGTGATCGCTAAACACCATCCGAAGTTATCAAACCACGCTCACTGACTTTGCTTGGTGATCGGTAAACACCAGTCAAAGTGTTCCCACTCACGCGTGACTCACACTTGTCTGTAACTTCGTCAGGTGATCGCTAAACACCATCCGAAGTTATCAAACCACACTCACTAACTTTGCCTGGTGATCGGTAAACACCAGTCAAAGTGTCTCTACCTCTGAACAATTCACACTCACTTCGTCACTCTTGTTTCTACACTTCGTCAGGTGATCGCTAAACACCATCCGAAGTATATCTATGACACTCACTAGCTTTTCCTGGTGATCGCTAAACACCAGTTAAAGCGTCTACTTTGTTCACTACGTTAATTTGGGTACTTACTCTGCGCTGGATCGCTGCCAAAAGAATGAGACCTTTCTATTTTCTATACTGCCCTTTTATACCAATCGACAAACAAGTAGATGCTACCAACAAAACAATTACCCATGTTATGTTGCTATTGTAATATAGCGGCACATACATTCCTTAAATTCCTTAATTTTTGTAAACAACCTTAATAGTTGTTGCTAGGTGTTTACTGCTTGTTAAATATTACATTTTCACATGCGTATTGCTGTTGTTGTTTGTTTACTACTTTTATTTGTTTGTCCAGTGCATGCTTATGCATGGTTGTGATTATGTGTATTGTTGTTATTGTCTGTTTCTATTCAATAACAGTAGCTACAGTCTGTGACACTAGTTTGTGGCCAAATTAGTCGTCACATTCCCCCCTTTCTTTAAAAGACACTGTGTATAAATTTTCCATTTAATTTTATTGGTATTTCAAATAAAGGTTTACGCTTTTGTAATAAATCATACCCAATACCTCACTGATGCTTTTCCACCTTTTGAGATCCGGATTCTATATCTGAAACCGATTATTTCCTTCATCAGATTTAGTCTCCTTGTTCTTGACGTATCCTTGATGAGCGTCACCACATATAACCACACCTCTCTTGGGAGGGGTTTGCCCGTTAAATTATTTACACCACCTACATATTCCTCGTTCCACAATACCTCTACCTTGGTGGCATTTGGCAGACTACTCGGGGACCTAAATATCTGAGGTATCTCCCCTTGTCCGTCTTCTGGGATTGCTTCGCCTGTCACCTCGACTATATCGTCGGCCGGTGTCTCTACCACGTCCGGCTCCTCCCACAAGCTCTCCATGGACTGCCCTGCCGTTGTAGATAAAACGTCTTCTTGGTACCACGCCGCCGTATTTTCCTCGAGTTCTTGTTCGAGGTGTTCTACTGGGACGTTCGATACTGGCTGCGAGCACTGGTCGGGAAACAAATCAATCGCTCCAGCTACTCCAACGTCTTCACTGTCCACAACGCTTTCTGTGACCTGGGTTTGTCGCACTCTCTTTGCGGGCGGTCCCTCCATAATGCGTTCGACCTCACTAGTGCCTCTAGTTAATTTGACATGGGCCAGCCGTATTTTTGGGTCGGTACCTTTTTCCTTCTTTTGGTTTATTTTCTCGTACCGTTGACGCACTATTTTCTTGGATTCTTCCATTGTTTGGTGGGATGACGAATTCATTGTAATCTTTGCTATATTTCTACTACATACGACATTCAACATTTAAAGGCTTAAGTTCCCCAATATGCGCAGTTCTCCTGCGCCTACCATCACCCCCTAACTCTACGATTACTGGTGATATAAACGATTTCACTGTATACGGGCCATCATATTTAGGCGCCAGCTTTGCCGCAAACCCATCTATTGCTCTTGAAAGATGATGTTGTTTTACCAGCACCTTCTCACCCTTCCTCGGTTTCCACGATCTCCTCCTCAGATTATAATGCCGCCTTTGATCCTGTGACGCTACTTCCATGTTCCTCCGTACCAATTTAAAAATATCCTGCAGCATGTTTGCCCTCTCACTAGGTTCCTGTACATCGCCCCCTGTTCCATTGGTGACTTCGTCATACAACGCCTTTGGTAGCCTAGGTTCTCTTCCCTGCGTAACAAAACTAGGGCTATACCCTGTTGTCTCTGACACACTGGAGTTAATTGCCAGCATAATTTCTGACAGAAAATCATCCCAGTTCCGTTGATTCTCCCCAGCAAACTGTGCTATCATTGTTTTGACCGTCCTGTTAGTTCGTTCCGTTGGATTTTCCTGAGGTGTATATGGTGCAGTCAGCTGGTGATGTACTCCTACTTCTGCCAAAAATTTTTCAAATGCGCGACTTGTAAACTGCGTACCATTATCCGTTACCAATACCTTTGGTACTCCGAACCGACTTATTATTCTTTCTCGTAACGCTTTTTTCACTGACTCCGTTGTAGCCTTCCTCATGGGAACTAGCTCCGTCCATTTTGAAAATTTGTCGAAGAATACAAGCAACATAGAATTTCCATGCCTAGACCGCGGAAGTGGTCCCACAAAATCTGAGCATATGATCGACCACGGTTCCTCTGGTATCTGCGTCAGCATCATTCCTGCCGGCTTCTGTTGACTGGCCTTATACCGTTGACACGATTCAGATTTCCTTACATAGTTTTTCACATCCCGGAACAGTCCTGGCCAATAGTATCGTTTTGCTACCCTGTCGATTGTCTTCCTGCTGCCGAGATGCCCTGCACTTGGTGTGTCGTGGTTCTCCTTCAGTACCCGTTCACGCATATACTTTGGTACACACAACTTCCACTGTAAGCCTCCATCAGCCCCCTCTCGACTCGGAATGTGACGATAAAGCTGGGCATTTTCGATAACATAATCTGCATACTTCTCTGGGTTTCCCCTAACTTCTTTCTTCTTTCCTTCTAACCAGGTACACAACTCGTTAGTAAATTCTTTGGACGTAGTACACAGTTCGTTCAGGGGTTCCCGTGACAGCGCATCTGCAACCACATTACCTTTACCTTTACGATACTCCACCTCAAAAGTATATTGTTGCAGTTCCAATGCCCATCTAGCAATTCGTCCAGTCGGGCTTTCTATGCTATTCAACCATTTCAAGGATAGATGATCCGTTATTACCTTAAAATGGTATCCCTCCAAATACTGTCGCATCTTCCTAATTCCCCAAACGATCGCCAGACACTCCTTTTCCGTTGCTGAATAGTTGCATTCCGCCTTATTTAATCTTCGACTTGCATATGCAATCACCCGTTCCTCGTCGTTTAGGTTCTGTGTCAGTACTGCACCTAATCCGAAGTTGCTTGCGTCAGTTTGAAGAATGAACTGCTTGTCGAAATCCGGGCAAGCCAAAACCGGTGCTCCTGTTAAACGTTCCTTTAGTCTTTCGAACGCCTCCTGTTGCTCCTTTCCCCATTTCCATCTGACACTCTTTTTTAGCAAACTCGTCATCGGCGATACAAGGTCGGAGAAATCTGGAACAAATCTGCGGTACCATGATGCTATGCCTAATACTCGTCTTACTCCTTTTACATCCTTTGGTGGTAACATCTCCTTAATCGCCGCTATTTTATCCGGGTCCGTTTGGATGCCATCTTCTCCTACCACATGACCCAGGTATTTTATCTTTCTTTTCAAAAATGAGCACTTCTCGGGGTTTATCCTTAAATTTGCCATCCTTAGTCGCCTAAATACTTCACTCAAATTTGCCAAGTGTTCCTCTAGAGTCCTTCCAATCACAATTATATCGTCCAGGTAAGCAAATGCGTGCGGCTCCATTTCGGGGCCAATAACTTGGTCTAACACACGTTGGAACGTAGCTGGTGCTGATTGCAATCCAAACGGCATCACCTTCCACTGGAACAAACCTCTTCCTGGCACCGTAAATGCTGTAAAAAGTCTGCTTTCCGTTTCCATGGGTATCTGCCAATATCCGTTTTTCAGATCTAGCGTGCTGAAGTATTTAGCGTCCCTCAATCTCTCCAAAATTGAATTTATCCGGGGTAACGGATATGCATCCGGTATAGATCTGCTGTTAAGTTGCCGAAAATCACAACAAAGTCTCCATTTACCATTCTTTTTCGGTGCCAATACTATTGGGGAACTATATGGGCTGTGGGAGGTCTCAATGCATCCATTTTCTATCAATTCGTCAACAAGTTCATTAATTATCTTCTGCTTCACTGGATTCGTTGGCATATACCTTTGCTTAAAAATCGCCTCATCCTTCATCCTTATACGGTGTTCTGCCATATTAGAAATCCCGGTTACTGATTCGAACTTTACTAACTCCGCTGCCAAAAATTTTCCAATTTGATCTTCCCCTTTGGTTTCCGCTTCGTCGCCTACCGTGTTGCATCTAACATTTGAACTTTCCATTGGCATCTCCTCCTCTTCGAATTTATACACTACATTTCCTATAGTCAAAGTTGCCTTCATCTTACGTAAGTAATCCACACCGAGTATTAAATCGTCAACTACCTCTGGTAATATTAGCAACGGCATTTTCACGAGCCTATCGTCGAATGTTACATCCACCGGCGCTGCTTCATTGACCGTAACTGGTGTTCCGTTCGCTAAAGATACTCCTATATCTACTCCCACTCGTTTCGCTCCTCGGATTATTCCGGCCGCATACTGGCTACTAATGAAACTGTTGGATGCCCCTGTGTCAACTAGCGCTTCGGCATCATGTTCCCCTATTTTAACCTTCGCAAATATATGTCCCTGATGTAAATATATTGAACTCAGGGATGACGTTAGTGTAGCCGCTGCCTCTTCTACGGGTATTTTCCTGTTATTCCTTCCACAACAATCCCGTGTATAAACGTTCCTTTTGCCGCAATTCCAGCAGAAAATCCTGGATGCATTTCGACAAAAACGTTGAACATGTCCTTCCTGCCCGCAACGACGACACGCTGTCCGAGGGTTGATCGGATTTCCCAGCGTAGGCTGCCTAAATTCTTCCATTGTACCGGTTACAGATGTATTATTTGCTTGGCTGCTTCCGCGAATTGGCTGCGGCTGAGATCGGGGTCGTGGAATCGGGTTCTGGGTTGCCGGCTGTAGGGCTGCAGCTTCTCTCTGTAGATCCTCGAATTCTCCCGCCAGTTTAAGGAGCTCCTGTAGATTTCGGAAATCTCTACGCTTAACGTACATTTTGTAATTCGGATTAGTATTTTCATATAGCCTTTCCAATTTAAGTTCCTCACTGTATCCGGCTTGCCTCATCAAATCCTGTAAATTTACCATATAGATTTTAAAAAATTCACCTGTTTGCTGCTTTCTAGTTCTGATTTTCTCTTCCAGCTTCACAAAGTACCCCGATGGTAGAAAAAACTCAAGAAAATCTCCTCTGAAACATTCCCATCTCACCCAGCGTTTGTTGTTGTTTCTAAACCATGAAAGCGCCAGGTCCTTTAATAATTCTGGCATAGTCCTTGGTACTTGATCCAGCGAAATTTCGTACACTTCTGCCAGTTCCTCGACCCGCTCTAGAAAAGCTATTGGGTCCTTACTCCCATCATATTTAAATGACCACTTCCGTACCTGGTCTACTACTTGTAAGTAGCCCCCGCTTTCATCCGCTCGTATTCCGGTATCCGTATCGGTAATGCTAACCGCGGGTATTTCTGGCGTAACTGGTGGTAAACTAGGCGCAGTGTTAACACCTGTAGATAAAAATTCCTCTCTATGTGATGGTGACACAGCTCTAAGGTGTTTTTGTTGCAACGATTCCAGCCTCTCCAACACCTCGGCCTTGTGTTCGCCATTTTTGATGAAATCGGCCACACGTTTCCTCAATTCCTCTACCGTTCCCTCTATTGCAAGGCCGAACTCGCCAGCGTATGCGGTTAAATCCTCCCGCCGTAAACTGTAGATCCACCTTGTGCCCACCATTTTGACTCGTTATAGCTTCGTGTTTTCTTTCTTGTTAATTAGCCTGCTCGGGCGCCACTTGTAACGACTTATTTTCGCTAGGGTATACTCAGCCTCTGTCCAGTGTTCGCTACAAGAAATAAATGCACACTGCTTTAGTTAATTTTAATCCACAATAGGTTTTTCCTTTATTTGTATTAATTCCTATAATTCGTTTACAGAGTTTACGGTTCGGGTCCCTTCGTGTCCTCTCGGTTGCTCGTTTTATCCTCGTTCCACTGCGGTCCGCTCGCCTCTTCTGCCCAGATAATTCACTTGGCGCTATGCACTTCCTTGTTGACGGGAACTTGTGGTTTGTCCCTTCTGCACACTTCGGTTTCGCTCGGCTCGTCCTCGGATTTTACTATTGCCTGCCTGTTCCTAAAACTTCAAACTTCAATATCACAAATTATTTTGCTCAGTGATGCCAAACCCACAAAGTGATCGGGAAACACCAAGTGTGCTTTTGGCTTAGTACCCCTGTAACTTCGTCAGGTGATCGGCAAACACCATCCGAAGTTCACTGGTGCTCGGTAACCACCAAATGGAGGTACTACTACTACTACTATCCACCACCAAATGTTTCTCGAAGTGATCGCTAACCACCAGGAGAAATACTTGACTACTCAAATCTTATTCTAACTTCGTGCGGTGATCGCTGAACACCACCCAAAGTGTTCCCACTCACGCGTGACTCACACTTGTCTGTAACTTCGTCAGGTGATCGCTAAACACCATCCGAAGTTATCAAAACCACGCTCACTAACTTTGCCTGGTGATCGGTAAACACCAGTCAAAGTGTTCCCACTCACGCGTGACTCACTCTTGTCTGTAACTTCGTCAGGTGATCGCTAAACACCATCCGAAGTTATCAAACCACGCTCACTGACTTTGCTTGGTGATCGGTAAACACCAGTCAAAGTGTTCCCACTCACGCGTGACTCACACTTGTCTGTAACTTCGTCAGGTGATCGCTAAACACCATCCGAAGTTATCAAACCACACTCACTAACTTTGCCTGGTGATCGGTAAACACCAGTCAAAGTGTCTCTACCTCTGAACAATTCACACTCACTTCGTCACTCTTGTTTCTACACTTCGTCAGGTGATCGCTAAACACCATCCGAAGTATATCTATGACACTCACTAGCTTTTCCTGGTGATCGCTAAACACCAGTTAAAGCGTCTACTTTGTTCACTACGTTAATTTGGGTACTTACTCTGCGCTGGATCGCTGCCAAAAGAATGAGACCTTTCTATTTTCTATACTGCCCTTTTATACCAATCGACAAACAAGTAGATGCTACCAACAAAACAATTACCCATGTTATGTTGCTATTGTAATATAGCGGCACATACATTCCTTAAATTCCTTAATTTTTGTAAACAACCTTAATAGTTGTTGCTAGGTGTTTACTGCTTGTTAAATATTACATTTTCACATGCGTATTGCTGTTGTTGTTTGTTTACTACTTTTATTTGTTTGTCCAGTGCATGCTTATGCATGGTTGTGATTATGTGTATTGTTGTTATTGTCTGTTTCTATTCAATAACAGTAGCTACAGTCTGTGACACTAGTTTGTGGCCAAATTAGTCGTCACATTCCCCCCTTTCTTTAAAAGACACTGTGTATAAATTTTCCATTTAATTTTATTGGTATTTCAAATAAAGGTTTACGCTTTTGTAATAAATCATACCCAATACCTCACTGATGCTTTTCCACCTTTTGAGATCCGGATTCTATATCTGAAACCGCTTATTTCCTTCATCAGATTTAGTCTCCTTGTTCTTGACGTATCCTTGATGAGCGTCACCACATATAACCACACCTCTCTTGGGAGGGGTTTGCCCGTTAAATTATTTACACCACCTACATATTCCTCGTTCCACAATACCTCTACCTTGGTGGCATTTGGCAGACTACTCGGGGACCTAAATATCTGAGGTATCTCCCCTTGTCCGTCTTCTGGGATTGCTTCGCCTGTCACCTCGACTATATCGTCGGCCGGTGTCTCTACCACGTCCGGCTCCTCCCACAAGCTCTCCATGGACTGCCCTGCCGTTGTAGATAAAACGTCTTCTTGGTACCACGCCGCCGTATTTTCCTCGAGTTCTTGTTCGAGGTGTTCTACTGGGACGTTCGATACTGGCTGCGAGCACTGGTCGGGAAACAAATCAATCGCTCCAGCTACTCCAACGTCTTCACTGTCCACAACGCTTTCTGTGACCTGGGTTTGTCGCACTCTCTTTGCGGGCGGTCCCTCCATAATGCGTTCGACCTCACTAGTGCCTCTAGTTAATTTGACATGGGCCAGCCGTATTTTTGGGTCGGTACCTTTTTCCTTCTTTTGGTTTATTTTCTCGTACCGTTGACGCACTATTTTCTTGGATTCTTCCATTGTTTGGTGGGATGACGAATTCATTGTAATCTTTGCTATATTTCTACTACATACGACATTCAACATTTAAAGGCTTAAGTTCCCCAATATGCGCAGTTCTCCTGCGCCTACCATCACCCCCTAACTCTACGATTACTGGTGATATAAACGATTTCACTGTATACGGGCCATCATATTTAGGCGCCAGCTTTGCCGCAAACCCATCTATTGCTCTTGAAAGATGATGTTGTTTTACCAGCACCTTCTCACCCTTCCTCGGTTTCCACGATCTCCTCCTCAGATTATAATGCCGCCTTTGATCCTGTGACGCTACTTCCATGTTCCTCCGTACCAATTTAAAAATATCCTGCAGCATGTTTGCCCTCTCACTAGGTTCCTGTACATCGCCCCCTGTTCCATTGGTGACTTCGTCATACAACGCCTTTGGTAGCCTAGGTTCTCTTCCCTGCGTAACAAAACTAGGGCTATACCCTGTTGTCTCTGACACACTGGAGTTAATTGCCAGCATAATTTCTGACAGAAAATCATCCCAGTTCCGTTGATTCTCCCCAGCAAACTGTGCTATCATTGTTTTGACCGTCCTGTTAGTTCGTTCCGTTGGATTTTCCTGAGGTGTATATGGTGCAGTCAGCTGGTGATGTACTCCTACTTCTGCCAAAAATTTTTCAAATGCGCGACTTGTAAACTGCGTACCATTATCCGTTACCAATACCTTTGGTACTCCGAACCGACTTATTATTCTTTCTCGTAACGCTTTTTTCATTGACTCCGTTGTAGCCTTCCTCATGGGAACTAGCTCCGTCCATTTTGAAAATTTGTCGAAGAATACAAGCAACATAGAATTTCCATGCCTAGACCGCGGAAGTGGTCCCACAAAATCTGAGCATATGATCGACCACGGTTCCTCTGGTATCTGCGTCAGCATCATTCCTGCCGGCTTCTGTTGACTGGCCTTATACCGTTGACACGATTCACATTTCCTTACATAGTTTTTCACATCCCGGAACAGTCCTGGCCAATAGTATCGTTTTGCTACCCTGTCGATTGTCTTCCTGCTGCCGAGATGCCCTGCACTTGGTGTGTCGTGGTTCACGCATATACTTTGGTACACACAACTTCCACTGTAAGCCTCCATCAGCCCCCTCTCGACTCGGAATGTGACGATAAAGCTGGGCATTTTCGATAACATAATCTGCATACTTCTCTGGGTTTCCCCTAACTTCTTTCTTCTTTCCTTCTAACCAGGTACACAACTCGTTAGTAAATTCTTTGGACGTAGTACACAGTTCGTTCAGGGGTTCCCGTGACAGCGCATCTGCAACCACATTACCTTTACCTTTACGATACTCCACCTCAAAAGTATATTGTTGCAGTTCCAATGCCCATCTAGCAATTCGTCCAGTCGGGCTTTCTATGCTATTCAACCATTTCAAGGATAGATGATCCGTTATTACCTTAAAATGGTATCCCTCCAAATACTGTCGCATCTTCCTAATTCCCCAAACGATCGCCAGACACTCCTTTTCCGTTGCTGAATAGTTGCATTCCGCCTTATTTAATCTTCGACTTGCATATGCAATCACCCGTTCCTCGTCGTTTAGGTTCTGTGTCAGTACTGCACCTAATCCGAAGTTGCTTGCGTCAGTTTGAAGAATGAACTGCTTGTCGAAATCCGGGCAAGCCAAAACCGGTGCTCCTGTTAAACGTTCCTTTAGTCTTTCGAACGCCTCCTGTTGCTCCTTTCCCCATTTCCATCTGACACTCTTTTTTAGCAAACTCGTCATCGGCGATACAAGGTCGGAGAAATCTGGAACAAATCTGCGGTACCATGATGCTATGCCTAATACTCGTCTTACTCCTTTTACATCCTTTGGTGGTAACATCTCCTTAATCGCCGCTATTTTATCCGGGTCCGTTTGGATGCCATCTTCTCCTACCACATGACCCAGGTATTTTATCTTTCTTTTCAAAAATGAGCACTTCTCGGGGTTTATCCTTAAATTTGCCATCCTTAGTCGCCTAAATACTTCACTCAAATTTGCCAAGTGTTCCTCTAGAGTCCTTCCAATCACAATTATATCGTCCAGGTAAGCAAATGCGTGCGGCTCCATTTCGGGGCCAATAACTTGGTCTAACACACGTTGGAACGTAGCTGGTGCTGATTGCAATCCAAACGGCATCACCTTCCACTGGAACAAACCTCTTCCTGGCACCGTAAATGCTGTAAAAAGTCTGCTTTCCGTTTCCATGGGTATCTGCCAATATCCGTTTTTCAGATCTAGCGTGCTGAAGTATTTAGCGTCCCTCAATCTCTCCAAAATTGAATTTATCCGGGGTAACGGATATGCATCCGGTATAGATCTGCTGTTAAGTTGCCGAAAATCACAACAAAGTCTCCATTTACCATTCTTTTTCGGTGCCAATACTATTGGGGAACTATATGGGCTGTGGGAGGTCTCAATGCATCCATTTTCTATCAATTCGTCAACAAGTTCATTAATTATCTTCTGCTTCACTGGATTCGTTGGCATATACCTTTGCTTAAAAATCGCCTCATCCTTCATCCTTATACGGTGTTCTGCCATATTAGAAATCCCGGTTACTGATTCGAACTTTACTAACTCCGCTGCCAAAAATTTTCCAATTTGACCTTCCCCTTTGGTTTCCGCTTCGTCGCCTACCGTGTTGCATCTAACATTTGAACTTTCCATTGGCATCTCCTCCTCTTCGAATTTATACACTACATTTCCTATAGTCAAAGTTGCCTTCATCTTACGTAAGTAATCCACACCGAGTATTAAATCGTCAACTACCTCTGGTAATATTAGCAACGGCATTTTCACGAGCCTATCGTCGAATGTTACATCCACCGGCGCTGCTTCATTGACCGTAACTGGTGTTCCGTTCGCTAAAGATACTCCTATATCTACTCCCACTCGTTTCGCTCCTCGGATTATTCCGGCCGCATACTGGCTACTAATGAAACTGTTGGATGCCCCTGTGTCAACTAGCGCTTCGGCATCATGTTCCCCTATTTTAACCTTCGCAAATATATGTCCCTGATGTAAATATATTGAACTCAGGGATGACGTTAGTGTAGCCGCTGCCTCTTCTACGGGTATTTTCCTGTTATTCCTTCCACAACAATCCCGTGTATAAACGTTCCTTTTGCCGCAATTCCAGCAGAAAATCCTGGATGCATTTCGACAAAAACGTTGAACATGTCCTTCCTGCCCGCAACGACGACACGCTGTCCGAGGGTTGATCGGATTTCCCAGCGTAGGCTGCCTAAATTCTTCCATTGTACCGGTTACAGATGTATTATTTGCTTGGCTGCTTCCGCGAATTGGCTGCGGCTGAGATCGGGGTCGTGGAATCGGGTTCTGGGTTGCCGGCTGTAGGGCTGCAGCTTCTCTCTGTAGATCCTCGAATTCTCCCGCCAGTTTAAGGAGCTCCTGTAGATTTCGGAAATCTCTACGCTTAACGTACATTTTGTAATTCGGATTAGTATTTTCATATAGCCTTTCCAATTTAAGTTCCTCACTGTATCCGGCTTGCCTCATCAAATCCTGTAAATTTACCATATAGATTTTAAAAAATTCACCTGTTTGCTGCTTTCTAGTTCTGATTTTCTCTTCCAGCTTCACAAAGTACCCCGATGGTAGAAAAAACTCAAGAAAATCTCCTCTGAAACATTCCCATCTCACCCAGCGTTTGTTGTTGTTTCTAAACCATGAAAGCGCCAGGTCCTTTAATAATTCTGGCATAGTCCTTGGTACTTGATCCAGCGAAATTTCGTACACTTCTGCCAGTTCCTCGACCCGCTCTAGAAAAGCTATTGGGTCCTTACTCCCATCATATTTAAATGACCACTTCCGTACCTGGTCTACTACTTGTAAGTAGCCCCCGCTTTCATCCGCTCGTATTCCGGTATCCGTATCGGTAATGCTAACCGCGGGTATTTCTGGCGTAACTGGTGGTAAACTAGGCGCAGTGTTAACACCTGTAGATAAAAATTCCTCTCTATGTGATGGTGACACAGCTCTAAGGTGTTTTTGTTGCAACGATTCCAGCCTCTCCAACACCTCGGCCTTGTGTTCGCCATTTTTGATGAAATCGGCCACACGTTTCCTCAATTCCTCTACCGTTCCCTCTATTGCAAGGCCGAACTCGCCAGCGTATGCGGTTAAATCCTCCCGCCGTAAACTGTAGATCCACCTTGTGCCCACCATTTTGACTCGTTATAGCTTCGTGTTTTCTTTCTTGTTAATTAGCCTGCTCGGGCGCCACTTGTAACGACTTATTTTCGCTAGGGTATACTCAGCCTCTGTCCAGTGTTCGCTACAAGAAATAAATGCACACTGCTTTAGTTAATTTTAATCCACAATAGGTTTTTCCTTTATTTGTATTAATTCCTATAATTCGTTTACAGAGTTTACGGTTCGGGTCCCTTCGTGTCCTCTCGGTTGCTCGTTTTATCCTCGTTCCACTGCGGTCCGCTCGCCTCTTCTGCCCAGATAATTCACTTGGCGCTATGCACTTCCTTGTTGACGGGAACTTGTGGTTTGTCCCTTCTGCACACTTCGGTTTCGCTCGGCTCGTCCTCGGATTTTACTATTGCCTGCCTGTTCCTAAAACTTCAAACTTCAATATCACAAATTATTTTGCTCAGTGATGCCAAACCCACAAAGTGATCGGGAAACACCAAGTGTGCTTTTGGCTTAGTACCCCTGTAACTTCGTCAGGTGATCGGCAAACACCATCCGAAGTTCACTGGTGCTCGGTAACCACCAAATGGAGGTACTACTACTACTACTATCCACCACCAAATGTTTCTCGAAGTGATCGCTAACCACCAGGAGAAATACTTGACTACTCAAATCTTATTCTAACTTCGTGCGGTGATCGCTGAACACCACCCAAAGTGTTCCCACTCACGCGTGACTCACACTTGTCTGTAACTTCGTCAGGTGATCGCTAAACACCATCCGAAGTTATCAAAACCACGCTCACTAACTTTGCCTGGTGATCGGTAAACACCAGTCAAAGTGTTCCCACTCACGCGTGACTCACTCTTGTCTGTAACTTCGTCAGGTGATCGCTAAACACCATCCGAAGTTATCAAACCACGCTCACTGACTTTGCTTGGTGATCGGTAAACACCAGTCAAAGTGTTCCCACTCACGCGTGACTCACACTTGTCTGTAACTTCGTCAGGTGATCGCTAAACACCATCCGAAGTTATCAAACCACACTCACTAACTTTGCCTGGTGATCGGTAAACACCAGTCAAAGTGTCTCTACCTCTGAACAATTCACACTCACTTCGTCACTCTTGTTTCTACACTTCGTCAGGTGATCGCTAAACACCATCCGAAGTATATCTATGACACTCACTAGCTTTTCCTGGTGATCGCTAAACACCAGTTAAAGCGTCTACTTTGTTCACTACGTTAATTTGGGTACTTACTCTGCGCTGGATCGCTGCCAAAAGAATGAGACCTTTCTATTTTCTATACTGCCCTTTTATACCAATCGACAAACAAGTAGATGCTACCAACAAAACAATTACCCATGTTATGTTGCTATTGTAATATAGCGGCACATACATTCCTTAAATTCCTTAATTTTTGTAAACAACCTTAATAGTTGTTGCTAGGTGTTTACTGCTTGTTAAATATTACATTTTCACATGCGTATTGCTGTTGTTGTTTGTTTACTACTTTTATTTGTTTGTCCAGTGCATGCTTATGCATGGTTGTGATTATGTGTATTGTTGTTATTGTCTGTTTCTATTCAATAACAGTAGCTACAGTCTGTGACACTAGTTTGTGGCCAAATTAGTCGTCACAAGCTAAAAAAAAATAAATTTTTTTTTGGAAAAATCGCGCGATTTTTTTTTCAGTTTTCATTAATTTTTTTAATAGCAGTTTTCATTAATTAAAAGTTTATTCCTTTTGCGATTTCCATTTCCAACTGCCTTTTATGTTCCAAATTTTGAAAATAAACAAAAAAAATGGCCATTTACAGGGTTTTGCTAAAACTAAAATAACGTGATTTTAGACTTTTTTAATTTTTCAACAGATTAGTAAAAACCTCATTTTTGAAATTGTGAAGAAATATCCTTTCATTTGAGTACCATTTTCGTTCATATTAATTTTTTACTTTTTTTGACACCCCTATTGGTTCTAGTAAGGGCTATAAAATTTTATGGATATAAAATTTTACATTTTTGGAATCGTGAGAAAATTTCCTGCTGCGTTCATTTCTATTTTTAAATCCCGAGATTTCAATGGAAATCTCGACCGGAATTCTTGACCGTTTCATTTGCACTTTATGACAGTAGCGAGATTTCTATTTGATAACCGAATTTTTTTTGTAAATAAAGTACCATAAAAATAATCTTAATTTATCCATTTTATCAAACAGTATACATAATAAAGAGATTGGGGGACTCTCTATCACTGAGAAAGCATTTGTTCTATTATGTGCCTTGGAACAGGAACATACTCACACCAATATCACCCAGCAAACATGGCAATACGAAGAAGATTCTCCGAACATATCACCAGGAAGAAAACATTTATTTCCGGCAATATCAATTTCGTATTCCGGAAGTTTCCTCCGTCGGAAACAACTGTTACACTAAAACAATACTTCCAGGCAATATGAAAGCAATAACTCATATGGAAGATAAAAGGGATATCGCTAAATAAACTCCCGTTACAATAAAAAAACGATTTAATTTTTTCATTATTAAATTTAAGCCTGAAAAACAATATCTGCATACATAATTCATTGACCAACTTATAAATTATCTTGATTTCATCTTAGCCGATTTTTCCCGCGCAATTAATCTTAACTTTTCACGAGTTTATTTCCTATATATCTTTTGATTGTTTTTGTACAAATTTAGTTTTAATTTTTTCCAAATTGATAAAAGATTTCAAACAAATTTGCTTTATCTTCCAAATGATATAAAGGTGATATTGCCGCAATATTGTCATAAAAAGTTATTACAAAAGATAAAATTTTTTAATTATTTTTTTCCAAATATCGCCGAATCTTCCATCTTCCAAGTGATAAAAGGAAGACAATTTCAAAGTAAATACTACTTGATTATTTGCATTCAAATGATAAATAGAAGATATCGCTTTTATTTCTTGGAAGATATCTTTCAAATGTTTGCAGGGTTATTATGTGCGCTCTTTGTATCATTTTGTATGACTCAAAACATCGATTGTAACCAGGGATGGAAAATAAGAATTTAGTTATAAAAATCAAGAATGGAACTATACTATGGAATTATACTATTCCAACAGTATTATAGCCTTAGATTATGAATTTTAAAAAACCATACGTAAAAAATTGCAAAATAATATCGGAATGCGAAAAAAGGCTTTGGGGTTCAAAAAATTAATTAAAAGATTTACATTCTGCAAACGATGCCAAAATTTTCTTTTTTTGCAACTAACCACCAAACTTTGTTTTATGAAATGGGCATTATACTCCGTAGATTATAAATTAAAAAAATCGCACTTAAAAAATTTAAAAATAATATAGGAACGCGAAAAAAGACTTTGTGGCAGAAAAAATAATTAAAAAACTCAATCAGCGATTAACAATCTGCAAATGAATACAATGACGCAAAAATTTTCCTTTTTGCAAATATTTTTTTCGCGATTTTTTTTTTTTGCAAACTAAGCACCAAACTTTTGTGTATAAAATTGGTATTATAGACCCTAGATTATAAATTTATAAAAACCACAGTTAAAAAATTGCAATTTAATCGCGGAAAGCGAAAAAAGGCTTTATGGTACAAAAAATTAATTAAAAAACTTAATCAGCGATTTACATTCTGCAAACAAATATATTGATGAAAAAATTTTTCTTTTTTGCAAATTTTATTTTTCGCGATTTTTTTTGCAACTAGCCACCAAACTTTGTTGTATGAAATGTGTATTATAGTCCCTAGATTATTTAGACTTTGTGGTACACAAAATTAATTAGGAAACGTAATCAGCAATTTAGATTCTGCAAACTAATATATTGATGCAAAAATTTTCCTTTTTGCAAATTTTATTTTTTGCGATTTTTTTTGCAACTAGCCACCAAACTTTGTTGTATGAAATGTGTATTATAGCCCCTAGATTATAAATTAAAAAAAAAACGTACGTAAAGAATTGCAAAATAATAGCGGAATTTGAAAAAAGACTTTATGGTACAAAAATTTAATCCCTAGGTTATATATTTAAAAAAAACCGCACTTAAAAGTTGCAAAATAACGGCGGAATTCGAAAAAGGCTTTATGGTACAGAAAATTAATTAAAAGAGGTAATCAGCGATCGACATTCTGCAAACGAATATATTATTGCAAAAATTTCGCTTTTTGCAAATGTTTTTTTTTCGCAATTTGTGCTAATATTTGCTAATATCTAAATATTTAATTTTAATTTTTTTAACGAGCCAAAGAGGAAGCTATTTTTTAGTTACTTATATTTTTAAATATGTAAGAGAGATCTAACATTTTTTGGTATAAGAGCCCGATTAAGTGAGCCTTTTCCATCCCTGATTAACCAGTCGGAGTTCGTTCCTGTTCCAAGCCGCATAATATTTTTTCAAATAAAAAATATGGAGAGAGTTGCAAGGCCATTGATTTTATTCATTGCCGGAGTACAATTTACATTATTTTATGTAAAGATCTAACGCCAATTATATTAGTAAATTCCTTTTTTGTAAGGACGACAAACTAGAAGCCAGATTTTTCAATATTTTGATGTGTATTTTGTTATTAATTAATTATTTTTAAATTGTCATTATCTATTTTTTTACATTACAAAAAGTACGATTTTTTAATGAAATTTTTAAAATTCAAAACCTGAAATTCAAAGCTACCGTTTGAAACTCAAGAAATATCAAATAAAATTTAAAGGTAAAAACTACCAAATAAAGCCAAAAAAATTTCAATTGACATTAAAAAAAATCGAAATAAAAAAGCTCAAAAAATACCAATTCAGTTTACATTTAGTTAATTTCAATTGATATTTTTTATTTAATTTTGTATGTTTTGAATATAAATTTATATTTTTTAATTTGTTTGGTATTTTTGAATTGCAATTGATATTTTTCAATTTCATTTTATTTTTTGCTTTTTAATTGATATATTTCTTTTAATTTCAATTGGTGTTTTTTTAATAGCAAATGGTGTTTTTTGAATTCGAATTGACATTTTTTTAATATTAAACGGCATTGGTATTTTTTTATTTCATTTAAAATTTTGTGACTAACAATTTGTATTTTTTAAATTTCATTTGTGTTTTTTTATTCCGTATTTTTTTTTTAATCTCAAATGGTGTTTTTTGAATTTGAAATAATATTTTTTAATTTCAATTTGGAATTTTTTGAACTTCAAAAGACATTTTTTCATTTAAAATTGCTAGTTACAAAATACAAAAGCTGTTCTTTGGTTATTATGTAAATTTTATTAATTTAAATTCCCTTTTATTTAATTCTTAAGTATTTAGCATTTACTTTTCCGCAAAATGAAGACAATTTTTAAAAAAATTAAATCAATTAATAACAAATTAATAGCAAAAATTTCATCTCTGCAATGAGGCAATATTATTTAATTTGTTTGCTATTTTGATTTCCTATATTTTGTAGTCAGATTTTTTCTTAGATTTTACTTACTTAAATTATTCACTGATTCATAAAATGAATACATTTTTATACGAATTGATTCAAAAAATAAATATTTCTTGCAAGCTTTAGCCTTATTTATTAGTAATGTGCAGTTGTTTTCTTCGCACAATATGTTTTTGTATGTATGCGTGTTTTCTCTGCAACATTGTGTTTTTTTTATTAATTTGTTCACAACAAATTTCAGCACATTTTTGTGTTTAAACTATGCTGCTCAACAAATATTTTTTCCTAGCAGGACTGTGCTGTTAATTCTGTTGAACAAATATTTCTTTTGCTTGTTACTACTACTAGCGCAGTAGTAATAACATTTATTTTCTTAGGAACATCGTGTATGTAGTCTTGAACATCGTGTATGTATACAAAATACATCACAACAGTACACGATCTACTTAATATAAATACAGTAAGTGACTGATGGATATTATAGAACCCTGGGAAAATTTATAAAAATGGGGGAAATGTTTTTAGTTGATCTGTTATTTTAAGTAAATGAATGTTATTTTAGTTTGACTCAAGATCATAAATTAATATCACTTTCTGTTTAAATTATTTTCAAATCAAAGAAAGATGATACAATTTTTACAAGTAAATTACAAAGAATAAAAATTATTGAAAAAATTCGATAAGACCAGCAAGGCAGAATGCGCATTTTCGGCTTTCGCTACAAAGCCATCATCAGTGCCTTTCGCCTTTGAGTGGGTTAATATTTTGATAATCGTCTACTTATGTGGCCGTTGAAAGCAAATCGGGTTTGTTATCAACAACTCAACTTAGACTAACATCAATGAAATTTAACAATGCTATTTTTATCCTTTTGTTATTATTACTCTTTTTTGCTTTGAACCTAAATTCTTAAGATATCTCAGCTGATTCTATTCAACTCTGTGTATGATAAACACAGATTTTTGAATTACAACGAACCGTTAAATTTAAATTTAAATGTATGTTATTAAATTATATTTCTTCACCGTGTCAATGTGTTTAAGATGAATTGGGGAAATGTTTTTAGTTGATCTGTTATTTTAAGTACATGAATATTATTTTAGTTTGACTCAAGATCATAAATTAATATCACTTTCTGTTTAAATTATTTTCAAATCAAAGAAAGATGATACAATTTTTACAAGTAAATTACAAAGAATAAAAATTATTGAAAAAATTCGATAAGACCAGCAAGGCAGAATGCGCATTTTCGGCTTTCGCTACAAAGCCATCATCAGTGCCTTTCGCCTTTGAGTGGGTTAATATTTTGATAATCGTCTACTTATGTGGCTGTTGAAAGCAAATAGAATCAGCTGAGATATCTTAAGAATTAAGGTTCAAAGCAAAAAAGAGTAATAATAACAAGAGGATAAAAATAGCATTGTTAAATTTCGTTGATGTTAGTCTAAGTTGAGTTGTTGATAACAAACCCGATTTGCTTTCAACAGCCACATAAGTAGACGATTATCAAAATATTAACCCACTCAAAGGCGAAAGGCACTGATGATGGCTTTGTAGCGAAAGCCGAAAATGCGCATTCTGCCTTGCTGGTCTTATCGAATTTTTTCAATAATTTTTATTCTTTGTAATTTACTTGTAAAAATTTTATCATCTTTCTTTGATTTGAAAATAATTTAAACAGAAAGTGATATTAATTTATGATCTTGAGTCAAACTCAAATAACATTCAATTTATAAAAATTTTAAATTTACAAACATGTGAAATATTTTTAAGGTGTGCCGAGGGAACGTTAGAGGGAACGTCAGACAGTGCTATGTCCCATAGGCAAAATTAAAAAAAAAATGTATGCGGAACGTTAGTGACTTATAAATTTTTGAAGAGGTGACATAATACCATAAATAAATATGAAAGAGGAATTCAGTATCTCCTCTTTTTGTTAACAACAGAGGGCGCTAAAGGGAAAAAAATTTTGAGCTAAAATAAATAAACGAAAATCAAATTTTAATTGCTTTACAGAAAAAATTGGCAAAAATTCATTTTTAAAGATAATTCTTTTAAAAACGGTGGTTTTATTATTCACTATATTCGCAATAAGCAAAAATTATTTTAAGTGAAAATTTTTTATAGAATAATATTTGGTGGCATCGAAAGCTTTAGAATTTTTTGATTGGAAATCCCAAAGTTGCTTAAGTTTGGTAGAGTAAAAAAAAAATATGGAGGAACGTCTTTTTTTATTTATGATTTTAGGACATCTTGAAGCTCTTTAATAAAATTTGAAATGTCCCCGTACCATTTTTCGATCAAGTGTTTAGTATGGAGACATTTGGTTAGTTTGGGGACTGTCCTCAAACTCTTCCTAGGTCTAGCGCATAGTATCAAGACATTTGTGACTCATATACAGCACATTTTGGTCACATTTTTGGCCATGTCTCCGAACTATGCGCAACACATACATATATGTATGTGGTGCGCGCATACATACATATATATATATATACATGTATGTGGTGCGCATATATATGTATGCATAGCGCATGGTACGGCGACATTTGGTTAGTTTGGGGACTGTCCTCAACCTCTTCCTGGGTCCTGCGCATAGTATCAAGACATTTCTATGCTGTATATCAGTCAGAAATGTCTTGATACTATGCGCAGGACCTAGGAAGAGTTTGAGGACAGTCCCCAAACTAACCAAATGTCTTCATTCTAAACACTTGATCGAAAAATGTCCCCGTACCATGCGCTATGCATACATATATACTATATATGTATGTATGTAGATGTACAGTGGGAAGCGTTATTGAGTACATGTCAGTACTTGAGGAAACTTACAAGTGCAGACATAAAATTTGAAATTTGTTATACACAATTTGGAAATATTTTTGTAATATAATAGTTATTATTAAAGAAAAAAATAAATTGAACAAATGATAATTCGGGTTTTGTGTGGGGAGCGACTCCTTTCCAGGACATTTTATGAAAATTGGTTATTTTGTCAAAAATTGTTTTCACTAAATTTTAGCAAGTTACCAATATTTTTGACCATGTGTATGTCATATTGAAGGTTTTGCTAAAATAAAGTAACATTGCACCATAAAAAAACTTGCAAAAATTGAGCAATAATACTGCTCGTCAGTGGCGCCCTTAAAATTGATAATGAATGAGAAACAGGATATATGGGAGATAGTCATATCCTTGCACCGAATGAAACAAAATTTGCCACAGAGATAAAAAGTATAATTTTATAAAGTATTGTAAGTTTCTAGTGCATGCTGATTTTAAATCTGGCCAAAATACAGTTTTTGAGAAAAAGGATATATGGGAGGTAGTCATGTCCTTACACCGAATAAAACAAAATTTGCCAAAGAGATTATTTTAGGAACTATTTTAAGTTTTTTGTGCATTCTGATCATAAATGTAGCCAAAATATAGTTTTTTAGAAAAAGGATAAGGGCATGACTCCTTACACCGAATGAAACAAAATTTTCCTAAGAGCTAAAAAGTATTATTTTACAAACTATTTTAGTTTTTTTAGAAAAAGGATATATGGGAGGCAGTCATGTCCTTACACCGAATGAAACAATATTTGCCAAAGAGCTAAAAAGTATTATTTTGCAAACTATTTTAAGCTTTTAGAGCATTCTGATCAGAAATGTTGCCAAAATATATTTTTTTTCAGAAAAAGGATATATGGGAGGTAGTCATGTCCTTGCCCCGAATGAAACAAAATCAACCACTGAGTTAAGGGACATAATTTGACCGGCAGTAACCAATTTTCGCCTTATTCTGTTTATAATTGTAGCTAAAATTCAAAATTTTAGATTAAGGATGTATGGGAGGTAGTCATGTGCTTGCACCGATTTTGCTGAAACTTCGAATTTTTCTTAATTTACATGTTCTGAACCAGCACACCGAATTTTATTCTTCTACGATGGGTTCGGGTCGAAATCCTGTGTATAACAAAATCCTGTTTTCAAAATCCTGCTTTTCGTAATACTGTTTTACAAAATACTGTATAACACAATACTGTTTTGCAAAATCCTGTTTTACTGGGCGGCGAAAATTTTTGTAAAAATAAAGCAAAAAAGCCCGCGCTGAAGATGAAGATTTGCATAAACTGTGCGAGTGGTTTGAAAAAAACTACGTCAAGGGCTCATATTATCCAAAGTATCCTGGACCTTTTTGGTCGGTTTACGATGACAGTAAGAAATCCTACGCAAGAACTCAAAATAGTGTGGAAGCTTGGCATAGAAGACTGGAAGCTGTTGTTGGGCGTAGAAAGTCAGGATTATACCACCTTATCAGGCAGTTGGGTAATGAGGTCGTGGTAGCTGTAAATACCATTTCAAAACGCGCGAATGGAGAAAGACGTTACATAAATTTAAAGAAAAGAAAAGCGTACACAAACATAAAAAGAGTTATAAGAAAAATTTGTGAATTAAGCCATACAGGCTACCTAAAGCGAATTGCAAAAAATCTTGTACTAATTTAAGTTTGTAAAATGCATTGAAATTAATTTTTTGTTAAATGTTTTTGTTAATTTTTGAAAATTATATACTTTTGTTGAAGTTATTTTTAATAAAATAAATTTTGTAAACCAGCATTTTTACTTTACATAATTTTGCAAAACAGTATTGTGAAATCCAGTATTTTGCAAAACAGTATTATGAAAAGCAGGATTTTTAAAATTATTTTGAGCAGTATTTTGTCTAAACAGTATTTTACATAACAGCGTTATATACGTATCCCTTCTACGATAACTCCTCTAAGTTTGCCGATTTGCTATATGGGGACGAAGCACTGTGCGTCACTGCTCTGGACCCACCTGAACTTGACATGTTTAAAAATTAAAATTTCACATTTTTTAAAATTGATGGCTACTCCCTTAGCCCTGTCCATGTGTATGACCAAACACCATTGACTTGACATGTTTAAAAATTAAAATTAATTAAAATTTTACATTTTTCAAAATTTATGACTGCTTTCCTGAGCAACTATTGAATAAAGTGAGCTCAGAATTAAAATCTACTCCCTCAGCCCTGTCCGTGTTTGTGACCAAACCCTTTTCGGTTCTGTTCGTAATTGGCCCTGTTCCCACCTGAACTTGACATGTTTAAAAATTCAAATTTCACATTTTTAAACATTTATGGCTGCTTTTCTGAGCAACTATTGATGAAAGTGAGCTCAGAATTAAAATCTACTCCATCAGCGCTTTATTCGTATGTGACCAAACGCCATTCAGGTCTGTTCAAAATTGCCCCTGGGCCCTCCTGAACATGACATTTTTAAAAATTGTTGAATTTATTTCTTGAATTTATTTTTGAATTTATTTCTTGAATTTATTTCTGTAATTTATTTTTTGAATTTAACTTCACACGATTTTTTTTGTTAAATATTAACCCAACAAAGGCAAATTTAAAATGTGAGTTTTGAATTTATTTTTTAAATTTAACACTTAAGAATATTAAATTTTTGTTTTCAAAAATCAGAAACTTTGAAAGCAAGTCGCAAAGGATTTTCCTTAATTTAGCACCACATAAATAAGTTTCAGAAGTCGTTTCTTCATAAAAAGAAATGCTATAGCGTTTTTTTTATAAACTTTACTTTAAGTCAGTCACAAGAAAAATTGTGCCAATGAAAAGGCATGCACCATAGTGCAACTTAAAGAACAGAAAAAAGAAGTGAACGTGGTCGTAGTATTGAAGTAAAATGTCTTGAGATATGTGAGTACGAGTATTCAATGTCAATACTGACTGAAATAGCTCAGTTTTTTCTTCATATAGAATGACAAAGATAATGATGAGGAAATCAAATGATGAGAACAATCGCTGTGTGCCTTATTGTTCTTACAATTTCTGATGTAGGGTTTGGGATACCTTAACATGATGCTACGTGTGTTGAATAGCATAATCAGTACCTCGTTTTAAATCGACCAAATAAACAAGTATTGCACATACGTACATACTCGTATGGACATTAATGGGGCCCAAAAAAATTATAACCAGTTGGATTTTTCGATGACATTGTTTGCAGGTAGTTAGGAAAATAACACAAAAAATTGATTTTTTAATTTCAAAAACTGCAAGTAATTGAATTTTTATTTTGCCATTTTTAAATTATCACCCTTATTCTAAACTTTATAACAATAACAAAAATGTGACAACACTGAGGTGAATGGTCATATAAAAGGTTATAAAGTTTATAATAACCCAGCAAAATATTGGTAATGACACCTCATTGCTATCTGCATTACCAAAAATGATATATCACTACCTTTTGCATTATTTTATAATATAAAGTAATGAATTCCTAATAAGGGCCTATTGTATTCATTGTTTCTAAATATAAAATAATGACTTACTCGTAATAGTTTAAATAAGTACTTTTTACACAGTTAAATTTTATACATTTTTATTTATTATATGTAAATATGTTTTATGTTTAAATTTTTATGACGAGTCCTAAAATTACACACTAGAGAAAACTTGAATTTTTCTGAATGTATTTCCTTAAGCTAATAGTATTTGCTTAACTCCTTATTTTTAAGAATCAAATAAGCAATCGGATAACCACTTATAATTCAACTTTTTGTAAGCATGTGTGTAACCACTTATTATTCAAAATCTCATAACTACTTATTTCTCATTTTTTCGTAAGCGAGCGGGTAAGCGTGACTACTTATAAAAACGACCACGCCAAACAAATATAATGAGTTTAGACGCCAAAAAATAAGTTGTGCGGAGCTATGAATTTCTATTATATAACCACTTATTTGGTAATGAAAGATTTTGCTGGGTATAAAGCTAATTGCAAAAAATCTCTATTTACAAGTTGTCGCAATAGCTTTTTTAGCACAATTTTATTTTTTTTTTGTAGTAACGGAGTTTACATTTCCACAAGCGAAAGATCTAACAAAAAAATTGCGTACCTAATTAATTATAGGCAACTCTAAATAAAAAAAGTCCTGGCAAATTCATTTTAATGGTTTTGATCGAATTCCAACCAATCTTTTTCCTGGGTATAGGAATTCAAAAAAAAATACCTTTCGTTTTAGGAAATGTGTTAGGATGTTCTACGGACTTCGTAAGGATCTCTAAAATCTACTTTTGAGAATTGTCGTTGAAGCACTTAAATTTGGTAAAATAGTTAAATATAGGGTGGTCCAACCAAAACGCACGATGTTAATTGTAAATAAAACAAAAAGTTTTCAGAGTATTATCTTAATATTTTTTATTATGATACAAGATTCTATGACAATTTTGTGTGAAGAAGTACGGCTCTTTCCAATATTTTTGCGGGATACTTTTGCAGAATACTCGTATGCACAACAGTGCAATAATGTAACTAAAAGCTTCGAAGAATTAATTCCCTAATTCCCTTTTTTTGAACTGAATTTATATTTTGGGAATGAATTCCCTGACCAAACTTAAGGCATTGAATGAATTCCTTTTATTTTCATTCGATTTGTCTTAAAGGAATTCATTATTTTTTTTCTAATACCTTCATAAAATTGAATGCATTCATTCAACAAGGAATTCATTCAATTCTAGTTAATTCAACTATTGGTCAAGAAATTAGAGTGTCCAAAACCTTAACCGAAAACCGGTTTTTATTATCTCAATAAACCGACCGGTTTCGAATAATTTCTATATTCGAATAAACAGAAAACCGGTTATTATTTGTCGGTTAACCGGTTTTCTAAAACATGATTTTGTGAAAGCTTTTTGTACCCTACACCACTACGTGGTCAGGGTATTATAATTTTGTGCTGATGTTTGTAACACCAAAAAATATTGGTCCTAGACCCACCTTATATTATAGCGATCGGCACAGAATTTTTTTTATTTCGATTTAACGATGTCCGTCTGTCTGTCCGTCCGTCCGTCTGTCTGTCCATGCATTCTTGAGCGCACTCTACAGGTCGCAAATATTAAGATATTTCGATGACACTTGGTACACCGACTTATGTCGGCCCATTGATTTTGGTTAAAACCGGTCCATGTTTAGACCTAGTGCCCATATAAGGGTTCCCCCAAAATTATATTTTTTATACGCTGCAGGTCGCAAATATTAAGATATTTTGATGAAATTTGGTACACAGACCTATGTTGGCCCAAGGACGAAGCCTATTGATTTTGGTTAACACCGGTCCATGTTTAGACCTAGTGCCCATATAAGGGTCCCCCCAAAATTATATTGTTTATACGCTGTAGGTCGCAAATATTAAGATATTTTAATGAAATTTGGTACACCGACCTATGTCAGCCCAAGGACGAAGCCTATTGATTTTGGTTAACACCGGTCCATGTTTAGACCTAGTGCCCATATAAGGGTCCCCCCAAAATTATATTGTTTATACGCTGCAGGTCGCAAATATTAAGATATTTTGATGAAATTTAGTACACAGACCTATGTTGGCCCAAGGACGATGCCTATTGATTGTTTTCAACATCGGTCCATGTTGAGACCTAGTGCCCATATAAGGGTCCCCCCAAAATTGGCTTGGTTACAAACTGCAGTTCACAAATATTAAGATATTTTAATGAAATGTGGTTCGCTGACTCACATTATAGAAAATTTTGACACAAGTCTCATTTTAACCCATTCGAATTTCGGATCCAAACATTAGTTGGCTTTTAACCAGACTGGTGTAGGGTATTGTATAGTCGGCATGCCCGACTTTAACCTTTTTACTCGTTTTAAGCTAATCGTTTAAAAATTCAATATTTCGACTGCACTTTATTTTTAAAATATTAGTGGGATTCATCTAATTGCATTTATGCCCTCGTAAACCGTGTATTTTTATAATCGCGTATATTTGTAACTTTACCTCTTTATTTGAATGAACACACCTTTTAAAACTATTCACATTTCAATTTTGCATTTAGCCACTTTTTTGATCTTTTCATAAATTAAATACAGAATTTGTAAGATTTAAAAACAAATAAGTAAAATAGAAAATAAAAACAACAAACAAAACAATACAACATAAAGTGCGTTCCCGTACGTTCCCAATGTTACCGAAATTTACCCAAAGTTACCGAAATTTACCCAAAAGCGTTCCCGTACTCGAAATGAGAGCGCTAATGAGAGTGTATTAGTGTGTCTCTTCTTACCAAAATTTACCCAGACTTTTTCTTCGGGTAAACTTTGGTAAAACAGCTGATGTAAATATAAACAAAAAACAATTGTAAAAATAGATTTAAAATTTTAATTAAATAAAGAAATAATTAAAAGAAAGTTGTTTTTTTTATAAGAATTAATTGAATAAAATCAAAAACAACTTTCAAATACGAATACATATGGGTATTTGTGCCAATTTGCAAACTGAAATTATACGCATTTTCACATCAGTGATGGGATTTGTGGCACAATCTAAGATTGATTGGTACAATGGCACAACCGATCCTATTTTGGCACATTTTCGTTATCTACAAAATTTAATAGAAAATGGATTTAAAAAATAACGGTTCTTTAAAAATTCTTGAATTTTTAGTTTCTGAGCATTTATTCATATTAAAATACATTTTCAAACAAAGCAAAACTAAAAATGTCATCGAAGATATTACCAAATAACCCATCGAATTTTAAAAATTCAAATGATTTAAATTTAGCTCAGAGTTTCGAAAGAATTAATTTAAGTTTAATTCATTATAAATTTAATTCAGTTCTAGAAAATGTTTCTATGTACACCATTACGAGTAACCATTCCTCAAGAATTCATTCAATGACTGCATTCCCAAATCTTTAATAAGAATCGAATGAATTTCATTTATCATTTTAATTGAATGAATTCAAGAAAATTTTAATTCATTAGGTTAGAATTCATTCAAAATAGAATTAATTCCATAAGAATGCGATTACGAAATGAAATTAAAGTTGAAAACACGGGCACATTTTAGTCACACACTTGGCACAAAACAAAGATTTTCAAGTCCCATCACTGTTTCACATTATTCTTTGAAATAAGATTTTGGGCTAGAAAAGTGGTTTTTTGTGTTCCCTTCTATTGGGTAATTTTGTGAGAGGATTTTGTGCTTACTCTCATTTTACCGAACTTTACCCAAAAAGTAAAGAAACACACCTATAATTTTATTTTTGACAATATTCAAATGTGTGTATAAATGCGAAAATGTTTACACATAAAAATGTAAGCGTATATTTACGAGTGCTCGTAAACGGCGCTATGAAATGAGGCCCCAAGAAATTTGGCCCCAAATTGAGAAATGTAAAATGGCCCCAAAAAAGTAGGGGGGAAATTTGGGGCATATTTTCATCTTTTGGGGGCCTTTTTTCATTTTGAAAATGAAACAATGCCCCAAAATAAGAATGAAAAATTACCCCAAAAATTTGGGGTCAAAATTCATTTTTTGCATTTGGGGTTAAATTACATTATGGAATTTAGGCCCAATTTTTAAAAATGAAAAATAGCCCAAATTTGTGTGCTAGGAAATTTGGAGCCAAACTTTAATAAAATTGCATTTTTTAGCAAAACACGAACGAAACGTTTTCGGACATAATCCCCATAACTGTGGTGGAAATTATGACTAAAAAGTTAAAAGTGGAAGGAAAAAAGTGGACATTATTCCCAGAAATAATGGGGATTTGGACCTCTTTTAAAATGGTCATAATACTCATTATGGGGACTGTGACCATAGCAATTGTTGACAACATAAATTTCATTACCGCTTCGAAAGTAGACATAAGCCCCAGAATGAATTTTTTAAAATTTTTAATATTTCATGTTAAAAATTGATAGATTTGTAATTTTTAATGTTAAAGTTGTTATATTTTAAGTTTTAGGGTCACATGCATAATCACTTTTTGAATTTCTAAATGGTTTATAAAACAAATTTTTCACACAAAATTCATTTTATAAACGTGTTATAAGATTTTTAAATTATTATGCATAAGCACTTTAAAATTTAATTCTTTTTGAAAAAAAGTTTTTTAAAAACAAATGTCTACTCAGTTGTTTTACTACTTATTCTTGAAGAATTATCATTATATCAGAAAATATTGGATTTGAATACGTCGCGAGTAAATCGCCGCAGCCGAATATGTTTTTTTTTAAGTTTTGTGATTTTTAATGAAAAATTAAGTTATTATTTTGTTTTTATATTTGTTGAGTTAAAGGCGCCGCAGAAGAAAATTTTTAAAACAAATTTTCATTTGTTAATTTTTTTAGTGTAATTTTTTTTTTAAATCGCTCGTACTTTGACATTATGTGTATTTTCCTGTATAATTTTTTATTTAATTAACATGCAAATTTTTTTATAGAAGTTCAATCTTTTTTTTCTCAAAACTTGTAAAATTTTAAAAGAAAATAACAAATTAAACCAAACTAAAATGCGAGGTTTCACAATCTCCGTAACAATAATCTCCTTACATCGGGATTATGGCCGTTTTGTAATCAGTATTCAACCCATTTTTTTCTCCTATCATTTTTCGGCCTCAACCCCCAAAATCAAAATGGGGATAATGTCCGTTAGGGCAATGATCGCGGCGCTCTAAGAGGCAATGTCATGACATACCATTCGCTATTAAATTTTATAAGATCGTCGGATGCTGCAAAAACAGTAATGTTTTTTTTTTCGCTTTGAATATTTTGGTGCAATTTTTCAGTTCATTATTTTGGGGTCATTTTGCATTTCTTCAAATTGGGGCTATTTTGCACAATGAAAAAAAGCCTCAAAGCCTTCATTCGGTTGGGGTCATTTTTCATTACATTTTTGGGGTTAATTTTCATAATGAAGTTTTGCCCCAAAAAATTGGGCTAAATTTCATTTTAAGATTGGGGTCATATTTCTTGGGGCCATTTTGCGCAACGCCCTCGTAAACTAGTTTTGACATTAATCGAGTAAACTTACAACATATACAGAGTTTACGAGGCGTAAATACTTTAAATGAATACCTTTATTATTTCAATAGACGAAACCAGTTTTGTTCTTTCTATAAAAAAAATATAACTTTTCACATGTATTTAAATAAATATGATACGAAAATCGTATGTAATGGTTAAAAATTCAGTTATTGTTGATATTTGGCGACGTTGGAGCCAGACTGATCCACGGCACAAAAGTAAGTTTCTGAGAAAATTAAGATTAGATCAGTATGGCATGTCTTTACTTTGCAGACCGTATTAATTCTATAGTGAGATGTTGCGATTTCTCAAGAAGGAAAGCGCTGAAGAGCAATTACATAAGGGTGGCATGGAAGACTTATGAGTTTTCTATGTCATTGTGTAATAATATCATTTTTGATAAAAATGTCGCTTAGATCAGTCTGGCTCCGACGTCGTCATTTGTACTTTTTTCTAAATTAGACTAATTAAAAATATGTTTCTTTAAGAAATGCAGTAAGCCCAAAATATAGCATAATAGCTGTGTTCGGGTACTCAACTTTGGGATCCCGCGGGATCCCAATTTTACCAAAAAGCGTTTTCTTACTACACAATTGGGTAAATGAGAGCTGTCATGAGAGAGTAATATTCTTGTTCTTCTTGCACGAGAAAGCCCAGACTTTTTTTTCGTGTAAATTTGGGTAAATTGTTTTAATCAGCTGTTATATCATCAGTTGGGTGCAACTAGTTCAATTGAACTCTTCACTGATTTGAACCAAAGACCTAGTTCACAACTAATAGCTCTTTTAGTTCAATCGATCATTTTATTCATTCAGAAAATATGTTTATCATTTACAAAAATTAGTATAATAGTTGCAAAAGCCTATCGGTGATTTTACAACTCCATAAAATTAGCGACAATTTTGTGAAGACGCTTGTTTAAATGTGTTAAAGAGTTAAATATGTAAATAAATCGAAGCTTTTGTTTAATATTAAAGTCTTTTCCAAATTTAAACTATGTATTCCTTTTTGTAAATAGAAATGCCTAAAAAGGAAATTTTTATTAAATTTTTGATTTAAAAAGGGGTTTAACTAGAAAAGCTATCTGGATTTTTACAACAAATTGAACAAGAACTAGAAAGAGCGCTCACCAAAACGAACTATAATGCACAAATCTATAGACATTTGTTTTCGGGCTTCAAATGTGGTTTTTCGCGTTCGTTTACTTTTGTGCATTTTTGTTATTTCGGGAGAGTATTTCTTGTTAACTCTCATTTTACCGAACTTTACCCAAAAAGTAAAGAAACAGAGCTAATAATTATAAATACACTCACAATATTTTATCGTTAAAAACAACCTAAAATACATATTAAATTAATTGGAAACACAATTAAAAAAAGGACTACTGATTTTTCATTATATTTAAACCATTTTGCTATTTATTTTCAAACATTGTTTAAACAATCCATAAAAGAAATAAAAATAATTGAAAAGTCTGTTAAAACAATCATCAATTTTTAACTGACAATACGTAAAAAAAAAGGATTTTGTGGTTTGTTTTTTCATATTTGAAAGTTTTTTTTGTTAAATTTTCAAAACACTACACCATACACAGTATTAGTTATTTTTAGTTTTTAGGCGAAGCCCTTGTTATAAGCAGTCTAGCTTACGCGCGACTACTTATTTATTTATAAAGATAATGTGAATTTGGTAACTACTTATTTTTTAACCACTAGTAAGTATATAAGTAAGCCGTATTATTTAACAACTTGTAACCACTTATTTTTTAACTGCGTATAAGCACACGAATAACTACTTATTTTGGTAACTACTTATTTTATATACTTTTGTAATGCAGCGGGTAAGCGGGTGCACAAATTTTGTGCGTTTTTTCATGCAGCGAATTTGAACAACTACTTACAAAAACGACCTTGTCGAACAAAAGTAATGAGTTTTGATACCGAATTATAAGCAGTAGACCCTAATTCTACTGCTTATTATTTAGATATTAGTAATGAGCACCCATTACTGAGATTTTGCTGGGTATCCTTTCCGGTTGGTTCACAAAGTGTTCTTTTCTGAATACAACTATTAGACTATCCCCCAGTCTAGATTCGCAATAAATATGTTTACATATATTGCAGCAAATGTCAAAATTATATTATCTTCAGCGTAGACCCCCAAATTGCGTACATATTTATTGCTGGCAATATACAGTGCACAAAGAAAAAAGTTGGACACATTATATATTAAAATGAAACGAGCTGTAATCAATATAAAAGACAAAAAACGAAAAAAGGTATTGAAAAGCATAAAATTACTTTTAATTTTACCCAGGGGTATGGCATAACAAAAAAAAAGATTATAAAAACATCGTTTTCACTAAATGGAACTTTATTAAAAAAACTGACAATTTTCTTTTTTATTGAAATTTTAATAAAAACAAACAACAAAGCAAAGAAACAAACGGATATCTCAAATTTTATTATTTGAATGTATTCCGCGTTGTTTTTTCTTTATTTTGAATAGTTTTCAGCAGTTTTTGAGATTTTAAATATAGGCTCAACTGATACTAATTTTAGCGCCCTCTACCGGTGAGTGTGTAAGTTTTGAATTTCTATCTCTATAATTAATAGTCTCTGATTTTACGTACAATGTGCTTATGCTGTTTTAAAAAGAAATTCAAATAACATGGTTGTTATTTGAATTTCACTTTGAAAATTCAAAGTGTCCAACTTTTTTCTTTGTACACTGTATGTACGCAGTGTTGCCATAAGGCAAATGCGAAAAGGTGCTAGATCGTCGAAAAAAAAGTGCTAGAAAGTGCTAGATTCAAAATAAAAAGTGCTAGAAAAGGTGCTAGATTTTTTACATGAATTATGGGTTTTTATCAGGGTTGGCAACCGATTCATTAGGTTAGTGATAATGGATAACATTATTTCATAAATATTTCGTTAGGATATTTTAAGGTTATCGGTATAATAAGATATTTTGTTAAGTTATGTTAGGGTTAAGGGTGTTTAAAGTTATTTCGTTTGGTTATTTTAAGGTTTTTTTTAGTTATTTCATTATGGCTAGTTTACATTGTACGATTGTCGATATGATTTTGCTTTAGTACACATGGAAAACATATGGGCTTGGTTGTAAAATCTTTCCGAAAATCTTATAATGTAAACCAGCCGTTGGTTGTGATTTTGCAACCCATGTTTTGCATGTGTATTAACCCTTTGACGACCATACATTTTCTGTCGAAGCGATTTTGAAGTTTTTACGATTTTCATGATCTCTGACCTTATAATAATTATGCCAAGAAAAATTGGCTCCGTTGAACCCCTCCTTATCCCTCATTTCGCTTGCCAAAAATATTTGCCATTTGACGACCCCGCCGTTGCGGACGAGGCGATTTTTATTATTATTTTATTTTCGTAATCTGCATCTAAATTATAGATATTTCACAAAAAATTGGCCTCATAGATCCCTTGCTTAGCCCTCATTTCGGTTGTCAAAGTTTGTGCTTTTTACCCCTAGAATGAAGAATTCCAGTTAACTAACTTCCAGGGCTCGCAAGGGGAAAGTAGGGTAGGGATTTACCGCCTACTAAATACACTTTTATTGCCTCAACTCTCCTTTATAAATCACCTTTGGAAATATTTACTCTATCTTTTGTTTGGGCAATTATAAGTGCGAAAAACCCTTTGGCAAGAATACTTGCCTGAGTCCTCAAAGGGTTAATTTAATGCAAAATCATACCGAAAATCTTATATTGTAAACCAGCTATTAGTGGTATTTTAAGGCTAACGATAGTCGCTTTCGTTAAAGTTTTTTAAGGTTAATGATATTTTATGTTAAGTTATTTCGTTAATGGTATTTTTAGGTTAATTATAGTCATTTGAAAGGGTTTTAAATCGTTATTGAGTTTTTAGGGTTAGTGTTGGAAAACCATGGTTTTTATTGATATATTGAATTATTAATAAAAAAAAAATAATGCATTTCATACAGTAACAATTTCAAAGGGTCATTAGTTATTTCTGGCTTGAAACAGGGGCCTTCTGCACTTCTCTTCCTCGCTCAACCTTTATTTTTTATTTTTGTTCGTGAAGTCAGGCAAAGCAAATGAAAACTTTGAGTGTGAAATATTCACTTTTTATCATATTTTTTTAATAATATTTCAACACATTTTTTAAATATTCAGTATTTTAACTAACAAGTAATTAAAATAAAATAAGAAAAATATTAAACTTTAATAAAAAAGTAACACAATTAAAGAAAAATAAAAGTTCGTGTTGTTAGCAAAAATTTTTAGTTCAGATGTTGCAATGAAATTTTTTCTATATAAAAAAATATTTTCATTTGATTTCCAAGTTCGACACATAGCAACAAAAAACGGTGATGACGGTAGTCTCTCTAGTAAATAAATACTTTTTGCTTAAAATTCGTAAAGAAATTAAAAAATCATAATTTAGCGATAAACTAGAATCGTTGTACATAGAAATAATTTTAGATTTTGAGGCTGAATCATATCAGACATACAAAAAGATTAGCTATTATACGGAAAATGTTAGTTTTTTTTAACTATTTCCTTAGGAAGATCATCAATTATGTGAAATTTTTTCAGATTATGCCTTCAGATTATGAAAATATTATTTTATGTTGATTTTGATGCGTTTTGCGCTCAAGAACATCATTTTTGTATAGATACAATTTTTACTGAACAATATTTTTTGTTAGTTCTATACTTTTTTCTTGAATATTTTTAATATACATGCAGGAACACCAGAGTCTTAGCACTATTCATTTCGAAACATATTTCTTACCAAAAGTTGAAAAATCTGCCAACAATCTCAGGCAGGGTTCTTTGGCCTGTATTAATCGGCATATTCAAATACTTTTAAGGACCTTTCGATTGCCATTAACTATCATATATTGGTTTTCAAATTGGAACCCTTTTGGAAGTGATTTAATGTGAACTTAAGTCAGAAATGCCAAATTAACTTTTCTTATTTTTTTTAGAAATTCGTAAATATTATTATGCCAAACAAAAATTGGCTGACTGTCTTGCTATTCATCCTTAACACTATTCAGAGAAGCTGTATTTGTAAATCCTGTTATTCCTTGAACTCTTCTCGAATTCAAGACATTTTTTATATAGATATTGAATTGTTTTAAAAAGTGCTAAAAAATTTCAATATTTTTAAAAAAGTGCTAAACTAGCACCTAGCACTTTTTTAAAAATTTTGGGTGCTAACTCACAAAAAAAGTGCTAGATGTAGCACCTAAAGTGCTAAAAAGGCAAGCCTGGTACGCGTAGGTAACACATTAACACACAAAATATTTAACCATAAACCCTTTATTTTGAGACCTTGCGATTTTCAAAATTTTCCGAAAAGGTTACATGTTATTTATTTATACATAGCACCGAACAAATGAAAAGGAGCTGACGTAGAACCAGTCACATATTGAATACTTTGTGACATGTCACTCAACTAATATAAAAGATGACGAGACCTTCATTTTAGTTATTTTTATACATATATTTAAAATTTTCATTCTACAATTCCAAACGATTTTTTCAAGTCAGCTTTGAGTTAAAAATTATCAATATCGGTGCAGCGGTTCAAAGGTTCTGAGTGAAAAATTTTCTATACAAAATGGTACATTCTATTGCTTTGTTAAATGTACTGAAATTTGTATTGATGTGAAAAATTTGTATGGAGATTTCTAAGGTGTACTCACATTTTCAATCACAACTTTTGAACCGCCGGGCCGATTTTGATTATTTTTAACCGAAAGTTGCTGGGGAGAGTAAGAAACAACCTAACTGAAAATTAAGGCACTACGAAATTAGCCCCAACGAAATAACCCCCAAGCAGAAAAATGCAAAAACCCCAAATGAAATAAGAGCTAAAAGAAATGAAATAATACCCAAAGGAAAAAAATTAATTAACTCCCAAAATAAATGAAATAACCCCTGAACGAAAAATTAAATTAAGGCCAAATATTTGCCTTTATTTCAAAATGAAAGAACTCCCAAGAAGAAATATGAAATAACTCCCAATGAAATTAACCCCCAAAAAATTAAATAAAGACCAAAAATATTTCTTCAGAAATTTATTTTATTTTATACGAATATGCATATAGGGAGGAATTCCTGAATGGTCCTAAAAAAAGTCGATGGTCTTTGATTTTGATAAAATTTTGGTAAAATCTTGCCATGATACCTCATAATCTAAATCTGAAATATTTATTTATTTATTTGGCAGCCTGTGCCTTAAGACTACAAATTATTAGCACAGAGGTTTACAATAGTATAACACAGTACAACAGCCAATCTGGGGGGTGATGGTACTAGGTCAGTATAGTAAAACCCTCAAAGGGTTTGGCGTTCGTATGTGTCATTTTTTTTTATGACCTTTTAAATTTTTTCCTTATCTTGATGTTTTTTCGCTTAGTTGTAACATTTTGGCAAAAACGTAGTTTAACATAACTCGAGAACCACTTGTCCGATTTTGATGAAACAAATTTAGAAAAATTTAGAATTACAATTTCTTTAATCCGTTCATATAACGTTTTTCTTTATAATCAACAGTTTTGCCGGTAAAAATAAATTTGTGGAGAAAAAAAAAATATTTTTTTGCCTAAAAATTAAAAATTTTTTTTTTAAATTCATAAAAAATCCAAAACGGAAAAAAGGATCAAGTGTTATTAATTTCATGTAAAGTCACATAACCTATAAACAAAATTTAACGCGTTCTGCTTTTATTTACAATTAAGTGAAGGTATCCCATTTTGACAAGAATATTGATATTTGTTTTTATTCAAAAAAGTGTCATTTATCGCCTTTTTCATAAATTTTCCCCAATAACTCCAGACTTCTGGCCATAAACTACTAAAAAAATTAAGTAAACATTTTTATAATTTTTTATTTTTATTTTATTTATTTTTATTTATTTTAATAAATATTGCCTAGACTTTTTCGATGGTGGTTGTTCGGGACTAGTGGCATCGCATTCATCGCTGTCATCAGTTTCTGAACTACACATAATGTCAATGTGTGACTCCACTGTTGGCCCTTCTGCATCTCCTGAAAATTCTTTATCATCAAGATCATCCTTGTCTTGCCACACTAACTTACTCCACCAGCAAATTTCCGCAATTATTGCACTCGGCGACTTTTTGCCTCTATATCTGTAAGTTTTTGTTTTATTAAAATGAGTTTGAAAAAATAAAAAATCAGTATTACCTCATTTCAAATGGCATAGCAACTTGATGATAGCGTTCACCTTGTTCATCAGATTCGGTAGCCAATTGTTTGCTGAAGTAGTCCAGATGATGATGTAAATAATGGATTTTCAAGGACATGTGGACACCAATTTCCGAGAATGCTCTTAACATCCTTGCGACAGAAACATCGTAGTTGTTAGAACGATGCTTTCCCAACAAGCCTTCTATTACTTCTTTGATTGCCTGCCATGCATTCAATTCAGCGCCAATCAAAATATTGTTGAATGCGTCACTTTTAATCAGCTTTCGTATATCTGGACCATTTAGTACGCCTGATTGGAAAAAATTAATTTGTTAAGATGGAAAATCATGGGAAATGAATGTGATATTATAACTTACCTTCTTTAATTTTACTTTCGCTGAGTCTCGGGTAAATTAGTTTCAAACACAAGAAAACTTCATCTCTTTTGGCGACAGTTTTGATAAAATTCTTAACAATTCCAAGTTTAATATGCAGTGGAGGCAGCAATATCTTCTCCTTCGGCACTAGAGGCTCACGAATAATATTGGCCGTTTGTAACCTGCTGTGCTCTCTGAGTTTCCATCCGTGGCATGCATATTGGTCACCGGAAAATCGTGTGTCCCAATCGCACAAAAAGCACATATATTTTATATAGCCGCTTTGAAGACCGCAAAGCATTGCTACAACTTTTAAATCGCAGCATATGCGCCACATATGTTTGGCGTAGTTAACCATTTTTAAAATATTTTCCAGTGCATCATATGTTTCTTTCGTTTCTGTACTGAAGGTTTTTTATTGGTCTTATGCAGTAAAACCGCCTTCAAGCTGAGTTTTGAACTGTCAATAAATAATCTCCAGTCATCTGCTTCATATTTTATTTCCATTGCGTCCATCAATTTTCCTACATCCGGGCAATATGCAGAAGTTTTTTCATCATTCACAAGGAATAAACTTTGGAGTGTTGCCTGACGACTTCGATAAGCTGTGACTTTCACACCGGGTGCCAACAAATTGTTTGATTTCAAAATGGAAGCCAGCTCTTCCGATTTATGCTGTGTTAATTCCAACTTGGCAACAATTGAATCAAGCTTATTTTGATTTATTAAAATTGGCTCATTGGATACTGATGGCTCATATGGGGAATCATCACGTGCATGATATGTCGGAGCAGTCGTAGAAGAGAAAATATCTGGGCTAGAAGCTTTTGGCACAGGAATGTGTTCCGAATGAGGCAATGGTGTTGCGGCACTTGCAACACCAACGTAATTATACGATTTTCTTATCCTTTTTGCGGCTCCTTTATTCGCACATGCATAGCAATTCAATGGATTGTGACCTTCGCCAGGATTAGTCCAAGTCATTGGGATACCGAATGGCATACTTTCACGTCTTCTATTTTTCCAATCCATTAGACGGTTGTAGCAGCTTTTACACACTATATTTGGTACCCAATTTCCGTTCACTATAACATTTTGGTTGAAGTACATCTCGTATGTTTGAACAAAATCAGTACTGAAATTTCCCCTTTTTTTATGTGATGAGACATATTGACCACAGCAGTAGCAAAAGCTATTTATATCTGGCTTGCACAGTTCCATATTCTGTTCTCTTTTGTTCACTTTTTAAAAACTGGAGAAAAATCACTTTTACTGTTCGCGTTCGTCGGCACTTGTTGATTGACAAAAATCACAGAACCAGTGTGAGAAAGAGAAGAAGTATAATGACAATGCATGTTTTATGTGAACATTACAGAACCAGTGTTGCCACATCAATATTTCTCTTTTAGTACAGTAGAAAAATATGAGAGAGTTCGGCTTGTGAGTGTCAATGTTTTCTCCAAATAATGTTGTGCATATCTACAGCAAATTTTTGAAATTCATACATTTACCTATTTGTGAATAAATGAGAAACGCGTGCATCGATTTTCATGATCTATGCCTTTTTTTGCTCATGAGTTATGTGACTTTACGCGAAAGTAATTAGTTTTGGCACTTTTTTCCATTTTGGATTTTTTATGAATTTTTAAAAAAAAATATTTAAATTTTTAGGCAAAAAATACTTTTTTCCCTTCATACATTCATTTTTAACTTAGAAAGTGTTGCACATATAGGAAAACGTTATATGAACGGATTAAAGAAATTGTGATTCTAAATTTTTCTAAATTTGTTTCATCAAAATCGGACAAGTGGTTCTCGAGTTATGTTAAACTACGTTTTTGCCAAAATGTTACAACTAAGCGAAAAAACATCAAGATAAGGAAAAAATTTAAAAGGTCACACATATGAACGCCAAACCCTTTGAGGGTTTTACTATACTGACCTAGTACCATCACCCTGACTTGGAATTTCTCACCCCCCAGACAATAATCCCAAAAATGTTCCATAGTGTAATCAGTACATTGTTAGGTTATTTATAAAATACAGAGAACATGAAAAAAAGCTTATAATAAATCAATCATAAAAAAGGGTTAAAATGTATTAACAAATGTCAAATATAAAATAAAATAATATAAAATAATAATAATAAAATAATAATCAAACATAATAAATCATTTGATTAAATATGTTCAGAATTACGGGGATGGAAAGTTTGGTATTTTGAAATATAAACCTTTTTAATTCTTATATTAATTTATATATTAACTTCATAAAAATAAAAAGTAGAAAACGGTTCTTAAAGAGTTTTTCACAATGCCAATATGCTTTCTTTTCTAGGACCAATATTTGACCTTCAAATTCAAGGACAAAAAATAAAATTTGATTTATTTCAAAAACGCCACTTTTTTAAAATTATTTTTAAACGAAAGCTCAACTTTTTTACTATAATATGTGAAAAATTCAGAGTGGCTGATGTAATAGTTTCCAATATATCGTATTTTGAAAATAAATGCCCGAAAAACGTTTCTATTAATTTAGTTGTTTACACACACTGTAACATTAAGGTTGTTCGCAAGGGGTGTGCTATTTGCTGTATCGTCGTATCGTCCTAATAAAAAACAGAGTTGTTAGAATTTAAATTGAAAAAATACAACATTTGAGATTAGCACGATACAACATTTTTAGGTATGTTTAGTGTCCTAGATTTGAGTATGCTAACAGATAGAAAAGCCAAAATAAAATCGTTGTTACAGCCAAAAAAAAATTTTAACAACTCTGTTTTTTGTTAGGACGATACAACGATACATCAGTTAGCACAGCCCTTGTGAGTAACCTAATTGTACATTTGTTCAGCATAACAAAAGTAGAAATAAGAACACTATTTTCAATAGAGATGGGCGCGTGACACAAACTTTTCGTGATTCACGTGAGTCACGCTCGAGCGTGAGTGAAATTTACGTTCAGAAAAACCATTACGAACATATCACGATTGCTTAAAAATGGTACTATGTGCAGACGCGAAAATATCTTGCATTTTAGGGGAATGCAAGCCATGTCCATTTATTAACAAATTAAAAGATTCTTTATTAAAAGTATTTGATGAAAATTACATCGTTGAAGTTAGTTTTGATGCCTGGCAACAAACGGAGAGATGAAAATTGCAAACAATTATAAAAACCGTTGACTCATTCGTTGAGTTTGGTTAAAATAAACACTAATGATTTTAACATTGAGTTGTCATTAGGGTTTTTCTTTTCCCGGACTTTTTCATTTCCCGGGACAGCGGGATTTTTTTCGTAATTTCCCGGGATCCCGGGAATTCCCGCTCGTTAGAAAATACATAAATTCGACATATATTCTACTTGAAAAACTACTTTTTGGTTAAACACCGTTCGACAAAGTTCATCTTTTGGTTGTATCCATGAGAAAATGTTCTGTCTTCCACTTTTTCCAAGTCAATTCGTTTAACAATTTAAATCGTGAATTAGTATTTATGTAATATATTTATATGGAAGGCCGTCCTAAGTAAAAAAACCTCTTAGTAATATATTAACTAAATATTAATTTCGCGGTTTAAGCTGTTAAACGAATTGATATAGAAAAGTGAAAGACACGGTTACATTATTTTGATCCCTTTTTTCAGGATATATTGGAATTGTTAATGGGTGCAAACTTGTGTCGGACCAGTTTTATAGTCAGAACTAACATAAATTTTTTGCTTAAATATTTCTTATACATTAAATCCAAAAATTTCTATTTCTAGATATTTTGTTTTTTTCTATGCAGATTTTCAGAAGTATCCGTCTAGAATAACTTTTATAAAAAACTTTAAAAGTGAGCATTTTTCACAGAAATTTTTAGGCAAATTCGCATAAATTGTTTTATAAAGGTAGACACTAAAATATTAAATAGTTTCATAACTTTAATTAGTTTTAAGTAAATGAATGTTATTGTAGTTTGACTCAAGATCATAAATTAATATCACTTTCTGTTTAAATTATTTTCAAATCAAAGAAAGGCACTGATGATGGCTTTGTAGCGAAAGCCGAAAATGCGCATTCTGCCTTGCTGGTCTTATCGAATTTTTTCAATAATTTTTATTCTTTGTAATTTATTTGTAAAAATTGTATCATCTTTCTTTGATTTGAAAATAATTTAAACAGAAAGTGATATTAATTTTTGATCTTGAGTCAAACTAAAATAACATTCATTTATTTAATTAGTTTTCTTGAATAGAAATTTTTTATGCCACAACTCCTTAAAAAGAAATTATTTAATTTTCATATTTAGTTGAATTTTAAATTAGCATTTAAAAAATTCAAAATAATTTGAAAAAGCATCTGATGTATTTATTATTTTAAAAATTAATAATATTTAAAAAATATATTTAAAATAAAGGAATAGCAATTGAACTTTAAATGAAATTATTTGAAGTAAAAGAAACTCAAAATACTTATGTTAATTGAAAATACGAAAAAATTATTATTTTTTAACTTTAATCCCTAGTTTATTGGAGGTATTTGGAACTGAAATAATGATGTTGAAATGTTGTATAAGGCTGGTTTACACTATAAGATTTTCGGTACGATTTTACTTCAGTACACGTGCAAAACTTATAGGCAAGGTTTTAAAATCTTTCCGAGAATCTTGTAAAAGTTTAAAACAGCCTATATAAATATTGCTTTATTTGAACAAATATCATCATGTTAAAGAAGAAAAAAATTCCCGAAGCACAAGTATTTTAGTTTGTAAATTTGGTAATTGCTAATATAATATTTTTCGGTTTAACTAAACCAAATTCAATTGGCATCCAAAAACAATTTGGCTTAATTATTAAATTTTAAACCGTATTTTTTTAATTTTAAATATTCTTTATTTAAATTAATTTAAAAAAAGCAATGCTTTAAATTTAAATAAAGCTTCTAAAATTGCAATAAAACTAGCTAAAACTACTTTAAAAGACTAAAAAAAAATCCCGGGAAGTCCCGCATAAAATTCCCGGGATTGCGGGATTCAAAAAAGGGCGGGATTCCCGAGAATCCCGTCCCGGGAATTCCCGGGACATAAACCCTAGTTGTCATAGGACAGGAGTACTCCCAGAGGTACTGCAAAGGAATCCCTAATTAAAAGTTAAAAGAAAATTCTTCGAAAAAGAAATATATTTTTTTTCTGAAATTTAATTTTATCGGGAAATACATTAATTGCATTCTTATAGTTATATAGAAGTCTGTTATATATTTTTTAGTAGCTTTAATTCGCCATATAAGGCCCTAAGGGCTCGGTTATGTAAATGAAGATTTAATAACCCAGCCAGCAAGTTCGGAGCGCTCATAAATAAGCGCTCGTAGAAATGATTATTGTTTTTTTGAAAACACTCTTTTTTTGGAAGAATATATGAATCCTCAAAAAACAATCCAAAAAGTTGTCTCTACAATCTAAAAAGCTGTCTCAAAATGAGGGTTCATTTTTCGGACTCAAAGAAGATTCCAAAATTATTTAAATTTATGAGGAAAATTTCGATTTTATACGTTCTTTTTTCTGAGTCATTACTGATTACACAGGGGGCTCTTTTGGACGGACCACTTTCATAGGAAAAAGTGAAAAAATGTTTATGTTTTTGGAGCTCATTTCTGAGTCATTAATGATCAGCTTTGTTTGCGCTAAAATCCCAAAACTTATTTGACAAATTGTGAAAAATTATCTGCTGAAGGCATGTCCCTTTCCGGATTGCATTCTTGCCTGAGAAGTCGTCAGGGGACGACGTTTTTAGAATTTCTAGAAATATTGGTTAAGTTAAATTACAAAATCAATGAGAATTTCTCGTCAGGACCGTTATTTAATATTTAAAATATCAAAGAAAAAACAAAAACAACAACAAAAAATTTCCCACAATTTGCTTTGTCATCTTCATATATACTACTCTGTTGTTTTGACAGATCTAGCAATGCACTTTGGCTCAAATGACTTGTTTTTGAGGCAGAAAGTCTTTTTTTAAAGTGTACTATTTCAAAAAAGTGATAATGTCATTTTGTACTAAATATTTTGAAATACCCAAAAATAACAATTTTAATCAGGTGGCAACCCATGACATAAAGTCAAGCTGTTAAAATTGTAGATTTTTTTTGGTTTGTTTTGTTCTCTGACATTCAGCTTTATATTACTTGACATTTAAACTATATTTGAACAAAATATTATAATCTTACACAATTTTTCTAAAATGGAAAATATTAATTCAGGTACGTAAAAAAATATATTATTTCATATACATACATATATTGTTTCATAAAAATTTTGTTGTAATAAATAATTTGTTGTAACAAATTGTGTTTCTATGTAGTTTTGGTAGTCGAGCGTGTGTTTGTTGGAGTAGTACTTTGTTTATTCGGACGTATTCGTCAAACAATATACATATATGTGGAGAAATGTAATGATGTGTACTTTCATGTGTTTGCAGAACCAGCTGCATCCATCTGCACACAACTGCTCTAAATCTCTATATATAAAAGAATAACGTGACTGACGGACCGACTGACTCAACATTGCCCAGCCCAAACCGGTGAAGTTAGGAAGTTGAAATTTGGTACGTACGTTCCTCCTCCGGCATAGACGTCCGCTAAGACGGGATTTTTGGAAACTACTACCGGAACGAGCAGAAAAGGGAAAAGTCTCCCCCCTTGACGGCCTGCCAAAACCCCGTTGCCTAGAAACCTGAAATTCAAAATATGTGTTCCCTGGAGTTTGGACTAACTTATCTGGAAAGTACTTTTTGGAATTATGGACAACGTCATTGCAAAAATGGGGGTTTAAAGGGGGAAAGTGCCCCTCTTAACGGCCAGCCGAAACCGCTGGAGCTAGAAGTTGAAATTTGGTCGGAAGATTGCTCCTATTTCATAGACATCCACTAATAGCGGATTTTTGGAAATTCCTACAGAGAGGGGCAAAAAGGCGAATGTCTCCCCCTTGACGGCCTGCCCAAACTACTCCCAAACTACTGGAACTAGGAATCTAAAATTCTGTACGTATATTCCTCCTCCAGCATAGACGACCGCCAAGACGGCATTTTTGGAAATGCTACCGGGAGGGCCAAAAAGTGCACCCTCCTCCCTCAACTGCATGCCAAGCGCTGAATCTAGAAAGTTAAAATTTGCTACGAGGTTCCTTATCTGTTGGAGATATCCGCTAATTCGGGATTTTTATTTGAAAGTAACTTTTTCTAAAAAAGGGCTCTTTTCTTTTCTATAAAAGTACATTTTTCCAAAAAAGTAGCTTTTTCCAGATGTTAAATAAATGTTATTTCTTGCATAATTCTGTCATTATCCAAAGGCCGTTTTTACTATTAACCCACCCACCGCTAAACTTACTTTTCCTGTCACTGAAAGTGGGTGTGGCAGTGGGTAAATTAACCGAGTTTTCTTTTACAAAATTTGGTAACCAACATAAAGTAATTATGAAATAATATTAATTTCCGGTGACCTTTAACATGGGAAACAAGATGACTACTAGAAGTGTGCGTGGTTAGGGCGGATCGACTTGAAATTTTTACCGAAAGCTAAGGTACTCATCATAGTCATTTGTACTAAATTTTGAAGGTCTAGCCGCTTCTTGTGATTTATTGCCTCAAAAACCGGCCATTTGACCCACAGTTAGAGTTGTTAAGTATTCGCCCTATTTGAAAAACCGGTTTTCGAATACTTCTAAAAACCGTCTTTTTTAAAAACCGGTTTTCGGTTGTCTGAATTCAAACAACTTGCAAAGAATTGCTAAAGATCTTGATACTTACTATTTTCTTCCTTTCTGGAAAGCAATTCGCAGCGTAAATTATTCCATTAGTGCGAATCCACCTTTAAAACTAAAAGTTATTATTTCTAAAGGCGCTGTTTGTGTTTTGTTTCCAAATAAAAACACTTTCGGACAGATCTAAAAGCCCAGTATTGTTCGTAATTTTTGCGAAAAAATCTATTAACTCCATAAAAAACAAAAATGATTTTTCACTTGCTCTGGAATTGCTACAAAGTTACGGTGGAAGTTTTTTCGCATTAATTTAATAGGCAAGACGATTTGAAAATGTCGCAAAAAATAACTCTGGCCTTATGAAGATTGTAGTTTTCCAATTAATGTAAAACAATTTGTGACTTTTAAAATTTTTATTACAATTTTACCTTTTCAAATCGCAAAATGTTTTATAACGGGGGGAGAAAAGCTAAAAAATAATAAAAAACTCGTTTTATTTATTGAGGAAATGGAATAATTGAGCTTTTATGCATTTTAGAACAAACGTTTAGATCTTTCCTACATACTTATTGTCAAAAAATTATGACTTTTTTAAGATAAAGAGAAAATGTAGAATACTGCAAAAAAACAGTCTCTTGAAAGAATTTTAACATTTTTATTTCGAAAAAAAAAAAAATTATTTTGATAATAGTTCACTGATGTACGTCATAGCAACGACAAAGTGAATATACCCTAAATGAGGGAATCAAACATTAAGGGTCATATGCAAAATCACTTTGAACATTTTTAAGTGACTTACAAAACAAATTTTCCATACAAAATGCATTCTATAAATGTGTTATAAGGTTTTCAAATTATTATGCATAGGCAATTAAATGTTTTGCATAATTATTGAACAAATATAGAAAATTTGTTAAAAATTTTCTCCTCATAAATATTCGAAAATGTCATTCGACGCGAAAAAATAATTCGAAAACCGGCCTTTTTCAAAAGCCGGTTTAAAAAACCCGAAAATATAAAAAAACCGGTTTATCGAATAATTCGGAAACCGGTTTTGACAACTCTACCCACAGTGCAATGTAGCAATATGTTTTTTTTTATTTTACAAAAGTTTTTTTTATTGCCGCCACCGAGTATAGAACTTGCGACCTCATGATTGCTAGTCTAGCTCTCTACCGCTAAGCTATTCTTTGATATGACAATTTATTGGCATAAAAATTCCACTTTATTATTTCGAGATGTTATGCTTCATTCTCTTCAACAAAAGTACTTCTTAAAAAAGTTCAAAAGGTGCACTGCAATTATTATTGTTTTCAGTACTATTCATAAGCGCATAAAAGGCAATTTTTTATAATTTTTATTATATATATTTTTAAAAATTGTAATATTAAAAAATATTGAATTTAAACAAATTAGTTATAAAAAAAATTATTAAAAACTAAAAAACCCATTCGTTAAATTTTACACAATTTATTGTTAAAATATAATATTTTCATGTTTCTGTTATTGCCCGGTAGATGGCGCCACCAATGTATCCGAAGTTTTAAAGATGGCGCTATTTCTTTTTCTTCCGATTATTTTAAATGGCCCGTATCTCGAAAACTAAGAGAGATAGAGCAAAATTGACAAAACTTTCGACTACCCCTAATCATATAACACCCTAGCGAAAGGGGTTATCTCTAACCAAAAATGGACCATGGTGAGATCTTGGCCCATATCTCGAAAACTAAGCGAGATAGAGCAAAACGCACAAAATGTTTGCTCCTTTGGAGTGACCTTACATGCAATTAGATGATATGGACTGGGACCGGGGAGGGTCCCGAGACCATTAATTTGAACAAAATTTACGACTCAGTATAATTACAAATAAAACTGTAGTTTTACTAATATCTTTCTTAATTTGTTAAATTTAACAAAAGAATTTGTTAAAATCAACAAATTTTATTTTAAGCCAAAAAACAGGAACAAATTTTCTTAGGCCTGGTATCTTATGTGATGTTAAACAATGATTAAGAAGAAAATCATTGTTTAGCACTTAATTACAGTAACTCATCAAATTTTAATCTCTGATTTTACTCTAAACATTTCTGTAATTAAGACCTTAAACGTAGATTTTCCACCCTACAATTCATGTTAGTATTAACATTTTTTCTAATGTTGGTAACTTCTTAAAAAGGTTTACGTAGACCAATTAATTTGTAAATAGACACCGTACAACATCTTTATGTACCATCTAAATAATGAACATCTTTAGTAACTTGCACATATATATTCTCTAAAATTACCAATTGGAATTATGAAAATATTTGGAGGAAATTTTAATAATATGACTTAATATTGGATTCTGTACGAATTGTTTGTTAGAATCGGTCATAATTTTGATCTTTATTTAGCACAAATAAACCATGATTCGTACAAGGAAAATTTGACCAAAAAATGTGTTTAAGGTGTTTCACAATAATTTTTTTAATTCTACCGTTTTTAATAACAAATAATTCAAATTTTCGAATTTTCTTGAAAAATATGAGCTATATAAAGATATAAGACATACTTCACGTGCTCCTGCAATATCTTAAATTGCAGTTAATGAGTATAGTTTTTTATTAAATTTTTTATTTTTCTTATTTATTGAACCAATTTTTACTATTTAATAAAATTTAACCATAAAACTCAATCTACCACATTCTATTAAAAATTGTTGAAATGTCGGCCAGGGTCAGTTAACAGAGGTTAAGATTTATGCATACTGTTAAGATTCTATGGTAGTTGTTTAGACCAGTTAACTATTTCCTGCAGTACAATTTTTATGTACGCCATATATTTTTTCCTCCGAGGAATATTTTTGGATTCATATCTTTTATTTACCACAAAATTAGAAAATTATAATTTTTTCAATTAACACAAAATTTCACAGACTCTTCAGAAGATTTTTGCTTTTTACACAAAATTGTTGGAAGATATCTTAAAAATAGAATCAAGAAAATCAAGCGTTTAAGTTTCGCGGTTTGTAAAAATTTACTGCTTTGGGAGATGTCACGGTATGTGTATATTAAATTTGATCCAGATATATTTACCTAAACGAATAACAAATAATATAGAGGCATAGTTATTTTACTTTGCCTTTGAACCTAGTTTTCTAATAAATTCTGACTTTAAAATTTATATTGAATGTATCAAAAACATCAAAAATCATCTTGTCCTTCATAAATATTTCTTAATAACACCTTCCTGGACTAAAAACAAATTTATAATTATACACACTTACCCAATGAAAAAAATAAGATATGCATGTAGCATGCAAAAAGACACTTCCTATTTGAGGCATTTAGCGATTGATGATTTTTAAAACAACAATTTGGTCATCTATTTTATAATTTTATGACCTCGTATCATGCGAAAAATTCAATAAAAAACTCTTATTTCGCGAGTTTCCAAACTTTTTTTATTTTCTTTTATTTCTTATTCGTATTGTCAAATGAAAATATCTAAAATTAACAAATCATTGATTAAATTTTTGTAAGTTACCGATATTATTTTAAGTAAGTTTAAGGGCTAATCAATGATTTCTAAATCAATGATTAAATTAAACTAAGCATTGGAGATAATACCAGCCCTTAAAGTAATAAATTTTTTTGTTCAGCCAATTCATTTATTATTTTGAGTGTAGTCTTTATAAACAATTATAGTTAAATTAGCTATGAATTTTGCACAACCAACAGAATGTACAATAGACCACCCAAATTTCAAAAAGTATTTTTTTGTTTGCTCCACCGGCAGTTTCCGATAGATTGGACATAAAAAATAGAACTTTTCACCCTAAAAATGAACTAAAAACACTTCAAAAAATTTTTGCGCTATAACTTCTAAATTTGACGTTTTCCGCAAAAATACTATATAAGTGTTCCCTGCGGGAAATGAAGGGTCGATTGATCCAAAGTGACAAATCTCTGATAGGTGAAAAGGGGACATGTTACAAAACTGATGTAAACCAAAATTTCGGTGCATCAAAAAGTGGTAATTGCAGCAAAATATTCAACCTCGTGACTATTGAAATGGAGGCCAAACATTAACTGGTTCATTTTGGATAAATCATATAACTGGAGAAAAAGTATCATAACATCAAATTGACAAAAGTTACTGCTACCGTTACAGTTGAAGTAGTGATATCACACAGAACAGGTGCAGTATAATTATATGTATATGAAAAAATGACAATCGGTACCGTAAAACCCTATCCCATGACTGTTACAAAGTTCATAATATTTCAAAGTTCACATAATATTAAACTACGAATAGTTCAAAAATACTGACAATGGAATTGTTCGAATACGAGAATGCATAATAGAGTGTCAATGGCAGGCAAAACCCTTTTGGATTTACTCACAAACACTTAGGGGATGTTATATCTAAAAAGTCAGAACTTTTTATTGGATATTTTCATTGCCGGTTATTTTCTCTAATCGTTGGTGAAATTTGACTTAAATTCGTAAAAGTGTTAACAGAATAAATCAAAAGAAAATGTTTTATAATACCGATATTACCATTATAAAATAGAGGAAAGTATTTCAAAAAAAAAATTACTAGAGAAGCTTAAATCACTAAGGGGTCAAAATGACCCATTCGACTAAAATAGGTACATCACATCTCTATTTGCAAAAATTAATTACAGAGAAGATTAAAATTATGTTTATTTAAATAGATTAATGGAACAGTTTTTTTAAATATGCTATTATCAATTTTATAGAAATAACTAAAAACTAGCACAAAAAGCCCAAAATGACCCGAAAACCAGTTTAGGGTTGAATTCAGGAATGGTCTTTGTAAATTTCGTACATATTTTTTTATATGTAAACTTAACAGGGCTTTACTTAAAATCTGTGCCCAGATCCTATAATACGATAAGACGATTATCGTACACTCTTCGAAGTTTAATAACTAGCATATTACATAAAATTTTAAAAATATTGTAAAAGGTGAAAGACAGCATGTTCACATGTTGATGTGAAAGAGTTTTGCCTTAAACATTGAGATTGTGTAAAGGGATTTTGTGTTTGAAATAGCAATGGATTTTGTGTTTTGTTTGAAAGGCCTATGAATTACATTATGTGTGGAATATGACGCCGTTTAAATGAACGCCGCGGCTTCGCCAGGGAGCGCACATCCGATATGCTTAATTAAATTTGAGCAAGGGCACGGGTTCTGAAGACATCGGTTGTTTGTGACTTAATGGCATAGACATGCGACTTGATGGAGCCTCACAAGAACAAGTCTCAAGCGGCGTTTTCCGTGACTAGTTTAAGTCGCTTCTGATTGAGATAACCATGCCCTCAAATCGGTCGTGCACAATGTCCAGGTCACTGCAGCTATGTGGCACGTAGCGCCGCCTGTTGGAACCACATGTCGTTCACATCCATATCATCCAATTTTGGCCAAAGAAATCATCATAATGTGATAATAACCTGTGAAAAGGAGATAACGATAGGAATTTTCTAAATGAGAAATTAATTGCTCATGTATTAGTTAGTTCTGATTCTTCCAATTACAAAACATTCATTGTGTAGGTTATGATTGACAAAACTTCAATTAGCCACACTCATCGATATGTCGACCATGGTGTGTCTCATTAAGAGATGATGCAACGGGTCGTAGCCTGTGTAGAGAGTTGCCGGTTTGATTCTTGGTCATGGAATACAGAAAAAGTTTTTCATATAGAGACAATTTAATGATTAAAAATACTTTGATCAATTCACAAATAAACTTCTTTCTGCAAATGAACTATAAAAAATTGTATTTCATATTCGTAATATATATAAAATTGTTCAGAATTTATGCAGAAATCCTGAAAAGAAACTTGAAATTTTTAGGGACCGATAAACGTCATTCCATTTTGACGAAATTTGGTCCGTATATATTAGGCCGGGTCGATTTGTGGGGAGCAAAAAAATCGCCCATGGCTCAGGGAAAATCGTATTCTAGGGATCAAAATAAGAAACTTTGCCGAAGGAACCATACCTCTAAAACGAATTACCCCCGAACTGTTGACTTTTGTCCCGTAGGGTCAAGTTTTGAAAAATCACACTTTGACCCATTTAGAGTGCCCCAATCGAGTCCAAATGTATGACCGACCCCCACTAACTTTGGAGGGCCGATCCACCCATGCCAGTGGCACACCCCCTGGAACTACCCTGGGGGGTTCCCCATACAAACATTTTAAAAAATCACCATTTTTGGCACTTTATTTTATTATTTTTTATTTATTTTATTTATTTTTATTACTTTATTTATTTTTTCTCCTTAGAAATTTATTTAGTCAGAACATATGTAAATGAAAAAATTAATTTAATTTAGTAATAGAAAAGAAAAAATAAAAAATTACTGTTTGAAGTCTTTTTTGCTTTCAAGTCTGGGCAATTTCGCACGGCTCTCTAATGTCGTCGCCATAACAGCCTCTACATTTTCCGGTATAACTCGTTTGGAAACGCTAGCTAGCAATTGCACGTGTCGTTCTGTTTCTTGTATGTGTGATGGAATTTTTGGATCATTAAACGGTGGATCATCTTGATTTAAATATTCTTTCAAAGTATCGTATGGAATGCTTCGCGTGAATGGTGGTTCAAATACGTCATTTATGTCATTCATATTGATCATTTCCGTGTAACTTGTGCAATAAAAGTTTATATCTGGTTTTTTATAAGCTCTAAGTCCCGTTGGGTCGTCAACATCGGTTCGATAGCGTAGAATTATCTTGATAGCACAGTCGCGCTTTTCTTTGCTATCATCAAACAACATTGATAACAAGATATTTTCCGAATGCGCATAATATGAATTATCTGTAATTACTTTATTGACAATTTTGCGTAAACGAGGTTCTAGAAATCTTGACCAACTAATGAATTTGAAAAATAATCTACTACCGTACACGACAGAGCTGTAATACTTGATATTGAAGTACATTGGCACATAACATGTAATTATAAATTCAACCAGTATTCTTAAATTTGCATCTGGATTTTCCGTTGTCACATATAATCGTAATAGTCTAGCGGCCTTGGTGAGCCACCGAGAATGTACAATTTTCCCTGGTTTGATGCTTGCCAGATCCACTGAAACCACGCCGCTAGAAATTGCATGGGCCATGTCGTATAAGTACTTGGAATCGGTGGAAAATTCAATTTTTTCTGTAGCAGGGGGCATATTTTTCAACTCAATTTTCTGTAAGCCGTCCACCACCTGAAAATATATAAAAATAAAACAATTAAAAACGGTTGACAATTATAATAAATGAGTGATAGCAATAACTTACCGGAAGAGTTTCACAAGTTTCGATTTGACGGCTCAATTTTCCGGTTGCCGATCTTGGTCCAGTGCTGGTTGATTTATCCAAAGCTTCAAACAAATGCCGAAACGGAAGTTCGTTGAAGTGTAGAAGGCAAACGAACCAATGCAATGGTCTTTTTAACAGCAATTCGAATCGTCGTATAATTCCACCGTTTGGGCCAGTGTTTGTTGGCTCACCGTCAGTGCATATGCCAATTAATGCATCCAGTGATATATTTTTATCGTTGATAAAATCATTTAATTTGGTTGTTTTGTATTCAGCGGTTTCATATTCCAGTCTTACGTAACCAATCAATTCAGAATTCGGTTCTCTCAAAATAACAAGATGAGGTTCTTTTACCATTCTAGTATGATACTTCTCATCAATTGTATCTCTCGTTAAAGTATCATCTTTTCTGCCATCGAATGAAAATGCTAACAAATTGGTATCATCTAACCGTTTGCGAAGCACTTCTTGTCTGCATTTCTCTTTTTCTCGGCGAACTTTCGATTTATCCATGATGAGAGGTTTGCCATGGATATCTTTCATTTTAAAATCTTGGAAAACAGCTGTTCCCATTGCTGATGCTACTCTATCAGGCACGCCAAATCTGTCACATACCAAGGCAAAGTTAAAACAATCGTATCTCTGTGTGTATTGTGAACTTGTGCTTATATCCAAATCTTCTTGAACCGGTGGCGGTGCGTATGTTGAATCATCGGGATCTTGGTATGTTGGCATTGATGACATAGACGTTGCTCCTTGCTCTTCAATTTCCATCGCAAATCCATCCATTGTTAGACTTCTCTGATTATGTTGATCGTGCATAAACTCTTTGAGGCGTTCGGGAACCAAACCGCATGTACATGGAGCTGCCTTCAAATCGCATTTACATGTTCCAATGAAAAAAATTGTTTCCAGAGATTTTACATACTCTGTAAATTGTTGGGGTTTGTTTCTTCTCTTGATTTGCTCTTGATATTTGTCAAGCAATCTATTCAATTTATTACATACACTTTTTTCAGCATTATTTCCATACCAAGTTTTTCCCAAATTCCAATCAACTTATCTTGTACTTGAATAGTGAATGCTTTATAGGACAACTTTTTTTGTTCGCTCAAGTAAAAATAATATCTCAAGATATCCAGATGGGTTGGTAAATTAAGATCAGTCAAATCAGTAGACACACCAAAAACAGTAACATCATGCCTGGGTATATGACTCATTGGGTTTTCGATAGTTATTGCTTCATCTTGCGGTGTAGAGGATGGTGGATTCATTGTAAACTTCTTGATTTGGAATGATTTTTTTTAAATATTTTTTTATCTCAAATTAGCACTTCACACTTCGAGTTCTTCACAACGACTTAATGCATTCACAAAAACTGTTGCGTTATATATGGTCTAGGAGACGAGGTAATAAGAATGAAATGGTAATTTCAATTCTACCTGTAACCGATTTTGTTGTCAAAACTGCCCATAAAGTACTTACATGTAAATTAAACGTTAATCTGACTACAAATTCTGTTAAGCAAGTGCGCCTTTTATTACTTCTGGAAAATCCTTTATGATAATTTTATGCTCAATTCTACCTGTAACCGATTTTGTTGTCAAAACTGCCCATAAAGTACTTACATGTAAATTAAACGTTAATCTGACCACAAATTCTGTTAAGCAAGTGCGCCTTTTATTACTTCTGGAAAATCCTTTATGATAATTTTATGCACAATTCTACCTGTAACCGATTTAGCTTAAGTAAGTTTACGACATGCAGCTGTGTCTTGTGGTGGCTTAAAAAACCCACACAACCTATTTTACGACCTGCAACAGAACGACACGTTCAATTGCTAGCTAGCGTTTCCAAACGAGTTATACCGGAAAATGTAGAGGCTGTTATGGTGACGACATTAGAGAGCCGTGCGAAATTGCCCAGACTTGAAAGCAAAAAAGACTTCAAACAGTAATTTTTTTTATTTTCTATTACTAAGTTAAATTAATTTTTTCATTTACATATGTTCTGACTAAATAAATTTCTAAAGAGAAAAAATAAATAAAATAATAAAAATAAATAAAATAAATAAAAAATAATAAAATAAAGTGCCAAAAATGGTGATTTTTTAAAATGTTTGTATGGGGAACCCCCCAGGGGAGTTCCAGGGGGTGTGCCACTGGCATGGGTGGATCGGCCCTCCAAAGTTAGTGGGGGTCGGTCATACATTTGGACTCGATTGGGGCACTCTAAATGGGTCAAAGTGGGATATTTCAAAACTTGACCCTACGGGACAAAAGTCAACAGTTGGGGGAATTCGTTTTAGAGGTATGGTTCCTTCGGCAAAGTTTCTTATTTTGATCCCTAGAATACGATTTTCACTGAGCCATGGGCGATTATTAAATCGACCCGCCCTAATGTTTATGAGTTTAATATCAAACTCCATACATGAAAAATAGGTTTAAATTTATACAAGGTTTACTATATTTTTGTTTATTTATTTGAAAAAAAAATGAACTATTTTTTTTTTAAATAATTTTTTGTGACTTTGTGATGTTTTAAAAACAGTTTCGGTGACTTGTCGTTTTACGTAAGTTCAGTGACTGAATCCTTCTGGGTTCTTCCAGCACCTGTACTTATTATGGCACATGGTGAATAATAAGTGACATGTTACATATCAATTAGTTCCAGTTAGTCTTGTGACTTGTTAACTTAGAGCAGTATAGTGATATGTCACGAAACTATTATTTTGTACCAGTTCAGCAACAACACACATATTGACTTATATGTGACTAGTTTTTTAACAAATATTTTTCTTTAGTTCTGTGATATGTGCACTTAAACCAGTCACGTGATATTTTATTTCGCACTAGTTTCGGTACATATCAAATAATGTCTAACATGAAACTACTTCCGTATTAGATAATTTTCATTTGTTAGATTGCATACTCTCTTAAACCAGTAGTGTGATATGTTATAATCGACAAGCTTTGCGACAAGTCACAAATAGCTCAAAAAGTGGAAATTGCCACCTCCTATGACAAGCCCATGTTAAAGTTGCCGGTTACTTTCATATAAAAAAACCGAATCGAGGACCGGTAACTCCCACAAAGTTCCAGTCACGTGACCAACTCTGTGACTGATCCATTTCCCGTAGGGTAGTTATGCAGAATAAAAGGACAAACACTTTCTTCGTATTAAGTTTTGGCCTAAGTGTTACTTATCGTGGTGTTTTAAGCGGATAAAGTAAAAATTTGTCTTATGAATTACATATCATAATCTATAGACGATTCAAGTGAACACGTGTTTCAGATTTTTTTGAAACTCGCGATTTTCCGCGTTTTATCAGAAATTAAATATGGTGGAAACAATATTCAATTTCAATTCATCGATGAGTGAATATAGTTTAGAATTTTGCAAATTTATTACATTTTTCACGGTGCTCTGGACCAAATTTTGATAAATATTTTGAGCTACCCCAATTCAATAAAACAATTTTATGAAATCTTTTGTACACTGATAGAATTATCGTTCATACTATTAATGAATCGATTTCATTAAACAGAATTCATTGACTTAATGAAAAATTTTCATTGAATTAATGAAAAATTCATTAATTTAATGAATTTTTTCATTATATATTTTCAACTAACCCGTAAGATATGCTATCATTTTTATAAGGGTTTTGAATTTGCTAATTACTAAAATAGATATATGTTCCAGTAATGAACGCTAGGGTTGCAAAATGAAATTATTTAAATATAAAGGTCCAAGTAATGACATCATTTTGTTTTGGCTATTTAGATCAATCGGTAACGCGGTAATGTTTACATTCTGGTGATTGCGGGTTCAAGTCGAGTTCAGGGAGATGTCTCAAAAACATTTTAAAAACAAAAAAGAAATATGTACTTGTACAAATAAAAATTAATAAAATAAAAATAAACAATAAATAAAAAAACGCAAAAAAAATATATTTTTTTCAATTAGTTTTCATTTAATGAATACGTTTCATTGACTTAATGAACGCGTTCTTTGGGGACTTTTCAATGAAAAAAATCATTGGATTAATGAACAAATTCATTAATACTATGCACAAAATTCTATCAGTGTAGGTTTATTACACAGCACAACACTAAAAATGCACCGGGCATGCGACTTATCAATTCTGATAGATTTTAGTATGAATATCACGAATGTGAACACCAAATTTTAAAATTAGCTCTAGTTTTTGAAATATTCGCAAAATTAATTTTTAGTTAAAAGTCAGTTTTTTCGTTAAAATTTCTTATTTATTCATATATCTGACTAAACCACGAATAATTCTAAATATGGTTTAAAAGTACAGACTTATGGCTTTTGCACATATACCAACTTATTTTGATTAGGTAAAGGATCTAGGATCTAATTGCAATTCAAGTGAAAACTTCACTCATTTTCTTATTTTGAAAATAGAGCAAAACCCCTTAATCGGATTTGCAAACTCTTAACATATGAGCGGTGTTACCATATATTTTTTTAGAAAAACTGTAAAAAAAACTGTTTCTTTATAGAAAAACTGTTTTTGTAAAAAATTTTAAAAATCAGAATAAATTTTGGGATGCCGAAGTATCCTGGGACTAAGATATTATCCCAGGGTCTCAATTTTCAAAATATCGAAATTTGAATAATTTAATTGCGTTGGTATTTATAGTAATCAACTTTTTGCACAGCCTTCTAATAAAACGTTTTTTTAAAGAATTTTGGTCTCCAAGGCCCGAATCTGAAGTTAAAAAAAGTTCACCGAATCAACCTTCCGAGATGTGAACCTTTTTTTATTAACCCCTAACTTAGGATAGAATACTTTACTGGTCAATGTTGGACGACAAAATATTCTTTATGGATTTGCATTCCACATAAAATTGCCTTTCATGGGATTAAGTATTGTTATGTCGGGAATTGTTTGACGGTGTTTAAAAAAACCCCTTAAGAAATTACGTTTTTTTGGAATTATCCGATCATAATTGAAAAAATAGTAATGAATTGTTATCCAGAATTGCCAAATATTTATTTAAAAAATAAAAAATCAATTTCGGCCTTGTTTCATTTAGAAATGTCTGACGTCTATGACGTGTCAGATTTGGTTTAGCCAATTTTATTCCATCTTAATTTTTGATAAAATTTGTTATAAAAATGTTTTGTTTTTCCAGTAAGATATTTTGCAGTATTATATTGGCATTTTTAAATTTATTTATGATTCGATTTTAACTAATTTTTTACAATATGAAAGTTTTATTGTAATTTTTCACTTTCTAGGTTTATAAATGGCTTATAAAATAAATTTTTTATACAAAATTCATTTTATAAACGCGTTATACGATTTTGAAATAAATAATTATGCATAAGCACTTTTATATTTTAATTCTTAAATTTTAGTTAAAAAAATAAAAAAATTGTAAATTAAACAAATGTGCCGATTTAATATGAAAAAACTGTAAAAAAATCCATAAATTTAAAAAAACTGTTTTTTACATGAAAAAACTGGAAAACTGTTAGGCATCACAAAAAACTGTAAAAAAGAGTTAAAACTGCCCTGCGGGAAATAAAGGCTCGATTGATCCAAAGTGACAAATCTGTGACAGGTGAATAGGGAACATGCTACAAAACTGACGTAAACCAAAATTTCGGTGCATAAAAAAGTGGTAATTGCAGCAAAATATTCAACCATGTGACTATTGAAATGGATACCAAACATTAACTGGTTCATTTTGGCTATATCATATAACTGGAGAAAAAGTATCATACCCTCAAATTGACAAAAGTTACTAGTACCGTTAAAGCTGAAGTAGTGATATAACACAGAACAGGTGCAGTATAGTATTAGATGTGTATGAAAAAATGACAATCGGTACCGTAAAACCCTATCCCGTGACTGTTACAAAGTTCACATAATACTTAACTTTTTGGCAACAGAAATGATGACATAATACTAAACTACGAGTAGTTCAAAAATATTGTTCGGATACGAGTAGAGTTGTCAAGTATTCGACCTATTTGCAAAACCGGTTTTCGAATACTTCTAAAAACCGCCTTTTTGAAAAACCGGGTTTCGGGTTTTTTAATTCAAAACCGGTTCGAATAACCGGTTTTTCCGGTTTTTGTGAATAATCATATTGTATTGGTATATGTACAAATTTTCTTATAAAAGTGGCAAAGAATTGCTAAAAATCTGGAAACTTACCATTTTCTTCCTTTCTTGAAAGCAATTCGCAGCGTAAATTATTCCATTAGTGCGAATCCACCTTCATCTTTCACCACTTTTAATTAATAGGGAGAATTTCCTGAGTGTTGCTTCTCTTTACAAAAACATAAAAAAATGATTTTTCACTTCCTCTGTAATTCTTACAAAATTGCGGCAGTAAATTTTTCGTATTAATTTAATAGACAGGGCGATTTCAAAATGTCGCAAAAACTAACTTTGGCCTTATGAAGATTGTAGTTTTCCAATTAATGTGAAACAATTTGTGACTTTAAAAAATTTTTATTACAATTTTACGGTTTCAAATCGCAAAAGGTTTTATCACGGGGGGGGGGGGGGGGGGAGAAAAGCTTAAAAAAAATAAGAAAAAACTCCTTTTATTTATTGAGGAAATGGAAAAATTGGGCTTATATGCATTTAGGAAGAAACTTTTAGATCTTTCCAACTTAACTTATTGTCAAAAAATTAGAACGTTTTTAAGATAGAGAGAAAATGTAGAATTCTGCAAAGAAAAACATTCTCTTGAAAGAATTTCAACATTTTTGTTTCGAAAAAATAAATTGTTTTGATAATAATCCACTAATGTACGTCATAGCAACGACGAAGTGAATAAACCCTACGAAAGGAGGGAATCAAACATTAAGGGTCATATGTATAATCCCTTTGAAAATTTTTAAGTGACTTGTAAACCAAATTTTCCATACAAAATTTATTTTATAAATGTGTTATAAGGTTTTCAAATTATTATGCATAGGCACTTAAATATTTTGAATAATTGTTGAAGAAATGAAGAAAATTTATTAGAAATTTTTACCTTATAAATATTCGAAAATGTCGAATTATTCGACACGAAAAAGCCGGTTTCTCGAATAATTCAAAAACCGTCCTTTTTCAAAAACCGGTTTAAAAAACCCGGAAATATAAAAAAAGCCGGTTTATCGAATAATTCGGAAACCGGTTTTGACAACTCTAGATACGAGTATGCATAATAGAGTGTCAATGACAAGCAAAACAAACTGTTAGTGACTGACTGAAAGGCTGTACAACCCTTTTGGATTTATTCACAAACACTTCGGGGATGTTATATATAAAAAGTCATAATTTTTTATTGGATATTTTGATTGCCAGTTCTTTTCTCTAATCGTTGGTGAAATTTGATTTAAATATTCGTAAAAGTGTAAACAGAATAAATCAAAAGAAAATGTTTTATAATACCGATATTACCATTATAAAATAGAGGGTATTCTAAAAAAATCACTAGAGAAGCTTAAATCACTGACCCATTCGACTAAAATAGGTACACCACATCTGTATTTGCAAAAATAAATAAAAGAGAAGATAAAATTTATGTTTTTTTTAAATAGATTAATGGAACAGTTTTTTTAAATATGCTATTCCCAATTTTATAGAAATAACTAAAAACTAGCTCAAAGAGCCCAAAATGACCCGAAAACTAGTTTAGTGTTGAATTCAAGAATGGTCTTTGTAAACTTCGTACATATTTTTTTATACGTAAACTTAAAAGGGTTTTACTTAAAATCTGTGCCCAGATTCTATAATACGATAGACGATTATCGTACAATTTTTAAAGTTTAATAACTAGCATATTACATAACATTTTTAAAATATTGTAAAAAATTTGGTGAAAGACAGCAATTTTGCATCACATATTTCAAAATTTTTGTAAGTAACATCTTTAAAATGTTGAAAATTTAACATCGAAAAGTCAGTTTTTATAGAATCCCTAGCATGTTGCAAAAACAATCACATCAGTTAAGAAAAAAAACTACTAAACCGATTTCCAAATGTTTTTGCGTGAAAAAAAAATTACTCGAACTCTAAAGGCCTCAAATTGTAAATAAAATTGAGAAACTGAATAATTTTTACTTTTACATATAAGAAAGACAAAATCCAAACAAACTGCATAAGATGAAAATTTCGGCAAAATCGGAGTTCTCAGTTGGGAGACTCCTTTGCCTTCAACATTGAGATTGTGTAAAGGGATTTTGTGTTTGAAATAGCAATGGATTTTGTGTTTTACTTGAAAGGCCTATGAATGACATTATGTGTGGATTATGACATCGTTTAAATGAACGCCGCGGCTTCGCCAGGGAGTGCACATCCGATATGCCCAATTAAATTTGAGTAAAAGGCACGTGTTATACAGACATCGGTTGTTTGTGACTTATTGACATAAACATGCGACTTGATGGAACCTCACAAGAACAAGTCTAAAGCGGTCAAACGGCACGATTTCGGTGACTGGTTAAAGTCGCTTCTGTGTGAGATAACCCTCAAATCGGTCGTTCAGAATGTCCAGGTCGCGTCAGCTATGTGGCATGTAGCGCCGCCTGTTGGAACCACATGTCGTTCACATCCATATCAACCAATTTTGGCCAAAGAAATCATCGTAATGTGATAATTACCTGTGAAAAGGAGATAACCATAGGAATTTTCTAATTGAGAAATATATTGCTCATGTATTAGTTAATTCTGATTCTTCCGATTACAAAACATTCATTGTGTAGGTTATGATTCACAAAACTTCAATTAGCCACACTCATCGATGTGTCAACCATGGTGTGCCTCGTTAAGAGATGGTGCTACGGGTCGTAGCCTGTGTAGAGAGTTGCCGGTTTGATTCTCGGTCATGGAATACAGAAAAAGTGTTTCATTTAGAGACAATTTAACGATTAAAAATACTTTGATCAATTCACACATAAACTTTTTTCTGTAAATGAAAATTGTATTTTATATTCGTAACCCGTGTAAAAAAGTTTATATCTGACCAGATATTTTTGGTTCTCAATAGATATGATTCAATCTAATTAGATCCTGTACCAGATCACATCAAATATGAATTGATATGGTATATGTGATAATACCTTATGGCAAGATCTGATAAGATCTAGTGCCAAATTTGTTCAAATCTAAAGTGATCTGGACAAATGCGCAAGATATGCCTGGATCTAATCAGATCTAACTAGATCTCAAATTTGTCCCCAATTTTGAGATCTGATTAGATCTGGTAAGATCTACGAAGATCTGGCCAGATATGCCTAGATCTGATCACATCTAATTAGATCTCAAATTTGTCCCCAATTTTGAGATGTAATTAGATCTGGTAAGATGTGCTGAGATCTGGCCAGATCTGATCTTTTTTACACGGGAACGTATATAAAATTGTTCAGAATTTGTGCAGAAATCCTGAAAAGAAACTTGAAATTTTTAGGGACCTATAAACGTCATTCCATTTTGCCGAAATTTGGTCCGATGTATTTACGACTGACGGACGGACGGACATCGCCAAATCGACTCAAAACGCGATTCTGAGTAAATCGGTACACTAATACGTTAGTCTAGTTCCAAAATTTTTTGGTGTTACAAACAGCAGTATAAAGTTATTTTACCCTGTCGAAGTAGTGGTGTATGGTGTAACTAGTATATCTTAACTTTTAAGTTAAAATTTATTTGTATACTTTGATATATTTGTTAGAATAGTGTTCTACCTCAGTCCAAATTCGAATATGATATTTTGAAACAACAAATAAAATCTAATATTACAATATCGTATTCGAATTCGGACTTGAGGTAGAACAATATTCTAACTAAATATATGAAAATCTATTTAGAAAGTCCGAAAAAACAATTTTTGCATTTTTAATGGAAAAATTAAAATAATTTATATGTATAGCTTATAAACTTAACTAAATTGAATTGTAATCATTAGTTAATAGTGGTTTTTATATAAACGCGTATTCTACTCGTAAACTGTGTAAACTTGGTATGTTTATGAGTTTAATATCAAACTCCATACATGAAAAATATTTTTATGTTTATACAAGGTTTACATGGAATTTACGAGTTTATATCAAAACCTCTAATATTTATGTTTTTGGTATTTATTTGAAAAAAATAAACTATTTTTTTTAAATAATTTTTTGTGACTTTGTGATGATTTAAAAACAGATTCGGTGACTTGTGATTTTACGTAAGTTCAGTGACTGGATCCTTCTAGGTTCTTCCAGCACCCGTACTTTTTATGACACATGGTGAATAATAAATGACATGTTAAATGTCAATTAGTTTCAGTTAGTCCTGTGACTTGTTAACTTAAAGCAGTATAGTGATATGTCACGAAAATACTTTTTTGTACTAGTTCAGCAACAACACACATATTGACTAATATGTGACTAGTTTTTTAACAAATATTTCTCATTAGTTCTGTGATATGTGCACTTAAACCAGTCACGTGATATTTTATTTGGCACTAGTTTCGGTACATATCACATAATGTCTAACATGTGACTACTTCCGTATTAGATAATTTTAACTTGTTATATTGCATACTCTCTTAAACCAGTAGTGTGATATGTTATAATCGACAAGCTTTGCGACAAGTCACAAGTAGCCGAAAAGGTGGAAATTGCCACCTCCTATGACAAGCCCATGTTAACGTTGCCGGTTACTTTCATATAAAAAAACCGAATCGAGGACCGGTAACTCCCACAAAGTTCCAGTCACGTGACCAGCTCTATGACTGATCCATTTCCCGTAGGGTGGCTATATGGCAACACTGCATATGAGGTAAACTCAAATTCCACTAAATTCATTTTATCAAAAAAATCACAACTTTTGCATCAACATTTACCGATAATTCAATCTGAAACACAAATTTTATAACCCTTACTATCTAAGTATTAAAAATGTATATTTTTGTTCATTTAAAATTTTGGATGGCAGTATGCTTTGACTTGGTTTATTTTTGGAGCATTCGATTGGTTAATTTATTTTCAACCAATCAAAATGTTTGAAAATATAAATAGATTTGTAGGGTTTTCATACACAAAATGAACAAAACCGTAAGTTTAGAAATAAAATCAATTAAATTTAAAATGCTCTTTTATATTACTTTTTTGAACATACATATTTTAAAATCGTCTTTTTCAGGAATTTGCAATTCAATTATCTAAAACTTTGTTGAAATTGATTAGAAAATATATGTGTTACATATTTCAATGGTTTTATCTGAGTTTTCAATTTAAGATTAATCACAGACTGCTTAAATTTTAGGTATTAAAAAAAATCAATCTTCTTCAGTTTTAGTCAATTTTTACTTAAAATTAAAACATAAAGTTCGAAATTTTTTTGATAAATTAATTAACGAGATGTTTACTAATGGTATAAATTAAAAAAATTTATATTCCTTTCATCGCAGACTAATTATTAACGAAATCTTGAAAAAAGTGAAATTTCAACTTCCCGATTTTGGTATCTTTCGTGGAATAACAGAAATATGTTCCAAATGTAATTGGTTTATAAAAACAACATATCTTGCTCTACAAAAAAAAATTAAAACCGATCCTCACTAGCTCTGTCCAAATTTTAACGAGGGCCGTTTAAAATGAATTCTTAATACAAATTTTTACTTTATCCGCTTAAAACACCACGATAAGTAACACTTAGGCCAAAACTTAGTACGAAGAAAATGTTTGTGCTTTTATTCTGCATAACAACACTTATATAGTATTTTTGCGAAAAACGTCAAATTTAGAAGTTATAGCGCAAAAAATTTTTGAAGTGTTTTTAGTTCATTTTTAGGGTCAAAAGTTCAAAATGACTGTGGCCTGTACGCCACGGAGAAATCCAATTTTTACACATATATTATTTTTTGCACCCAATCTACCGGAAACTTCCGGGGGAGCAAACAAAAAAAAAACATTTTTGAAAATCCCATACATTTCATGGGTGGTCTAGCACAATCATAAAATATGACAATAGTATCCCGAAGCTATAACTTCTTAATTATGAAATCCCATATTTTAAGCCCGATACATCACGATATTTTGCTGAAATTTAAAAATAAATCCAGTGTACGAACAGTGAAGACCATCTAATAGCAAATTAATAAAAATCAGTTTACAAAATTATTTCAAATATTCAATTAAGAAAAAGCTTATTTTTCTATGTGAAAATTGAAAACAGTTTGGTATTTTTCCAAAATTAACACACAAATTTGTGAAATTTTCAATAAAAAGTAGATGACGTCTTAAAAAACAAGCTTAGTAATAAATTTAAATCAAAATACTGAAATATTTCGCAATATGTAAAGTGTAATATTTTGTAATATTTTCTGTAAGTGCGCTATAATTTTGAACCACTCGTCTGGAGCTTAAATAGCCTTACTGCAGAGGGTTTTCTTCAAAGTTAGATAAATCAGAAAGTATCTGTATTTTTAAATTGCCAATCAAATTGTGTTTATAAGCTCAAACATTTATAATTTTCTATTGAACCGTTGGCGAGGTATTGAAGCACTGAGTTACTGTTAGTAAGTGCGCTATAATTTTGAGCAGTGCATGTGCATGTAAGACACTCTGGAGACATTTGCCGAGTGTCTTACATAAACTTCAACCAAAAAGGATATATGGAGAAACCGAGTTCTTGCAGGATATGAAATTATCACAGAGATAAGAACCAGTGTAGAAACGTTAATGACATATCATTATTTTTTGGAGTACCAGCAATAACACCGACTTACTTTCTGCATGTAAATATTTTAAAACATACCCAATAAGCACATAGGTTTTAAAAATTCAAGTGCTTTAAATTTAGCTTGAAGTAAAGTATATTTCAAATTCTAGCACTTGTTTTTTTAACAAAAATATTTCAAACTTGAATTTTTGTTTCCCTTTTGCTGGAGTATGCTATTGAAATCAAATGTAATAAAAGTTGAATCCAAGCCTTGAAACTGGAAAACAGGGCTGGAATTGAACTTAATTTCAACTTGAATTCCAGTAAAAATTCTTATAGGGATATACTTAATAATAGTTACTGAATACACAGCTCTACAAAATATGACAATATTTGTAAGTTGCACAACTTTGCAGTTGTTTTAGGATAACTAGGGGGAGCTGATTTTGAATCTGCAACCAGTTTGTTTAATTTGGCTCCAGGTTCCGCGCAATTCGCGAGTTAATTTTTTTTTAATTTTTCATCCGATTTTTTCAATAAAAATTTTATAATTTAGTAACTATAGCTTCGGAAAAAAACGATTCACACAGTTTAAGTTAAATTCCGTGGCCTATTTTTCAAACTTAAGTGTGTATCAATATCTCAATAACTTTTCTAAATATAGTCGATGATTTCAGAAATTTCAATATTTTTTTAAGTTTTTTTTTTTTTAAATTTTAAATATAAGACGAAGTCCGATTTTAAATACCAAAGCCAATTTGGAAAGAAAAAGGTCCAAAATTTATATATATGTCATATTGCATTAACAAATTATGTGTACTTTTAGAGCCTTTTGTAATTAAATTTAGACTTAAAGTAAACAATGAAAAAAAAATGCTGCTCAGATTGGCATTTGGGTAAGGTACCGATTCCGCATGAAGTGAAGTGATTACCTTGAACGTCGGCATAAAATTATCTCTCATAACTTTTGTCGCACCAAAAGAAGTCATTTGAAATGTCTTATTGTATTGTTGAATATGAGCCAAAAAATGCTTGGACGTTGGTGACGTTCCAAAAACCAATGAATGGAGTGGATCGGGTGTAGATTCAAATGGTGGCAATTTCACTTTGCCGTTAGCACAACACATGGCAGTGGTTTCACCTGGAAATTTGGCTTCGCATATTCCATGTCTCGTACAACACGATGTGGAAGTCGTGTCAATCGTCGCGATGCTGGATTTCTTGGATTTGGAATCGCAGAATTAGTTTGAGATCGTGCGTCACCTTGCAATTGGTTTTGAGATGATCGTTGGTCTTCAGTTTGTGATCTCCTTTGAAGTAATCTATTATGAAATGATTTCACAAATTTTGAAACGTAATAAAATACGTCGAAAGCAACAACATTTTTTTAAAAATGTAATTAAAATATTTATTTTTTGTTGAAATCAAATGGCCAAGTTTCTTAAGTTTTCATAAATAAATTGGACTCTAAATCCAAAACTGCTTTCTAAAAATTTTTTTAAGCTTTTTGGTGGCCATAGAAACAGTTTTTTATGGGTTTTTTTTTTGCAAAAATCTTAAATAGTTATGTGTGCTAGGTATAATCAAAGAGGTTAGAAAATAAATGGAATGCAATCCTCTCTTTTACTGAGAAACAATCTATAGAATGTGACTGCAAATAGGAAACAGAAATTTTTTTCACAACTTTTAATTGATAAGTGGCTATTTTTTATTGTTACTACCAATAGATTGCTTAATATTTTTTATAAGATAAACATAAAATTGATAAATTAACCGTCGGTTTTTTCCTGCTTGCAGGCACAAGCTGTTACTATAGGGTGATAATTTGGCATAATTCGACATTTTACAATTTATTTTCTACCCTAAGTTAAACTTTATAATGTTGGATTTTCATAATTTTTTAAAACTAAAATTATTATCTGTCCATGAAAAAGCGTACTTTAGGAGAAACAATAAATTTTTTATGGAAGTGACTGTAAATTAAATACATATATAAATTCGGACTTGTTCCAAGAAGCTTCTTGCAGTATATTTAACAAAACTAGATTCTGCTATTTTAGAAGATCCTGCAAAATGATCATCGCGGTCAGAATCAATGTTTCAAACGCGAAATGAAAGTACACTGTTGCCAAAACAAAACCCGCAAAGGGTTTTACAAATCTGGCTCGGATTTTAATTGAATTGCCTGTGTCTATTTTAATCACGTTCTCGTCACAAAGACTACTTCTCAGTTGCTTTTTATTCATATTGTTTGTTATTAACAGTTTGATGTTAAAAATTGTCGAAATCTATTATATTTTCCTAATTCTAACACAATGCATTGGCATAAGTAGGGGGCATCACCTGAGTGTTAGTCTATGGTAAAAAAAAATTAGAAAAATAGAATTAAAATGTGAGGACACTCGGAAATTTTCACACAAAATAAAACATTTTGTACAAACAAACAATCGCAATAAAAATGACTAGAATTTGGCATTACAGTTCATTTCAATCAATTTTATTTTTGAACTTTTGTGTTCTTCTAGTTCATTCGATAAATTTTTTCAGTTGTTCATACATTAATATAAACGCCTTAAAAGATTCTCGCTGAAAATCAGCTGGATCTGGCAGAATCTGTTTGCTAAACAAACAGATACAAACAGCAAGAAAAAATCTATTAAATTTTCAAAATTTCAGCTATATTTTAGTTATTCGAAAATGACCATTTACCCTGCTAAAATCAGCAAAAAATTTACTGGTAATTAGTCGACTAAACCATCACAAAGAATTTAAAATTTTTATTTATTTTTTTTGATTTTCTTAATGCGAATAAAATCTACACTGCAGAAAGCAGTCTACTATTTTCTAGCAAATATTTATGTTTATTGTAGCAGGAGAGTTCATTATTTGTATTTAACTCAATTAATGTTTAAATTAACTTTTGAATATATGTATAACAATTTCTTTACTGCTTTTTTCTATTCAATATTTTTTTAGCCAATATTAGCAAGATAAATTTACAATTCAATTAAACGAAATTTATCTCAAATATCACTAAAACAGTTGCATTTTTGCTGTACTTATCATACTAATATTTAGCAAAAAGGATTTACTAATTTTAAAACCTTTCTATGCAGGGCCCCTTTTAACTAATTTTGCTATTTTTCAGGATTTTTCTATCAGTATAATATTATATTATGTCAGTGGTTTGTTTGATAATTCCGAATAAAATAAAAGAACCGAAAAGAACAGTCGAAATTTAACTTATTCGTGAACGCGAGAGAGTACCTAACCCTAAAAATATGCAATATTTTTGGGCTTTCGCGCCACACAGATGTTGCAAAATCCAATGGAATTTTATTTTCATTTCGCGTTGGAACCATCGGACTTGAAATTTTTGTTGCGCTTTGAAATTAGTCTAAGATCATATTGGAATGGCGCCCTCCATTGGAAATCAAAATAATAATGATGTAATTTACTTTTAATATTCAACCTTTCCGATAATCTATAAAATTAAAACAAGTGTAAAGGGTGCACTCCAATTCAATATTGTTTTCAGTACTATTTTTACAGGTGCATAAAAAGCTAATTCTTACCTTTTTATTATATACATATTTTTAAAAACTAAAAAAATAGTGAATTTAAACAAATTAATTATAAATATTAAAAAAAATTAATGGAATAAGAAAAAAATGGAAAAAAATAAAAAATATTGGTCCCGCCGGGAATCGAACTCGCGACCCTCTGTTTGGAAATGCCAACTGATACCAAAATCACTTTTTACGAAAAATTTTAGAGCAATTACTCTTTAGAAACAATACTTAAGTGATATTTTGGATGTTGTTCAGAAGTAATTCTAAACGAGTAAAAAGGTTAAAGTCGGGCATGCCGACTATACAATACCCTACACCAGTCTGGGTAAAAGCCAACTAATGTTTGGATCCGAAATTCGAATGGGTTAAAATGGGGCTCGTGTCAAAATTTTCTATAATGTGAGTCAGCGCACCAAATTTCATTAAAATATCTTAATATTTGCGACCTGCAGTTTGTAACCAAGCCAATTTTGGGGGACCCATATATGGGCACTAGTTCTAAACATGGACCGATCTTCACCAAAATCAATAGGCTTCGTCCTTGGGCCAACATAGGTCTATGTACCAAATTTCATCAAAATATTTGCGACCTGCAGCGTATAAACAGTATAATTTTGGTGGGACCCTTATATGGGCACTAGGTCTAAACATGGACCGATGTTCACCAAAATCAATAGGCTGCGTTATTGGGCCAATGTAGGTCCGTGTACCAAATTTCATCAACATATCTTATAATTTACGACCTGCAGCGTATAAACAGTATAATTTTGGTAGGACCCTTATATGGGCACTAGGTCTAAACATGGACCGATGTTCACCAAAATCAATAGGCTGCGTTATTGGGTTAACATAGGTCTGTGTACCAAATTTCGTCAAAATATCTTAATATTTACGACCTGCAGCGTATAAACAGTATAATTTTGGTAGGACCCTTATATGGGCACTAGGTCTAAACATGGACCGATGTTCACCAAAATCAATAGGCTGCGTTATTGAGTTAACATAGGTCTGTGTATCTTAATATTTACGACCTGCAGCGTATAAACAATATAATTTTGGTAGGACCCTTATATGGGCACTAGGTCTAAACATGGACCGATGTTCACCAAAATCAAACTTGTTCGTCCTTGGGCCAACATAGGTCTGCGTACCAAATTTCACCAAAATATCTTAATATTTGCGACCTGTAGAGTGCGCACAAGATTGCATGGACAGACAGACAGACGGACGGACAGACGGACATCGTTAAATCGAAATACAAAAAAATTCTGAACCGATCGGTATACTATAAGGTGGGTCTACTACCAATATTTTGTGGTGTTACAAACATCAGCACAAACTTTAATACCCTGACCACATAGTGGTGTACGGTATAAAAAGCTATAAAAATATACTAACGGATACTTTAGAAGCAACGAAAGAAGTGATTTGTTGATGTTGTTCAGAATAACTTCTAAAAAAGCAATAAAAATGCACTAACAGATACTTGTGAAGCAGTGGAAGAAGTAGTTTGAAAAGCATTACATCCAAGTTTTTTTTGCTGGGACCTTTTAAAACTAATATCGAACAAGAAAACCGCACAAATAAATTAAAAATTTTTACAAAAAGTATTAAAATGACAAGACTATGAGATATATTATTTAAATTGTTTAATCCATTTTTTACCAACATATCTCTAAAGACACGTCTACCTATCCTTCTACGAAGTTTTGTCAGAAAATTCGCACGGAATCCATGCTGGGAAGAAAATGGATAAAACAATATACTCCATATCACAAACGGATTACATAAAATTCTTAATATTGACAAAAACTCAAAATTTTCTGCCTCTGTCTACTATTAACTTCTCTTTTTTCTACTAAAAAAATTGTAAATGGGACAGCTGGTGCAATGATAAACAAATAACACCATTGTGAAAATTCTAAATTTTAATTAAGCAAAGAAACAAATATTTTACATACAAAATAAAACTTCTGTATATAAAAATTAACTGAACGTAGTCAAAAAAACTTTTAAATGCAAAAAATATGTGTTCCTGCGCGACTTTTGAGACTAAAACTATACGCATTTTAATTTTTTTTTTTCTTTTAAATAGTTTTGGGTTAGAAAAGTGATTTTGTGCGTTCCCGTACTTTTGGGTAATTTTTTCTCTTAGATAGAGGATTTTGTGATTACTCTCATTTTATTGAACTTTACACAAAAAGTAAAGGAGCACACTTAACTTAAAATAACGAGTTTTTTTAAAGTTGTATAAGTTTCCCCAGTAAACAAAAAAAAAAGGGAAATACTTGTATTTAAAATGTTATGCTTCTAGGAATAAAATAATGGACAGATATAAGGAGACATTTTAAACCCCGTTTATTTCTCCATTTGTACTTATACCAATATTTTACCGATATGCCCATATTGAAAACAACCTATATCTTAAGTATGAAATCTTTAGCTCAGAAAAGTTTTGCAGTTAATTAAGAAGAAATCTTAACGCCTTCTAAACCACCTACTTCAAATGAAAATTTTGAAAAGTATATTTTCAGTGAATTACCCCACATCGCAAAGTACATACATTTGGATTTCTAGTCGATGGGTTTTTGTGCAGTTCGTAAAAGCCAGGTCTAAGCCTCTACGTTAAAATATCAAAAAATCCCGTCTTATAGATGTCTATGTCGGAGGCGAAACCTACATGGCAAATTACAGGTTAATAGCTCCAGAGGTTTAGTGTGTGCGATGTTAACCCTCTAACCTGCAAGCCCGCTTCCAGCCAGGGTATATAGCATACATGGGCAAATGCGGCCCGTCAACCAATTTTGTGCGGCCCTTCATTAATTTTAAAACAATCAAAAAAATTTAAAAAAAAACAGCGATAACAAAATAAACATCCAATGGAGCCTCAAAAAATTACAACGATCAACAAATATCGACTTTTTACCACAGACTTCCTCTAAAATATTTTAAAGTATTTTCGCCTCCTACATACGAATATTTAGTCAAAAATTCCTTCTTTATTTAAACCTTAAGCCTGGGAAAAATACTTTGTCTCAATATGACGTAGAAGTCCTTAAGAGTCTTTTATTTTGTATGAGTTCGAATTCAAAAAAATTTTTGTTGAATATTGGTAAGATTAGAAGATCAAAAATAAACTGTTAAATATAATAATAGTCATCCTGCTAAAATCAACGGAAATATGTGATGAAAATTATTAGACTGCTAATTTTACAAAAATAGATCTTTATTCTCTTAAAACAATTTAAAAACTTTTTTATTCTACTAATAATAAGCAAGATTTGTTGCTGATTCTAGCTTTTTTCTGTGTACCTACTTAACCTGACCAATTATCTCGCTTTTGACGGTATTATACCACTTTTTAAAGGCTTGTGTCGCCTTGAATTTTTATCCCGTTTTTAGAACAAACAATTCCGCCTTATTCAACTCTTGAATAAAGTTTTCATAATTTATTTTTTCTAGAGTTCCCAGCCAGCAAACGAGCCCAAACATGAATCAGAAAAATGCTCAAAATATATTATTAAACTTTCACTTGTATGAAAGTGGTGAATCCACATTGTGCATCCACTTTTTTTAGTTATTTTTGAATTGTTCGTAAAATATTAAAATTTATTTACTTTTTCGAGTTGTTTCTGAATCATCTTTGGATTTAAAAATTTTCCTCAAATGTTTGTGCCTTTTATGACTCATTTTACTTAAACTATTACTTTGTCCAAAAAATGAGCAATTTTTGACAAATAGGTTTAAACATTTAAAAAATGTGCTTGTTTGAATAATTTTTGACTTTCTGAAAAAGAACTCCCCTAAAAGTATTCGAATTTTCTGGCTGGGTTATCAGTCTTGTGATTGAATTTTAAAATTTAAGAATTAATTTAATGCAATCAGAGCCTGAGAGGTTTGACATTTGTTATAAATTTTCGGTACGAAAATGTTGTGGACTTATGAGTTTTAAATTTCATTTACATTCAGATTTTCTATAAAAATTATATTTTCCACCTTTTGTATCAAAATTCCGTTCGTCACGTATTTAATGTTACAGATTTCAATAAATAAAACAAGAGATCAAAATCAATTAAATAAATTTGCAAATATTTGAAAAACTGCTGAAAACCTTAAACCAAATTTTTTGAAATAACGCAAACTATATTTTTGAAGATTAATTCGACAAAGGTTTTTGACTTCAGATTGGCTTTAAGGAGAGGAAAATATTTTAAAAAACATTTATTGAGGCTGTGCCTATATTTTTAAATGTATTTGCATCAAAAATATAAAAATTCATAAAAATATAAAAGATTTTGATGTACTTCTCCGCAATATTGACTCATAGAGTATTTGCTTAGGTGAGGGGATAAAAAGAGGAACCCCACAGCTCGAAGTCTATTCAATGGACCTTTTTTGACCTTAGATCCGGGCTTAGGAAACCAAAATACTCAAAAAAGGTTTTAGCAGTGAGCTGTACCAAAAATTTATTTTTCTTGAGTAACAGGTTATTTGGTGCGGCCCACCGTATGTTTGTGAAATCCCAAATTTGGCCCTTCAAGCCATTTACGTGCCCACACCTGGTATATAGGATAGAAAGAGAATTAATTAAAACTTTGTAAATTTTAAAAAATATTCTGAAACTAACACAATTTTCAAAAATCTGAAAAATATATTTAAGTTAAACCATTGATAATACACACAAAGTAAGACTACAGCTTTAGCTTATAAAAAAGTCATTACTTTGGTCCAATCACATACAGGATTCTATCAGGATCAGAGATACAAGCCAGCCGACTTTAGCCGGTCAGCCGCCGCCAGCCGACACCTTTGCCTAGCCGATTCTGCCGCCGACAATAATCGGCTAAGCCAATTTTCGGCTAAAGCCGATAGAAAAATGCAAAAATATTAATTTTTTTTTAAAGTTATGAAATGTCTTTAATAAACATAATTAGTTGAAAAGTAAAATTTTATTGTTTTGAGATATCGTTGATTTTGAAAATGTTTTGCATCAAACTAGCGGTAGCACAACCAGTCGCTTTTGTTGATACTACAATTCTACAGGTTTCCGCATTAAAAGGGCTGCGTTTGAAAAAAATGTCCATCACAAAATCCAAAAAAAAAAACTGATGAAGCAGTCATATAAATAACCGTAAAAATACGGTTATAAAAGCTATTTTATAACCGTATTTTTTAAGATTAAGATTATTATAAAACTAGCCAGTCAGAAAAATACAAACGGGAAAGCGGTGGCAAAGCACTTTAACAGGTGGCACAAGTACTGGCAAAAAGTGCTTTCCCATTCCCAAAATGAGAACATCATTAGACAAAAGGACCGATTCGATAAAAAATTTGCGAATTCGTAAATCTTGCAAATATTGTTAAAAATATAATTCTGTATACAAATTCTACTTTTTAATTTACTTTTATCCTAAACCTTGTACACTGCACATAAAAATTCAAAAAGTAAGATTTTTGCTAAAACTTTTCTTTTTACGAAATGTACAAAATTTACGAATTCGAAAATTTTTTTTTCGAATCGAGTTACGCGGTACCTCCCTCGAGAAATAAAATATTTGAACGTTGGCATAACCAATAAATAGGTGGTCCGGAAATATATTTTCCAAAATAAAATTAAAAAAAATTTATTTGTAATTTTTTTGGTCCTGCCGTGATTTGAACCCAGGCCGTCAGATTGGCAGACAAATGCTCTACCCACTGAGCTAACGAGACATATAATATTTGATAGCTAAACACATAAATGAGTGATAATCGCTAGACAACTACTGGCTGTGATAAAAAGCTAGCACTGACAAACAGTTTTTTGGAACTAATATGCCAGCGTTGGGAGAGCAACAAAAAAGTTGGTCTTAAAGGAGCTTTTCCACAAACAAAAAAATTGCTTTTATAGAACAAAAAAAATTTTAAATTAAAAAAATCAAAAAAAATTTTTTTCCTCGCAACCGGATTTGAACTCGGAACCTCCTGACTACAAACCTTTTTTAACGAAGCGTCAGCATTTTTATAAAATCATTGCTCTACCAGTGAATTGGTTTTTGTACCACTGGTAGCATTGGTTAGGTAGCACTGGATAACCACTGGTTGCAAAACTTGGCATATCACTCTTAGACCATTCTTTGCCAGTGGATTTTTTTTATAAATTTTTGTAAAACAAATGCTGGAAAAATGCTTTTTGAAAGCGCTGGCAAAGCGTCCCAAATGAGTGTTCTCCCAGTCATTTATTTTCAACACCATTGTTGCCCAGTTGTATGCCAGTACTTGATTTTTTGTACCACTGGCGATTTCTGATTGGGTATATAAAAATTTTTTCTATTTTTACTTTACAAAATTTTTTAATTTTTCTGATGCCTTTCCATCAACGTTTTTATGGTATTATTAAATTATTAAATTAAACCTTTTAAGCTGCTAAATACCACTTTCCGCGGAAATCTTTGACATCGTTGGCGACTTTTTTGTTACCTTAGTTTCTCTTTTAACGAAGCCCAGAATTAACGAATTAACTCTTCAAAGCAAACCAAATCGAACTAAAACAAATATGAATTAATTCCATTCAATAGTCGTTTGTGAATTAATTCATTGAATTTTTAATTCAGAATTCAAATACTGAATTAAAGAATTAATTCTTCAAAGATCTGGGTGTGGTAAAGCTAGGAATAGTCGAATTTCATTTCCATTTTGATCTACTTCTCTTAGTTTAGTAGATATGTACCATTTTAAAAAACCGGGAGGGAAAGAAATAGGGCTATCTTTAAAACATCGGATATATTGGTGGGGCCATCCAATAGGTGATGGCAGAGAGATGAAAATCTTTTATCGACATTGTGAAATATAAACTCAATTTTTCTAAATTCGGAAAACTACACTCTGTTGGCTGAACAGAAAATATTGTTACTTTAACAAAATTTATTCCTGTTTTTGGCTTAAAATTTAATTTTTGTTCAATTTAAGTAAAAAATTTGTAAACCTTCAATTTTATCTGTAATTATACTGAATCGTAGAATTTATTCAAATTTAGCGTCTCGGGACCCTCCCCGGGCCTACTCCATATCATGTGAGGGCACATAAGGGCACTCCAATGGAGCAAACATTTTGTCCGCTTTGCTCTATCTCGCTTAGTTCTCGAGATATGGGTAATTTTATGAAGTGGAAAATTTTTATTAAAAATTTTCGAGGGTCCAAGGCCCCGCCAAGGTCCATTTTTGGATAGAGATAGCCCCTTTCTCTGGAGCATTACAGGGTTAGGTAGTCGAAATTTTCATCAATTTTGCTCTATCTCTCTTAGTTTTGGAGATATATGCCATTTTAAAAAATCGGGAGGGAAAAAATGGCTCCGTCTTTTAAACTTCGGATACATTGGTGAAAATTAACACTCAAAATTAAAGTACTGCGGATTTTTAGTATAGTGTTAAATGAAGATAACTAAAATCTTTGCTTAAATCAGTGTTTCAACTAAAAATTTGTTAAAAATTAGTCAAATCGATTTGAAACCGGTTTGACAGATTTTTCTACTGACGTATTATTTTAAGTGTACCTATAAAAAAATTACAAAGTTGACTTCAATATTTTTGCAGTTGCTTTTTTGCGTGTATGTATCTGTTGACATTCTTGGAAAATATACCTTTTAGCCGCCGCCAGCCGAGAGAATGTACCGGCTTGTATCTCTGATCAGATACCTTTCTGGGACATCGTCTTAACTTGAAAATGAATTATTATAAATGTTTGCACAAAAAAAAAGTTTCCAAAAAAAAAAGATTCCACAACAAAAAAAAAAATTTTCCACAAAAACAAAAAGTTTTTCAAAAAAAAAAAAAAAAAACAATGTGTCAAAAAAGTTTCGACAGAAAAAAAATGTTTCCACAAAAAAAGTGTTTGTACAAAAAAAAAGTTTCCACAAAAAAAAGTTTCTATAAAAAAAGTTTCCACAAAAAAAAAGTTTCCCAAAAAAAAAAAAAAAAAGATTCCTTAAAAAAAAGTTTACACAAAAAAAAACAAGTTTCCAAAAAAAAACTTTTAAACTTTTTCAACATAAAAAAATATTTCACAAAAAAACAAATTTCCACAAAAAAAAAAAAGTTTCCACAAAAAATAAATGTTTCAAAAAAAACTTTTTCCACAAAAAAAAAGTGTAAAAAAAAAAAATTTTCCACAAAAAAAAATATTTCACAAAAAAAAGTTTCAACAAAAAAAAAGTGTTGCCACAAAAAAAAATTTCCACAAACAAAAAGTGATTCAAAAAAAAACATTTTCCACAAAAAAAAATATTTCACAAAAAAAAAAATATACACAAAAAAAAATGTTTCCACAAAAAACATTGAGATGAGATAAATGAGATAGGATGAGCTGAGATTAGGTTAATGCTATTAGTGCTTCCTGGTTGTCATAGTAACGCCAAGGCCTGGTTTTCAAAGCAACACGAAAATTTTATATGTAGGGAATATATAGGAAAATCTAACTGCTATATCTCCGGAACCACTGGGCCAATTTCGTGCAAACTTCACATAAACCATCTACAGACCATCCTCAACGTAAATTTTTGTTGAAATCGGATAAAATTTACATATAACACACAAAGCAACAACAAAATTAATTTCATAGTTGTTGCTTTGAGCGTTATTTTAAAATTTCATTGCGCATTTTATTTGATTTGTAGACATTACACACAGAAAAAAAAGGGGAATATTATCTAATTCCTATGTAATTATACAATTACATAAGTTACAAGTTAGTTTTATTATGCTGCCTACACACAAAGGAACATTCGTCAGAACATTTGTTTTTACATTTTTGTTTACATTTTTTAATACAGACGATGCCACACACAACAAAACATCAAACGAAACATCAGTTCTGTTTGTTTGTCAAACTAATCACATCAAATATGCGCGGAAGAAAATCAAATTTAATTAATTTGTTAATCTCTATATATAAAAGAATAACGTGACTGACTGACTCAACATCGCCCAGCCCAAACCGCTGAAGCTAGGAAGTTGAAATTTGGTATGTAGGTTCCTCTTTCGGCGTAGACGTCCGCTAAGACGGGATTTTTGGAAATTCCTACCGGAACGGGCAAAAAGGGGAAAAGTCTCCCCCTTGGCGGCCTGCCGAAACCCCTTTGGCTAGAAAGCTGAAATTTAAGATATGTGTTCCTTGGAGTATGGGCTAACTTTTCTGAAAAGTACTTTCTGGAATTTTGGACAGGGACGTTGTAAAAATGGGGCTTAAAAAGGGGAAAAAGGACCCCCTTGACGGCCTGCCCAAACCGCTGGAGGTAGGAAGTTGAAATTTGGTATAAAGGTTCCTCCACTATCGTAGACATCCACCAAGACGGGAGTTTTGGAAATTTTTACAGGGACGGGCAAAAAGGGGAAAAAGTCTCCCCCTTGACGGCCTGCTCAAACTGCTGGAGCTATGAAGTTGAAATTTGGTATGTAGGTTACTCGACCGGTGTAGACGTCCGTTGAGACGGCATTTTTGGAAATTCTTATCGGGAGGGGCAAAAAGGGGACAAAAAAAGTACCTTTTTCCAAAAAAGTACCTTTTCCCAAAAAAAGTACCTTTTCCCAAAAAAAGTACCTTTTTCCCAAAAAAGTACCTTTTTCCAAAAAAGTACCTTTTTCCAAAAAAAGTACCTTTTCCAAAAAAAGTACCTTTTTCCAAAAAAAAGTACCTTTTTCCAAAAAATGTACCTTTTTCTAAAAAAATGTACCTTTTCCAAAAAAAAGTACCTTTTCCAAAAAAAAGTACCTTTTCCCAAAAAAGTACCTTTTTCCAAAAAAAGTACCTTTTTCCAAAAAAACTACCGTTTTCCAAAAAAAGTACCTTTTTCCAAAAAAAAGTACCTTTTGCCAAAAAAGTACCTTTTTTCAAAAAAAGTACCTTTTTCCAAAAAAAGTACCTTTTTCAAAAAAAAGTACCTTTTCCAAAAAAAAGTACCTTTTCCCAAAAAAAATACCTTTTTCTAAAAAAATTTTCCTTTTCCCAAAAAACATACATTTTTTCAAAAAAATACCTTTTTCAAAAAAAGTACGTTTTCCAAAAAAAGTACCTTTTCCCAAAAAAAAGTACCTTTTTCTAAAAAAATGTTCCTTTTCCAAAAGAAGTACCTTTTCCAAAAACAGTACCTTTTTCCAAAAAACATACATTTTTCCAAAAAAAAAAAACACTTTATTAAAAAAAATACCTTCTCCAAAAAAAGTACAAATAAAGTACTTTGTAAAAACAAAGTATCTTTTTCCAAAAAATTTCGTTTTTCCAAAAAGTGCCATTTAAAATAATATATAATTTCAAAAAAACTACTTTTTTCCCTCCCCCACGGATATCTCCACTAAAACAAGGTTTCTTGATATTGTAGAGGCGCTTGTAGCTATGGAATAAAATTTAATTTCAAAAGTTTTTTCAAATTTTTAACGGTAATTTTTAATCGATTGTCGAACACTGGTGTTAAATTGCCAAATAGTCCTGTCACTTTGCAAGTCAATGTCAAAGTTCTGTCAAGGGTGTAGAGTTTGGGTTGGCGCACTAAATTGTACATGTATGTGTGAGAAATTTGTAGGTATGTAAAATATTTGCTGAAATAGCGTGAATTTTCCACGGCTTTCCACCATTCGGAGGGTATAAAAGAGTCGTTCAAAGGAAAATGCGTTCTCTTTTGCTGATCGCTGCCTAACGTTTTCTTTAAATCACCGACTTCAATTGTATTTTACAAAAGGAAAAAAAAAACAAGTAAGTTTGAACAAATAGATTTTTTTTATAAATTTTCCTTTAAAATTTTTTTTATAATTTGTTCTCAACATTTTGTAGAATTTGTCCATAAAATTTATTCTGAAAGTTTTCAAAAGAATTTTTTTTTTATTTAATTTCATTTAATCTCTTTTTTATGGACATTTTCTTAAACAAAATGATCAGTGATTTTCATTGCTTTTCACTGATTTTCCTTTAATTTTTTTTATTTTCCTAGGGAAAATCCCTGTTAAACTCTGGGTATTTTTTTAAGCAGCTGCGCTTCATTTGGATTTTCAATTTTCTAGAGGGAAAGTGTGTATTTTTCGGGAAAATTTATTTTCGGATTTTCCGTAATAATTCTTTTAAAATTTTCATTAGAAAATTTCGTCCTTTGGTTCTCAAAAATTCTATCGGCGAATCCAAAAAAACCAGTTAAGAATTTCTACACAAAATTAAGAACAGCAAAAGCTTTTCTTCATATACCCTGTTGTTAGCTAACAAAAAGGTAACAAACATACACACGTACAATGCGCATTTAAAAAAAAAACCCCTAACAATAACCTTTTGATTACAGCATCCACCTTTAGTTGCATTGAGAGGGAATCTGAGAGGAGAGGATACACTAGTTTCGGCTTATTTACCTTAATTCTTGTGGGTTAATTTTTCAGCGGGCACGGGAAACCCTCAACGAAAACCCGCCAAGTTCCAATAATTTTCATCGGCGGCATAAAAAATACTACCAGTGAAGTGTTATAGTGTCAGTGGTATTGGGAAAAATTAAGTTCTAAAGTGCAGTGAAAATTCCCTGGAAAAACCTTGAGAATCTAGGGGAAAAAAACTAAAACTAAACATTTTTTCTGAAACTAAAATAAATTTTTTTTGCTAACATAATTTATGTGAGTGTAAAATAAAATTTGGGCTAAATTTAAAATCCACAGCCAAAAAGACTAAAAAAAAATATTTTCGGAATTGAAAGTTGGCTAAAACTAAGAACACTGAAAATAAAATAAAGGAAAAGCGCAAGAAAAAAAACTAATATCCAAGTATTTCTACACCCACATTAAAATTTAATTAATTTTGCATTTTTTTTTATACAAATTGCTATTGTGCCATTAAAAACTTTAGAATCAAAAACTGGGAAAAAAAAAGCAAAACAACGTAAAGTAAAACGAAATAACAAGATTTTTTTTATATTTATTCTTATATATTAACAATATACATGAAGTGAGATAATAACAATAAATTCATTTGTCACTTAAAAATTTCATATTTCCACTTAAATTGTTATTCACCATCACCAGTGCACTAATCAGAAAGAAATCGCGATTTTTTTTACACGGGTAGTTAAATTTTTATAAGTACAAATGTACTAAAATTGATAAATTTTATTAAAAATTAATTAAAAATTTGCAAAACCGAGTCACAAGTGAAAGAGTTAAAGTAAATATGATAAAAGTCATGTGATTTTGGCATTTATCTAAATATTAGATGTTGTGAAGTGTCAATCAAAACAAAAAGAAAAGAACAGAAATAGCTATTCGATAGCCAGATCGCGCTAAAATTTTTCCCGGGTTTATATAATATATAATTTTTTTTTTGAGTGAATAGTTTAATTAATTTCGAGAAATTAGTTGAAATGATTAATTAAAATTAATAAAATACAATAACTTCATCCATATCAAATCATCATTTTACATCAACACCATCATTTACATCATAAACCGGCGCTATTTGTTCCAGCTTGAAAGATCTTTCAACGTGGGAGTAAAAAGGCTGTAAGTTGAACTTTTAATTTCTATTAATTCTGTGTTAATACATCTATAAGCAAAGCTTTTGCCACTGTTATTACATTAGCAGTACCACTGTTTATGTAAATTTAACATCCTTGCTTTTGCTTATTAACATAATGTACCAACGTCAGCTTTCGGGTTTATCTGTTAACCATACAGTGACAAAAGTGTGCTTTTAAATAAAGTGATCATTTTATACAAAAATAAATTAAACTATATTATCGGAAATTCTATAACTTAAATTTTGATACCAAATATGTGGTATAAATTGTTTAAAACATCGGATTAATCGAAGGAAACGTAATTAATTATTTTATATATACGATAGTACAAGAAAATAAATAGCGGAAAGGAAGAAGAAGAGATAATGTCTATTAATAAGCAACGTGGTGAATTTCTTTAAAGTTAATTGTGCAAATATTTGAAAGAAGGAATTCTTTTTTTTTATGATTTAATTTAAAACCGACTTTCTTTGCATATTGATGTAAAGTAATGTATTTTTCTTCCCTATAATATTTTTTCCATGTGTATAAAAGAACGAATTCTTTTTGCACGCTTATAAGGGAGTAAATTCTTTCATCGGTAACGAAAATAATTTTTTTCCATTCATATTAAGGAATGAATTCTTTTCCTATGAATTAAATTTAAAGTTTTTACAAATCAGTACCTAACACATTTTTTTTATTTTTTTCCCTTTTGCATGTATTTGATGCGTTCTTTAATACTTTTAATTTTTTTTTCTCTCATGCCTGGAAAGGAATACATTCGTTTGTCGTTAATGTGATTTAATGATCACTCATATTAAAGTTTTATTTTTTATTATATACAAAACTTCATCGTTAAGATTTTAAAAATTAAAAGTTTTTTTGTTACTTAAAAGAATTAATTCTTTGTTATATTTGTTTTTAATTTTTTTTCAAGTTTTATTTTTATCTTGCTACATTCGAAAGAGTAAATTTATCGGGGAAAAAAAGTTTTAAGTTTAAAAGTGTGCATACGTTTAAAGGAATGATTTCTTCACAACCATTTGTTTAAATCGTATAGAGATTTTTATTTGTTTTGATCGGTTAATACTTTTTTTAATACTGAATTTTTAAATTTGCATATTCTAATCGGGTATTTTATCGTTGTTCCGATGCATATATTAGATTAAATTGTTGTGATACATATTACCCTGATATCCGAACTGGATATAGACCTTTAATTTTTTTTCAGCCTGTCTTTTTGATTTTTGCACAAAAACATACTTTTTTTGGTGATTGTTTTTTTAATTTTTTTTAAATATTAAATTTTGAAATATTTTTATTGGTTGTGAACTATGTTAAGTAGTAATTTTTCTACATCTCACTTCATATTAACTATCCATATAAGCTAGTTTTAATTAAATTTTAATAACCTTGGGTTATGTGTATTGTTAGGAATTTTCAATTCAATAAAATTATGAATTTAATTATGTTGAACTAAATTTCGTTGTTATGATTTCTCAGTAGATGGTCGGATAGGGGAAACACTATTGGGACCATATATAAAATGGCAGCTTTCCACTATATGGTCATGGTTGGGAGGGGAAATCTAATGTGTTACCATCTATACACATTCGGTCAACATGTTGTCTTTAACTTCCTCTAAATGTCTTTCTTTTATAATTTCACCCCTTCATATCTGCTCTTTTAACCTCATTTTAGCACGTACAAATAAAATAATTCTCTGTGCATAAATATCGTTATTTTCAAGCCAGGATAGCCCCAAGAATCCCCCAATTGCCGACGAGATAGAGGCCGGAAAAAGATACGTGCTATGGCTAATCGTACTTGATAAAATAAACTTGACAATTTAATTCATAAAAACTTTGGTTATATGGTACAGATATTATTTTTGGCGCCCAACGTGGGGCCCACGCTTTTGAATATTCCAATTTTATTGTCAGCTTTTGAATTTTATTCAAAATTACCTTTGTGTGGCTCTTTAGTAATTTTTTTCTACTTTTTCTTATCTTTTCAAACTTTTTATTATTCTGTCACTGTGTGATTCTTTTCTATACTTTTCATCTATATTTTATTTAGTTAACTTATTCTAATGAAATTTTAATGTTATGGAATTAACAGGCAACAATCAAATGTGCTGTTAACCTACATTAATATTCAGTATACGCCTATGTCTTTTGATTTTTCCAATTTTATTTAAATTTTGATTAAATTTTTCCGGAAATACTTTATTGTGGAGACTTCCTCTAGAATTTAGACCGTTTAGTTTATCATTTATTTATATAAAGTTCCTTTAATTTAGTTTTGTGCGGAAATGACTACTTTGGAACGATTCTGATTTAGTACCAACAGAACGTCTTCTCTATGATTTTTTTTTACTATCTGTACTGTTCTTTTCAATTTATTTTTCTTTACGAAGTTTTTATTGGTTGTAAGAGTTCATCCAATGTTGACCACATTTATGTACCCTATCTGTCCTCTACGCGGAGAAATCTAACTGATATATTATTTATTTTTGAAAAATACTACCGTTTTGGAATTATTAAGATTCATTTATTTTTGGAAAATTTTATACTTAATTTTTTTTTAAATCAACAATTCTTCTTCGTAATTTTTCAGCTAGTATAAATTAATTTGGGAAGTTGAAATTTTTCAAATTGGTTTATTTTGCATCAATTTTCTCAAGTAGTTTTAATATTAAATTTTTCATTCGTTAGAGTTTTGAATATAGCTAGAATTCGCTAGTAATTTCACGTTCCTGATTTTCAGATTTTATTTTGATATTTTTATAATTAGTTTCACTTGTTATTGCATTTTTTTGTATTTCAAAGAAAGGTTTTTTTAATTTGTGATTTTTTTTAAAATATATTTACAAGTTTTTAAATTTTTTTAATTAGCACCTATTTTTTTTTTGCAACTTTCTAGTTTAGAATTTTCCGGTTTTAATTTCTTGTTTTGCTCTATTGGAGTATTGAATTTTGATAAAATTCTTTGAATAAGTGAATTAGTTTTTGTAATTTTTTTTTATTTTATTTTTGAACTTTGATTTTTCGTTATTTGGCTTGGGTTAACCATGCCTAAAGCGAAAGGAACTGAGGCTGGCTCTAGTTCGCCGAACTGTATTGCTTGCAATACACCAATTACGGATACCTCGTATATGATTACAACAGTTTGTGAACATCTTTTTCATAAATCATGCTTTTACAAATTGGTTAAGTCAAGTTTGAAGTGTCCGGCTTGTGACCAAGCCATGGAAGCGTCGACTTCTGCAAATCCTGCCAGTGTACCACCTACGGGAACTTTGACAAGATCCCAAGTGCAACGAGCGCTTGAATATGAGGAGAATAGACATACAGTTCGCGATTCTACTCCATTCTCTGAAGAAAAATCTCCTCGGGATAGAACTGATGGAAATGATCGTGTTGACGAACTCGTTGTTGCAGCGGTTAGGAAACAACAGGAACAAATTGTGCAGAGTTTAAACCCGACTTTTTCTAGACTTATTGAGGATAAAATGGAAGAAGTTTTTCGTAGATTAACTACTGCTACTCAATCGGATAACAATAATAGTACGTATACGCCACCGGAAAAGCCGATTCCTTCTATCCCATCTGTCGGTGATGTAGAACAACAATCTCTTGAGCAACTTCTTGGTTTACCTGGGAGTAGTATTGTAGAAAATGCAGGAAACGGAAATCATAATCTCAATTTGTCAGGGAATAACATTCCTCAAACACGTGAATCGTCGTTTAGACCGGAAAAGATTAGTCAGATTATTTATAATTGGAAAGTTAGATTTTCGGGAGATTCGCGAGTTATGTCCATCGAAAATTTTCTGTATAGAGTTGAAGCTCTTACACATCAAACTCTGAACGGAAATTTTAATATTTTATGTGATCATATTTCTACTTTGTTTGATTCGAAAGCTAACGACTGGTTCTGGAGGTACCATCGTGAATGTGGAAGTGTTGTAAGATGGCCAGCTTTATGTGCTGCACTCCGAAAACAGTATAAGGATTCGAGAACTGATATTGATATCCGCGAGATGATACGTGATCGTAAACAAAAGATCAATGAATGTTTTGACGATTTTTATGATGCCGTAGTGAATATTTCGGATCGTTTAACTGAACCATTATCGGAGAAAATACTTGTGGAAATTTTGCGTAGAAATCTTTTGCCCGAAATTCAACATGAGATTTTAAATTTACAAATTAGGTCTGTTTCAGATCTTCGGGATATTTGCAGGCGTAGGGAATTTTTCTTTCAAGATGTTGGCCGTAAGCAATCATTTTCTAAACCTTTTGTTCGAAGGCAAGTGAATGAGGTAGATAGTGAAATTCAGGAATCCGTCAATGACGATGAAATTTCAGCGATTTCTCTTACGTGCTGGAATTGCCAGAATACTGGTCATCGCTACCATGATTGTTTAGACGAACGTAGAGTATTCTGTTACGGTTGCGGAGCACCGAATGTTTATAAGCCAAAGTGTTCAAATTGTAATAGTTCAAAAAACTTGAGGTCCAGTGTACCGAAAGGTGCACTCAAACCAACAAAATCGATCAGCACCAACACAGATTAAATCCATCTCATTCACCAAATTCATTAGCTCATATCGAGAATTCAAATTTACCTGTTTTTTTCAATACAAAGTTCAAAATCTACTGATAGTAGTTTTGCAATCAATAACTTTACAAATGCAACTTGCGATCATTTTACAATATCTTCTGCTGATTCTGGTGAGTTATCAGGAAATAACTCTTCAAATAACATTGGCAGTTTAGATGAAAATACCCGATCAAAACCCAGTATTTTACAACGACCAAATAGTGGTGATGAACCTGATAATGCTTCTAGTACAAAATCTTTAAATACTTCTGGTAGATCTGTAACAACATCTTCACCACCCACTTACTTAAAACCTTTTCATGTAAGATTGGCTGAATACAATGCTAAACGCAGGAAAATATTTGAGAATTTTACACCTTCTAATAGACAGAAACGGTCTACCCAACGTATAAAAGATTTTTGGAAAAATATCAAGCATACGCGGCGTATTCTGTTGAGTGCTATATACGATAAGCCCAATGATATTCGACCTTACGCTGATGTGTTGTTATTTGGGAAAAATTATAGTGGTTTACTAGACACCGGTGCATCCGTGAGCTGCTTAGGTTCTGAGGCTGCGCGGGAATTTTTAAATTGCAATACAAGGTTTAAGAAGATTAGGTCGTATGTGAAAACAGCTGATGGAAAATCGCAAACAGTTTTAGGCTTCGTTAAAACTGGGGTAACCTTTAGGGGTATAACAAAACCAATCGGATTATATATTATACCGACTTTGTCCCAGAACTTGTATCTTGGTATCGACTTCTGGATATCTTTTGATCTTTTGCCACCTGGTTTAATTTCTGAATTAAATAAAAATTTATTTGCGAACACTATTTCTGAGTTGACTGATCAACGGCCATTGTCGGAAATTGAAAAACAACGGCTTCAGATTGTTATCAATACTTTTCCATCATTTTCTAAAGAGGGTCTCGGGCGAACGAATGTTATTTCGCACATAATTGATGTAGGAAATGCCACCCCCATTAAACAAAGACATTTTCCTGTCTCCCCGGCCATTGAGAAATTAATTTATGCCGAACTCGATAGGATGTTGGAGATGGATGTGATTGAAGAGTCCGACAGCGCGTGGTCTTCACCAATTGTCCTGGTACGTAAACCCGGCAAAGTTCGTCTTTGTCTTGATAGTAGAAAAGTTAATTCCGTTACCATCAAGGATGCTTATCCGTTACCAAACATCGATGGTATTCTGAGTAGGTTGCCAAAGGCGGAATATATAACGAGCCTGGACTTGAAAGACGCATTCTGGCAAATTCCGCTCGACAAGTCGTCGAAAGATAAAACGGCATTTACCGTTCCAGGTCGCCCCTTATACCATTACAAAGTAATGCCTTTTGGGCTTTGTAATGCGCCTCAGACAATGTCAAGGTTAATGGATAAAGTGGTGCCGACGACGTTGAGAACGGAAGTGTTCGTTTATCTAGACGACTTGTTGATCGTGTCAGACACCTTTGGTAGGCACTTGGAAGTTTTAAATATCATATCGCAACAGATGCGCTCTTCGGGACTGACAATTAACGTTGAGAAGTCGAAATTCTGTGTACCGGAAGTCCGTTATCTTGGGCATTTAGTGGGTAATGGGGTAATTCAAACAGACCCGGAGAAAATATCGGCCATAGTTGAATTCCCAACGCCGAGGTCTGTTAAGCAAATCCGACGGTTTTTAGGGATGTCCGGTTGGTATCGAAAATTCATTAGGAACTATGCTTCTGTGACAACTCCTTTAACCAATTTATTAAAGTCAAACAGGAAATTTGCGTGGACTGAAGAAGCGCAAAGAGCTTTTGAGGAATTAAAGTCTATCTTGACAACTGCACCAGTGTTACACAGCCCGGATTTTTCACAGCCTTTTTACATTCACTGTGACGCTAGCAACACTGGAATAGGGAGTGTATTGGTCCAAAAAACTGCGGAGGGTGAAGAGTTTCCAATCGCCTTTATGTCGAAGAAACTAAACCAAGCCCAACGTAATTATTCAGTGACCGAACAGGAGTGTTTAGCAGCGATGCTAAGCATTTAAAAGTTTCGGGCATATGTGGAAGGTCATGAGTTTACAGTTGTCACCGATCATGCATCATTGAAGTGGCTCATGTCCCAAACAGACCTGAATTCGCGGTTGGCAAGGTGGGCTTTGAAACTTTAAGGCTTTCAATTCAAGATAGAGCATCGGAAGGGTAGTCAGAACGTAGTTCCTGATGCGCTTTCGCGTACCAACGTAGAAGATTTGTCCGAATTACATGATTTGGAATTGTCCGCTTTAGACGAGACCGGGGTCTTCGTGGATTTACAGTCCGAACATTTCAAAAGTACAGAATATCACGAACTTTTAGAAAATGTACGAAAGAACCTTGATAAAACACCCGACTTGAAGATCATAGACAATTATTTATACCGACGGACGGAACATTGCACTGGAGAGCCGGTGCAAGATGATTTATGTTGGAAACTTTGGATCCCCAAAGAAATGATAGGAGAGGTGCTTCGTAGCACACACGATAGTCCACTTTCATCACACGGCGGAATTAACAAAACGTTGGAACGAATCCGTCGATTTTATTTCTGGCCAAATCTGGTTAACGATGTTAAGGATTATATTAACGATTGTGACATATGTAAGGGAACGAAACACCCAAATTTTGTTATGCGTCCTCCGATGGGTAAAACTCCGGAGTCTTGTCGTTTCTTTCAAAAACTTTTTATTGATTTTCTTAGTCCTTATCCTAGGTCGAAGTCTGGGAATGTAGGAATTTTTATTGTTGTAGACCATTTCTCGAAATTTTGCTTTCTTAAACCCGTCAAGAAATTTACGGCTGACGTAGTAGTTAAATATATGGAACAGGATCTTTTCCATACGTATGGTACCCCTGAGACCGTTGTTTCCGATAACGGTTCTCAATTCAAATCGAATCTTTTGAATAAAATGTTGCAGAACTATGGAATTAACCACGTTTATACTGCGGTTCATTCGCCACAAGCAAATGCATCTGAACGCGTTAATCGTTCGGTGCTTTCAGCGATTCGGGCGTATATAAAAACCGACCAAAGTAATTGGGATGAGCACCTCAGCAGCATTTGTTGTGCTTTACGCTCATCGGTGCATGCTTCCATAGGTACCTCACCTTATTACATGGCATTCGGACAGCACATGATTACCAACGGTAATACATATGCACTGTTACGTAAGCTGGAGATGTTGGATGATAGGGGCGTTCGTTTTAATAGGGAGGATTCGTTTGAAATAATCAGAAGTCGAGCTGTGAAGAATATGGCAAAACAACAGGAACGAAATGAGAGATCGTATAACCTGATGTCAAGGGAAGTAAATTATGTAGTTGGTCAAGAAGTGTTCAGGAGGAACTTTAGCCAGAGTTCTTTTGAGAAAGGCTACAATGCGAAACTAGCGCCGCCTTTTCTGAAAGCTCGGATACGCAAGAGGAAGGGGGCGAGTTATTATGAACTTGAAGATTTGAATGGATGTTCGGTAGGCATATATCATGCGAAGGATATACGTCAGTAATTAGATATTCCCAATTTTTTTTGTTTGGTCGTAGTTTTAGCTACAAGCGGTATCAGCTTTGGTCTGCTGTAGCCCCAAGTCTGATTTTGGCGGGGGGCTTTTGTAGAGGCGCTTGTAGCTATGGAATAAAATTTAATTTCAAAAGTTTTTTCAAATTTTTAACGGTAATTTTTAATCGATTGTCGAACACTGGTATTAAATTGCCAAATAGTCCTGTCACTTTGCAAGTCAATGTCAAAGTTCTGTCAAGGGTGTAGAGTTTGGGTTGGCGCACTAAATTGTACATGTATGTGTGAGAAATTTGTAGGTATGTAAAATATTTGCTGAAATAGCGTGAATTTTCCACGGCTTTCCACCATTCGGAGGGTATAAAAGAGTCGTTCAAAGGAAAATGCGTTCTCTTTTGCTGATCGCTGCCTAACGTTTTCTTTAAATCACCGACTTCAATTGTATTTTACAAAAGGAAAAAAAAAACAAGTAAGTTTGAACAAATAGATTTTTTTTATAAATTTTCCTTTAAAATTTTTTTTATAATTTGTTCTCAACATTTTGTAGAATTTGTCCATAAAATTTATTCTGAAAGTTTTCAAAAGAATTTTTTTTTTATTTAATTTCATTTAATCTCTTTTTTATGGACATTTTCTTAAACAAAATGATCAGTGATTTTCATTGCTTTTCACTGATTTTCCTTTAATTTTTTTTATTTTCCTAGGGAAAATCCCTGTTAAACTCTGGGTATTTTTTTTAAGCAGCTGCGCTTCATTTGGATTTTCAATTTTCTAGAGGGAAAGTGTGTATTTTTCGGGAAAATTTATTTTCGGATTTTCCGTAATAATTCTTTTAAAATTTTCATTAGAAAATTTCGTCCTTTGGTTCTCAAAAATTCTATCGGCGAATCCAAAAAAACCAGTTAAGAATTTCTACACAAAATTAAGAACAGCAAAAGCTTTTCTTCATATACCCTGTTGTTAGCTAACAAAAAGGTAACAAACATACACACGTACAATGCGCATTTAAAAAAAAAACCCCTAACAATAACCTTTTGATTACAGCATCCACCTTTAGTTGCATTGAGAGGGAATCTGAGAGGAGAGGATACACTAGTTTCGGCTTATTTACCTTAATTCTTGTGGGTTAATTTTTCAGCGGGCACGGGAAACCCTCAACGAAAACCCGCCAAGTTCCAATAATTTTCATCGGCGGCATAAAAAATACTACCAGTGAAGTGTTATAGTGTCAGTGGTATTGGGAAAAATTAAGTTCTAAAGTGCAGTGAAAATTCCCTGGAAAAACCTTGAGAATCTAGGGGAAAAAAACTAAAACTAAACATTTTTTCTGAAACTAAAATAAATTTTTTTTGCTAACATAATTTATGTGAGTGTAAAATAAAATTTGGGCTAAATTTAAAATCCACAGCCAAAAAGACTAAAAAAAAATATTTTCGGAATTGAAAGTTGGCTAAAACTAAGAACACTGAAAATAAAATAAAGGAAAAGCGCAAGAAAAAAAACTAATATCCAAGTATTTCTACACCCACATTAAAATTTAATTAATTTTGCATTTTTTTTTATACAAATTGCTATTGTGCCATTAAAAACTTTAGAATCAAAAACTGGGAAAAAAAAAGCAAAACAACGTAAAGTAAAACGAAATAACAAGATTTTTTTTATATTTATTCTTATATATTAACAATATACATGAAGTGAGATAATAACAATAAATTCATTTGTCACTTAAAAATTTCATATTTCCACTTAAATTGTTATTCACCATCACCAGTGCACTAATCAGAAAGAAATCGCGATTTTTTTTACACGGGTAGTTAAATTTTTATAAGTACAAATGTACTAAAATTGATAAATTTTATTAAAAATTAATTAAAAATTTGCAAAACCGAGTCACAAGTGAAAGAGTTAAAGTAAATATGATAAAAGTCATGTGATTTTGGCATTTATCTAAATATTAGATGTTGTGAAGTGTCAATCAAAACAAAAAGAAAAGAACAGAAATAGCTATTCGATAGCCAGATCGCGCTAAAATTTTTCCCGGGTTTATATAATATATAATTTTTTTTTTGAGTGAATAGTTTAATTAATTTCGAGAAATTAGTTGAAATGATTAATTAAAATTAATAAAATACAATAACTTCATCCATATCAAATCATCATTTTACATCAACACCATCATTTACATCATAAACCGGCGCTATTTGTTCCAGCTTGAAAGATCTTTCAACGTGGGAGTAAAAAGGCTGTAAGTTGAACTTTTAATTTCTATTAATTCTGTGTTAATACATCTATAAGCAAAGCTTTTGCCACTGTTATTACATTAGCAGTACCACTGTTTATGTAAATTTAACATCCTTGCTTTTGCTTATTAACATAATGTACCAACGTCAGCTTTCGGGTTTATCTGTTAACCATACAGTGACAAAAGTGTGCTTTTAAATAAAGTGATCATTTTATACAAAAATAAATTAAACTATATTATCGGAAATTCTATAACTTAAATTTTGATACCAAATATGTGGTATAAATTGTTTAAAACATCGGATTAATCGAAGGAAACGTAATTAATTATTTTATATATACGATAGTACAAGAAAATAAATAGCGGAAAGGAAGAAGAAGAGATAATGTCTATTAATAAGCAACGTGGTGAATTTCTTTAAAGTTAATTGTGCAAATATTTGAAAGAAGGAATTCTTTTTTTTTATGATTTAATTTAAAACCGACTTTCTTTGCATATTGATGTAAAGTAATGTATTTTTCTTCCCTATAATATTTTTTCCATGTGTATAAAAGAACGAATTCTTTTTGCACGCTTATAAGGGAGTAAATTCTTTCATCGGTAACGAAAATAATTTTTTTCCATTCATATTAAGGAATGAATTCTTTTCCTATGAATTAAATTTAAAGTTTTTACAAATCAGTACCTAACACATTTTTTTTATTTTTTTCCCTTTTGCATGTATTTGATGCGTTCTTTAATACTTTTAATTTTTTTTTCTCTCATGCCTGGAAAGGAATACATTCGTTTGTCGTTAATGTGATTTAATGATCACTCATATTAAAGTTTTATTTTTTATTATATACAAAACTTCATCGTTAAGATTTTAAAAATTAAAAGTTTTTTTGTTACTTAAAAGAATTAATTCTTTGTTATATTTGTTTTTAATTTTTTTTCAAGTTTTATTTTTATCTTGCTACATTCGAAAGAGTAAATTTATCGGGGAAAAAAAGTTTTAAGTTTAAAAGTGTGCATACGTTTAAAGGAATGATTTCTTCACAACCATTTGTTTAAATCGTATAGAGATTTTTATTTGTTTTGATCGGTTAATACTTTTTTTAATACTGAATTTTTAAATTTGCATATTCTAATCGGGTATTTTATCGTTGTTCCGATGCATATATTAGATTAAATTGTTGTGATACATATTACCCTGATATCCGAACTGGATATAGACCTTTAATTTTTTTTTCAGCCTGTCTTTTTGATTTTTGCACAAAAACATACTTTTTTTGGTGATTGTTTTTTTAATTTTTTTTAAATATTAAATTTTGAAATATTTTTATTGGTTGTGAACTATGTTAAGTAGTAATTTTTCTACATCTCACTTCATATTAACTATCCATATAAGCTAGTTTTAATTAAATTTTAATAACCTTGGGTTATGTGTATTGTTAGGAATTTTCAATTCAATAAAATTATGAATTTAATTATGTTGAACTAAATTTCGTTGTTATGATTTCTCAGTAGATGGTCGGATAGGGGAAACACTATTGGGACCATATATAAAATGGCAGCTTTCCACTATATGGTCATGGTTGGGAGGGGAAATCTAATGTGTTACCATCTATACACATTCGGTCAACATGTTGTCTTTAACTTCCTCTAAATGTCTTTCTTTTATAATTTCACCCCTTCATATCTGCTCTTTTAACCTCATTTTAGCACGTACAAATAAAATAATTCTCTGTGCATAAATATCGTTATTTTCAAGCCAGGATAGCCCCAAGAATCCCCCAATTGCCGACGAGATAGAGGCCGGAAAAAGATACGTGCTATGGCTAATCGTACTTGATAAAATAAACTTGACAATTTAATTCATAACAACTTTGGTTATATGCTACAATATTCGGCATAGACGTGCGCTAAGACGGGATTTTTGGAAATTCCTACCGGAACGGGCAAAAAGGGAAAAGTCTCCCTATAAACAGTCTCACAAATTGGAAAAGTGCCTGCCCAAACCACTGGAGGTAAGAAGTTGAAATTTGGTATAAAGGTTCCTCCACTGTAGTAGACATCGACTAAGTTTTTATTTTTGGAATTCCCTACACGATATCCCAAAAGGAAACTCGGTATGTGAGTTCCTCTTTCTGTGTAGGCGTCCGCTTAGACGGAATTTTTGAAATTCCTATCGGGAGGGGAAATAAGGTAAAAGTCTCCTCCTGACGGCTTGCCCAATCCCTTTTGGCCAACCTAAAATTTTAAATATGTATTCCTTGGAGTAGAACTAACTCACCGGCAACGTAATTTTTCTATTTTGGAACAGCAACATAGTAAAAATGGTGGTTGAAAGGGAAAAATGTCCCCACTAACGGCCTGCCCAAACCGCTTAGGCAATGCAGTTGAAATTTGGTATGAATGTTCCTCATCCATCGCAGATAGCCGCGAAGATGGAATTTTTGTAAATTCCTAAAGGGAGGGGCAAAAAGAAGAAAAGCCTCACCTTGGGGGCCGGTAAAAACCCCTTCGGCTAGAAACCTGAAGATTAAAATGTGGGTCCCTGGAGTAAGGGCTAACTTATTAGAAAGATACTTTTTTGAATTTTGGACAGGGTCGTTATAAAATGGGGGCTCAAAAAGGGAAAGTTGCCCCTTAACGACCTGTCCAAACTGCTGGAACTAGGAAGCTGAAATTCGGTACTTAGGTTCCTCTTCCAGCCTAATTCCAACCGGGAGGGACAAAAAAAGAAAAAGTGTCCCCCTTGACAGCCTGCTCAAACTGCTGGAACTAGGAAGCTGAAATTCCCTGTCGATGGATTTTCGGAAATTCCTACCGAGAGGGGCACAAATAGTAAAAGTTGGTTAGAAACTTGAAATGTAAAACATATTTTACTTGGAGTATGGGCTCACTTACCGGGAAGGTGCTTTTTGGACAGGGACATTGCAAAAATGGGGATTAATGAAGCGAAAAGTGCCGCTTAAAGGCCTGCCCAAACCGCTGGAGGTAGGAAGTTGAAATTTGGTATTAAAGTTCCTCCTCTATTGTAGACATCCGCTAAGATGAGATTTTTGGAAATTTCTACAGGTAGGGTCAAAAACAGGAAAAGTCTCCCCCTTAACGGCCTGGCCAAACTGCTGGAACAAGGGAGCTTAAATTCGGTATTTGGGTTCCTTCTCCAACGTTGACGTCCCCTAAGATGGTATTTTTGGAAATTCATACCGGCAGGGGTAAAAAGGGAAAAAACTTCCCCTTGACGACCTGGCCAAACTGCTGGATATAGAGACCTAAAATTATGTATGTAGTAGGTTCCTCCTCCAATGCAGACGTCCTCTAAGACGGAATTTTTGGAAATTCCTACCGGGAGGGGTAAAAACGGAATAATTCTCCCCCTTGATGGCCTAACCGAACCCTTCGGCTAGAAACCTGTAATATATAATATGTTTTCCTTGGAGTATGGGCTAACTTATCGACAAGGCATTTCTAGGACTTTGGACAGGAACGACGTAAAAATGGTGGTTCAAAAGGGTAAAATTGCCCCCCCCCCCTTAACGTCTGCGTCTTTAGCTAGAAACCTAAAACTTAAAGAACAAGTGAATATGAAACACTAAAATTAAGAAACTAAATAGGAAACGAGTGGAATGAAACACTACACAAGTGGAATGAAATGGATATAAACGTTGAACGAGTAGAATTGAAATTATAGAGAATGCAAATGGATTGGAAGAGGTAATTACCTGTTCAAACACTATCCACGGAATATGAAACTTATGTAGCATTGATATTATCAAATGCTTTCCAACCCTGCTTTACGTTATTTATTTTCATTCAAAACACAAATGAACAAAACTACTTACGGGTCTATCTACCTAAGTTCGCACTTTACCAAATTATCTTAACATACACACGTATATTGCAATTTATTATGGATTCATTACTAACAATCCACTTTCATGAGAAAAAGTGATCAAATATTTATTTATTTTAAACCCATTGTTGTGCAGAATTATTTATTTGTGGTGGCTGGGTGAAGGCTTTAAATAAAAAAACTTTAAATAAAAAAACGAATTTAATAAAAATTGTGGGAGGGCGCAGCCCCCCCCCCCCTCTTAACCTTTAAGGCACGCTAACAACGTAGCGGGCTGCGCCCGTTAGTTTTTCATATGCTGCTATTTTTAGTTTCATTTTTTTAGCTTTCACATTTTATGTCCCATAATTCTCAAAAATTTTTAATTTTTTTATAAAATCAATCCAGTTTTCATTATTTGAAGAAAAATATTAATAAAATTATTTCATAAAAGTAATGAATTTTATTCATTAAACACATGAAACTTTCATAATGTTTATCTCAAAATTAATGAAAAAAAAATCATATATTCAATGAAATTTTCATTAGATCACTAAATCCATTCATTAAAATTGATTTAATGAAAAAGGTTTCATTAATCCAATGAAACCGTTCTTCGAGGACTTTCCAATGAAAAAATTCATTGTATTAATGAACAAATTCGTTAATCCTATGTACAAAATTCTATCAGTGTGTGACTGGTTCTTTTGCGTCGGTCATGTGACACGTCACAAGGGGCAATTGACCCCCTCCTAGGACAAGCCCATGTTAAAGCTACCGATCCTTTTCATATAAAAGAACAGGTCCCAGGACCGGTCCTCGTCCCCAAGGAACGGTCACGTGACGTGTCCTGTGACCGATTCCTTTTCCCACAGGGTATATATTTAAATAGGTAATCTAGATACCAAAAAAGCATCCAGTATAAATTCTTTTCTGAAGCTCTGGAATTTTCTTCCAATTTTTTTATAATGAACAACGCAGGTCTCAAAATAAAGAGTTAATAGTTAAATGTTTTTTAATATGTTTACCTGTGTTAATGTGCTACCTACATATAATGAATGTAATAGTAGTTAATGTAATTCTCATAATTCATTAAGTAGCTATATGGAAAGGGCAAGGTAGACATTAGGGTGTCCCTTAAAAATAGATTTGTTATTACACCCCCAGTTTTATTGGAAATGGTCCCAAATGGAAGAAATATTTTTTTTTGGAAAACGTTGACCCATGCCTAAAGTTGGACGAAAATGGCCCTTTTCGGAAAAAGTGTATTAATATTAAAAATTCCAAAAATTCGAAATTTAGAAAAAAAATAATTTTTTATTTTATTTAATATAGTTAACATGATTCAAATATAAAATTTTGACTTCATCGGATATCATTAAGCCACTTTATCCTGGAATCCAAATTGACCCACGAATTTGATAAAATTGAAAAAAACGTGTTTATTTTAAAATTAATTTGAAAGATTTTTTAAGATGCCTAATTCGTAGATGTCGATAGCTGTTTGTACCACATAATAGTTGATATATTATGAAAAAATTAAATTGGAAAAATGATAATTCGAGTTTGTGCGGACTGCGTTCTAGGCAGTGACGTTCCCTCTAATGTGCGGAGGTGTTCCCTGCACACCTTAAAAATATTTCACATGTTTGTAAATTCAAAATTTTTATAAATTTTCCCAGGGTTCTATAATATTTCCGCACGATGTTCAAGACTACATACACAATGTTCCTACGAAAATAAATGTTATTACTACTGATATATGTACATAGTAGTAGTAGTAACACAAAACAAACAGCACAGACCTATGTTGAGGAACATAGTTTAAACACAAATATATGTTAGAAATGTGCTGTCAAAAATGTCGAACCGAGCCATAAAAAAAACACACACAATGTTGCAGAGAAAACACGCATACATACAAATACATATTGTGCGAAGAAAAAAACTGCACATTACTAATAAATAAGGCTAGAGCTTGCAAGAAATATTTTTTTTATGAATCAATTTTTATAAAAATGTATTCATTTTATGAATCAGTGAATAACTTATAGTCATAGTAAATAAGTAAAATCTAAGAAAACATCTGACTACAAAATATAGGAAATCAAAATAGCAAACAAATTAAATAGTATTGCCTCATTGTAGAGATGAAATTTTTGATATTAATTAATTTATTTTTTAAAAAAGTTTCTTCATTTTGCGGAAAAGTAAATGCTAAATACTTAAGAATTAAATAAAAGGAAATATTTCAAATAAAAATAACTTCCTAATTTTTCATCTCTGTTCTATTGTAACTGAAAAAACCTGAAAATAATACACTACTTGTTATCCAAAAAATAACAATTAATTTCAAAATGTAAATTAAACTCAAATGATTCTTTCTGCAAATTAAAAAATTGCAATTTCTTTTTAAAGCTTTATTTGAAATTAATAAAATATACAAAATAACCAAAGAACAGCTTTTGTATTTTGTAACTAGGAATTTTAAATGAAAAAATGTTTTTTTATGTTCAAACAATACCAAATTGAAATTAAAAAATATTATTTCAAATTCAAAAAACACCATTTGAAATTAAAAAAAAAATCGGAATAAAAAACACAAATGAAATTTAAAAAATACAAATTGTTATTCACAACATTATAAATGAAATAAAAAATACCAATACCATTTAATATAAAAAAAATATCAATTCGAAATTAAAAAACACGATTTGCTATTAAAAAAATACCAATTGAAATTAAAAAAAAATGTATCAATTAAAAAGCAAAAAACCAAATCTAATTGAAGAATATCAATTGCAATTCAAAAATACCAAATAAATTAAAAACTATAAATTTAAATTCAAAACATACAAAATGAAATAAAAAATATCAATTGAAAAAATAAATGTAAACTGAATTTAATTTGGTATTTTTGAGCTTTATTTCGATTTTTTTTAAATGTCAATTGGATTTTTTTGGCTTTATTTGGTAGTTTTTACCTTTAAATTTTATTTGATATTTCTTGAATTTCAAACTGTAGCTTTTGAATTTTATGAATTTCAGGTTTTCAATTTTAAAAATTTCATTAAAAAATCGTACTTTTTGTAGTGTTAAAAAAGATAATGGCAATTTTAAAATAATTAATTAAAAAGCATAAAAAATGAAAGGTAAAAAATAAAACAAAACAATAAAAACAAATTAAAAGAAGAACAAAAAAACGATCTGGTATTGGTATTGGAAGAAACCAAGAATAGACTTATTTAAACCCATATGACACTTAATTTTGTATTGAATGGATATAGGATTGATGAAAGAAATAAGAAATATTAGAGAGAGTAAAAATATAATTTATAAACAAAGTTTTTTCGAACGGAAAATCGCTAAAAATGATTAAAAATCGTTACGAACACGGAAAAACGCTAGAAATAGAGAAAAACTTAAAAATTTACAATATTCTCAACAATCAATGCGCAAGTTTACCAGAGAAACCCGCTACCGCTACAAATGATATGTAGCGCTTTATGATCACCTTAATCTGTTGAACGATGCTACTTTTGTTTTTGTTTTAAAATAAAAATATTTGTAGATATTTCATTGATTTTTTCTAAATTTTTTATTCCTTTATAATCATATTTGTATATGTTTATTATTCTTTAAAAAATATATACAAAAAACAAACGACAGCTGTAGTGCGATTCTCTAACTTTTTAACGACAAAAATCGGTAGTTACATTGTCAAAATTCGATAATTAACTATATTTGTCGTTAAAACTGATTCCGTAACTTTTTCTACCGAATTTTGTCGTTAAATAATATCGTTAACTTCCGAAAAAAATCGTTAGGCTAACGACAAGAAAAAAGCTGTCGATAATTTGTTTTTCTTTATAAATATATATTTTAATCTTACAAAATAATCAAAAATAATGGCATTTAAATATATTGGATTGTCTTTAACTAATAATGAAATACAAACAAGGGCGAATGAAAGAAGCATTCTTCGGCAAACAGAAGATCCATTTGATTTATGCGATAGTGAATTCAAGATGCTTTATAGACTAACCAAGGATCAAGTTTATGAAGTAGTCGATGGAATTGAAGTTTCTTTGGATCACAATAGAATTTCTGGGATAAATCCTGACAGACAGGTAATGCACGTTACTTACTATGATCTTAAGATATGCGCATTGCATTATTTTTAATATTTCTTAACAAAGGTTTTAAGTGCGATTCGATTCTATGCTACGGGATGTTTCAACGGCCAGTTGGAGAACAATGGGATATTTCTTTCAGTCAAACATCTGTTAGTAGATGTCTGCATAGAGTAACCGATGCCATCAACACCCATATTCTAAGAGAATGGGTGAAATTTCCAGCAACTACTTTTGAAAGAAGCTGTCCTAAAGAAGTCTTCAGAAATTCGTCGTATCCCTTTGAAGGCTGCATAGGAGTAATCGATTGCACTCACGTGGCCATAATTGGTCCAAAAAACCATGAAGGTGCATATGTTAACACCCACGGTTATCATTCGCTAAACGTTCAAATGATTTGCGATCCAACACTAAAAATTTTGAATGTTAATGCGAAATTTCCAGGGGCTAGACATGATGCCTACATTGGGGTTGTAGCCCTATAAGAAATGTGATGGAAAATGCATTTTCCAGTGGCGAAAGAAGAACTTTTTTAATAGGTATTTAATACTCATTTTAATGAAGAACTGTATAATATTTAAATATTTTTACATACATATTTTTAGGAGACATGGGGTATCCTCTTGAGGCATGGCTTATGACACCGCTACCCCACGAGGTCCCCAATACACCTAGGTTTTTGTATAATGAAGCATTATGCAAAACTCGCAATGCACTTGAAAGAGCATACGGTGCTATCAAAGCAACATGGAGGTGTCTTTCAAAACATAGGGTGTTACAATATGATCCCACCTTTTCTGGAAAAATTGTGAACGCATGTACAGTTCTCCATAATTTAAAAATGCATTATAATAATGATACTTTAGATGACACAATTTTAGAGGCAACGGCTGCAGTCGAAAATGATAATCTGGAGGAAGTTCAACAAACCCTGGCAGCGGCTCGCCGGGTGCAGAATCAAATAATTACACAATATTTTAGTTAAATTTTTAATCTGTCCACAAAATTCCCTTTAAGAATTGTTGGAATACAATTTGATTTTATATTTTAAAACTGATTTCACCTTTTGCAATTGCTATTCAGAAAACATTAATTATAACTCAAAATTTCTATTTTATATTGCGAAAACATCGAATGTAATTCAGAAAACATTTGTTGAAATTTAGAAAATATCAACTGTAATTCATATATTTCCTGAATTACATTTGCAAAAGTTGTAGAAAAAACATGAATTCTAGAAACACAGCCTAGTTAGTGATTTTGAAACATAAATTTTAGCAAAAAGCACTTTTATTTATTGCAAATATTTTCTTATTGTTGTTTTACAAATGAACTTAATTTAAATTATTCAATTTCATTTGAAATAAACGATACCAAATTTTAATTCGAAATAGACATAAATAAATACTGGAATAACTTCCTTTAAAAAATTACATAAAAAAAATTTTTAATTTTATGTTTTTTACGAGAGTTTATTTCATAAAATCTTTTAATTTATAAGTGTGGTTCAATAGCATTAATATTGCTCTACACAAAATTAATCATATTTGAAATTAATTTTATATGTATAATAGGGTGTTGAAATTCATTACAAAAACAAAAAACACCTTAAATGAATACAATATTTTAAAATAGTAAATTATATACTATGTACATTTTTTAATTTAATAACTCGGAATTGAAAGTAATAAGATTTCTTATTTCTATCAGTGCATCCTCAATTTTTTTTTGGGAAATTAATGAATCCGATATTTTCGTCAAACTTTCAGCTATTAACAAATTTGCCGTTGACTGTTCCTTTTGTGCATTTGCAAGAACCTAGTTAAAGTAAATAAAAAATTACATTTTTATAATTATATGTACTTTTCTTTAAATATTTTTGGGGTAATTGCGATTTGAGTTATTGAATGATGAATTATAGTTTTCATCAGAAATTGATTTAACTGAATTTATTTATATTAATATCAAGATTTGCGAATATGTTTTTTACAACAAATTATGTTTATTCCATTACAGTTTTCAATTTTGATCTGAAGCGAAATTCCAACATACGAATTTTAAAATACATATATTTAGAGTAAATGGACACTGAACTTTCAAAAACGCCACTTGTAAATTTAAAAATATTTTTTAGTTTTGTGTAGATTTTTATTTGTTAGGCCGAGTTTTTAGGATGTTAGGATATATTTATCTTAAAGCTTAGTTTAACGCAACTGGAATACTGCTTTTGAAATGTGATTTATTTTAATAAAGACCGAAATTCTAAACGAGAAAAAGTTGTTCCGGCAAATTTTTATTAATAAACTTGGAAATGGCTGATAAAATTAATTTTCGGCTTAACTAAACCAAGTTTAACTGACATCCTAAAAACTCGGCATTAGGCTTTGTAATTTTTATTTTGAACTTACCATTAAAGCTTCAGCCTGCGTTTTTTCAATTTTTAAAAATTCACTCTTTTCATCAGCTTTTTGACACGCTTATTTCCTAAAAATAAGATAATAAAATTATATAACTTAGTTGGTTTGGTAAGGTTGATTTATTATTTATTTACGGCGTCCATGCTGTCGGGACAACCTATACTTCCCTCCATGTAATCCCAGCCGACCAAGTCCACCACACGTTGCTCAAGATCTGTTAGATTTGCAGTTATTAAAGGCCGGTTCCCAGTAGTTGCTCTCTCTCTTCGTAGAGTTTTAAATTTATTTGATATTTTGGACTTCAAATCTCTCCATACCTTATATGTAAATTAATTAAAGACTTTATTGATCGGCACTTAACCGCACTTTATTGGCTTACTTACAATTTGCCATTGATCGGCACACTTATCCGCGCCGGGAATGCTATTAAGTTCAACAGCAATTTCTACCCATTTCTTTTTCGCTTCATCCTTACCATACTGTGCTAAAAATTTTCCTTCAGCCAGACCTTTCTCTTTTTCTAAAAGTGATACAAATGCAGTAGCTCGGGCACCTCTTACTTTTTTTCTTAATGAGAAATAAGATTACATTATTAAATATTTTTTCGAATTGAATTAATGAATTTCTAATTAAATTTCTAATTATTTTTATTATATTTTTATGCATTACTTACATTTTTTCCGTTGCCATTGTATTTTTTTTTTTTTTTTTAATATTTTTTCGATTTTACAAATGTATGTAATTATATTTTTTGACATTTTTATAATTCTACCTACATATATTCGTCGTTAACTTTAAATAAAACTTTTAACGAAAAAAATCGTTAACTTTAAAATAGAGAATCACTTTTTCGGTAATTCAAACTACAATTGTCGTTAGTTAACGATACCGACAAAATCGTTAAATAAGTTAGAGAATCGCACTACTGATGTATCATTAACTGCTCAAAAGGAGCGTAACAATTTTACGCTACCAAAACAAGGTAGCGCTACCACAACATGTTGACTTAGCGGTAGCTAATCAAATCATTCACCAGATTGTTGAGTATCGGATTAGCAACAGTTGAGCGTCTGGTAAACGCACTCAATTACTGATCCCCTGTTTTTCTAAAGCGAAAGGAAATATTCTTCCAGCGGTATGTATTTTATTTTTGTTAGAATTATTCCGCTCGCTTTATAAAAACAAGAGGGTAAATGTAATTTTAAGTTGCATTTACATCTGCACCCAAATCCCGAGATTTCGAATAAAATTTAGACTTCAATCAAAATCTCATGTGAAATCCCGAGATTCCCCATACAAATGAAATCCCGTAAATTCGCAAGATATGTAAGAAATCTCACAAATGTTTATACTTTCATATACTGCGTGCATGTCTTTCTTCCATCAAAATATTGAAAAATCTGGAATCTAGCTCGTCGTCCTTACAAAAAAAACGAATTTACTAACATAATTGGCGTTAGATCTTTACATAAAATAATCTAAATTGTACTCCGCCAATGAATAAAATGGTTTTTAGTAATATTTTTAATTTAAGGTTATTTTTTATGGTACTTTATTTCCAAAAAAATGCGGTTGTCAAATAGAAATCTCGCTACTGTCATAAAGTGCAAATGTAAACGGTCAAGAATTCCGGTCGAGATTTCCATTGAAATCTCGGGATTCAAAAATATAAATGAACGCAGCATTAAAGTTAAAATTTTTAATTTTTTTTACCGTTTATCATTGATTTTCCTGATATCCAAGTATGGTTGTACTTTTGTGTAATTTTCCTATGACCATAGATTTGCACTGTTCTCAAATATTTGTGGAGAACACCCAATTAAAAACTTCACCGCACGTCCCTGGTTCTAGGACATTTTACAAAAATTGCTTATTTTGTCAAAAATTTAACAAAATTTTAATGTTTTCATAAAATTTTACATATTTTTTTATATAAGAATATAATTATAATATGTAATTATATTTATAATTATAGAATATAATTATATTTATATTTGTTTAAAAACTATTTAACCCTTAGTGGCCTTGGGTCAGAAAAGACCCATGAACTTCATAATTTTTCCACTTGATAAAAATTATTCTTTTGAGTAACTTGATCCATATCTCCATACTTGACGCCCCATGTTTTTCGTGAAATTTTTATTTAAATATTATGTGTAATTTCTTTGTTTACTACGTAATTTAGATAAATAAAGGATATATATGGGTGAAACCAAAAAATGTGATAAGTTTTTGGGCCAAATTTGTGAGAAGCAAAAAGTGTCAATATTTTTAGTTTAGTTTTTTTTTTTAGTTTAGTTTCTTTATTCGCTCTTCCCATGCAACAAGACTTACTTACGTCTTTTTAATTATAGCATGGGAATCAGTAGAAGATAGTTTACAAAGTGATTAAATAAATAGATAAACATATTAAATAATAAATTAAAATTAAATTAAAAATAAAAATGACAATAATTAAAATAATAAAAAACACATATTGAATTTATATAATAAAATTATAATGAAATATCAGATAAAATTTGGAAGAAAAAAATACAATAAAAATTTGAATTATGAAAAAAGTTTAGCTAATTCCTTTTTGAAAAGTGTTGCGTTGCTAATGGTCTGAATGCGATTTGGAAGAAAGTTCCATAGATGTACAGCAAAATAGTAAAACTGCCATTTCGAGATTAGGCTACGATATCGGATTGGTATCAACTTTTTACCTCGTTCCGATCTTGCAAAGGTTAGGTGGTCAAACAGGTATTTTGGTTCTTTCAAATATATTATTTTGTGCAGAAAAATTAGAACTCTGGTTTTCAAAATGTTTTCAAAAGAAAGTCCATAAAGTCGTTTCGAGTGAAGCAAAGTTGAATCACGTTTACGAAGCCCAAACACATACCTTAAGATATTGTTGTACACCACGTTCATTCTTCTAGTGCTAGCAGAATCGCATTGAGCAAAAAGCTCACATCCATATAACAGAACTGGCATTAGATATGTTTTAGCAAGTGTTATTCTTATATTCAACGGCGTACAATATTGAGTTGCCCACAGTGTTCGAAGCATGCCATACGTTTTTCCTATTGCACTGTTTACTTGATCATTCCAGCTCAGTGTATTGTTAAATGTTACACCCAGGTTCCTTGAAGAAGACACAATTTCAATTTTCTGATTATTTAGCATTATATCAAAATTTAAATTACGACGTAATGACTTCTTGTGTATGACGAGACATTTGGATTTGTGGGGGTTCAAGCAGAGTCCATTTGCAGAAGCCCAGTTGTAAATATTATTTAAATCATCGTTGAGTTTTGTTACGTTTTCATTGATGGATTTTATAGAACTGCTCAGATAAAGTTGAACGTCGTCAGCATACATGTGTAATGAGCTATATGTAAAGGTAGGTCATTTGCATGCATTGAGAATAGCAGCAGTACTGAGCCTTGCGGTACGCCTCTGGCGACTAGTCGGGGTTCAGAATATATATCATCCATGAAAACAGATTGTATTCGACTATTTAGATAAGATTCAACGAGTTTAGTTGAGTAGTTTGAAAAACTAAACAGCTGTTTTAGTTTCAAGCAGAGAATATTGTGATCTACAGTGTCGAATGCCTTCGAATGATCAAGTAGAACTAGAAAACTAATATTATTCATATCAATCTCCCGACGAATTTCCTCCGTTACATTTACCAAGGCAGTAATGCAGCTGTGCTTTTTTCTGAAACCAGATTGTTTATCTGTCAATAGCTGGAACCCGTCAACGTAGGCACTGATCTGGTCATGCATAACTCTTTCAAGAACTTTACAGAGGAAGGTTTTTTCTTAATGGAATCAGTAAGTTTAGTCATTATCAGAGCAAGGACTTTCATGCAAATGCATGTTTGTATGCAAATGCATGTTTGTAGTCAGTGCCCCAAAAATGATTTTGACCAAATACTAGTGTTTCCAATTATTCGACATAGGCGGTTAACCGGTTAATGCATTATTCGAAAAATGCCTAAAATTGATTAACCGGTTATTCGGTTCGGTTAATCGAGAAAATTGGCGATTAATCGATTAATCGTTTAATACAAAATTAATGTATTTCCTTAAGTTTTTATCAATAAAAACACAAAGATCTGCCTGTTTTTGTTAAATATCAACGTGATATATAAACTTGCTATATTTAAAGAAAGTTTCAATATTCTAACGTTGAAAAGTTTTGGAATCTGAGGTTTTTTTTAATTAAAAATTTTCTTAGTAGACAAAGGTCTGCAAAAATTTTTATAAAGCTATTAAAATTTGATTTAAAATGGCAGAAAGAACAGCTGAAAGATGTTTGGTTTGGCAAATATTAGTAATTTAAGAACAATAGTTAATAATTCCGGAAAAAATTTAATATTGCATTTAAATAAATGTTATATCTGAAGTTTTGAAGATTTTATTAAGATTCTTCTTTCTCCCCTGAAGAAATAAAAATCGAGACCTCCATATAAAAAAAAAATAGTTGAGTTGAATTTCAGTTAATGAAAATACTAATTTACGCTGCAAAAGTCAGAATAACATATTTCTGATTTTCTCAGTCTCCGTTTTCTAAGGGCCATTAACCCTCTAATGCTCTTTCTTCTGATTACAATAATATTTAAACCATATATTTGGCGATGAAAATCTGCTATGGAACATATATAAAAATTTTAATTTATCGCTTTATTTAGGCGATATAGCACAACAAAGGTTTAAGACGTATCTTTAAACCCAGTAGTCAAATAATTTCGGTTTTTGCTGTAAATAAAATAAAAAATGAAATAACACTCTCAATAAAATAAAATTACGCACCGAAAATTGTTGATCAATTGTTGTTATTTCAAAAGTTATGGCGATTTTCGCTTTTTGAAAATTACGAAATTTGGCGAATTTGGCACTAAACATCAACAAATTTTGACGGAATTAGTTCTGCTTACTATTACCTCCAAGTATATAATCTGTGTTTAATTTCAAGAAAATCTGTTGGCCAGTTTTAGAGTCAGAGAGATATTTGAAAAACGTATCCTGGCGTTATCCTGTGAGTCCTGGAGAAAAATTTTTAACTGATTTTACAATTAGAGACTCTAAAGTAGATTTGTTATTATCGGTAATGTACGCCAAATCTTAAATGTATTTGAAAACCGTTCCTTATACAAAAAAAAACTTGAAGGCAAAAAAGTAGGTAGTTAAGTTTTCTATGGATATAAGACAACTTCATAAATAAAATATTATTATTTAGCCAAAAACTATTTGAAATTAGAAGACCGCCTTTTGGCGGCCTTGGACATTAGAGGGTTAATAATAAAAAAAATAACCTAAAGTTTGAGCGACGAGTTACGCAGATAGCATTTCGTCAGACGAGTTTTAATGAAAATTTTCAGTAAGCTAATGAAGTTTTTTTCCCAAAGTGAATTACTTTTATGAAGCTCTTTTTAATAAAACATTTTTTGGGTGTATAAAATTTTTAATAAATAATATGAAATTTTTCGTAAAATTTTATCAAAAACTGAAACAGTTCAATGAAAACTTTCAATGGACGAATTCCAGCGAAACTTAATTAAATCAATGTAAAAATTCATAAATAGCATGTACACAATTTTCTCAGTGTGCGGTTATAGATGTCAAACTGCATATAAATTTAAAATTTTTAACTTTCATTTTCTGCTTTTTGGTTATTTTTTTAATTCGAATAAAAATTTAATTTCATTGAAACGGGTTCTGGTTACATGGTATTCTAGTGAAACATGTCGTAGAATTGATGTGGTTTTGAACCGATTGTACACACTCTTTTGAGAGAAGTAAGAAAAGCTAGAGTTCTTACAGAATTAATATGTCAATTGTGTGACACAGTTTTAAAACAAATGCAACCTTGTCTTAAAGGACATGGAAATATAATTTAGTTTTAATTTTTAAAAGAATTAAAACAGAAATGAAGAATTGTCTATTGTATTTCCTAAAACCTGCCAAACCCGTCGTGTGTTTTGAAAAAGTTTTAAAAAACACCTTTATTTGGGCATTTCGCGATGTTTTTTTAAAGATCTTTTTTACAAATAGAAACTTCGATATTTTGTTAAAATATTTGCAAACAAATTTTTTTAAAATTTATCAGTCTCTTAAAACAGATGACGTGTCTCGCTGGTGCAAGCCGACTTGCTTGGAGTTTCTCCAAAAAAGGTATTTCAAGGCTTAAGGTCCTCTTTCTCTCGATTTTTAAAGAGTTTGGTGGTATTTTTAGTTAGTATTTGTTTTTCTAAGCTCTTCTTGCAATTTTTTAGCCAATGCTAAGAAAATTATGAAGTTTTGGGAAAAAATAAATAATGTATGTGAAGAGAACAACTATATCGAAAAACTATCAAACTGTCAAATTGATGTTGGTAATGCAGTACCCTTCATATGATTTGCATTGATGGTGCAAAAAACTAGAGTCTAGAAACTAGCAAGTGTCATATAAGCTTAAGTCAATTAAAAATTGTATGTAATATGATAGTTGTTAAACTTCGAAAAGTGTATGATAATCGTCTATCGTATTATACAATATGGGCACATATTTTAAGTAAAACCCTGTTAAGTTTACATATAAAAAAATATGTGCGTAATTTACAAATATCATTCCTGAATTCAACACTAAACTGGTTTTCGGGTCATTTTGGGCTTTTTGAGCTAGTTTTTATCTTCTCTAATAATTTTTGCAAATACAGATGTGATCTACCTATTTTAGTTCTATGGGTCATTTCCACCCCTTAGTGATTTAGCTTCCCTAGTGATTTTTTTTGGAATACTTTCCTCTATTTCATAATGGTAATATCGGTATTATAAAACATTTTCACCAACGATTAGAGAAAAGAATCGGTAATCAAAATATCCAATAAAAAATTCTGACTTTGGATATAACATCCTCAGTGTTTGTGAATAAATCCAAAAGGGTTGTACAGCCTTTCAGTCAGTCACTGAACAGTTTGTTTTACTTGTCATTGATACTCTATTATGCATATTCGTATCCGAACAATATTTTTGAACTACTCGTAGTTTATTATTATGTCATCATTTCTGTGGCCACAAAGTTAAGTATTATGTAAACTTTGTTAAAGGGTTTTACGGTACCGATCGCCATTTTTTCATACACATCTAATTATACTGCACCTGTTCTGTGTTATATCACTAGTTCAACTGCAAAGGTACTAGAAACTTTTGTCAATTTGATGTATGATACCTTTTCTCCAGTTATAGGATATATCCAAAATGAACCAGTTAATGTTTGGCCTCCATTTCAATAGTCACGAGGTTGAATATTTTGCTGCAATTACCACTTTTTGATACACCGAAATTTGGGTTTACATCAGTTTTGTAACCTGTCCCCTATGCACCTGTCTAAGATTTGTCACTTTGGATCAATCGACCCTTCATTTCCCGCAGGGAAGCTTTAAATACCAAATAAATTTTGTTTATGAATTAGCACATAGGAATATATCAATAATAGTTTTGTTTTTTTCGAATTTGGTATAAATATTCCATACAAATTTAAGCATTTATAAAACTTTTAAGTAGGTATAAATTTAGCTTCTTAAAAATTAAGTAGTTATAAAAATGCTACCAAGTCTTAAAAATTCTTGGCTTTTCTTTTTCAAATGTAAACAAAAATATTTGCATTAAAATATTTTAATTTTTAGAATTTTTTATTTCATAAAATATCTGAAACAACAAAAGCTAACAAATGAATTATGCGTTTGTTGGTAAAGGTACAGCAGGGTACACAAGATTATTGCTCCATTTCGAGTTCCGACGAAGTCTTTGTACGAAAACAGCTTTTGTACAAAGGCGACCCCAAATGTTTAAATTTTGTTTGTTTACAAAAAATAAAAGAAAATCAGGTAAGTACGGATAGTCGTTTTTTTACAAGTCGTTATAGATATAGGTATAAAATTCGAAAAAAACAAACCTAATAACAAATATAAACTAAACAAGAATTTTTAACGAAATTTTTTAAATAACTAACAAAAGTACTGTTTTGGTACTTGTTCATTATGATATTAAAAATAACTGCTTTAAACAGCTGTTACGAAATTACAGTACTTTTCGTTAGTTGTTTCCCTAAATAACTGTTATAACAGTTGCTTTCCATTTTTCCATAGAAAAACAATAGTAATTACAGTTAAAAACAACAATTATTGATTACTACACAAACAACTGTCATGTAGTACCTAACCGTCAAACTTTTTTGAGTGTATAGCAAAATATAACACCATCCTCAACTAGGTTGTGTAGACCAATCCGCAATTCGCATTCCGCATTTTAGTTTTGGAAAAATCTTGACTAGTTCCGGAGATACAGCATGTCAAAATTTGAAATTTAGTTCCAAATATTTCCAATAAGAGGCGTTGCAAAAGCACAAAGTAATCTAAAATACTTTCCTTATATGTATCTTCAAACTTTGGTCGATAAAGGATTAAAATACAAAATAATAAAACAAAAACATTGGAAACTCTCATTCTTCTGCGAAGTACCAGAGAGAGGGGGGTCAAAATCAACACGAACTCTCCAAAAATCCGCCACTGGATTCTTTTTATCAAACTAAACCTAAAAATATCAAAATCCCCGAAGTTTTAATTCAAAAAACACGTTTAATAATTTTGGTCAAATACTCCTCTATGCAGCGATGCAATGGGCTAAAACCTTAAAAAACCGTAAAAATCCATATAAAACGCGAACAATGGTTTTAATATCAAGTTTTATGCATCAAATTTTAATCCTAAATATGAATACAGGTCCTGTGCCTACATTTCATCACAAAAATTTATATTGATTGCATTTGAAAATTTTTGTATATAAAAAACTAAATGGAAAACCGCCAAACTTTAGAAACAAGTACGAAAAATCTGTACCTTAGATCGAAATATAAAGTACGCCATTTTAATCAGCATGTCCGAAATATATAGAACTGATGGTCAGATCTTCATTAATTTTTTGAGTGTCATGCAGTGTTATTATCTATAAAATTTTTTGTAAAATAAACTCAAGATTATAAAATAAGAAAGTTGAAAAATTTTAATTTTTTATATAAAGTAATAAATACCGGTAACTATCCATAAAAATTAGGATAACGGTATTTGGAATTTTTTTAGAGGAATTGGTAACGGTATTCAATTTGAAACGGTATTATAACGATAACGGTAATCAACCTTGGATATAACTATTTACATCAAGGTACTAAATATTCTGCATGGGAGCTTACTTTAACCCTCGGACTTACACATTGGTCTGGCCAGACCTTTTTCGATTTTAATTGCAATTTAAGTATATTTATAATATAGCTAACATAGAGACTTGAAATTTCAGGTACCCTCCTGAAATTTTATTACCTATCGATGTATGAAAAAAAGTACGAAAACTCCGATACAAAGACAGTTATGGGGATATGTTGCAGTTAGGGTTTGGGGTTCGGGAATTCCCAGGAAATCCCGGGAAAAGTGTGCCGGGAATTCCCGGGAAAATAATATATTTTTCCCGGGAAAACGGGAAATTTTAAAAATATCAAATTTTTTAAATTGTTTTTGTTTCGAATAGGATTTTTTAATTTTAGTCATAAAAAACATTTTAAATACCAAAACAAAAATTTCATTGTTAAAATCTTTTAAAAAGGAATACATTTATTTGACACAGAAATAAAATCTTTGCCAAGTAATTAGGAGCATTTCAACTAATAATGGTTTATTTTTGGAGCATTCTGATTGGTTAATTTATTTTCAACCAATCAAAATATTTGAAAATATAAATATTTTTGTAAGGTTTTCATACACAAAATTAACAAAACCGATTAAAAATAAAGTCGACTTTAAATTTAAAATACTCCTTTATATTAAGGGTCAATAATTTTATAAGTAACGTTTTCATTAATAAATGTGAAAAGAAAAGATTAATGGTTAACGGTGGTATCTAAATTTGGTTATCCGACATCTAAATTTGGTTCAAAAAAAAAAAAATTGATGGTCACGCAACTTTTCTTGAAGAAAACAACAAGCTAAAATTAGCAAAGTACCCGAAGAAAAAAGTGTAAGCTGAATAGGCATTAAAGGTTTTAGGTAGGGCAAACATTTCCTAAAATGGTATCCAAATTAGCCGCAGTCAATCCGCACCATAACTAGATCTTCGTTTATTCAAGAAAGTTTTTATAATAAAAACCTGGCATTGCAAAAAAAGAAACCGATGTAAAGAACATTATATTAAATTACTACAATCATGTAAAAGATATCATGATAAAAGAAATATTGAGCAATATTTCTAACAATAGGAGATTTACTATAATCTTAGATGAATGGACAAGAATATCACAAAAGAGATATTTGAACATAAGTATAAACGTAAATAATTCATTTTATAACCTGGGGTTGGTTTATATATCAGGAAGATGTAATGCTGATGAAATAAGAAGAATTGTAGAAATAAGACTAGAAGAGTTTTAATTGTCTTTGGAAAATAACATTGTGACCACCATATCTAATGGGCCAAGTGTGATGAAACGGTTTGATTCCGACAGTCCAGTAGTAGGTGCTTTCTGCTGGAATCATGCAATTCAGTTGGCAGTGCTGCGATTAATTTATGTGAAATCAAATGCTCAACATTCTGGTATTTTTTACTTTGAATTCTCACTACACAGACTGCATTTGTACTGAAATAGTGTTTTTTTTTAACAAAAATGATTTATATAGGTGGTTTTCATTTACAATTTTGTTCAAAATATTTCCCGGGATTCCCGGGAATCAAATTTTTTCATTCCCGTTTCCCGGGAAATAAAAAGGTCCGGGAAATCCCAAACCCTAGTTGCAGTACACATTACATTTGTAACACATGTGGTCTGGCCAGACCCACATACATTTTGTATGAAGAATGATGAAGTTTTACCGTTATATCTCATACTTTTTATTTTCTATTGGCATTTTTTCATGCAAATCAATTCAAACTGCATTTTATATGCTCTGCACTGTGAGAAAACCTAAATTTGCGAACTTTCTATTCCATACGCGTCAGTTGACAAGAGCAAGGTCATTAGAGTCAATTCAACAAATTTGCGGTTTTTATTTATTGTTTGCTTTGACCAAAAGAATGAAGAATTGGAATTTAGTTCTAAAACGCGACATCGCAGTGGTTTTGATACAGATTTTTACACGCGAATAGCAGAGTTTTTGGCCAATGATTTAGAACGTGAAAAAGCCGCTGAAGATGGTGATGAATTTGAAGAAATTGATCCATTCATAGAAAATGACGACGACAATGACATAGATTATCTGCCAAACGAAGACGATGCATCAGATATTGAAAATGATTTGGTCATGGAACCAAATGAAGTGTGTGACAGTGATGACGATGAAGAAGAGGGAGAATCGCATGCTGAAACTACAACAAAATGCTGTCGACAATTATTTCCGTGATAAAGACGGTACAAAGTGGAATCAAAATCCACCAAATAGTAGTATTCGTGTGCGTCAGTATAATATTATGAGTTTTCGAGCTGTACCCAAGGAACAAAACTCTATTCCAATTGTGGTATTGAAGAAGTTTTTCACACCAAACATTACATTCATTATCATCACTGAAACGAATCGATATGGAAAAGATGCAGTCAAAAAATGGAACACAGCCAATGCCAATAAAAAACTAAAACTTTGGAAAGATGTGAGCGAAAGTGAACTGGATGCATTCGTCGGAATTCTTTTGGCAGCTGGTGTTTCCCATAATAACATGCAAAAAGCACAGGTTTTGTGGCATTCAGATAGCTTGCCTATATTCAGAGCAGCGATGTCTTATCATCGATTCGTTGCACTGACACGATATATTCGTTTTGATGATGTTAGAACACGCCCACAACGATTGTGCTATGACAAAGCTGCACCAATTCGCGACATATGTAATTTTTTGAATGAAAATCTCGCCAAAAACTATAGTCCACATGAAAATATTACAATTGACGGGCAACTGTTTCCATACCGTGGAAAAACTAAATTTACCCAATATATACCATCGAAAACAGCTAAGTACGGTATCAAAGTTTGGTGGGCTTGTGATTCGAAGACTAAGTAACCACTGCAAGGAAAATTATATATAGGACGAAAACAAGGAGAAGAACGTGAAGTAAATCACGGTGAAAATGTTATGTTGCAACTAGCAAAGCCGTTCAGTAATAGTGGTCGTACAATTGTTGTTTTTCACAACATTGGAAGGCGTAAGGCGCCTGAAAAAACTTTGTCTTGGTTTCGTTGGTACCATTCGGTCCAACACAAGATGTATCCATGAAGAAATGAGAAAACATCGTTCCCGTTCGTTTGCAAAGAAGTCGATGGTCTCAAAAAAATTATGCAAGACGAAATTTTCAAGGAACGTTATCTAAGACATTGGTTCCCCCAAACATTGAAAATCGAATGAAAAACATCCACATTACTAAACAATTCCATACTCGTTCGGCCATGGAATCGCTTTTGGGAAGACCCCTAAATGTAAGTTTGATTTAAATTGAAAACGAATGCACCTACAGTTGTGGCCAACCATTTAAGTCAATTCAAGTTTTTTCAAATTTTATTGTTGTTGCCTTTATTTTTAAAGATCAAAATAGTAGCTACATTTGCCAGGAAAGGCAAGGAGATGGTTCAGAAGATTGTACAGAATTTTAAAGTAATGTTTGTTTTTTCATTTTGTCACTTGTTTTAAGTGGGCGTGGCTTTTAACGAAAAATTAGCGATTTTGAAATTTTAACATCAAATGCTTTTTACTATAACGTAAAAAAAATCTTGACTGATTTGTTATATAGTGGTAAGAAAAGCATAAAACTATTCACTTTAAAATTTCAGTGCTGTTAACTTTATTAAAAATCGCTAAAAACAAAGAAAAATTTGGTCATGTTTAAAGTTCTGCAATTTTAAGTCTGGCGACTATTTGTAGATAAAAATAATGCAGGACTTAAGGAAATTTTATAGGATTTCCAAAAATATACAGTTTGTACAGAACCGATCAGTACTGCCTAAATTTTACTACCCGAGTAAAAAAAATATATATAATCATATGTAGCATATATTACAATATATAATTAGACAAGTCGTTATGTATCCATATATAATTATATATGACGTCTTTTTCCAAAAATTTTCTTTATATTATGCCATATATAATTTCATCTAAATAGATATCGGCCTTTATAATATTAGATATGGTATACTTAATTTATTTTTACCACATAAAATGAAATACATGTTAAGTTTTTACTTGTTTTTAACATAAATTATAATACCGGTAAGTACCGGTATTGCTGTTTCGATAACGGTATACCGTTACCGAAACAGTCTTAAATACTGTTACCCTTACCGTTACCGAAACAAACGAAATTAGATACCGTTACCCTTACCGTTATTCGTTTCGGTAACCAACCTTGGTTAAAACTAAATTAAATATATGAAGCGTTTTCATTAAATTTAAGAAATATTTCATTTACCTTGTGAAGAAAACTATTATTTTACTAAAAAATTTCATTAAAACTGGTCCAGCAAACTTCTCTATGTGTAGGTTATATAATCCATTATCAGTTAGTACTACACAGAAGAAAAAAATTAAAATCATACACAAACAACGTTTACTAAGATAGAAACATCTTTGAAATCACACAAATCTCAGGTTTTTTCCTTTTTATATAAAAAATTGTCTGCTTATTTTTAAAATCGGAAAACACAATAACTTAAATATGAAAAAGTTTAACTAGAATCATATGTACTTTAATAAGGATAAATATTATAGCCACCAATTATAAAATTTCGTTTTAAAGTTTCTTACTTAAATAAAATATCCTACTAAGTGATAACTATAACACTGGCCCTAATATTCACACTTTATTTACAAAGTGTTCGTAAAAAATCAAATGTTAATTAAAATCTGATATAGTAATTGATTTAAATATAATTTTTTCTCTGTGTAGTTACTTTTCTTATTTCTTTCATTAGATTTAAGATTAGATATAATTAAAAAAGTGCGACATTGGTATGTCTCATTTATCTCAGAAATGAAAAAATTCTGGGTCATTAGAAACCATTGATATAACCATACTTGGGATTTTTTCATTGGCATTGAAATTTCATTATCATTAGTTGACCATTACCATTAGTTGACCATTACCATTTTATGGTACTGAAATTTTCTGGCATTAGAATTTGTAATACTAATGCTAATGAAATCGCACTAATGCCTTAAAAACTATGAACAATTTAGTAAAAAAAAGCATTTGTTTACAAAAAAAAGGGGTATGGATAGATTGCTTTTTCTTTACCTAGCCACCGAACTTTGTTCTATGAAATGGGTGTTATAGTCCCTAGATTATAAATTTTAAAAAACCGCACTTAAAAAATTTCAAAATAATCGCGGAACGCGAAAAAAGTCTTTATGGTACAAAGATTTAATTAAAAAACTTAATCAGCGATTTTCATTCTGCAAACAAACATACTGATGTAAGAATTTTCCTTTTTGAAATTTTTTTCCGCGATTTCTTTTTTCAATTAATCACCGAACTTTGTTCTATTAATTGGTTATTATAGTCCTTAGATTATAAATTTTAAAAAACCACACTAAAAAAATTGCAAAATAATCGCGGGACGCGAAAAAAGACTTTATGGTACAAAATTTTAATTAAAAAAATTAATCAGCGATTTTTATTCTGCAAACAAACATACTGATGTAAGAATTTTCCTTTTGGAAATTATTTTCCGCGACTTTTTTCGCGATTTCTTTTTTCAATTAATCACAGAACTTTGTTCTATGAATTGGGTATTATAGTCCCTAGATTGTAAATTTTAAAAAACACACTAAAAAAATTGCAAAATAATCGCGGAACGCGAAAAAAGACTTTATGGTAAAAAGTTGAATTAAAAAACTAAATCAGCGATTTTTATTCTGCAAACAAACATACTGATGTAAGAATCTTCCTTTTTGGAAATTTTTTTCCCGCGACTTTTTACGCGATTTCTTTTTTCAATTAATCACAGAACTTTGTTCTATGAATTGGGTATCATAATACCTAGATTATAAACTTTAAAAAACCACACTTAAAAAATTGCAAAATAACCGCGGAACGCGAAAAAGACTTTATGGTACAAAAGTTGAATTAAAAAACTAAATCAGCGATTTTTATTCTGTAAGAATTTTCCTTTTTGGAAATTTTTTTCCCGCGACTTTTTTCGCGATTTCTTTTTTCAATTAGTCCCTAGATTATAAATTTTAAAAAACCACACTTAAAAAATTGAAAAATAACCGCGGAACGCGAACAAGACTTTATGGTACAAAAGTTGAATTAAAAAACTAAATCAGCGATTTTTATTCTGCAAACAAAATTACTGATGTAAGAATTTTCCTTTTTGGAAATTTTTTTCCCGCGACTATTTCGCGATTTCTGTTTTCAATTAATCACAGAACTTTGTTCTATGAATTGGGTATTATAGTCCCTAGATTGTAAATTTTAAAAAACCACACTAAAAAAATTGCAAAATAATCGCGGAACGCGAAAAAGACTTTATGGTAAAAAGTTGGATTAAAAAACTAAATCAGCGATTTTTATTCAGCAAACAAACATACTGATGTGAGAATTTTCCTTTTTGTAAATTTTTTTCCCGCGACTTTTTTCGCGATTTCTTTTTTCAATTAATCACAGAACTTTGTTCTATGAATTGGGTATTATAGTCCCTAGATTATAAATTATAAAAAATCAGACTTAAAAAATTGCAAAATAACCGCGGAACGCGAAAAAGACTTTATGGTACAAAAGTTGAATTAAAAAACTAAATCAGCGATTTTTATTCTGCAAACAAACATACTGATGTAAGAATTTTCCTTTTTGTAAATTCTTCCCGCGACTTTTTTAGTGATTTCTTTTTTCAATTAATCACAGAACTTTGTTCTATGAATTGGGTATTATAGTCCCTAGATTATAAATTTTAAAAAATCAGACTTAAAAAATTGCAAAATAATCGCGGAACGCGAAAAAAGACTTTATGGTACAAAAATTGAATTAAAAAACTTAATCAGCGATATTCATTCTGAAAACAAATATATATATGTTAGATTTTCCTTTTTGCAAATTTTTTTTCCGAGACTTTTTTCTCGATTTTTTTTTCCAACTAGTCACCGAACTTTGTTCTATGAAATGGGTGTTATAGTCCCTAGATTAAAAATTAAAAAAAACCGCACTTAAAAAATTTCAAAATCATCGCGGAACGCGAAAAAAGACTTTATGGTACAACGATTGAATTAAAAAACTTAATCAGCGATTTTCATTCTGCAAACAAACATACTGATGTAAAAATTTTCCTTTTTACAAATTTTTTTCCGCGACTTTTTTTCGCGATTTCTTTTTTTAATTAATCACTTTGTTCTATGAATTGGGTATTATAGTCCCTAGATTATAAATTTTAAAAAACCACACTTAAAAAATTGCAAAATAATCCCGGAACGCGAAAAGACTTTAGGTACAAAAGTTGCATTTTTTTTGCAGATTGTTAATCGCTGATTAAGTTTTTTATATATTTTTGTGCCATAAAGCCTTTTTTCGCGTACCGCGATTATTTTGCAATTTTTTAAGTGGTGGTTATTTAGAATCATAACCTAGGGTCTATAAGCCCAATTCATATAATAAAGTTCGGTGGCTAGTTGCAAAAAATACCGCGAAAAAATGCCGCGTAAAAGAAATTTTGCAAAAAGGAAAATTCTTACATCAGTATATTTGTTCGCAGAATGAAAATCGCTGATTAAGTTTTTTAATTATATTTTTGTAGCATAAAATCTTTTTTCGCGTTTCAGGATTATTTTACAATTTTTTAAGTGGGGTTTTGTTAAATATATAATCTAGGGACAATAATACCCAATTCGTAGAACAAAGTTCTGTGATTAATTGAAAAAAGAAATCGCGAAAAAAGTCGCGGGAAAAAAATTTCAAAAAAGGAAAATTCTTACATCAGTATGTTTGTTTGCAGAATAAAAATCGCTGATTTAGTTTTTTAATTCAACTTTTGTACCATAAAGTCTTTTTCGCCTTCCGCGGTTATTTTGCAATTTTTAAGTGTGGTTTTTTAAAATTTATAATCTAGGGACTATAATAACCAATTCATAGAACAAAGTTCTGTGATTAATTGAAAAAAGAAATCACGAAAAAGTCGCGGAAAAAAATTTACAAAAAGGAAAATTCTTACATCGGTATGTTTGTTTGCAGGATAAAAATCGCTGATTTAGTTTTTTAATTCAACTTTTGTACTATAAAGTTTTTTTTTCGCGTTCCGCGTTTATTTTGCAATTTTTTAAAATTTATAATCTAGGGACTATAACACCCATTTCATTGAACAAAGTTCGGTAGCTAGTTGAAAAAAAAAATCGCAAAAAAATATCGCGGAAAAAAAATTTGCAAAAAGGAAAATTCTTACATCAGTATAAATATTTATTTGCAGAATGAAAATCGCTGATAAAGTTTTTGTACCATAAAGCTTTTTTTCGCGTTCCGCCATTATTTTGCAATTTTTAAAGTGTGGTTTTTGTAAAATTAGAATCTGGTTACTATAATACCCATAACTCTTACCAAAGACTGGTGGTTAGTTTGAAAAAAAAAGTTTGCGAAAATAATTTTGCAAAAAGTAAAATTCTTGCATCAATATATTCCTTTGCACAATGTAAATCGCTGATTAAGTATTTTAATTAATTTTTTATACCACAAAACCCTTTTCACATTCCGCATTTGCAAGCTCAGAAATGAATTTGAAATCTATAAAATGACGTTTACAAATGCCAATTCTTTCTTATAATTGAGGCATTAGTAATCATAATGAATTTACTATACAATTGGCATTAGTAATGAAATCGATGTATTTCAAAGCATTAGCATTAGTCCAAGTAATAATAATGCCAAAAATCTCATTAGCATTAGTTTCAATTTAATGGTAATGAAATCACCAATTAATTTGTCCAAATAATTAATTAGTCTCATGGATGGATGCAACATAACATATAAGCTCAGCTTTTTAATTTTGTATTGAATTATTAAGTATATAATTGTATTTAAATCCACAAACATTTTGCTCGATTCGAGATAGTAAATAATTTTATCTAAAATATTCTTGGGTCACATTTAGTTTTATAAAGAGTTGTTTGAAGCAATATACAAATTTATCTTCAACGAGATATAATTTGATCAAGTATATGTATTTGTATATGGTATATAAAATGATATAAGAGAAAAGATATTTTAAGATATGATTATATAAGGCAACGAATAAGAAAATTGTGAAAATCGGAATCGCAGATAAACTCATATTTAATTTTATATGTTGTTATTCACTCTCTAATATGAATAGGTACAATTGGATCAAATCTAACTTGATCAAATCTAATCGTTTTTTCACGGGTAATAAAGTTGCAATATATCCCAGGTAGAAAATTACAAAGGGGCCAGCACTGGCAAAGCACCGAAATGGGTGGTATGAGTGCTTGTTAATAGCGCTTTCCCAACGCCCAAATGATAACACCGTTCCACGGTGGTGCCAATGCTTTACCAAGCCCTGGGAAAGCACCCATAAACATAAAAATCAAATGCTTTGCCAACGCTCAAATAAAAAAATTAAAGTGCTTTCCTGACACCCAAATGATAGCATCAAAAATATATAAAAATCAAGTGTTTTTTTCCTTGCCAACAAATTATGAGCCCTCATCACTGAAGAATTTTAAATTACTCTAAAAATAGACGTTTCTTGGAGTTATTGTATTGTGGAGTCAAAAATTATTTAAATATCCACTTTTAGAGTTTCTTTTTCAAAAACAAAATAATGTTATAGGAAAACAAGCGCTGGGAATTCACCATTTCAAGCGTTGGGAAAGCGTCCAAATTTAGTGCTTTGCCAGTACTTCTTTTTGCAAGACCGCGGTCTACTTGCGCTTTGCCAGTGCTTCTTTTTTGTTACCACACATAATTTCCACCTGGGATGCTACTAAATATAGTGCCATATATATTTATATATGGTGTTATTTAAGAAATATATTAGCATATATGCTGCCATTTAAGCTATATATTATTATATATGGTGTCATTTAAACAATATATGGCCATATATGGTACCTCATGATCAAAATTTTTAATACAGTTCCAGATATAATAATATATGATACTATATATAGTGCCATATATGTTTATATATGGTGTTATTTAAGTAATATATTACTATATATGGTGCCATTTAAACCATATATTATCATATATGGTGCCATTTCAACAATATATGGTCATGTATGGTACCTTATGAACAACATTTTTAATACAGTTCCAGATATGATAATATATGCTACCATATATAGTACCATATACATTGATATATCGTATCATTTAAACAACCCGAATAAAAATAGTTACATATAGTCATATATGTGATTAAGTTATATCTGTATAAATATACAGTTTCATCCGAAGAATGGCCCGATACATTTTTATCAATTGTTTATCAATTTTTATCTAATTGTATCAGTTTAGATCTGACCTGATTAAATTATGTGTTAATCAGATGAAATTGTATCCGATTTTTGACCTGCTACAATTTTATCGGTTTATATGTAATGGTGTCAGGTTTGATCGTAATTGGTTCAATTTTATATAAATAAAATATAATTGTATCCGACATTTACCTTACCCGAGTAAAAAAGTTTTGATATAATCATATATTATTTTATGTAATTGCTTATAGTAACTTATAAGCTGTATTTTGTCTCATGCCTATCAACGTTAAGTATTTAAAGCAAATCTGCATTAAACCGATTGTAGTATAAAAAATTTTAAATAGGTTATGTTCATAATTTGTCCGTTATAATCGAACGTACGTTAGCAAAAGTTTTTAGGAAGTAACGCGAATAAGTTACGTTAGATGTGAAAATGTATAAACGTTGAGTTTTCAACGTTGATAATTATCCGTGTTGAAAGTTAACGTGCATACGAAAAGTCATGTGTTAGTTTTCGTCTTAAACGCGTTTTTATGCACTTTGAGCTTTTTTATGAGTTAACGGATATAGTTAAGTCGAAAACACAGCTATAGTTACATATGGCCACATATGCTTTTAAATTCAAGCAGATATTCTTTTATATAGTCATATGTTAGATATTTTTTCCTCAAAGGTTTTAATGTGGAGACATACGTGATTTTATATTATTACATACTGGCCTACATATAATTGCATATGATATATATAAATACATAAAGTAACATATTACAGATATAATTACATATACGTTTATATATAATTTAGTATGACACTATATATAATAATATAAAACTATCTGTGGAGCCATATAAGAAATATTTCATAATTTGTATTACATATGATTATATATTGACAAATAAGAACACATATATAAATTAATATGGTTCCATATCTACAATAATTCATGATTTCTTTAATATATAACAACCCAAGTAAAAAAGTTTTGATATAGTCATATATTATCATATAAAATTTTGTATAAGAATATATTGGAACATATATACCTAGATATAATTATATAAAATTTTACGAAATTATATCCTAAATATATAACTATATCTTGTTATATATTACACAATATATACTTCAACATATTACAATATCCAATTATATATAGACCTATATATGGTTACATATGTCTCATATAATTATGTATAATTGTATTGAATTATATACCATTATATCTAGTTGGATATGATTATATTATATTTGATACATTTGGATGAGGACAAAATCCGGATAAAATTGTATCCAACCATATCTTATTCCATCAAATTAGATCTAATTGTGTCAAGTTAGATCTAATATGATCATAATACGATCTAATGTGATACAATTATTTTTCGGATATTATTATATATAATATCAAAAGTCATATAATTTTTTTTAGTAGGGAATACAACGTTCTTTATAAAATCATCTATAATTATATATCATCCCATATAAGCAATTATTTCAAAGTGATTTGATATAAAAATATATAAGGTCCATATAAAACCGTATTATATTATATGTGGTTCTATGTTAACAATGATTTTGAACTAGTTTTAGATTTAGTAATTACTAGGGATTGGCGCGTGACTAGAAATGTTCGTGAGTCACGTTATTCACACGTGATCGTGAGTAATAATTACTATACTCAAGTGATTCGTGAGTGAGTCTGAGAATATATAATTCATACTTGATTCGTGCGTGAGCGTGAATAAGAATATATAACCCGTGCATGATTCGTGTAAGAGTTTATTTTTTGCAAAAATATTTTTTTAGTAATTTTTACTATTTTGTAATATTTTACTATTTTTTTACTATTTTTCTTATATCTTGGTTGTGTAACATAATCCTATTAACTTTAAAATTTCAGTCTTGTTAACTTTATTTTAAAATTACTAAAAATAAAGAAAATTTTGTTCATGTTTAATGCACTGTCATGGTAAATCTGGATAAAAGTAATGGAAGATTTATCGAAATTATAGGATCTCCAGCAGACCTTTGGGTTACTCATTATATTTGGAAATTAATTACTTATGCAATTACACAATTACATGTAATTGTAATTGAAAAAATTCAATTTCAATTACATATTATTTGTAATCGTAATTAAAAAAAAAAACAATTACAAGTAATTTGTAATTGAAAATTTTCAATTATACATTACATATAGGGAATGCATCCCGGGATTACCCGTCCCGGGATTCCCCGGAAATTAAGCATTTTTCAGTTCCCGCATTCCCGGGAATTTGGGCCGGGAATCCCGGGATTTCAAAAAATGCAATTTAAAATAATAAAGTTAGTTATTTTAAATTTTCTTATGCAAAATTTTCCAACGTTTTGAAAATAGTAAACATTTTACATTAGGCTTGCTCGTTTACTTCCCTACGGGGAATGAGGAGTCAATTGCCCTCCAAGGACCTATCCCGTGACCGGTCAACCGAAGGCATATTACTAAACTAGTACAAATATGAACAAAAGAAAATGAATTAATTTTCTAAGTATTTTCTGATCCGTTATTTTCACTGTTGCTTTTAAAAAAACTTGACCGATACCGAAATAAAAAACAAAATTCATTTCATTTCGCGGCATATTTTTAAAAATATATTTTATTTATTTTACTCTTTTATTTATTTTTAACTTTATTTTTTCACGATTTGCTTATTTTAGCTCTTATTTTAAATTTCTATAATGTTTTGCTAAGAAATTTTAAGTTTTGTATTTTCAACGTTTTTTTAATGTTAAAGCTGTTTTAGTTTTAACAATTGGTATTTCATTTAGCTTTTCTTTTTAACTTAAGGGGAATTTTAATTTATATTATCAGAGGTTTTGAGGTAATTTTCTAATTTTTAATTGATTTTTTAATTTAATTATAGCCAACTCAAAAAACAAGTCAACTGCCATTAAGGGACCTATCCCATAACCGGTCAATCGGGGGCATATTCAAGGCACTTCCACCATATTTGTGTGTGTTAATGTTGTTTTCTTTTCTATTTTTTTCTTTTCCAGGCTTTTTTTATTTGCTGTATGTGTGTTTGTTTTTTCTTTCTCTTTTTTATTTGAACAGAAACTAAAAACATATAACTTAACCATCAGCCAGCCATCACGCATAAGCAACATTAGCTCAGACGGTAGAGCGTTTGCCTTACAAGCAGAAGGTGTGTTATCGAGCCCTTCTTCGACGCCAAGTAGATTATTTTTAAATCTTAATTTTTTATTAGTTTATTTGAAAAGCTATTTTTAGACACACCACCTTACTGCCACAATGTGTCTCAACTGTGGCAATTGGTCATTTCCAATGACAACGCCATGTTAAAGTGATATGTCTCTTTCAAACAAAAAGACCGATCAACGACCGGTCTCCGCCCCCTTGAGACCTATCCTACGTGTCATCTGGGACCGGTCCCTTTCCCCGAAGGGTTACTACAATTTGTTACTTTTACCACAACTGGAAAAATTCAAAGAGTAACCAAAACAATGATTGAGTAAAAGTAGTAAGATTTTCGAGTTAACGAACGCAATGATTAATTTGTGTACTTGATCAATCTTTTTAAGTTCCTTTCAGTGCCTCTTAAAACCACTCAAATAGTGTTTGTATAAAAAATTTTGAATCGCACTTATTCTGTACAGAATTAAAGACAAATTTGTCCATTGATTTTTAAAAATTTTCAAGTAAGTTAAAATTTATTCCCATAATTTTTAAAATTTTTTCGAATTTTCTAAAATTATTTTCTGTATTTATTTTTTTTTTGACGGGCAAGCTTTTTAGTCTAAAAATTAGTTTTAGTTTATTCAATTTTTAAAAATATATAAATAGACTTATATAATTTCTAATATAAAATTAATTCTTTCTCACTACGAAAATTCCAAGAAAAACAACCTGAGCTTTTTCACAATCATGAAAATTTGAGATCTTTAAGATATTTTATTTATAAAAATTTTTAAATTATTATAAAATATTTTTTAATTTATTTCCCTTGCGGGATCCTGGGATCCCGGGAGTTCAATATAAATTTCCCGCTTTCCGGGGAAATCAAAAAGTGCGGGATTTTGCATTCCCTAATTACATATAATTGTAATTGAAAAAATGTCAATTACAATTACATTTTTTCGGAAAAGAAATAGTGACAAAAAGCACAAGTGAGGGGTCAGCCCAATATGACGTATTCTTTTTATACTTATCCACGCCTATCCAACCTATCCCAGTCAGTTTTTTCTACAACATTTTAACAAAAAACACTTTAATTCTAAATGTATAATCGAAATCACTTTCAATTACAATTACTTGTAATTGAAAATTTTCAATTACAGTTACATGAAATGTAATTGAGTTTTTTTTTAATATCAATTATATTTATTTGCAACTGTAATTGAAATCCCCCAAGTCTGATCTCCAGATATTGCATATCTTTTTTATTTAAAAAAATAATTTTTGTATATTGTTAGATGTGGTCATATATAATATGATCAAAAGTATAAGGTCAATATTTAGATATAATTGTATCCAACTATGTCCACTTTTATAACATTTTATATAATTTTATACAAAAAGATATAATTTGATGTAATTGGATGAGGTCAAAATTCGGATACAATTGTATCGAATTGCATAAAATTGTATCAAATTGTACCAAATTGTATACAATTCGATACAATAAGATAAAATAAGATGTTCTCGTTTTTCGGATATAATTATATCTAATTACATAAAAGATTATATATAATTAAATATAACTTCATATGGCTCCATATAATTTTTTTTTACTTGGGTATACAATTGTATCAAAGTTTTAAACTGATATCAGGTCAAAATTGGGATATAACTATATAATTTTGTATACAAATATATCTATTTGGACCTAAACTGATACCATGTGATATAAACCAATAAAATTGTATCAGGTCAAAAATCAGATACAATTTCATCTGATTACCACATAATTTAATCAGGTCAGATCTAAACTGGTAAAATTAGATAAAAACTGATAAACAACTGATACAATTTTATCGGGCCATTTTTCGGATGAAATGGTACATGGATGACTCTAAGTTATAGATTACCATATAAAGCTCCATATTATTTTTTTTAATAGGGAACATACCATATATGGTGCCATTTAAACAGTATATTGTCATATATGGTGCCATTTAAACAATATATGGTCATATATGGTAACTCAACTACAATATTAACTGTATTTCAGAAGCTATTAATTGTATTTCAGAAATTTAAATGTATTTCAGAAATTATGGAATGTATTTCAGAAATTATTAATTGTATTTCAGAAATAATCAAATCTATTTCAAAAATTGTTTATCATAGTTAATAGAGAAAAATTTCTAAATTACATTTCATAATTTCTGAAATACAACTGATAATTTCTGAAATACAGTTTGATAATTTCTGAAATACAGTTGTGAAATACAGTGCTGAAATTCAATTGATTACACTATGCGACAGTCAAAATCGGGATGGGATGAAACCAACGGGAAATGTTATATCGGTCAAAAACAAGTTATACGTGTCCCGGCGTTTCGCTGGGTCAACCCTAGGAATCGAAATATATCTTTTTTTTGACATAACTCGAGAACTACTAGTCCGATTTTGCTCAAACAATTTTAAAAAAATTAAAAATTACAATTCCTTTAATCTGTTCACATAACGTTTTTCTATATACTCAACAGTTTTGCCGGTAAAAATAAATGTTTTTAAAATTGTTTGAGCAAAATCGGACTAGTGGTTCTCGAGTTATGTCAAAAGAAAGACCACCAAAGGTCAAATCGATATATCTCGATTCCTAGGGGACACGAAACGCCGGGACACGTATAACTTCTTTTTTACCTATATCTTTCCCCGGTAGTTTGAACCCTTCCCGATCATGATTGTGACCCCTACCATTTGTCTCACAGTGTTATTTCTGAAATACAATTGATAAATCTTAAAAATAATGTGATTCAATTGGAAATGGTGTAGAGCGTAAAAAAGATGTAAATAAAATTATTTTTTTAAAAAAATTCAATTTAATAAAAAAAAATATAATTCTATAAAAACATTTATAGAAAATAAAATTATAATTTTATAAAAAGAAATTCATTTTATAAAAAAAAATGCATAGCCGTGAACGGTATCGAACTCGAGACCTTCTGAGTTTAAACCTTATTTTAACAAAATATTTTAATTTATATAAAATCAGTGCTCTGCCAGTGTACTATTTTTTGAACTGTTGTCAATATCTGTCTGTGATCTTATTTAATCCCAAATAAAGGGAGATCTTACGTAGTACCCAAATATAATGTGGGATCTAATTTTATCTGTCATTTTTCTGGATAGTTTAAGATGTTTAAGATGTCAATCCCCAAATGTATTGCTGTTTCTAATTCGATCTGCCATTTTAATACCGAAATAAATTGCTGGATCTAATTCGATCTGCAATTTATGGGATAAATTAAGATCTTACCAAATCCCCAAATATATCACTGGATTTAATTCCATCTGCAATTTATCGAAAAAGTTAAGATCTTACGCAATCCCGAAATATATTACTGGATCGTATTTGATCTGTCATTTTTGGATAAATTTAGATTTTACTTAATCCCCAAATATATTGCTGGATCTAATTCGATCTGCCATTTTTCGGATCAAATTAGATCTAAGCTTATCCACAAATATATTGCTGGATCTAATTCGATGTTGCATTTTTCGGATAAATTTACATCCAAGTTTATCCTTAAATATATTGCTGGATCTAATTCGATCTGCCACTTTTTCGTATCAAATTAGATCTAAGTTTATCAACAAATATATTGCTGGATATAATTCGATCTGCCAAAATTGAGATCAAATTAGATATAAGTTTATCCAAAAATATATAGCTGGATCTAATTCGATCCGCCATTTTTCGGATCAAATTAGATCTAGGTTTATCCCCAAAGATATCATTGGACCTCCCAATTTTGAGATATAACTTGATCTTAGTTTATCCCCATATATACAATGGGATCTAATACGATATGATTGGATACACCCAATTTTGAGATCTAATTGGATCAGCTAGATATTACAGCAGATCTTAAGCAATATCAAATTGGATATGATTAGATATTGCGCGAGATCAATTTTTTTTATTCGGGTATGTAATTTGATAAAAGGTTGATATCGCTAAGTTTTCGTTAAAAGCCACGCCCACTTAAAACAAGTGACAAAATGAAAAAACAAACATTACGTTAAAATTCTGTACAATTTTCTGAACCATCTCCTTGCCTTTCGTGGCGAATTTAGCCACTATTTTGATCTTTAAAAATAAAGGCAACAACAATAAAATTAGAAAAAAAATTGAATTGACTTAAATGGTTGGCCACAACTGTAATAAACAGATTCGGTTCTAACAACCCCATTTGTTGCCAATCGAATGGTTCCGTTGCATCAAATGAATTTTTCGTTGCGGCTACCGAATTATTTTTGATACAACTGAAATTCCGTTGCCATAGTCCTGTCTCAATTGGTTTTCTGTTGCCACAACTGAAAAATTCGGCTACCACAACCGAACCATGCGATTGGCTACAAATGCGGTTATTAGAACTGAATCTGTTTTATGGGTGTGGCCAATGTTGCAGTTTGTTTCCATTTCGCAGACTTTCTTGCGTTTTCATTTAGATTTCATCTCATTTTCCTCGTTTTTGTTTTTTCATTCCAGATTGCAACAGTAGTGCCTAGCTTTGCGCACTGGGAAGTGACAAAACGCGCAGAAAAACTTGTTTTTTTTTTGTTCAAAGTATTCCAATCCAGTATGTCAACAACATTAAAAAGTAGATTATATTTGTTTTAGTTGTATATCTGAAACTCAATAAGAATTAGAGATGGGCGCGTGAGTGAATTTTGACTCACGCTCACGAAAGACAAATAATAATCACGCACGACTCACGCACGAACATTTTTTATAATCACGCTCACTCACGCTCACGTGATTAATTTTAATTTGAATCAAGCTAACGAAGTACTCATGCTCACGAAATACTCACGAAAAATATGAAATTTGTTTTTATCCATGGATGGTAACCGAAACGATGCGGTTATCGGTAAGGGTAACGCTATTTTAGATTATTTCGTTAACGGTATTTTAAGGGTAACGCTATTTCATTTATTTCGGTATCGGTATTTTAAGGATAACGGTTTTTTAGTTATTTCGGTAACGGTATTTTAAGGATACCCAATAAACATTGAAAAATTAAAAATTCAAGTGCTTTAAATATTGCTTGAATTTGGCTTTATTTTAAGTATTTTTTTCCAGTCAGAATCAAGTTATTACAAAGTGAAATAATTTGTTTGTTTTTTGTTTATTGTCAGTATTGAAAAATAAAATTGAAAAATCCAAATTCACAATTTTCCTGTAAAGATTTTAATAAAGTCTGAATTTCTTCCAAGGATTTTCTTCAAAAGTTAAGTCGCATTTGTTTCCCGCTAAATTCGGTCCTTATATTCTCTTTTTTACATATTTCACAAAAGTCCTACAAACTTCTACGCTTCTAGAGAAAATAGGAACAAATAAAGGAAACAATTGATACATCATAAATGTATTCTGTGCGCAAAATTAAGCATCCAAAAACAAAATGCATGTGTATGTATGTATGTTAAAAATGACATTTAAATTTTAATAAATTCTACTAAAAATAATGAAAACCGTGTTTTTATGGCTTGGTTTAAGCTTGAAATTAGGGCTTGAAAACAAGTGTTATTATAATGTTGTTTGAACTTTATTTTAACTGTGATTCAAGGCTTGAATTGAAGCATACTTACACTGATATGTTCGACTGGAATTCCAGTGTCCCTTTTGCTGGAGTATGCTATTGAATTACAGGGCAAATCAAGGCTTGGAATTGGAAAATAGGACTGGAATTACGCTTCATTTCAACTTGAATTCCAGCAAAATTGCTTATTGGGTAACGGTTTTTTGATTATTTCGGTAACGGTATTTCGGTAACGGTATTTTCGATGCATGCCTCAATTTTTTTTTACGAAAAACAAACGAGATTAAAAACAGAACCAATTTACCAACTAAACGTACGAAAAATACTCAATAACACTGTGAGACAAATGGTAGGGGTCAGTGATCGGGAAGGGTCCAAACTACCGGGGAAAGTTATATCGGTAAAAAAGAAGTTATACGTGTCCCGGCGTTTCGCAGGGTCAACCCTAGGAATCGAGATATATCGATTTGACCTTTGGTGGTCTTTTTTTTGACATAACTCGAGAACCACCAGTCCGATTTTGCTCAAGCAATTTTAAAAAAATTTATATATACTCAACAGTTTTGCCGCTACCGCTGTTTGTTACCGCTACCATAAAAATCAATAACCTTTTGTTTATTACTTTTTTTTAATATTTTAGGCAAACAATATTTTTTTCTTCATACATTTATTTTTACCAGCAAAACTGTTGAGTATATAGAAAAACGTTATATGATCAGATTAAAGGAATTGTAATTTTTAATTTTTTTAAAATTGTTTGAGCAAAATCGGACTAGTGGTTCTCGAGTTATGTCAAAAAAAAGATATATCTCGATTCCTAGGGGTGACCCAGCGAAACGCCGGGACACGTATAACTTTTTTTTGACCGATATAACATTTCCCGTTGGTTTCATCCCATCCCGATTTTGACTGTCGCATAGTGTAATCAAACCAGCAAAATTTTTATGAACTAGTTGCCTTTGAATCTGTTCTAGAATAGGTGTTTTTACCACTGGTTCCGTGGAACAGGTTCTAGAACTGATTCCTGGAAGTCAAAATGGAAGGCCTCACTGTCGCAGAACCGGTTCTATAACTGGTTCTGGAACCGGTTCCAAAGCAACCTGTTCTAGTTTGGAGGAACATAACCTGTTGCTTTTGGGACAAACTCAAACAAAAATTACCGATGATAGAACATAAATTAGAACAGGTTGCATGCAAGAACAAGTTGCTCTACAACCGGTTCTTTGCATCCGACAATTTGCTGGGCAGTGCAATTGCCAAAAACAGAAAACTAAAAATATCGGTAATGGTATTTTAGGGGTAACAGTGTTTCAATTATATCGGTAAGGGTATTTTAAGGGTATCGATATTTAATTTATTTCGGTATCGGTATTTTAAGGGTAACGGTATTTCAGTTATTTCGGTATTTTAAGGATAGCGGTATTTCGGTTATTTCGGTAACGGTATTTTAGGGATAGGGTAGTCAGTTGAAAGGGTTTTGAATCGATAACTGTATTTTAGCGGTATTGCCTGCCAACCCTGTTTTTATCTTAATTATTTAAGGAAACTTTCTTTACTGAATATAAGTTTTATTTATTTAGGGCCATTAACAATAAACAAATTAACCTAAAGTTTGAGCTAACTTAGAGTTATATATGTCAAATTCCATACAAATTTGAAATTTTTAACTTTCAGTTTGTGTTAACTTCAGGTTATTTGTTTATTGTTAATGGGGATTAGAATTAAAATTAGCTTAACTATAAAAAAATTTTGTTAAAAATTTAACTAATATGCAAGTGCTTGTGCAAATTTAAATATTACTGAAACTTTAGAAAAACTTTTATTTTCTATTGTTGATTATACTTGAATGGATTACACTACTTGCTAGATCTGTCAAAACAACAGAGTAGTATTTTAGATGACAAAGCAAATTGTGGTATTTTTTTTTTGTTTTTTCTTTGATATTTTCAATGTTTAGAAACGCTCCTAGACGAGAAGAAGAAATTCTAATTGAGTTTGCACAGGCACTATCCACGGCTCTCATCTGCAAAACTTAACTGGTTTTAAAAGAGTTTCAATGTAAAATAACAAAAAACATGAAAAAGTGGTATTTTTAATTAATTGTTTTTATTGTTTTTAAGCAATTTTAATTAAATTGTAAAGTGCACTTGTGTTGTTTGATATGTTCTCTGCATTAGTTTTGTATAATTAGCACAAAATTTTGCTTATTAATATAAAAAAATACGCGTTAAAAAAAACACTAAACTCTGTTTCTCTTAAAGCCAGTTTGCATATAAAATTAAAGAGACTTTTTAACAGCAGTTGAGGCTGGTGGTTAGTCTTTAGTCTATATAGTCGTTGGTTTGCACTACAACTTAACAAATATTTCTAGAAATACTAAAAACGTAGCATCCTGACGATTGCCTTATTCAAGAATAAAATTTGGATATGGACATACTTTTAACAGATTATTTTTCATAAGGTTTGGGATTTTAGCGCATTTAATTCCTTTAATTTAATTTTTTATTTCAAATTTTTAAATAACTTAAAAAATTCACTGTAAATCTATAAATATAATTTCAAATTTTTGTGGAGGAACAACATTTTTCAATGTTTTGTACAAGAAGTCGATTTCTTCTTTACATAAGAATTCTGGCAGAAGTAGAAAACACCCATTCGCTAGTACCTGAACTGACTGGAATACACATTATTTGAATACGCAATCTTCTTAATATAATCTCGCAAACTCACGCACAAATATTTACTCACGCACGAAAATTTTTTTAAACTCACGCTCACGCACGACTCACGTGAGTGCTATCATTTTAACTCGCCCATCTCTAATAAAAATATTGTTATCCTATTCCATTGAGATGGCGTTTTAAAATCCATTTTCATCCAAATAAAGTACAAAATACACAAACAAAACACTTTTTTACTTTCCGTGAAAAAACGATTAGATTTGATCAAGTTAGGTTTGATCCAATTGTATCTATTCATATTAGAGAGTGAATAACAACGTATAAAATTAAATATGAGTTTATCTGCGATTCCGATTCTCAAAATTTTCTTAATCGTTGCCTTGTGTAATGATATATTAAAATATCTTTTCTCTTATATCATTTTATATGCCATATACAAATACATATATTTGATGAAATTATATCTAGTTGAAGATAAATTTGTATATTGTTTCGAACAACACTTTATAAAACTAAAAGTGACTCAAGAATATTTTACATAAAATTATTTACTATCTCGAATCAAACAAAATGTATGTAGATTTAAATACAATTTATATACTAAATAAAAAGCTGAGCTTGGGTTTCTACTGACCCAGATTTTTTTTCATTTCTGGGATAAATGAGACATACCAATGTTGCACTTTTTTAATTATATCTAATCTTAAATCTAATGAAAGAAATAATAAGAAAAGTAACTACACAGAGAAAAAATTATAGTTAAATCAATTACAGATTTAAATTAACATTCGATTTTTTACGAACACTTTGTAAATAAAGTATAAATACACTGTTCAAGTTTTTAACACGAAATTTGTGGTACTAACATGAAAACCATATGGTTGTGTTTGGATGAGCCCCCTGACTACTACTCCACCGATGAAAGTGCCAATTTGGCTCATTGGGAAAAATTTATGGCGTTTTTTTTGAATTTCGGTCAATTCGTCAATTTTTGACCATTTTCAGCCCATTTAAGCCCATTTAAGTCACTTTTCCTGTATTCAAAATTTCTTGTGTTATCTTTATACGGCTCACAATTACTATTTCCACCATTAGAATGCACATTTCAACTAAGAAAATCAAAATTTTTAGCCTATTTTCATGATTTTTGCCCACTTTTCATCGATTTTCCCCATTTGCTGTTTTTATGCGCTTTTTTGTAGTTCTTGCGCAAACTTATCGACATAATTTTTTTCCTTTTTACAATATATTATGCAATATTATTGCCATTTCAAGCAACTCAACACACTTTTTAAATACAAAAACCATCGTTTTTTACGCTTTTTCGGATGATTTTCGGGTTTTTTATTGATTTAAATAAATTTTTTGTGGTTGAAAATAAAAATTAATGGAAATGGGTGTTTCTCCGTATTAATGTAATTCATTTTAAATTGGCAATTGAAATAGAGAAATAAGCAATGGAATATGATTCGTTATTCTCCAATTCCATTAACAAATTCCAGCAAAGATCTGCCAAAAGTGAATCTAATTTTTTTCCACTATACCAGTGTTCCAACTGTGCTGATACCTGGTGGAAACGTTCCCCATGCTCGTCTGATTCAGACGGCAACTGACGCTCGAAGTGATCCTGGTGGTGATGTATGAAATGCACTTTCAACGACATTCGAACACCGATGTTTTCGAAAGATTGCAGCATATCATCAACAATGGCACGCCAATTGTCCACTCGATGAATGCCGAGAACTTTTTCGATCACTGCTTTCAGGTTATCCCAAGCGATGAGTTCCTCCTCTTGAAGGACATTGTTGAAGTCTTCATCCTTCATCAGTTTGCGAAGGATGAACACACCTGAAATAAATATATGATTTTATATAAAAACTTTCAAGAATACTTCATCTTTGTTTGGCGAAAAAAGAATTCCAAATATTTATTTACCTTCTTTAATTTTCGCTTCACTCAAGCGTGGAAAAATGTACTCCAATCGTCCAAAAGCCAATCTATTTCCACGCACCAGTAACGCTTTGATGAAATTCTTCATTAACCCAAGTTTAATGTGCAATGGTGGCAGCAATACCTTATCCATCGGCACCAACTCCTCGTGGATAACGTTCTGCTGCCCGATTAGACGATTTGTTCTCGGTAACCAATCTCGTTTTTGATACTGTGGTGTATATCGCGAATCCCACGTACACAAGTAGCACATATTTTTAGTGTAACCAGTTTGAAGGCCACAGATAAGTGCAACCACTTTCAAATCAGCGCATATTTTCCAACAATGTTCATGGTATTTCACAGAATCCAAGATTAGTTTCATGGAATCATACGTTTCCTTTGTTTTCACGGCAAGCGCAATTGGCACAGAGTTTTTTGTATTATCGAAATACAGCAGCACAGCCTTGAGACTGCTCTTCGATCCATCGATGAAGAACCGCCATTGGTCCGCATTGTACGTGTAATTCATGGCCGACATCAAACCATCGATATCATTACAGTACGTAAATGAATTGTTTTCGTTGCGAGTAAAAAACGGTAGAAATTTATGCTGTCGACCACGCGATCCGAACACTTTAACTTCTGGTGACAGGATGTTCACAGCTTTAAGATGTTGAGCAAGAATTATGGTTTTATTTTGTGACAACTTTAGTTGTCTTGACATTATGTTCAAGCGCTGTTGTGTAACTTCAATGTGTTTGCATGGTGGCGTAATATTTGATGGCTGATACAAAGAAAAATTCGATTCTGGCTCCGAAAAAAAAGATGGTGGGATGTATTCTTCAGTTTGACTCAGTTTTCTCGGGATTGGCACTGGCGGAGAATGTTTGAGCTGACGGAACACTTTGGTAAATATATTCCATCGCCTTTCTTCTGTTCATACCCACAACATTATTTTTACATACGTAGCACATGTTTTTTCATGGTCGACTGGCTCTGACCAAATCATCGGTATTCCATATGGCATGCTTTCCCGTCGACCTGTTCGCCAATCATACAAACGTGCTACACACGATGAACAAGCTATTTTAGGCACCCAGTCAACATTACGAATCACTGGAATATTGAAGTACAATGTTGCAATTTCATCAGTAATTTTTTTCTTAGACGACATAATGGTCCACTTTCCGCACATATAACAGTAATGATTGAAGTTTTTCAGGCATTCATCCATTTTTTACCGTAAAAATTAATCACTTCAAACTGGAAACTTTATTTATACTTTTATTACTTTTTCGTCACTTTAAAAAAATCGTACTTTACGCGTTCGGAGACACTTGTTGAATGACAAAAATCGATCAATGAACATCTATAAATACTACATAAGTTTCAATATTTTACTGAGAGGTACTTATGAATTGGCGCATCTTTTAAGGGTGGCTATATACCTGATTCGTGTGCGTTTGTGTAAAAAAAATTTGTGTAAAAAAATCATGCAGGTAGCCAACGGAAAAAACCCAAATAATTAAAAAAGTACACTTTCCTTTTAATTGTCCACGCACATTACCGAAAAAGCGTAAAAAACGATGGTTTTTGTATTTAAAAAGTGTGTTGAGTTGCTTGAAATGGCAATAATATTGCATAATATATTGTAAAAAGGAAAAACGGTAAGAATTATGTCGATAAGTTTGCGCAAGAACTACAAAAAAGCGCATAAAAACAGCACAAAAATGGGGAAAATCGATGAAAAATGGGCAAAAATCATGAAAATAGGCTAAAAATTTTGATTTTCTCAGTTGAAATGTGCGTTCTAATGGTGGAAATAGTAATTGTGAGCCGTATAAAGATAACACAAGAAATTTTGAATACAGGAAAAGCGACTTAAATGGGCTGAAAATGGTCAAAAATTGACGAATTGACCGAAATTCAAAAAAAACGCCATAAATTTTTCTCAATGAGCCAAATTGGCACTTTCATCGGTGGAGTAGTAGTCAGGGGGCTCATCCAAACACAACCATATGGTTTTCACGTTAGTACCATTTTACAACTTGAACAGTGATATTAGGGCCAGTGTTAAGTGATGACTACTTAGTAGGATATTTTATTTAGGTAAGAAACTTTAAAACGAAATTTTATAATTGGTCGCTATAATACTTATCCTTATTAAAGTAAATATGATTCTGGTTAAACTTTTTCATATTTAAGTTAATGTGTTTTCCGATTTTAAAAATAAGCAGACAAATTTTTATATAAAAAGAAAAAAAAAACTGAGATTTGTGTGATTTCAAAGCTGTTTCTATCTTAGTAAACGTTGTTTCTGTATGGTTTTATTTTTTTTTCTTCTGTGTATTAACAACTAACTGGATCATGTATTATATAACCCACACAGAGAGAAGTTTGCTGGACCAGTTTTAATGAAATTTTTTAATAAAATAATAAATTTTTCTTCACAAGGTAATTGAAAAATTTCTTACATTTGGTGAAAAAGCTTCATATATTTTATGAATCTAGTTTTAATGAAGCTTTTTGATTAAGTGTATGAAACTTTTAATAAATAAAATGAATATTTTGACAACATTTAATCAAAAATGCCATTAATTTAATAAAAAGTTTCAATGGACGAGGCCTAGTGAAATTTATCGGTTTTGTGCAAAAATGTATTAATATCATTCAGATAATTCTCTCAGTTAATTAATTGGTTGTTTTCCTACACTATACATTAGGCTGGGTCGATTTGTGGGGAGGCAAAAAAATCGCCCATGGCTCAGGGAAAATCGTATTCTAGAGATCAAAATAAGAAACTTTGCCGAAGGAACCATACCTCTAAAACGAATTCTACTACCCCTAACTGTTGACTTTTGTCCCGTAGGGTCAAGTTTTGAAAAATCCCACTTTGACCCATTTAGAGTGCCCCAATCGAGTCCAAATGTATGACCGACCCCCACTAACTTTGGAGGGCCGATCCACCCATGCCAGTGGTACACCCCCTGGAACTCCCCTGGGGGGTTCCCCATACAAACATTTTAAAAAATCACCATTTTTGGCACTTTATTTTATTATTTTTTATTTATTTTATTTATTTTTATTATTTTATTTATTTTTTCTCCTTAGAAATTTATTTAGTCAGAACATATGTAAATGAAAAAATTAATTTAACTTAGTAATAGAAAAGAAAAAATGCCCAGAATTGAAAGCAAAAAAGACTTCAAACAGTAATTTTTTTTATTTTCTTTTCTATTACTAAGTTAAATTAATTTTTTCATTTACATATGTTCTGACTAAATAAATTTCTAAAGAGAAAAAATAAATAAAATAATAAAAATAAATAAAATAAATAAAAAATAATAAAATAAAGTGCCAAAAATGGTGATTTTTTAAAATGTTTGTATGGGGAACCCCCCAGGGGAGTTCCAGGGGGTGTGCCACTGGCATGGGTGGATCGGCCCTCCAAAGTTAGTGGGGGTCGGTCATACATTTGGACTCGATTGGGGCACTCTAAATGGGTCAAAGTGGGATTTTTCAAAACTTGACCCTACGGGACAAAAGTCAACAGTTGGGGGTAGTAGAATTCGTTTTAGAGGTATGGTTCCTTCGGCAAAGTTTCTTATTTTGATCCCTAGAATACGATTTTCACTGAGCCATGGGCGATTATTAAATCGACCCGCCCTACTATACATATATATATAAACAAACAAAATTTAATGCAATTGAATAAGACCAAAACTCCGATAAAATTGGATGAAATTATATCAATTCAAATATCTTTTTTATTCGTTTATGTACAATTTGATTAATCCATTTTCCGGATAAAATTTTATATAATTTAGTATTTTTTTTTCACGGGTTATTAATTGCTTATTTTACTTATATAAATAGCATATTTTCCATATGAATACATTGAAATACATAGTGGGTCTGACCAGACCTCATGTGTTACGAATATTACTATCGAAACATGTGTAACGCGGAGGGTTAAAAATGTATTTTCCTTAATTTTACATTAATGTTTTACTTTCCTATATCATCCCAGGAAATTTTTTTACAATCGGTAGCCAACCACACCCATTCTACAACTGGTTCCATTGCAAACGATTCCATGGAACTGGTTCCGGAACCAGTTCCTGGGATCCTATATGGAAGGTGTGGGTGACGTAGAATCATTTCCAGAACTAGTTCCTCTAGAGCAACCGGTTCCACTTTAGAGCTATAGAAGGGGTTGCTTTTGGGACAATTTCAAACAAAACCCAGCAAAATTTTTTTGTACTGGTTGCCTTTGAATCTGTTCTAGAATTGGTGTTTTTACCACCGGTTCCGTGGAACAGGTTCTAAAACTGATTCCTGGAAGTCAAAATGGAAGGCTCCACTGTCGCAGAACCAGTTCTATAACTGGTTCTAGAACCGGTTCCAAAGCAACCTGTTCTAGTTTGCAGGAAAAGAACCTGTTGCTTTTGGGACAAACCCAAACGAAAATCACCGATGATAGAACATAAGTTAGAACAGGTTGCATGCAAGTACAAGTTGTTCTACAACTGTTTCTTTGCATCCGACAGTTTTGCTGGGAAATAATCGGTGTTAGAATCGACAGTAGAAGGGGTTGTGAATGAAAAGTAGCTATTCTACAACCGATTCTTTGGAACAGAAAATTTTCCTGGGATGTTATACATTTTCGGAAAGCATTTTTCATACTTTTTGTATGGCTACATGTCTGAAATTTAAAAAATTTAAAACTATTTTTACACAACTGGAATGTATTCTCAAAAAGAAAAAGTTTGATACCTGATAAGACGCGAAGTAGCTGGAAAATCGAAAAAAATACAGGTCCGCTTAAACTTATATATATATATTAGGGTGTCCCTTATAAAGTGTTTGATCGATTTTCGACACGCATACCCCCCAATTTTTTTCCAAATGGTCCCAAATTAACAAAATCGATTTTTTTATTTTTTTTTAAAACATTAACCCGTGCCGAGTTGCGGCCGAAAATGGCCCAATTTGGAAAAAAAGTATTATTATTAAAAATTCCCAAAATTATAGATTTTGAAAAATTTAGTATTTTGTTTCATTTATTCATCTAATATAGTCAAAATGATTCAGACATGGAATTTAGACTTCATCGGATATAATTCACCCACTTAAGCCTGGAATCCAAAATGACCCACGAATTTGATAAAAATGCAAAAACATGTTTTTTTTAAATTAATTTTAAAGTTTTTTTAAAATGCCTAATTTGGAGATGTCAATTGCTAATTGTACCACATAATAGTTGATATTAAAGAAAAAAAAAATAAATTGGAAAAATGATAATTCGAGTTTGTGTTTGGAGCGACTGCTTTCCAGGACATTTTACAAAAATTGCTTAGTTTGTCAAAAAAGTAACAAAATTTGAATGTTTTCATCAAATTTTAACTAGTTTTCGAAAAAATATAACTTAAATAATTATCTCTACATTTGTTTAAAAAAATCATTAACCCTTAGTGGCCTGGGGTCAGAAAAGATACATGAAACTTAATATTAATTATGACTAGGAGATTGTAAAGCCATTAAATTGATAAAAAAAATCTCAAGTGGACAAAAATAATTATTTTATGTAACATGTTCCATATGGGGTTAACTTTTATATTTTTGGCCAAAAACGCCCCAATAGGAAATTTACAGAATAACACCTTTAATAATTTTCGGAAAAATATTACTCTAAATGAATAACAAAAAAATGTTTTCCACTTGATAAAAATTATTATTTTGACTAACTTGATCCATATAGGGTTAATGCTCTCACTTTTCACAAAAAAACACCCATTATGAAATTTACAAAATAACATTTATCAGATTTTTATTAAATTGGGATATGCGATAAAAAAATGTTCACTTGATCAAAATAATTATTTTATGTAACATGATCCACATAGGGTTAATTTTTACACTTTTACCAAAAACCGACCCACAAGCAAATTTACAGAATAACACCTTTCAGAATTTTCGGGAAAATATCACTTCAAATAGATCAAAAAACCCTTTTTCCACTTGACAAAAATTATTATTTTGTGTAACTTGATCCATATAGGGTTAATGTTTTTACTTTTTGACAAAAAAAACGCACTTGGAAATTTTCAGAATAACGTCTTTCCAAATAGAAAGCAATAAATGCATAATAAACAAAAGCTTTTAATTAGAATCTAATACTACTACAAAACTAAAATTACTATTAGTATGCAGACACTTTTGACACCACATTTTTAACCCTTAAAAATAAGATTGGGGCTATAGAGAATTGCGCTTTTTCGTTAGTTTTGTACCCTCTATCGAATATCCCAATTTAATAAAAATCTGATAAATGTTATTCTGTAAATTTCTAAGTGGGTATTTTTTTTGTGAAAAGTGAGAACATATATGGATCAAGTTACTCAAAATAATAATTTTTATCAAGTGGAAAACATTTTTTGTTATTCATTTTAAATGATATTTTTCCGAAAATTATTAAAGATGTTATTCTGTAAATTTCGTAATGGGGCGTTTTTGGCAAAAAGTATAAAAGTTAACCCCATATGGATCATGGTCCATAAAATAATTATTTTTATCCAGTTGAGATTTTTTTATCAATTTAATGGCTTTACAATCTCGTAGTCATAATTAATATTAAGTTTCATGGGTCTTTTTTGATCCCAGGCCACTATTGGTTAAAGGTTTTTTAAAAAAAAAATGTAAAGATAATTATAATCTAACCATATTTAAGTGATATTTTTCCGAAAACTATGTAAAATTTGATGAAAACATTCAAATTTTGTTAAATTTTTGACAAAATAAGCAATTTTTGTAAAACGTCTGAACTATCATTTTTCCAATTTATTTTTTTTTCTTTAATATCAACTATTATGTGGTACAACTAGCAATCGACATCTCCAAATTGGGCGTTTAAAAAAATCTTTAAAATTAATTTTAAAAAAACACGTTTTCGCATTTTTATCAAATTCGTGGTTCATTTTTGATTCCAGGCTAAAGTGGGTTAATGATATCCGATGAAGTCAAAATTCCATATCTAAATCATTTTGACTATATTAAATGAATAAATGAAACAAAATACAAAATTTTTCAAAATTTCGAATTTTGGGAATTTTTAATAATACACTTTTTTCAAAAAAGGGCCTTTTTCGGCCGCAACTCGGCACGGGTTAACGTTTTCCTAAAAAAATAAAAAAATCGATTTTGTATATTTAGGACCATTTGTAAAAAAATGGGGGGTATGCGTGTCGAAAACGACCAAACACTTTCTAAGGGACGCCCTAATATATATATATATATACATATGTATATATGGTTCCGGAACCAGTTCCATGGAATCGGTTGCAGTGGAACCAGTTGTAGAATAGGTATGGTTGGCTACCGATTGTAAAAAATTTTCCTGGGTTGTGTATGGTTTCCTTGGATCAAATGACAAATAAATGGAAAAAAATAAAAAAATGGGTAATTCCTGGCCCCTAAATTCCCGAGATGGCCGATAATCTGAGACACCCTTAGATTTTCGTTCTCTACAAAATATCCGAATTTCATTAAGAGCGGAGGTTATCACATGATATACTTTCCTTGTTAGTCACTTAAGTCCTCAATATGTACACAAAATAAAACGAGTAAAAAGGTTAAAGTCGGGCATGCCGACTATACAATACCCTACACCAGTCTGGTTAAAAGCTAACTAATGTTTGGATCCGAAAGGGTTAAAATGGGACTTGTGTCAAAATTTTCTATAATGTGAGTCAGCGACCAAATTTCATTAAAATATCTTAATATTTGCGACCTGCAGTTTGTAACCAAGCCAATTTTGGGGGGACCCTTATATGGGCACTAGGTCTAAACATGGACCGCTGTTAACTAAAATCAATAGGCTTCGTCCTTGGGCTGATATAGGTCGGTGTACCAAATTTCATCAAAATATCTTAATATTTGCGACCTGCAGCGTATAAACAATATAATTTTGAGGGGACCCTTATATGGGCACTAGGTCTAAACATGGACCCGTGTTAACCAAAATCAATAGGCTTCGTCCTTGGGCTGACATAGGTCGGTGTACCAAATTTCATCAAAATATCTTAATGTTTGCGACCTGCAGTGTATAAACAATATAATTTTGGTAGGACCCTTATATGGGCACTAGGTCTAAACATAGACCGATGTTCACCAAAATCAATAGGCTTCGTCCTTGGGCCAACATAGGTCTGTGTACCAAATTTCATCAGAATATCTTCATATTTGCGACCTGCTGCGTATAAACAATATAATTTTGGGGGGGACCCTTATATGGGCTCTAGGTCTAAACATGGACCCGTGTTAACCAAAATTAATAGGATTCGTCCTTGGGCTGACATAGGTCGGTGTACCAAATTTCATCAAAATATCTTAATGTTTGCGACCTGCAGCGTATAAACAATATAATTTTGGTAGGACCCTTATATGGGCACTAGGTCTAAACATGGACCGATGTTCACCAAAATCAATAGGCTTCGTCCTTGGGCTGACATAGGTCGGTGTACCAAATTTAATCAAAATATCTTATTGTTTGCGACCTGCAGCGTATAAACAATATAATTTTGGTAGGACCCTTATATGGGCACTAGGTCTAAACATGGACCGATGTTCACCAAAATCAATAGGCTTCGTCCTTGGGCTGACATAGGTCGGTGTACCGAATTTCATCAAAATATCTTAATATTTGCGACCTGCAGCGTATAAACAATATAATTTTGGTAGGACCCTTATATGGGCACTAAGTCTAAACATGGACCGATTTTAACCAAAATCAATGGGCTTCGTTCTTGGGCCGACATAAGTCGGTGTACCAAGTTTTATCTTAATCTTTACGACCTGTAGAGTGCGCACAAGAATGCATGGACAGACTGACAGACGGACGGACAGACGGACATCGTTAAATCGAAATAAAAAACAATTCTGAGCCGATCGGTATACTATAAGGTGGGTCAATATTTTTTGGTGTTACAAACATCAGCACAAACTTATAATACCCTGACCACATAGTGGTGTAGGGTATAAATACGTTTTATGGGACTTAAGGTGTGCGGATGTTCAATTGTGAAAGTATAATTTTAATTTAGAAACTGAATTAAAGCAATAATTCAATAAAGATTTGTACGAATTTTATTCTATATATTACGTCATATACACGTAAACTGTTAGTAAACAAAGAATATTCTATTCAATATATTTTTATAACTGTTGAAACTTCAAGAAACGTACATATAACGGAAGGAAACTCGTGATAAGAAGTCAGTAAGACAACAGGTTAATTTCAAATTTGACCATTTGTCACCTGTTTACTTAAGCATGCTATAGTTTCTTATTAAAATGCAACGGCATGCATGACAACGAAAACCAATACAATAAAGTCCAAACACGTACTTCTATTCAAAGGTTAGAACTTAACTTCATAAAAGAAGACAAATTAGCGGTGTTTAATCGGGGTATTATTAGTGGTCAGCATTATACTTATGCTGGAAAAAATGAGTAGTGGGTATCAAGTACTTGTCATTATTTGAGTACTCGATACATAACCCAGCAAAATATTGGTAATGACACCTCATTGCTGTCTGCATTACCAATAATGATATATCATTACCTTTTGCATTATTTTGTAATATAAAATAATGACTTCCTAATAACGGCCTATTTTAGTCATTGGTTTTAAATATAAAATAATGACTTACTCGGAATAGTTTAAACAAGTACTTTTTACAAGCCCAGTTGAAAATGTTCATATATGGTCATATATGGCAACATATATGGATTCATATATTGGTTCGGATCCGAATTTGAGGGTATATGGCCATATATGGAGATATATGAATGTTCATATAAATGTTTTTTTTATTTTTTAATAAAAATATTGCTTTTTTTATTTAAATTAAATGTAAATATTACAATTCTTACTGATGAATTTGTACATTTGAATAAAATTGAGAAATTATGAAATTTTTAATGGACATAAACATTTTACTTCAAGTTTAGAAAATATTTTATGACTGATTTTTGATTATTTAATGATTGTTTATAGACTAATAGAAAAAAGTGTGTAAACATTTTAGTTAATTAAAATTTCAGTGATTCCCAGGTGAAAATATTCATATATGTTCACATATTGTCATATATGATTTCATGTATGAGCATATATGCTTTAATGTATGATCATATATGAACATATATGTTATGTATGGAAGCATATATGGGTAAATACATTCAAATGTATGAATCCATATATGATAATATACTGCATTTATTGGTCCATATATTGGTTCATATATTCCATATATCTTCATATATGAACTCATATATTATTCCATATATGGGTAATGTTTTAAGTTTTTTTTTTGTAATGGGGGTAATCACGTGAGCGGATTCAAAAAATATTGAAATACAATACATTTGATAAATTCTTAAATACACGGAGGAAAAAGACGTTTTTGTATTTGTTTGGAGGTAATCAATGTATGTTTACAAACTACCATATATGTATTTGCAGTGTGCTTCCAATTATATTGTTTTTATAGTTACTATATATATATTTCCCGGTAATAATTATATTTGTGGATACAATTAACATATATTTGGAAAAACGGCGAATTTCCATTCTTGATACATATAAAGTTGTATGTAGCCATTATAACTTTTGTAGTTGGTAATAATCGTTTGGTTTAGCTAAACTGCATCTAGTCAGAAAATTTAGTGATATTTTTCCTTTATTTATTAATTTTATTGTGAAAGATGTGAAAAAATAAAATAAATTAGTATAAATAAAACATAAAATTGTGTTAAAAAGAAAAAATATTTAATTGTGTATATTAAAATATTAACTTATTATAAGAGTTTTTAATTAATATTTGTTAATAAAAATAAATAAAAAATATATGAAGAGATTGTAGTTATTGTTTTTCAATGAATGTATTAGATGCAAAATTCAATGTGATTTATAATATATTTAATTATTAAATAATCGCCAAACAGTAGATGTATTAATTTAACTTTTTATGTTTTTCCATTAAAATATATAGAAATTTGGAGAGTAGAATAAATACGCCTATTGTGTGGCATATATTAATAATTGCTGTATAACTAAATATATTATTTATATATAGTATTTGCATGGAAACATAATTTGTCTATAACACACATATTATATGTTTGCTGCCAAACATATAATATTTGTCGATAGCGTCATTTCATTTCATCCAAACATTATATATTAACATAATATATTTGCTTACAAACATAATATATTTGCATGGAAATATATATTGTTTCTAGTAAAAACACGGCGAATATGTTTAACAAAATCTCCAAATATATATATATTACCAGCAAAAATATATTTGGGACAGGCCGTTTTTTTCAGCGTGTACAATTGGCAATTTCTGAAATACAATTGCCAGTTTCTGAAATACAATTGATTATTTGTAAAATACATTTGATAATTTCTGAAATGCAGTTGCGAATTTCTGAAATACAATTAATAAATTTCTGAAATACAATTTTCAGTTTCTGAAATACAATTCATAATTTCTGAAATTGGTAGTTTCTGATATACAATTAGGGATGCCAGATCCAGATTCGCAAAAAGCTGGACATTCGGGTTAAAAAAGCTAGATTTTGCAAAAAAAACTGGACATTTTCAAAACATGTTTTATCGAAAAAAAAAGTTGTCAAGTTTTGTTTTGTATTGATAATTTTTAAGCCGAACAATACCACAATTATTACAAAAATAAAAAGGTCAACTATTTATCGAACAACTAGTAAAGATAGTTTAAAATATTTGGGTGTCAACTTTAATAAATTAGTAAATTTTAATGACCATGCGAGAAATTTGTTGAAAAGGGCAAATCGGATTAAAGGTTCATTTAACAAATTATTTTTGAGCAGATATTTACCAGTAGCAACAAAGTTGCTAATTTATAAGGTCAGTATCAGGCCGGTCTTGGCTTATGCATTTCCAATTGGGTTCTCAATTTCTGCTACGATAATGAAGCAATTTGAAATTCTGGAGCGCAAAATTCTTCGTTTATGTGTGGGAAAACATTTTGAGGGCTATAACAAACGTTTTTCATATCGTTATATTTATAACGAATCCCATGTCACTCCATTCGGAATGTATGCTTTAAATCTTATGAGACGGTTTTTCGAAAAATTAATCTTACACAGTAACGAGATTTTAAGGGAAATTGTATTTGGACAACGAGATATAAGTTGGTCTAATACGAATTACCTCTCTCCTTTTGGGTTACTACATGAGAGTAATAATTCAATTATTGAATCGGAATCGTCGCTGATTCCTAGTTTCTTTGTCAGCATTACTCCCGATACACACAGAGGCTAGTCCTTAATAATGTTTGTATATTTTTTTTACACTTAGGCCCGATTACTGAATGGCCAGTTAAAATTTAGCCGGCAGTTAAATTCAAATTTTATATGGGAAACAACAACAAATGTGTCAGCTAAAGTCCCAGTTAGCTGCTAATTTGACATTCAGTAATCGGGCCTTAGTTTTTAATTTAGTTTTAAGATATCTTTAAGTTAGTTTTAAGTATAAATTTTTTTCTTTTCTTTTTTACAAAATTACAAAGTAAAGTGCCGGGAGCAAGCACGAAATACTCACAATTTTCTGAACCAATATTTCATTTTCAACGTTAAGTACGTACTGAATACAATAATGTTATTAAATTAATACTCGAAATTTTTAAGTATTTACTTTTATAATGTTACTTAATTCCGTTTAAATTGTTCATGTTAAGACTCCATAAAATTAAAAATTAAATTAATTATCTACTAATATGCTGCAAAATTTTTTACGGATTTTATCAAGGTAATTCGTATTAAAAGTGAACTTAAATGTAGCCAAAATTTTGTAAATTTAACAGTTTTTTTTCCCTTCTTATCTTACTAGTATATCTGCTAATAACAGCATTTTTTTTGCAAGGTAATTTTTAATTACATACCCGAGTAAAAAAGTTTTGATATAATCATATATTATTTTATGTAATTGCATATAGTAACTTATAGTTACATATGGCCACATATGCTTTTAAATTCAAGCAGATATACTTTTATATAGTCATATGTTAGATATTTTTTCCTCAAAGGTTTTAATATGTAGACATATTTGATTTTATATTATTACATACTGGCCTACATATAATTGCATGTGCTATATATAAGTACATAAAGTAACATATTACAGATATAATTACGTATACGTTTATATATAATTTAGTATGACACTATACATAATAATATAATACTATATGTGGAGCCATATAAGAAATCTTTTATAATTTGTGTTAGATATGATTATATATGGACGAATAAGAACCCATATATAACTTAATATGGTTACATATCTACAATATTTCATGATTTCTTTAATATATAACAATATAACGTTCTTTATAACATCATCTATAATTATATATCATCCCACATAAGCAATTATTTCAAAGTGATTTTATATAAAACCGTATTATATTATATGTGGTTCTATGTTAACAATGATTTTGAACTAGTTTTAGATTTAGTAATTACTAGGGATTGGCGCGTGACTAGAAATGTGAGTCACGTTATTCACACGTGATCGTGAGCAATAATTACTATACTCAAGTGATTCGTGCGTGAGTCTGAGAATATATAATTCGTACTTGATTCGTGCGTGAGCGGGAATAAGAATATATAACCTGTGCATGATTCGTGTGTGAGTTTATTTTTTGCATCATATATTTTTAGTAATTTTTACTATTTTGTAATATTTTACTACTTTTTTACTATTTTTCTTATATCTTGGTTGTGTAACATAATCCTATTAACTTTAAAATTTCAGTCTTGTTAACTTTATTTTAAAATTACTAAAAATCAGAGATGGGCTAAAATCATTACCATTACATTTTCATTACCATTACTTGATGTAATGGTAATGGAGCTTTTTTTATCATTACCATTTTTTGAAAAAATGGTAATGTTTTTTTTCATTACCATTGCGTTAAAAAATGGTAATGAATATTTTTTTTAATTTTCATTTGTTTTGAAAATTAAAATGAACCTTTTTTTAATTTTCATTACTTTTACCTAATGTTTACATAATAATGAAACACCCATTTGTTTTTCATTACATGCCGTTTTTGTCGAAGTTTTTTATTTTAAAAATATTAGGTTTACAAATTACTAAAAGCATTTTTTAGTTCATAATCCGAGGCCTATGGTATCCATATTTGATACCAAGTTTTGGTGGCTAGTTGCAAAAAAAAATCGCGACAAGAAATTGCATAAAGGAAAATTCTTGCATCAATATATTTCTTTGCAGAACATAAATAGCTGATTAAGTTTTTTAATTCAATTCTAGTACCATAATCTTTTTTCGCAATCCGCCATTATTTTGCAATTTTGTAAGTGCGGTTTTTTTTTTAATTTATAATCTAAGGACTATAATACTCATTTCGTACAACAAAGTTTGGTGGCTAGTTGAAAAAAAAAAAAAAATTGCAAAAAAAAATCGCAAACAAAAAAAATTCAAAAAGGAAAATTTTTAACTTCAATTCTTTTACCATAAAGTCTTTTTCGCGTCCCGCCATTATTTTGGAGTTTTTTAAGTGCGGTTTCTTAAAATTTATATTCTAGTGACTATAATACCCCATTCATACAACAAAGTTTGGGAGCTAGTTAAAAAAAAACCGCGGAAAAAAAATTTACAAAAAGGAAAATTCTTACATCAATAGATTTGTTTGCAGAATGTAAATCGCTGAATAAGTGTTTTGATTAAATTTTTTTACCAAAAAGTCTTTTTCGCGTCCCACCATTGTTTTTAAATTTTTTAAGTGCGGTTTCTTAAAATTTGTAATCTAGGGACTATAATGCCTATTTCATATAACAAATTTTGGTGGTTAGTTGCAAAAAAAAAAAAAAATCGCGAAAAAAATTTGCCAAAACGAAACTTTTTGCATCAGTATATTTGTTTGAAGAATGTTAATCGCTGATTAAGTTTTTTAATTGAATTTTTCTGCCATAAAGTCTTTTTTCGCGTTCCGCCATAATTTTGCTATTTTTTAAGTGCGGTTTTTTAAAATTTATAATCTAGAGACATACATCAAAGTTTGCTGGCTAATTGCCAAAAAAAAATTGGGAAAAAAAATTTACATAAAGGAAAATTTTTTAGTGTAGAACAAAGAACAAAACGTTCTTTACATCATTATGTTAAGTAATGGTAATGAAATTTCATTTGTCTACCTAGTGTAGAAAAAATGAAAATGATTTTTGGTTTTTACTACCATTGCGTATTGTAATGAAAATTATAAAAAAGTTTCATTACATGTAAAGAAAACAAATGAAATTAACATTTTTTTCATTGCAATTACATTTTGTAATGGTAATGAATTTTTTTTTAATTTTCTTTTTATAGATTTAATGGTAATGAAAACCTGCAATGGTCATTACAAAGTAATTATTTACTCCCATCTCTGCTAAAAATAAAGAAAATTTTGTTCATGTTTAATGCACTGTCATGGTAAATCTGGATAAAAGTAATGGAAGATTTATCGAAATTATAGGATCTCCAGCAGACCTTTGGGTTAATCATTATATTTGGAAATTAATTACATATGCAATTACACAATTACATGTAATTGTAATTAAAAAAAAATAATTACAAGTAATTTGTAATTGAAAATTTTCAATTATACATTACATATAATTGTAATTGAAAAAATGTAAATTACAATTACATTTTTTCGGAAAAGAAATAATGAGAAAAAGCACAAGTGAGGGGTCAGCCCAACATGACGCATTCTTTTTATACTTATCCACGCCTATCCAACCTATCCCAGTCAGTTTTTTCTACAAAATTTTAACAAAAACACTTTAATTATAAATGTAATTGAAATTTGTAATTGAAATCACTTTCAATTACAATTACTTGTAATTGAAAATGTTCAATTACAGTTACATGAAATGTAATTGAGTTTTTTTAATTTCAATTACATTTATTTGCAATTGTAATTGAAATTCCCCAGGTCTGATCTCCAGATATTGCATATCTTTTTTATTTAAAAAAATAATTTTTGTATATTGTTAGATATGGTCATATATAATATGATCTAAAGTATAAGGTCAATTTTTAGATATAATTGTATCAAACTATGTCCACTTTTATAACATTTTATATAATTTTATATAAAAAGGTATAATTTGATGTAATTGGATGAGGACAAAATTCGGATACAATTGTATCGAATAGCATAAAATTGTATCAAATTGTACCAAATTGTATACAATTGTATACAATTCGATACAATAAGATACAATAAGATGTTCTCATTTTTCGGATATAATTATATCTAATTACATAAAAGATTATATATAATAAAATATAACTTCATATGGCTCCATATCATTTTTTTTTACTTGGGTAATTTTTAGTAGCCTTTTCTCCTATTTTTACAGCTTTATTTCTTTCTATGAGTGTATTATTTTTTATAAAAAAACACTTAAAAAAAACAACTTTATATATTTTCCAATATGTTATATATTTTTGTTAGTTATAATAGAAAGAAATAAAGATAACAATTTACTGAACAAGACTGCTAAAAGTCAGCTATCAGTTATAACAAACCATAGCATAGGGGGTAGAGCGTCTGCTTGAAATGCCAACGAGTGTGGGTTCAAACACAGCAATTTTTTTTTAAATTCGTTTTTTATTTAAAGTACAGTTTTTATAATAAAAGCCTTCACCCAGCCACCACAAATAAATAATTCTGCACAACAATGGGTTTAAAATAAATAAATATTTGATCACTCATGAAAGTGGATAGTTAGTAATGAATCCATAATAAATTGCAATATACGTGTGTATGTTAAGATAATTTGGTAAAGTGCGAACTTAGGTAGATAGACCCGTAAGTAGTTTTGTTCATTTGTGTTTTGAATGAAAATAAATAACGTAAAGCAGGGTTGGAAAGCATTTTATAATATTAAAAATAGCGGGCAAAGCCCGCTACGTTGTTAGCGTGTCTTAAAGTTTTCTTTTTAATTCCAGTTTATGTAAAGGTAGACCTGGCAATTCAAGTAAATTCACAAATTCAGTTGGAAAATTTACTGCGTCGGTTTCTTCCACCGGTGCTTCGTTACATGAAGTTTAAATATCGGAATATATAAGTTCCATTCCTTTTCTAAGGTTTTTTCTCTTTTAGAAAATTTGTTTAACTTTTTGGAGAGTATGTTTCAATGCTACATAAGTTTCATATTCCGTGGATAGTGTTTGAACAGGTAATTCCCTCTTCCAATCCATTTGTATTGTCTATAATTTCAATTCCACTCGTTCAACGTTTATATCCATTTCATTCCACTTGTGTAGTGTTTCAATTCCACTCGTTTCCTATTTAGTTTCTTAATTTTAGTGTTTCATATACACTTGTTCTTTACGTTTTAGGTTTCTAGATAAAGACGCAGACGTTAAAGGGGGGGGGGGGGGGAATTTTCCCCTTTTGAACTACCATTTTTACCACGTTCCTGTCCAAAGTCCTAGAAATGCCTTGTCGATAAGTTAGCCCATACTCCAAGGAAAACATATTATATATTACAGGTTTCTAACCGAAGGGTTCGGTTAGGCCATCAAGGGGGAGAATTATTCCGTTTTTACCCCTCCCGGTAGGAATTTCCAAAAATTCCGTCTTAGAGGACGTCTGCGTTGGAGGAGGAACCTACTACATACATAATTTTATGTCTCTATATCCAGCAGTTTGGCCAGGCCATCAAGGGGGAAGTTTTTTCCCTTTTTACCCCTCCCGGTATGAATTTCCAAAAATACCATCTTAGGGGACGTCAACGTTGGAGAAGGAACCCAAATACCGAATTTAAGATCCCTTGTTCCAGCAGTTTGGCCAGGCCGTTAAGGGGGAGACTTTTCCTGTTTTTGACCCTACCTGTGGAAATTTCCAAAAATCTCATCTTAGCGGATGTCTACAATAGAGGAGGAACTTTAATACCAAATTTCAACTTCCTACCTCCAGCGGTTTGGGCAGGCCTTTAAGCGGCACTTTTCGCTTCATTAATCCCCATTTTTGCAATGTCCCTGTCCGAAAAGCACCTTCCCGGTAAGTGAGCCCATACTCCAAGTAACATATGTTTTACATTTCAGGTTTCTAACCAACTTTTACTATTTGTGCCCTTCTCGGTAGGAATTTCCGAAAATCCATCGACAGGGAATTTCAGCTTCCTAGTTCCAGCAGTTTGAGCAGGCTGTCAGGGGGGACACTTTTTCTTTTTTTGTCCCTCCCGGTTGGAATTAGGCTGGAAGAGGAACCTAAGTACCGAATTTCAGCTTCCTAGTTCCAGCAGTTTGGACAGGTCGTTAAGGGGCAACTTTCCCTTTTTGAGCCCCAATTTTATAACGACCCTGTCCAAAATTCAAAAAAGTATCTTTCTAATAAGTTAGCCCTTACTCCAGAGACCCACATTTTAAGCTTCAGGTTTCTAGCCGAAGGGGTTTTTACAGGCCCCCAAGGTGAGGCTTTTCTTCTTTTTGCCCCTCCCTTTAGGAATTTACAAAAATTCCATCTTCGTGGCTATCTGCGATGGATGAGGAACATTCATACCAAATTTCAACTGCATTGCCTAAGCGGTTTGCGCAGGCCGTTAGTGGGGACATTTTTCCCTTTCTACCACCATTTTTACTATGTTCCTGTTCCAAAATAGAAAAATTACGTTGCCGGTGAGTTAGTCCTACTCCAAGGAATACATATTTAAAATTTTAGGTTGGCCAAAAGGGATTGGGCAAGCCGTCAGGAGGAGACTTTTACCTTATTTCCCCTCCCGATAGGAATTTCAAAAATTCCGTCTAAGCGGACGCCTACACAGAAGGAGGAACTCACATACCGAGTTTCCTTTTGGGATATCCTGTAGGGAATTCCAAAAATACAAACTTTGTCGATGTCTACTACAGTGGAGGAACCTTTATACCAAATTTCAACTTCTTACCTCCAGTGGTTTGGGCAGGCACTTTTCCAATTTGTGAGACTGTTTATGGGGAGACTTTTCCCCTTTTTGCCCGTTCCGGTAGGAATTTCCAAAAATCCCGTCTTAGCGCACGTCTATGCCGAATATCAAGAAACCTTGTTTTAGTGGAGATATCCGTGGGGGGAGGAAAAAAAGTAGTTTTTTTGAAATTATATATTATTTTAAATGGGACTTTTTGGAAAAACGAAATTTTATGGAAAAAGATATTGTGTTTTTACAAAGTACTTTGTACTTTATTTGGAAAAGGTACTTCTTTTGGAAAAGGAACATTTTTTTAGAAAAAGGTACTTTTTTTTTGAAAAAGGTACTTTTTTTGAAAAAAGGTACTTTTTTTTGAAAAAGGTACTTTTTTTGAAAAAAGGTACTTTTTTTGAAAAAAGGTACTTTTTTTGAAAAAAGGTACTTTTTTGGAAAAAGGTACTTTTTTTTGGAAAAGGGAATTTTTTTTGGAAAAAAGTAGTTTTTTTGGAAAAAGGTACTTTTTTTGGAAAAAGGTACTTTTTTTGAAAAAAGGTACTTTTTTTGGAAAAAGGTACTTTTTTTGGAAAAAGGTACTTTTTTTGGAAAAAGGTACTTTTTTTGGAAAAAGGTACTTTTTTTGGAAAAAGGTACTTTTTTTGGAAAAAGGTACTTTTTTTGGAAAAAGGTACTTTTTTTGGAAAAAGGTACTTTTTTTTGGAAAAAGGTACTAATTCGGAAAAACGTACTTTTTTTGAAAAAAGGTACTTTTTTTGGAAAAAGTTACTTTTTTGGAAAAAGGTACTTTTTTTGGAAAAAGGTACTTTTTTGGAAAAAGGTACTTTTTTTGGAAAAAGGTACTTTTTTGGAAAAAGGTACTTTTTTGGGAAAAAGGTACTTTTTTGGGAAAAGGTACTTTTTTTTTGAAAAATATACATTTTTTTAGAACAAGGTACATTTTTTGGAAAAAGGTACTTTTTTTTGGAAAAAGGTACTTTTTTTGGAAAAACGTAATTTTTTTTTCCAAAAAGGTACTTTTTTTGGGAAAAGGTACTTTTTTTGGGAAAAGGTACTTTTTTTGGGAAAAGGTACTTTTTTTGGAAAAAGGTACTTTTTTTGGAAAAAGGTACTTTTTTTGGAAAAAGGTACTTTTTTTAGAAAAAGGTACTTTTTTTGGAAAAAGGTAATTTTTTTTGGAAAAAGGTATTTTTTTTTGGAAAAAGGTACTTTTTTCGGAAAAATGTACTTTTTTTTGGAAAAAGGTACTTTTTTTGGAAAAAGGTACTATTTTTGGAAAAAGGTACTTTTTTTTGGAAAAAGGTACTTTTTTTGGAAAAAGGTCGTTTTTTTAGAAAAATGTACTTTTTTTGGAAAAATGTACTTTTTTTTGGAAAAAGGTACTTTTTTTTTAAAAAGATACTTTTTTTGGAAAAAGGTACTTTTTTCTGAAAAATGTACTTTTTTGAAAAAAAGGTACTTTTTTTGGAAAAAGGTACTTTTTTTGTAAAAAGGTAATTTTTTTTAGAAAAATGTACTTTTTTGGAAAAAGGTACTTTTTTTGGGAAAAGGTACTTTTTTTGGAAAAAGGTACTTTTTTTGGAAAAAGGTACTTTTTTGGAAAAAGGTACTTTTTTTGGAAAAAGGTACTTTTTTTTGGAAAAAGGTACTATTTCGGAAAAACGTACTTTTTTTGGAAAAAGGTCCTTTTTTTGAAAAAAGGTACTTTTTTTGGAAAAAGGTACTATTTTTGAAAAAAGGTACTTTTTTTTGGAAAAAGGTACTTTTTTGGAAAAAGGTACTTTTTTGGAAAAAGGTACTTTTTTGGAAAAAGGTACTTTTTTGGAAAAAGGTACTTTTTTGGAAAAAGGTACTTTTTTGGGAAAAAGGTACTTTTTTGGGAAAAGGTACTTTTTTTTTGGAAAAAGGTACATTTTTTGAAAAAAGGTACTTTTTTTAAAAAAGGTACTTTTTTTTTGGAAAAAGGTACTTTTTTTGGAAAAAGGTACTTTTTTTGAAAAAGGTACTTTTTTTGGAAAAAGGTACGTTTTTTGGAAAAAGGTGCTTTTTTCGGGAAAAGGTACTTTTTTTGGAAAAACGTACTTTTTTTGGAAAAAGTACCTTTTTTTTGGAAAAAGGTACTTTTTTTGGAAAAACGTAATTTTTTTTCCAAAAAGGTACTTTTTTTGGGAAAAGGTACTTTTTTGGAAAAAGGTACTTTTTTTTGGAAAAAAGGTACTTTTTTTGGAAAAAGGTCCTTTTTTTAGAAAAATGTACTTTTTTTGGAAAAATGTACTTTTTTTTGGAAAAAGGTACTATTTTTGGAAAAAGGTACTATTTTTGGAAAAAGGTACTTTTTTTGGAAAAAGGTACTTTTTTTGGAAAAAGTTACTTTTTTTGGAAAAAGGTACTTTTTTAGAAAAAGGTCCTTTTTTTAGAAAAAGGTACTTTTTTTGGAAAAAGGTAATTTTTTTTGGAAAAAGGTATTTTTTTTTTGGAAAAAGGTACTTTTTTCGGAAAAATTTACTTTTTTTTGGAAAAAGGTACTTTTTTGGAAAAAGGTACTATTTTTGGAAAAATGTACTTTTTTTTGGAAAAAGGTACTTATTTGGAAAAAGGTACTTTTTTTGGAAAAAGGTACTTTTTTGGAAAAAGGTACTTTTTTGGAAAAAGGTACTTTTTTGGGAAAAAGATACTTTTTTGGGAAAAGGTACTTTTTTTTTTGGAAAATGTACATTTTTTTAGAAAAAGGTACATTTTTTGGAAAAAGGTACATTTTTTAAAAAAGGTACTTTTTTTTTGGAAAAAGGTACTTTTTTTGGAAAAAGGTACTTTTTTTGAAAAAGGTACTTTTTATGGAAAAAGGTACGTTTTTTGGAAAAAGGTGCTTTTTTCGGGAAAAGTTACTTTTTTTGGAAAAACGTACTTTTTTTGGAAAAAGTACCTTTTTTTGGAAAAAGGTACTTTTTTTGGAAAAAGGTACTTTTTTTGGAAAAAGGTACTTTTTTTTGAAAAAGGTACTTTTTTTGGAAAAAGGTACTTTTTTTAGAAAAAGGTACTTTTTTTGGAAAAAGGTAATTTTTTTTGGAAAAAGGTATTTTTTTTTTGGAAAAAGGTACTTTTTTCGGAAAAATGTACTTTTTTTGTGAAAAAAGGTACTTTTTTGGAAAAAGGTACTATTTTTGGAAAAAGGTACTTTTTTGGAAAAAGGTACTTTTTTTTGGAAAAAAGGTACTTTTTTTGGAAAAAGGTCCTTTTTTTAGAAAAAGGTCCTTTTTTTAGAAAAATGTACTTTTTTTTGGAAAAAGGTACTTTTTTCGGAAAAATGTACTTTTTTTTGGAAAAAGGTACTTTTTTGGAAAAAGGTACTATTTTTGGAAAAAGGTACTTTTTTGGAAAAAGGTACTTTTTTTTGGAAAAAAGGTACTTTTTTTGGAAAAAGGTCCTTTTTTTAGAAAAATGTACTTTTTTTGGAAAAATGTACTTTTTTTTGGAAAAAGGTACTTTTTTTTGAAAAAGATACTTTTTTTGAGAAAAATGTACTTTTTTTGGAAAAAGGTACTTTTTTTGGGAAAAGGTACTTTTTTGGAAAAAGGTACTTTTTTTGTCCCCTTTTTGCCCCTCCCGATAAGAATTTCCAAAAATGCCGTCTCAACGGACGTCTACACCGGTCGAGGAACCTACATCAAATTTCTACTTCATAGCTCCAGCAGTTTGAGCAGGCCGTCAAGGGGGAGACTTTTTCCCCTTTTTGCCCGTCCCTGTAAAAATTTCCAAAACTCCCGTCTTGGTGGATGTCTACGATAGTGGAGGAACCTTTATACCAAAATCCAACTTCCTACCTCCAGCGGTTTGGGCAGGCCGTCAAGGGGGGCCTTTTTCCCCTTTTTAACCCCCATTTTTAAAACGTCCCTGTCCAAAATTCTTGAAAGTAATTTCCAGAAAAGTTAGCCCATACTCCAAGGTACACATATCTTAAATTTCAGCTTTCTAGCCAAAGGGGTTTTGGCAGGCCGCCAAGGGGGAGACTTTTCCCCTTTTTGACCGTTCCGGTAGGAATTTCCAAAAATCCCATCTTAGCGGACGTCTACGCCGAAAGAGGAACCTACATACCAAATTTCAACTTCCTAGCTTCAGCGGTTTGGGCTGGGCGATGTTGAGTCAGTCAGTCAGAAAAAGGTACTTTTTTTGGAAAAAGGTACTTTTTTTGGAAAAAGGTACTTTTTTTGGAAAAAGGTACTTTTTTTGAAAAAAGGTACTTTTTTTTGAAAAAGGTACTTTTTTTGGAAAAAGGTACTTTTTTTAGCAAAAGGTACTTTTTTTTGGAAAAAGGTAATTTTTTTTGGAAAAAGTATTTTTTTTTGGAAAAAGGTACTTTTTTCGGAAAAATGTACTTTTTTTTGGAAAAAGGTACTATTTTTGGAAAAAGGTACTATTTTTGGAAAAAGGTACTTTTTTTGGAAAAAGGTACTTTTTTTGGGAAAAGGTACTTTTTTGGAAAAAGTATTTTTTTGTCCCCTTTTTGCCCCTCCCGATAAGAATTTCCAAAAATGCCGTCTCAACGGACGTCTACACCGGTCGAGGAACCTACATACCAAATTTCTACTTCATAGCTCCAGCAGTTTGAGCAGGCCGTCAAGGGGGAGACTTTTTCCCCTTTTTGCCCGTCCCTGTAAAAATTTCCAAAACTCCCGTCTTGGTGGATGTCTACGATAGTGGAGGAACCTTTATACCAAATTTCAACTTCCTACCTCCAGCGGTTTGGGCAGGCCGTCAAGGGGGGCCTTTTTCTCCTTTTTAACCCCCATTTTTACAACGTCCCTGTCCAAAATTCTTGAAAGTAATTTCCAGAAAAGTTAGCCCATACTCCAAGGAACACATATCTTAAATTTCAGCTTTCTAGCCAAAGGGCTTTTGGCAGGCCGCCAAGGGGGAGACTTTTCCCCTTTTTGACGGTTCCGGTAGGAATTTCCAAAAATCCCATCTTAGCGGACGTCTACGCCGAAAGAGGAACCTACATACCAAATTTCAACTTCCTAGCTTCAGCGGTTTGGGCTGGGCGATGTTGAGTCAGTCAGTCAGTCAGTTGGGGAAAAGTAAAAAGTTGTAAAAATGGGGGTTAAAAGGGGGAAAAGGCCCCCCTTGACGGCCTGCCCAAACCGCTGGATGTAGGAAGTTGAAATTTGGTATAAAGGTTCCTCCACTATCGTAGACATCCACCAAGACGGGAATTTTGGAAATTTTTACAGGGACGGGCAAAAAGGGGAAACAGTCTCCCCCTTGACGGCCTGCTCAAACTGCTGGAGCTATGAAGTTGAAATTTGGTATGTAGGTTCCTCGATCGGTGTAGACGTCCGTTGAGACGGCATTTTTGGAAATTCTTATCGGGCGGGGCAAAAAGGGGACAAAAAAAGTACCTTTTTCCAAAAAAGTACCTTTTCCCAAAAAAAGTACCTTTTCCCAAAAAAGTACCTTTTTCCCAAAAAAGTACCTTTTTCCAAAAAAGTACCTTTTTCCAAAAAAGTACCTTTTTCCAAAAAAAGTACCTTTTTCCAAAAAAAAGTACCTTTTTCCAAAAAAAAGTACCTTTTTCCAAAAAAAGTACTTTTTTCAAAAAAAGTACCTTTTTCCAAAAAAAGTACCTTTTTCCAAAAAAAGTACCTTTTTCCAAAAAATGTACCTTTTTCTAAAAAATTGTACCTTTTCCAAAAAAAAAAAATACCTTTTCCAAAAAAGTACCTTTTCCCAAAAAACATACATTTTTCCAAAAAAAATACCTTTTTCAAAAAAAGTACCTTTTCCAAAAAAAAGTAACTTTTCCACAAAAAAAGTACCTTTTTCTAAGAAAATGTTCCTTTTCCCAAAAAACACACATTTTTTCAAAAAAAATTCCTTTTTCAAAAAAAGTACCTTTTCCAAAAAAAGTACCTTTTCCCAAAAAAGGACCTTTTTCTAAAAAATTTTCCTTTTCCAAAAGAAGTACCTTTTCCAAAAAAAGTACCTTTTTCCAAAAAAAATACCTTTTCCAAAAAAAGTACAAATAAAGTACTTTGTAAAAACAAAGTATCTTTTTCCAAAAAATTTCGTTTTTCCAAAAAGTACCATTTAAAATAATATATAATTTCAAAAAAACTACTTTTTATCCTCCCCCCACGGATATCTCCACTAAAACAAGGTTTCTTGATATTCGGCATAGACGTGCGCCAAGACGGGATTTTTGGAAATTCCTACCGGAACGGGCAAAAAGGGGAAAAGTCTCCCCATAAACAGTCTAACAAATTGGAAAAGTGCCTGCCCAAACCACTGGAGGTAAGAAGTTGAAATTTGGTATAAAGGTTCCTCCACTGTAGTAGACATAGACAAAGTTTGTATTTTTGGAATTCCCTACAGGATATTCCAAAAGGAAACTCGGTATGTGAGTTCCTCCTTCTGTGTAGGCGTCCGCTTAGACGGAATTTTTGAAATTCCTATCGGGAGGAAGATAAGGGGAAAAGTATTCTCCTTGACGGCCTGCCCTATCCCTTCTGGCCAACCTAAAATTTTAAATATGTATTCCCCGGAGTAGGACTAACTCACCGGCAACGTAATTTTTCTATTTTGGAACAGAAACATAGTAAAAATGTGGGTTGAAAGGGAAAAATGTCCCCAATAATGGCCTGCCCAAACCGCTGAGGCAATGAAGTTGAAATTTGGTATGAATGTTCCTCATCCATCGCAGACAGCCGCGAAGATCGAATTTTTGTAAATTCCTAAAGGGAGGAGCAAAAAGAAGAAAAGCCTCACCTTGGGGGCCTGTAAAAATCCCTTCGGCTAGAAACCTGAAGCTTAAAATGTGGGTCCCTGGAGTAAGGGCTAACTTATTAGGAAGATACTTTTTTGAATTTTGGACAGGGTCGTTATAAAATGGGGGCTCAAAAAGGGAAAGTTGCCCCTTAACGACTTGTTCAAACTGCTGGAACTAGGAAGCTGAAATTCGGTACTTAGGTTCCTCTTCCAGCCTAAGTCCAACCGGGAGGGACAAAAAAAGAAAAAGTGTCCCTCTTGACAGCCTGCTCAAACTGCTGGAACTAGGAAGCTGAAATTCCCTGTCGATGGATTTTCGGAAATTCCTACCGAGAGGGGCACAAATAGTAAAAGTTGGCTAGAAACCTGAAATGTAAAACATATGTTACTTGGAATATGGGCTCACTTACCGGGAAGGTGCTTTTTGGACAGGGACATTGCAAAAATGGGAATTAATGAAGCGAAAAGTGCCGCTTAAAGGCCTGCCCAAACCGCTGGAGGTAAGAAGTTGAAATTTGGTATTAAAGTTCCTCCTCTATTGTAGATATCCGCTAAGATGAGATTTTTGGAAATTTCTACAGGTAGGGTCAAAAACAGGAAAAGTCTCCCCCTTAACGGCCTGGCCAAACTGCTGGAATAAGGGAGCTTAAATTCGGTATTTGGGTTCGTTCTCCAACGTTGACGTCCCCTAAGATGGTATTTTTGGAAATTCATACCGGGAGGGGTAAAAAGGGAAAAAACTTCCCTCTTGACGGCCTGGCCAAACTGCTGGATATAGAGACCTAAAATTATGTATGTAGTAGGTTCCTCCTCCAACGCAGACGTCCTCTAAGACGGAATTTTTGGAAATTCCTACCGGGAGGGGTAAAAACGGAATAATTCTCCCCCTTGATGGCCTAACCGAACCCTTCGGCTAGAAACCTGTAATATATAATATGTTTTCCTTGGAGTATGGGCTAACTTATCGACAAGGCATTTCTAGGACTTTGGACAGGAACGTGGTAAAAATGGTGGGTTCAGAAGGGGAAAATTGCCCCCCCCCTTAACGTCTGCGTCTTTAGCTAGAAACCTAAAACTTAAAGAACAAGTGTATATGAAACACTAAAATTAAGAAACTAAATAGGAAACGAGTGGAATTGAAACACTACACAAGTGGAATGAAATGGATATAAACGTTGAACGAGTGGAATTGAAATTATAGACAATGCAAATGGATTGGAAGAGGGAATTACCTGTTCAAACACTATCCACGGAATATGAAACTTATGTAGCATTGAAACATACTCTCCAAAAAGTTAAACAAATTTTCTAAAAGAGAAAAAACCTTATAAAAGGAATGGAACTTATATATTCCGATATTTAAACTAAAATGCACAAATATACACATAATTATTGTGAAACTTGACGAGTGCAGTAGTCTTGAAAACTACTATAGTACTTAGTAAGTACTTAACAAGTACCATAGTACTTAACAATTACCAAAGGTATTTAGCAAGTACCATAGTACTTAACAAGTACCAAAGGTACTTAACAAGTACAATAGTACTTAGCAAGTACAATAGTACTTAACAAGTACCATAGTACTTAACAAGTACCAAAGGTACTTAGCAAGTACCATAGAACTTAGCAAGTACCTATAGTACTTAGCAATTACCATAGAACTTAGCAAGTACCAAAAGTACTTAGCAAGTACCATAGAAAGTACCAAGTAATTAACCATGTAATTGTACTTAGTACAAGTACATTCAAAGTACATGTACTTATTTTTTTTAAGTACAAGTACCAAGTACTCGTACTTATTCAGAATTGGCGTTCAAATGTCCCACAATCCTAGATTTTAGGAGGAAACCATGTGAATCATACATTTTAGGTACAGAATGTGTTCAGAGAACTTATGTAAAATGCTATGAGGAACATTTCTGTGGAAAATTTTAACCCTCTAACTCTTCAACTGATGGGTCTTTTTTACCCTATTGAAAAAGGGGTCAAAAAAGTCCGTTTAATTGAAAACTTAGAGGATCAAAGCGTTGCACAAAAATGTTCATCGTAGTGTTTTACATAAGTTTGCTGAACACATCCTATACCTAGATCGGAAGATTCACATGGTGTCCTAGTGCACATCTGTCATCGAATGGATGAAATAAAAAAAATCTTATTTCATTTTAATATACGCAAAATTTCACAGATCTCCAAAATTAAATGATAGACATTCAAAATTTAGTTTTGACACAAATTTTGATGTTTACTGCTTAAAACACCATTAACGGTCATGAGAGGGTTAAAAGTTTGTATAAAGAAACTGTTTGCCTTCTCATTATGTAAACACCAGCTATTTGACTTAATCACCAAAAGCTTCTAGTTTAAGAGTTATAGATGGATATGAACCTTTTTTAGGGTAATTTTGAGGACATAAATGAAAACGGCTTGGGTGATTTACACCGCAGAAAACAAATTTTTATATAGATCTTATTTTTCATTCTCAACCTGCCCGAAAATGCGCGGGGAGCTCGAAAAATAACACATTTGCACATATTGGTGCTCTACTGTTCATATAAAAATACAGGCATAACTAATATAATTAGTGGAGCACGTCTACACGAAGGAACAGTCAAACTTATATTACTAGCGAAAGAAAGTAATTAGAAATTTATTAATTCAGTTCGAGGCCAATTTCCTTATTATGAATTAGTATAATAAGTACTTTTTTAAAAAAACTGCTATTTTTCTTCATCAGGATATTCTCCTAACAAATACTTCACAGAGTTTTTGCTTTCAAAAACCTCTACACTTTCAGGAATGAAAAGACGATAGTTTCGGGGATTTTCCAGGTCCCCTTCTTCAGTTTTCTTTAGAAAGTGGTGGCAAGTGCAATGCAAATTGAAACATCAAAATTTCATATTAAACGTAGTCTGCTACATCAACGAAATGAGAATGGAGCAAACAATAAAATATGTTTTCGAAGTCTCTGCAAAGACATAACCAACAATAGAAATATTATGAAAGTTTTCTGTTTTTGTATTTCGTACCGTCGGTACAAATAAAATACAAATTTTATTTTTACCTACTTCTTTGTCAATACAAGAAGAGGGAAAAATATTTCCCCGTACCGTGAGTGTTGTCAAAATGTTGGTTTTTAATTTTTATTCAAAAAATAAGAATTGATTTTTCGACCTCTTTATTGATTAATTAGAAATCCCCGAAACGATCGTCTTTTCATTCCTGAAAGTGTAGAGGATTTTGAAAGCAAAAAGTCTGTGAAGTATTTGTTAGGAGAATATCTTGATGAAGAAAAATAGCAGTTTTTGAAAAAAATACTTATTATGTTACTTCATAATAAGGAAATTGGCCTCGAACTGAATTAATAAATTTCTTATTAATCAATAAAGAGGTCGAAAAAACAATTTTTATTTTTTGAATAAAAATTAAAAACCAACACTTTGAAAGAAAGTAATGTCACTTACTTATATCTTATGGTAGAAGGCTTAAATTAAATCTTGTCATCATTAATTTCAGTTTATAAAAATAATCCAACCTATAACCAAATTTAAGCCTTTATAAAATTATTGCATTACTAGCGGACATATCCCGCTACGTTGTTAGCCTGCCTTAAAGTTTATTTAATTCCAATATATATAAAAGTAGATCCAGTAATTCAAGTAAATTCACAAATTCAGTTGGAAATTTTACTGCGCCGGTTTCTTCCACCGATATATGGGAATATATAAATTGCATTCTCTTTCTAATGTTTTTTGTCTTTTAATAAATTGGTTGAACCTTTTTGTAGAGTGTGCTTCAATTAGGGTTGCCAGACGGGCTTGATTTGGCTTGATTGTCAAGCTTTTTCAATGCGTGTCAAGAATAAAGAAAAAAAGTCATTTGTCAAGCTAAAACGGAATTTTAGAAATTTTCCCATCAAATTAATAAGAAAAATCATAAAAAATTAACCATTAGCAAAAAAAAACTAATTGTTTTTAAATGTACCATGACTAATTTTTACGGATAAATGACTGTTTCCATGGTAGTAAAGCATAAAAAGTATTTCTTTGAATGAACAGGAAACGTTTGAGTTAGATGCTAACCAATTTTTACAAAATGCTGTAAAATACTTAGAAAAAAAGATATGATTTTGAAGAAACATCAGTTTTTTTAGTAAATTGCTGTCAAAAGTATAAAAAAACTCGTTGTTGTCAAGGAATAATTAAGCAGAGCTGCCATTTATTTTAAAAATATCAAATTCAATTAATACTGATATGTTATATGCAGAGTACTGCTGCCTTCGGGAAGTTTTTGAAGAATTGCCAAAAGACATATCCATTGACAAGATATGAGCCCATTTCTTACAAAATGTGGTACAAATAATGTAGAATATCTCTGTAAATTAATATCATTTAAATTTTGAATTCAAATTTGCAATTTTTTTTTGCTAATTTAACTGAATTTTAAATTGTCAAGAAAAATCAAGCCTTTTTTTTGAATGTCAAGAAAAACCAAACTTTTTCCTCTGAATGTCAAGCTTTTTGCCTATTTCGATCTTGCAGGCCTAGCTTCAATGCTAAATTTCATATTCCTTGCTTAAAGTGTTTGCACATGTAATTAAAAGAGGCTATTTACCTCTTTTTATTCCTCCACGTAAAGAACCCCAAACATAATCCTGCCTTAGTGGATGCATGTGTATGTAAAAGGTAGTCACATGCGAAATTTCAAAATTCAAATTCCAATCCATTTCCCTCCAGTTATCTAATGTTTCAATTTCACTCGTTTACCGTTCCATTTCATTTAGTTCCATTCCAGATTCCATTTCGTTCTTCATTCCATTGCATTTCGTTCCCAATCTTAATGGTTCCCCGTTTATCTAGTGTTTCAATTTCACTAATTTCCCGTTCCATTTCGTTTAACAATTTTAGTGTTCTAATTAGGGTTTTTCTTTTCCCGGACTTTTTCATTTCCCGGGACAGCGGGATTTTTTTTATGAATTTCCCGACATCCCGGGAATTCCCGCTCATTTGAAAATAAATAAATCCGACATATGTTGTACTTGAAAAACTCGATTTCTATTAATACACCATCCGACAAAGTTCATTATTTGGTTGTACCCATGATAAAATCTATTTAAAATATTTTGAAAGGAGGGCTAAATATAAAATATGCATGACTTCCACTTTTTCTAGACCAATCGTTTAACAATTTAAATGGCGAATTGCTGTTTAGGTAATAAATTTATACGGAACGCCGTCTTAATTTTAAAATGAAATATATTAACTAAATATTAATTCGCGGTTGGAACTGTTAAACGAATTGATATAGAAAAAGTGAAAGGCACGGGTATTTTAATTTCTTCCCTTCTTTCGGGATATATTGGAATTGTTAATGGGTACAAACTTGTGTCGGACCAGTTTTATAGTCAGAACTAAGATAGATATTTTGCTTAAGTATTTCCTTAATATGGAATCCAAAAATTTTAATTTCTAATGATTCTGTTTCTATGCAGATTTGCAGAAGTATTCGTATAGAATTATTTTATAAAAAAAGTGTAAAACTGTTTATTCTTCACACAAATTATTAGGCAAATTCTCTTATAGATTTTTATAAAAATCTTAACAGACTAGATATAGTGAAAAATATAATTTAATACGTATGCCTAATTGTTTACTATCAACATGAATTTATGTTGTAGGTTAAAAATAATTAGAATATGCATTTAAAATTAATGGTTCGTTGTCGTTCATAAATCTGTGATTCATAAGTTATCGATCAGAGTCGAATTCCATAGGATGCAGCATTGTTAGAATTTCGTTGATCTAGTCTAATTGAGTTGTTTCAATTTGCTTATTATAGAAATAGATCATCATCAATTATTAACCCATAAAGGCATAGAATATTGAAGATGGATTTGTAGCAGCACCCGAAAATACATATTCTATCCTGCTGGCCTTATCGAATTTTTAAAATTTTTATTCTATATAATTACCTGTAAAAATTTTATCATCTCTCTTTTAATTTGAAAATAATTTAAAGGAAAATGTGATAATATTTGATCCCAAATTGAACGAAAAACATCCATTAAATAGTTTTTTAACTTTAATTGGTATCTTTTAAATAGAAATTTTTTATGCCACAACTATTTAAAAAGAAATTATTTAATTTCCATAGTTGCATTTTAAATTAACATATAAAGAATTCCATAATAATTTGAAAAAGAATCTGCATAAAATTTAAAAAATACAATTGAAATAAAGGAATAGTAGTTGAAATTTAAATAAAATTATTTGAAGTGAAAAACCTCAAAATACTCAATTGAAAATACGAAAATATTAGTAATATTTTAATGCCTAGAAGCATTTGGAATTGAGATACGGATGTTGAAGTGTTGTATATATTGCTTTATTTGAAAAAGAAGATCACCATTTTAAATTAAAAAAAATTTTACGAAGTTCGAAAATTTTTTTTCGCTTTAACTTAATCAAATTCAACTGACATCCAAAAACAATTTGGCCTAAATAATATTTTTTTATACTAATTCAGTTTATTAAATTTAAAATCGCATTTTGTAATTTCAAATATTTTTTATTTAAATTAATTTCAAATCAATGCTTTAATTTTAAATTTATTTAGCTTCCAAAATTGCAATATATAATAGCTAAAACGTCTGTAAAATAATCAAAAAAAATCTCGCACAAAATTCCCGGTATTGCGGGATTGAAAAAAGGGCGAGATTCCCGGGAATTCCCGGGACGGGATAAACCCTATTTCCAATGCAACTCGTTCCCAGATTCCATTTCGTTCACCATTCCATTGCATTTCGTTCCTATTATCTGTTGTTTCAATTTCACTCGTTCCCCATTTCATTCCATTTCGTTCCCATTGTCTTGTGTATCAATATTGATATCAGGAGTTCCTCTTTGCATTCCTTTCCTTTGCACCTGTTCCGTTCCATTCTTGTTTTTAACTGTAGTGTTTCAATTCCACTCGCTCGCCATTCCATGCCAACTCGCTCCCTATTGCATTTTGTTCCATATTCAATTCCACTTCGTTCCCTCTTCCATTCCACTTCCATTGCCCACTGTTTTAATTCCACTCGTTCCTCGTTCATTTCCATTTCATCCCACTTGTGTAGTGTTTCAATTCCACTCGTTCCCCATTTTGTTTCTTAATTTTGGCATTCCAAATACACTCGTTTTTAAAATTTTATGTTTCTAGAGGCAGGCGTTAAGGAGGGCAATTTTCCCCTTTTAACCAACTTTCTACCACGTTCCTGTCTGAAGTCCCAAAAAAACACATAAATTTCAGGTTTTTAGCCAAAGGGGTTCGCGCAGCCCATCAAGGAGGAAAATTGTTTGCCCCTCCCGATAAGACTTTCCAAAAATGCAGTCTTAAGCCACATTCACTATGATGGAGTACTCCACTCTGCAGAGTGGAGTGTACTAAAATTAGGGTTTATGTCCCGGGAATTCCCGGGACGGGATTCCCGGGAATCCCGCCCTTTTTTCAATCCCGCAATCCCGGGAATTTTGTGCGGGATTTCCCGGGATTTTTTTTATTCTTTTACAGAAGTTTTAGCTATTAAATATTGCAATTTTGGAAGCTAAATAAATTTAAATTTAAAGCATTGATTTCAAATTAATTTAAATAAGAAATACTTGATATTAAAAAATGAGATTTAAAATTTAATAAACTGAATTAGTATAAAAAAGATATTATTTAGGCCAAATTGTGTTTGGATGTATGTAAGTTGAGTTAGGTTAAGTTAAACCGAAAAGAAATACTCGAACTTCAGAAAAAAAAAATTTCTTTAAAATGGTGATCTTTGTTCAAATAAAGCAATATATACAACACTTCAACACCCGTATCTGAGTTCCAAATACCTCCAAAAAAACACCAGGCATTAACAAGTTAGTAATATTTGGAATGGAGTATTTTGAGGTTTTTTCACTTCAAATAAGTTTATTTAAATTTCAACTGCTATTCCTTTATTTCAATTATATTTTTTAAATATTATGCAGATGCTTTTTATTTTGGATTTCTGTATATGTGACGCGCAAAATAGAAAGGGGCCTAAGGGTAAAAACCGGTTTTGTTTAGGAGAGCCATTTTAAAGATAAGTATCTTTGGTGTACCATCACTGAGCGTGTTGGTATTTGTCTCATTTGAAAGCGACACATCTCATGACGTCAGGAACGTGTTGGTCAACCTTGAAAACGCGCGTAGGTCGTCCCTACCTCTTGTTTTGTGTAGTTGGTTTTTACTGTTTTCTACCTAGCGCGCTGTTTCCATGAGTTTGATATCAATTTTGCTCGCGGTTTTTCGAATCCAGCTTTATTTTCTGAAATTATTAATTGTGAATCGACTTCACTTTCATAAAATGCGCATATCTCTGGGAGGGAAAACATTTGGGGCATGGGATCGGTCTCATTCCATGCTCAGATGTTGTCCACATCAAAAAAAAAAAATTGATTTTTTTACCCTTAGGACCCTTTCTCTATGCGCTGTCACATATGTTAATTTAAAATACAACTATCCAAATTAAATAATTCCTTTTTAAATAGTTGGGGCATAAAAAATTTCTATTCAAAAGATACCAGTTAAAGTCAAGTAACTATTTAATGAATGTTTTTCGTTCAATTTGAGATCAAATATTATCACATTTGATAAAATTTTTACAAGTAAATTCGATAGAATACGTATTTTCGGATCCTGCTACAAACCAATCCTCAATATTCTGTGCCTTTATGGGTTAATAATTGATGATGAACTATTTATTAAATTGAAACAAATAAGCAAATTGAAACAAGTCAATTAAACTAACATCAACGAAATTCTTTCAATGTTATTTTTATCCAGCTGCTTCTTATAGAGTTAATTTCTGATCGACAACCTATGAAGCACAGATTTATGAACGACAACGAACCGTTAAGATGAATAAAATATTATTTAATAATATTCTATGTAGTATCGTTTTTATGAAAAATCTTTAAGAGAATTTGCGTAATAATTTGTGTGAAGAATACTCACTTTTAAACTTTTTTTATAAAATAATTCCATACGAATACTTCTGAAAATCTGCACAGAAAAAAAATCTTTAGAAGTACAAATTTTTGGATTCCATATTTAAGACACACTTAAGCAAAAAATATATTTTTGTTCTGACTACAAAACTAGTCCGACACAAGTTTGCACCCATTAACAATTCCAATATATCCTGAAAGAAGGGAAAAAATTTAAATATCCGTGTCTTTCACTTTTTCTATATCAATTCGTTTTTCCGCTCCAATTAATATTTAGTTAACATATTTCATTTTAAAATTAAGACCGCCTTCCATATAAATATATTACCTAAATAGTAATTCGCGATTTAAACTATTAAAGGAATTGATCTAGAAAAAGTGGAAGTCATGCATACTTTATATTTAGCCCTCCTTTCAGAATATATTAAGTAGATTTTATCATGGGTACAACCAAAAGCCGAACTTTGTCGGACGGTGTTTTAATAGAAATCGAGTTTTTCAAGTATGACATATGTCGGATTTATTTATTTTGTAACGAGCGGGAATTCCCGGGATCCCGGGAAATTCAGGAAAAAATCCCGCTGTCCCAGGAAATGAATAAGTCCGGGAAAAGAAAAACCCTAACTAAAATAGAGATGGCATGATGCAGAAAATATGTAAGTGCGAAAAAAAGGAACAAAATCCACTCTGTGGAGTACTCCAGCATTGTGAATCTGGATTTAGCTGTCGTTTACGCTGCAGGAGGAATCCACGTACCGCATTTCAGCATCCTAGATCCAGCAGTTTGGCCAGGCCGTCAAAGGGGAGACATTTTCCATTTTTACCCCTGCTGCTAGGAATTTCCAAAAATTTCGTCTTACTGGATGTCTACGTTGGAGGAGGAACCTACATACCGAATCTTAGCTACCTATTTCCAGCAATTTGGCCAGGCCGTTAAGGGGGAGACTTACTGTTTTTGACCTTACCTATAGAAATTTGCAAAAATTCCGTCTTAGCCGATGTCTACAATGGAGACAGTGCTCCTTCTTTTTCAGTAAGTGTCCGGGGTTGTCCTACTTTTTGCACTTATCTCCATAACTTTTTTTTGAATTGTTGGAATCGCTGTTTTGTCACTGCTATTTCACTTACTTTAATTGCAAATTTGAAGCTTATCAGTAGTGAGTAGGGTTTGGGGTTCGGGAATTCCCGGGATATCCCGGGAAAGGTTTGCCGGGAATTCCCGGGAAAATAATATATTTTTCCCGGGAAAACGGGAAATTTTAAAAATATTAAATTATTTTTATTTAGAATAGGATTTTTTAATTTTAGTCATAAAAAACATTTTAAATACCAAAATAAAAACGTTATTGTTAAAATTTTTTAAAAGGGAATCAATTTTTTGACACACAAAAAAAATCGTTTCCAAGTAATTAAACTAAGTAATAAAGATTTTTCGCATAACTTATTCAAAATTTAAGTAGTAAAACCTAAAAATTTGGTAAAATGTTTAAAAGAAATATGAACAAAAAGTTTTGTTTCTTACAAATAATCGCCCTTTTTATCTAAATTTTTCAAATGTACCTATATTTTAGTTAAAGACGACTTTAGTTAACATATTGGGTGGCAGTATACCTTGACTTGGTTTATATTTGCAGCATTCTGATTGGTTAATTTATTTTCAACCAATCAAAATATTTGAAAATATAAATATTTTTGTAGGGTTTTCATACACAAAATGAACAAAACCGTATGATTAAAAATAAAGTCGACTTTAAATTTAAAATAATCCTTTATATTAAGGGCCAATCTCTATATATAAAAGAATAACGTAACTGACTGACTGACTGAACATCGCCCAGCCCAAACCGCTGAAGCTACGCCGGTTCGACGTAGACGTCCGCTAAGATGGGATTTTTGGAAATTCCTACCGGAACGGGCAAAAAGGGGAAAAGTCTCCCCCTTGGCGGCCTGCCAAAATCCCTTTGGCTAGAAAGCTAAAATTTAAGATATGTGTTCCTTGGAGTATGGGCTAACTTTTCTGGAAAGTACTTTCTGGAATTTTGGACAGGGACGTTGTAAAAATGGGGGTTAAAAAGGGGAAAAAGGCCCCCCTTGACGGCCTGCCCAAACCGCTGGAGGTAGGAAGTTGAAATTTGGTATAAAGGTTCCTCCACTATCGTAGACATCCACCAAGACGGGAGTTTTGGAAATTTTTACAGGGACGGACAAAAAGGGGAAAAAGTCTCCCCCTTGACGGCCTGCTCAAACTACTGGAGCTATGAAGTTGAAATTTGGTATGTAGGTTCCTCGACCGGTGTAGACGTCCGTTGAGACGGCATTTTTGGAAATTCTTATCGGGAGGGGCAAAAAGGGGACAAAAAAGTACCTTTTTCAAAAAAAGTACCTTTTTCCAAAAAAAGTACCTTTTCCCAAAAAAAGTACCTTTTTCCCAAAAAAGTACCTTTTTCCAAAAAAAGTACCTTTTTCCAAAAAAGTACCTTTTTCCAAAAAAAAGTACCTTTTTCCAAAAAAAGTACCTTTTTCCAAAAAAAGTACCTTTTCCAAAAAAAAAGTACCTTTTCCAAAAAAAAAGTACCTATTTCCAAAAAACGTACCTTTTTCCAAAAAAAAGTACCTTTTCCAAAAAAAAAGTACCTTTTCCAAAAAAAAAGTACCTATTTCCAAAAAACGTACCTTTTTCCAAAAAAAGTACCTTTTTCCAAAAAAGTACCTTTTTCCAAAAAAAGTACCTTTTCCCAAAAAAAGTACCTTTTTCCAAAAAAGTACCTTTTTCCAAAAAAGTACCTTTTTTCAAAAAAAGTACCTTTTTCCAAAAAAAGTACCTTTTTTCAAAAAAAAGTACCTTTTTCCAAAAAAAGTACCTTTTCTTGAAAAAAGTACCTTTTTCCAAAAAAAGTACCTTTTTCCTAAAAAAATTCCTTTTCCCGAAAAAAGTACCTTTTTCCAAAAAAAGTACCTTTTTTCAAAAAAAAGTACCTTTTTTCAAAAAAAAGTACCTTTTTTCAAAAAAAAGTACCTTTTTCCAAAAAAAGTACCTTTTTCCAAAAAAAAGTACCTTTTTCCAAAAAAAGTACCTTTTTCCAAAAAAAGTACCTTTTTCCAAAAAAAAATCCTTTTTCCAAAAAAGTACCTTTTTCCAAAAAAGTACCTTTTTCCAAAAAGTACCTTTTTCCAAAAAAGTACTTTTTCCAAAAAAAAGAACATTTTTTAAAAAAAGTACCTTTTTCCAAAAAAATGTACCTTTTTCTAAAAAAATGTACCTTTTCCAAAAAAAAGTACCTTTTCCAAAAAAAGTACCTTTTCCCAAAAAACATACATTTTTCCAAAAAAATACCTTTTTCTAAAAAAGTACCTTTTCCCAAAAAAAGTACCTTTTTCTAAAAAAATGTTCGTTTTCCCAAAAAACATAAATTTTTTCAAAAAAATACCTTTTTTAAAAAAACTACCTTTTCCCAAAAAAAAGTACCTTTTTCTAAAAAAATGTTCCTTTTCCAAAAAAGTACCTTTTTCCAAAACACATACATTTTACCAAAAAAACACCTTTTTAAAAAAAATTACCTTTTCCAAAAAAAGTACAAATAAAGTACTTTGTAAAAACAAAGTATCTTTTTCCAAAAAATTTCGTTTTTCCAAAAAGTACCATTTAAAATAATATATAATTTCAAAAAAACTACTTTTTTCCTCCCCCACGGATATCTCCACTAAAACAAGGTTTCTTGATATTCGGCATAGACGTGCGCTAAGACGGGATTTTTGGAAATTCCTACCGGAACGGGCAAAAAGGGGAAAAGTCTCCCCATAAACAGTCTCACAAATTGGAAAAGTGCCTGCCCAAACCACTGGTGGTAAGAAGTTGAAATTTGGTATAAAGGTTCCTCCACTGTAGTAGACATCGACAAAGTTTGTATTTTTGGAATTCCCTACAGGATATCCCAAAAGGAAACTCGGTATGTGAGTTCCTCCTTCTGTGTAGGCGTCCGCTTAGACGGAATTTTTGAAATTCCTATCGGGAGGGGAAAAAAGTCTCCTCCTGACGGCTTGCCCAATCCCTTTTGGCCAACCTAAAATTTTAAATATGTATTCCTTGGAGTAGGACTAACTCACCGGCAACGTAATTTTTCTATTTTGGAACAGGAACATAGTAAAAATGGTGGTTGAAAGGGAAAAATGTCCCCATTAACGGCCTGGCCAAACCGCTTAGGCAATGCAGTTGAAATTTGGTATGAATGTTCCTCATCCATCGCAGATAGCCACGAAGATGGAATTTTTGTAAATTCCTAAAGGGAGGGGCAAAAAGAAGAAAAGCCTCACCTTGGGGGCCTGTAAAAACCCCTTCGGCTAGAAACCTGAAGCTTAAAATGTGGGTCCCTGGAGTAAGGGCTAACTTATTAGAAAGATACTTTTTTGAATTTTGGACAGGGTCGTTATAAAATTGGGGCTCAAAAAGGGAAAGTTGCCCCTTAACGACCTGTCCAAACTGCTGGAACTAGGAAGCTGAAATTCGCTACTTAGGTTCCTCTTCCAGGCTAATTCCAACCGGGAGGGACAAAGAAAGAAACAGTGTCCCCTCTTGACAGCCTGCTCAAACTGCTGGAACTAGGAAGCTGGAATTCCCTGTCGATGGATTTTCGGAAATTCCTACCGAGAGGGGCACAAATAGTAAAAGTTGGTTAGAAACTTGAAATGTAAAACATATGTTACTTGGAGTATGGGCTCACTTACCGGGAAGGTGCTTTTTGGACAGGGACATTGCAAAAATGGGGATTAATGAAGCGAAAAGTGCCGCTTAAAGGCCTGCCCAAACCGCTGGAGGTAGGAAGTTGAAATTTGGTATTAAAGTTCCTCCTCTATTGTAGACATCCGCTAAGATGAGATTTTTGGAAATTTCTACAGGTACACTCACAATATTTTTTCCTTAAAATCAACCGAATATGTACATTAAAACAATTGAAAGTAAGTTAAAAAAAGGACTACCCACTTTTCGTTCAAAACAATTGTATTTTATCGTTTATTTTTAATTGTTAATTTATTAACTGGCAAAGTCGGTAAAAATAATAGATTTCTCGTTTATTTTAAAATTAATCGTATTATAACAACTGATTGTTTTTAACAGAAAATTTTGATTGAATATTTTAACTTCTACCGAAAGTCCGTATTTTGTATATTTTGTTAATTGAATGACTGATAGAAAAAGTTAAAAAATATATTTCTTTACAATTTAACTACTTATTCAATTGAAACAACTTTACTGATTTACTTTTTAAACAACTGTTGAACTTTTACGGTAAAGTTATTGTGAGTGTAGGGTCAAAAACAGGAAAAGTCTCCCCCTTAACGGCCTGGCCAAACTGCTGGAACAAGGGATCTTAAATTGGGTTCCTTCTCCAACGTTGACGTCCCCTAAGATGGTATTTTTGGAAATTCATACCGGGAGGGGTAAAAAGGGAAAAAACTTCCCCCTTGACGGCCTGGCCAAACTGTAGAGACCTAAAATTATGTATGTAGTAGGTTCCTCCTCCAACGTAGACGTCCTCTAAGACGGAATTTTTGGAAATTCCTACCGGGAGGGGTAAAAACGGAATAATTCTCCCCCTTGATGGCCTAACCGAACCCTTCGGCTAGAAACCTGTAATATATAATATGTTTTCCTTGGAGTATGGGCTAACTTATCGACAAGGCATTTCTAGGACTTTGGACAGGAACGTGGTAAAAATGGTGGTTCAAAAGGGGGAAATTGCCCCCCCCCCCCCTTAACGTCTGCGTCTTTAGCTAGAAACCTAAAACTTAAAGAACAAGTGTATATGAAACACTAAAATTAAGAAACTAAATAGGAAACGAGTGGAATTGAAAAACTACACAAGTGGAATGAAATGGATATAAACGTTGAACGAGTGGAATTGAAATTATAGACAATGCAAATAGATTGGAAGAGGGAATTACCTGTTCAAACACTATCCACGGAATATGAAACTTATGTAGCATTGGAACATACTCTCCAAAAAGTGAAACAAATTTTCTAAAAGAGAAAAAACCATAGAAACGGAATGGAACTTATATATTCCGATATTTAAACTTCATGTAACGAAGCACCGGTGGAAGAAACCGACGCAGTAAATTTTCCAACTGAATTTGTGAATTTACTTGAATTGCCAGGTCTACCTTTACATAAACTGGAATTAAAAAAAAAACTTTAAGACACGGTAACAACGTAGCGGGCTTTGCCCGCTATTTTTAATATTATAAAATGCTTTCCAACCCTGTTTTACGTTATTTATTTTCATTCAAAACACAAATGAACAAAACTACTTACGGGTCTATCTACCTAAGTTCGCACTTTACCAAATTATCTTAACATACACACGTATATTGCAAATTATTATGGATTCATTACTAACAATCCACTTTCATGAGAAAAAGTGATCAAATATTTATTTATTTTAAACCCATTGTTGTGCAGAATTATTTATTTGTGGTGGCTGGGTGAAGGATTTAAATAAAAAAACGAATTTAATAAAAATTGTGGGGGGCGCAGCCCCCCCCCCTAACCTTTATGGTACGCTAACAACGTAGCGGGCTGCGCCTGCTAGTAATTTTATAAGTAACGTTTCCATTAATAAATTATTTTCAAGTAAATTTACTTTATTTAATTACACCTGCTGTCAAACTAATATATTATTTTATATTAAATAATAAGATGTCAGGAGTATGGAAATACTTTACAAAAAAGACAATACAGCGCAGTGCAATATTTGCCCTAAAAGACTAATGGTTAACGGAGGTAGTTTATCCGACATCTAAATTTGGTTGACAAAAAAAAAATTGATATTCATGAAAATTTTCTTGAAGAAAACAACAACAAGAATAACGTTCTAGCTAAAATTAGCAAAGTACCCGAAGAAAAAAGTGTAAGCTGAATAGGCATTGAAAATTTTATGGTAGGGCAAACATTTCCTGAAATGGTATCCAAATTAGCCGCAGTCGGCGGAATGTCAATCCGCACCATAACTAGATCTTCGTTTATTCCAGAAAGTTTTTATAATAAAAACCTGGAATTGCCAAAAAATGAAACCGATGTAAAGAACATTATATTAAATTATTACAATCATGTAAATGATATCATGATAAAAGAAATATCGAGCCATATTTCTAACAATAGGAGATTTACTATAATCTTAGATGAATGGACAAGAATATCACAAAAGAGATATTTGAACAAATATATAAACGGAAATAATTCATTTTATAACCTGGGGTTGGTTAATATATCAGGAAGATGTAATGCTGATGAAATAATAAGAATTGTAAAAATAAGACTAGAAGAGTTTTATTTGTCTTCGGAAAATAACATTGTGGCCAACATATCTAATGAGCCAAATGTGATAAAGCGGTTTGTTTCCGACAGTCCAGTAGTGGGTACTTTCTGCTGGAATCATGGAATTTACTTGGCAGTTCTTAGAGTAATTTATGTAAAATCAAATGTTCAACATTCTGATATTTTTACTTTGAATTCTCACTATACAGACTGCATTTGTACTGAAATAGTGTTTTTTTTAACAAAAATTACTTATATAGGAGGGTTTCATTAACAGTTTTGTTAAAAAATATTTCCCGGGATTCCCGGTATTCCCGGGAATCAAATTTTTTTATTCCCGTTTCCCGGGAAATAAAAAAGTCCGGGAAATCCCAAACCCTAGTAGTGAGCCAACAGTTAAATTAAAAAAAATTAACATTCCTTTTAACCCTTTAATGTTCTTTCTTCTGATTACGATAATATTTAAACTATATATTTGGCATTGAAAAGGTACTATGGAACAAATATATATTTAAATTTATCGCTTTATTTAGGCGATATATCACAACAAAGGTTGAAGACGTATGTAGAAACCCAGTAGTCAAATAATGTAGGTTTTTGCTATAAATAACACTATCCGTAAAATAAAATTACGTACCGGTAATTGTTGATCAATTTTTGTTATTTCAGAAGTTATGGCTATTTTAGCTTTACGAAATTTGGTGAATTTCGCACTAAGCATCAATAAATTTTGACGAAATTAGTTCTGCTTACTACTACCTCTGAGTATATAAGTTAACACAAAAAATGTTTAAAACATCAAAATAAAATAAAAACAACTCATAAGCTACGTTGCATTCGATGACACCCGACACCTCATTTGCAACTAAGCTTTGTTCGTTCACATGCTGAGACAGCGTCTACTATCAACACGCGCAGCTAAGCCGTACCCATACTTCCAACGTTCACATGCTGATGCAGCAAATGCAAGTGCACGAGGTGGTGTAGTGTTAACCTATACGGTAGGGTAGAATAAGGTAGCATTAAAAAATTAAACTTCACTTGTATTTTCAATTTAAACAAATAAAGACCTGTTGTGCGCTTAAAAACCGCACAACCAAAATAATTTTTTTAATAAAATTAAATAGCGATAATTTATCTGGCGCCCGAGCAGGGACCCTTCGATAAACTAACGAAGGTCCTTACGTTAAATTGAAACAAGTCAAGCCTTGACATCGGTTCCTTAGTAATCCTCAAAGCGGACAAAAAGGGTCTTGCGTACGCCGAAGCCGGTCAAGCTCGTTAACGCGAAATAAGTCAATTAATAAGTAAAGTTAAGTAACTAAGTTAAAACGGAAATGAAACAAAACTCCATTCGAATTAAAATAATAATTTAAACAAAGAACAATTGTGGCAAACCTAAAATTGTAAAAAAATAAGAAGGTGATGAAAAAATAAGAAAATTGTGACAACAATTTAAAAATAAGTAACTGAGGCGTAAATTTAAGTTAAACAAAAAGAAATTTGGCATAAATTGACCACAAATTTGTGAAAAAAATTTAAAATAAAAAGTTAAAAATAAAATTTTAAGTAAACTTAAACGAAAATAGTGACTTAAAGAAGTTTAAAAGAAATATAAAAAAAAGTTAATTAAAGTTAATACAAATTAAAAATCTTATCAAAAAAAGTTTTTTTAATTTAAAGTAGTGACTTAAGGATTTTAACAATCTTAAAAGAAAAAAAAACTAACAGGACTAAATTCATCAAAAGAATATAGAAAATTTAAAAGTAATAACAACTAAAAGCCACTCACCGTGAGTGTTCTACTAAGTCTATTCGTTAGCTCTTCGATTGTCTCGTCAGGCATGTTGCCGGAGTATAATGTCAGTTATAGTTATACAGAAAATTTCCAAGATTTGTCCCAAATGGGAAATTCGGAATCAATCGAAATCAATTGGTGGGAAAAAGCTTATCAGTTGTGAAGAAAAATTTTTGTTGAAATATTATTTAGAAAAATTAGTTTGTTTTAGCTCCCGTTATTTTCAAGGAGTAAGAAAAAATATCATAAAACTTGGATTCAATATTAATCGTAAATTTAACTATTTCTCCTACTTCTAGGAAAATTTTTTATAAATTTGCCAGAAAAAGAATTATTCTCTAGATAATAGACGAATTTAGACTCTGATAGAAATTACTTTTTAAGATATTAACCAAATTGTTAATCCCGTTTGGAAGTTGATTTTTCTAGGGCAATAAACGAATTTTAGTGCAGATGGGAAATTATCTTCAAGTTAATAAACGACTTTTAATTTCAATAGAAAATTATTTAAACAAATTTTAACTCCAATAGGTAATTATTTTAAAAGCAAGTTTTAGTTTTGATAAAAAGGGGAAAAAATATTCTTAAGATATTAACCACTTCTTAAAGCTATTCTTACATAAATAATCCCGGTTGCATTGCTGTTGCTCTTGGTGATCGTTGTATGTGTGTTGTCGGCAGAATCTTCTTATGCTGCTACTGCGTATCAATGTTGGAATGATGATGATGTTAAAGCTGGTAATTTGCTGTGCACTTCTTGTTGTTGATTATAACAGGTTTAGTTTTTGAATTAGTTTTTATTTTTGCGAGTCGGGACAACTTCTAACTTACAAGGACTCACTGAGATCCAGAGGACTCAGATAGAGGAGATAGTTCGGGAGGCTATGGGAACGCCTTCGGACAATACCCCCGAAGAGGACGTGGATCAACCCATTGGTACAACGCCCACAAAACTGGAGGAGATCGATAGAGTGCCCGATTTGGTGAAATCCTTGAGGGAATTTTCTGGTGCAGTTGGAGAATTTAATTCATGGAGAAAGTCCGTGGATAGAGTCCTGGAACTGTACGAGTCTCTTAGGGGAACGGGGCGTTATTATGCTATATTACATACAATTCGCACCAAGGTCACTGGTGAAGCAGATACCGCTTTAGAGTCATACAGGACCCCACTAAACTGGAGTTCGATAAAGAAGTGCTTCATGATGCATTATTCCGACAAGCGGGATATTGGAACATTGGAGTACCAGATGACGGTACTCCGCCAGGGAAATAAAACAATAACGGAATTCTACCAGGCAGTGTACCAACATCTTTCATTGATACTCGATAAAGTTTCTTGCTTGGAATTGGAGGAGAACAGTCTCAGGGCAATGACGAATACATACAGGGAAAAGGCACTGGATACATTCATTAGAGGTCTCAATGGGGACCTTCCGAGATTACTAAGCGTTCGCGAACCAACTTCATTACCCCAGGCATTGCATATTTGCTCAAACTGGATAATATGACATTCAGGATGAATTATGCACATGGGCAGTTACCTAGGGGGAATATACAGAGGGATAGAATCGGCGCGACAAATTCCCAATCGGGAAGTGGGAAGAAGTTCTATCCAGAACTTGCCCATATGGGCGGGATAATGTCAACTAGACCACCACTTCCACCTCGTTATGTACCGAATTTCAACGCAAGCTCCATTCCAAATTACAGTCCAGTATATCGGGATCAGAATATACGTACAAATTTTTATCAAAACTCAGGACCTAGACCATCATTCAATCCGCAAATCCCGAATAGACCCTTTTATCAATATAACAACGTTCAGAGCCTAAATCAAACTTCGAGTCATCAAGGACAACTCGGTGTGGAACCTATGGATATAGATCGGTCCGTTCAAACGGGACGAGTTAACTACATGAATCGACCCACGATAAATCAATTTCCCAAAAGGACTGCTGGAACTTCTTTCCAGGGACCGGTTAATAAAATGCAGAGAAACTTCCATATGGAAACCCTGACCGAAGATCCTCAGCATAATTGGGATAATTATTCGATAGAAGGATACGAGACAGATGGAACGGGAAATGGTGAAGCTGACACAATCGGAGAATACTACCAGAAAATTCCAGAAGTCTTTGCAACAGAAGAAAATGCGGAAAATCAACTCGATTACGTCCAAGATGCAGTTAATTTTTTAGATTAAACTGTTCCTCGTTACCTTATTTTGAGGCAAAAACGGGGGACGGGCGAACATTGAAATTCTTATTAGATACAGGTAGTAACAAAAAATATATTAGACCCAGCTTTATAAAAAACCCAAAGGAAAACAACAAAATATTTTACACAAAATCGATAGGTGGCAACAGTAAGGTTTCTCATCACGCTTTTCTTAATATGTTTGGAATCGACGACACCCCAATCAAATTTTTCCTCCTTGATGGGCTGAAGTCATTTGACGGAATTTTGGGTAATGATAGTTTGAAGGAATTGTCTGCCGTCATTTACACAAGCGAAGACTATTTTACTGTTAAAGGAGGAAGAAAAATTCCTATTAAACAACACTTTACGCAAAACGTCAATAGTCTGGAATTAAGAACTCAACATTTGCCAGGAGAACAAAAAAGGTCATTGGAGAATATAATTAATAGGCATTATCAGCTCTTTTCGGATCCGGACGAAAAAGCAACGTATACTACTGTGGTAGAAGGTGATATCCGTACAACAACTAATGATCCAGTGTATTCAAAAAGTTATCCGTACCCTATGGCGCTAAAGGATGTGGTCGAGGAGGAAGTCAGCCGGCTCTTAAGAGACGGTATAATAAAACCATCCAGATCTCCATAAAACTCACCGATATGGGTTGTACCAAAAAAGGAAGACTTATCAGGAAAACAGAAACACAGACTAGTGGTTGATTTCAGAAAATTAAATGCCGTGACAATTGCAGACCGATATCCAATTCCTGAAATAAACGAAGTATTGGCCAATCTGGGAGGAAATAAATACTTTACGGTGGTGGACCTAAAGAGTGGGTTCCATCAAATTCCACTGAGGAAAGAGGACATGCAGAAGACAGCATTTTCAGTAAATAACGGAAAATATAAATTCACCAGGTTGCCATTTGGACTAAGAAACGCACCAGCGATTTTTCAGAGGGCTCTAGATGATATACTAAGGGAATATATCGGTAAAATATGTCATATTTATGTTGATGATATTATTATTTTCAGCAAGGATGAGAGTTCACATTTTGAGGCACTAGGGAAAATATTCGGAACATTGGAACAAGCCAATATGAAGATCCAACTTGATAAGTGCGAGTTCTTCAAGACAGAGGTAGAATTCTTAGGATTCATTGTATCGAGTGACGGAATAAAAACCAACCCCAAGAAGGTCGAATCTATTCTTAAACTCTCATATCCTAAAACACTAAAAGAACTTCGGTCGTTCCTTGGACTCTCCGGATACTACAGGAGATTCATAAGAGGTTACGCGGATATGGCGAAACCGTTAACAACTTTACTAAGAGGAGAAGATGGACGGGTATCCAAATCCATATCCAGCCAGACAAGAATTGTCCTTGACGAAACTGCGAAAAGTGCTTTTGATGCATTGAAAAATGCACTAATATCACATGACGTAATACTATCGCATCCGGACTTCAAAAAGGATTTTCAGCTAACTACGGATGCATCTAACTACGCTATTGGCGCAGTACTAAGCCAGGAGGATAAACCGATAACATTTATTTCGAGAACATTGAGCTCAACTGAGGAAAATTATGCCACTAACGAAAGAGAGATGTTAGCCATTATATGGGCATTAAATTCCTTAAGGAATTATTTGTACGGATCGAAGAAAGTAGTTATTTATACGGATCACCAACCATTGACATATGCCCTTAGTAGTAATAACCATAACTCCAAAATGAAAAGATGGAAATGCATTTTGGAAGAGTATAATTATGAACTAAGGTATAAGCCAGGTCGTACAAATGCAGTTGCCGACGCTCTATCTAGAAACCAAACGGAAACGCATGTTCTTCATAATCAAACGGACTCGTCCACAGCAACACAACACAGTGCGGAAAGTTCATCTGACAATTTAATACCCTGCGTTGAAACTCCAGTCAACGTATTCAGGAATCAAGTATTCATCGACATTGGTGATACGCCTTCATATCAGTTTAAAATCGTATTCCCAGGAATTCACAGACACCTAGTAGTGGAACCAAATTATAGCGAAGAGCGACTTAAAAGTATTCTAAAAAATTATTTAAACCCGTCAGTTATCAATGGTATAAAGACTACCGAACCGATAATGGGAAAAATACAAAATTTTTACCCAAATCATTTCTCCAATTATAAGTGTAGATTTGCCCAATTACTCGTAGAAGATATAGTATCCGAAAACGACCAGGAAAATATAATTCTGGAGGAACATAACAGGGCCCATCGCAATGAAAAGGAGAACAAACTACAGATTTTAGAAAAATTTTATTTCCCAGGAATGGCGGGGAAAATAAAACGAATTATAAAATTGTGCGCAACGTGTAAAATGAACAAATATGAAAGACACCCAAATACGCCTGAGCTCGGGGAAACACCAATACCAACTTATCCCGGACATACAATTCACCTTGATATATTCTCAACGGATCGTAAATTGATATTAACCTCTATCGACAAGTTCTCAAAATTTGCACAGGTAAAGTTACTGAACAGAAGATCAATAGAAGACGTTAGAAAGCCCCTTAGGGAAATTCTGTTTTCATTCGGCATTCCAGGGAATATTGTTATGGACAACGAACCTTCTCTGAACTCGGCATCAATCTTGTTCATGCTAAAGGACGATTTGAAAATTAATGTTTTCACAACATCCGTGTACAGAAGCGAGGCTAATGGTCAGATAGAACGGTTCCATTCTACTCTAGCCGAAATTATGAGATGCCTTAATAGTGATGGAACATCAAGGAATTTCGAAGAATTATTGGAAAGGGTGGTTAACGAGTATAATCATTCAATTCATTCCACAACAAACAGGAGGCCAGTCGATTTATATTTTGGGAGGACGGTGAATTTTTCCCCGCAGGATGCCGAAATAACCGGACAATCTAATGTGGAGAGGCTCAGGCAAAAGCAGAGAAAAGATTTGGAATATCACAATAGGAAGCGAAAACCGGTCAAAGACTACGTACCGGGACAACTGGTTTACGTTAGAACCAACAAACGTTTGGGTACAAAGCTGAGTAATCGGTTTAAGGGGGAACTTGTTAGGGAAAACCGGCATACAACTATAGTTACCGAAAGTGGCCCCGTCGTGCATAAAATCCACATTAGGAATTGATATGATTTTTATTTTTTAGGTAATTTGAAAATACATTTGTATTCCTTAATTTTTTATTACTATTACAGATTACTTGTTGGAACCGTATTCGCGGACTTCAACATTTTGGACTACTCTAATGCCAGATTGATAACCATCCAGAATGGTATTGCGAGGAAACAGGATGGCACATTCAAAGTTATACACTCAATCAATCTCGAACAATATCGAACCTTATCGGAAGATCTAGAGTCTATAGTAGACGTGAATATTACATATAGTCATCCGCTCCGTCCGTTTTTAACACAACAGGTCATGAGTATAAAAAGTCTTCTGAGACGCCTAGCTGCAAACAGAACTAGGAGGTCGATCGATTTTATTGGCAGTGCATGGAAGTGGATTGCCGGAACCCCGGACAGTCATGATTTCGAGATTCTGGACCGGAAAATAGGGAATCTCCTCGAGAATAATAATAGACAGTTGATAATAAACGAACTGACCACTGACAGGATACGGGAAATTTCGAATATTACTAATGAAATATTAAAAGTAAAGAGGGAAGATTGGAACAATGAATTAGCAAGTAACTTGGAACACAAATTAATTTTGATAGAAAAAGAATTACAGAATATCGAATATGCCATCCAATGGGCAAGAGTAAATATTGTTAACTCATTTATCCTATTGAAAACTGAAGTTGAAACTCTAAATGATGTATTAACTACCTATAATATTCCGCTTTTTAGTGTAGATGAGTTGTTGTCTTTCGGAAATGTTAAAATTGTAACAAACAATAAGGAAATTCTGTACATTCTAAGTATCCCAATCACTCAAAACAATGTCTGTAAAATGTTCTTGGGAAAACCTGTAAAAATTGGATATTTTGTTGATAAAATTGAATTTAATAAAATTTTGAATTGTAATAACGATCTTTTCGCTATTAAAGACAACTGCAAGAATTATAACGAATTAACTATATGTAATAGAGATAAGCTTATTGAATTAAAAGAAGATTATTGTATAACTAACCTATTTAAGAACAAGATAGGGAACTGCACACAGGTTAACAACGAACACATACCCACCATAGAGGAAATCGAAAGCAACCTGATACTTCTGAATCAATATGATGGAACAATCAAAGCGAACGAGGAAGAAATTGTCTTAAATGGAACTTACTTGGTAAAATACTTTAACACAACAATCTACATAGACAACCGAAAATTTTTTTCAAAGGAAGTAAGCGGCAGTAAACCTCTACCAGCATTCCTGCAACCAAAAGCTAATAATGTAATAACGGAAGAAGTATTATCCCTAGAAAGAATTCAGAAGATAAACATGGGGAATATAAAAAGACTCGAGCTGCTTGAACACAAAAACAACATATTAACATCATCAAGCATATTAGCTATAGCTGCTGCATTTTTGGCTGTAGTTTGGATATTAGTGAAAAGGAAAATTAATAAAAAAAATTGTGAAATGGACACGGAAAAAAATTCTCATAGAACAACGGAAGAAGAACCAAATATGGAACCAAAAACTAACACTGTACAACAAGTGAAAAAAACATTGGAAATAGAAAAGAAGAAAAACGAGAAGAAAAATCCAAGTATTTATGATCTACAAGCGTTCTAGACAATCGGGGCGATTGTATTTAAGGAGGGAGGAGTTAACACAAAAAATGTTTATAACATCAAAATAAAATAAAAACAACTCACAAGCTACGTTGCATTCGATGACACCCGACACCTCATTTGCAACTAAGCTTTGTTCGTTCACATGCTGAGACAGCGTCTACTATCAACACGCGCAGCTAAGCCGTACCCATACTTCCAACGTTCACATGCTGATGCAGCAAATGCAAGTGCACGAGGTGGTGTAGTGTTAACCTATACGGTAGGGTAGAATAAGGTAGTATTAAAAAATTAAACTTCACTTGTATTTTCAATTTAAACAAATAAAGACCTGTTGTGCGCTTAAAAACCGCACAACCAAAATAATTTTTTTAATAAAATTAAATAGCGATAATTTATCTTATAACCTGTATTTAATTTCAAAAAAATCTGTCGGCTAGTTTTTGAGTTAGAGAGATATTCGATTAACTGATTTTACAATTAGATTTAGAGTAAAAAGTTATTTTTTTTCAAATTTACTAAATTTTCACTTTACATACTTCTCGCTTGAAAACCGTTGCTTTTACAAAAAAAAGTTTGAAGGCAAAAAAGTGGGTAGCTAGTTTTCTATGGATATAACATAAATTGTTTAATAAAATATTGTTATTTAGCCAAAAACAATTTAAAATCTGAAGACCGCCTTTTGGCGGCCTTGGGCATTAGAGGGTTAATGATGAAAATTTATTTAATGAATTCCTTATCCTGAAAAATTATCTAAAAAACTTAAATTCAATTAACATGACTGATAAGAAGTTTTGGTGTGATTTTTTTTATTAAAAGTGATGTTTGCTATGAAATGAAAAAACTTGTTGGGTTTTATTTTTTCTTACCAGCACATAATGCCAACGTAGAACGTATATCTTCTTTAATCAAAGCGCAGTGGACGCCAAAAAGAAATAAATTGAATCCAGTAACTATTTCTGATATTATTAGAGTCAAATATAATTTTGATATGAACTGTCAAGAGTTTTATGAATATTTGAAGAAATGCGACAGTAATATATTAATTGAAATTGGAAGCGTTTAAAAATATTCATGAAACTCTTGATAATTCATATCAAAATTATATTTGACTAATAAGATCAGATCAGAAATAGTTTCTGGATTCAATTTATTTCTTTTTGGCGTCCCCTGCGCTTTTTTTTTGTTTATTAAGTACTACTAGGTACTACTAATTTTAAGTTCAGAATGATTTTATATCTTTTTTGTGAAGTTTTTTTTTTTTTTAATCAAGGCACAGTGAACGCCAAAAAAAATTGAATCCAGAAACTATTTTTAGTTCTATTTCTGATATTATTAGAGTCAAATAAAATTTTGATATGAATTTTCAAGAGTTTTATGAATATTTAAAGAAATGCAACAGTACTATACTAATTCAAATTGGAAGCATTGAAAAACATTCATGAACCTCTTTACAATTCGTATCAAGAAATTATAGAAATGTGCATTCTTGAAAATGTATGCGATGACTTTGGTAACCGTTGTTTTTTTTTTGTTTACTTAGGTACCACTAATTTAAAGTTCAGAATAATTTTTTTATGAATCTTTTTTTAGTCGGAATAAAAATTTTTTTATTTATAAAATAAATTTTTATTTGTATATTTTATCGCGTTGTTGATTTTTGTAAAGTTAATTTATTAAAAAAAAAATTGTCCTCTTTTTTAAGCCAAATGTCCTCCTTTTTTAAGGCTGACGTCCTCTTTTTCTCAAAATGGAAATGGCAACCCTACACGGAATACATATTTCAAATTTTAGGTTTCTAGCCAGAAGAGTTTAGGCAGGCCGTCAAGAGGGACACTTTTTCTCTTATTGTCCCTCCCGATAGGATTTTCTAAAAATCCCTTCTTTGCGGACATCTACACAGGAGGGGGAACTTACATTCCGATTTTCAGCTACCTAGTTCCAACAGTTTGGGCAGGCCGTCAAGGGCAGACATTCACCTTTTGTACACTCCATGTAGGGATTTTTCTATATCGGAGAATAATAATATATATATACTTTTTTTAAAAAAAAGGATTTTTGTTAAAGATTATTTTTTCGACAAAGGCTCTTTTTAAAGTAGAAGGTACTTTTTTGAAAAAGATAGAATTTTTTTTGGAAAAGGCCGGACTTTTCCCTTTTGAAAATATCCCGTTTAGTGGAGATCTCCTGCGGAGAAGGGATCTATATTCTTTATTTTTTTTCTTTTTTGGAAAAAGTATTTTGTTTCTGGAAAAGAGCTTTTCTGTAGAAACTGTACTTCTTAAAAAATGGCTATTTTTGAAAAAGAAACTTTTTTGAAAAAGGTAATTTTCTTCTGTAAAACCTATTTGTTTTTGAAAAAAGTACCTACTTTTAAAAAAAGAGTTTTGTTTTTGGAAAAGGAATATCCAGAAATCCCGTCTTAGTGGAGGTATCTGTGGATGGAAAAAAGGACTTTTTTGAAATTCAATTTTTTTCTCTTTTTTTTAAATGGTACTTGTTTTGACAAAAAACTTTTTTTGGAAAAGATACTCTTTTTGAAAAAATGTACTTTTTGGAAAAAAGCTACTTTTTTTGAAAAAGGTACTTTTCTTGGAAAAAGGTACTTTTTTTGGAATAAGGTACTTTTTTTGGAAAAAGATACTTTTTTTGGTAAAAGATATTTTTTTTGGAAAAAGGTACTTTTTTGGAAAAACATACTTTTTGGAAAAAGGTAAATTTGTCTGGAAATGATACTTATTTTGGCGAAAGTTACTTTTTTGGAAAAGTTACTCTTTTTGAAAAAAGGTACTTTTTGAAAAAAAATAACTTTTTTTGAAAACGGTACTTTTTTGGAAAAACGTCCTTTTTGGATAAAGGTACTTTTTGGGAAAAAAGTAAATTTTTTGTAAAATCGTACTTTTTTCGTAAAAATTACTTTGTTTTTGGAAGAAGGTACTTTTTTTTGGAAACAGTACTTTTTTTGAAAAGGTACTCTTTTTGAAAAAGGTACTGTTTGAAAAAAAAATAACTTATTTGAAAAAAGGTACTTTGTTTTGGAAAAAGATACTTTTCTCGTAAAAAGTACTTTTTGTCCCTTTTTTGCCCCTTCCGGTGGGGATTTCAAAATATACCTTCTTAGCGGTTGTGTACGCTGGAGGTGGAATCTACGTACCGAATTTCAACTTCCTAGATCCAGTAGTTTGGGCAGGCCGCCAAGGGGCAGACTTCTCCCCTTTTTGACCCTCCCTGTAGGAATTTTCAAAAATCCCGTCTTAGTGGTTGTCTAGTACAGAGGAGGAACCTTCATACCTAATTTCAACTTCCTAGCTCCAGCGGTTTGGGCAGGCCGTTAAGAGAGACACTTTTCCCCTTTTGAGCCCCCAGTTTTACAACCTCCCTGTTCAAAATTCTAAAAAATACTTTCCAGAAAAGTTAGCCCTTACTCCAAGGAATGCACATATTAAATTTCTGCTTTCTAGCCAAAGGGGTTTTGGCAGGCCGTCACCGGGGAGTATTTTCCCCTTTTTGCCCGTTCCGGTAGGAATTTCCAAAAATCCCGTCATAGCAGACGTCTACGCCGAAAGAGGAACCAGCATAACAAATTTCAACTTCCTAGCTCCAGCGGTTTGGGCGATGTTGAGTCAGTCAGTCACTCACGTTATTCTTTTATATATGTGACAGCGCATAGAGAAAGGGACCTAAGGGTAAAAAAATCAATATTTTTTTTTTGATGTGGACAACATCTGAGCATCGAATGAGACCGATCCCATGCCCTTTTTTTACCCTTTTTTTACCCTTTTTTTACCCTTAAGTCCCTTTCTATTTTGCGCGTCACATATAGAGATTTGACGTTCTTTACCTAGTGTCTTGACATGCAATAAAATGTTAGCAAGCAATTGTCAAAATGAAATGATTTCATCAATTTGAATTTTATTGCAATATCATGATATCGCTGACATGCAAGCGGCTCTTGCAATGATGCCTGCCATGAAATGTCACTTTTCGTTTTAATTTTAACTTTGTAATAAAAAAACAACAGAAAATTTGGTAAAAAAGAAAGGGGGTTTAATTTTTTATTATTTGTAGATAAAAATTAATGTTTGATAAAATTTTGTGTTTTTCGAAGAAAAATCTATGATATTTCTTATTTATGAAATGTCCAAGTGTTCTCCACCACTTTGCAAATTGATATCATTTTGACGTTTCACTGAAATGGTTTTGACATTTCATATAATTTATTGCATTTGACATCGCCTTGCAATTAGCTGACTAGTAATATAGTATATACACTGTACGCGTTATTTTGTATAAACTTTTAATTGAAAAATAAGTAAAATTTTAGAAAAATTCTTTCTTAGTTCTATCTATAAAACTTGCCCTTAAACCATACTGAAAGCAAATATTTTTGCAATCAGCTGACGTATAAAGCAACAATACCCAAGTAGCTGGCTAACTTTATGATGGTATCTGTTCCTAGCAAAATCTTTCATTACCAAATAAGTGGTTATATAATAGAAATTCATAGCTTCGCACAACTTATTTTTTGGCGTCTAAACTCATTATTTTTGTTTGGCGTGGTCGTTTTTATAAGTAGTCACGCTTACCCGCTCGCTTACGAAAAAATGAGAAATTAGTAGTTATGAGATTTTGAATAATAAGTGGTTACACACATGCTTACAAAAAGTTGAATTAAAAGTGGTTATCCGATTGCTTACTTGATTCTTAAAAATAGGTAGTTAAGCAAATACTATTAGCTTAAGGAAATACATTCAGAAAAATTTAAGTTTTCTCTAGTGTGTAATTTTAGGACTCGTCATAAAAATTTAAACATAAAACATATTTACATATAATAAATAAAAATGTATAAAATTTAACTGTGTAAAAAGAACTTATTTAAACTATTACGAGTAAGTCATTATTTTATATTTAGAAACAATGAATACAATAGGTCGTTATTAGGAAGTCATTATTTTATATTATAAAATAATTCAAAATGTCATGATATATCATTTTTGGTAATGCAGATAGTAATGAGGTGTCATTACCAATATTTTGCTGGGTTACTATAAAAATTTTACGTGCGCCATATTAGCGTCGCAAACCTAGCGTCGAAAACCGGGAACAGTTTTTGGGAATTCGGGGAACTATTTAGGGAATACGGCAACTTTTTTTTGGAATTTAAGAAAAAATTACAATTCCTTACCAGAAATTTTTGGATGCACTTTTCGGCTTAAATTAAGACTTCTACTATAGCTAAATTTACGATTAAGGCAGTTTCAACAATATAAGAAAAATGCGACATGGTACTTACAATTTTGGCCCAAAAATTGAATAGGCTTTCTAGGAAAAAGTAGGCAACTTCTGGGAATATTTGATACGTCAGAGGAAAGGTTATGGACTCTAGTTTCTAAATCTGTTTTCGTGCAAAAAATTTCCCGGACAAATTTTTACAAAATTTAGCATATGTGTTGGTACTTCCAACTTTAGCCAAGAAAAAATCTGGAATAGTCTTTCTAGGAAAAAGTGGGCAACTTCTGGGTACATGTGATACGCCATAAGAAAGGCCATAAGCTCTAGTTTCCAAACCTGTTTTCGTGCAAACAGATTTTTCCAAAATTTCACATATGTGTTGGTACTTACAGTTTTGGGCCAAAAAAAATTTAGACTAGTCTTTCTAGTAAAAAGTGGAAAACTTCTGGGAACATGTGATAAGTCAGAAGACTAGTTTCCAAAACTGTTTTCGTAGAAAAAATTTCCCGGACAGATTTTTACAAAACTTGATATATGTGTTGATACTTACAATTTCGGCCCAAAAAAAAAAGAAAATGTGGAATAGTTTTACTAGGAAAAATATGGAAACTTCTGGGAACATGTGATACGTAATAAAAAGGGCCATAAGATCTAGTTTCCAAAACTTTTTTCGTTCAAAAATTTCCTGGACAGATTTTTCCAAAATTTGACAAATTTACAATTTTGGCTCAAAAAAAAATGTGGAATAGGCCTTCTAGGAAAAAGTGGGAAACTTCTGGGAACATTTATTTATTAAGTATTAATCCTTATAGACAATAATTTTAAAATTTACATAATTTTAAAAACTATTATAAGCGAACTATGTGTTCAGAATTAAAATGATGATACGTTTAATGCAATTAACGTTATTTGAAAAATCAATATAATTATAAAATTCATTAAAATCGTTGCACATTCTTATAATAGGATCCGCGTCAGAATAGTTTTAACGAAAAAACGGAATATAAAGCGGAATGTAGTATCTCGTTGGACGTTGAGGGACATTAAAAACCAGGTTACTGACAGGAAATTCAGAGCATACATCACCATTAATCATCTTGAATAAAAACGTAACATTCATCATTTTTCTTCTGATTTCCAAGGTAGGTAACTTGATGCGAGCCAGTCTATGTCGAATAGGATGGAAGTACGGCAGCAGGCCCCAAATAAAAGCTCCGCAAACAGAAGAGCAGATATTGATTTTGGACGTATTCAATCAATTGGACACGAACATTTTGTTGAGGATCCCAGATAATGGAATCATATTCCAAAATTGGCGTCATAAGGACAGTATAAAGTTGCTTTCTGACATTCGGTTCGACGACTTCTTTGGCCCACCGTTTAATGAAAGATGAAGTACACCACGAGCTTTATTTACAGTCAAAGTAATATGTTGTATAAAAGTAAATTTGGCATCCAAAAGAACACCAAGATCATGAATTGTATCTACTAACTCCAACTTGTAGCAACCCAAAGAGTAGTAATCAGGATCATAAAACTTTCTAGAAAATCGAATGTGTATGCACTGTTTTAGGTTTAACTCCATTAAATTTAAATACCATTCATGGAAGCTATCCAAATCCTGTTGAAGACATATGTGATCAGAAAAATTATCGAAGCTATGAAAGATTTTCACATCATCAGCATACATTAAGACATTGGAATATTTTATCGCTAACGGTAGGTCATTAATAAAAAGAGAAAACAAAATTGGTCCAATGGGAACTCCGGAGCCAACAGTAATACTCTTAAGCTGCCTACACACTAGGGAACATGGTTGAGGGAACAAAAAATATCAAAAAATTTTGTAAACACGAAATGCACGCTCTCAACACGCACACACACACAAACGCACTCACACATTCACAAAAAATGCTCTCTTTTTTTAAGTATGTTCCCTAGTGTGTAGGCAGCTTTAGATACTGCATTGTTGAATAAAACACGTTGTTTTCTGCTGTTCAGGTATGATTTAATCCAGTTCAAACAGTTTTTGGTAAATCCCATTAAATAAAACTTTTTAATAAAGAGATTATGATTAACTTTATCAAAGGCTTTGCTAAAGTCTGTGTATATAGTATCAGTATGTTGACCATTAGTAAATCCCCGGTTACCTACAGCTGTAAGGTGTAACAAGTTTGTAGTGGTAGAGCAAACTTTGCGGAAACCATGTTGAAACGGTGACAGTATGGAAGAGATTTTATTATATAGTTGTTCTGTTAGGCATTTCTAAATCAGTTTAGGTATTGTACTCAGTTTAGCAATTCCTCTGTAATTTGTCACAACTGACTTATTACCAGATTTAAATAAAGATATAATATAGGAATCCTTCCAATGTTTAGGAAAGTACTCATATTTGATAGATACATTAAACATGATACATACATGAGTAGCCAAGGCATGATCACAATTAGTTAGTATGCAGCTGGGTACGCCATCAGGTCCATGATAAAATGAGTATTTGAGGCTTTTAAAACATTTAATATCTGATGTAGTAAGAAGTGAAAAAGATATAGATTGTTGTTCAGTCAGAGGAATTGGATAATTATCAGAATCATCATAGAGAGCATCAGAGTAAGTAGTTGCAAAGAAGTCGGCAAACATGTCACTTATAACCAAATCATCGCTAGCAAGGGTATGGCATCACCAAAAACAAAAGTTATAACGACATCGTTATCACAAAAATTGACAATTTTCTGTTTTTATTTAAATTGAAATAATAATAAAAAAAAAAAGGAAAAAAAAATAATTCTCAAATTTTATTATTTAAATATATTTTGCGCTTGATTTTTTCTTATTTTGCGCAGTTTTCAGCAATTTTTGAGTTTTTAAATATAGGCTCAGCTGATACTAAATAGTTGCTCAAGTGATACTAAATTTCAGCGCCCCCTGAACTGGATTTCCTCTTTGAATTTACAAATTTATAAAAAGTTTTCGGATCACGTTTAAAATTTAGATTGTTTAGGTAGTCATTATATAAATTCATGTTGAGTAAATTATATTCAGCACGTACAGTAGAATATTTACCATAATCACCAAGTGAACCAGATTTCTTATAATCTTTATATCGTTTGTTTTTTAAATGTTTTAGCCTTATAATTGTTAAGGGCTCCACGGAGCGCCAGAATGTTTACGTACAGTGTATATTCGGATACATTCTTCCATATAATTTAAAATTGTTGCATAAAAAGTGTCGACCATTGAATCAGTAGCATTTGGATTGCCATTGGAAACAGATAACAATTGTAGCCAGTTTGTATTACACAGAAGAAAATTTAAATCATTATAAATAGCACGTTTAAAATAGAAAGCTTTTACGTTGTCTATTATTTTGCGATTAGACAGCAGGGGTAAATTACAGCTTACTTCAATAGTAGGATGATAACGGTCCTCAGGTTTTGTAATTGGATATGTACGTTTTAAAGAGCAGTCTGCAGGCTCATTTACAAACACCAAATCAAGCATTTTTGCAGTTTCGTTGTAAATATTATTTATTTGAAAAAGGCATAATTCCGATAAGAGTTCTTAAAATTTATTAATCCAGTCATTTGATTTAATTGGGGCATAATAGAAGGAATCCGATAAAAGTGCTCAAGAAATTAATGGTAAATTAAAATCACCAAAAACAAAAATTGAATCTTCAGGTTTTGCTCTTAAAACGACTGATTTTATAGATTTCAAATGTTCATCATATATTGATCTATCAGATTTTGGAGGAATATATGAACAAGTTATAAAAACATTATTACACTTCAGTTTTATTTGGACTGCTATAAATTCAATTTTATGAGAAGAAGAATATACAATTTCTTCAGATGAAAGAATGCTGGAAACTGCAATCATAACACCGCCGCCAGTAGTTTCAATTGCTCTATCTAGTCTATAAATATGAAATGCATTACATAGTATTTCCGTGTTAAATATTTTGTCATTTAACCAGGTTTCTGTAAATTCAATCACGTGTTGTTCAAAATCGAAACTTTCAATAAATAATTTAGGCAATTTAGATTTTATTCCATTTACATTTTGATAGGTTAAGCACAGCTGATTATCAGATATAAAATTTATTTTTTTTTTATTACTTGGCATACTTGATGGCATACGTGAAGGAAGATGAGCCGCATTGTTAAACCGTTTGTTCTCATATTCACGAACTAAAATATTATCAGGCCAAAAACTACGCCATAAGAAGGGCCATAAGCTCTAATTTCCAAAAGTGTTTTCGTGCAAAAAATTTCCCAGACAGATTTTTCCAAAACTTCACATATGTGTTGGTACTTACAGTTTTGGGCCAAAAAATTTAGAATAGTCTTTCTAGGAAAAAGTTGGAAACTTCTGGGAACATGTGATACGTCAGAAGAAGAGCCATAAGCTCTAGTTTCCAAAACAGTCTTCGTGTAAAAAATTTCCCGGTCAGATTTCTCCAAAACTTCACATATGAGTTGGTACTTACAATTTTGGCCCAAAAAAAGAAAATGTGGAATAAGATTTATAGGAAAAAGTCGGATACTTCTGGGAGCATGCGATACGCCATAAGATCTAGTTTCCAAAACTTTTTCGTGTAAAAAATTTCCCGAACAGATTTTTCCAAAATTTGACAATGTGTTGGTACATACAGTTTTGGGCCAAAAGAAAATTTGGAAACTTCCGGGAACATGTGATACGTCATAAGAAGCGCAATAAGCTCTAGTTTCCAAAACTGTTTCCGTTCAAAAATTGATTTATGTGTTAATACTTACAATTTTGGCCCAAAACAAAGAAAAATGTGGAATAAGCTTTCTAGGAAAAAGTTGGCAACTTCTGAGAGCATGTGAAACGCCATAAGAAGGACCATAAGCCCTAGTTTCCAAAACTGTTTTTGTGCAAAAAATTTCCCGGACAAATTTTTCCAAAATTTGACATATGTGTTGGTTACTAGGGATGCCAAACGGGATTGATATTAGAAAATCCCGGGATTCGGGATTTTACGGGATTTCGGGATTTTTCGAGTTTCCGGGATTTAAATTTTCCTTTCTTTATAAAATTTTTTATGTTATGTAACAAATTTTTTTTTATATAATAAAGCGTTTGTTAATTATTTAAGTTGTTTATGTGGTACATTTTATGAATATTGATACATACCAGGCAGAAATTGCCAGTGGTACAAAAAATCAAGTACCTGCATACCACTGGGTAACCACGGCGTTAAAAATAAATGACTGGCAGAACACTCATTTGGTTCGCTTGCCAGCATTTGGAAAAAGCGTTTTTCCAGTATTTGTTTTACAAAAATTTCTGTGGTTTATAAAAAAACCACTGGCAAAGAATGGGCTAAGAGTGCTATGCCAACGTTAGCAACCAGTGGTTATCCAGAACTGCCTAGTCAAAAATTGCAGCGGTACAAAAATTAATTCACTGATAGAGGAATGATTTTATAAAAATTATGACGCTTCGTTAAAAAAGGTTTGTAGTAAGAAGATTCCGAGATCAAATCCGGTTGCAAGCAAAAAAAAATTTGTTTTTTAATTTAAACTTTTTTTGTTTTATAAGCAGGGACGTAACAGTTATAACTTTTATTCAAAAAACTGATTGTTTTACAATCATTTCTTGTTTGAATATTTTTAATTTGCTGTTTATTTGCTCTGTTTGATTTTTATTTTTAATTCAAACAAAAACAATCCAAAAACGATTTTTATTTTTTCAAAAATAATAAAAGTTATTTTGTGATTTTTTTTCTTTATCAAAAAATAACAATTAAGAATATAAATCAAAAGCCATAGAGCCAATGACTTCAACGATTATAATATCCTGATAATGTCAACTAGTGTTAATAAAAGATTGAACAGTGATTTAATGTGAGTAAATATGTATATTCCAGCAACTTCCGGCATTCAATTTAGGTCAATTTTTAACTTATTATCAAATAAAAAAGTTGGTGCTTAATTTTTTCAAAAAAATCATTCTGTAACTTTTATAAAAAGTTTTAAAATAAAAATAAAAAACAACAGAAATTTATAGAGTAAAATATAAAAATGGAAAAAATTAAAATCTTTGCCAAAATTTGTGATTTTTTTGTGCAATATGATTTATAAAATATAGTGCATTATTGAAATGTTATAATTAAATAAATTTGGGTGGTGACTTTTAAAGAAATATAACAGTTATTTTGGGTCTCTGTTTATAAGATTAAATTTTTTGTTTTTGGAAATGCTCCTTTTAGATCAACCTTGTTTTCCCAACGCTGGCTTTGTTCCAAAAAACTTTTTGCGGGTTCTAGCATTTTAATACAGATAGTAATTGTCCAGCTGTTATCATTCATTTACGATTTTAACCAGTAGTAGTAGCTCAGTGGGTAGAGCTGTCTTCTGCCAATATGACGGCCTGGGATCATATCACGACAGGACCAAAAAAAGATACATATGAACTTTTTTTAAATTTTATTTTGGAAAATATAATTCCAGACCATCTATTTACCTGTTTTGCCAGCGTTTTGCTAACGTTAAAAATTTTGTTTCCCCAGTACTTTTCCGGCGCTTTTTGAACAGCCGGTCCTTTTGTCTAATATATATATTTGTTCCTTTTACTCCTGCAAGGAGCATAGGGCCGCAATGTCTAATGACGTTATCATATTGGAAATGGGAAATCAATTTTTGCCAGCACTTGTACCACCTGTTAAAATAACTGACCATCGCTTTCCCGTTTGTATTTTTCTGACTGGGATAACATATGAAGGCCTGCATTTAAGTACACTTGCGCCCATTATTTTGTAAGCAGATTTTAAAACAGATTCGTTGCGACAACCTTGCCCACTGAATAGTGTAATTACAGCAACAAAGTTATTTGGTTATCGTTATCAAATGTTTTCATTGAAGAATTCAAAGTTAGTCCCAGCCAAAATTAGATTTCAGAAATCGAATTTCGCTTGGAAGAATAAACCGGCAAAATAACAAGCAAACTTGATTTTTCCCATGAACTACTCAAAAACTAAATATTGTATACCAAATTTTTAAATTTTTTTGCAAAGCATATGCATACCCAGCAAAAACAGACATTACCAAGTAATGAAGTGAGTAAGTAACACGCAAAGGGTTTCACTGGTTACCAGGCTCTTTACTCGCAACATTACTTTTGTGCGCGATGTCCCAAAATTCATGGGTGGTCATTACCGTCTCGCCTACAAAAAAAGTGAGAATAATGAGTTACCCACAGTGAAAGAATAAGTAGTTACTCACAAAGATAGAATAAGTGATTACTCAGAAGTGTGGATATAAGTGGTTACCCTACATTGTAAAATAGTTGGTCATATTGGCAAAATAACTTTTTACTTTGGAAAATTTCCTATTTAGTTCAAACAAAAACAAAATCGGTACTTATTTAATCAATTACCAGTAAGTAATTTCTTTGCAATAATATATAAGTTCTTCTATAACGTATTATCAGTAAGTCATTATTTTGTATTTTAAAGTAATGAAAAAGGTAATGACCTATCATTACTTGATAATCCGTATGGTAATTTCCTGTCATTACCATGTTTTTGCTGGGTAGTTTACTCGAATAATCTACTTAATTTATAATTTTACCAATATCTTGGCGTCAATTTCTTGTAAATAAAATTTCTCACTTTTTTTATTTGCGTTTATTTAATATTAATAAATAAGAAAAACCCGGGATTTTTGAGAAATAATCCCCAGATTCGGGATTTTGCCAATCCCGTAAATCCCGGAATTTCGGGATTTCCCATTTGGCATCCCTAGTACTTACAATTTTGGCCCAAAAAAAAAAAAGAAAATGTGGAATAGGCCTTCTAGGAAAACGTGGGAAACTTCTGGGAACATGTGATACGCCATGAGAAGAGCCATAAGCTCTAGTATCCAAAACTGTCTTCCTGCAAATAATTTCCTGGACAGATTTTTCCAAAACTTGACATATGTGTTGGTACTTACAGTTTTGGCCCAAAAAAAAATTTGGAATAGTCTTTTTAGGAAAAAGTGGGAAACTTCTGGGAACATGTGAAACATCAGAAGAAGGGCCATAAGCTCTAGTTTCCAATTAAATAAAAATCTTATAAATGTTATTCTGTAAATTTCCTAGTGGGTCTTTTTTTTTGTGAAAAGTGAGAATATTAACCCTATATGGATTAAGTTACTCAAAATAATAATTTTTATCAAGTGGAAACAATTTTTTTGTTATTCATTTAAAATGATATTTTTCTGAAAATTATTTAAGATATTATTCTGTAAATTTCCTAGTGGGGCGCTTTTGGCCAAAAGTATAAAAGTTAACCCCATATGGATCATGTTACATAAAATAATTATTTTTATCCAGTTGAGATTTTTTTTTATCATCTCGTAGTCATAATTAATATTAAGTTTCATGGGTCTTTTCTGACCGCAGGCCACTAAGGGTTAAATATTTTTTTTAAAAAATGTAAAGATAATTATAGTCTAACTAAATTTAAGTGATATTTTTTCGAAAACTATGTAAAATTTGATGAAAACATTAAAATTTTGTTAAATTTTTGACAAAATAAGCAATTTTTGTAAAATGTCCTGGAATGCAGTCGCTCCAGTCGCTCGAATTATCATTTTTCCAATTTATTTTTTTTCTTTAATATCAACTTTTATGTGGTACAACTAGAAATCGGCATCTCCAAATTAGGCATTTTAAAAAATCTTTAAAATTAATTTAAAAAAAAACACGTTTTCGCATTTTTATCAAATTCGTGGGTCATTTTGGATTCCAGGCTAAAGTGGGTTAATGATATCCGATGATGTCAAAATTCCATGTCTGAATCATTTTGACTATATTAAATGAATAAATGAAAGAAAATACTAAATTTTTCAAAATTTCGAATTTTGAGAATTTTTAATAATAATATACTATTTTCCAAAATGGGCCATTTTCGTCCGCAACTCGGTACGGGTTAGCGTTTTCAAAAAAAAAACTCGATTTTGTTAATTTGGGACCATTTGGAAAAAAAATTGGGGGGTATGCGTGTCGAAAATCGATCAGACACTTCATAAGGGACCCCCTAATATATACATCCGAAATTTATGTTTTAATTCCTTTAAAACATTAAATTTTATTTCCATATCCTTCAAGACATCATCACCCAAGATTTTTTTACAAACTACTCCCAACCACATCAATTCTATAACATGTTCTTCTAGAACCAATTCCTTGAAACCCGAACTCGTTTACCTAATCTTAAATTTAAGATATAATTAACTAGAACTAGTTGCAGAAATAGATCTAGAAGTACACTCAATCGAAATAAACCTTTAAAAATAGCTGCAAACGATACTAAAAATGTTTAACCAATTTTAAGTAGCGGATGCTTTGAATTATTCTAAACAAGCACTTTATAAATTAATACAGTCGACTTAACTTCACATGTAATTAAAAAAGCATCCCTTCGATTAATCGATTAATCGCCCATTTTATAGATTAACCGACTCGAATAACCGGTTAATCAATTTAATTGAATTTTCGAAAAATTCCTTAACCGCCTAGGTTGAATAATTGGAAACACTATTATAGACGTTTGAAGAGAAAATTTAAAAATATCGAGTAGTATGGAGTATCGGAAAGTAACCGAATTTACCATCATAATGTTTTACCACTAGTGCTACAAAACGGTAAGAATCTGTTGTTACTTTTGTATTCAAAATATTTAAACACATATTATGTGGCGGAAATTGACGGACTGACCATAATAAACAAAGTACTTCTTCCGCACAAAAAAAAGCAAAACATAAATGTGCGCAAAATACACTACTCCACCCACGCAGCACACAACCGGTCATTTCCGTAAGAATATATGTACTTACAGAAATATTATTATCTTTTTATGTATTTGGTATATATAAAATAATTGTTAATATTTTTTTTTATTTTAGTTTATTACAACTTGATATGAATACAAATTATCGTGATACACAGTGGTTGGTGGAAATACAAAACTACCAAATATGTACCTTCTAAAATGTGAGACCAATTGAAACATTTTAACCACGATCACGCCCAAATGAAAAACACGAGATTGCAAAAATAAAAAATAACACAAACAAGGAAGATCCCTTGAGGGTTTCGTCAGCTTTTAATGAAACTTTGATATTTGGTAGAGAAGCATAGGTAATTTAAGGAATGTGTCCCTTTAGAAACGGCCAAATCTCAGAACTAGAAACGAGATTTTATTGTTTAACTTTTTAAATTATTTATATAAACTATATTATAAATAACACAGTTCAAATGAATCGGGCATGCGACCTACCAATTCTAATTGACTTTAAGATGTAGATCATGAATTTATTATTAAAAATTTCTTTATTACTCATACGTCACATACAATCAATACCACTGAGAATTTTGTGACAACCTTTGAATTGACTACCTTTATGTGAAAAAATTCATGTTACAATACAATTTACAAAATTTGAAATTCGGTTTAGACAGAAATTCAGTAATTTTTCGGAAGTAATGAAAACCTTTTTTAATTTTTTTAGAACAAACGATTACATAGTACAACAAAATAAGAAAACTTTGATGTATCGGGATTGCGACACATCATTTATAATAGACTTTGGGACGCAGATCACGAATATGGCCCTAGAATTTTAAGGTTAGCTATAGTTTAAGAAATATTTGCATAAATGTTTTTGTAGGAAAATGAAATTTTTTAATAAACTTTTTGCAAAAAAATACAAAATGAAAAGTAATACCGCTATTTTTGCATTATTTTAAAATGATGAATTATGCCCTTTAATTTGATATATTGCGCGTTTTGCCAGCTGCGACAAAATCTCTATACATGAATCTAAAGCTGAAATTTCTCTTTTTTCCCGATTTCGTTAATAAATAATCTGCGATGAAAGGAATATTCAATATTTGAATTTGTACCTTCAGTAAACATCTCATGTTACTTAAATTATCAAAAAAATTACGGATTTTTTGTTTTGATTTTAAGTTCATATTGACTAAAACTTAAAAAGATCGACATTTTTAATACCAAAAAAGGAAGGAGTGTGTGACAAATCGTAAATTATAAAACCCAGATAAAACCATTCAGAAATGTTAAACATATAATATATTATCAATTTCAACGAAGTTTTAGATAATTGAAGTGCAAATCCCTAAAAAATAACCATTTTAAAATATGCATGTTCAAAAATGTACTTTATATTCTTTTCCCATAGTACATTCATATAAAATTAATTTAAAACAAAAGAGATAAAATTCGTATTTCGTATTGAATGTTCTGCAAATATTGACGCAGAAGTTTTGATTCTTTTAATAAAATGAATTTAGTGGAATGTGGATTTACGCCATATGTTAAGATTTTTAAAATCCGATCAAGGGATTTTACTAGATTTGCAAAATAGGAAAATAAGTGAAGTTTCCTTGACCTAATCAAAATAAGTTGATATGGTTCTAAAAGCACAAAGTCTGCATTTTTAAACCATATTAAAAATTATCGGTGGTTTAGTAAGGTATATGAATAAATAAGAAATATTAAAGAAAAAATTGTCTTTTTGCTAAAAGTTAAATTTGCGAATATTTCAAAAAGTAGAGCTAATATTAAAAGTTGGTGTTCACATTCGTGATATGCATCCTAAAATCTATCAGAATTGATATGTCGCATGCCCGATGCATTTTTAGTGTTGTACTGTGTTATATTTGTTCTTAAAATTTCACTTAAGTAAAATATTTTGAAACAAAATTTTTTGCAAAAATTACATTTCAGACAAAAATCGTTTTTAGTTCTGATTATCAAAATATTTCTTTTACTGGATGGATTTAAAAAATTAAAATTATACTTTTATTTTGACATATATAATATATATATTAGAGCTATTCATCTCTCACCACCTTTTACCTGTCGACTATCTTCTTTTCAAGGAAATCAGCATATAATATGACGAATTTGTTTTATTTTGCTTCTATTTAAAAAATAAAAAAATGCTAAAGTAAACATATCCGAAGAAAAACCTAAAATTTATTCTGAATCTTCAGCACTAAACTAAAAGAATTATCTACATATTAATGAATTTTTGCATAAATCCAATGAAGTTTCATTGGAACCTGTCCATTGAAATTTTTCATTGAATTAAAGGAATTTTTCAAAAATGTGAAAAATTTCATTTATTGAAGGGGTATTCATAAAATATATAAAGCTCTTTCATCAAATTTAAGAAATTTTTCATTTAATTTGTGAAAAAAACTTCTTTGGTTTGATGAAAAATTGCATTAAAACAAAATTCCTTCTGTGTATTTATCTCAATATATATATTTTGAGAGTATTTGCCGAACAGTATCTTACAACATGTGTAATTTTAAGATTATAGGGATTTACTTTTATGAAAACTATATCGGATTCTGTGGACAGTTTTATAATAAAATCTCTAACAATTTTTTTAAAAACTTTTAAGATTCTAACAGCAATTTAATACGATAACTTTTAGATTTTGAGAAATATTACTTGAATTGTGAGGACTTAAATTTCCAGGATATTTTTTTAGAGAATTCGTTTAATTTTGGCAACTTAACGTATAAAAAATCCTGCTGATTCTTAAAACAGATTTTCCTATATAAGAATCCTCTATGAATTTCTATATTGAATCAATGTAGTTTTACTGGCACTGGTACATTGAAACTTTTCATTGATTTAATGCAGTTTTTCATAAAGTTTTAACACCAGTTTCACATTATTAATTAAAAATCTCATACACCTAGGGTATTCAATTAATCGGCTTTTTATTTTAATCGATTAATCGTGCAAATAATTATTCGGGTTTTTTCTTAACCGGTTAATCGAACAAAATTTTAAAATTAATCGATTAATTAAAAAAATTTTATGTAAATAATATACATACACTTGTTGTGTTTTTAATAATTTTATTTAAAAACGAACAAAAATGAATTCAGTAACTCTTCTGAAATTCATAAAAATAAAAAAATGTAATAATTGAGATCAGATTTTGTCATTATTTTTATTTTTTCTGTCCCCTCTTTCACATATTGAAATTTTATCCAAATCGGGGAGAACCACACCGGAAAGAAGAATATAATACCCCGTACATTAATTTCTATCTCTTTCGTATGCATTGAATACATAAAAAACGTAAATGTAGTGAGGAATTTTGTTGAGAATTGATTTTCCCTCTACGTTTCCGTATCTCCATCCCTTTATTTTATTAATTCAGGGTGCTCACTAAACAAGCACAAGCAATGATTATTATAATTAATAATTCTAATAATCATTAATTAAAATAATTACTAACGCTTTCATTTAATATCAACGTTTAAAGTCATAAAAAATAATTAAAAATTTATTATACGTTAATAGATACCACTACTTTACTAGATAAGTCACAACAACAGGGTAGTAATTTGGAAGATGGCAAAGCAAACTGTCATAATTTTATGTTGTTTTTGTTTTTTCTTTGGGATTTAAGATGTTTATTGACGCTACTACTTAAAACATGAAATTCTCATTGAGTTGAAGCTAGCAAATATTTCTAGAAATTCTAAAAGGTCGTCCCTTAATTATTTTCTTAGGCCAGAATGAAATCCGGATAGCTACAAGCCTACAGCAAATTGTTTACCACAATTTTTTTAAAAAATTTTAAGTTTTTAACACATTTACTTTAATAAAAAATTTATATTTTTTAAACATTTCTGTAATTTTTTACCAATTTCGATTAATCGACTAATCGTAAGAAATTATTCGAATTATTCGTTATTCGAAATTTGGACATTTTGAATTATTCGAACAAAATTTTCTCAAAAATTGTTCGATAAATCGAATAACGATTAATCGATTGAATACCCTACATACATCCAATTAAAAAGTTTCGTTAAAAAGAGTTTCATAAAATTTAAGAAGCTTTTCATATAATTTAAGAAATTTTTGCTCCACTTCGTGAAAAAAACTTCTTTAGTTTAATAAAAATTTGCATTGAAACTTTCACTCTATGTAGAATTAATGCTTAATCGAGACTTGTCAGAACTTGTCCGAATTAGAACTAATTGATAACTAAGAGCTCTCTTCTAGAACTATGAAATTAATTAAAGATCTGCAGTACATAACGTAACGGTATTCAGATTGTCGTGTGGTTATTGTATATAATATTTTTTTTTTTGGAAAGCAGTTCGTGTTTCATTTGAAACAACTGTTATGCTGCATAGAAATTATTTTTCACAATAATCGATTTCTTGTAAAAATTTGGGTAGAATTTATTTTCGTGCAAATTTACCCCTCAATTCATAAATGCTTTGTAAAGTTATAGCAGGTTTACAGAACATCATTTTCATACAAAATTTGTTCAATAAACCTCCTATAATTTTACAAAGCGTTTATGAATTAATGGGTTAGTATTCAAGACTATTACATTTCTTGCATTGTGGGTTTAAATTTTGTTTTTAGTGAACAATATTTTATATCAAAATTGTGTAAACATTGGATATGCTCTAAAATATTTGAAAAACAAATCGAAATTTTAACATAAATTTTAATGTCTTTTATGAAAAACTGTTGTTAACTGTAAGAAAAACTTTAACATTTATGTAAAGTTTGGTTGAAATTTCGATCTTCTTAATATTTTGAGGCCTTTTTAGTGGTTTTGCAATTTTCACACAAAATATTGTTCATTATAGTATCTAGTTTCGTAAAATGTAAAATTGTAAAAATGATGACTGAACTAAAAAATTACAACTTTTTAAATCCTGGAAAAATCTTCCTACATAAAAATACATTATTATACACAAATGAAATCTTAAATTCAACGTCATTGAGTTTTTTAGCAAAACCAAAGTTTATTTAAATTTTTTGTGTGTAGAAAATCCTCAGATCTCGAAAAAATTGTATGTATAATATTAAGTGCGTTCCCGTACGTTACCGCGGGTACCAGCGGGAACCCAAAACAGCACAAACAACAACAATTTACATGCAATTTTGTGTACGCGAACGCCTTTGGCCTTGTTTGAGTAACTTCGGTAAAGTACGGGAACAGACATATTATTGCATACCGAAGGAAAAAGTGAAAAATTATAATTATATTTTGAAAAATTATAATTATATACATACAGTTGTGGCCAAGCATTTAAGTCAATTCAAGTTTTCTTCTTCTTTTCAAATAAAAATTTGGGCATGTTTAAAGTGCTGCACTTTTAAGTCTGGCGACTATTTGTAGATAAAAATAATGCAAGACTTAAGGAAATTTTATAGGATGTCCAAAAATATACAGTTTGTACAGAACCGATCAGTACTGCCTAAATTTTACTATGTAATTTGATTAAAGGTTGATATCACTAATTTTTCGTTAAAAGCCACGCCCACTTAAAACAAGTGACAAAATGAAAAAGCAAACATTACGCTAAAATTCTGTACAATTTTCTGAACCATCTCCTTGCCTCTCGTGGCGAATTTAGACACTATTTTGATCATTAAAAATAAAGGCAACAACAATAAAAATAGAAGAAAACTCGAAATGACTTAAATGCTTGGCCACAACTGTATGTATATGATAGTTTCAAAAGAGAAGCAATTGCAGTCTGCAGAATAAGAGTCCCTACCTGAAAAAATTGATTTGCGAAAACATTTTCTTAACAAATTTTTAAAAATTAAAAGTTGTTTCGATATTACATATAAACAAAATGATTTTCAAACAAAGCGTTTCATAAGAAAATTGTATATCATTTGTTTTCAGCAAATTTAATATAAAAGACCATTATTTATCTGGTGAAAAATTATTTGTAGTAATAACAAATTTTTTATAAACTACAAAATATTTTCATTCACAATTTAATATAAACAACCTTTAAAGTTCAAGTTAGAGTGAATTTTTTCAAGGGAAAAGTAGTTTTTATTTTGATTTGATTTTTACAGCTTTATATTTTTCTATAAAAGAATGTTCTTACGAAAAACAATATCACAATTGATGCCAATTCTCAAAAAAATTATTTTTCTAGTTTGATAAAATTTTCATAAAAAATTTTTTCAAACGAATAATATCCAAAATTTTCTTTAGGAAAATTTTCATAGTCGTATTCATTTGTAGTTTTTTTCTTAATGAAAAATTGTCAGAAAACAAAATTTACTCAAGTACTTCGTAATTTATGTATTCTTTTTCCCGTATTTGATTAAATATTCTGTGATTTTTTTCATAATCTGATACATTTGACTATAGGAGAGACTTTTTGTTAAGTTGCTTTAAAACAGTTTTAGACTTTGGAAAATTTTCTTTCTATCTTGATTCCTGTTTTAATTTTTTTCCTCGTTTCCCTTTTTCTTTTCTTTTTCCTTTCTTTTCCCTTTTTTTTCGTTTTCGATTTCGGTTTAGGGAGGAAATTTCCCATTCCCCCCCCCCCCCCCCTCCTTGAAACCGCGCATGGTACAGTGGCAGCCGATTTTGAACTCATGATTGTGGGGAAACTCGTTTAAATTTTTAAGTTAATTTTACGTTAAGAAAAAAGCAACATTTCAAAAAACCGTTATGAGTTAGACCCCCTAGTTTTCTACATGTGCACCAAATTTGGGACGAATTGGTTAAAGGGTAATTGCTATACTAACCCTAATAATCTTAAAAACGATGGCAGAAAAATTATTATACATTTCATTTCGGTCAAAATGCTATTGTTTTGTACATTTTTTAATTTATTTTGTATTTGCTTTTAATCATGTAAACATTTTTCATAACTTAGTCCACCATTACGTTTTTAAGATGCAAATTTAGATGTATTTGAAAAATTAATTTTAAAATTGCTCCTTGACGAGTCTAAAAATTGTATATGCTCAACGGAATACGTCCATACTTGTCTTTAAAATTCTTTAAAAAAAGAAATAAAAAAATATATAATTTTCATGCATGTGTTTAAACATAAAAAAGCATCAGTGGAGCCAAATGGTTGACACAGAAATTTTGATAGCAATTTTTTAAAAAATTTTAATATATCCTAATTTTTGCATTAAAAATACAAAAATTGTTTTTTTTTTTACTTTCTATATTTTCATATATTTAGTTAGAATATTCTTCTACCTTAAGACAATATCATATTAGAATTTGGACTTAAGGTAGAAGAATATTCTAACTAAATATATGAAAATTTTAATATATTTGTTTTTTGTCAATATACAATGATAGAATTTTCTACATAGTATTAATGAATTTGTTCATTAATACAATGACTTTTTTCATTGGAAAGTCCCCAAAGACCGGTTTCATTTAATTTTAAGATAATGAAAGTTTCATGTGTTTAATGAATTAAATTCATTACTTTTATGAAATAATTTCATTAATATTTTTCTTCAAATAATGAAAACTGGACTAATTTTATAAATGAATATAAAAATTTGCGAGAATTATGGGACATAAAATGTGAAAGCTAACAAAATAAAACTAAAAAAACAGCAGCATATGAAAAATTAACAATTAACAAATTAATTAAATTTGATTTTCTTCCGGGCATAATTGATGTGATTAGTTCGACAAACAAACAGAACTGATGTTTCATTTGAGGTTTTGTTGTGTGTGGCATCGTCTGTATTAAAAAATGTAAACAAAAATGAAACACATGTTCTGACGAATGTTCCTTCGTGTGTAGGCAGCATAATAAATCTAACTTGGAACTTATGTAATTGTATAATTACATAGGAATTTGATAATATTCCCCTTTTTTTCTGTGTGTAATGTCTACAAATCAAATAAAATGCGCAATGAAATTTTAAAATTGTTGTTGCTTTGTGTGTTATTTGTAAATTTTATCGCGTTTTTTATTTCTTCACTACGTAAATTAAAAATACTTATTTTGCTGGGTTAAACAAACAGAAGAAAACTGTATTATTCTTATTTTATATATCCCTATCCCAACTAATATTATAAATGTGATTGTTTGTCTGCCTGTCTGTTTGTGGCGACATCAGGCCCAAACGGCTGAACCGATTTTCTTGAAATTTTCGGAACAGCCATTAAAAACCATCAGAATTAAAATAGGCTATATAGCAATTCCATATGAAAGCGATCACCTTTTGGACGACCCCTCTCCGATTCTAAAATAAATAGTCTCAATCGATTGCCCAGCAAAAAATAATGAACCTACATATTTTTTTCTTTTTTATAGTGACTGGTTTAGTGGTGGTGTACACCACTGTCATGTGACAAAATTGAAGAATTCTTCATAAGGGACCTCATTGAAAGTTGTTTTACTAAAGCGATCGCAACGAGTGATAGCTCGTTGGAAAGGTATTGAATCAGGCTTTAATTGAAAAATAAAATTTTCATAATTTTTCTCAGAAATTTACCTTTTTTCCCATGAAAATTAAATTTTACGATTTTCCACAGAAGCTCCTAAATTTTCCGGCTAATTTTTTTTTTTGGATTCCTCATAATTTTTGCTTTAAGAATCAGCAATAAAAAAATGGGCCCCGACTCCTTGTTTGGACAGGAGAGGAGCATTTAAGAGACCACCTTGTTCTCATTGTTTTTATATTTTTATACCCTACACCACTATGTGGTCAGGGTATTATAAGTTTGTGCTGATGTTTGTAACACCAAAAAATATTGGTCGTAGACCCACCTTATAGTATACCGATCGGTTCAGAATTTTTTTTTATTTCGATTTAACGAGTCCGTCTGTCCGTCCGTCCGTCCGTCCGTCCGTCTGTCTGTCTGTCCATGCAATCTTGTACGCACTCTACAGGTCGCACCTATTAAGATATTTCGATGAAATTTGGTACATAGACCTATGTTGGCCCAAGGACGAACAAGTTTGATTTTTTTGAACATCGGTCCATGTTTAGACCTAGTGCCCATATAAGGGTCCTACCAAAATTATATTGTTTATACGCTGCAGGTCGTAAATATTAAGATATTTTGATGAAATTTGGTACACAGACCTATATTGGCCCAATAACGCAGCCTATTGATTTTGGTGCACATCGGTCCATGTTTAGACCTAGTGCCCATATAAGGGTCCTACCAAAATTATACTGTTTATACGCTGCAGGTCGTAAATATTAAGATATTTTGAGGAAATTTGGTACACAGACCTATATTGGCCCAATAACGCAGCCTATTGATTTTGGTGAACATCGGTCCATGTTTAGACCTAGTGCCCATATAAGGGTCCTACCAAAATTATACTGTTTATACGCTGCAGGTCGTAAATATTAAGATATTTTGATAAAATTTGGTATACAGACCTACATTGGCCCAGTAACGCAGCCTATTGATTTTGGTGAACATCGGTCCATGTTTAGACCTAGTGCCCATATAAGGGTCCTACTAAAATTATATGGTTTATACGCTGCAGGTCGCAAATATTAAGATATTTTGATAAAATTTGGTACACAGACCTACGTTGGCCCAAGGACAAAGCCTATTGATTTTGGTGAACATCGGTCCATGTTTAGACCTAGTGCCCATATAAGGGTCCTACTAAAATTATATGGTTTATACCATAGTATACTATAGTAGCCCCACTCAATAAAAAATTGAGAGCTTGTCCCTATCTCATGTAGTTGTAGTGGTATTAAGAACCATATGTACAAGTAAAATTACAAACACTACTTCATTTTTTCAAATGACAGAAAAAGAGTAAAGCTACTATATTTTACTATGGTTTATACGCTGCAGGTCGCAAATATTAAGATATTTTGATGAAATTTGGTACACCGACTTATGGCAGCCGAAGGACGAAGCCTATTGATTTTGGTGAACATCGGTCTATGTTTAGACCTAGTGCCCATATAAGGGTCCCCCCAAAATTATATTGTTTATACGATGCACGTCGTAAATATTAAGATATTTTGACGAAATTTGGTACACAGACCTATTTTGGCCCACGGACGAAGCCTATTGATTTTGATGAACATCGGTCCATGTTTAGACCTAGTGCCCATATAAGGGTCCTACCAAAATTATACTGTTTATACGCTGCAGGTCGCAAATATTAAGATATTTTGATGAAATTTGGTACACAGACCTATATTGGCCCAATAACGCAGCCTATTGATTTTGGTGACATTAGTTGGCTTTTACCCAGACTGGTGTAGGGTATTCTATAGTCGGCATGCCCGACTTTAACCTTTTTACTCGTTTATAATATAATTATTTGTAATTATTTAACATTGTTTTATTTTATTATTAAAAATACATTTTAAAAATTATTTTACAGTTAAAAATACATTTATGAAGAAAAAATCTTTCTTATTTTGCTGCTTATACTTAATTACAATATTTATTAAAAATTTCAATTGTCTTGGCATCATTATAAAATTAAAGTAACTTTAAATTTAGCACGTCGGCAGACGAAGAGTACCGCTTTACATTAATTGACATATCAGAAATATTTGGTATGAAGCAATGAAACTTTTGCGTTCCAGTTATAGTTTTGACATTATTATATCTGTTTTGAATTCGTCGCTTCATGGCATCGTGTTCTTTTTGAGTGCAAAAAACTGTGTTAATGGCAATTTCCTTGCTTTGAGTCCACGAAAACAAATGTTGTACATTTAAGATCTGGTCAGTATATGGCCTTTGCAAACTTGCCTTAGTCGCCATGCGTTTTAGGGTTCCCCCTAACGCATCGCATGGGCCCTTACCGTGGGACGTCGCAAAAAAGTGCCACTCGACCTTGCAGTTTTGTTCTTCTTCAATTATGCAAAGATTGTAAAAATTTTTTTTATTCTTGTACTGAGAAGCCGCGCCGTCTGAGAAAAACGTTACTTTGTCGATTGCATCGAATTTTGATCTTAAGAATTCAAACAGTTTCATTTGAAATAAATAAACGGACACATAATTATGAGCTAAACTCTCCGCGACAACAACAAGGCTTACGGTCTGTAGTTCGTTATCTTCGTTTCTGAAATAAATGCAAAAAGGATGCACCGTGCACTGGTCGTTTGCCCAGTGATAAGCCTGAATTTCATCCTGAACGAGAAAAGTGTAATTCTCGGCAAAGTCGCTTATCACAATGAATTCATTTTGGGCTAATTTCTCCTTACTTTCCTTTAGAAATTTCGATTGCATCTCGGATATGAAATGGTGCGCCTTCAGTTCATTCAACTTGAATCCGAATTCCTCGATGAATTCCGGAATCTGCTTTACCACGGTCTCAAGGGAACATCTGCCGCTGCTAATTATCCACTGTTTGAAATGCACCTCCTGAATTAACAGCTGTTCAAACTTTTCCGCCAAATATTGCTCTAGCTCGTCAATCTTCGGACAATTGTCGCATTTGGACAGATGACAATTTTCCGTGGGGTATGCGCACAACGACTTCGACAGGAGGTCCCTATATGTTTCAATTTCACCGTGAAATACTTTCAATTTCTTGCATGGAAAGAACATTAATTTGATGTTTTGATGAAACATGCAAACGCAGACTGAATGCGTTCCGTGCCTGTCTAATGCCAGCACGCATTCTTTTGGTCGTAGGATGGCAAACTTAGAAAATCCCACTTTTTCTGCTGGGTATTTCTCTTTGAACTGATGGTATGCTTCGGATAGATTACAAATAATAATCTGCGCTGCTTGTGTACTTTTTCTCCATCTTCACGTGTGATAAAATAGTCACGTGTACCTGGGCAGGCGCGGCTGTTGTCATCATTGCAGTAAAAATCTTGAATCAATTTCACCGTTGCTTCGCTGAGGGTCCTTGAGCCAAATTTCTTGGTGGGAGTCGCCAATATGCCCTTCTGTCGAACTAATTCTTTGCTTCTTCTCGCGATGTAAAAAGATGTTTGAAACTGTTCAGAAATCTTGCGTATAGACCATGATTGAGGCAGCACAGATAAAATGAGATATTTCTCCGGAAAAGTGGTCGCTAAATTGAATTTTCTTTTCAACTGCTCAATCATTTGTTTGCCGTCATCAACGTCATCTGCTTGACTGCATTCGTTATCAGAGCCTTCATCAAATATTGTCGCGATTGCACTCATAACCTTGCCTTTTTTCTCTTTTCTGTATTTTTCACTTCGCAACTTTCTTTTTGTAATAGGCGATTCACCTAAAGTGGTAATAGCCTCATTCAAAGGACTCAAAGACATATTGACCATCGGAATGTCTGCCTCACTATCAGATGAAACATTTTGTTCAATTGTCATTTCACTCTCGGATTGTGGTTGTATTTGTTTCAATGCATTTGCTTGTTGAGACAAATCGATTTTACACTTGGGGCAAATGAATTCTGCTTCTTCACCGTATTGTATATTTAATTCATTCATGTATCGCTTCGAAACACCAGTTAATTTTAATACTTTTATCTTTTTCGAACGATGTCCACTCTTGTTAAACGGATTGCAGCAAAATTTATTCATTTTACTTTAAATTGTCTTTACAGCTTCACTCTTTACTTTACAAAAAAAAACACTTTAACACTTTCACGTTTAGTATTCAACTAAAATTTGACTCAGAGTGTGTGAAGTATTTATATTTATTTTTTGGTAAAAAATAGGTAAAAAAAATAAGCGATATTTGCTTTTCTTTAATAGGAAAATTTGCGTGAACTACTGGTCGTAAAATGTTTTTTAAAGAGGGACTTAATTGGTTACTGCCAATAAGCCGACCACAGGTCATAAAATGTTTTGTAAATTTTTTAAATTACCAGGTAATAAATATTTCGCCATATTTATGGAAAATCCGTGTTTTATGACTTGTTTCTGCACGTGTCATTTTAGGCGAAATATTTATTACCTGGTAATTTAAAAAATTTACAAAACATTTTATGACCTGTAGCCTCAGTCGGGTTTGGTGTGCCATTACATGCCACTGCTGCTATTATCCATGGATTTATGGCCGATCTTGTGAAGGCAGGCAGACCATATTCACTACACACTCAACTTGGGGCTCTTAAAAAAAAATTGATTTTTTCTTCATAAATGTATTTTTAACTGTAAAATAATTTTTAAAATGTATTTTTAATAATAAAATAAAATAATGTTAAATAATTACAAATAATTCAATTATAAAAAATATAAAAACAATGAGAACAAGGTGGTCTTTTTTTTTGATTCCACACAAATTTGTTAACGAATTCCTCAGATTCTTTTTATAAAAACACCCAGTAAATCTACCTTTTTCCACGGTTCTCGTTTAACAACTGAACTGGGATTGTTATAGTTTTGTAATAACATGTTAAAAGTGGTACTTTTAATTAATTATTTTTATTTTTTTAAACTATTTTAATTAAATTTTACGTTTTCTTTGTGTTATTTATTATATTCTCTACATTATATAGTTAAACAACACCAAATTTTATTATTTATATTGAAATATAAGCATTAAAAAATCACTATTATCAGTTTCAAAATCACAGTTTATTCTAACCCTCATGAATAATCTTTATTCTAAACCTTGTTTTTGAATAATTATCTCTCATTTTACAATTTAAGTTTCAATGTATGTAATATGAAAAAGAAATACTTTTTTCACTTTTAAGCCTGGATCAGCCAGACGTAAACGTAAACGTATCTCTGCATAGCTGAATTAATAAGTTCAATAAGAACAGGAGATGTGTTGTGTTTTTTGTTTCATTCTTATGCATGCAATATAGAGCAAACGTAAATATACAACGAAAATCTATTCACAACAGATTTTTGTTGTGTATTTACGTCTGCTCTATATTGAATGCATAAGAATGAAACAAAAAACACAGCACATCTTCTGTTCTTATTTAACTTATTAATTCAGCTATGCAGAGATACGTTTACGTTTACGTCTGGCTGATCCAGGCTTTAAGAGTCAGTACTAGGAACTATTTTTATACGTACCTACACATTAATTACACTGTGCAGTCGAAAATTTTAACAAGCTGGGAACACTGCTGGTAAAGCTAATTCGAGTACGCTGAATCAATGGTGATAGCAGTTTTTCAAAGTTAGCGCTCGTATTCGCGATATTCGCAATTAAAAATTTTGACGGGTACCAAAAAAATTTTTTTTTATACTTCTGGGATCATATTTATTTATAAATTTATCAAATTTGATTAAATATGTACAACATTAAGGAAGCTGTAAATTTTTTTCACGAAATTTTTTTCATAGATTTTTTTTCGGAAAATTTTTTTTCAGCAACAACATTTTTTTCTGCAAATAAAAAGTATGTGTTATGTTATTTTGCGTATATTCAATAGGGTTTAAAAAAAATATTTAATAGAGTTAAGAAAAAAAATTTCTTTCGAAAAAAATCGCGAAAAAAATGTTTCTGGGGGAAAAAATAGCGAAAAATTGTATTTAACAGAGTTGGATTGATTGAAATTAAAAAATGATCCCAAAAGTATCAAATATATTGCTTTATGGTACTTTAATATTAAAGTTTTAAATCGGCATGCCCGGCTTTAACTTTTTTACTCGTTTTACTTTTTTTGTTGTTATGGTGAAGGAACGATTTTGCACAAAAATACTTAAATTTTTGGTAAAAAAATAATAATAATTTAAAGAATAGAGTTTAAAATAGAATCAGTAGAATTGCAAAATGTTGTTAAGGTTCGTTTTTAATCTTTGCAATTTTTATTGATTTTTTTTTTAGGTTTCGGTCATAGAGGGTAATGTGGATAGCGTTTGTGATAAATAGCGTTTTCCTATCTTTTAAGAATTTCAGTGAATTTTAATTTTTTTTTTACTGTAACACCTGTACACTTTTTTATTTAATCATACCAAAAATCTTACAACGTAAACCAACACCACAAAAAGTATTAACCCTGATCGAGAAAATTATTTTTTTAAAGATTTTCATGCAGGGAAGCCCAAGGATGCAGAAATATGAAAACGGCAAACAGAGCGTGCAATAAAAACCATTAAATTAATTTGGAGTAGATACATTAAGGCAGAATTACCACCTATTTTAGAAATAAAACATTTTGGGGTACTTTTGTTTATCCGCCTTTAACTTTTTGAGAAAACATATTTTCAGTGACACAGTTGGAAAATCAAATAATAATAAATTTATTTTAAAGAATTTTTGAACATTTTTTTTACAGAATTAACTTTTGAGTTGTTTTTAATTTATCTTTTATATAATTTTATTTAATAAAATGAACTGAATTCATAATTAGAGATGACTTATTTTCAATATTCAACAAATTGAAACAATTTTTTATAAAATTTTTTTAGCATATTTTTTCAGCATATTTTTTTAGTTTTTAGCATTTTTATGAAAAAAAAATCTAGCATTTTTTCCTAATTAAGTTTTTGCAACACTGCCTGGAGGTCACAAAAGAACCATTTAACTTTATAATAATTATGAAGACGAGATTGTAAAGCCATTAAATTTATAAAAAAAAATATCAACTGGATAAAAATAATTATTTTGTGTAACGCGATTCATATCGGGTTAATTTTTATACTTTTGGCCAGAAACGCCCCACTAGGAAATTTACAGAATAACACCTTTCACATATCCCAATTTAATAAAAATCTGATAAATGTTATTCTGTAAATTTCCTAGTGGGTCTTTTTTTTGAAAAGTGATAACATTAACCCTATATGGATCAAGTTACTCAAAATAATTATTTTTATCAAGTAAAAATGTTTTTTTTTTATTCATTCAAAGTGATATTTTTCCTGAAATTATGAAAGGTGTTATTCTGTAAATTTCCTTGTTTTTGGCCAAAATTATAAAAATTAACCCCATACGGATCACGTTACACCAAATAATTATTTTTATCCAATTGAGATTTTTTTTTATAAATTTAATGGCTTTACAATCTCATAGTCATAATTATTATTAAGTTCCATGGGTCTTTTCTGACCCCAGGACACTAAGGGTTAAATTTTTTTTAAAGAAATGAAAAGATAATTATAATCTAACCAAATTTGAGTGCTGTTATTCCGAAAACCGTGTAAAATTTGATGAAAACATTGAAATTTTTGAAAAAATTAGCAAATTTTGTAAAAGCAGTCGCTCCAAACACAAACTCGAATTATCATTTTTCCAATTTATTTTTTTTTTTCTTTAATATCAACTATTATGTGGTACAAATAGCAATCGAGATCTCCAAATTAGGCATTTTAAAAAATCTTTAAAATTAATTTTAAAAAAACACGTTTTTGCATTTTTATCAAATTTTGTGGGTCATTTTGGATTCCAGGCTAAAGATGCAGCACTTTAAACATGACCAAATTTTTCTTTGTTTATAGCGATTTTAAAAGAAAGTTAACAACACTGAAATTTTAACATGAAATGCTTTTTACTATAACGTAAAAAAATCTTGACTGATTTGCTATATTGTGGTAAGAAAACCATAAAACTATTCACATTAAAATTTCAGTGCTGTTAACTTTATTAAAAATCGCTAAAAACAAAGAAAAATTTGGTCACGTTTAAAGTGCTGTACTTTTAAGTCTGGCGACTATTTGTGGATAAAAATAATGCAAGACTTAGGGAAATTTTATAGGATTTCCAAAAATATACAGTTTGTATGGAACCGATCAGTACTGCCTAAATTTTACTATGTAATTTGATAAGAGTTTTATATCGGTAATTTTGCGTTAAAAGCCACGCCCATTTAAAACAAGTGACAAAATGAAAAAACAAACATTACGTTAAAATTCTGTACAATTTTTTGAACCCACTCCTTGCCTTTCGTGGCGAATGTAGCCACTATTTTGATCTTTAAAAATAAAGGCAACAACAAGAAAATTAGAAAAAAAAACTTGAATTGACTTAAATGCTTGGCCACAACTGTATATAAAAGTAAGTTGGTATATGTTCGTCATTTTATAACTCGAGAACCACCCAACGGATTTACAAACCAATACATGCGTTAGAAATGTCTACTTTTACTGATTGTTCTTAAAAAAAATTACGAAAAATGTCTACACATACACGTTATACGCACACTTTTGTGATAGTGATCGATATACAAATTTTTATTTTTCAACGGATTTCTGTCAACCAATTCAACCAATTTCAGGGTACGTTGAGGATGGACTGTAGATGGTTTATGTGAAGTTTGCACGAAATTGACCCAGTGGTGCCGGAGATATGGCGTCCCTACATATAAAATTTTCGTGTTGCTGTGACAACCAGGTCTTGGCGTGACTATGACAACCACGTAGCACTTATAGCATTAACCTAATCTCAGCTTATCCTATCTCATTTATCTAATCTCAATTTTTTTTGCGGAAACACTTTTTTTTGTGGAAACTTTTTTTTTTAAATATTTTTTTTTTGTGCAAAAAGTTTTTTTTTTTGGAAACACTTTTTCTTTGTGTAAAGTTTTTTTTTGTGGGAATTTTTTTTTTGTGGAAACATTTTTTTATGGACTTTTTTTTTGTGAAATATTTTTTTTTTGTGGAAAAAGTTTTTTTGTTGGAACATTTTTTTTTATTGTGGAAATTGTTTTTTTGTGGAAACTTTTTTAATTTTTTTGTGGAAATTTTTGTTTTGTGCAAACATTTTTTTTTTGTGCAAAGACTTTTTTGGGAAACACCTTTTTTTTGTGGAAACATTTTTTTTTTGTGGAAGCTGGAAACCGAAACCCAAAGCTGGAAACCGAAACCGCGGTTTTCCGACAAAAATAAGTCGGTTTTTAACAAATACTTTAAACAATTAAAATAAACAACTAAATTGCATATTATTGAATCTTGAATTTCGAAAAGTCTCAGCTCCTATTTGACAAAATTTTGTACTTAATTCTAAAATTAATTAATTAAAAATCGCTTTAAAGAATTTTTTGTTTTTGTTATTACGGATAACATAAACTGAGGCTTATAATTTTAGGAAAAAAATTGCACCAAAAAGTCAAGCGTTTTAAGCGATGAGTTTCACATATTCAGTTACGATTTTCACCGCGTATTTTTGAAAAAGCCTTATTTCGTATTCCGCGAAATTTATAAAATTTTAACTTTGTATTGTTTTAAACAAATTGCTAAAATTTAAACTCTTTAAAATACAGCTTTAATTGCCGAAAAAGAAAAAAAATTAATTTATAACGGGTTTCCCCGTTTATTTCTTCTCCCGGAAAGGTTTCGAAATGGCGTTATTGCCTTTAAATATTCGAGTGAAAAATTCAATCGAATTTTTAAAGATATCTTGGACGTACCCAATAAACAATAAAACGATAATGTATCATTAACAATTTTATATTAAGTATCATAATTGCTATTGTTTATGATACAAAAATATGCACTCGTAATGATATCATAATTTTTCAAAATAACGATAAAGTTCCTGAAAAAATCATTTCTTTGTTCTAATTTAATCGTTAAAGATATCATATATATTTGTTTATTTCGATATCGTTAATGATATCATATTTTCATGGAATAGTGATAAAATAACGACAAAAATTTTTAAATATGACGAAAATATTATCGCGCTGCATGATATTTTCGATATCATAACGATATCGTTATTTCATGAAAAAACGATATCAATTAATGTACATTTTTCTTCACAGTACCTATCACAATATGAATCGTTAATGTTATCATTAGGACAAACTTATCATCGAAATGACATCGTCAGGAATTCGAAACGATATCGTTTGGTTTGTTGGGTATTAAACTATTTAATTTTTATGAATATTTAATTATCATATATTTAGTTAGAATATTGTTATATTTAATTATTTTAAAACAATTCTATTAATATCACAAGAAAACCGAAAAATAACCGAAACCGCGGTTTTTATAATTTTGAAAAACCGAAACCGCGGTTTCCAAATTTTTCGGTTTTTAGCAAACTCTACTTATGGAGTCAGATTTGGGGATATGTAATAATATCAATTACCATACAAAAAATTCGTTGAAAAAATAATATCAGATGTAGTTGTATATAATGATATGTGTCTTAATGTTACTCCATTCATTGTCAGATATAGCCCAATCACATTATATATGACCAGGGTTTAAAAAACTACGATTCAAAAAATATTTTTGCTTTTTACTACTGCTACTACTACAAACAATTCATGTAGCTTTAGTAAAAGCATCTGCCTGCTACTTAGTTTATACAAAGTAGGTAGTCATTGTTTTTGATCAACTCTATTTTTGTTCTTGTGCTACTGCTACCACTACAAACAAAACACGGAGCATTTGTAAACAGTAAGAGCAGAAAAACGAAATGAACAACTACTACTGCTACTGCTACAAATACTGCTGCTACAGAAAAAAAAAAACAGCAAGAGCAGAAAACGAAAAAAACAAAGTAGTAAAACATAGAAAAACGAAATATGACTCCTTTCATGCTGAGTAGTTTTTTTTTAGCGAAAGAATAAATGATTTTGGTTTATCTGATGTGTATTGGGCGCATACAAAATTACATAATAAACTTGAAATGTTTTAATTAAAAAAGCGGCTTATAAATTAATAAAGGTTTATGAGTTCATATTTGAATATGTTTGACCCTTTGTATGCAATATGATTATAATCAGCACCAGTACACTCACAAAAAAAGCCCGTACAAATAGTTTAAAATTCTACTAAAATAACAGAATATACTCGTATTTTCGATGAAGTTGAGCATCACGGCCTGCTAAATTTATAAAAATACAATAATTTAAAAGAAACGTTGTTTAATGGAAATTAAATTATTCAGTTGAAATCAGCATATCGTTGCTGCGCCTAAGAAAATAGCTATTTGTTTTCAGAAATTATTTGTGGAACACCTAAATTAGGTCTGTGTTGTGTGTCTTGGCCATTTTTTTTGGAAGTAATTCTTTTATAAATGAAAAGCTTGAAGTTTGGTTTATATGTGTGTAAAAAAATAATTTCCAAGAAGTTCCGAAAAACGTTGAAATAAAGCAGATTTGTATGTCTCCTCACAAAAAAGTTTATCGACAAATATGTAGGTATTTTCTTAGGAGCAGCGACGAATATGTTTGTTGATTAAAAACAAGTAAAAATTCAGTTTTATGTTTGATGTTCCTATCTTACGGATATATAACAAAAATAATCTGCTACTGTCAGTAGTATTTTCTACAAGGTCATTTTAAAGTACAGATGGGCATCGATTATCCGTGATTCAATTAACCGGGAACATCAATTATCCGGGATCTATAAGGAAAGGAAGATTTTTTTATTTCAATCGATTAACCGTGATTACATCAATTATCCGGGATTGAAAAACATCTACTATTTATTTTGACGAAATTTGGTTTCAACATGTTAGCAACACTAAAATTAATATGTGTCTAAAACGAAATAAGGTTATTCCCTTGTTTGCATGTTTTTCCTCTGGTGTTTAGTTGCAATTGAAATTTACGTAGTAAGGAGTGTTGATGTGTAATTTTAGAATCGAGTAAAAAGCAAAGAAAAGTATTAACTATTCAAGAAAAATTTGATATAGTCAACGACTATTTAAAAAAAACATGTTTCTGTTCAAACACTATCACAAAAATATGGAGTGGGCAAACAAACAGTTTATGACTGAATAAAATATAAAGATAAAATATTAAAATATTGTGCAGAAAGTGATTTAGTTACTCGCTTCCAAAATCGAAAAACTTTAAAAAGTGCATTAGAGCGAAATACGAATGGTTCCGACAAAAACGTTTTAAAGGGATCCCAATTTCCAGTTTAATGATAATGGAAAAGGCTAAGTTCTTCCATTAAAAATTAAATATAAGCTTAGCATGTGAATATTCTCGAGGCTAGTTACAGAACTTTAAAAAACAATATGGAATTCACAACGCATCTGCCGAATATGTATCTGCCACAATTTTTGTAAATCAGTTGGAAGAATACACATCAAAGGAAAATCTTATAAATAAGAAAATCTACAATGGAGAGGAAACAAGCCTTTTTTGGAAGTGTTTCCCTGAAAGCAGTTTTAGTTGCCATTATGAACATTTCTTATATGGCCATAAAAATTCAAAGGACATATTATAGAAAGATTAATATTATAGAATATTAGAGAACAAGATAAAATACAAGTCTACCGTATCTAAGAGAAGCTCTTAGCGGAAAATATGAAAGTTAAGGAAAAGAAACAAAACACAATAAATGAATTTTTTTAAGTAATTACATATGTAGCAATTAAAAACTTATTAACGTTATATTTTGTAAGTTTGTATATTGATTAAATAAAACAAACATTTATATTAAAAAGCGTAAAAAATTTTACATCAGTTAACCGGAAAAATCGATTATCCAGAATGCGTCCGATCCCGACCATTCCGGATAATCGATGCCCAACTGTAGTTTTTAGTACACTCATATAAAAAAGTTAGTGCAAAATTTAAACCCGTTCTGATTCAATTAAACTAATTTTTCCGTTATTTTGTCTTTAAATTTAACTCAGTTTTAGCGTTCTTAAGCCTAAACCAGATAAACGCACTGTCAACAGTATTTCATTTTAGGACTTCGGTTAACGATTTTTGTCGAAACTTTATAAAAAGTATATTTAATAATCTGGCTAATTATGGGATAATCTTCAATGTAAAAAATAAAAAACGCTAAATCTGACGTGACTAAATTGTTTTCATTAGCACCAAATAATTATAAAAATATTATTAATATTATTATCTTTTCAATCAAAGATAGGGATTATATAAAAGGTTAAAATCATAATCTGTGAGATTAGATACTGAGTGTAAAAAATATCCATAAAAATCTCCAACCACTTCCTAAATCAGCGTAAAAACCGTCCGTCGCCATTTCATGAATAAAATCTCCAAATGTGTTTGTAAATCGCCACGTTTGGCAAGAAAGCGCTATATCTGACAACCCTAACAACAAATACTGATCTACGTATGTATTTTGTGTGTATCCTTATTTTGCGACAACCCTAACAACAAATACTGATCTACGTATGAATTTTGTGTGTATCCTTATTTTGCTCTCGCCCACCACTTGTTAACAATTTACCGTTGAAACAGTGCTGTCTTATTGTGACGTAAATTTATGTACCCTAATTCTATCATTATGTGTCTTGAAACTGTTAATTTTTAAAACAATAAATAAAATATTGAAAAGTGAATTGGTACCACGGGTGGGTGGGTGCGGCAATTTTTAAAGAAATTTTAAACCCTTTTCTCTATTTGTATTTAGTTTAGAAAAAATTTAGCCACCTCGCACAGGGCCTACGTAATGAAAAGAAATTGCAAATTATTCATAATTAGTGGTGAGTTAAAAAATATATAATATAGTATAAAATAAAAAATTTAAAATACAAAATATAAATCATAAATCATAAAATCAATCGAATATTCCAAAACGGCAAATTAGCATCTTCATGCTCTGTTCTGTTTAACAAAAACAATATAAAATACATACACACACACAGTACTGGAAAAACCAAACAAATAATTCATTTTTAAACAACCAAAAATATTTCTATGACTACTCTGCTGAGTAGTAATTTGGGAGTCATGTATGTTTGGCTGCTACTGCTCTTGCTTAATTTGTAAGTAGACGATTGGTGCTGCGGTAGTTTTCAATTTCAAAACAAAGATGTATGCTACTGCTTAGCTAATAAAATTTTTGTGTAGTGGTAGTAGTAGCTGAGTAGTAATTTGGGAGTCTTGTCTATCTGGCTGCTACTGCTACTTGTTGAATTTAGTAGCAGACACATCGATTGATGCTGTGGTGGTTTTCAATTTCAAAACAAAGCTATGTGCTACTGCTGAGCTACAGAAAAGTTTGCATAGTGGTAGTAGTAGCGATGTGATGACTTTTAGTTTTGTTGTTTTTTTTACTACAATAATCGTAATTTTTAGTTACTACTGCTACTTTAGTCGTAGCTTTTTCAACCCTGTATATGACAATATATAACTATTTTTACTCGGGATATCTTTTTTTATTTGGCATCATACTAAATTATATGAAATTTTATCCCGAAAATGGATTAATCAAATTGTATATAAACGAATAAAAAAGATATTTGAATTAATATAATTTCATCCAATTTTATCGGAGTTTTGGTCTTATTTAATTGCATTAAATTTTGTTTGTTTATATGAATATGTATAGTGTAGGAAAACAACCAATTAATTAACTGAGGAAATTTCTGAATAATATTAATAAATTTTTGCACAAAACCGATGAATTTCAAAAGGCCTCGTCCATTGAAACTTTTTATTAAATTAATGGAGTTTTTGATAAAATATTGTCAAAATATTCTTTTTATATATAAGAAAACTTTATTATTTTACTAAAAAATTTCATTAAAACTGGTCCAGCAAACTTCTCTCTGTGTGGGTTATATAATCCATTATCAGTTAGTAGTAACTACACAGAAGAAAAAAATTACAGTCATACAGACACAACGTCTACTAAGATAGAAACAGCTTTGAAATCACACAAATCTCAGGTTTTTTTTCTTTTTATATAAAAAATTGTCTGCTTATCTTTAAAATCGGAAAACGCATTAACTTAAATATGAAAAAGTTTAACTAGAATCATATGTACTTTAATAAGGATAAGTATTATAGCCACCAATTATAAAATTTAATTTTAAAGTTTCTTACTTAAATAAAATATCCTACTAAGTGATGACTATAACACTGGCCCTAATATTCATACTTTATTTACAAAGTGTTCGTAAAAAATCAAATGTTAATTAAAATCTGATGAAGTAATTTATTTAACTATAATTTTTTCTCTGTGTACTTTCTTTTCTTATTATTAGATTTAAGATTATATATTATAATTAAAAAAATGCGACATTGGTACGTCTCATTTATCCCAGAAATTAAAAAATTCTGGGTCATTAGAAATCCTAGATGCAACATAACATATAAGCTCAGCTTTTTAATTTTGTATTGAATTATTAAGGGCTGGTAACTTATCTCCAATGATTATTTTACCTGAATTATTGATTAAGAAATCATTGATTAAACCTTAAACTTACTTAAAATAATATCGGTAACTTATTACAATTTAATCAATGATTTGTTAATTAATTTTTTTAAATTTGTTAATTTGACAATACGAATAAATATTAAAAGAAAATAAAAAAGTTTTGAAAACTCGCGAAATGCGAGTTTTTTATTGAATTTTTCGCATGACACGGGGTGATAAAATTATACAATAAATGACTACATTGTTATTTTTTAAATCTGCAATCGCTAAATGCCTCAAATAGGAAGTGTCTTTTTGCATGCTACATGCATATCTTAATTTTTTTCATTGGGTGAGTGTGTATAATTATAAATTTTAAGTAAATGAATGATCTTTTTTAGTTTGACTCTAGATCATAAATTAATATCACTTTCTGTTAAAATTATTTTCAAATCAAAGAAAGATGATACAATTTTTACAAGTAAATTACAAAGAATAAAAATATATTTGAAAGAATTCGATAAGACCAGCAATACAGAATACGTATTTTCGCCTTTCGCTACAAAGCCATCATCAGTGTATTTCGTCTTGTGTGGGCTAATATTTTAATGTTGTCTACTTATGTGACCGCTGAAAGAAAATCTAATTTCGTATCAACAACTCAACTTAGACTAACATCAACGAAATTTAACAATGATATTTTTATCCTTTGTTATTATTACTCTATTTTGCTTTGAACCTTAATTCTTAAGATATCTCAGCTGATTCTATTCAACTCTGTGTATGATAACCACAGATTTTTGAATTAAAACGAACCGTTAAATTTAAATTTAAATCTATATTATTTAAATTATATTTTTGCACCGTGTCAATGTGTTTTAAGATGAATGAAATGAATGTTCTTTTTCAGTTTGACTCTAGATCAGTGGTGTTCAAAACTAAAAATGTAGTTGTGTTGGTGAGAAAATGAGAATTGCACTGTAAGAAATCTTGAATGTGTTAATAGAATCTGTATGCATTTATTTTTTATTAAAAATATGAAAATGTTTTGTGTAAAAAACGAAGTAGTTACTTTCGGAAAATATAAATAAATACTACACTGTTTTAAAGAAATGAAAATAAACAAAATACAATTTTTCAAAGAAAAAAATACATACATACATAAGGGTGGCTTCTTTTATTATATGTAAACAAATGTTTTCAATTTTTTTAAATCAATACCCGGTGAAAAATGTCCATATATGAACATTTATGGTTCAACCATATATGTATGGATCCGAAAAATGAGGTAACACCTAAGTATATGTTCATATATGGACATATATGAACATATAGATTTATTAAATATATGCGAATAAATGCGAACGTTGCTGTCCTTTTTTATAAGGTTGTACGATAGATATAAATTTATGTATGACATTCAAATTAGGCGCTACATATGTTCCTTTTTTTATTCATGGCATTAAATATAATTCCATATTTATCCAAATATGAGTTCCTTTTACATATATGGAAAAATGTATTCTTCGAAATATGTTCATATACAAGTCCCTTTTGCATAAATTGAATAACATATACTTTCATATTTGTCCATATATGAGTGCCATTTCCATATATGAAATAACAGATGCTTCCATATATGTCTGTATATGAAATTTTTTCCATATATGGAATCACATATACTTCCATATATGTTCATATAAAATCCATATATGTTCATAAAAAATCCATATTTGTTCATATGTGTCCATACATAAACCATATATGAACATGTTTGAGCGTATATGAACATTTTTCACCGGGTATCAATGGTTTCAATATATTTACATATTTATAAAATATCTTTAATCTGCATTTATAATCATATATTTAGTTAGAATATTCTTCTACCTCAAGTCCAAATTCTAATATGATATTGTCATATTAGATTTTTATTTGTTGTTTCAAAAAGGGTTGATCATTTTCATGATAGACAATACAATTGTTTCGTAGACATCACTCTACTCTTCAGTTGTCCGCTAAGAAAATGATAACTTTCCTACTCAAACCGAGACATTACATAAGGTACAAAAAACCAACGGGATGAGAATTTTGTACTTTCGTATATGAACTGTCTGATTTGGTAAAACCAGTTATAAATCAACTCCTTTTTGAAAGCAACAATTACATAAAAGTACCCTTTGGGTACTATTTATATGTATGTCTGTTATCAATACATTTTGTAAAAACAACTAATTTTAAACTCAAAACAAAATAAGTATTTGAATGAGATTTTAGCCGTGGTGTGCTTATTTTCAACAATTATTTTAATTTTTGCATTAAAAAATACAAAAATTGTTTTTTCGGACTTTCTATATTTTCATATATTTAGTTAGAATATTCTTCTACCTCAAGTCCAAATTCTAATATGATATTGTCATATTAGATTTTTATTTGTTGTTTCAAAAAGGGTTGATCATTTTCATGATAGACAATACAATTGTTTCGTAGACATCACTCTACTCTTCAGTTGTCAGTTTTTTGTACCTTATGTAATGTCTCGGTTTGAGTAGGAAAGTTATCATTTTCTTAGCGGACAACTGAAGAGTAGAGTGATGTCTACGAAACAATTGTATTGTCTATCATGAAAATGATCAACCCTTTTTGAAACAACAAATAAAAATCTAATATGACAACATCATATTAGAATTTGGACTTGAGGTAGAAGAATATTCTAACTAAATATATGAAAATATAGAAAGTCCGAAAAAACAATTTTTGTATTTTTTAATGCAAAAATTAAAATAATTGTTGAAAATAAGCACACCACGGCTAAAATCTCATTCAAATACTTATTTTGTTTTGAGTTTAAAATTAGTTGTTTTTACAAAATGTATTGATAACAGACATACATATAAATAGTACCCAAAGGGTACTTTTATGTAATTGTTGCTTTCAAAAAGGAGTTGATTTATAACTGGTTTTACCAAATCAGACAGTTCATATACGAAAGTACAAAATTCTCATCCCATTGGTTTTTTGTACCTTATGTAATGTCTCGGTTTGAGTAGGAAAGTTATCATTTTCTTAGCGGACAACTGAAGAGTAGAGTGATGTCTACGAAACAATTGTATTGTCTATCATGAAAATGATCAACCCTTTTTGAAACAACAAATAAAAATCTAATATGACAATATCATATTAGAATTTGGACTTGAGGTAGAAGAATATTCTAACTAAATATATGAAAATATAGAAAGTCCGAAAAAACAATTTTTGTATTTTTTAATGCAAAAATTAAAATAATTGCTGCATTTATAATCATAAAATATTTGTCCTATATTGTTATTAATTTTTTTTTTCAGTACATTAAAAAAAAATCTGCGTATATCCGTACTCATGTTCGTTCGTCGCTGTTTCAGTGACGACTAAAAGCAAGAGCGTAAGAATACATGTGAATTGAGCAGGGACAATTGTCCTATGGGCTGAACACCACTGCTCTAGATCATAAATTAATATCACTTTCAAGACGAAATACACTGATGATGGCTTTGTAGCGAAAGCCGAAAATAAGTATTCTGTATTGCTGGTCTTATCGAATTCTTTCAAATATATTTTTATTCTTTGTAATTTACTTGTAAAAATTGTATCATCTTTCTTTGATTTGAAAATAATTTATACAGAAAGTGATATTAATTTATGATCTAGAGTCAAACTAAAAAAGAACATTCATTCACTTAAAAATAAGAGATCAACTAAATATTCCCCCATTCATTATAAATTTTATTTTAGTCCAGGAAGGTGTTGTTAAGAAATATTTATGAAGGATAAGATGATTTTTGATGTTTTTTACTACATTCAATCCAAACTTTATAGTTTGAAATAATTAGGAAACTAGGTCCAAAAGAAAACAAATCAACCTATGCCTGTACATTACTTGTTATTGGTTTAGGAAAACATATCTTGATCAAATTTAATATACACATGCAGTGACATCTCCCAAAGAAATAATAAAGTAAATTTCTACAAACTGTGAAACGTAAACGATTGATTTTCTTTATTCTATTTCTAAGATTTATGAAAGAGTTATTTCTACGGAATTTTGTCTTGATTGCTAAAATTAAAATTTATAAATTTTGTGGAGAACAAAATATATGAATCCAAAAGTAAACCTCGGTGGAAAAATAAATGATGTCTTTAAAAATTCTCATTACATTTTAACTTCTGTTAATTGGCTCTGTCCGACACTTCAAGATATGGTCACCTATGGACATGTGGTAGGTTAAGTTTTATGAGTAAATTTTGATAAATAGTAAAAATTGGTTCAATAAAAGTGAAAAATGTGAAAAAAATATAATAAAAAAATTATACCCATTAGCTGAAATTTAAGGTCTTATCGGAACCAATCAGAGGGCGTTTAACAGTAGTTGAGCTACTTGCATAGGACCTGGTCTTATATCTCATATTTTTACAGAATATTCGACAATTTAAATTATTTGCAATTCAAAATGGCAGAACTGCAAATTTGTTCTGAGACATCGTAAATACATGCACAAGAAAATATTTGTTTTCACTTTTTGGGTCAAATTTTGCCTCTACGAATCGTGGCTTATTTGTACTAAAGGAATATCAATATAATGACTGATTCTAACCATCCAATTTATGTCATATTATTCTAATTTCCGCCAAAATATTTCCTAATTAAAATTGGTCTTTTTAGAAAAGATATACATTACTAGAAGGGAATGCAAAATCCCGCACTTTTTGATTTCCTGGGAAAGCGGGAAATTTATATTGAATTCCCGGGATCCCGGTATCCCGCAAGGGACATAAATTAGAAAATATTTTATAGTACTTAATTTAAAAATTTTTGTTAATAAAATGTCTTAAAGACATCAAATTTTTATGATCGCGAAAAAGCTCAGTTGGTTTTTCTTGGAATTTTCGTAGTGGGAAAGAATCAAGTTTATATTAGAAATTATAGAATATTTTTCAAAACTGAATAAACTAAAACTAATTTTTAGACTAAAACTCTTGTCAGTAAAAAATGAAAAAATTAAGAAAATAATTTTAAAATAAAAAAATAAAAAATTATGGGAAAAAATTCTAACTTGAAAATTTGTAAAAATCAGTGGACCAATTTGTCTTTAATTCTGTACAGAATAAGTGCGATTCAAAATTTTTTATATTAACACTATTTAGTTGAGAGGTTTTCTTAAAAAAATATATTTTTTAAAAAAATTACTTTTTAGAAGTTTTTGAAAAAAGCGGATTTTCGAACCACTCTAATGGCTATCTGGTGTATTTTGAAAATGCAAAAAAAAAGTTTTGTGTATTAAATTTTGTTGTAGAATCGAATGGTAAAATCAGATTTCCTATAAATGCAGCTGTTTTTGCTCTGGATGAAAATGGTCTTAAAATTAGCGTTTTTGGCCGACTTGCGCCAGTGGAAGGAGTGGAAATAAAAAAGAAAAAAAAACGCCATTCTTTTTTTCTATTCAAAAACTTTAAAAAAGTGATGATATCCGAAAATCAAATTTTTGTGACGAACTCTAGTATTTATACAAGGTTTATAAGAAATTTACGAGTTTATATGAAAACCCCTAATGTTAATTAATATTATTAATAAATATTTCAATTAAACAGTGTTTTTTAAAGCATATGTTTTTAAGAGTTTATAAAAAGAGGTTTACTTAACTATTTAAACTTCGAGTTAATTATTAAAAGGAATTAAAGAGGCTGATATTATTGAAAAACAATTTAATTTTTGACTTAAGTTTTGAAATACCGATTTTAAAGATGCACAGTTCAGGTCATGTTTTGTGGAAATTCAATATTCATCTGGATAGCGAACGTTAAAGCACATAAATATAAAAAAGTAGTTCTCAAGCGCCAACACTGGATTTGGAAAATTCTATTTCCTTTCACATAGTATCATATACGGCTTTAAATCTTTAAATTGTCCAACAAAACTATTAGTCGTTGAATGATTTTTTTCTAGAGGCACTCTCTCTCATACTTTTCGGATTCTTGAATATTCTAAATACGTGTCAAATTAACGAAGAGGTTTTATTTTTTGAAACTGACCCAAAAGGAATCGTTTCTATTGCTCCAAAGTGCCGTAAAATTCTTGAAGTACTCAAATATCTAAAAATATTTCAAAAATATAGCTTAGTACCTTATTTCACTCCCTACTTTAAATATTTTAAAATACTAAGAGTCATATCGTTGGTTTAGTCGGCAAACCTGTCAAGTCCGTTTTTTTAATTTTTCAGGAGAGACAAAAAACTGTCTAACTTTTTTTTGGGTTAACTTTTTTTAAATCTGTAAACGCAGTTTTCTTCTTTAGTTCATCTTGTTTAACCACAAAAAATCATAGAATTCCAAAGTAAAAGTTTGCAGACTTATAGGCTCTTTTTGGACTTAGCAGATTTGCTCTTTATAATTTTTTATTTTAAATGTGGACTTACCAGATTTTCCTTCAACTTTGTGGACTTAGCAGATTTTCTTTTTTTTATTTTATTTTATTTTTATTTATGTCAGCAGAATTCATGACAATCACTTAATAAAATTTATAAATTAACAATGTTTTTCCTGAAAAAATTTATAAGTAATAGTTACCCAGCCAACATTTTTCTGAGCGCTCAGAAATTATGACTCATAAAAGACTCTGAAAGGCGAACATTTTCAGAGTGCTCAAATCTTAGAGTCATAAATGAAACATAATAGAATCTTATTTATGAGCGTATTCAAAATTTTTTCAATGCTCATAAATTACTCAAAAATTTTTCACAAATAACTCATAAATGGCTCAGAAAATTCAAAATTTTCCAGCAATGCTCATAATTTGGAGTCTTTTATGAGTCATACAAGTGCGCTTAAAAGAGGCTTCATCGGTGAAGAAAAACACACTCATATATCTATGATTTCAGAAGGTCTAAGGGCTCTTTTGGAGTCTTTTCGGACTCCAATTGTACACTGGGTCCCTTAAAAGTTAAAATAACTAAATAATTATTTAGTTAATCTTTAAATAAACAAAAGTCGCGTTTAATTCTATTAAAGAAATTTGTTAAAACAAAATGTGTGTTGTTTTCAGCTGGACTTAGCATGTGGTTTTCGATATTTTGTTTGTTTTTTTGGACTTGGCAGAATTGCTTACCACTGCATAACAACAAGAAAAAACAACATGGCATTTTTTTTTTTTATAAATGATGAGTTTTGAGTTACACTAGCACACTCTAATAAATTTTTGTTGAAATCTACTCTTTTAAATGTAGGTAACTTGATACCTACTATAACTTGGGCAAAAACAAGCATTGTGTTTAAAATTCAAATATGTAGACACATTGTGTTTAAAAATAATAGGCACAGTATGTTTGAAAGTGCCTTTAAAATTGTATCAAAATGTTTAGAAACATTAGAATTTTGTTGAAATTTAAATTGTATATGTCTAAGAAAGCTCAATTAAATGCTTGAACCTACATTTTAAATATTTAGAGATATGCATAATAATGCTTGTAAATGCATGGAAAACGTTTTTTTAAGTAAAAATCGTACATATTAATAATCCGTTTATTTATTAACATTTTGAAAGTTATACAAGATAAAATATTAGAGGTTAATATAAATACAATTTGTTATACATATCTACATAAAAATATCTTAGGCTAAATTTTGACATTTAATTAAAAAATCATACATTGCTTATGCCACTAATCCCCCTGATTATGTAAATTATGCTTTTGTACATGAGTTCTTAGAACAATATTTCTGTGTGGTACAAATGGAATGGTCTTTTTACATTAGGTAGGAGTACATGAAAATATAATCGAAATCAGTTTAACCCTTTGACCCCTACCAAATTAAAACCACTTGATTTCCTCGCTTATGGTACATTAGTCTATTAGAGTTTGCAAATTCAAAGTTTAAATTATCAATGTCTTGAAATGTACACTAATCATAAGCAAATATTAATTTTTTGTTTTACTATCAGGTCCAATCGCCGCTCACAAATGAATTTTTGCAGGTTTTCCTTGAACCACCGTAAGTTACCTTTTAAAATATGGACCTGGGTAGAGCCTAAACCAGAAATAACCAAATATGAAATACCAACCAGATTCATATCAATCCATATTTGGAAGTGGAGTTCATATTGCAATAAACATTTTTCTTAAATTTCTATTTTTATATTAGAAATTTTAAATTTGGCAAATTCTAAATACCATGAAAATATAAGCCAGGATAGGTGGATCCAATTTTAGTGAATATGTCAATTTATTCAGTTAATTTTGTGGGCTTAAGATTCCATTGGACCGAAACCGAAAAGGAACTTTAAATATAATTACGTGGCACTAAATCTGACTGTCTCCACTGAATCTGACTGTCTCCAGGATTTTGTATTCTTTTGTGCATTCCTTTTGATTTAAATCCTAAAATATGGAAATTGAAAGCATTATTCCCAATATTGTAAACAAATTATACAAACCATACTATATTAAAATCCGCTAATAGATTTTCCGGCTTGTACATATGAATAATTGCTTTTATTTAACAGAAAATTTTCATTTGACAAATTTTTTAATGTCTATGACAAATTTAAATTACACACAATGTGCCTAAATAATGTATACAATTTTTTAGTTACCAAATTAAATGTGTAATTTTTCCTAATTAATGTGTACAATATTGAAACATGTTTGTAAACAAACAAAATACTATATTTTGTGTGTAATATTCTAGACAAAAATGCTTAAATGAATTTCTTACACATTTTGTGCATTCATTTACACATTTTGCGTATTTCTAAATTAAAACTTACACACTTAAAGGAGCGTTTTTACATTCATTTTTAAGAGTGCATACTACATCAAAAACTCAATTTGCATAAAAATTGGACTTGACAGGTTTGCCGACTAAGCCAACGATATGCATAATCAGGTTTTAAATTTATAAGTGGTTCATAAAACAAATTTTCGTACAAAATTCATTTTATAAAAGCGTTATAAGGTTTTCAAATGACACTTTATATTTCAGGTCTGATATATTAATATTCTTTTAACTCTGCTGTTAGGTTAAAAACTACTTACGAATTTTAGGTTGATGGACCATTTTGGTCTATACCTAATTTTTCAGAAAAAAAAGACCATAAACCCATTTTTTATAGCTATTTCCATTTAGTATATCGACAACGCAATACTAACTCTAAAAAATATATTTCTATGCTCAAGAAATATTTTGGGCTACCCAGCAAACAAAGATGATCATTAATGGCTCAGAAATGAGCTCCAAAAACATAAGCATTTTTCCTATGAAAGTGGTCCGTCCAAAAGAGCCCCCTGTGTACTCAGAAATTACTCAGAAAAAAGAACGTATAAAATCGAAATTTTCCTCATAAATCTAAATAATTTTGGAATCTTCTTTGAGACCCAAAAATGAACCCTCATTTTGAGACAGCTTTTTAGATTGTAGAGACAACTTTTTGGATTGTTTTCTGAGGGTTCATATTTTCTACCAAAAAAAAGAGTGTTTTCAAAAAAACAATACTCATTTCTATGAACCATTTAAAAATCTTATTTATGAGCGCTCCGAAATTGCTGGCTGGGTATTCATTAAACGTTGAATGTTTATTACTATAGTACTTGTAATAACAATTTTATTTCAAAACTAATTGCAAAACTTTTACAAAACTCAAAATTATATTTGGGGTGCTCCTAATTTTATTTGGTTGTACCATCAAATCAGTAATTTATACATATTACTGCAGTTATTTGTGTTATTTTTGTGATTTACCTAGTTTCATTTAGTCATATATCAACTATTCGCATTAGTTTCAGTTTCAGTTCAGCTTGTGTTTTCTTTGTTTTTTGATAAAATGGAAAATCGGCTTAATTTGGACTCTAATGCTATTGCTAAAACTCTAAACGAAAGTGACTCGGATATTTCAATTTCGATGAAAATATCTAATACGAAAATACAGAAGTAAGTGATTCTGATACAGAAAATGAAAAAATGTGCCTGCAGCTGGCACTATGGATCCATTGTATATTGCAAAAAATAATATGCAATGGAGTGCAACTCTATTATCCTGTCCCATTGCAACTACTGCTGAGAACATTATCTCAACACATGGCGACTCTAAATTAGGCTATGTATGGCAGCCTTAGAAAGCGTGTCGTATTGGATTTAACTAAAGGTCAAAATATTGTATCACGGCCGATCATTTCTTTTTATCTTTCGATTTGGCAAAAAAAAACTTTTAGAAAGAAAATTTACATATGTGGGAACAGTTTACTTCCAATGAAATCCCTACATTCGTTTTTTACATTGGCCATAGACATAAAGGAACTGTTTTGATAAGGTACCAGAAATCGATGTCAATGCACCGAAAATGAAGCCTGAGCTTGTATCTTTCTATAATTCGACAAAAGGTTTGCAATTGTTTTGCCATTATGTATTAGTCGATTAATTGTCTTCTCTCTTAGAACGCGTAGATAACGCCGACCAAATGATTGGTTACTATATTCCTAAATGGAAGAAAAATCGATGTTGTATTTGAAAAAATTATAGTTATATCCGCATTGAATGCTTTTATAATTTTTTCTGAAATTGATGTTTCATCGCACCAAGTGATCAAAATCGTAGGAGACCCGAATTTTTACGACAATTGGCGCTTTTTTTGGCCAAAGAACACATCTAATATACCAAAAGCAAAATTTTCATCAAGAGCATCTTCCTCAGGTTCCGTAACTTCTGGAAGTGATATGTAAATGTGTTGTCTGCAGCAAATTTATTTGTAAACAAAACCGCAAAATAATTTGCTCATCCTGTAATGCGAATATGTGAATGAAAAGTAAAAAAATGGACCAAAATGGTCCCTAACATAAGATTTATAACTGTTTATTTTTCTCCCTTCCATTTTATGTTAGACACTTATTTATTTTGATAAAAACATTAATTCAGAAAAAAATCACATGAGCTAAAATTTGAAGTCAATATATTGTACCGTTGCAAAGTTAAAGCTAGAAGTAAAATAAAATGGACCAAAATGGTCCTAACCTAACAGCAGGGTTAATAACAATTATATTACTTCAAAAATAGTTTTTTCGGACTTTCTATATTTCCATATATTCTAATTGTTCTACCTCAAGTAGAGAATTGTTCTACCAAATTCTAATATGCTATTGTCATATTAGATTGTATTTGTTGTTTCCAAAACTTTACGTTAAAATAATCACAATTTAGCTATTTAATAAAAACCCATATTTTTCAATAAAAATCACCTTATTTATCAAAAAAAATTTTTATGGTATTTTTCTTGAAATGTACACCCAGCTAAAAAATTTGTTGTCCCAACCGAATTAGGTTCCAACCAAATTTACCAGGTTGTAGCAACCCCATTAATGGGGTTGTCACAACAGAATTTTGAGGTTGTTACAACCGAATTCGGTTGTGGCAACCGAATTTTGGGGTTGTGACAATCGAATTCGGTTGTGGCAACAGAATTATGGGGTTGTGACAACCGAATTCATTCGTGGCAACCGAATTGTGGGGTTGTGGCAACCGAATTGAGTAGAGAACGAGGTTGCCTCAACAGATATTTTCTGTAGATTTATATAAAACCCTAAAAAATTTTTTACAATAAAATACTAATTTTTTTAATTTTTAAAATATATATTATTATAAAATTACTATAATACATCGTGGTAAGTCATTTAGCACAACTTCACTGGTAAAAAAAAATAATTTCCTTTAGTACTCTTTATTGTAAAATGGTGGTTTATTAAGTACTTTTCTTTAGATGAAAGAACACACTTTCTTTCAATGTACGTATCCTTTTAATAGAGAATACTATAAGAAGTACAATTTTCAAAAAGAGGTGTACTTAATTAGCGACTCTTTCTTTCAAATAAGGTTAAAAAACTACCCTTTCTTACAAAGAAAGATTATTCCTTCTTAAAAATTGTACTCTGAAAGAAGGACCGCCTCTTTCAGAAATGTAGACCTTTAAGAAATAAATTATCTTTTAAATTTTGGAGCTCCTCATGTAGTACTTATTTTGCTTTGAAGGAAAAGTTTTACCTAAAGTGCTCTTTATTCTTACACCCTCAAAAAAATTCGTTTGGAATTCGGTTGCCACAACTTCAATTCGGTTGTTTCAACCTCTTTACGTTGTTGTTCAACCTCTTTATGGCAACATATTAAATGGGGTCATGACAACCGAACTGATGAAAATTCGGTTGTGGCAACCGAATTCGGCTATCACAACCTATTTATTTGTAAATGGGGTTGTGGCAACCGAATTCAGTTGTGACAACCGAATTGGTTGTAAAATGGGGTTGTAACAACCCTTTTAAGAATTAAAAAAATTAATTAATTAAACTTCAAAATTAAAAACAATTTTATTTCTGTACATAAAAATATCGAAGAATATCAGAGAAATTGGGAAAAAATTAATATAAAAAGGCACAGATTACAAAAAAAAATTGATAGCAGTGCCATCATTTAATTCTTTATAACCATTGCCTATTGCAATGGGCAATTTTGAGGGAAAAATGAGTTCATAATCATAGGGTCAGAAATTATATGCATTAAGGAGATTGGAAAAATCTTAAATAAACCACAATAGGTAAGTAGATTTTAAGCAAAAGGTACAGTTATTCTTAAATTTTTTCTTTTATTTCATTTGGTGAAGCCTCAAGAATTTACCAATTTGCAATCTTCATTGAATTCGAAGTAATGGGTGCCTTTTCATTTAAATTGGATCAACCTACTCATGAAGTGACTCTTGGTAAGAAGAATTCTTAACCAAATTCTATCTGTAGATTTTGTATTACACCGATTGCATTATTTTTGTATAAAAAAGTGCTCTTGCTTCAAAAACGTACATACAAAAGTATTTTTTCTTCGAAAGAGTGGAAAAAAAAGTACCTTTACCTCTAAAAGCAAATATAGGGATTGTCTTCTTCTTTAAAAGAATACAGTACACTGTTTAAATAAAAAAAATAAAGAAGTGCCTTCTTATGTACTCTTTCAAAAAAGTGACACTATTCTGTGCATTTTTTTTTTTTAAGAAACAGCACTTTCTTGAAAGAAAGAAAGAAAGAAAGAAAGAAAGAAACCCCTTTCTGTATTCTTAATCATAAAATACTTTTCTTATAAAAAAATACTTTTCGGTTACTTTCGAAGAAGAACATATTACTTACTGATCTTTTACGGTACGATTTTATTCCATACTTTTTAATAATTTTTCAATTGTTATTAGGAACTCTGTAAAAGATATTGCTTTTGGAAACCTTTCAAAATAAGAATGTTTTTACAAAGTATGTGTAAAAGAATTTAATTTCTTCAAAAGAATGGTAACAAATGGTTGTTTTTGCAGAACGTGTGACATTTATAGAACACTAAAGTGTGACAGTTTTGAATATTAAATCTTTAACATTTGATAAACCCGTACTTTTGTGCCGTATTTTTAACATATTTACTTTAAGTTTACGTAATTTGTGGTTTATTTGTATTTTTTTTTTAAATAAATCAGTGTGTTCGTTTACTCGAAATTCTTACTACACCCTCAGAAAAATTCGGTTGGAACGAGGTTGTCACAACCGAATTGAGGTTGTCCCAACAGAAGAGAGGTTGCTGCAACCGAACTGAGGTTGTTGCAACCGAATTCGGTTGTCTCATCTGAAATTCGGTTGCAACAACCGAATTAGGCTGTAGTAACCGAATTAACGGGGCTGTAGCAACCGAATTTCAAAAAATAGGGTTGCTACAACCGAATTCGGTTGCCACAACCGATTTTTTTGTTTGCGAGGTTGTTGCAACTGAATATATTTTCAATAGGGTTGTAGCAACCGAATTAAATTCTAATTCTGCTGTTTCAACCGAATTTGAGTTTCCGTAAACTTCAAAAAAGAAAATATAAAATAATATTAAAAAAATAACAAACAGGACGGCCATATAAATATTTTTGCAAATATTAACTTAGAAGGTTCGTATTAATAAATTCAAAAGTTTGCACATAAATATATATGAATATATTTAATAACAATTTTTTTAGTTTGCTGTAAGTTTACAAAATTATTACTGAATAAACGGAAAAACGATGTCATTTGGATAAATGAAAGGAGGGCCTAAGAAAAAATCTCTTAATCAAGGTATGTAACATGTACAGTTCCATCTGAAAAACAGTGTAATAAATAAAATTGTTTATGGATCTTTTAAACACAATGTATGTCGCTTATACTTGGGACTAATGAATTATGGGGACTAATTAATTGATGAATAATTACCACTAACAGATAAGCTTTTCGAAAAACAGAGAAATGCAAAAAATTCACTGAAATCAGGGTTGGAAATTGCTCGCTCAGGCTGACTCTCATTAAAAATTGTATGTAACCAGATAAACTATTATTCAGCAATTGGTATTATTAAGTTTGTTTTTTAAAATCGATAATCCAGGGTCTATAATATCCATTTCTTATACCAAAGTTTGGTCTTTAGTTTGCAGTATATAAATCGCTGATTTAGTTTCTTAACTAATTTTTTGTCCCACAAAGGCTTTTTTCGCATTCCGCCATTATTTTGCAATTTTTTACGAGTCGTTTTTGTTAGCTCATAATCTAGGGACTATACTACATACATATATCTTATATATCTTATACCTAAGTTTGGTAGTTAGATTGTAAAAAAAATCGGGAAAATTTTGCAAAAAAAGTAATATTTTTGTAACATATTCGTTTGCAGAATGTTAATCGCTGATTAAGTTTTTTAATTCATTTTTTTACCATAAAGCCTTTCTCACTTTCCGCCATTATTTTGCAATTTTTTAAGTGCGGTTTTTTTAAGTTTATAATTTAGGGACTATAATTCCCATTTCATACACCAAAGTTTTTTGGTGGCTAGTTTGCAAAAAAATCACGAAAAAAATTTTGTAAAAAGGAAATTTTTTGCATCAATATATTTGTTTGCAGAATGTAAATCAGTGATTAAGTTTTCTAATTAATATTTTGTACCATAAAGTTTTTTTTTTCGTGTTCCGGCATTATTTCGCAATTTTTTAAGTACGGCTTTTTAAATTTATAATCTAGGAACTATTTATAATACCAATTTCATACAAAAAATTTCGTGGTTAGTTGCAAAAAAAGAAAAAAAAAATCGCGAAATAAAAATTGCAAAAAGGAAAATTTTTGCATTAATATATTTGTTTGCAGAACGTAAACAGCCTTCTTTCGCATTCCGCCTTTATTTTGCAATTTTTTAAGTGCGGTTTTTTGAAATTCATAACACAAGGACTATAATACCCATTTTGTAAAAAAAGTTTGGCGGCTAGTTGCAAAAAAAAAAAGGAATCGCGAAAAAGAATTCGCAAAAAAGAAAATTTCTGCAGCAATATATTTATTTTCAGAATGTAAATCGCTGACTAAGGTTTTTAATTAAATTTTTGCACCATAAAGCCATTTTTCGCGTTCCGCCATTATTTTGCAATTTTTTAAGTTCGGGTTTTTAAAATTTGTAATCTAGGGACTATGATACCCATTTCGTGCACCAAAGTTTTTTGGTGGTTAGTTGCAAAAACAAAAAATCGCATAATAAAAAGTGCAGAAAGGAAAAGTTTTTGCATTTATATATTTGTTTGCAGAATGTAAATCGCTGATTAAGTTTTTTAGTTGAAATTTTACGATTAGGTCTTTTTCGCATTCTGCCATAATTTTGCAATTTGTTAAGTGCTGTTTTTTAAATCTGTAATCTAAAATTTCCATAAAGGAAAATTTTTAACGTTCTTGACGTCATTGTGTAAAAGTAATAGTAATTCATTACTACAATAAAAAAATGCAAATGATTTTTGTTTTTATGAAATTTTTTTTTCATTTCAATTACATTTTGTAATGGTAATATATTTTTTTATTTATTCCCTTTTATAGATTCAATGATAATGAAAACGCGCAATGGTCATTACAAAGTAATTTAGTACTCCCATCTTTGTGTAATACCGTATTTATGTTATAAAATATTTAAATAAATTATTTATACGACTTTCAATTATAATGTATATTTCTTAACAGCATTTTTTTAAATTTTAAAATAATAAATGTATAAAAATTAAAAATATGCGTACTTTATTGCAAAAAATATTATAGGATTTTAGCTAAATTAATAGAAAATATCGGTTGTGACAACCCCGTTCTTTAATAAATTCGGTTGTCACAACCTCTCAATAGAGTTGCTACAACCGAATTCGGTTGTCACAACCCCACAATTCGGTTACCACAACCGAATTCGGTTGTCACAACCCCACAATTCAGTCGCCACAACCGAATTCTGTTGCCACAACCTCTAAAATTCGGCTGCCACAACCGAATTCGGTTGTAACAACTTCTAAATTCGGTTGTGACAACCCCATTTATGGGGTTGCTGCAACCTCGCAAATTCGGTTGGAACCTAATTCGGTTGGGACAACAAATTTTTTTGCTGGGTGTACTTTTACTACAATTGGAAAGTTTTGTTTACATTTTGTATTGAATTTTTCCAGCTGTAGTAAAAGTAGTAACTTGTAGTAAGTAAACGAACACGCCTAATGTATAAAAAATAAAAAAGCGTATTTCTTTTTGCAAAAATATTTTAGGAAGTACACAAGTATAACAGAAAATATCGGTTGAGACAGCCACCGAATTCGGTCGTCCCAACCCCACAATTCTGTTGCCACAACCGAACTCGGTTGTCACAACCCCATAATTCGGTTTCCGTAGCCGAATTCGGTTGCCACAACCCCATAATTCGGTTGTCACAACCCCAAAATTCGGTTGCTACAACCGAATTCGGTCGACACAACCTCAAAATTCGGTTGTGACAACCCCATGAATGGGGTTGCTGCAACCACGTAAATTCGGTTGGAACCTAATTCGGTTGGGACAACAATTTTTTTTTCTGGGTGTACTTGAAGAAAGAGTTAGTACACCCTCAGAAAACTTTTGTTGGAACGAGGTTGTCGCAACCTCAATTCGGTTGTCGTAACCTCAATTAGGTTGTTACAACCTCAATTCAGTTGCCGCAACCGAATTCAGTTGTCAGAACTTCAATTCGGTTGTGCTAACCGAATTCGGTTGTGAAAACCGAAAAAAAGAGGTTGTGTCGACCGAATTCAGTTGCTACAACCGAATTGTTTGTGAATAGGGTTGCAGCAACCGAATTCGGTTGTCTCAGCCGAATTATACATTAAATGCGGTTGTTCCAACCCTATTTACAGAAAAATAGGGTTGGAGCAACCGAATTCGGTTGTCAAAACGGAATGATTTTTAATTAAATTTGAATTACGTTTCTTTAAACTTCAAAAATACAAGGAACTAGAAAACATTTTTATTAAAAAACAATATCTCTCAATGAACTTTTGGAAAAATGTGTAAAAGAAGGCAAGATTAATATAAAAATTTGGTATATATTATATTAATATGCATAATTAAAAACAGGCTGACCATTGATATGTAATGGTAACTAAAAATATTGGATATAACGATGATGCCACGCAATGCATCCAGGGTTGAACTGCTTAAGCAACTCGAACATCCTTAGTTCGTGCACGTTCTTTTAAAGGTTCGTATTAAAATCCGTCATTCGAAATATTCCGATCATAGCTTTTATTGCTAAAAATAAAAATTGTATTTTAACATGATACATATGTAGGTACATGAATGCAGATTGTGTAATGATCACATAAGAAAAGCCAACCCTGAAAATCCTTGTTCCGTGCACATCAAAGATGCACCACTTTAAGCCAATGAATTTTGTACTTTGCATAGATTAAATAAACGGTTGGTTAAATAAACGGTAACAATATTTAATTTTGATATTGTATAAAGCTTTTTTTATCTGCAGTTATGCCAAACTCGTTTGAGCTTTTTACTGTTAGATCGAAGTTCATCCAAATGCTGTCGTTGCCGAGGTTTGGTTAATTTTTGAAGAACATTATACATAAGACATTATACATGGTTATTGGAATTTAATAATGCTACCCATGGTGTTGTGAATCTTAGAAAAAAACTCTGTCGTCGAAGTCAAATTGTTATTAGGGACACAAATTTTATTCTGTCTCATTATGGATGTCCTAGTAGTGATCTAAACTTTTATACAAAATAGTTTTATTAAAACTAAATACTTGGTGTTCAATAAACACAAATCGTGAAATTTTGGAAAAGTTGCATGGAAAATTTCCACTTAAACTTAAAATGACTCAAAAGTTACTTTAAATTCAAAAAATGGATAATTTTTTTACTTTATTAGAAAGATCCAATAACAAAAAACACAAAATGTCACTTTTTCACAAGAAAAATAATAGTCTTGTACATTAAATTTTCGTGAAAACAAACTCTACACACTTTTCACGTGAAACTCATTGTCGTGAAAAATTATTTTTTATATGGAGTATAACAGTTTTTTCACGTGAAACTCAAACAACTTACGGTACTTTATTATCGATTCGACTCCTTTTACGTCTACCGTAATCGGGGTCTTTATTTTTGTAACACAATTTACACCCAGCGAATTATGTCAGTAAAATTAACTGCATTTGCAATTCAAAAAGTGTACACTACAATTTCGTTTAATTTTATTATTATATATAATAAAATGAAAAAAATTATTTATAATTGTTTCCGTTAGTTAAATTGCTGAAAGCACCTGTAATATCAGGTAATTTTAAATGTAACTGCAGCTTACACTGTATTAATTGCGATAGCAGTTCATTGATTGATAAGTCTCTCATTGTACTTTAAAATTTATTGAAGATAGTGTCCGTTCTTATTAAAAACTAACAAAGAGTAAAATAATGTGCTAAATTAAGGTATGACACTGTCCTTGAAATAGTAGTTTTTTAAATAGTTCAGTCCTTTTTTGCAGAACAAGTACATTTTAATATTACTTAAAAAAAGTAATTTTAAGTATTATGTTAAATTTAAAGTACCCTTTATTTAAAATCTTTTTTTAGTACTTATCTTAAAAAGGATCACCCAGAAAACAGATTCGGTGCTGACAACCCCATTTGTTGCCAATCGAATGGTTCAGTTGCATCAAATGAATTTTTCGGTTGTGACTACCGAATTATTCTTCATACAACTGAAATTCTGTTGCCATAGTCAAATTATTCCTGTCTCAATTGGTTTTCTGTTGCCACAACTGAAAAATTCGGCTACCAAAACCGAACCATGCGATTGGCTACAAATGCGGTTATCAAAACTGAATCTGTTTTCTGGGTGATTATTTCAAAAGAATATCTAAAAAATACAATTTCTCCGAAAAAAATATTTAAAACATTACTAAAAACCATATTGTACCTTTTTTTAAAGGAACATTATTTAAATTATCCTTTCCATCAAAGAGAGAGTTCTGCAAGAAGTAAGATTTCTGTAATGTAAAGAGTTTAAAAGAAATATTAAAGAGTATTTAAATGAGTACTTTTTCTTTCAAAGAAGAGTACTGAAAGAAGTAGTCCTTCGTTCAAAAAAAGAGTACAAAAAGTTAAACATTTTCGTTCAAAAGAAAATAACTAAAAGAAGCACCCGATCTTTAAATGAAAGACCACTAAAAGAAATATCCCTTCTTTCAAAGAAAAAGTACTAAAGGAGGTATATTTTATTTAATTAAACAATATTTCCTTTAGTAATCTTTCTTTCAAAGAAGTGGTAATTTAGTTAGTATGTTTTCTTTAAAAAATTATACCTCATTAATATTCTTTCCTATATAGAAAGGGTACAGCATTTAGTACAAAGAATTTCTGTAGATACTAATGTTGATTTTTTATATGTTATTTTAAATTATGTATCAATATTGACAAAATGTATTAGTAAAAATAAAAAATGCGTTTTTTGGCAGAAAAATGTTCTAGAATTTTAGCTTAAATAATAGAAAATATCGGTTGAGACAACCTCGCTCTCCAATTAATTCAGTTGCCACAACCTCTAAACAGGGTTGCTACAACCAAATTCGGTTGTCATAACCCCACAGTTCCGTTGTCATAACCGAATTCTGTTGTCACAACCTCAAAATTCGGTTGCAGCAACCGAATTCGGTTGCCACAACCCCTAAATTCGGTTATCGCAACCCCAAAATTCGGTTGTGACAACCCTATTAAGGGGGTTGAGGCAACCTCGTAAATTCGGTTGGAACCTGATTCGGTTGGGGCAACAAATTTTTTGGCTGGGTGTACCATTGAAAAAAAGTTTGTTGGAAAAAAAGGTTAGTTGATATACTCTGTAGTCTGACTTTCAAAGCAAATACTATTCCTTTAAAAAATGGATACTTCCTTTAATACGTTTTTGATGAGATAAATGGTGCTTATTTTAGAAATCTTTTTTGAAGGAAATGATGCTTCTTTTAGTAATATTTTTGGAGTATTGTTTGTCTTTTTGTGGGGATATTCTCTTCAGGATAAATATATAATTTTTGCAACTCTAATAACTTCAACATCTAAACTTTTATAAAGACAGCGATTTGAAAGATAAGCCGTAGTTCATTTACTTAGGCACCTATTATCGGACAAATATTTAAAGAATTTATTTATTTTTATAGCACAGATTTTATGTTAATGTTATCATCTCTTCTCCATACGTTTAGAGGAACAAATTTTTGGTCGTCACAAGATCATTCTTTACTGCAACTCTTGTGGCATTTTTCTCAGATTACTTCCCTCATTGGATTTGCTTTTAATCGTAGTTTGAGGCAGAATTCTTCTTATTTTTATAAATCTATGTACAGATGAAATAGATTTAGAATTTTTATTTTTATGTCAACATTTTTTATCGCGATATTATGTTATTCACCTTTTTCGTTTATTTCCAAACCATATAAATGTATTTTGTAATGTTTTTCTCTTTAAAATTTGGTTAGTTTTTTATTAGATTAGATTATTTTTAAGTTTTTCTGATTATTTGAAAATTCAATTCAATTTGAAATAAAGTTGTTCAAATGAGTTCTGATACTACAACGGAATAACGAGGTTGCTGCAACCGAATCAAAGGGAAATTCAGTTGCAGCAACCTCGTTAATAACAAATTCGGTTGTGACAACCGAATTCGGTTGCAGCAACCTACCTTTTAAGAATTCGGTTGCTACGACCTCGTAAATTCGGTTGTTCCAACATAATTCGGCTACTGCAACCGAATTCGGTTGAAACAACTCCATTTCGGTTGAAGCAACCTCCTTTAGGTTGCTGCAACCTCAATTCAGTTGAGGCAACTTCGTTTCTGTTGGGGCAACCTAATTCCAACCGAATTTTAATGAAGGTGTATACAGGCAAACTTTATTCAAGGAAGCCGGCTTCGAATATATCACAGAGTATAAACCTCTTATGATGAAAGGCCGTTACCCTTACGGTAATACGTCCATTTTCATTTGAAAATTATAACTAAAGCCACACCCAGCAAAAAAATTTGTTGTCCCAACCGAATTAGGTTCCAACCGAATTTGCGAGGTTGCAGCAACCCCATAAATGGGGTTGTCACAACCGAATTTTGAAGTTGTTACAACCGAATTCGGTTGTGGCAGCCGAATTTTAGAGGTTGTAGCAACCCTATTGAGAGGTTGTGACAACCGAATTTATTAAAGAACGGGGTTGTCACAACCGATATTTTCTATTAATTTTGCTAAAATCCTATAATATTTTTTGCAATAAAGTACGCATATTTTTAATTTTTATACATTTATTATTTCAAAATTAAAAAAAAATGCTGTTAAGAAATATACATTATAATTTAAAGTCGTACACCCAGGAAAGAAAGTTGTTGTCCCAACCGAATTAGGTTCCAACCGAATTTACGGGGTTGGAGCTACCCCATTAATGAGGTTGTCACAACCGAATTCTAAGGTTGCAGCAACCGAATTCGGTTGTGGCAGTCGAATTTTGAAGTTGTGGTAACCGAATTCGGTTGTTGCAACCGGAACTTGAGGGTGTGACAACCAAATTCGGTTGTGACAACCGAGTTGTGGGGTTGTGATAACCGAATTCGGTTGTAGCAACCCTTTCTAGGGGTTGTGACAACCGAATTTATTAGAGAACGAGGTTGCCTCAACCGATACTTTCTATTGTTTTAGCTGCAATTCTAAAATATTTTTTTGCAAAAAAAAAATACATTTCTATCAATTTTTATATATCGTCACCTAAAATGCAAAAGGGCGTAACAACACTTTTTATTTTTTTACACGAAAACTAAAAAAAAAATGTTGTAGAATTAAAGATATTCTATATTTTCTTCTCTTGTTTAAAATACTACTATAGACTTATTTCTACATATAAGTTTAAAATTTTGTAGAGAAATGTAATTTAGTCTAGTGCATCATAATCAATCAGAAAATTGGCTTAATTTTTTTGTTGTTACGCCATTTTGCATTTTAGGTGACGATATGTAATATATTTTAAAATTGTATATAATAGGTGTGTTTTTTTACTTTTTGGGTAAAGTTCGGTAAAATGAGAGTAAGCACAAAATCCTCTCACAAAATGACAAAATTACCCAATAGTACAGGAACGCAAAAAACCACTTTTCTAGCCCAAAAACTTATTTCAAAGAATAATGTTAAACAGTGATGGGACTTGAAAAATTTTGTTTTGTGCCAAATGTGTGACTAAAATGTGCCAAATGGGCCTTTATTGTGCCAAAACTCAATTTTCACTTAGAAACCGTGTTTTCAACTTTCATTTTGTAAATGCATTCTTATGGAATTATTTTGAATTCTTATGGAATTAATTATATTTGAATGAATTAAAATTTTCTTTCAATTAAAAGGTGAATGATAAATTAAATTCATCCGATACTTATTAAAGATTTGGGAATGCAGCCAATGAATGAATTCTTTAGGAATGGTTGCACGGAATGGTATACATATAAACATTTTCTAAAACTGAATTAATTTCTTTATGAATTAAACTTAAATTAATTCTTTCGAAGCTCTGAGATAAATTTATAGCATTTGAATTTTTAAAATTCTATGGATTAAGCACCGTAAGTTGTTCAGTTTTCACGTGAAAAAACTGTTATACTCCATATAAAAAAAATTATTTTTCACGACAATGAGTTTCACGTGAAAATTGTGCAAACTTAGTTTTCACGCATATTTAATGTACAAGACTATTATTTTTCTGGTGAAAAAGTGACATTTTGTGTTAATTGTGATTGTGGCTTTGTTATAAAATTAAAATATTGTTAATTTTTTTAACTTAAATTGCAATTTAAAGCATTTAAAGTCTGAGAGAAATTTTTTCACATGAAAAACAACTTACGGTGCTTTATTCGGTAATATCTTCGATGCCATTTTTTAGTTTTGCTTTATTCGAAAAGGTATTTTAATACCAATAAATGCTTAGAAACTAAAAATTAAAGAATTGTTATTTTTTAAATTCATTTTGTATTAAATTTTGTAGATAACCAAAATGTGCCAAAATAGTTTCGGTTGTGCCATTGTACCAATCAATCTTAGATTGTGCCAAAAATCCCATCACTGATGTGAAAATACGTATAATTTCAGTTTGCAAATCGCCACAAAAAGACATGTTTATTCACATTTAAAAGTTGTTTTTGATTTTATTCAATTAATTTTAACAAAAAACAAAGTTTCTTTTGCTTATTTCTTTATTTAATTACAATTTTTAATTTAATTTCACAATTGTTTTTTGTTTATATTTGCATCAGCTGTTTTACCAAAGTTTACCCGAAGAAAAAGTCTGGGTAAATTTTGGTAAAAAGAGAAGCACTAATACACTCTCATTAGCGCTCTCATTTACCCAATTCTCGAGTACGGGAACGCTTTTGGGTAAATTTCGGTAACTTTGGGTAAATTTCGGTAACATTGGGAACGTACGGGAACACACTGAATAATACATCCACTGTTGTGTCATTTCTATAGAAACAAAATTCACTTTTCGTCACCCAAATGTTTTCAAAAATTGGGTATAAACGAAAATGCTTTATTTATTTTATTTCAACAAATATTTATAAACCAAGCCCTGTGGGCTAAATACGGTTTGTAAAAGTTGGTTTTCTCGAAAAAGTGCTAAAAATTAAAATATTTGGAAAAATAAATTAGAATAAAAAACAAAATACTATAATATTTCAGAGGCGCGTCTTTTCGGCAATCTGTTGGAAAAAATAAGTTTTTAAGCATTCTTTCGAAAAAATGCAACATTTTAACAACAATTGAAAGAGGTCACTTCTTTAGGCATATGTATGTTAAAAAAAATGGAAACAGTGAGTACAAAATAAAATGCAATACAATTTTAGGAATGGTTCAAAAAAAAAGTAACTACTGTTTCCAATATAAGGGACCTATTTTAATATTTCACTAAGCACTTTTTCTCAAAAGACACATTGCACATATGTACTCTTTTAATTAAACTGTAAATTATCTTCCAAAAATATAAGAAAATAGTCACTTGTTCGATAAGTAATTTGTCCCATATAATATATTAGTTATTGAATTTGCGGCCTTACACTTTAAATTGCGCCACCAAACTTATATGTTGTGCATTAATAACGGCCATCATTTCTATAACCACAGATCTTAGATACAGGTCACCATAAAAAGTATGAAATTAAAAATATATTATTTATTAAGGAATGCATTTTTTAATATTGCTGGTTCCTATACTTACCGCTAACATTCTTTTAGAGAAACTTTGAAATGCGTAAACATTGCATGGGATTTTCATCAAAAGAATCAATATTTACATCACAGAAAGTGCTCACATACTCCATCTAAGCTCCTCAATTGATTTTCTCTTGGATGTCGGATAATTTTGTTTGGTGATAACAAACATTTGACTTTTTGCACCATGCACAAATCATTTTTTTATTCGTATTTATACCATTTTTATTTTTTGCAAATATTTCTAATTTGTTATTGAATGTGTTTTTCATTATTTTGTGAAGCTGAAATATTTTTTCTATTTTTATTTATTTGAAGTTTTGTCTTTAAATATTTGCTTTAAAATTTTTCATTTCTTCAAAACAATTTAGAAACTACAACCGAATTAGGGGTTGTTGCAACAGAATCACTGAGAAATTCGGTTGAAGCAACCTCGTTAACAAAAAATTCGGTTGTGACAACCGACTTCGGTTGCAACAACCCTATTGGAAGAAATATCGGTTGCAACAACCGAATATTTGGTAAATTCGGTTACCACAACCCCACTTTCTCGGTTGTAATAACCGAATACAGTTGTCACAACTGAATTCGGTTACAGCAACCGAAAAGAGGTTGACACAACCGAATTGAGGTTGGAACAACCGAATTGAAGTTGAAACAACCGAATTGAAGTTGCAACAACCGAATTCCAACCGAATTTTTCTGAGGGTGTATAAATAATTTATTTAAATATTGTATAACATAAATACGGTATTACACACAGATGGGAGTACTAAATTACTTTGTAATGACCATTGTGCATTTTCATTATTATTGAATCTATAAAAGGGAAATAATAAAAAAATATATTACCATTACAAAATGTAATTGAAATGAAAAAAAATTTTCATAAAAACAAAAATCATTTCCATTTTTTTTTTATTGTAGTAATGAATTACTACTACTTTTACACAATGACGTCAAGAACGTTAAAAATTTAACCAATTGCAAAATTATGGCAGAATGTGAAAAAAGACCTAATCGTAAAATTTCAACTAAAAAACTTAATCAGCGATTAACATTCTTCAAACAAATATATTAATGCAAAAACTTTGCCTTTCTGCACTTTTTATTTTGCGATTTTTTGTTTTGCAACTAACCACCAAAAAACTTTGGTGCACGAAAGGGTATCATAGTCCCTAGATTACAAATTTTAAAAAACCGAACTTAAAAAATTGCAAAATAATGGTGGAACGCAAAAAAAGGCTTTATGGAGCAAAAATTTTATTAAAAAACTTAATCATTAAGTGTTTACAAATATAGTACTAAATGATTAAGAGAAAGAGTACTAAAAGAAGTACCATTGACTTTAAAAAAAGAGTACTAAGTAAAGTAGGGTTAGCTTTGGGAGAAATAATACTAAATGAAGTACCTTTCCTATTGGAGAAAAAAATACTAAATTAAGTACTCTTTCTTTGAAAGAATTCATACTAAATGAAGTTCCTTCTCTTTGAGAGAAATAAGACTTAATGAGGTACCCTTTTTTGAAAGAAAAAATACTAAATAAAGTGGCATTTCTTTGAAAGAAAGAGAGCTAAGTAAAGTACCCTTTCTTTGAAAGAAAGTGTACTGAATTAAGTACCCTTTTCCTGCAATAAACTGATAAGAATGCATTTTCTCTTAAACTTTTACCTTCTTTCAAGGAAGTAGTACTAAAAGAAGTACTTCATTTAGTATTCGTTCTTTCAAAGAAAAGTTACTATATTTTACATCCTTTTTTGAAAGAAAGGATACATACTTTAGTGCTCTTTCTTTGTAAGAAAGGGTAGTTCTTTTAACACCCTTTATTTGAATGAAAGAATACTTCTGTTAGTGCTCTCTCTTTGGATGAAATGATACTTCATTTAGTATCCTTTCATTACGTAAATTACATCTGTAATATCAATGTAGTTGGGCCACTTATGGCGGGTATTACATTTCGCTCGGGCTGCGGTCCACAAGGGTTAAGCGATGACGAGTAAATTAAAAAATACATTTGCTTTCAAAGATCTCTTATACTGCATTTATATCTGAACAAAAACTACCTGGTTTTTGTCTCTTGTAGTTTTGTCAAAATGAATACAAAAAAAAACAAGCAAAAACTATGTGGTTTTTACTCAAGTATAAATGTAGTATTACAAAGATAGAAAACTAAACTGGTGTTCAAAAAAATTCTTCTTTCGAAGAAAGGGATCATATATGAGGAAAGAAACATAATTTGAATTTACTGTTGCCGTGGCTTAACACCAATGCATAGTATTTACCTCGTCAGCG